>OX291555.1:27067894-28542894 GCA_946406115.1 Apoda limacodes | reverse complement strand
AAAATTGCTTAAATTGCTTATTATTATCACTGTTATGTTCTTTCAAATTTTTTCGTATTTCTATTCGAAATTTTTTCATACTTCTTTCCGTTTTTGGTTTTATTTATTCTATTTTGGTTTTGTTTATTCCTTCTTCGCCGCTTTTAAGTGGCCATTATGTTAGCAGGGGGCCTGAAAAGTAGGCCCTCTCTATAAAATTACCGTGGGTGCATTCACCCACGAGACTCGCCCGGGTCATGGGGTAAAACATCAACTTTACCCCGACACCTGTACCTCTTTTACCCGACAGGGGTAAAGAAGATGTACACGTACGGGTGTGTTAATTTTACGAAATTAATATATTTGTAAAGGGCGATCAACTCAATCATCCATCATTTTATATATTATAAGCGTAACACTGGTAATGTCTTATTAAATATTTGTAAAGAATGCGAACTGAACTTGCAAAAACAATTTTATTGATCAAGTGTTCGATTATAATAAACATATTGTTACGGCCGGTAACTTACTAGACGTGTACATTCCCGGTAACATCGATGGTTAACAAACAACATAAAAAAGGTTATCATCCTAATGGGCTTCCATTCAACTCAAGATTTAGCAAGAAGGACCCAATACTTTATACGAGCGAGTATAAAAGGCGTCGCAGGGCGCTACTCGCCCCCCATTCATTCCCGATTCGACTTTCGTGTTATGCGGTCGTTTTCTAGAGCGTCAAGTGCTCTCATAGTGCTCCGTGCAGTGGTGACTCAGCTGGTGCGCATTCCTGTATGGTGTTTTGCCTCAGCGCTGACGACCTCGAATTGTTGTTTGGATTATTGCCCGCAATTCTTGAAAAATCGGCCTGAGTGACGGCTCGGTTGTGTGCATTGGCTGGGAAATTGCTTCTCGGCCCGCTCTGAGTGTGCTTTCGCGCTTTTCAACGCGCCCATAACGCGAAGGTTATCGAAGCGATACTGTGTGTTTTTGTGTGTGAGTGTGTGTGTTCTCGCAGTCGCGGAACTACTACGCATAGTGGTGACCCTTGCTTGCCTCTTTGACTGATGCTAGTTCGCCCAGCCTGAGTCCGGCTTTGGGTTAAATCGCTAGTGTAGTATTTCCGCTTCAGCGGGTCGCCGCTCCGCGCATTCTCGCGTTTTAAGTGTCGATTGCGTCTAGTTTGTAGAAATCCAATTCCGAGTGCTCAAGGGCTGGTGGGTGAGATCGTTTAGCTCTTTTCGGAGTTGCGGTCTACCTAACGTTTCTTCTTCATAAACGTCTCGTTGCTCGGGGGGAAGCCTAACGGTGACAACGTAACCCCGGCCGTAGGAGTAGGAGTTAGGTACACACCAAGCAATCCGTAGCACTGCGGGGCGCTTGGCCACACTTAGGTATACTTGCTCCTCGCCAGCAATGGTGGGTAGTCACTAGGTACTCACAAGCTACACCTCGGCCACTCCCGCGATGGCCGAAGTACTCAAAGGCATGTCCCGGGACCAGATAGGGGAGATCATCAAGTCTTGTCTTTGTGATCACTCAGATCTGGTCCAAGCCTGCTCTTCCCAGGCTGTGGCTGCCCTCCAAGCGTACGACAAGTCGGTGCCCTCTCTGTGTTCGCCGCCGCGTTCCCCGTCTCGCTCGCGCACTCGTTCTCCCCGCACGCACTCTGTCTGCCGCGACCCCCGCTCTCGCGACCCGCGTATCTTCGGGCCCCTGTGCCAAATCGTCCTAGCTGATGTGACCCTTTCTCGGTCACTCGCTATCCCGCCCCCCGCAACCTCCGAAACCGCACCCCTGTCTCCGGTAGCCGTAATGTCCGCTGAGTCGGCGTTGTCCTCAAACGAGGACGACGAAGGCTTCAAAGTGGTTGGCCTGGGGACAAAAAAGGGGAAAGAGCGGAAGAAGACCGCCAAGTCAAAAAAGGCTTCGGCGGCATCCGCTCAGGAGTCTACTCCTCCTCCCTCCGATTCTGAGGCTAAACGCCTCAAAGCGCCTAGCGCTTCCCCTTCCCCGTCCACCTCGGCGGCCAGCCCTGAGCCAGCCGCCATGGACACAACCCCCGCCGCCACCTCTTCGCAGGCCGACTGTCCCACTTCGGGAAAAAACTCCGCCCCCTGTTGTCATCAAAGACAAAGGGGCCTGGCCAAACATAGCTAATGAAGGCCAAGCGTATAATACTCGCTGGCCGAAGAACGCGTGCTCAGGGCAGTTATACGGGGAGTCCCTAAGGAATTCTCCGCAAAAACTGTCCACGACGACTTAATCGTCCAAGGCCTCCCTGTAAGGGAAGTACATCGCATGTACAACGGCCGCACCCGATCTGAGTGCTACGACATGGTGCTCGTAGTGCTAGACCTCACCAGATTAAAGATGTGTGCAGCCACAAGGGCGTCCGGGTCGAGACTCCGCAAAAGCGGTCGAACCCAGGACAATGCCACCGATGCCAGTTGTATGGCCACGCACAGCGCAACTGCAGACGCAGACCGCGCTGCGTGAAATGTCTGCGCGATCACTCCACTCCGGACTGTGATCGCAATCGCGATAACGCATTGACATAGTGATCCAGCGCTAATTGACGCAACCAAATTCAAAGAGACAGACAAACTTTTGTCTGCTCTCCCTGGGCCCGTCTCAGTCACGGGTATTCCCTACCCCGCCCCTCTCATGTCCCGGGACATCCCGCGTCCAGCGCCTATGCGAAGTGCTCCCGCACCTCTCGCGCAAACGTGCCTTGCCCCCCCGCGCCCCTCTCTCGCGCTGCCCCGCAACGCCGCTCAGACGGCCGAGCAGCAGCATTTCGGCATTCTCGCCGAGATTTCTTGGGCCTGTGACCCAGCATATTTCAAGGTCGTGTACGCCGAATTCGTACAGATCACCCGATCTCAATCTCAAATGCTCAGCTTCGTTTAGTCTTACGACTCGATTGTTATAGGAGTATTTTGCTACTTGGGTTTGAAGTTACTTAAAGGGCAGGACAATCCGTTTTTGAAACCGACTTTAAAAAAGGAAGGTTATCAATTCGACCCGACAATTCGATATCGAATTGTTAGAATTGCACAATATTTATAGGTATATACATACATACATACTATATACATTAGTTTTGTTAGTTAATGTGGGAGTTCTAAACAAATGTGCCAAATTTTATTATGTCTGTGTGGTTGTATGTATGTTTGTCTACATATTTCACAGAAGCTGGTGTAATTTTTTTTATTGAATTTGCTGCCGTTTAACTTAACTTGGGAACAGTGCAGGTGTTATCAAAATTGGTTCAGTAGTTTTCAAGATGTGGACAGTTAAGTGTGTACCAATCACTAAACACGTCGTCGGTTTAACGTATTGGTGTAAGACGCAGTTCTAAAGCGCACCTTATTATGTGTGTAAATATATTACCCGATATCTTCGTTAGATCTTTCTTAGCACATTTTACACTAGTAAGGTGGTAAACGTTTGTAACGCCATCTAAGGGCATTACTCGGGCATTGGCGACCCCTTAAAACTCTAATCACTCCCTTCTTAAAGAACCCCATATTTTTAATTAATAACAATAATCCTATGAGATGTTTTAGGATAAACTGAACACTACCTACATGTCACCATAAGCACAACCTACATGCCACCACAAGTCAAATTATACGATATAATAATAATTAGCAAATTTTCAGATTGGTCATGACTAATGTCTAATCTATGTACGCTTATCATTTATTTGATTATTTGCAAAAAAAATTGTGGTCTACCTATAGATAGATTTGCACATACATATACCACCTCATACACGAAATGTGTTAGCTCTGTGTCCATCGTTAAGTTCATATAATTTTCGCTAAAGACACCCACCTGTTAGCTTTAACAACAACTGACCCGTTAACGTTGACACTGTAGTGTGACACCTCAGCCACGGGTGAACAACTGACTTGTTAACGTTAACGCTATAGTGTGACAGCTCAGCCTCGGGTGAACAACCGACCTGTTAACGTTAACGCTGTAGTGAGACACTTCAGCCTCAGTAGAAAAGACCTACGCTACATAGTCAGTATAATAACAGGTCACTGCCCGCTAAATAAACGTTTTTTAATATCGGCGTTACCGACAGTCCCCTATGAGCTGTATGAAGGCCGAGGAGATACCATCTCACGTGATCCTACACTTCAAGAGCGTGAGCGACCAACTGGCAAAACTTCTTAAAAATCCACAAACCATGAGAGAGGTACTGAATAATATTAAACGCTCCTGGATTTCTGGACGGAGCTGAAATGGTATAAGTAACCAATGTGCTGCAGTGTGACACCTCCGCTTTGGGTGAACAACTGGCCTGTTTACGTTGATGCTGTAGTGTGACACCTCAACCTCGGGTGAACAATTGACCTTTTAACGTTAAAGTTGTAGTGTGACATCTGAACCTCGGGTGAACAATTGACCTGTTGACGTTAGCTCTGCACCCATAGTTTTTGCGAGTTCATTACTCTACTTTCGCGTTCGCGTATTCATTAAAAGTCCTATGAGAAAAAATCGTCTCAAATCGCGTCCTCTAGAGGCGCACCTTCATTTTCACCCCGGAGACTCCTTCTAGAAGGATGATAGGCTTTAGTAAATCATCACTTTGAAGGCCATCTTGATATTTTGGAAAATCAAAAAATCGACTCTATATTTAGAATCGGCGACCCCAAAAATCCCCGAACGCAAAGTTTCAGCCGGATCGGTGAACAAATTTTTTTTCGACCGCCATCTTGAATCCGCCATCCTGATGATTTTTTTTTTGCCTGGCAGATGCTCCTCTTTGCCCTGTACAAAATATGTACAAGCATGCCCTTCCTATAGCAAATATAACGTATAATTAAATATAGTATAGTATTATATAACTAATATACTATATACTATATAAATATAATGTACTATACTATATATTATATTATATTTTCATACTTGTATTTCGTTGACGCGAACGCAGTAGTAGCGTTCAAAAATCACACTCGGCACACTGTAGTGTGACACCTCAACCTCGAGTGAACAACTGACCTGTTAACGTTGACGCGGTAGTGTGAAACCTCCACCTTCTCCCCGCGTTGGCTGAACGCTTTGAGCTGGAAGGCAGGCGTCGCCTCGCAGTCGCAGGTTATCGTCTGAAACACAAACAATCACGTATTTATTCCATACTTAATGTATACTAATTGTATACTTGTTAGCCGACTAACAAAGTAGTAAGCTCTTTTTGGTAGAAATTAACATTGTGTAAATTGTATTGACGAAAATGTTATCAGAATCCTATTTGAATAAATATTGTTTAATTTGATTCAAGGCATATAATGCAGAAATTATTTAGTAACTAACCAAGTCAGTGTAGGAAATATTGAACACAAACGTCGTGTTACATTACACATAAGAGTGTTTTAGGCGATCTTGTCACACTGCTAAAAATATTTACATTGTTAAAGAACTATTTCTATTTAGTTCATACTTTCCTATTTTAGCTTACTAGGTACGACTCTAGTTCTTATAGGTACATGAAGATGTCTCGGGTAAAATGTTAATCTATCCATACTAATATCATAATTGCGGATGGTACTTTGTTTGTTTGTCCTTACCCTTACCCTTACCCTTATCCTTACTGCACGTCGCAACGGAGCATCCAGTTAAGCTGAAATTTGTCACAAAGTTAGTTGAAGAGACTGAGAAGGACACAGGTTATCCCGGTAAACTAATTGAGCCTCTAGCATCATCTAGCATCCAGTCTATGCGTCATTCAGATTTACCACTCCATTTTGAAGAAATAGGAATATTTATGTTCAACATTTATGCGTATTGTAAAAGAACATTAAAGAATGCGAAAAGAAGGTACGCTTTTAAAATGCGACTAAAGCCTTTACCGTAAAACCACATTTGCGAAGTAGCTTCCGATAAACTGCTATTTCAATCGTTATTATCATCAATTTTGCTTAGAACATGCCCAATCTATGTAGAACCATCGCGACAAACGATAGTTCTAATAACAGGACCTAGTACGGTTGGTGACTGCGACATATCGTCGGCCTACGTCACACGTCCGGCTATATTGTTTTGTAGAAGTTGAGTGTGACTTTTGATTCCCACTATAAGAGGGGATATAGCTCAGTGGCAGAGCAATCGACTGCAGATCGATAGGTCCCCGGTTCAAATCCGGGTGTCCGTATCCTACTCATTCGTAGCGAGCTACGCGTGGGCTGCGAGTGAAAACTGATATTTTTTATCGGATTTTTTAAGTATTTCAAATCCAAAATTGTTTGCAACTTTTGTCGCATTGTATAGATTCGATAATTTGATTTTTGTTTATTTATTGGTCATTTTAAAAACTCAGCTTCAAGAGTCTGATTCACTTGTAAGAATTGTATAATATTTCATTTGTATTTAGGAGTGTTTTTATTCCGAAGGTACGATTAAGCTAATTATATAAAAAAATAAACAGATAGACAAAAGTTTACCCTCTATAAGATCAGTAAGCATGAAAAACTTGTTGCGATAACATTTAACATATCCCAGTCTAGAGCCAACGACAACACAGACACGCACACACACACCCACACAGAAACTCACTCACGCACGCACGTATTACTAAGACTCCGCTGACCGTCCGTCTGCCACCAGGCTGTATCTCATGAACCGTGATAGTTAGGCAGTTGAAATTTTCACAGAAGATGTTGCCGGTATAACAACAAATACTAAAACCAGAATAAAATAAATATTTAAGGGCCTCCCATACAACAAACGTGATTTTTTTTTCTCAAATTTGCTCGATATTGATAATGGCAACAGGTAGACGCTTGAAATATTCACAGAATATTAAGTTATATATGCACTTTAAAAATAATAATAATTAAATTAAAATAAAACAAATATTTAAGGGGGGCTCCCATACAATAAACGTGATTATTTTTGCCGTTTTTACAGATAATGGTACGGAACCCTGCGTGCGCGCGTCCGACTCGCATCTGGCCGATGTTTTGTATCGATATAACATCTTGTTATTCTGCAAATCGGGTTAAGGATTCGATACTTCATGAAATTGTCTACGCCATTTTGTCTCAGTACTAAACTAAATTGAACGAGACAGACATATATTTATATTTGTTACAAAATTCGATTATACATTTTGTTCATTTCCCATATGTATCGGAATTCCGCACACACCACACCACACTCTCAAAACACCAAAGAGTCGGTAAAGTGTGTGCCGTGTGTGTGTGTGTGTGTGTGTGTGTGCCATGTGTGTGTGTGTGCCGTGTGTGCCATGTGTGTGTGGTGTGTGTGCCGTGTGTGTGGTGTAATACTGACCACGTCATCCTTGGAGTCGCACTCGCAAAACACGTTGGAGATGGACGGCGGGTGGCTGTCCAGGGCTCGCACCAGCTCCACACCAATGCCTTGCTGGAACAAAACTTTACACTTACTACATATATGGAAAATAACAACAAAAAATAAAATAGGTTTGTAGTACCTTAAACGAGGATGGCTGCAGCTCAAATGCTAATGAATATTGTTTTATATGAGTTTACCATTATCATTTCAGCCAGGAGACGTCCACGTTAAACTAAACATATGGAAACGTCCCCATATGGTGCTACAAAAAGTTGGCATGGTTTGAGATTTGTAATAGGACAATGAAATCAATTTTAAAAACGAGCATAAAACTACACATTTGGGGTAGGTGCAGCATTAAGGCTATGGCATACCACCCTAGCAATAGCGTGCCGTTTCGACCAGTGTAGACACATATAAGACAT
The DNA here is from genome assembly GCA_946406115.1 of Apoda limacodes. Classification (NCBI taxonomy): domain Eukaryota; kingdom Metazoa; phylum Arthropoda; class Insecta; order Lepidoptera; family Limacodidae; genus Apoda; species Apoda limacodes. Next base: position 28,535,158 of record OX291555.1, on the reverse strand, counting down.
ATTACACTATTGAAGCGTACAAAGAAACTCAGTTCCACTTATCGCTTATTGTAAGCGCTTTCTCCGCTAGCCGCTTACAAAATGTACTTAGGACTGCAACAAAATTAATCAAATTCTTGCAAACTTAAATCATTGGGTATGCCATTAACTTAAGGCTAAAGTTTAGGCTACATCGCGTTAGTTCGCCCTTTTTGTGCAAATTTTTAGTAAAAATGTGGTAGATATTGTATAAAACTTGCTTTTATCTATAAATAAGTAATTTAAAATATATAAAAAAAATAATGTGCAGACGCACAAACTCGAATCTCGTCCGTCTTTACGTATAAGAGTATATACCGTGCTACGTGACACGGCGACTACTTAAGTCACGGGACTACAACAACGTTGTCACGGCGACTACTCGCGGGACTACAACAACGTTGTCACATGTCGACTTCACCTGAAGGGACATCAATAATGCAGTGTATACTCAGCTTTTTATGGTCACAGTAAATAAATGTACAACGTAGATTCCGAAAGTCACATTTTAATAATATTGCACACCATGTTAATATATTTTGAAATGTGTGTACTAGTATATAGGTGTTTTCCGCGATGGCTGAAGTCGATTCTAATTCAAGATGTCAGCTATCTCTTTACCATGGGACCTCTCGATCGGATAAAATATCTTTGTCTTGGTCCATCTGTCCGGCAATGTCATATAAATAATGCGTGCAGTAGGTATGCGTAATCGAGTAAGTAACACACAACCAAACATCTCTGCAAACTTTTACGTCACGTCACGTGACGTCATGAAGCGACTTTGTGTATTTCTCGACTGTGTCTTGGCAGACGACTAATATTTTAATAGATCGAGGTGAAGGGCATTCAGTCAATGGATGTTGGTTTACCTAAACTTTATTAACAACTATACTAGTAACAGTTGTGTTGTATGTAGATATCTCCGACTGGTGATAGTAGTAAGTGGTACTTTGGTACCAATTTTTATAGATATTTTCTAGAGTTTTCAAAAACGGTGCATAATTTAAATAAAACTATGAAATTTCACTATAAATTTAAACTCTCTATTCAACGATACCCCATTGAATTGATTGTTATTTTTTCATCCCTACTTTACACTTAAAACAGGGCAGGTACCTTAATCTGTTATTCATCAGTACTTAACACTTAACACAGGGCAGGTACCTTAACCTTTTTTCATCCCTACTTTACACTTAGCACGGGGCATGTACCTTAATCTTTTTTCATCCCTACTTTACACTTAGCACGGGGCATGTACCTTAATCTTTTTTCATCCCTACTTTACACTTAGCACGGGGCAGGTACCTTAATCTTTTTTCCTCAGTACTTTACACTTACAATGTGAATACATCTTAAATGAGCGTTTAAAATGTTCTATATAATTAATTACGTATATCTACCAAGCGCAGCTGTAGCCTAAACAGTTTTACGGACCGACAAAGGGATATGGCGAAACTATTCGTGTTCCCTGTTTCACTACGGAAGCCCAAAAGACGCTATAACAATAGAAAGAAATCTGAAATTGTGCACTTACGATTACGATTATCACGATAGTTTGAAACGTCATACAGAAGCCTCATCCGCACGAGTCCTACTCACATTTGACCTATTTTTGTTAAATGATATTAAATATGAAACGCGACCAAAGTGAAAGTTTACGTAAATCTGTTGTGTAGCTGACGAACGCAGATGGTGTTCTAATTATACAGTATTCCGGCGATCGACCTAAATATTCGGTGTTCAGTGTCCGGTCACTTGGGGCATGGACGGGAGTTTGGGATCGTTTTAAAGATCAGTTTTGTTGGTATTCTATTGTAGATTCATTTTAAACAAGTTAAGTTAGGTCATTTCAACTCATTTCTGCGTTCCATTTTAGTGATATTTATATTTAATATTTAAATATTTAATAAATTGTTATGTACGAGGCTAGGGAGCTTATAGGGAACAGCCTCAAGCTATTCGGACTCTGGAATTCAAAACAAAAATGTATGGAAGTCCGACTTACCTTTTGAAACCTGTAAATGTACTTCCATACTTTTATCTCGAATTCCAGAGTCCAAATAGCTCGAGACTGTTCCCAACAAGGTCCCAGAACGCAAGGGTCTAAAACTAATAGCGTATAGATTGGAAAACACTAGTCTTCCAATCTATACAAGAGCAGTAGGGTGAATATGCTTAACTCAAGGAGTAGTGAAGTCAAAGATGTCCGCTCTACTGCTGCCATAAAAAACAGAACAGCTCTTCTGACTGACATTGGTATGGTCACAAATTCCCAATGAATAGGTTATATAGACGTATGGTTTTTCTGTCTGGGTAGATTAAGTTTTTAATTTAGAGTTATTTCACGTCAAAACAAAGAAAGGGTTGATGGGTTATTTTGTATGGCGATACTCGGGGGACTAAAAAGTGACATACAACGCTACATATTATCCCGATATTAAGTTCGTGTGGGATGATACAAGTTACGCGATATAACCGAATACCACGCGGGCGAAACCGCGAGCAATAGTCTAGTTTTAAATATATTCATATTCTACTAGACTTATTATTTTAATGTGAAAAAATAATTATATGCTAAACCCAAAATAATAATTATAGTCAATTTTAAAAACATACTGGCCAATATTAGGTTTTCCTAGAATTCTAATATCCGCCTCTAATTTGAATTACAAATAACTTCGGCACGGAACATTATTCACCCGGCCGTTTTTAAGTTACTGGGTGCAGCATTAGTACCTCAAGACGAGATGTAACACCAACAGGGCTAGCTGTCGAGCCAGCAAAACATTCAAATACTTTTACCGGTTCTTCAAATATTTTCCGTTAGAATCGCAGAGCAATGACAAAATTTGGCGAGCAAAATTTAAAACTCTTTAAAATGTGAGTACTAAATCTGGCTTCTTATTTAATTCTGGCCTATTATATTTAGACAGCTGGGTCCCACTTTTTGTGTCATGTCCTGATTTTTGATTGCAAATGTTCCGGAAATACGAGCCACAAGATTGGCTAACATAGTCTTCAGCCAAGCTCGTGAATCGTCTTCAGTGGGCACTTGACTTGATGCATACATTGACCTGCTCTACGTACACAGTAAAAACAGATTATTTGAAAAAAGGCAAGTTGCTTTGTATCAAAGCAAATTCATTAACTCCAAGAAAATGATCTTCTCCCTATAGACGTAAGAGAATATTTACTTAGTAAAAGTAAAAAAAAATCTTGAAAATATTTACTTGTACCAAGACAAAACATATTCAATGCAATTAAACAAATGAATCGAGTCAAATATAAGTTATTCTTTAAGTGAGAGATGCTTAGATTTCCATTAAAGGAATTTTTTTGTTAGAATAAGAAATATTATTATTTTTTCTAGCAATTAGATTTGATTAATTGATTCTTCAGAGTAGGTAATAAATATTTCTGTTTGAGAATATGCAATGACAAATAAAGGTACTTATACAAACAAAGTACAGTACCGACGATTCAAAAACACCATACTTAGAGATCTAACTGCGATCTTACTATGTATCTGTGACTACTTTTGTTTGAATTGATTCCTCAAAGATTTAATTATGAAAGTGGTCATCAAATAATAATTTTAAATAGCGCGTTCTAGCTTAGTGTCAATAACTGTAAAACACCATCTGTGATATTATTTAGATTTATCTTAGAAAGGATTAAATTCTTGATTTCAAAGAAGTCCATCTTTTTTACTGAAATAAAACTTAGTCTCAAAATAAGCATATTTATCTTAAAATTACAAAAAATCTAAGAATAAAATAGTATCAGAAACAGACAGGTGGTAATTTTATAACGAAATATATTTTTAATCTGAGAAAATATATTTTTGGAATAACTAAATATTTTGAGAAAGTACTCCGTCTTGTAAAGAGAAATCCTTTTTATCTGTGTAAAAAATACTGTTTTATCTTAATCTGCGTGTTTTCGAGGCTGTTTAATTTTGAAAAGAGAAACTATGGGTAATATACTACTTTATCAGGAACATAAAGTTCACGCGCGTCTATCTTATTATTAATAGAAAAAACGTTCAAAGATTTTTAAATGACCATGATATTGTTGAATGAAGATCACATGTACTTTTACACTACTAATATACTACTACTATACTACTACTATACTACTACTACACTACTACTATACTACTACTACTATACTACTACTATACTACTACTACTACACTACTACTATACTACTACTATACTACTACTATACTACTACTATACTACTACTACACTACTACTATACTACTACTATACTACTGCAAAATTTGCATAATAATAATCTGGATGTGATGATGATGAAACTAGATTATAAAAATAACAACTACCTAACTATTGTGTTTCAAATTCATTCATAATTCTGCTTCTGTACATATATCTAAACGCAGTCTTTGCGTCGTATTGCGTTCGGTTATTTATAATGTAAATATCGTAGACACAGATTATTTGTGTATCGGTACATTTAGTTGTTCGACCGGGACGACCAGGACTTTAGTTCTATGCCGGTGACGTATGGCTACCCTAGTGAACAGCCAACATCTGCACGAAGACGAACCTTAAAGAACAAAGAAACAAAAATCCGAATACAAGCAGGCCGACCGTCAGCTTCGGATTTACAGAAAAGAAACAAATAAAACAAACACGACCGTGCATTTAACATTTCGCAAAACAATCATAATTTTCGCTAATTTTTTAATAATAATTAATTAAGTACTATTATTTTTTTAAATTTAATTTTAAAGTATGACTAAAAACCATATTTCTTTAATCCTTCATTGTTAAAGTTTAAATATTACTTATATTTTAACAGTCTTGACAGGCGTAAGTGATGTAGTATTTCAATCAATAGCTGTTTGGAATCAGGACGAGTGAACTTTACACGAGTGCGTCCACGTTACAAACTTAATTTTTTTTGCATAGCACTGTAGTGTACTGTACTGTACTGTACTGTACTGTACTTTAGATGGATAAAAGGCTGATAAGAAGAAGAAAGATGAGACACAAATTACCGTATTTTGGGCATATTTTTTTATTGCATTGATTCAGAAACTTGATTTTTGATTTCTGAAAAAAAAAGAGTCTTGACAGACAGACGGACAAGCAGTCAGACAGACAGACGGACAAGCAGTCAGACAGACAGACGGACAAGCAGTCAGACAGACAGACGGACAACAAAGTGATCCTATAAGTGTTCCTTATTTTCCTTTTAGGGTACGGAACCCTAAAACTGCTACTAGATCAAAAAGTTTATTAGTTTATTTATTCAAATTCAAACGCTTTTCTATGCTAGCCGTACAGACTTGGAGTTTCGAAGACGTATTCAGGAAAAATGAAAACGGTTTCAGGCGCATACAAAACAAGTATGTGTTCTTAACAGCTAATTCACATTTATCGTTTCCTGAGTGTACGTTTGTGGCATAGCCATTTCTATAGAAATTGAGATTTTCACATAATAGTTACGTTAGTGACACAGCACACCACTAGGCGCCGCGCGCCGACCCGTCCCTTACTGTCGGGAATCTATTTTTTATACGATAAACTATGTAATTATTGTACCATATGTTTTAAAAGACGACGTACCCATAGAATTGTGTCATATCTGGAACATTTGCTATCTCGTCTTAGAGAGAAATTTATATATTACAATTACGGATATTTTTAAAACCGTTATTTGTTTTGAAAAATAAAATTACAAATTGATAGTTTCACTAATTTTATTGTGTCAAACGACAATTGATTTTAGGTCGTCCTCGTTGTATAGTGAATTTGAGGTGGTGTTAATTTACATTGACGATTGATACATGAGTTCGCCTAGGATAAGAACCTGTTACCCTTGGCGGCGAACTCCTAAAAAAAAAAAAACATTTTAAATACATTTAGAAAAGACTCTGCGTCCGATGAAGCAGCAGACTTGGAAGCCAGTTGATTTTTTTAAGCCCGTTGTTTAAAAGTTAGAGGGGGACGCAATGACGCAACTTATTGAAGTTTGTCAGCCAATAACTCGCCAAATATATACATTTTAGAAAATACATTTTTAAAGACACAATACACAATACACAATACCTACGGGCCCGAGAACAAAAATCATCCCTAATAAGTAAAATAGGATCAGAATTTAGCTACCTAATAAGTAAGGCACAGAGATAGGTTAAAGGGTCAGAGAAGCACATAGACTACACTTTAATATAACCCAACAATAAATACCTAACAATAACTATAACCCAATTTCACTTGATAGTACTAAATCACGCCGCAACATGGTCCGGTGGTTGAGCGGAGTTACGAATAGTTACGAATAGTTACGAATAGTCACGAATAGTCATGATGATGAATCCTAAAAATACAAAAATCGTTGAATTATATTAAACCTTTGAGAGGATACGATTCGCGGCGCCTCGCAGCGGACTTCATTTGTTTTTAAAATTTACTGATCTATCACTGTGAAATTTTTTTATTGATAATTCCAAGCCGAATACCTATGTCTGTGGTTTTCCAAAATCATGTAAAATGTTTTTATTAACTAGAAATCTTTTTTGAAACCGTTTGTATGAAAATCTAGAATTCTGTATAACTTTTGAACTATAAAATTGAATAGAAAACTGGCACACTGCTGACCTAGATAGTTATTACTAGAACACGTCTTCAAAATTTCGTGGTGTTTGATCAGCAAGTGTCAAAGAAAGTGAGAAATTCGTTTGTATGAAGTACGCTGAGTCTATATATCTATATATCTATACTACTTAGATATTAGTAATTTTGTATTTTGCCATTTAATGTTCTTTCCTTTGAAATAATAAAAAAAAATTAAACTTTTTAGTTTAAGTTTGTTAATTTTAAGTCGTCTTTTTTTTTGGATTTTTTTTATTTATATATATTTTATTTTTAATTTTTTGTGGTAATTGTAGCTTGTGTGTATTAAGTACGGAGAGGCATTCTAATTCTAAACGCGCTGATCAACTGAGACAGCGACGTTTGAAGGAAAATAGTGACGAAAGTAATTATCGTTTAAAAACAAAAGAAAAAATGCAATTAATATTTCGAACTAGAGTGGTGAGCATATAATATTTTTTCTCGGCTGAATGCAAGCCCAGAACGCAAGCTCGATTTATGTACGTTTGTCTTAACGGATTTGAAGAGTGACGTTCTCATCGACTCACTTTGATTTACGAGCGTTTATCAAACGTAACCATAGAGCTCCGTTCTTATCGATATACGTATAGTAAACGAGGTACGTATAGTCTAACAAATTTTTACAGTCGCCAAATTGAAATGGTGTGAACCTAAAACAATACCCAAGGTGAGAAGGGCAGAAAAGTTGATTGCACTATGTCTATATTTTTACCATAAACAAACTAGAATAGAACGCTCAGGTTTTTTTTTTTTTTTTTTTTTATACCACTAAGGTGGCAAACAAGCTTACGGTCCGCCTGATGGTAAACGGTCACCATAGCCTATGGACGCTTGCAACACCAGGGGTATCACTCGCGCGTTGCCGACCGTTCAGAAATCTAATAACTTCTTTCTTGAAGAACTCCATATTGTAGTCCTTGCAGAAAACCTTGGCAGGGAGCTCATTCCACAACTTAAGCGTTCGCGGGAGGAAGTTTCTTTGAAACCGCACTGTACGCGACCATTTAGGTTCTAAAGTGTGAGAATGAATTCCCTGCCGATGGCGAGCGGTGCGATTGTAAAAAGTAGCCGTGGGCATCATTTCGAACAATTCCTCAAAACACAACCCATTGTACGAGCGGTGAACACACACATGGAGGCAAAGTCTCTCCTCAGACTTAAGGGCTCGATACCGCAAGTGAGTTTGGAATCGTCGACAATTCTCACAGCCCGTCGTTGAACCGAGTCAAAAGGGCCAAGCTGGTATCCGGGTGCACCTGCCCAGAGATGGCAGCAGTACTCCATATGGGGCCGAACTTGCGACTTGTAAAGTAACAACCTTTGCCCCGACGTGAAGTACTGCTTCGCTCTGTTGAGTACACCAAGTTTTTGGGACGCCAGCTTTACCTTATCTTGTAAATGATCTCGGAACTGAACATCGCTGGAGATGTCGACACCAAGGATCCCAATGCTCTTGGAGATGGAGAGGGGAGTGTTCTGGAATTGTGGGACCACAGTGAATGGAGTTTTCTTAGCGGTGAACGCGCACACTTGTGTCTTTGTAGGGTTGAATCGGACCAAGTTTACCCGTCCCCAGTCAGAGACCTGGGACAGTGTGGTCTCGATTTGAGACACAAGTTCTCCGCGGTTTTCCTCCACAACGGAAAGAGGGATGTTTCCACGACCCGTGTAAAAAGCGTCTCCAGTAAATCTGCCATCTGCATAGCAATGTATAATGGATTAAGTAAATGTGATAGCGCAATAGAAAGAGAACGCTGTATATGAGAGAGAGGCATTTTAAGAGGCATTTTAAGAGAGGCAGGGCACTGCAAGTACTCGCTCGAATAAGCCACCCGAACAACTAAGCAGGGCATAGCGAGTACTTGCTCGAATGAGCGGCCCGAACTGGGGAAGTACCTCCACCTTACAGAAAACCGCGGCCATAATAACACTAACATTGAGTAGTGTTGTGTTCCTGGCGGTGAGTAAGGTTGCCAGAGCTCTTTGAGGATTCGCTGCGCGGACAGCGGAGGACCGGCGGTGCTTGTTGCTGTCATACTCGGCGTAGACGCGGCGTGCTGGTTCGGCGGTCAGGGAGACCTGATGAAACGGCTGACCGCTGGCCGCCCGCAGGTTGAACGGGATCCCGAACCCAGGGATCACTTAATCTCCGCCCTGGGAGGCTGATTCGCCAGCCTGTGTAAAGTATCTGAAGTGGTAGTCGTGCCGGAGAAGGAGACCGGAGTGGACCCGGCTACTACAACAGAGGGGGATCAGGGGCCCTTCCGCCCGCCGTGCCAGCAACCGTATCATCTGTGGCGAGCTTCGGCAGTCTTAGAACCGCACCCTTTGTCCTCTATGCTGTCTGTGCAGTGAATCCTCATCCTTAGTCTTAGTAACTTTTTTTTATATATATTATGGCCAGAAGACAGAAAAAGAAAAGAGTTTGCACAGCGGCTACTCCATCCACATATAATGTGGATTTTTGCAACATTAGGGGTATTCACGCAAATCTTAACGCAGTCCACCACCATCTCGAAACTGCGCAGCCGACCATTCTTTTTCTAACGGAGACGCAGATATCCTGCCCGGCCGACACATCATACCTTCATTATCCCGGCTACAAACTCGAACACAATTTTATGAGTCGTGCCGGTGTATGTATGTTCGTCCGGGAGGATATCTGCTGTCGCCGCCTTCATAGCCTTGAAGACAGGGACCTGTCGATATTATGGGTGCGCGTAGATTACGGCGGCCACACTCGTATCTATGCGTGCCTATACAGGTCTCATAGCGGTGACACGGACGTAACTCGACTCTTCACGCACCTGAGTTTGACGACTGACAAAGTTCTAGAGGAATATCCCACAGCAGAACTAGTTATTTTGGGAGACTTTAACGCCCACCATCGCGAGTGGCTCAGTTCTCGAACCAATAACTATGCTGGGATATCTGCTCATGAATTTGCTCTGACCTATGGATTCTCTCAGCTGGTACTTTCTCCAACGAGAATACCAGATATAGAGGAACATACGAGCTCCTTACTGGACCTTCTGCTGACTACTCGTCCGGACGGGTATTCCGTCTCAGTGGATGCGCCTCTTGGCTCCTCGGACCACTGTCTCGTTCGGACTCAAGTGTCATGCACACAACCTGATCCTTCTGGGCCAACTAACTGGCGTCGTGTGTGGCACTATAAGTCGGCAGACTGGGATGGATTGCGTGAATTTTACGCATCGTACCCGTGGAGGCAGATCTGCTTTAACTCAGAAGATCCTGACGTCTGCGCAGCCGCAGTCACTGAGACAATCCTTGCTGGTATGGAATGCTATATTCCTAACCCGCGAGTAGCTGCCGGCGTCAAAAAACGACCGTGGTTTAATAGGTCTTGCAGAAAAGCTAAAATTCTTAAGCAAAATGCATATGAGGCTTGGACCACGGCTCGTTTTAATAAGGATCCGAATATTTCTGAGATAAAACGCAAATTAAATGCTGCCTCGAGGTTCAGTAAGAAAGCAACTGCCAGAGCAAAATTCCAATTCATCGGCAAAATAGGTGGGCGACTTGCGAGCTATCCTTCTGGGAGTCGTGCTTTCTGGTCGCTTGCCAAAGCTGCCGAAGGGAACTTCTGCCAGTCGTCGTTACCACCACTGCGAAAGACCGATGGTGACTTGGCCCATAGTGCTAAAGAGAAAGCCGATCTACTGGGCAGTCTCTTTGCCTCAAACTCGAATATGAACGATGAAGGCGCTGTACCACCTACTATACCGTGGTGCGGTAAGTCCATGCCGGAAATCTCCATAACGCAGCGGGAGGTCAGGCGGGCGTTGCTTTCTCTAGACGTTCATAAGTCGAGTGGGCCAGACGGTATACCAGCAGTGGTGCTTAAGCAGTGTGCTCCTGAGTTATGTCCTGTACTCACGCGCCTCTTCGCGCTTTCCTACCACACTAGGCAATTTCCGTCTACATGGAAGACTGCGAATGTGCACCCGGTGCCCAAAAAGGGCGATAGATCAGATCCATCGAATTACAGGCCTATCGCTATTACCTCTCTCCTCTCTAAGGTGATGGAGCGTGTGATCAACACACAGCTTCTAAGATACCTAGAAGTACACGATCTGGTCAGTGACCGTCAATATGGCTTTCGCCACGGTCGCTCGACTGGTGACCTTCTAGTGTATCTCACACACCGATGGGCACTAGCCATTGAGAGTCAGGGGGAGGCATTGGCATGTAGCCTGGATATAGCGAAGGCGTTCGATCGGGTCTGGCACCGCGGTCTTCTATCGAAGTTGCCATCTTACGGAGTGCCCGAGGGTTTGTGCAAATGGGTGGCTAGCTTTTTGTCCGGCAGACGCATACGAACTGTAGTTGACGGTAGTTGCTCTGATAGCATGGACATTAATGCTGGTGTCCCGCAAGGCTCTGTGCTGTCCCCTACGCTGTTTCTACTGCATATCAATGACATGTTGGACATCAACAACATACATTGCTATGCAGATGACAGTACTGGAGACACTTTTTACACGGGTCGTGCAAACATCCCTCGTTCCGTTGTGGAGGAAAACCGCGGAGAACTTGTGTCTCAAATCGAGACCACACTGTCCCAGGTCTCTGACTGGGGACGGGTAAACTTGGTCCGATTCAACCCTACAAAGACACAAGTGTGCGCGTTCACCGCTAAGAAAACTCCATTCACTGTGGTCCCACAATTCCAGAACACTCCCCTCTCCATCTCCAAGAGCATTGGGATCCTTGGTGTCGACATCTCCAGCGATGTTCAGTTCCGAGATCATTTACAAGATAAGGTAAAGCTGGCGTCCCAAAAACTTGGTGTACTCAACAGAGCGAAGCAGTACTTCACGTCGGGGCAAAGGTTGTTACTTTACAAGTCGCAAGTTCGGCCCCATATGGAGTACTGCTGCCATCTCTGGGCAGGTGCACCCGGATACCAGCTTGGCCCTTTTGACTCGGTTCAACGACGGGCTGTGAGAATTGTCGACGATTCCAAACTCACTTGCGGTATCGAGCCCTTAAGTCTGAGGAGAGACTTTGCCTCACTGCGTGTGTTCTACCGCTTGTACAATGGGTTGTGTTCTGAGGAATTGTTCGAAATGATGCCCACGGCTACTTTCTACCATCGCACCGCTCGCCATCGGCAGGGAATTCATTCTCACACTTTAGAACCTAAATGGTCGCGTACAGTGCGGTTTCAGAGAAACTTCCTCCCGCGAACGCTTAAGTTGTGGAATGAGCTCCCTGCCAAGGTTTTCTGCAAGGACTACAGTATGGAGTTCTTCAAGAAAGAAGTTATTAGATTTCTGAAGGGTCGGCAACGCGCAAGTGGTACCCCTGGTGTTGCAAGCGTCCATAGGCTACGGTGACCGCTTACCATCAGGCGGGCCGTAAGCTTGTTTGCCACCTTAGTGGTATAAAAAAAAAAAAAAAAAAAAAATGGTGTAGCGAGCGCCAACTATTTCGATAGTATTACCGCAAATTGAAAGAAAAAGTGTATCTATATAATTATATTTAAGCGTTTCCATTTTAAAATTAATTTTAAAACTATATATATTGACAATAGTGTTAGACCAGTGAGGCGCTCATGTCCGCTTTAGTTACGCAGGTAGGTCTTTAACCTCTTCAAAGCTGAAAAACTTCTTTCGGCAGTTGCAGTTGATATCGGCAACGTGGCCAGTAACCACAGTAACTTTCTTATTATGTAGAATAGCACTGACAAACGCCTCATTGGTGGGTGGGGTTTCCTTTCTGGCTCTATATGAATGACCAGTGGTGAAGCCATAACTCATATTCTGAATTGAATTATTGCTCTTCTAATTGGCCTTGAAATATATATTCTACTTTTGTAAATTCCTGCATTTGGAGGCAGAATCGTTTGAAAAGTGCCAATAGTATTCACTTAAATCGAGCGTCTAATTCATTTACTAAGGTGTTGCAAGAAAATTTTTATCTCTCGAGATGAAGGTTAGTTTGTGGCGCTTTTTGAAGTGGCAAAATGACTAAGCCCTAGCGGTGAAACAGTGTCTCCGCGGACTGGTGAAATCTTCTATCGACGCACTGTTTACTATCCTTTATTGGAACACCTTTTTCCAATTTTTTGAAGGGTCACTTTGACTATGTTTGCATGACCGCATGACTCGACATTCACTTTTCAACTACTTTGTTCAACTTAGTTGCAACCCTAAAAATGACAATAATATTATAAACTCACTGTTTTCTTATGAGACTTTTAATTGGCATGATTCTGTGGTCACTTCTCAGTTTTTAAGTCAGCATTTTGAATGACTCCAAGAGTGTCAAGAATGATAAGGAACATCGAGTTCTAATTGGGTGTGACCCCCAAACCCAATTATATACGTCGATGCCTCTACCCTTGTCTAATAAAATTAAATGGGCACGCAAATTTATACTTACGACATACATCTGACGATTCGCAGTAATATACGCGTTCGCATCAGGTTCGGATAAATTATAAAACTATAAATAAAGTTTTTTTCCTCTGCGTCAGATTGTCAAAATTTCCAACGGTGAAATGCATAAAATGTCAGATATTGTAATCGCATTTGTTATGGCGGCTTCTCACAGCCTAAGATCTCACGGACCATGTCGCACCAGCTCACGCCAAGACGCTGTTGAAGGTCAGCCGGTGCCTGTGCCAGCAAAGGCTACCCTCCAAAGTCGTCGAATTCGCCACGTGTTGTTGATAGACAAACTTTTTTTTAATGTGTCATAACTACAAATTTCGGAAATTTCCTATATTTGTGATGTAAGAACTTGCTACGTGTCAATTTTCATGATTCCTCATGACAACAGAAAGTATCACATAGGGTTTGATTTAATCGTGAATGCTAAACTATGTGACAAAAATGGGGTTTTTCCCGTTCGTTCAACTATTATGTCCAACTGGTTGTACGAACAAGGATGTTTTTCCCCGTGGTCCAACTAAATAGTTAAACATTACAAAACCGTAATTTACATGGCCCTTCGTACTACTGCATGACCAATTGGACCACTGCCCCGAAATTATAATATTACAACCTTTTAACCAACTTTAAAAAAGGAGGTTTTCATGAAAGTTCTATACTACATTAAACATCATTCCTTTTTAAATGACTTTTAAAAGGATGGAAGTTGTTGAAGTTAAAAAACTTTATGTGTAAGTCGGATTTGCGCACTGAGAGTTTAATACGAAATACTAGACTTTGCCAGCGGCTCCGCCCGCCCTAAATTCGGTTATCGGCGACTGTGATTTACTCCTTAATTACACTAATGAAGTTTGCTATATCAACCTGTAGCTATAGCTATAATTCGATTAAGCTTGGTTATAGCCGTTTATTTCGGGATAAAAAGTAGCCTTTATGCTATTCCAGGACCTAACCTATATGTGTGCTAAGTTTCATCACGAGCCGTTCAGTGGTTGAAGCGTGATTGAGTAACAAACATCCATCCAGACATACAAACTTTCACATTTATAATATTAGTAGGATAAATAGGTACCAAAGCTTTTTAACCAAGTTCAATGGAGGAACAGGTTTTTTTCCAGGTGATAAACCTATATATCTTACAATTGATTGTAGACCAGAAGTCTCTTAACAGAAGTGATAGACCTCATTAAGATCTTCATTTTTTATGGCAGCTGTCAAACTATGAAGTATATATCTGTATAACTGCGCGAACTATTGATTGTAGACTAGAAGTTTCTTTACAGAAGTGATAGATCTCATAAAGATCTTCAATTGGAGGACAGATTTCAAACTAGAAAGTTTGTTTGACAGTTTAAGAACTTTCTGGTTTGACAGCTGTCCTCCCATTAACTTAATGCAGTTGAGCAATTTCATTGAGCAGTGGCGAAGAAGCGGCATAATATACATATACGTAGATTAGTACCAGTTGGGTGCTCCCCCGTCCCCCGTCCCCCTGAGCAATTAAACATGTTAAATCTTGACCGAGCCGTTAAATATCCGCTAACAAGCAAATGCATATACTATCTTATCTAGTTTGTACAATTCATATTTATCTTGTCTTAATTATGAGCTAGTGCGAGGTATTTAGCTTCTAGTTATAGTTATGGAACCAGAACTCACGATCAAAGGTTTTTGTCAAACAGAAAAGGTTCGATTATTTACCCAGACCGAAACTAAAAATATAATTTTAAGGGTTTTGTAGCCAAACGGAATTCTTACAAATTCGTCATGTCCGTCTGTCTATCGATCCGTATCTTATTGTAATTCCGCTTTTCCTTTCATCGATTGTAATGAATTTTAACAGAAAGGTGTATTTTGTGAACCACCTTACATAACATACAGACTATATATGTTATAAAATTTGAGAATTTTTTTGACGTGACAACGTCTTTTAAATTGGTTTGCCGGGTGACACTTCAAGAAACTGCGTTACGCTCCGCTCACGTTATGCGCTCACAATGAGAGCGAGTGAGAGGCACGCGCCCGCCTAAGAGCGAGAGAGACAGACATAAAATCATTGTCACGTAAAACTTTCGCCGGTATACCGACTTTACAGGCAACCAGTTTTTTTAGGGGTAACACAATAAATCGGGGGATGAAAACAAAATTTCTCGAATGAGGTAGATTTAAATATTTTTTTCGAATAAACTTCGTTTTTTTTTGCGACTACGTTCACGTATATTTTTTGTAGAAACTCTTAATATCGCTAGTTCGATTCGCACTTGACTGGTTTTTTTTATTCCAAAACTAGTAACTTATAGTGAAGACCTTCGACATTGAAGATTTTTTATTTGATTCCCACACAAGCGGCTGTACTGACGCCATGCGCCGTGCATGACGCTATTTTCTGCCAAAATATCTGGTGAGCTATAAAAACATAAATATAGTCGCGAAATGACGCGGCGACTTTGTGACTCATCAGTTCATCACATCACCAAGCTCCCAAAGCTCGTGACACGGTTATATTATAATAACGCCGCCATTATCACCCAGCCTTGACTTCATTTAACCATATCGTATGAAATTATACTTATTGTTATTCTATGGTAATTAATTGAGCATACATTGAAATGTCAACAAAATGTCAACAACCTAGAAACGTATAGGTAGGTACATTTGGAACGATTTTATTATACATAGGTTAAATACCTTTAGTACTTATTCGGGTATTCTATTCAATACTTGTGTTTATCTAGTACCTACTTCATCAACTCTAAAATAACGTACCTTTCAAATACCTAGTGTAAGATATTTTGTCTTATACTTGTCTAATAGTTCCGGAGATTATTTGTTACAAACAAACAAACCACCCCACTCTGCTTCTTACATATTAATGTTATTAATAAAATATTTATACAATATAAATATTATGAATGCGAATTTAACCATGTCTATCTGCTACTTCTTCACGATTAACCGGCTATACTGATTAAAATGAAACTTGGCACCGAGATAGTTTGAGTCCCGGGGAAGGACATAGGCTACTTAAAAACGTCAAATGTGAGTCATTACTTTTATTATTAACCTAACTTATTGCTTTTTCCTTATTATTTTGTTTCTATTACTATTGTGAACGATTGAAATAGAAGGAACATAAAGTACTTATGTAAGCACCGAAATTATATATTACTAGCTTTGGCCGGCCGCTCTGCCCGCCCTAAATTTGGTTATCGGCGTAGGATTCTTACCGCAACTCCTTAATTATACTAAATAAGTTTGTTAAAGCAAGCTGTGGGTCGTTTAAGTGGAATTTGGTTATAGTTACTACGGCGGGAGCTTTTGGTTATAGTTACTACGACGGGAGCTTTTGGTTATAGTTACTACGACGGGAGCTTTTGGTTATAGTTACTACGACGGGAGCTTTTGGTTATAGTTACTACGGCGGGAGCTTTTGGTTATAGTTACTACGACGGGAGCTTTTGGTTATAGTTACTACGACGGGAGCTTTTGGTTATAGTTACTACGGCGGGAGCTTTTGGTTATAGTTACTACGGCGGGAGCTTTTGGTTATAGTTACTACGGCGGGAGCTTTTGGTTATAGTTACTACGGCGGGAGCTTTTGGTTATAGTTACTACGGCGGGAGCTTTTGGTTATAGTTACTACGGCGGGAGCTTTTGGTTATAGTTACTACGGCGGGAGCTTTTGGTTATAGTTACTACGGCGGGAGCTTTTGGTTATAGTTACTACGGCGGGAGCTTTTGGTTATAGTTACTACGGCGGGAGCTTTTGGTTATAGTTACTACGACGGGAGCTTTTGGTTATAGTTACTACCGCGGGAGCTTTTGAATTTTCTAGGATATAAAGTAGTTTTTGTCCTTCTCCGTATCTTCAACTATCTCTGTACAAAATTTCAGCGCAATGGGATGCTCCGTTGTGCCAGGGTTGATTCACAAACGTTATAGTAATTCTTGCGGAGAACTTTGTGGTTTAAGCGTGATTGAGTAACGAGAAACAAATATCCAAACTTTTGCATTTCTAATATTAATGGAATAGCTGGTAATTAATGAATTTTGCATAGGGTGCATGAAAATAGCCTCCCCGTACGACGCACTCAAAGCCTCCGACGATCACATACGTCACAGCGTCTGGCGCACCCTGGGCAACGATCAGTAGAAATTACTGAGCGGCTAATCCTTTCAACACGATGGTTCCACCAAATACAAACGATCACCAACGGCACTTTTTAGAGCCAGCCCTGACCGTCATCTCTATCAACATAAAGGGGTTCTCTCAAGACAAAGCGCTACTCCTTTCGGAAATGTGCCGCGAGACGCAATACGACATCCTATGCGTCCAAGAAACCCATCGTGACGCAGGCCAAACTCGGCCGCAGATTCCCGGACTGAAATTAATATCGAAAATACCACACCCAAATCATGGAAGTGCGTAATTAAGAAGCTGGCAACGGTGCAGTAAAGGCAATGACAATTACCGTACAAGTTGCTTTTACTTAACAGTTTTTTTGGCAAGAAATGATACCTCTGAACTAAGATCGTATTTTTGAAAAAATAAATCCAACGAGTTGACTAAAAACATTTCAAAACTATAAGCTTAAATTAAATATTTTTAGAACCTTTTACCACTAGGCGGGGGCGGGGGCAAAGAGGGAGCTTAGAAGCGCGTAGTACAGCTAGGCACGCAGGCTACGGGGGCCAAGCGGGACCCACGGGACTCATCTTAGGGAAACTTGATTAATTTTATTTATTAAGACCGAAGTAAAATATAGTAAGTAAATACTACATTTATTAATTAATTATTAAGTATCAGTTTCTAGGCCGCGTTGACTATGCTCCCTATAAATTGGAACTATTTATTGGTAACATGCTAATCAGCTATGACAGGATCTCAGTTTCGGCCCAGTCCCAAGTCCCATTTGGACTTACAGAAGAGAGAAGCGAAAAAAACCTACGCCGGTCGTGAAATACGCATTTATTATATATACGTATATACGTCGTCGTGTCGTCTTTTTTTTTTTTTTTTTTTTCTGAGCTGACTATGCAGTTGGCTGTTGCAGCCATTACTGCTTCACCGGACTTTTGGGGCGAGACTCTGAAGGAGCCTCAGCCCATATAGCGCCCAACGCTCAAGGGGGAAGCCTCGGGGGGGGGGGGGGGTTGTCGTGTCGTCTAATGGCAAACCAGCTATTCTATTGAAATTGGTTGTAAGAGTTAAGCTATGTTTTCATGTGGTGCATGCGAAGGCGGCGCGGCTTTTATGCTTTAATGTACGGATCTTTCAAACGCTGTTTTGGGAATCTGGTTATTTTTGCAAATAAAATCATGAAATTTGTATATACACTTTTGTTTGCAAGTAAAGAATGCCGTCACAATGCTTAAATTAAAATATTGTTTTGGTCCAGTTTACTTGAAACTTACCTAATAAATGTGATTTTCTTCAAGATTGATAAAATTTAACCATTAAGGAGAAGAGGGGGTAAAATAGTAAGTTTGTGATTGGAAAATTCCATGTTTGTAGTCAAAGTTTAGTATTAATAATAATAATTATATATACTTTATTGCACAGTAAACAAGACTTAAATATTATAAAATATGAAATAGTGAGTGCAATCACGATTTTAGCGATTTCTTCCAAACCTCGGGTAGAAAAATTATGAACAGAAGAAAATTAAGTAACTACGGTGTGCATATTTCAAGAACTCGGAGAAAAAATATTAATATAGACATGAAATATATAATACTTTAGAAATAATAAATTTTTGAAACAAAGTAATATTATCTAACACAATCTATATAAGAAGCGTTTTTGTGTTTTCTAAAATTAAACCAAAAGGGGTTAAAAGGCTATAGAAGGGGGGAAATATATCGGAAATAATATTGTTGCGGTCAAATTTCCTATAAAATTAGTATTATTGCTCTTTAACACAATCTATATAATTTGTAGTTTTTTTGTCAATTTCACTGTAAAAAAGGAGAAAAATTTTGTATGGAATAAAATATTTGATTCTTAACTGGAGATATAGAGATTTCAATAGAAATATTGAAAAACTCGTTTCAGGGTGTTACCACATTCCGCCTCTAAGGGCAGATAGGACGTGTTTCGAAGTTTGCGTGGTTTTGTTAAATAAATTATGTGTTTAATGTGCGTGAAATAATAATAATATAGTCAAAACATAAAATTATAGATTATTCTCACAAAGTAAAGGCTTCTTTCCTTAAAATAGCTTTATTATGTAGATAACAACTATATCTAAATTTCAACAGTTGGAATTAAATCGATTTTCGCTTCTAATTTATATTTTTTTGGCAACTTCGTGCGCAACGAATTTTAACCCTTGCGTCTAAAGCAGTTAAGATGATTATTGCACTTTATTGTTCTATTCTCATCAATGCCTCGCCTTAATGAAACATGTCCTCAGCGGAGAATAGGAATGGCAAAGTTTGTGTGCAAAAAAAAACCACTGACTGAACCATCGTTACGAAATCTCTATGGACAGAAGGGATCGGGTTGATATTGTGTTGTAGACATCTTTTAAAAAGATGTGCAGCTGCGAAGCAATAATAAAACGTTACGTTCAAGCAAAAATATTAAAGAAATGATATGATATATTTGTTTACGTAAGGTTTTTTTAAATTTAACTCCTAAAAGTATGGAAGCGCTAAACATTTTTTTATTAACTGCCATCAACGCCCAGCTGGAATCTCTATAAGGATAAAAAAAAAATTTGAGTACTGTTTCATTTTATGATGTAAACATCTTTTAAAATGTAAACTTTTGAATTTCAAACCTTGGGGTGGGGAGGAGACATTATGGGGTACACTTACGTAAGTTTGTTAATTAAAAAAACTCTACAAATCTTAAAGTATATGCGAGTGAAGCCGCGGGCGAAAAGCTAATATATAATAAATATGAATCGTGTATGTTTTGAACATTTAAGTCTTGCTTTTACTATTTTTAGGACATTAATCGACAAATTATTTTTTGTTTTTGGTTTCTCCATCTGAATTGCGACGCTCGGCCTCCACGATACCATGGAAACTAATTAGGTTGAATAAGCAATTCAGCAATCTCGCTGCGAACACCAGAGGTAATTGAAACACTGTTGATTATATTGATTGCTTGCTATTGGTATGCGCATACCATGCTAAGAAACTATTAAGAAATGGCTCCTTGTAACACCATCTAGCGGCTTAACACAGCGTCAAACATCAGGGTATGTCTTAAACGATATTGCTGTCTATAACATTGTGAATAACTCATATATTCTGTATCCTTGTCATTAGTTATACATATTTCTAATCAAAACAAATACAAACAGATGTCAAAAATGTGAAACAAAAATAAATAAATTGAATCAATATTCATATAATCATAGAATAAATATATTCATAGAAACAATATATTGAAAATTATTTTGGACAAAATTATTTTTAGATATTTCAAAAGTTCACGCCAACGCTGTCGCAGGAATAAGCAAGACATTTCTAGTTAATATTTCCGCATTAAAATTACTGTCCACCTAAAAAGTTAGAAATTGATCTCTTTGCGACGCCCGGATTATTTTAAATTTGCAATATCTTCTGAAATAAAAAAAAAAAAACCGGTTGCACTCCGGGAGTGCCGGCAGAAGTGAAAACATACTCGCTATTTACTTCCCATCACTTCTTATCCATATTTGTTTATTTAAAATAATAACTTTTGTTTCTTTACTTTTTTGACGTTGTATATTTGACAGCTCAATCTGCCATAGAATTAAAATGCCATATCCAACCTCCCTGTACTACTCATAATCGCCATATACTAAAAATAAAAACTAACCTAATGTAAATAAAGGTGACGTGTCCTAACGCGAGTGACATCTTACGAATTTTCGATCAGGACACGTGACCTGACGCGTGTTTAACATTTTTTACACATCACAAAAAAAGTGCACAGCGCCGCTAAAGAAGTTTTCCCTTCAAAAATATCAATTGCATAAAAATAGTTACTGCGGGATATCCGTGGAATGCTATTGTGGACTTTTTTAAGATATTTTTAAGATACCCAATTTTGTAATGTATTATTTTGATATACCTGGTAAAGTTTAGTCAGCGTTAGCAAAAAAGCACCCAAAATCCTATGTTTTTAAGAAAAAGTAAACTTTTCAAATTTTATGTAAATATAAAATACAACATACAAACAATACAATGTTTAGTAGTATATCTATAAAACATCCGGATTAAATTATCTGAATACAATAACAGCATAAAAATCCGTTGCGTACCTAAGCTTAGAATATCAAACCGGACATAGGTACAGAATGCGGGATACGACTTCAAATTATATTATGGTATAGATTATATAAGATCAGGCAATAATCAAGAAGGCAGAGCTTCGAAAGCTCTACGTCTCTACAGAACCAAATAATCTTTTAAAATATGTAAGTAGGTGTTCTTATTAACACAATTATTTTGATGTTATGTTTTAAGAATTGCGCGCCTATTTGTAACTTTGCGCCCTAGGCACGTGCCTAGTTTGTAACCTCGCGCCCTAGGCACGTGCCTAGTTTGTAACCTCTCGCCCTAAGCACGTGCCTAGTTTGCCTTAGGGATAATACTCCTCTGCCGACATATTATTATCACACTAATATTATAAAGGCGAAAGTTTGTGGGTGTTTCTATGTTTGTTACTTCCTCACGCTGAAACGGCGGGACCAATCTTGATGAAATTCGGTATGAAGGTAGCTGACACCCTGGATTAAGATATAGGCTACTTTTTATCCTAAAAAACTGAAAAGTTCCACGGGAATAACTATAAACGAGTGTAAACGAACTATAGTTGCAGCTATAGCCATAGGCGTATATAAATTCTAATTAATAAATTATCTACAAACAATAATCAATTAAAAACACGACTTTCAAAACTTAAAAAAAAAGGTAACGAAATTTAAGCTAGGTGTATTTCGATCATTTCGAAATTGATTGAATTGATTTGATCAACCAACACACAGCTTCTAAGCTACGAGTCAGAGACCGTCAGTATGGCTTTCGCCACGGTCGCTCGACTGGTGACGTGGTGACCCTATAGTGTATCTCCACAACGGTGGGCACTAGCCATTGACACAGAGCGAAGGCGTTTAATCGTGTCTAGCATGAGGTCTTCCATCGAGGTTGCAGTCTTATGTTTACGCTATCAATGATATTTTATCAACAACATACATTGCTATGCAGATGACAGTACTGGAGATGTTTATTACACGGGTCGTGCAAACATCCCTCGTCCCGTTGTGGAGGCCGTTTCAACCATACGAAAACCATATTCACTGAGGTCCCACAAATCCATAACACATGCCTCACTATATCCAAGAGCATCGGGATCCTTGGCGTTGACATCTCCAGCGATGTTCAGTTCCGAGATCGTCAACATCGGGGCAAAGTTGCTGCTTTACAAGTTGCAATTCCAGTCCCATATGGCGTACTGCTGCCAGTTCTTGGCCCAGCTTGGCCCTTTTGACTCGGTTCAACGACAGGCTGAAAGAATCGTCAACGATCCCAAACATTACTAGCCGTATCGAACCGTGAAGTCTGAGTAAACAGTTTACCTCCCTGTCTGTGTTCTACCGCTTGTACAATGGGATATGCTCTGAGGAATTGTTTGAAGAAAATGATGCCTTCGGCTACTTTCTACTATCGCACCGCTCGTCATCGGCTGGGAATTCACCCTCACACCTTAGGATCTATGTGGTTACGTACTAAGGTTACGTGCTAAGGTTTTCTCATAAGACTTGAATAGGGTTCTTCCAGAAAGAAGCAATTAGATATTTAAACGGACGGCAACGTGCGTGCAAATCAATCAGACTGTTAGCTTGTTTGCGAACTTAGTTGAATAATAAGCCAAGAAAATAGCCCCTAGATATATCAATAACTTGCTCAATCTGGTTACGACAATAACACTTTGGAAGTTGTACTTCTAAATATATTCTTACACTTGGATACAATATTGAGTCCCTCGCAGCCTAGTTGGTAGTGTAGCCGGCTGCTGTCCAGAGGGTGTGTTTTCGATTCCTGCACTAGACAAACATTTATGTGTTAAACATTTGTGTTTGTCTTGAGTCTGAGTGTATTTATATATGTATTTACAAAATAATAAATAAAAAAATATATGTATCCGTTGTCTGGTATCCATAACACAAGCTTTGGTTACTTTGAGGCCAGACGACACTGTGTTTAATGTTCAAAAATATTTATTTATTTATAAAGTTCTTATACACTGGTTTAAGTAGTCATAAAAAGCGAATATTAAAAAACTGGTCAAGTGCGAATCGGACTCGCAATAGTAACCCTACTTTTAGATGTGCTGAAATTATATTTCTTTGAAGCTCTACAATAGTAGCCCTACTTTTAGATGTGCTAAAATCATTTTTTTTAAGCTCTACAATAGTAGCCCTACTTTTAGATGTGCTAAAATCATTTTTTTTAAGCTCTACAGTAGTAACACTACTTTTAGATGTGTTGGAACAATATTTTTTTTAAGCTCTACAATAGTAGCCCTACTTTTAGATGTGCTAAAATCATTTTTTTTTAAGCTCTACAGTAGTAACACTACTTTTAGATGTGTTGGAACAATATTTCTTTGAAGCTCTACAATAGTAGCCCTACTTTTAGATGTGCTAAAATCATTTTTTTTTAACAGTACAGTAGTAACACTACTTTTAGATATGTTGGAACAATATTTCTTTTAAGCTCTACAATAGTAGCCCTACTTTTAGATGTGCTAAAATCATTTTTTTTAAGCTCTACAGTAGTAACACTACTTTTAGATGTGTTGGAACAATATTTCTTTTAAGCTCTACAATAGCGTCAATATTGAACGCTCTACGCTCCCGAGGTACTGGTTACGGTGCTGCTTTAAAGAAATACGACTTTGTTCAGTTTTACAAAAGTTTCTTCTATTTCTTAATATTGAAGGAATGTAAAATGAATAATATAAGTACACAAAAAATATAAAAAATATTTCCATGCAATTATAATATAAAACCCCTAATTTAAGTTCGTGAAATTTATTTATTTACAAAATTATTATTTACATAGATTGCTACTTTTAATAACATTTTTAAGCATGAATAAGTAATCTGTTAAATACAAAATGTAGGACCCATCTGGAAACCAGATCTTTGTTACTATTTCTTACAGACTTGAATTAGGGCAAACATTTTTAGGCTTTACAACTATTTTAAGGGTTACTATTACTTATTAAAAGTTAAATTGCTGTACTTATGCCTAAATAAACTATTTTTGTTAAATATGGTTTTTTTAGTGAGAAATTTAAACAAAGGTCGGTAGTTTAGCATGAAACACTGAATTATGAAATGCTTATCCTAGAGTCATCGCCCTTTATATGTGCTTGAAGCGGCTAGATGTCGTCGGAGCAGACGATACGATGGTTTACATTAGTCACGGTCACGCACGACCGCGGTGCGTAACACGTAACACGTTACACTTTACACGTTACACACAGTTGCGCGTTGCGACTTGCGAGCGGGTGCCAGAACACATCTGGGATAGATATAGTAAAAGCGTTTCGTCAGCGATTCCTGAGCGGCAGCCATCATTACGTAATTATTTTCTTTTACGACACTTGGCGTGTTCGCCAACATCGCTCATTTTATTGTCTGGTTTGTTACTAACCTTATTACCTATATACCTTTATTAGATAATATAATTAGCTTTTATATGCTCATATAGTGATCCATTGCCAGCATTTAGTTCTGAACGAGTATTTTCATTGATGGTTTTTTGGTGGTTATATATTGTTTTAGTTACGCTTAGATTAAAATAATACTAACTAGAAAGAAAAGGGTGTTAAAATAAAATAGGTTTAGTTAAAATTATACTGTTATTGCAAGAGTACAGTCCAAAAAGAAAAATTATACAATAATAAATAAATGTCTATCTCTCTTGCAATTATTTTAAACTTATGATACTTACTTACTTGTTCCCTGAATATTATTCTATTTAAAACATCATATAAAATATAGAATATATGTCTATCTAATAAAATATATGTCGCAGGCAAATCGCATAATTCGTCGTTTTACATTAGGCAAGGCAGATCGTAAAGTATGGAATAGAAATTATCATATAAATGACAGATATTATATGAAGCTTGGCTGGAACGCTCCGCTCGCTTCGCTCGCTCCGCATCTACGTTTACAAAAGAGAAACTAAAACTAACCTAACATACAGTACGATTTCTGTCCCTTTCGTCTGTCCATACTTTACGATCTGCCTAGGCATATTGAAAAACGGCGAATTATACGATTTGCCTGCGACATATACACACAGACGGTCTGTGGATCTCTTTCTCTCACACATTCTCCCTCGCATACATACAAAACACACACACACACACACACACACACATACACACACTCTCATACTCACACGTACAATATAATCTATATCAGAACTATGTATCTTATTTTATCTATTCTCCTTGGTAATGTTGATCCCAAAAATTATAGAAAACACGCTGTAACTATTACGTACACCACACATACTCTGAAAGAACCATCATGCATAGTCAAAAATTGCCCGTTTAAAGGCAAGAAAGTGAACCATAAAAAAAGCACTTTCTATTTAAAAGCTTACGAAAGAACTTAATAGCTTTTTTTTATTCGGTACAGTGCCGTCTGTGATAATAAAAGCAAACCAGTTTCAATTTAAAAAAAGTAACTCAATATTTATAAACAACAAAATTTTTAGTCTTCTTAAAATATTACTGGCCGCTTTCATTTTTTTTTTCGTACGGAATACATATTAAAGATAGATCGGTTCGCGCGTACCTTTAGCCAAGTGCAAAGCGTGAATAAAATGATTTTTATATTTTAATTTATTGACTTTTATTTTCCTCGTAGGTGTAGTGTAATGTATCACTCGGGATGAAAGGCGATTCCCACCTCGTGTTTTAAGGCCCTCAGCTCTAGACGTTCATAAGTCGAGTGGGCCAGACGGTATACCAGCAGTGGTGCTTAAGCAGTGTGCTCCTGAGTTATGCGCTTTCCTGCCACACTAGGCAATTTCCGTCTTCATGGAAGACTGCGAATGTGCACCCGGTGCCCAAAAAGGGCGATAGATCAGATCCATCGAATTACAGGCCTATCGCTATTACCTCTCTCCTCTCCAAGGTGATGGAGAAGCCTAGAAGTACACGACCTGGTCAGTGACCGTCAATATGGCTTTCGTCACGGTCGCTCGACTGGTGACCTTCTAGTGTATCTCACACACCGATGGGCACTAGCCATTGAGAATCAGGGGGAGGCATTGGCACGTAGCCTGGACATAGCGAAGGCATTCGATCGGGTCTGGCACCGGGGTCTTCTATCGAAGTTGCCATCTTACGGAGTGCCCGAGGGTTTATGCAAATGGGTGGCTAGCTTTTTGTCCAGCAGACGCATACGAACCGTAGTTGACATTATTTTTATTACTTTCTACCATCGCACCGCTCGCCATCGGCAGGGAATTCATTCTCACACTTTAGAACCTAAATGGTCGCGTACAGTGCGGTTTCAGAGAAACTTCCTCCCGCGAACGCTTAAGTCGTGGAATACGCTCCCTGCCAAGGTTTTCTCCAAGGACTACAGAATGGAGTTCTTCAAGAAAGAAGTTATTAGATTCCTGAAGGGTCGGCAACCCGCGAGTGATACCCCTGGTGTTGCAAGTGTCCATAGGCTACGGTGACCGCTTACCATCAGGCGGACCGTAAGCTTGTTTGCCTCCTTAGTGGTATAAAAAAAAAATCAGTCACTTTCACCCCTTGGTGAACAATGTACTATTTTATGATTTTTGTTTTTTTTTTTAATTAAGCACACATTATTGTCTATGTAATTTTGGCTCTCATAACACAGGACTACCTTGAGAGCCAGAGGTATCTTAGCCAACTTTATTATAATTAAATAAAATAGTTAATAGTTGCTAAGTTGATTTAATATACCTCAATAAATCCTTTTTTTTATTATGTTACAAGAAATTTCAAACCAATCTTTTGATCAAAATCATAAAATACAAGCAGTTTTTTCTTCATTTTTCACGTGTACGGACGAAAACGGATTTAGTTTTTATCATTTGTCTACAAATTCATAACAAAAATATGTTGAAACAAACAACGAGTCACATTCCTATTCATAATGAAACGTGGTTCAACAGAAAGTGGTCATGAATCGTGAAACACAAAATTGCGAAAATTAAAAACACGTTCGGTAACACAATTAAATCGATTGCCTAATACCTAAATTTAATTAGCAGCTTTAACGTTATCTTAATTGCTAATTTACGATAGTGTCATGTAAGAACATATATAGAATTATTTTATTTCAGTTCTCTAAAACGATTTAGATTGATTAATATCACGAACCTCTTCGTAATCAGTTTTTAATATTTTATCGTGATCGGTGATTGACAGGATGAAGATTGTGCTGGCAGTAGGTATGTAGGTATGTATGTCGCCCGTCGCACGCGTCGTGTGTACTCGTGAGCTCGCAGCTGCGCTATCAGAATGTATGTATATATAGAACAACCACAGAGTATTCACTGTTTAGGTACTGTAGTATAATACCACCTGCTTAGTGCGATTTAACAAACTTGGTCCGATGCTGCTTTTATGCGCTAGTACCTCATCTAATTACTTGCTATTGGCACACCGTAATAACTACTACTTAATAGTGAAGTGAGTGCGATTTAACAAACTTGGTCCGATGCTGCTATTATGCGCTGGTACCTCATCTAATTACTTGCTATTGGCACAGCGTAATAACTACTACTTAATAGTGAAGTGAGTTCGATTTAACAAACTTGGTCCGATGCTGCTATTATGCGCTGGTACCTCATCTAATTACTTGCTATTGGCACAGCGTAATAACTACTACTTAATAGTGAAGTGAGTGCGATTTAACAAACTTGGTCCGATGCTGCTATTATGCGCTGGTACCTCATCTAATTACTTGCTATTGGCACAGCGTAATAACTACTACTTAATAGTGAAGTGAGTGCGATTTAACAAACTTGGTCCGATGCTGCTATTATGCGCTGGTACCTCATCTTATTACTTGCTATTGGCACAGCGTAATAACTACTACTTAATAGTGAAGTGAGTGCGATTTAAAATACTTGGTCCGATGCTGCTTTTATGCGCTGGTACCTCATCTAATTACTTGCTATTGGCACAGCGTAATAACTACTACTTAATAGTGAAGTGAGTGCGATTTAACAAACTTGGTCCGATGCTGCTATTATGCGCTGGTACCTCATCTTATTACTTGCTATTGGCACAGCGTAATAACTACTACTTAATAGTGAAGTGAGTGCGATTTAACAAACTTGGTCCGATGCTGCTTTTATGCGCTGGTACCTCATCTAATTACTTGCTATTGGCACAGCGTAATAACTACTACTTAATAGTGAAGTGAGTGCGATTTAACAAACTTGGTCCGATGCTGCTATTATGCGCTGGTACCTCATCTAATTACTTGCTATTGGCACAGCGTAATAACTACTACTTAATAGTGAAGTGAGCACACTTTTTTGTCTCGGCGCAAAATGTCGACAATCGACGATACACTTGAAATGTATCAGGTTAGACACAAAAATATGCAAGTACGTTTCTACATATTGAAATGTTTGATTGTTCAAATTAATGCATGTGGGTATGTGCTTAGTCGCTACAGTATATATTACCTTCGTTATTATATGTTAATATTATATGTTCTTCGCCATGAACAGGAGCGAGTAGCGAAGAGACGCAATTTAGTTCATATTAGATGTGGACGCATTTTAGTGCGAATCAAATTATACAATATTTATTCAAATAGGTTTCGATTCAATGTTAACCATGTCAATTTCTGCCAAAAATAGCTGGCAAAAAGTTCTAATTAAAGTTATAATACAAAACTTTGATAATCAGCTAACAAGTATACAAAATGTATTGAAACACTTAGAAGTTAATATAAATAAGTTATTAAGCTACTAAAAACAAAGTCAAACACATGTCAATTATTTTTTTCTTTTTATGTAGCATAGGGGGCGCACATGTTGTAAAGGAATTGTCATAGTGTAAAGGAATTCAGATATTTAAAAGTATTTCAATATTTAATAGTACTAGTGGCATTAGCACCATCATAATTATATTCTTGCACAATCATATGTAAACATATACTTACATATATTGAAAACAACCCATACTATTCATAAATTTTATATAATAATAAATATTATAAATCTGTCTGATATCCGTCTATCTGTCTGATACCTACCTCTTCACGCTAAAACCGCTGTACCGATCAAGATGAAATTTGACATGAAGATAGTTTGAGGACAAAAGCTACTTGAAAACGTCAAGTATTCTACGTTTTTTCCATTATTCAGGAGTTGACGTTGAAATCCTACACCGATGACCGAATTTAGGGCGGGTGGAAACGCGGGCCAAAGCTAGTATATTATAAATGCGATAGTGTGTCTGTTCGTTTGTCCCTGCATCACGTCACAAAGGAGCATCCAATTGAGCTAAAACTACGCACAGGGATAATTG
This sequence comes from Apoda limacodes, assembly GCA_946406115.1. Classification (NCBI taxonomy): domain Eukaryota; kingdom Metazoa; phylum Arthropoda; class Insecta; order Lepidoptera; family Limacodidae; genus Apoda; species Apoda limacodes. The sequence continues at coordinate 28,505,510 of OX291555.1, read as the reverse complement.
AAGAGACTGAGAAGGACGCAGACTAGGCTTTGATTCCGTAAAAAATAAAATTTTATTCAGGAATGGCCAAATTCCACGTTGCATGAACTATAGCCACAGGTAGACCTTGCTTTTGCAACTTTTCTTACTACAATTTGGGAGGGGTCGTAGTAATCCTATGCCAATCCAGCGCGGGCGGAGCCGTTGCCAACAACTAGTACATATATAAATACATACACAAAGACAAACATAAAACACAAACAGTGTATCAAGAATTGATACTACTAGGAAAAAATATGCATATATGTGTAATTTTACATAGGTACCAGTAGAATTTTGCCGCATTTTAGTTCATATTAGATATGGACGCATTTTAGTGTAAATCGGAAGTGGACGCATTTTAGCTTACTTGTGTTACGTGAGTAGTCTGCGTAGAACTTGTGTTATGTGAGTTGAGTGGTCCGCGTACAACTTGCATATGGAAAGCGCGAAGAGGCGCGTGAGTATAGGACATAAATCATTAGGTCACTGCTTAAGCACCACTGCTAGTATACCGTCTGGACCACTCGACTTATGAACGTCTAGAGAAAGCATCGCCCGCCGGACCTCCGAGATTTCTGGCGTGATCTTATCGCACTACGGTATAGTAGGTGGTACAGCGCCTTCGTCGTTCATATATGAGTTGGAGGCAAAGAGACTGCCCTATAGATCGGCTTTCTCTTTAGCACTATGGGCCAAGTCTTTCGCAGTGGTGGTAACGACTTAGTGCCACCACTGCGAAAGACCAATGGTGACTTATTCCAAATCTACACGCAATATGATACTTTCAAGCATGCAAGTTATAGGTGTACTTAGATCAGGGCACAGTCACACAGACCTACATTTTTTGCGAATATAGTAATTTGTATTTTGTATTTCAATTCAAAATGGTTAAAATATTGTATTTTGCATGTATTTCAAAAATATGCAGAAAAAGTATTTTGTAATTTGTATTTTAAGCAAGCATGGCATGCGACTATTTTGCCCAGCCGTAATTTTATTAATTTGGGTGATTTTATCAAGTGTCGGAAGATGACCGAGCTCCCATTGACATAAAAGAATAATTCAATCAAACTGTAATTAAAGCAATGACGACTTAACATTTTAATATTCAAAATGGTTTGTGTGACTTTCGCTAAATTATAACGATTCTCTTGTCGTTTAATCTATCTATTCGGAATAAGTCACTTTTAAGTTTCCGTACCCAAAGGGCAAAACCTTCTGCAGACTGTCTGAGTATAACGAGGGTCTCTCTATCTCTAGCTCGTAAGCGGATTAAGTTATTTTAAATTTAAGTAGTTTGTGTAAAATATTAATAACATTCATTATTTTGCAGGACGAGTGGGACTTTTTGAAAAAGATTATTTTACCCTAAAGTGTAGGGTGTCATAAACTCTAGAGATTATGGTGTAGGTACAGTACAAATATAGATATACGATTGAATATTGCATAATTACAATTCTAAAAATGTTACATACTTACGGGTTGAAGCCAGTTAAAATTCTTATGTTGGTATGGAACTCTTATGTTGGTATGGAACTCTTATGTTGGTATGGAACTCTTATGTTGGTATGGAACTCTTGGTGCGCGTTTCCGAATTGCATCAGACTATTTATTGGTTTAGGAACAAATCCGATCCCGACGTAATTTTTAACAATTTTTCTGTAAAAATACTAGGGAAATAATTATTATTACTTACCAATTTTTTTTGCATAAATTGTGCATTAATTTTGTTAAAATTGAAAATAATAATAACCTTTCCAATTTAACACCTAAAAATATTAAACGTTCTACATGACGTATGAATTCTCTGAACCCAAGTACCAGTTCCTTTCTTCAATCAAGCCTACGTGGAAGTATACGTCTATTCTTTACACTTATATTATTTTATTTTCATCTGCTCTGACTGAAACATCTTCCATTATCAAGATGTAGGTCGTCCTTGTGCTCGATTACTGTTTGCCCAACCATATCCACTCGGAATAACATTACATTTATTATTCAGAACTGGACTGTTATTTATCCATCGTAAGATTTATTATTTGTAGAGCTATTGTACGTAACATGATGGGGAAGGCAGACGCTGACCTCAGCCGGCAGAAACCAGCGATGAATCATGACGACTTCTACATTCACCTCAATCATTATCGTAGTAAATAAACCTAGCCTCTTCCTTTCTTTCTCAGTTTCTTATATTTACCTCTCATATATCAGTTCCAACGAACACCTAATGTTCACATACGTGTTCTCTACGAGCTTCAACTATAGATATCTACCGTGTTCGTACCTTTTTAAATTGTTACTAATTCCAAACATATTCCTTGATAACTCTGCAAAGCTCCGATATATAATATTGCTCTTTCTTACTCTTTTTACCAGAATCAAACTGTTAACACCGCACGCTACATCGTGTTATCGCCGCTACAAGAAATTGCATCTATAAATGCATTTGTATAATCCATAATGTTTCACAACATAATAAATTAATATTAAGTATATATTTACACAATAAAAACTATTTTCCTGATAGGGACTAGTTAAGATTTAAAAAACACGCAATAACAAAAAGTGTAAAATTGTATTAAGTTAGGTAAAAGTAGAGTAGGTTTGTTTCATTTTATCTTTACTATTTGTTGATATCAAAAATAATATTGTGTGAGTACCGACATGTTGTCGACTTTGTACGCACGACTATCCCCAAAAAAGCGGGAAATTTAGTTTAATATATGTATTTAAAACATATGTCATTTGTTGTGCAAAAATGTACAGAACTACTATGTAAAGTTCTCTATAGACCGTATGTACGGTTATTAAGTTACAGGTGAAAATAGTTAGCGTGTACATTCTTTCTCCCTCACTCCTCTGATACTAGACTGCGATAGAGATACAAAAGGGATGGGTCTATGGGTAAAAAGACTGTCTAAAACTTTACCTGGCTAGGGTCATTAAGTCCTTAGGCTATGCCTAAAATAAGCATTACAGGTTAAAAGGACACCTTTGCCCCTACACGTAGGTATCTATACCGTTACGATAAGTAGTGTGGTTAGGGCGCAAATTACGTGTAAACTTATGAAATACGATAGCTTATAACTCAGCAACCGGGTTACAAAGGATAAAGATAAATATATCACTAGATACCTCTCATAGACATCTATCAAAATAAATAGGTTTCATACAGGTAACTTTAAGCCCTGAAGTACAGGAGCACAAGGAAAATCCTGAAAACTTGTATTACACATTTTTTCATGATTTAACATACTGACAGACATCAAAAATACGGAAAAGTATGTCCAAATTTTAGGTCTATTTTTTGACATATAGCACAAAGTCTGTAGTCATCTAGTATAGGCAGAGAGCCCTGAGAGCTAGAATACCAGCTCTTCTCTCACTACGGCCTAACCGTAGACGATGGAACATACCACTATACGTCGTTGGAACCGCCTCCGAAAGCTCTATCTTAGGACACCTAAATCGTCATTATAGCTCCTACCGTTTGGCTATAAAACCTAAAAATGTAAAACAGCGTTATTTTATAGTCAAGCCGCAAATCGTGTGACTGTGATGGCAATAGCCGAGAGAGACCCCAACTGTCAGTAGCGATTTATAGCTAAGTAGATATACCTACACTTTCGATATATGTCTATATCGACTACTAAATGTTGTCTTTCACTAAGTTTTTGTGCGGGCTAGATTTTCAGTCGCCACAGTAAGAACAATAAGTTAAGTACTAAATCTAGAAGGTTCTATGGAACAACCTCTCCCTCTGATGGGGTTTTTCATTTTTATTATAAATATAGAACAAATTTTGTATTTGCATTCAGTCAATCAAGAAGCTTCAAAAAGTATCCATCAGATACTAATATATAATGTTTAAAGTGAAATAATGTAAATATGTGTTAGAATTAAGTTAGAAGCATAAGTTTAATATGTTACTCGATTCCAACTAGGGCATGTAATATCGTAAGTTTTTCAATTCCGATACTGATTTCCGATATTGGATTTCAATATCCAGAATAAAAAAGAAAGAATAGAATTGAAAGTTTTTATAAAAAAGTTTAATTGGCTACGAAAGATTGATGTTTCAATGCATTTTCTTTTATCAATTTCAAAATCAATATAAAAAACAAACAGACGTTCTCTAGACTAGTGTGTCGTAGTCGAGAATGATCATAGAAATGATATTATCCGACCAAATAGGCAAGTTACACTTTACTTGGTAAAGTTATACATCAAAGATAACTGTTTGCTCGGTCGAAAGTTAGCGTTTATAATAATCGCTATCAATTTTATACACTCATGTCTAAAGCTCATGATGATAAAACAATCAAAACAACATAAAACTGAAAACATTTTAATGGCAGATATAAGCATAAATTAACTAAGAGAGATAATATTAGTTTACGACTCATATGTTTAATAACATGTACTATCAAATTTCTCATTATACCATTCTACAAATTAATAAAAAAACTTCAAATCAACTTCAATAAAACAATCAAGAATGGAATCGCAAACTAGATAATACAAACATAACATCACGCCTGTTTCCTAAAAAACTTTTACCTGCTACGATCCTGGCACACTTCTTTTGCTTCATCCACAGGTATCAATACATGTTCAACGGTAGGTCTTAAACTCGACTTACAAGAGAATAAAACTATTATACACTTTTTTTTTGAAAATCTGCATTTGTCAGTGTGTTCGTAGGATCTCGTTCTCTGCTCTTATATTAAAAAAAAACATATAAACTTTAATTAAATAATCATCAATTCGAAACATATAGATAAAGTAAAAGTAAAGATTATAAGGAAAAAAATACTAATGAGAGGCTATTTAGAAGGCTAAGGCTGAGGGCAGGCTTTAATGACTCTATTTTGTAAATTCTGTAGTGCCCGTGTTACACACAATGTTTTTCATCCCATTTACGAGTAAATAAATAAAAAAACACCGAATTTAAATTGACGGAAACCTAAGTATAAAAAACAACCCTAAAGAATTTATGAATTAAAAAGTTTTGGCTAAAGTTAAAACTTGTGATTGCTTGCTTGGTGCGTAGTTCATATGACATACTTGATTGATAAAGTACGCAGAGCGCACAGGACAGGTTTCATATGTCATTATCGCCCGTGGGTTCTATGAACGCCCGTTTTGCCTTGAATGTAAAATTTACAACGAAACAGCCTATGGGACTAATTAAGGACTTAACACCTACTTTGTCTGCATGTTATAACACTGTTTACAAGTAAGTGTGATGAAAAACAACTTAACATTTTTTTAGAAAGCGTGGGTTTCTCTTAATACTGTTTTCCTAAAAATCTTAAGGCATTTTATCTAAATTTATCATGCCATAAAAATATCCCGTTGATAAGAAAACACACTCAATCTGGTAATATCAAAATGGTAACATTTCTTTCTCAAGTAATCACAATAGTAGTAGATATTTTGAATCTATGAAGTCAGTGTAGTACTCCTGCTATCAATATACTATAGCCTATTTGACCACTTCCAAATCACTAATTGTTTTATTTATGTTTGTGTGAATGAATGGCTAAAACTGCTAGATAAAGAGTTAATGAGCCAACATTACATTGCACGAACAGAGAAGCGTGGGCTGGCAACATTTACGCTTCATTAAAATCCCAGTTAGAAAATGTTACTTATTCAGATATTACGATATTGGACCATCTAGTATCGGAACTATAATATCGGACAAAACGTTCCGTGATTCCGGAGTTACGATATTCCGAGATTCCGATATTCATGCCCTATTTCCAGCACCAGCTGCTACAAAGCCTATGCGCAACTTTTGCGCGTATGAATTTGCATGATTTGACATTTTAATGTATTAAATATCATTATCATCGTCTCATATCCGTCTGAGGATTACGATCACGGTTTAATGATGACACTAAACATTTTTCTTCTATTCTGCTGCACGGATGTTATAAGAAAACTTTAACTTCCAATTTTCGGACTGCTGAACGGATTTTGATGAAACTGTTTGCATTCGTGTCAGAAAGTCATTTATAAAGTTGCTAGCACTTTTATTTCGCTGCCGTACGTACATGTGCATTTAGGAAAATGCATCTTCATAAGGTAAGGTACTTTTCATTATTCTTTTTTTTTTTGATACCACTAAGATGGCAAAGGTTTGTCTGATGGTAAACGGTCAATGCAGCCTATGGACGCTTGCAGCACCAGGGACATCAGTCGCGCGTTACCGAACATTTAAATCTTATCACATTTATTTTCAAGAATCCCATATATTGTATTATAGATAACACTTCGGCAGGGAGCTCATTCGACAACCTAAGCGTTTGCGGGAGGAAGTACGTGACCATTTAGGTTCTAAGGTGTGGTGCGACGTAGAGATCCTATGTCTTCTTCGTTGCTTCACTTTAAATTTTTTATAAAATTCGCCTAAAATCGTTATCAGGTACTTGAAGTACGACATTCATAACCTTTTTGAGCACGATATTCGTAACGAGCCACCTAAAAAACCCCCGATTACCAAATTTGTGCTTATTTTATTTGTTATTAATCGTATAATTAAAAGTGCAATGTGAAGATGAATTTTCATAAATGCACATGTGCGGGAAAGTAGAAAAAGGTTTCAAACTTTATAGACGACTTTCTGAGTAGAATGCAAACGATTTCATCAAAATCCGTTCAGCAATTCAAAAACCGGAAATGTGAGCTTTTCCGCTTCTTTTCCTCGTATTACTCGTAGTATGTAATAGTATGTGTATACTGTATTTGAAGATGATTGCTCTCTTTTGTTTGGAGAGATTCCTGGTAAATAAGAATTTACCTTATGTTAAGTTCTCCTAAATTTAGCGTGCCTTAGTTACTATAATTAAGCTTAGGAGCTAAGATCTTACCTCCTCGACCGATTTCTTGGAGAACTCGTTCATGGACGCAATCCATTGCTGCACTAACTCATTCACAATAACAAGATCATTATATAACCACGTCAATAGATCGTTCACCCATTGCACACTTGGTGGATCGGGGCCGGTACACGTTGGAACTATGATACTTTGATGTTTTTTAATGTTCAACTGTTCTGGACCAGGGGACATGCGGCCTAGTCTCTTCTTGTTTGGCGGCGTCGGCGGCACGAACCCACTACCCTTGGAAGGTTTAAAGGCACCACTTTTGATTTTAGCACTAGTAGCTAGCACACTGTCAGAACTAGTTATTATTTCGTTCGCAGTAGATTTTTTCGCTTCATCGTTCGTAGGTTTTATTATTTTTGTTTCGACCTCTACGGTAGTTTTACCGAACCTATTGTACGCCCATTTGGCAATGCCGATGAGCACGATAGAGAACAGTATCCATATGAACACCAACATGACCAAGTTGTCCATGGCTGTGTCCATATAATCGAAGCTGCATATGAGGTCATCTACCGCTTCAGCTAGGTCGGCCATAGTTTTCCATGGTGTTTGCCACCACGTGGGGGCGGCTGTCCCCGCCGCGTCTCCGTCGCTCACTGACTCTGAGCCCGACATTTTTTCCCTATTTTTAAACGCACTATTTTCGGACGGAGCTGTCTATCCCTTTTCGCCTTAATGTCTCTATCTGTATTCAATGCGTTCTACATAAATATCATTTTGTATTTAGTTTTTAGTTAATTCTAATTACAAATTTTATCGAAGGTTACGACAAGAGTTAGATCGGTTATGGAACTACAGATGTATTCCGATCAGTTCTTTAAATAAGTAGTTCTCGTTCGTTCGCGTCTAATCGTGGTTTCTATCGAATTAAATGTTACAAATCTCCTGTGGCACCTCTTCGTCAGCATGGTCATCTCCAAATCCTGGAACAAGCAAACACTTTATTAATTCTTGTATCATTTTGAATTCCTTAACTAACTCAAATAACTACAATAGTTGTCACTCAATGTCTTAAACATAAACATTTTAAACGATGTGATGGTAAACATGATATACCCACAAACATTTCAAAAGCAAGACAACATCCGAGCTGGATCGTCTCATTTAAGTTTATTAGCGCTTGCTCATTTTTGAATCTGATTGCGCAAGCTAGATGTAATAAGTGCTGACTAGTTCACAGATCATGACATCACCGGAACGATACGATACGAGAGCCTTCATCAGTTCGCGCCAAGGTCTGAACGTCTCAAGTCTAGACAATGGTTTTTTGTGTGAACATCTAGTAACAGGAACCTTGTACATACATATACATAAATCTGAGTCAGTTACTGTCAATAAATTAATTAAAAACTTTTTATTATAATGAAAACATGGTGTACAAAAAAAAGTATCTAAAATCAAAAATATCATTGGCTTTACAGATGCTTTACAGGCCGGGTCCACTTTATATTAGTTGTAAAATACCACTTTCGGGTTTTAGTTTCATTAGGGTTATTTCGTGGACAGATTTGCTTAACTTAATGAAAAAAAACAAAATTACACTAAAGGTTATTTTTTTTTTTTAGTGAGGATGATTTTCAACTAAAAAGACACAAAAGCCCTCAATCCGGTTTTCGGCGGTGAAACTCCTTAATTTATACTAATGAAGTTTGCTATAGCAAGCTATAGTTCGTTTAAGCTCGGTTAAAGTTATCCCTGCGAGAACTTTAAAAAATTTTGGGATAAAAAGCCTATGCTCTACGCCATAACCTAACCTATATGTGTGCCAAGTTTGATCTCGATCCTTCCAGTGGTTAAAGCGTAATTGAGTAACAAACATCCATCCAGACATACTTTCACATTATATATATTATACTTTCATATAACTACAAAAAAGGAGGTGCATTTTACAGAGATGTGTTTATTAAAAACCGTGATACAGACTTGTTATGTGATACAGACTTGTTATGTGATACAGACTTGTTATGTGATACAGACTTGTTATGTGATACAGACTTGTTATGTGATACAGACTTGTTATGTGATACAGACTTGTTATGTGATACAGACTTGTTATGTGATACAGACTTGTTATGTGATACAGACTTGTTATGTGATACAGACTTGTTATGTGATACAGACTTGTTATGTGATACAGACTTGTTATGGAAATAAAAAATACCTCTCCATGCATTTAACCGAGGGATGAATTTTTTTGCGCACCTTATCATGGGGCATTATTGGATAGGGGCTTTAAAAATACATTCAAGGATGTCAAGGAAGATTTTTCATTCATTGCGTAAGACGATTTGGGGGTGCGTCCGAACTAGTCTTAATTTTTCTAACATGGGGGTGGAAGGGGGTCTAGATTGTTCTTACGTAAGATCACAAAAGTAAGCAAAAATTATAATTTCATAACGCACGCGGGCGCCCTGGACTGACCACTCCTAATTCAATAATTCTATTTGACTTTGCCTGTAACTTTTCATTAAAACTGAACGGTATTTTATGCGTGGCAGTGTATATATATAGGTATGTCTGTGTATATATATATAATATATACATATAAAAGTAAACACTACTTTATTTCATATTTCTCTTTAAGTAATATAACGTAGGTACTATAATGTTTTTTATATGATTAAAATAAAACAAGAATCAATAAAAATAGTAGTCCGTTCAAGCATTTTGGATCAAAATACTTTTATTCATGTTCTATTCACGCAAAAAAAGAAACACAATGAACGAAATATTTATATGTGTAGGTACATTATGTATGTCTTATAGTATTATTTAAATTACTAAAATATTACATTTAAGGCTATGATTACCATGTAATGTTTAAAGATATTACAAAAAAAAGGTTAAATTGTGAAATGCAGTATTGTTGTACGCACAATGAACAAAAACTCGAAAACTATAAAGTTCTGCAAAAGATAAAACTTTGTAAATAGATTAATGACGGTAAGTTCTATCCCCACAAAAAAAATATCAAGTCGAAAACAACATAGCAGATAAAGTACAGGTGCAGCCAAAAAATTTAGGTTTATACACACAATATCGGTACGTCAAGATATTTTAAAGATTTATTTTATGACAAAATATAAGTAGGTATCCACACGCGATATACGACGGGATAATTTAATTTAGATGCGCACATTGCTCAAGTCATAATGCTTCTACTGATTGATAGTGGAAACTACTTACTATGTAAATTTTAATTTTAATAAGCATTTTCATAACTTTAAAGGTGTGATTCGGATAGCATAATCTTGCATACTGCTGCATGTAAACTGTAATCGTCTTTGGGAGAGATATGAATACGGATCTGTAGACCCCAATGTGTCTCCACAGCGGTCGGTTTTAGCCTCCTGCTTTCACTGTCTACCTGGTAGATGGCCGTCCCAAGCTGCGTCTTCCGATCCGTGGTCGCTATTTGACAAGTATATATCACTAAATATCTAGTAGAATAAATATGCTCAGAAACAAAATATCTATTACTTCATTGTCAAATAAAATATTAAACACTATCTCACGCCTTCAACCTGCGACTCATACTTAGATATGTAAAAGCATAATAATGACGTATTAGTATGTTATCTTGATATTTACTGTTATGTCATGTTCCATAAATATTTTCTTTCCGGTGTTAATACGAACAGTTACATACAAAACAAATATACAGAGATGGTTAAATACAAAGATGACTTATAAATAGCTTAATTAGACTTTAACATCCGTGAAGTTTTTTAACAATAGGTACAAACAGGGCTGAGCTTAGAACATAATATTTTTCATCATGACATCATATCTTGTGTATCATGTTTCTATTCGATGACATATTTGCATGTGTTTATTATTTTAATAAACGATTTCAAAAAAGGGGTTATCAGTTCAAATCGTATGCACTTTTGCAGCGCAATTTTAATGGATTGAATATAAATAACTTAAAGAATAATGCTTATAAAATCGACTGATTACCAGTGATAGCTCCGCTGCACAAACAGTTGATGAAAAAGGTTTCATTTTTAATTATCTTCTTACAGGATTGTTTGACATACATGCACCCACTTGACCTGTTAAACTTAGACAAAAAATGGTCTTTCACTGGATTTCACTAATGCTTTCAATAATATCAGTTTTGATATCTTATTGAGTCAGTTACGAACCATTAACATGGACGGGCCGCTCTGTGAACTGAAACGGAATAATTTAATTGAAACGCCATCTAGGTCTTCAGAGCACAACGTCAGAGCACAACCTCCTAGCTGTAGCTCCTAGGTCTTTGGTTGAAAGCATTACCATCTCATAGGATTGGGACCCTGTTGGATGACGCCACATTTCGTACAGCTGTTTGTTATAGGTTAGGGGCGCTTTGTACAGTTCGTCACAGCTGCCAGTGCGGTAACATAGTTGATGGTCTTAGTGACCATGCACTGTGATGCCAGAGAAGCGCAGGTCGTATACCCCGCTATGCAGTCATTAATGACATTCCGTCGGGCTCTCGATAGCGCTGGATTGCCAGCAAGTCTGGAACCAACAGGGCTTTTACGAACGATGGAAAAAGGCCAGACGGGATGACGCTGGTACCTTACAGGATGGGATGGTACTTGCATTGATACTTTGGCACCGTCTCATCTTCCAACAACTAATAAAAACGCAGGATCTGGAGCTGACTTGGCGGAATTAAAATAAAAGCCTTAAATATACAATGCTAGGTGATTCCTACGTATTTGAGGCGTTTGGAGTGGACACTGTGGCTCGTGGGGTCAACACGCTGACCGTTTTTCTAAGATCTGTCGAAACGCTTGGTTTTAATTTCAAATGACAGAGGAGCTTTTAAAATATGATGTATATGTCGCAGGCAAATCGTATAATTCGCCGTTTTACAATATGCCTAGGCAGATCGTAAAGTATGGAATAGAATTTATCATAAAAATACCATTAACATTTTTCCAGCGGCAATTGTATTGTTTTGCAGCTATTTTCAAGAACGCCGGTAATGGATTAAAGTAGAGGACTCGTTCTCTTTTTGGTGTGATATTCGGGCTGGCGTTCCACAAGGTGTCGTGCAGTCTCCTCATCCGTTTTCGATTTTCATTAATGCAATCTCTCAAATTATTTATTTTTCCTACCACATGTATGCTTCATAAGGCTGTCGATACTATGAGTCCTTACTTAGCTAATGTCGCATAGTGGAGTAAATTACATGGTCTTAAAATAATTCCATTAAGTTCAATCAAAAACCGGTTCCAGATTAGAAAATGTGATTCTAATTATACTTGTATTACTTGGATTGTGCACTAAACAAACAAACACACAAAATAAATAAGTAAACAAAATTAAAAAAAAAAAAAAAAATTAGTTTTTTACATTTGAAATGCAGTCAAGTGCAGAGAATCTTACATGAGCTAGATCGATACTCCATAACCCGTCACGTGGATTGGTGCTGCGAAATGCTATAAAAGTACAACGGAGGTGACTCGTTTGCTGCGTTTGACATTGTCACAGGTGATGTTCGTTGGATATATTGTTACGAACAAAAAAAGACATTCTACACAGTGGTTCCTTTTAAGGATTAAAATGGAAAAAGATAATTACTTTATTCTTTGGACAGACGGGTCATTTCACAAAAGTTGTGCTGGAAGACAAAAGGATAGTTACTGTAGACTGGTCAATTAACAATTGTTTGCCAGTTGTATTAGAAAAAGTTCGACGGCAGCGCCCGCTAAGAGGATCCCACTTCACAACAACAAAACGCTTCAGCGCATTCAGCGTCCACCATATCCACCATACAGTCCCGATCTAGCACCTTGCGACTTTTATTTATTCCCAAAAATAAAAAATAAACTTTGAGGTAGCTCGAAGACACTTTACGAACCCTGAAGATGCAGTTACTACTTTTGAAATGGCTGTGGAAGAGATCCCTAAAAAAAGTGGGCCCACTGCCTATCTCAGTGGTTCCACCGAATGCGATTCTACTCAGAAAGTAAAGTAATGGAGATAATATCGAAAAACAGTAAAGCTGAGCTTAATGCTTCATCCAGATTTTACTTTTTAAGAACATTCAGTTTAAAAGACAAAATCAAAATGACGATAACATATGGATTTACATTGTGTCAAACAAACGTGGAGTTTGTCAGTTTACAGACATAGATAATATAATAAAATCAGCCAAGTGCGAATCGGACTTGCGCACGAAGTATTCTGTACCATTATCTATAAAACAGCAAAAAAACGTTTGTTTTTTTATTTATATTTAAATTTTATATTTATTTTAATATTTATTTTTAAAGTGAATTCTATTAATATTTCAAGCGTCTACCTGCTGCCGTTATCAATACCACGCAAAAACGAATCACGTTTGTTGTATGGGAGCCCCCTTAAATATTTATTTTATTCTGTTTTTTAGTATTTGTTGTTAAAGCGGCAACAGAAATACATCTTCTGTGAAAATTTCAACTGTCGAACTATCACGGTTCACGAGATACAGCCTGGTGACATACGGACGGACGGACAGCAGTCTTAGTAATAGGGTCCCGTTTTTTATACTTTGGGTACGGAACCCTAATAACATACTTACTCAATGATTTTTCAAACAATTTAAGTAACCTTAATCTTAATTTTTAGACATATATTTATATAATAATAATAATATTTTTTTTATTTACAAAATTAGAGTCAGTTTACTGGTACCTATAACAATGGATATTTAAACGTTTTGTTAAAGAAGAATTTAAAAATAACACTATTTGTACAACAGAACAGATACAGAAAATAATTTACAATAACATGGTCTCTAGGACTGTGTTCTTACTTTAGTAGACACTTTTAATCGTTGCTTATTAAATTAAATAACTAAACCGTACATGAGACCTACCAAAGCACCGGTGGGTAGTAGGTTCATATTAGGACTTGATTCTCTGTACTTTCCTTAAAAGGAAAAAAGGAACCCTTATAGGATCACTTTGTTGTCCGTCTGTCTGTTTGTCTGTGTGTCTGTCAAGACCTTTTTACTCAATGACGCGTGGAGGTATCAAGTTAAAATTAATACCAAATAGTAAAGTCTTTGGGCTTTGTTGTAAAAAAACAAGCTTCTAAGTCAATGTGAAAAAAAAATATGCCCAAAATACGAAAACCTTTGGAGTACTTAGATCTAGTAATTAGTAATTTGATCTCATGATGGAAGAGCTATCTACATATAATAAGTTTGTGCGGAACCCTACAACGCACGCACGCACGCACGCACGCACGCACGCACGCGCGCCGCGGCGTCTCATACAAAGATCAGTTTATTAAATAAATAAAATGATGATTTTTTAATACAATTAGTTAAGTGTTACTCACATGATGAGGTGAGGTGGTAAACAAATATTGCGGTGTTAGAACACTGTGTCGCATTTTTTTTTCTGGTAGGTATGTTATAGAATAATTATCTTACATTAGCAAAAACTGACATAATCTTTTATTATTTTTTTTTGTGAAAACATGTCATAAAAGTATCCTAGCGTTTCTTACGGAGTGCCCGCGACTCGTTGCCCGTGACCGATGTGAGAATGTGGCGTCTACCGGCACGCGTCCGCGCACGTCGTCGGACGCGGGCGACGCGTCTCATAGAAACCGCAGCCTTAGGCCATCACTGCAATACGTTTGACTAGGTCGTTAAGCGAGTACTTAACACGGCTACCCCGGGGCCGAGAGCTCCACACGTGTCTGTTAAAGGCGTACTTCATGACAACTGTTGAACCTAAAACAATTTAGCATAATACCGCCTACAACAGAATGCTTGTGCGAATTAGAGTACAAAAAGTAGTATTTAACAATAGGTACTTTTATAAAAGCCGTCCCGGTGCAGCGCCGATAGCTAGGTGAGGCGGTTGAATACGAGTAGAGCTTGCAATTCAAATATCCTCTTTATCCCAATATTTTCTACAATTTTAAATTCGTATAATTAATATTAAATTATACGCCTTGGCTATATTTAATACATCGAAACATTGATGTTAATTGTGTGTTGATGAAACAAAGCAGAAAGGAATTGAGGTTATCTTCGGGATATAAGAGAATTAAGTGAAAGGTTAGTGATCTTTATCGGAATTCCGGTGCTTGTGTTCAGAATTCAGGATAAATGGAGTACATAAAAACTGGTACGTTGTGTTACGTTATTTTATAAAGTATATGCAGTACGTTGTGTTACTTTATTTTATAAAGTATATGCAGTACGTTATGTTACTTTATTTCATAAAGTATATGCAGTACATTGTGTTACGTTATTTTATAAAGTATATGCAGTACGTTGTGTAACTTTATTTTATAAAGTATATGCAGTACGTTGTGTTACGTTATTTTATAAAGTATATGCAGTACGTTGTGTTACGTTATTTTATAAAGTACATGCAGTACGTTGTGTTAGCTTATTTAATAAAGTATATGCAGTACGTTGTGTTACTTTAATTTATAAAGTATATGCAGTACGTTGTGTTACTTTATTTTATAAAGTATATGCAGTACGTTGTTATTGATAGAATCAGGCTTTACTTTGCGGAAATTCATTATTATGATAAATTATTATTATTTAGTGGTGTAGTGTTACAGTGAAGTTGGCATCGTCCACATAAGGAGGGAGGGAGAAGCACTTCTGTACGTGAGTGATACTGAATTGTTTTACCGGAATTGCAAGGTAATAATATTTTATCACAATACGTTGTGTTGCGGTATTTTCGGTTTTTGATCTGCCGCATTAAAATAAACATCCAAATTGTCTTCATTCACTATTCAATTATCAGATATTATTCTTTTTTTCGAGTAGTAATATTGAACGAATAGTGCTAGCCCTTAACACGGGTGAGTCAACGCGGCAGTCATCGAGACAGGGTGACGTCACTCATTACCATCACGACGCGACGCGACCAGACTGACAAATAGATTCAACTTTCAAATCACGAACATAAATGATTAGGTTGACATTGAAGTCCTACTTTATAGTTTTTTTATGGATTGTGTTAAAAGATCTTGATCAAAGAATGATATTTAAGAGAATCTTGTTGCCGATATGTTTTTATTCTTTACCCATTATTACCTTCTGGAGGCTTAAAATATCTACTCGCCTTGTAAAAATCATTTACTTCACTCAAATCATTTTGAAAACTTTAGTGGTTCCGTAATCGCGACGCGTTGAGGTAGTGAGTGTTAGCATGCAAGCATTGTAAGCATATCTAAACATCTACCTTAACTAGTCAAAACTATAAGCCCTAGCCAAACAACTACCTTAACTAGTCAAAACTGAAAGCCATAGCTAAACATCTACCTTAACTAGGCAAAACTAAAACCCTAGCTAAACATCTACCTTAACTAGTTAAAACTAAAAGCCAAACATTTACCTTAAGTAGTCAAAACTAAAAGCCCTAGTCAAGCATCTACCTTAACTAGTCAAAACCAAAAGTCCTATATAGCCAAGCATCTACCTTAATAAGTCAAAACTAAAAGCCATAGCCAAACATTTACCTTAAGTAGTCAAAACTAAAAGCCCTAGCCAAGCATCTTCCTTAACTAGTCAAAACCAAAAGTCCTATATAGCCAAGCATCTACCTTAATAAGTCAAAACTAAAAGCCCTAGCCAAACATTTACCTTAAGTAGTCAAAACTAAAAGCCCTAGCCAAACATTTACCTTAAGTAGTCAAAACCAAAAGTTCTAGCCAAACATCTACCTTAATAAGTCAAAACTAAAAGCCCTAGCAAAACATCTACCTTAACTAATCAAAACGGTACTTGCATCGTTCGTTGATATGTCGTTTGTCAACTCGTCAACGACGTTAGTTTATTTATATTTAAAAGCTCGATTTTTATTTATGGTATACTGGTTGAGGCATTTTGTTGTAATATATATATAATTTTTTTTAAAAGCCCTTTTGCTTGCGTTTGTAAACGAACGTTTGTTATTTTCTATAAACGACGAAATAGCGCCTACTTACGTTAACTAACGAACATTACTGATATGAAAGGTAAAGTATTTATTAGTTGGAACAATTTAATCCGTATTTTAACCGTATTTATAGCATGACACACTTCAATCACAACCTCTGCTATACATATAAACTAAAAATATTCGTGACATAGCGAAGTCATTATTTTCTTAAGTGGCTCTTTTGCTACAAGTTATGCTGGAAAGTTTCTCGGCCTGCTATCTAATAAAAGAAAAAGTTGGGTTTTATGTAAATAAGTAAACAATATACATATACGATATACTGAACTCTGACATACAGTGTCCGCGCCCCAACCTTGTCCGCGTGAGATCACCGTCCGTGCGATAACTTGTCCGCAGTAAACAAGTCCGCACCTAAATGTTATGGATTCAGGTTCATTTTAAGTAAGTTTCAAGGAAAAGTTTTATATAGCTTTTGTATTTAATTTTTAAACCGAAAATATTCACATACAGAAACAAACAGTCTACAGTTATTGAATTTTGTTTTGTTTTCCGTATTTCTGATCAAATTTGTTAAGGCTTTGGTTATAACAGCACTACGTAAACGCAACGAGATAAAAGGGATTAAAGAGATTTGTAAAATTCAGGGTAAGTGACGTCACTAACCAACCCTGTATTTTTGACAACTTTTTTGCTCAGGTCAGAAATGGGTACGATTATATCGATCACTAATCAAATAAGTTTTAAATACCATAATGAATATAGGTAATAGCTCAATAGGATACCTAACTATGTCTGTCACCAATATGTAATCACCAAACCGTAGCGTGGCTAGCTATGACCAAACTATGTTAGATTTAACTGGTGAAAGTGATCCAAATACCTATTATAATTAGGTTTCAAAAGAAGTATTCGAATAGGTATCTACCTATCTAATTTTACCCACTCATAAAATATCAATGAACATGGCTTCCAAAAGTTAATTGAAGTCAATGGCGCGACTCGCGGACAAACTATATAATTAAAGTAATAAGGTAAAAAGTGATTATTAATGTACGAAGTTGGTGAAGGCCGCGGGCCGGTTCCGTGATGTCATGCGATAAGCGAAACACTTTTTATGAATAACTAGTTTTAGGATATGATTCCGTTTACATATTTTTTAAAAAAGTTAGTTTATGTCATTGCTTCGAATCCGTTTGTAACACCATACAATATTAAGGTAAGTATGTGGATACGTGCGTATATTTTGACGGTTTAAGCTTCATAAGAGCATAACCAGTTGCCCACATGTTACATTAGATACCCACCTAAGTATCTTCTAAGTCGGTACATAGCTATTCAAACCCAATGGCGAAAACTTCATATAACCGGACATACAAAGTATATGTTCGGCTTTACGCCTGAACCACAGAACATAAAATAGTGTGTAAGTTGCAAATATAAAAACCAGCCATGTGCATGTCGTACAAGCATTCAGTTAGGGTTCCGTAGGAAGGTAATTATCGTAGTATCTGTAAACTTTTTGTTTAATACCTAGTTTTCATTGAAAATATTTATGAAGTTTGATAATTATGATTTTATCCTGATATTTAGAACCCAGTGTTTGAAGGTAATAACTCGCAAAATATGTACTTCAGATAAGAATTTATATGTTTGGTATATTTTATGACAGTAGTGGGGTCCGCTGAAAAAAAAATATCTCTTATTTCAATATGAGAATGGGCTATCGAGTAGAAGATGTGACGATTTATATAAAATTTTTTTTTTTAATTCCTTTTAAATAAGTAATAACCTATGTTCGAGTCAAACTCCTAGTAAGTTTTTTAACTTATTTCTAATAATAAATATAAATATTACGAATACGAGATATCTGCAAACTTCATTATAAAATCTAGTTATCCTCCTAGAAAGTAAAAGAAAACTTTTAACTTAGGCATAAAACCGTGACAAGACTTTCAACTTAACTTAACGCTTACCGTCACAGAAACACCATTACCACACTCCACAAATCAAAAAAATTAGCAAAACTATATTTTTCAATACAAAACCTTGCCAATCTTCCTTAGATGGCCACACCGAGCGGCGCACACAGCAAGACTGGCCACACTCTTTGAATACAAGCTAAAATCACTGACGCATACTTGAGACGAGTGCACCCATAACTAAGTATCTGAGAAATCTTTAATGAAACTAAACAAGGCCATTGACATAATTTAAATTGTGAGTAAGTTAAAAGCAAAGGGTCATCAATATACACACGAAGACAGCGAGCGGACCGACCACGAAGCGAACACAAAACTGCACGCAACGTTTTTGGGATCTAGTACGTGGTCCGTGTATCAAATTTTTGTGAACCTTACACGTTTTAACCAGTGTCGAAGATTATGGATAGACTTCAGGCTATCGGAATGTGTTATTGCGAAGTCTCTCGAGTACGCCGCACTCCTGGTTTCGGTAGTAAAATGTATGCAAGTTTTTTTTTACGGGTCTCAAGAGACGCATCATGCATGCTTGATCAGGAACATTTGAATTTTCCGTCATATAAAGGTTTCTTGTCTCTTTCTCTGTCCCTTCAACTATTTCCTTGCCAAATTTCTAAGTCCGGGTTATTTCCTTTAACGCCCCCATTTAGTTACTCTGACCCATTTTAGTAACCCACCATGTATTTTGGATCCTCTGACAAAACAAAATACTTTAGATACTTAAGGAAACTTAACGTGTCCAAATTATTCACCATTTCAGTTGATACTACTATCGGAAGACGATGTCCTTAAAATAATCAAATCAATAAAGACTAAAGCTTTCGGTAATGATTGTTTGAGCCTTGACATGATCTTAGCAATCGTTGACATAATTGTCACGCTACTGACTCATTACGGCAGTCCACACCGCTCATTACGGCAGTCCACACCGCTCATTACGGCAGTCCACACCGCTCATTACGGCAGTCCACACCGCTCATTACGGCAGTCCACACCGCTCATTACGGCAGTCCACACCGCTCATTACGGCAGTCCACACCGCTCATTACGGCAGTCCACACCGCTCATTACGGCAGTCCACACCGCTCATTACGACAGTCCACACCGCTCATTACGGCAGTCCACACCGCTCATTACGACAGTCCACACCGCTCATTACGACAGTCCACACCGCTCATTACGGCAGTCCACCGCTCATACGATATTATATTTCGCTTACATAGCAAACAAGCTTCACGCGCCACCCATGTACATACGTGTCTTCGCTAGTTACTGCCGTGCGACCGTTCTGAATACTAGTGCCCGCTCACCGAGATCATAGCGTGCCATTTACACGGCAATTTGGGTCTATTTAGCAATATAACACGGTACACGGCATATGCTGCTGTTCTAAAACACGGCAATCCAATTATTACTATTTTTTCGATAATTTGATTGATAGTCGACAAGTCATTATAACACACATCACTAGACTAGAATAGACGTAGTCATCTCTCCTAAAAAAAAGTTACTCACTATGGTCATTACTGTATGAGCGGGGAAATCCCGACGCGCATTCGACATAAATTTACGCACACTTCATTGTTTATGGTAATTGGTCGGTAGCTAGATATTATTTTTTTCATTCAATTCTTGAAAAGAACTTACATTAAAAATATATACTTACTGCTGTTTATTTACTTAAATTAGTGTGGTGGGGTGTGTGAGTACATGGATAATGAGGAAGAAGGGCCGTGTACTGCAAAAAAGGTAAAGAAACGATAAGATATGAAGGAGAAAAAGAAATTTAAACTGAACAAAGAACAAGAAGATATTTTGGATACGATAAGAAGTTTGTCATAAGAGGGGGTTTTGCCCATAATCGCCACGATGGGCATGCGGTTTGGCGATCGCAGGGCGTTGCTGGGAAAAGTGAGAGGTCGGGACTATTCTACTCTTCCAGTCACCACTCGGCTCCTGTCTGACGGACTGGGAAACGCAGCGTCGGAAGACCGCCCACAAGGTGGTCAGAAGACATACCGAAGGCCGCAGGAAGACGCTGGATGCAGGCTGCTTCCAACCGTTTTCTTTGGAAATATATGGGGAAGGCCTATGTCCAGCAGTGGACTTCTTTCGGCTGAGATGATGAAGAAATTTTTATGATGACTGTGAAGAATAATGTTTATATGTCGTGTTAATTTAAAATAAATAAAAATGTACACGGCAATTTTGTAGTTTTTGTTCCAAAACACGGCAATCCGGATACCAAAACACGGCAACTCAAAATTTCGAAATGACAACCCTGGGCATACTGTACTTTACCTATTCAGCTCTTCACTGAATATACATTTTCTATACCGAAGTACTATCGCTTTATTCCTGCACCCTTGTAGCTTCACCGCATTATACACCATTGACAACCACACGGCGAATCATATTTTAAATTTTTCTATAAGCTCTGGAGAATACCCGATCTCTTGGATATTCGCACACGTTATACCACTACCTAAAAATCCTAAAAAATCCTCTCTATTCTTTCTCAAGTTTTGGAACACCACGATAATCAATTATTAGTAAAATACATTCAAAAATATAATCTACTTAGCCCTACGCAATCTGGTTTTCGTTAAGACCACAGTACGACCACAGCTCTACTTAAAATTATTGATGACATTCGCCTTAATACTGAACATAAAAGACTAAGTTTACTCGTATTGTTGGATTGGTTCTTAAATCATGTAATTTTTATCCTCTAGCTTTATCTTGGTTTGAATCCTACTTAAAAACCGTCAACAATTTATGAAACTTAATGGATGTCAGTCTAGATGGATTTCTCTATCCATGGGAGTTCCGCAGGGTGGAGTGCTTTCACCTATTCTTTTCTCTATTTTTATCCCTACCACCTATACGTGGATGATTTACAAATATATGCAGTAGCTCCGTTTGACAATTTATGAGATGCCGTGGATAAAATAAACATTGATATGATATGATAAACATTTATAACAAGCTTCAATATTTAGTTTTACCTAATATCAATTACAATCGCGACATTGTACCTTATTCGAAATCCGTTTGAGGTATTATTACTATGGATCAAACATTATCCTGGGCACCGCATGTGAATGAGCGTAGCCGCAAACTCTTTGCTTCCATGCACTCACCGAAACGACTGCAGAACTTTCTACCGTCACCTGCGAAAATTTTGTTGGTTCGTTCCCTGGTTTTGCCACTTCTAGATTATGTTGCTTAGTAAATTAGAACGCGTACAGAACGTAAGTGTCCGGTATGTGTTTGGGCTGCAGAAGTACGATCACATATCAGCATTCCGCAATCGATTAAACTAGCTGCCGTTTAAGCTTCGTAAAATTCTTCATATTCTTTCTCTTCTTTTTAAACTTCTTTTTCATTCTTCTGCAATAAAATTTTAGTTATGCTGACTATTTTAGCAAGCGCTTGACAATCCAGACAACTCTTTCTTTCAGTCCCTATTCATAATTCACACTCATATTCGAAGTCCTACTCGGTATACACTGCCCAACTGTGGAATCGATTACCAGTTAATATTCGAAACCTTCAGTCACTGACTACTTTTAAAGCTGCACTTACAATAATGTATTTAACTGATCTGCCGTAATATTAATGTGTATCACCACAAAGGTCCTTATGAAATCGATGAGTATTCAGGTCTAGATGTACCTAGATGTATGTATGTATTTGTTTATCTTTCTGTAATTTTTTCTACGATCATTTTATATCATTTTGTTTTTTTTTTTTTTATACAACCGCGTGGGTGTCGTCGCCACTGATAAGTATGTGAGTACGGGGCACAAGTGAAAGTCAAGACGGCTGTCAACACACTGGCATTTATTTTAAAGTAACCGTTTTGCGGACGCAGCCGCGTCTATAGCTACCTAGTTATAGCTACATATATAACAATTTATATGTAAGTATGTATTTAAATGTGTTTTCGTGCCATATTGTATCTAGTTGAATATAGCCCGATGAGTCACTTTTGTTTTAAATATTTAAAGTTGACTGGAAGAAATCCCTTTAAGAGATAAGTCCACCTTTGTATAAAAGTTGTAGTTTGGTTCATTTAAGTGAACTTCTGAATTTTTAATTTTATACAATACTAGCTTCTGCCAGCGGCTTCGCCCGCCCCAAATTTCGTTATCGGCTTAGGTTCTTACGGCAACTCCTCAATTATAGAAAAAAAACAAACAATCAAATCTTTCCTCTTTAATGGCATAATACATTCGTGCCTGTAAAACCATGGAAATACACATACAAAATTTCAACCCAATCGGTCAAGCCGTTTAATAGTTGACATAGCAACAGCAGCGCCACCTACCGAGTCCAATTGTATTTTTAAATCATCCAGAAAACCATCGAAATATCATATAAAATTTCAACCCAATCGGTTCAGCCGTTTAGAAGTTATGTGAAAAAGGAATTAATTACGTAATTAAGTAATTAAGAATGTACGGAAGGATAATTCTTACTACCCGTTAGTCTATGTTCATCATGGATAATGTCGGCTTCTAATGGTAAAAGAATTTTTCAAATCGGTTCAGCAGATTCGGAGCCTATTCAATACAAACAAACAAACAGTCAAATTTTTCCTCTTTATAATATTAGTATAGAAAATACATACAAACAAAAAGGCAAACCTGTACCTATCTGCGAGTACGGCTGCTACTATTTTTATTTTATTATTTATTATTGTACCCACCAACCGAATTGAACAACTCCAACACAGCAGGTTATGTTGGTCAGCCAACGCCCAAAATGCAATTTAAATAGTACATGACTCATGCACTTATCATACAGAGTTACCCAGTAACTCTAAAGTGCGCTAATAGATATTTAATTACCAGCTGTTACGACGTTGCCATAACCTTGTTGCTTTACACTCTGTAGTCTCTATTGTGGCCTATTTTTTTTGTTTAACCTACGAATTATCTAACAATTAACATCTGATATGTGCGCTCGCGCTCCGGGGAATTAAAATTAGACCGCGTTGAGTTTAGTTGTTTACGGTTCTCATGTTTACACTTCTCTTCTCTCCGCTAATGTGTTAAAAACTATGAAGTTTGATTGAGTCAAGGTTCTCGGGTTCTCAGATTAATAGTTAAAAAAAATCGACTTCATATTTAACACTCAGGTATCACTGCGTCTGGTAGAAAGACGTGCACTGATGGACGCCAGCCTCAACCATATGTGTCCACAGAGACTGGTATTTTGCAGCCCACTTCTACTGGCTTCCTGTGGCTCGGGCCAGATCCTCTGTACACTTTTTACCTGGTAGGAGGCCGCCCGTTCCACGCTGCGTTTTTCGATTCATTCTTTTCCATTAGTCAGTTCCGGTATGGCATGCCAATTCCCACTTTAGCTTGCTATTGAAGCTATGTTAGTGACTTTGGATCTCAGGCGAATTTTCTTATCACAGATTTGAAATAAACCGCCAGCATTGCTATCTCCATAGTTCTCTAAGCTCACTTAAGAGGCCAGTAGTTTGAGAACACGTCACATTGATTTTAGACTTTTCCCTTTAGTCACGAGCTTATGGAATAAACGTGCTCCGTTAAATCTGTGATGCAGTTGTTCTGTTGCTCAAACTCCGAAATGACTTTGGTGAAGAGGTCTATACTTATTGTCTATGAAATAACGTTGCCGTGGTAGTAGTAATTGTTAATAAAGTTTACTCAAAGCGTTTAGTAAACTAAATTATCTATATGACGAGGGCTTAGGACATTTTTACAAAAACGTTCGACATCGCCCCGTTAAAACTACCTATTAATATAATAATCAGGGGTAAACTTAATTTTGATAGTCAGCAGAACTTCGTCTGCAATGACAGGAGGTAGAGAGGTAAGCGGAGGGAGAGCGCATCTACTTTTGACCTCACTGTCGACCATGTGGTCCTGATTGATTTCTACTGGTTTAGTGCTAAGCAAGCATTACGACTCTAAGTTTTTTCAAAGAAGTCTGCCTTTTAGTCGTCGTCACAGGGATTAATTTAGTCTTTGGAAGGAAGGCTTTATAGCTCCAGTTAGTGGTAGTTACAAGTACACAGTAGTACACCAAGTGGCCCCAAAACACATTCCGACACAGCCATATACATCATGTCACATAATGCATTTGCCTCTTGGGGTCTCCTCCCTTTTTCTCTCTTTCTCACTCTCTCGTCTCTCTCTTTCTTTCTTTCTCTCTTGGTAGTTTCTCGGAATAAATCTAAAAAAAACATATTTCGGAGTAAACATAAAACAAACGGTATATCGGCAGCAAAAAAATAAATAATTTTCCTCTTTAAGGCCAGATTACAGCTAAAATACTAGAGATACAATAGTAATGTGTAGAAGCTTTTTTATAGGATATTTAAGAATCTATAGATTTTACATACACGACGAAATATCTACTACAAGTACCTAATTCGACGGCTACGTTGCCGTTGCTTAGTGGGTAATGTCCTGACAACTGGGTACCTACTTACCTTTCCTTTCCAATGACTTTTCTAATATTACCTATAGAGAGTTGTTAAAAAATGAAAGGTAGTGTATGTCTATAAAGTGGCAGATTTGAAGAGTTCGGTGTTTTACCTAATTACTAACCTGTGGTTCTTTCTGCTCTAAATTAGGTATCAGGTAATTAGGTATATGAACAGGGAATGTTTCCAAACTGGAAAATGCAGACAATAAACAACAGAGGCAAAAGCGGTAGCTAGAAAACTAGATATCAGCAACCAAGGCGGCAAACAAGCTAACGGTCCGCATCGAACATATCTGGATACTAGCTTTTGCAAGCGGCTCCGCCCACCCTATATTTGATTATCGGCGTGGCATTCTTTTTACGGCAACTCCTTATAGCAAGCTGTAGTTCGTTTAAGCTCGATTATGGTTATTCCCGTGGGAACTTCTAAATTTTTTGGGATGAAAAATAGCCTATGTCCTATTCCAGGACCTAACCTATATGAGTCCCAAGTTTCATCCAGATCCATCCAGTGGTTGAAGCAGGATTGAGTAATAAACAACCAAATACTTATACGAACATCTAAACTTTCGCATTTATAATATTAATGTGATAGCTCGTAATTAATGAATTTGCCAGTTGCTTCGCCCGCCCTAAAATCGGTTATCGGCGTGGAACTCTTCAATTATACTAATGAAGTTTGTTATAGCGAGCTATAGTTCTTTAAGCTGAGTTATAGCGAGCTATAGTTCTTTAAGCTCAGTTATAGCGAGCTATAGTTCTTTAAGCTCAGTTATAGCGAGCTATAGTTCTTTAAGCTCAGTTATAGCGAGCTATAGTTCTTTAAGCTCAGTTATAGCGAGCTATAGTTCTTTAAGCTCAGTTATAGCGAGCTATAGTTCTTTAAGCTCAGTTATAGTAATTCGCGCGGAAACTTCTGAATTTTACTGTATAAAAACTATCCTATGTCCTTCCCCGGGACTCATACTATCTCCATACTGAATTTATAAATCAGTAAAAGGTTTTTTCAGCTCGACCCCCTCCCCTACCCCATTAACACCTCACGTAACGTAAGAAACGTAAGGAGGAAGTTCATCTGAAACGGCACTGCGTGGCCATTTAAATTTTTGGCCCATCAAATTCGGAGTGGGAAGGGGTGCGGTGGATTTGATGGAGAATAGGGTAATAACCCCTGTGAAGGGGGTGTGTATCCTCCTTCCCCCTTAATTTTATGTGATGTGTGACTAGTTGATGTAAATAACAAAAAATTTTGTAAGTATAAAAACCGTGTGTGGTCCCCTAAAAGGACGTAGACGTGGTCCATTTGGGAACATCAATAGCACCTGTTGAGGTAAGTTAAGTTGTTCTTTTTAATTTTGGCTTAACTGCACCTTTCATTTTTGACGAAACACCGTGTACATAACATTTTCATTATTTATACCTATTGTTGGTGTATCGCCACTGTGCACATTGTGTCTAGTCTGACAGTCCACCACACTGAACCAACCCTTCAAGAAATAAGAGACCTTTAAAATGAAATTGACTATAACTTGTATGTAGACAGCATGACATTCCGATGGCCGTGTATTATTGTCCTGGGCCACTGCACTTTCCACAAAATGGAGCATCATTTTCTTCTTTTCTTGATTGAATATTACTTACCTTCGTATCACTCAGGCACACTGGGCTGGCACACCGTCGAGTGTCGACCAAGTTCGACCTTGGATAGAACGGTTCGCACATCACAACACACAACACGGTTGTTAACTCCTTATCGCTTGTACGAACTACCTGCCTACTACTTGTACCTACCTACCTACTATTTTTACCTACCTACCTACTAATTCTAAGAGCTACTACCTACCTACTACTTGTACGAACTACCTGCCTACTACTTGTACGAGCTGAGCTACCTACCTACTACTTGTACCTACCTACCTACTATTTTTACCTACCTACCTACTACTTGTACCTACCTACCTACCTACTACTTGTACGAGCTACCTACCTACTACTTGTACCTACCTACCTACAACTTCTACGAGCTACTTACCTACTTACTACTTTGTACGAACTAGGAAATAAGACAGTAGAAAGACTAAAGAATTTCAATTACCTAAAACTTTTGCTAAATCATGTAATATGTCTGAAGAAGGCATGCAGAGGAATATGGAAGCAGCGCTAGGTAGTTCGCGGAGGATAGACTGTTTAGCGTTGTCGCATAGTTATCGGGTTCAGTATAAATGTTATAAATATAAATCATTGTTCTTGGACATTACACACAGCGCCGTCTGGCCGCAAAGTAAGCAAAGCTTGTGTTATGGATACCAGACAACAGATACAATTATATATATATGTATATTTTTTTTTTTTGTAAATATACATACATTAATACACCCAGACTCAGGACAAACACAAATGTTTATCACATCAATGTTTGTCCAATGCGGGAATCGAACCCACACCCTCTGCACAGCAGCCGGCCAAACTACCAACTAGGCTGCGAGGGAGTATATTGTTACAGTTCCCATTAATAACCCGAGAGCGACAACCCAAGCCAAGGCTCCCCTCCGCGGGGAGCCCTTGAGCGTTGGGCGCTATACGGGCTGAGACTCCTTGAGAGTCTCGCCCAAAAAATCCCGGTGAAGCAGTAAGGGCTGCAACAGCTAACTGCATAGTCAGGTCAGAAAAAAAAAAATTATACACCCTAGTTTAACTCAGAACATCCCCGCACTCGCTCTTGAGCTTAGATCTAAGTAGGTGGCAACAAGCACGCGCCCCAGGAGTCGCTATAGTATTTATATTCTTTTTTAGGACTTTTGAGGATACGAGGATAGTATGTTATTAGTACAGGAGTACCAGAACCAAAATTTAATTGCCTAGCAATACGGGCAAAACGGTATAAAATCGATAGATTTGATTATTCTGGATCCAACAATACTGATTTCAGAATGTTTTTCTGTCTTCTATTTTCAAAAATGCAAACAATTTAATCTATCGATATTCGTAAGGTCATTGGATTCCAATCAACAATAGTTAATTAGAATACAATTATTTATTGACAGTACAAAACAAACCAAAACATAATACAATCGTGGCGATATATGTATTTAGTAATTACTAGCTTTTGCCCGCGGTTCCACCCGCCCTAAGTCGGTTATCGGATCGGAAACTTCTCAATTAGAGAAAAAAAATTACTCACGCTTGACGTTTTCAAGTAGCCTATGTCCTTTCCCGGGGCTCAAACTATCTCCATACCAAATTTGCACGCGGTTCCACCCAACCTAAATTCAATTATCTATTAGTGTAGGATTTCAACAACTACTCCTCAAACTATCTTTATGGCAAATTTCATCTTAAGTGTACAGTGGTTTATGCGTGAAGAGGTAACAGACTGACAGAGTTACTTTTGCATTTATAATACTAGTATGGATAGCGGACCCGGCAGACGTTGTCCTGCCCGGAAAAAAGACGTCACATGAAATATGATATTTAAATTTAACATTTTACTTTTTTTTTAAATTTGTGATTTCAATATAGGTAACTTCTTACGAATCTACGGTTGAGTCATCATTTTTGGATATCTCACTTTTTACTATGGCCTCTATGTCTTGATTATTTAATTCTTCACTCTTCACTCGAACATACACAAAAATATCATTAAAATCATCTCTTGCGTTTAGGAGATCAGTTACACTGCACCGACTGCAGCGCCACCTACAGGGTCGATTTGAGAATTTAAACCTTGCAGGGACCCACTCGCATGTACACAAAAAAAAACACTAACATCTTCCTTGTCGTTTAGGAGATCAGTGCGGACCGACTGCAGCGCCATCTACCGGGTCCATTTGTAAATTCAAACCTTTCAGGGACCCACTCGAACATACACAAAAAATATTATTTAAATCGTCCCTGCTGTTTAGTAGAAGATCAGTGACACACCGACTGCAGCGCCATCTACCGGGTCCAGTTGTGTTTTCAAATCATGAAGGGACCCACTCGAACGTAGGTACACAAAAAATATCATTAAAATCATCCTTTTCGTTTAGGAGATCAGGGACATACCGACTGCAGCGCCACCTACCGGGTCCATTTGTGAATTCAAACCTGGCGGGTCCCGACAAGTACTGAAAAGTGAACTTAAATCGTCATCAATCACTTCGAATATTTTTTTTTGTTTTTAAAGTTTTTAAAATATTGCTGAAAAAACTGATGGTCAAACTCTGTGGTGATCTCCATGTAAAAGATCCAGATAAAGTTGTTACTCCTGTCGGCGTGGGATTCTTCGACGTCGACTCCTTAGTACAATTATACTAATGAAGTGTGCTATAACAAGCTATAGTTCGTTTACACTCAGTTACAGTTATTCCCGCGGGAATTTTAGAATTTTTCCAAATAAAAACTATCCTATCCCGGGACTCAAACATAACATAACAATTTTCATCCATTTCTTTTTAGCGGTTTAAGCATGAAGAGGACACAGACAAATAGACAGAGTAACTTTACATATTTTATAATATTAGTATGGATTTGTTTGAATTGCTATTCTACATACAGTTAAATAAACGTTCCATCTTCACTAATTACCTGGTGGTAATACCATAGCGTAATAAGTAACTAGTTAGTACCTAGTTATTACGCTATAGCAATACTGTCTAGATACCAACTAGATTAGTTAATATATCACAAACATTACATTTTGCAGTCCACTACTAAAATATTTTGTTATAAATTTATTGTTTACATAATATCTAGGTAAGTACATTTCAAAGCATAAGTGTGGAAGTGGTAACAGAACATTATACCTAGGGTTAGGGATGTTCTCAGTTATTAAACCGGTCTCTGCTACCCGCAGTTTTTCATACAAACAAAACTCACAATAAATTCTCACCTCATTTTACTGCTAAAATCAATTCAACTTCGATTACACTGTAAACACGACAATGTTTTAATGTAAATGTACAAGAAACTTCATCAAATAAATTAAACAATAAAATATCACGATAACACAAATTCTAGGTCACTCTAGTGATGCGACAACGACCTATTTGGTATATTTTACAGTCAAAACACCACAATAACACTGTCAGGGAACTAAGAGATTAATAGAACCGCGCGAAACGCGTCCCCTCGTCCGTAAAACCGTTGCCGCACTGACTGAATAAAAAAAATCTTCAAGCTACAAAATGGCGTGCTTATTTGAGTTTGCGCAATGTAAAGTAATAAAGCATATCACAGTCACAGCACACTGTACTAAGTACAAGCTTCTTGGCTATATATCAGTCGTTAACTTAACATGACACGGTTTTGCCGCTCGAAAATACAATTAATAAAACGAATATTATTATAAGTAGAAAAAAAATCCAAAATTCTTACGTTAATACATTCAACTCTGGTTTCCACTTACCATTGTTGTGATCAATCGATGCCGACCGCTGGTGACCTCATTAAACTAAAGTAAGGGTGGTGTGAGGAGCAGGGATCTACTTTAGCAGATTTGGTCATGTCTGATTATGATGATACAGACCAGACCGCTCTTTGGTAATTGTTGTGTATAGTATAAGTGGGTATCTGTGTATACCCGTTGTTGGGTGACAATTCTTTATTAAATGCCAGTGCGCTATGGACTACCAATGCTTTCACTCGCGTCCCTAATCACATACTTAACAGTGGCGACGAGCTGTACCCACGTTGTAAAGAGTTACGTACAGTGATTAAATTGAGTGTTGTGTAATATGAATCCGTCAAATGCAATGTGGTCGAGTTTTGATCATGCACATCAAGATTGGTCGATTTACATAAAAAAACTTAAGCAAGGATTCATTGCGAGTGGAATCGATGAGTCATCGGACAAGGCCGGTGTTAAACGTCGAGCATACCTACTTAGCGCACTCAGCGAAGGGACGTATCAGCTGGCCACGAATCTTGCGCTGCCTAATGTGTTGGAAGAAAAAAATTTTGACGACATTGTGAGCATTTTAAACGCCCATTTTATACCCAAACGCTGCGGATTTGCGGAACGCCATTATTTCTACGCAGCAGCACAGCAAGCGGACGAGACACCGGTACAGTGGGCGGCACGGCTAAGGGGTCTTGCCGCGCACTGCGGCTTTAAGCATCTTGAAGACTCACTGCTGGACCAGTTCGTGATGGGCCTACTGCCCGGTCACGAGCGCGAAAAAGTGTTCGGTCAGGACGTCGGTGAGCTGACGCTAATGAAGGCGGTGGAGCTCGCTGAGAGCGTGCGGAGCGCCCGCGCTGGTGCCGCAGCGGGAGCGGCGGCCAGCAGCGGCAGCGTCGTGGGCGCTGGCAGCGCTATCGATGCTGTGTTCAAGATGGAGAAAACCTCTAAATCGGGATTCGTACGTTCGGACAGCAAAAAGTGTTCCGTGTGTGGTCGTACAAATCATAGTTCAGCGCAGTGTCGTTTCGCTAATTACAAATGTGGCAAGTGCAAGGTCAAAGGTCACCTTCGAAAAATGTGCAAAGTGAATTTCTTGGAAACAGTGAGCGAGGGGGACGACGGTGAGTTGTTCAGTATACGCTGCCGGAATGGGGCTCCCATGACCGATGTTGTGGTTATCGATGGTGTTCAAATTCGTTTTGAGTTCGATAGTGGTTCTGCCGTTACGGTGATATCCGAAGATACTTATAATTATTTTTTTCAAAGTGTGCCATTATCGCCTACAAAAAAAAAACTAGTTAACTATACAGGCGGTTCCATAGTTTGTGTAGGTTGTGCACGGCTGCGCATGACGTATGGGGGCCGCACGCGGGCCCTGGACGTGTTTGTGGTGCGTGGCGGCGGGCCCCCACTTTTAGGTCGGGATTTTATTTCGCGATTTGGTCTAGAATTGTCTTCAGTACACTTTTGTAATAGTTCAGTTTCCGAAAACGAGTCAATTGACAAATTAATTGCAGAATTTTCAGATATATTTACAACAAAATTAGGTTGCTTTAATAAATACAAAGTAAAATTGCAATTAAAAGACAATTCGAAACCGGTTTTTATTAAGGCGCGGCCAGTAGCATTTGCACTGAGGGATAAATTAAATATTGAGATCGATAGGCTGTTGGGTTTAGGTATACTCGAACCAATCGAGCATTCTGATTACGCGTCGCCTATTGTTCCAGTGCTAAAAAGAAATGGAACGGTAAGGCTGTGTGCCGACTATTCGCAAACGGTCAACAAACAGCTGTTGATAGAAACGTATCAACTGTCAATGAATTGTTTTCGAGGCTACATGGGGGGGAGCAGTACACAAAGCTAGATATGTCGATGGCCTACAATCAATTTCAGATAGATGACCCTCTAAATGTCACGTGTATAAACACACACCGCGGTCTTTTCAGGTTTACTCGAATGGTTTTCGGTCTGTCGTCAGCTCCTGCCATTTTTCAGCGAGCTATTTCGTGTGTCCTAGCTGATATGGAGGGGGTACAATGCTTCTTAGACGATATTTTGATAACAGCAGCCACCAAAGAGAAACACCTGGAAAGACTACGTTTAGTGCTGCAACGGTTAAGAGACGCAGGTCTGACGTTGCAGAGGGAAAAATGCTCCTTTTTCCAGGATGAAATAACTTACCTAGGATATAATATTAATAAATTTGGTATAAAGAAAAATCCAGAAAAAGTTAAGGCCATACTTAATGCTCCAGTGCCTAAAAATCTAAACGAATTACAGTCTTTTCTAGGCCTAGTCAATTACTATAGAAGTTTTGTCCCAGGAGCATCATCTATATTGTGCCCATTGTATAACCTTTTAAGGAAGGGAGTCGAGTGGTCCTGGACAAAGGAGCATGAAAAAGCATTCAATAGTATTAAGTGCAGTTTAGCATCCGAAAAGGTATTAGCTCACTTTGACCCAAAAGCCAAACTAGTGCTAACAGTCGACGCGTCTCCTAAAGGTTTAGGCGCGATATTGTCACAAATAGAGGCTAACGGCAGTGAACGGCCAATTTCGTTCGCTTCACGGACTTTAAATTCAGCAGAG
Source organism: Apoda limacodes (assembly GCA_946406115.1). Classification (NCBI taxonomy): domain Eukaryota; kingdom Metazoa; phylum Arthropoda; class Insecta; order Lepidoptera; family Limacodidae; genus Apoda; species Apoda limacodes. The sequence continues at coordinate 28,472,263 of OX291555.1, read as the reverse complement.
AAAAATTATTCTCAGATCCAAAAAGAAGCAACAGCAATCATATTTGGCGTTCGACGGTTTCACCAGTATTTATACGGGAGGTCTGACCCCTTTATATTACGGACAGATCATAAACCGTTAATATCAATTTTCGGGCAACGACGCGGCATTCCAGAAGTTTCAGCAAACCGGTTGCAAAGATATGCAATGTTTTTAGCTGCATATAACTATGAAATAGAATTCGTAAGGAGCGCAAACAACAGCGCTGATTATCTATCGCGTGCGACGTTGCCAGAATTGACGAGTAATAGACAGAGTGCGAGTGAATGGCGCGCCGACGCAAGCGCGGGAGACGACGTCGCGACTTATATCAACTTTATAGTAGACGGAACCTTGCCGGTCACACTCGAACAATTACGTAACGAAACAAAAAAAGATATTGTTTTGATAAAAGTTATTAAGTATGTTCAACAGGGCTGGCCGCGCAACGTGAAAAACAATAAGTTAAAGGCTTATCATCAATGTCGTTTACAACTAGACTACGAAAATGGTTGTTTAATGAGAGGCCATAAGGTTGTTATTCCATTGTCACTACAGGAAAAAGTTTTATCGCAATTGCATAGTTCTCATATGGGTATTGTAAAGAGTAAAGCTGAAGTTCGTGCGAGACTGTGGTTCCCGGGTGTAGACGATGCCGTGGAGCGACTCATAGGTGCGTGCGAGGTATGTGCTGCGCTGCGGCCCGCACCTCCTCGCGCCCGCCTAGCGCCTTGGCCGTTTCCACAGCAGCCCTTTGACAGGATTCACTGCGACCTGCTCGGCCCGATCAATGCACACATGTACTATGTAATTGTCGATGCATATACCAAATGGGTAGAATGTTATGACATGAACAATAATACTACTTCTTCAATGATAATAGGTAGAATGTACGAATTTATGTCGCGGTTTGGTGTTCCGCGCACGTTGGTTAGCGATAATGGTACAAGTTTTACCTCGAATGACTTTGAAATGTTTTGTAAGTTGAACGGCATATCACACGTAACGTCGCCTGTGTACCACCCGGCAAGCAACGGGCAGGCGGAAAGCTACGTAAAAATAGTAAAACGAGGCATAAAAGGCGCTCTGTTAACATGTAAAAATCAAAGTGACCTAAACAATAAACTTCTAAAATATTTGTTTGACTATCGCAATTCAGTCCATTCTACAACCGGTTTTTCGCCTGCCCAGTTGGTCTACGACCGTCAATTAAGATCGGTGTTAGATTTTATTAATCCACGCGATCAGCCGCAGTCGCCCTCGTCCACTGAACTCGCAAAGTCGGTAAAAGAAAAACAGTTCTTGCAGAGTAAATATTACGGGGGTGTTGTACGAGCAGATTATGGTCCAGGAGATAAAGTCTGGTACAAAAAATTTGCCGCCAAAAACAATTTTGAATGGATTAGAGGAATTATACAGAAAAAAATCGGGAAAGTGATGTATTTAATTAAAGATTACGCAGATAACTCCGTTATGGTCGAAAGACATAAAAATCAAATATCTCCATTCGTCGATAAGGAGTGCAGCAAGAAAATTGCTACTAAGGATGGATCAAGTCAGCAAACGTACGTTCCTCAGATGTGGACATTGCCAGTTATGTTGGAACAGGCTCAGGTAGATACCAACAATATTGACAGGGGAGAAGTGGATGTCCAGGCCCCTCAACCAATAAATCCTGCAACTGACTCAGCTGCGAGTGTGGCGCTGCCAACGGCAACAGAAGTGGAGAGTGCGCTCCAGCCGCCCGAGCCCGACTTGGCCTCAGCTCCAGCAACGGACGACTCAGCAGGCGCCAGTCCCGGCGTGGGCCTCGCAGTACAAACTGCTAGGTCACAGACATCGCATCCTAGAACGTTGCGAGAACGTTCAACGGTAGACTATAAGAAGTTCCTTTAATTAATTTTTTGAGTTATTTTACTATGTAAGAAACTTAGGTGGAGGGATGTTGTGTATAGTATAAGTGGGTATCTGTGTATACCCGTTGTTGGGTGACAATTCTTTATTAAATGCCAGTGCGCTATGGACTACCAATGCTTTCACTCGCGTCCCTAATCACATACTTAACAGTAATGATAGGTAGGTACTTAACTATGATGTAGTGTAACAGTAATACGAACCGGCAAATTCGAATGAGTTAAATTCTATTCTCTTTAATTCCACCGATATAGTAGTAGTAGTAATATAATTTATTGCACAAATTAAAATTCACAAAAAAACAATAAAAGACAAAATACAATGTAGGTGGTCTTATCACTAATAAGCCTTGTGGGTAGAGGAATTTACGAAATGAATATGGGGGGATAGGAAGTACAAGTGATATATTTATGAGTTCACATCTATATATTCTATATATCTATACTAATATATAAAGCAGAAGAGTTTGTTTGTTTGAACGCGCTAATATCATATCAGGAACTATGGTACAAATTTGAAAATTTATTTCAGTGTTAGATAGCTCATTTATCGAGGAAGGCTATAGGCTATATATCATCACGCTAAGACCAATAGAAGCGGAGCACCAATGAGGAATGTTTTTTTGCGTGCGCTGCGTAAACGCAATTCACAAAATCATGTATGACAGAATTGTTCCCCTTTAAAAGTTAAAAAAAAAAATCCGCGACAGCATACTTATGTCTATCTTTTAAGGTTGGCTCACTATAACCTTTTTTGTGCTAACCAAATTTGTTCTAAAATAATGCATTATTTGCGAAGGTGTTTTTATAAACATGATATTAATCCTTATCAAAACAAATTTGTTATTCATCACAAGTATTTATTTTAAAATAAAATTGCCCTTTACATCATTCGATTGCGTGCGCTAAGAAAGGATTTTCCAAAACTCACCCCCTAAATGGTTAAAAGTTCAAAGTAAAGTACCCAGAAATTGGAAGCGCGAACAGAACTTTATACATAAGGCATAGAATATGAGTATTCCGGCGAAAACCAATTGAGCTTTGATCGTTACTCAGAAATGTGGTGAAATTTGCGCAAGACAAATATGAACGTGATACATAAATTGAGTCGCTTAAACTTTTTAAGTTGCTCCAATGTCAGGTCAAGATGGCATAATCGAGAACAGGAAGGAGTAACGATTGTGCCAAAGCACTTTTAGTAGGATAAAAACTTTTTTACAAAAAAAAACAACCGGCTTCAAAAAGATGCACTAAAAAGGCAAAAATAATTACTAATATCCAAAAAACTGATTTGAATACAGTTCCAAGTTGGTTTCATGCAAGCAAAGTGTGTTATAAACTGTTATATAGGTACATAGACACAAACATCTAACTGTAATTCAGATCAGATTTGGAAATTAGTAATTATTTTTACCTTTTTAGTGCATCTTTTTGAAGCCGGTTGTTTTTTTTTGTTAAAAAGTTTTTTTTTTCATTTGAGTGACGAATTGCTTTTTTTTTTCTTGTACACTAAAAACATCCATAGTCGTAACAAAGTTTTATACAATTATCAATATAAAAGGCGTTTCACCAGTTCCAAATTAACATAATTTTTTCTCCAAATGTTTTATTAAAACTAAAACATTCACTATAATAATATGGGATCACCTGGAAAGTATAACCTTTTAAATAAAAAAAGAATTTCTCGAATCGGTCCAGGCGTCTTCGAGAAATCAGGTAACAGACATAAAAAAAAAAGGATTCCGACGAATTGAGAAACTCCGCCTTTTGTTTTAGTCGGTTAAAAAGGTAAGAAATTCCGAAGTCGCCGCAAAGAGATGTTAGCGTTTAATTCGCGTGTGGACGGTCGATTTGTATTCCCAGGTGTTTCACTGACTCACTATAAGGGATTAAAACATTATTCAAATATAGTGATGGAATTGAGTTAAAATCCAATTTTGTTAAAAGACGCGAGCTGCCAACAATTATTGCTTAAGTTTTAACAGGATTTAGTTTCAGACCGTATTACACCACCTGCATCCGCCCTATACTAGCTTATGCTAGCGTCGTCTATGCGTTGTCTCAACCTAATCTCCACAAACTCTAGACTCTCCAACACTGCTTCCTCAGAGCGGCCTCCGGAGCCTCCTGGTACGTCCGAAATGCGGACCTACACAGGGACTTACTTTGAGCTCCCCACGATTCCCCAATATCTTACAGACCTGGCAGTCCGGGGTCGTCGGCGAACGTACAGACCTAACTCGTATACGAGGTATCAAAGAGTACCGAGGCGCTTCTCGCCCCCACTCACTCGCAATCGCAACCGTGTAACGGAGAACTCCCCTTCTGGCGCTGACTCACATTCGGGTTCGAGGCTCACGCTGGTCGAAGGGACGACCTCAAGAGCGACAACCCAAGCCAAGGCTCCCCCCACAGGGAGCCCTTGAGCGTTGGGCACTATATGGGCTGAGACTCCTTCAGAGTTTCTGTAAAAGCGCTGTGTCAAATATTTCCAGCCTGACATTGCTATTATTAACGTCTAAGAGGAGAGTAGCTGTTTTTAGAGCTATATTGTTAAATTTGAGTATGTCAATCAGTCTGCAGAGAACTTTGGCAATGTTGGTATTGCAGTACTATAAACGGTGCTTGCTAACTATTTACAAACAGAGTCACGTAAATCGGAATAAATAGCATAAGTCTTTATGGGAAGTGACTCATACCTTCGAGATGATGATCAGCTGACGGCTGGTAATGACTATTTAGTATTGATAGCCGGTCGTGGATATTTGGTGGTACTTAAACCCACCAAGTGGCCCCAAAACACGTTCCGACCCAGCCATACACAACATGTCACATAATGCATTTGCCTCTTCCCTCCCATTACATTCTTCTCTCTTTCTCACCCTCTCATATATCTCTCTTCCTCTTGTTAATTTCAACAAATAGGTAAAAAAATATTTGAACAATATTGGAGTAAACAGAAAACAAACGGTATATGGGCAGCTAAAAAATTTATAATTTTCCTCTTTAATGCCGGATTACAGTTAAAATACTAGAGATACAATAATTATGCAAATGAGCTTTTGTGTAGGTTATTTAATAACCTATAGTTTTCACATATAAAAATTTTTCGTATAAGCCATAATTGCCGGGATATAAGCAAAAAACTAAAAATAGGTACCTTTTTTCCAAGATGGCGGCGCGAGCGCAACAGCTATCGATGGGGACTCTTTAATATGTTCAACGGGAGGTCTTAATGAACATGTAGACCAAAATTCAAAACTCTACCAATTAATGTCTTTTAGCCTAAAAATGTATCTAATTTGACTGTACTAGTTGGAGATATGTTAAGTGAACGTAAAGTGCTCAATAAAACATGAAGATCACCCGTGTTGAAAGCATATCTCAAGTCAAGCAGAGAGAGTACAGGTTTTAATGCTCCATGTCTTCACAGATATCGTCGGTGATTTTAACAAGTGTTGTAGCCGTACTGTGACCAGGGCGGAAACCAGGTTGTAAAGGATTAAGTATAGAGTTTGTTAGAAACAAACTTAGTTGCTGCTGTAGGTACTGATAGGAGATTTTTTTTATACCACTAAGGTTTAACGACATAAAACTAGACGTTGTAGACGAATTTACACTGCTAGGGATAAACTTAGACACTCATATAAACTGGAAATCATACGTCAATAAACTTAGATCAAACATTTCCAAATTTACATACGCCCTCAACGAATTGAAAAAAAACCACTGACATGCAAACTGCTTTGGTCACTTACTTCGCATATGTTTATTCTTGGCTCAGCTGTGGAATCATTCGTTGGGGCAACAGTACTGACTCACCAATCCTATTTACCCTTCAGAAAAAAATAATTAGAATATTAGTCAATATAAAAGAAAGTTGCAAAATCCATTTTAGGAAACATAAAATCCTCACTCTACCAAGCATATATATTTTATAAATATGTAAATTTGCACGGAAATACCCACAGCTGTACACAAAAAGAGATTACAAACAAAATTTACTTTACGACAAAAAAATAGATTAAGCTTACCAACTTCTAAGTTAGCTATGCACAGTACGGGGCCTCTTGCTATGTCAGTCAAATTGTACAACCATCTTCCAGAAAATATCAAAGATACAGTATTTATAAACAAACTTAAACAAATATTGATAAATAAGGCCTATTATACGATCAATGATTATATAAACAATAAAGAATTACTCTCAGCTAAATAAAACTTCCCTCACACAAATTATATACTTACATAAATAATATATATTTAAAATACTAAATTATATAAATATTAGATTTCAAATAAAAACAAAAAAAAAAAATTAGTATACAATAGCTCTTATATATTATTAGAATAAGCTTATACTATTTACCTTCATCCTCTCTCCTACATCACTATACGTTGCCCGACAGGGTTCATAATGATCTAATGATAATTTGTTACATCTCTGTAACATTATGATGTGCAATAAATATATTGAATTAAAAAAAAAGATAGCAAACAAGCTTACGGGCAACAACGGCATTCTATTGCCCTGTAATTGAGAAAAATATTAAAAAAACAAAGGAAGTTTAACTTATTACAGACAAATTTCTGGAAAATAGCTAAAACATTGCGTCGTTATGACATTTATGTCGCCTACACACAGAACATTCAAAAAAGTCTGGTATGTACAAGCTTACTTGCGGCGACTGCGATCACGTTTATATAGGTTGCAATTTTGATACAAGATACAAAGAACACATTTCAGCGTACAATAATCAACACCCAGATCGATCAAAATTTGCGAAACATCTTGTAGTTTCAGGACATTCACTACCTGACAACCACACTTTCGATATTTTACATAAAGGTATGTCAAAAAAGTTTAAAACTTTGCGTTTTGGAGCAGATAGAGACAGTTCTGCACAGGAATACAGATATAATAATTAACGAACAACTAAATGTTTCCAATTCACCGTTGTTACGTATTTTTCAAATAATTTCAATAGCCGATCAGGTGATTAGGCCGATCGTGGGGAGTAGTAGGGGTTTTACGTCATTTGGTAAAGGTATAGCGCACGAACAACTTGCGTCTCCTGAAGGTATAGCGCACGAACAACTTGCGTCTCCTGAAGGTATAGCGCACGAACAACTGTGTCTCCTAAAGGTATAGCGCACGAACAACTTGCGTCTCCTGAAGGTATAGCGCACGAACAACTTGCGTCTCCTGAAGGTATAGCGCACGAACAACTTGCGTCTCCTGAAGGTATAGCGCACGAACAACTGTGTCTCCTAAAGGTATAGCGCACGAACAACTTGCGTCTCCTGAAGGTATAGCGCACGAACAACTGTGTCTCCTAAAGGTATAGCGCACGAACAACTTGCGTCTCCTGAAGATGCCTCGTGTTGAGCGAATCACGTGTCGAGTTTTGTTAGCAATTTAGTGGTGTAATGTTATAGTAAAGTTGGCATCGTCCACATCAGGAGGCAGGAAGGTGCACTCTTACACTTCTGTACGTGAAGTCTACTGAAATGTTTTAGCGGATTTACACGGTAATAACATTTTATCATACCTTACAAGAAAACGGTTATCAGTTTTCCATACAACTTCGGATAGGAATTAAATTTCGAATTTTTTTTTAAGGTATCTAGACTTCTGTGTAGTTATGTTTTTCATACAACATCATTTAAGTAAAATTATGATGGACGCAAGTTTGCAGAAAATTGCGATTAAAATTAGCTGTTTGAATTAAATTTTAGGAAAAAAAAAAAAAAAAAAAGTTGTTTGCTTTCTACTTACTTATACTTATTACTTTCTTACCAGACAAAATCGGAAATATGATCAACTAGATTTTGCCAGCGGCTCCGCCCGCGTTAAATTTGGTTATTGGCGTGGGATTCTTACGTGAACTCCTTAAATTATTAAAGAATATTTAAGTTAAATATACTAATTAAGTTTACTTAAGCTGTAGCTATGGTTCGTTTAAGCTCAGTATTAGTTTAAGCGTGAAGATGTAACAGTCAGACACACAGCATGACTTTTGCGTTAAAAATATTAGTATGGATATAACAAAGCATTGTCAATCGTTTTTTTTATTGTTTGGCATTTTTGGCAATTATTATAATTGAACGCTTATACAACAATTCTCAGTTTTTCAGCGGCTTTCGCGTTAACTTTTAGCACAACCACGCTTGAATACAATTCACAATGTATGCTTTCTACATACATATCTGTATGGTCCAACCAAAAGAATGTGGCAGGTGTAATAGTCGAGCAGGAGGTCCCTAAATAAAAATTTTAGGGTTCCTACCTCAAAAGGAAAAAAAGAACCCTTGTCTAACAAGACCCTTTTTCTCAGGACCGAGTAAATTTATTAAGTTGAAATTATTATCAAATACTAAGGTCTACGGTCCCTTAAAACTGTAAAAAAACTCAAGCTTCTAAGTCAACGATACAAAAAATATTTTTGTTGCATATTTTGTCATTAAAAGTAATTCAAAACCTATATATAACCTAAACCTAATGGGGCACTTCCCGTTGTACTAGAATCATGAAATCTGGCAAAAAGTAATGCTATGTAAGCACACATAAAGGGAAAAATCTGAAAATCGTAAATTTGTTGTTACTTACATCACAATTTTTTTTGCGATTATAACCTTACAAGCTGTTGCCCGCGGTTTCACCCACTCTAAATTCAATTATCGGTGTTAGATTTTAAATTCAATAGAGAAAAAAAGTCGACTCACACTTGAGGTTTTCAAATAGCCTATGTCCTTTCCGGGCCCGGTTCCACTCAACCTAAATTCAATTATCAGTGTAGGATTTCAACAACAACTCCTCAATTAATGAATAAAAATCGACTCACGCTATGTCCTTTCTCGGGACTCAAACTATCTCCGTGGCAAATTTCATCTCAATTGGTACAGCGGTTTAAGCGTAAAGAGGTAACAGACAGACGGATGGACAGACAGACCGAGTTACTTTCTATTCTAATCTACGGTTAAATCATTATGTCTAAATAATTTGATGCTTCATTTTCTTCCAAATATTCAATGGTGGAAGCAAAGATGACTTATACGTCTAAATACCGTGTCCGAAACATAATCAAACGGAGTATTGCGAGCCTTCCCATTAATGTGTGTGTAAATCAGCTAATACGACTATCATTTTGACACCTGTGTGCATAGTTTCAGTGTTACCAATCTTAACGTGATTACCCCAAATTGGGGAGTACTTACTTTACTTACCCCTGTGGTGACACATTACATATATTGAGATAGAACGTAATCATGTAATGTGGGCATGTAATGGATGTTAAAACCTTAAAGTAGGTTTCAAATATTGTATACTGTAGTGCCAAAATATGGATGCACAAAATAAAATCTGTCCTTCTCTTCTGTCTTCGACGTGTACGTTATTCTAAAGTCACGCTATGTGACAATAGCCGTGTTTTGTTGACAAGATTTTTTTTATATAGAAAGCAATCGCATCACAGAGCCACTGAAATCGTTTTGTTTGTCAACAAACAAAATAGCCGTTCACTATTTTCAAAGAACATCCACTGTTCTACCTCGTGAGCTTGTGCAGCCCATGTGTTAACTGCGGACCGTAAGTAATTTTAGGTCAACAGATAGATCGAAGACGCGCATAGAGAGCATAGAGCACATTCAATTCATAAATATTAGAATAATTACTAAATTTCTTTTGCGAATACGAAATTGCTGATATTGTAAGAGCGGCCGCGCGGAACCGCAGGACTAAGTTCACAAAGCTATTTTTTAAATGTGTACAATTTTCTCAATTAATATTTATTATAAATTTCATACTCGTTAATGTTCTGTAAGTTACAGTGTCATTTAATAATCACCTATTCAAAAAGCCCTCTTAAATTTTTAGTTTTTGCTTTTATATTGCTATTATTAGTTAGGAAACTGGCCTATATAACACATAGTCTGAGAAAATTTCAGGCTTTTGCCTACTTCGAGCTCTTTAAAGGTCAGTGTAGGCTTCGCAATAGGCATCCGTTGGCAACACTCGGGTAAGGAAATTATGAGGGATTTTAATCGATAAACTATAGAGTATTTTAATCTCAATTTACATAAGAAGTGTAAAGATTATATATATTATGATATTTAAAAAAAACTTGATGTACTCAACAGAGCGAGGCAGTACTTCACGTCGGGGCAGAGGTTGCTAATTTACAAGTCGCAAGTTCGGCCCCATATGGAGTACTGCTGCCATCTCCGGGCGGGTGCACCCGGATACCAGCTTGGACCTTTTGACTCGGTTCAACGACGGGCTGTGAGCATTGTCGACGATCCCAAACTGTACAATGGGATGTGTTCCGAGGAATTGTTTAAAATCAATATAATCTGAATCTCGGAAACAGCTCCAACGATTTTCATGAAATTTAGTTTGGTAATATATTAGTTATTTACGATAACACCAACCTTCCTGTTGGTTTTCGTAATTGTTCTCTTTGTAGGTACTAGGTAAAGTAAAACAAATGGACGAATCAATGTACTTTTTTTATTTTACGGCACAGTTTCAGGAAATTACTTTTTGAATTCATAAATAACCTTATTTTAAAGATTTCAATGTAAACAAAGCACACTGCTTTAATTAAAAATTTCATAATACACCAAAATGTAAAATATAAAATTTATTAAGACATTTAAATTTCATTATAAAAACTTTCTACATAATAATATGTAAATTTTTTTGTTTATCATCAGTACCGTACAGTCATCTAAAAATGGACATTACACATCAAGTTTTTTTAAAATATTAAGTTCTTTTAGGTTATTTAATAAAAACTATGTTTAAAACGATCACTCCAGTATACAAATTCCAACATTCAAGGGCAAAATCAAAAAGAAGCAACACTGTCAATTTTTACTTGCTTTAACAATGTTTCCTTTTTTTTTTCCTTCCATCTTGTGGTGGAATCTCGCAAGCTTAAATAAACATACTTCCTGGTATGACCCTTCGATGAAATTTTGCATACTTACTAAGCTCGGATGACAATACAATATTCCACAGTTACTTTGACCAAAAACCCCCTCCCAGAGTTGTACCAGGGGTACAACCTAGAGGTGGAGGTGAAAAATTGAAAAATCTTTAGGTTTCGAGAGAAGCAGATCACGAATTTGATGTTCATTTTGATGTTATGACCTCTTGGCATATGCAGAAGTCACCTGAAGGTGGACATTAGAGTGGAACGTGAAACATTAAGTGAAAATTTAATGACTAATTTATAGTTAACATAATATCGTTCTCCAAGTTCTTATCACCCGACTTATGAAACTTGGGCAATTAACTATAAAAATTCAATTAAATTATCACTAAAATCGGCCAAGTGCGAGTCGGACTTGCGCACAAAGGGTTTCGTACCACTGTCTATAAAAATGGCAAAAAAATCACTTTTGTTGTATGGGAGCCCCCCTTAAATATTTTTTAAAGTGACTATATAACTAAATATTCTGTGAATATTTAAGCGTCTATCTGTTGCCGTCATCAATATCGAGCAAAATCGAACAAAAAATAACGTTTGTTGTATGGGAGCCCCCTTAAATATTCATTTTATTCTGTTTTTTATTATTTGTTGTTATAGCGGCAACAGAAATACATCTTCTTTGAAAATTTCAACCGTCTAACTATCACGGTTCATGAGATACAGCCTGGTGACAGACGGACGGACGGACGGATAGCGGAGCCTTAGTAATAGGGTTCCGCTAATGACCCTTCGGGTACGGAACCCTAAAAAGTATAAAATAAAAAAAAGTAAAAATGATTTTTTTAAAAACTTGCTTTTCTTAAAACATTGGAATCATATAAAAGTTCAAACTAACCGAAAATTGTAAATATAAAAAAATTATATCCACGTACGACTGCAAGAAAAGCAACGCGTGCGCACTTACATACAATCACTTGATAAACTCTCAATTAATATCCACTAAAATAATAGCACGTCAAATATTCGTGTGTGGCGCTCGCCTTGCTTTTCTTGTAGTCGTACTACTTTTACGGATATTACTTTTTTTTTATTGTAGTTAATACCGCTACTCCCTAATAGATGGTGCTAGCTCTGTACTTATTATTCTTCTTATTATAGTATTATTCATATTTAGCATACCTTTTATGGAACAAAGAATTCTTGTGTTTTTTTCTATTTTAGCAGTATTTTATTTTTTCATGCTAATCTAGAACTTTTTTGTCACTAAATTGGCAACACTACCATATGTCAAAAAGAGGTCTTCGCGCGGATGAAAATTGAAAGGAAAGAAATAGGTAACGAAGTGATCGTAATTGTTTTCTGCGTAATATTCACAATTTCATTTCTAACAATGGCAGAAAAACTTGAAGATTTAAATTTACCCATGACAGTTGTGACTCGGATAGTAAAAGAAGTTTTGCCTGAAGGAGTTTCTATTGCCAAAGAGGCGCGTACTGGTCTTGCAAAAGCGGCTTCCGTATTTGTGTTGTATCTGACTTCTGCAGCGACAAATATTGTAAGAGAAGACCAGAGAAAGACTTTAACAGGAGCAGATGTTCTAAGTGCTATGAAAGACATTGAATTTGATAGATTTATCGAAACCTTGAGTGCAGCTCTCGAGCAATACAAACAAGCCGCTTTGGCGCGAAAATCTAGTGCTTCCAAGAAGAAAGATGATTCTGACGAAGTTGAAGTGATAGAGGACGATTGATAGTGATACGATCCATCCAAAAGGGGGCGCAAAGTCGAACTGTTCATACATAAATGTTTAGGGGTAAAAATGTTTTAAAATATGTTTATGTAACTAACTAGGCATCTATGATATTTTAATGAGTTCTATAAGTTATCATGTGTAAATTGTGAGCTTCTGGTGTTTTATTCCAAAATGCCTGTATCAAGAAATTAATGAAGGACCACAAGAAATAAAAACATTACTATGCTGAACTACTATTTACGGCTTTTCTGCCCGTATTAATAGTCGTGGCTCAGACAAAGAAAAATTATAAGACGGATGCTTAGTAAGCGTAATGTAATTAAATGCAACAACAAACATGGCCTGTTATAACAGCATTGCTTAGACAAAGTATTACTAATTGCTAAAACATAGGCTTAGCTTGAATAATGTAATGATAAACCCTGCTTAGACACACACACGTTGCTAAGGATGCTCTTATTCTTAGCTAAGCCCGAGTAACGCATTTCCTTTACCCAGGACAGTCTAAGCACGTACCTAATGTATTAAACTAATAAAACATGCAATCAAATGCTCAAATATCTATGAATTATTTTTCCTAGCTGTTAACATCGACTTATTTAAGGGTACTATAGGCAAATGAAAGAGATGTGAGGGGGTAGGGAAATAATTTTATTACATAAGTACCTATGGTACCATTGTCTCGGTGCGCAAGTTAAAACTCACACTCGACCGGATTGTTGCATTTGATGCATTCAGGTAAAGGTTACAAGCCATACAGCATTCTCCATTAACAAAACCACAATGAATTGACATGAAACATGTGAAACAAATGAAAAAACGAAAGCCATTTATTATAATCACTGAAAATAGTTTTCTTCTATGGCTATATTAATAATTATAAATGGCTTTCTGTTTTTGAAAATCTGGTAAATATGATTAATAGCAGTAGTAAGTATTGTATAGAATTCTCCAAGTAAGACTCAGAAGTATTACTTAGAAACGATAAGTATGGTTTTTTTGCTTGGAGTTTTTCTGAAGGTACCTACAAATCCAAAATAAAGACATCCGGAACATAATCAAATTTGTGTTTAGATATAGGTATTATTGAAGACAGACCGCGGAATGCAAAAACAGCACCTACGACGCCGCCTGCCGCCCTGCATGCGTCCTGTCAGTTTGCGCTGTGGAATTACTTGAATGATGTTAGCTGTGTTACATTACACAGGTAGTAAATGTAAGGTTAGGTATAAAGTTGCAAAAATTGGTCACTTTTTTAAAAAGAAATTGTAGTTATTGTCTTCTGTCAGTTGATTTTAAGCAAAAAGTAGGTATAAATAAATAAAACAACGTTTTATTATCAGTTTATATTAATGAAGAATAAAATTTTGACCATGTAGCAGAGTGTAACACAAATGTCACAAATACAGAGCACCTCCCATCACATTCACATATCATCCTTGCTTACAAGTGCCTCATTCACATTTTTGTTACTCCCTGTTACCAACAATGCTGCTCATGCAACACGTAAATGTATTTAGTTGAATTGCACACAAATAACACTTGCAAGGCAAATTAAAATCCTCTAATAAGGGTTATTATTAATTAAATCGTAGTTGGGCCGTAAGCTTGTTTGTCACTATACTGATCCAAAAAACTTTATCACTGTTTATTGGACACAAGCAATATCTGCAACCTATTATATTGGTAAGGTTTGATTGAAACAGAACATCGACAGAGGCGCTCCTTGAACAATAGTATGTTCAAAATCAATTATCCAATACGTTAGATGTCCGTCAGTGAAATTTACAAGTTAAACAAAATATATACTATATATGTATTTTATACTGACCTACTCATCTATATTATAATTGTCTCTTTATTGAGAGAGAGAGAGAGAGAGGAAGATTCAACATCACACACACTATGTACTAAAGAAACAGATTTGCCTTACCCGTTACGACCATGTTGGAACAAGCCACTTTGTTTTAATAATAAAGACCATGTCCCATCACTACATTTTTTATTATTTAGTTTCAGCCTATAAGTTATTGCAAAACGGTTTTACTCCTGTTGTTACCTTACGATACCTTATTAAATTTAAACTTGATATTATCTACAGAAACGTTAAGGATTCAAAGATATTAATATAATATACCTACTACTCTAAGAGTTAAAAATCAAGCTAGCAGTTTAAAATCCTCCAAATCGCACCAGCATGATTAGGTTTTCGTAGCCAAATGTCAAAACCGGAAGCTTTAATTTTATAATGTCCGTCCAGCCGTGTGTCACAGCCTTATTATTTCTATTTCTAATGTTACTATAAAAGAAAAATGCTTTTGTTTTCCGTCAATGGCGTATCGACAGTCGAAGAGTACACACGTCTTAACAACGATGTGCGACACAGCCCTTATTTCCTCCTAACCTATACATTATTCAGAGCTTGACGCTAATGGTGTTCCGTAATACTATTTATTCTAAAATAGCTTATCCACCTTTTAAATTGGAACTCAACTTGACACCAGATCAGCCATCTTCAGTCACCATGTTAATTTTTCTAAAACTAAACTATGTGACAAGTAATTTTTATATAATTTTTATCTTTGTACTATTTTTTGCTCCATTTATAATGATAAATTTTCACAGTGACGTTCTTTGCTGGAAATAAAATCTTTCATTAAATTCTAAAAAGTAAAAGGGTTTTTAAAACAAAAAAAAAAACAAATTTGTACAAAACAAAAGTTTATTGCGGGTGAAATAAATAAATAAGGGTATTAAAGCAATGCGTTTTAAAAATGTATGCTTCGATGTGTTTCGATACATTCCCTAACTCAGTTACGTCACGTCATAGACATTTCAAAAATATTCTTTTAAATATATCTCGTGAATATCTCAGCATATTTAGATTTTTTATTAGTTCGGAATAAACTGTAATCTCTAACCAACAAGATAAAAAAAAAATACAGACCTGAGCTGTCTGTATTCCGCCGTAGTGCGGACAAGACTCAGTACAGTAATTCAAAATATTTTGAATAGTATATCGTAAATCATGCTGAGATAGAATTTATTTGGATTAATCTTGTATTGCTACTATAAAATAAAAACAAAATACTGCACTGGACAAGTCAAAATAAAGACTTTAAAACACAAAATAACACAAACGGAAAAAAATTTAATAAAAAAAATTGCAGTCGCTTCACAAAAGTTAACTGTCCGACGTCTCGCTGTTAAATACATTAATATTAAAGATAATTATTTCCTAATGATATCATACAATTGACTAAAACTAATTGGAATATCGTTATCATTATTTACAGTAAAAATACACAAGCTAGCTGTTTTTAATTATTTTTCAAAACACCTACATATATTAAACTCTAGCATCATAACGTTAAATATTGAGAGAAATTGTCTTTATAATTTTTCGACTTGGTTATAACCTATCGGTACGGTATCGGTATCGGTACGGTATCGGTACGGTATCGGTATCGGTACGGTATCGGTATCGGTACGGTATCGGTATCGGTACGCCACTAACCGAAATATTAAACTACTCACATTTATTTGGTTGTTTATTATTAATAAAGTGTCTATACGTTATAAATATTAATTACATAAATGCCCAAAGCATTAAAATATATACCCAAGATCTTTATAAATCAAGTATTCAATCATATATCGTTAAATATACTCTCATATAATACGATCACAGAACCGTTATTGATGAAATTATACTAAAAACGGTTAAATAACTGTTATAGTTTTTTAACTGTTATATTAATTAATGAGTGCATTAATATGATTGCGCTCAATTATTTTGTTATTGATTCTATACATAATTTTATTCAGATTATATAAACTATTTTGACCTTAATATCAAACTTCATCTTTATTTGACACATCACATTTGAAGAAACGTAACTTCAAATTTTCATTAAACATTAATTCATCACATTTTTCAAAGAAGTAACGAGCTTCGCTATGTTAATTATTTGAAAAGTGTTTGTCATAATTTAAAAACCACAACTAAATTTATTTTGCTTTGTTATTAAATTAACGCTAAACTAAACTGACCCAAAAATAGTAATTAATGATTATCACATAATTTATAAAAATCACAGGACGCACCTTGTTAAGTGACTTTCAACTTGAAACTACCAAAAATCACAAAACAGAAGTCAAAGTTGTGGCAACATTTAAAAAGGTAATGCTTTACAATGTTTAGATAATTTCAATCCAATATAATTTTATTGTAATTTTTACTTGGAAATCTCAGTTACGTCTGTGATACTCAGCGTTGTCTTTTTGAAGCTTCGATATATCAATATCGCCTACATAATAGAATAGTTTTGCGCATTTTTAATCATATTGACGGAAATTTAGGTAAATTTGTGTTAATAAGTCATTTTCGATAAATTTTTGATACGTTCATCTGGTTCGTAACCGACAAATTATTTTGGGCAATAGCAATTTTATTAGTTATTGGGAGCGAGATAAATAATCGTCACTTTACGTCGTGCGACCCCTGGTTACCTATTTTTTTAAATAATTATACTGTAAAATATAAGTTCCCCCTACGCTACACTACTTTAATTCGTGCAAAATTATTGCTTTTCAATCAATCTCTTAAAGGAATGGATAAATTGGCAGTGTTTTGGGATTTAAGAATATTGTAGTAAAAAAACATAAAAAAATCCATACCCATAATTAACCATTGATGTAAAATAAAATAAAGCTCATTGCTCGTCAGACAATGCCTTAACTGAAAAAAACACACCTAAAAAAAGACAAATATTTCAAATTGTGCAAAAATTTATCACAATTCCTAATATGTACACTCGTTTTGGTGTTACTTTGAACATTATTGCTTTGCGATAGAATTCATTTTACATCAGCTTCTAATCAAAAACAGGGTAAAAAAGTCACAAATGGCTGCAAAATTTAAATAACACTGCATATAAAAGTTGATACTAAAATAACATCAGTCATACAAGTACTGTACTAGAAAATGCTACAAAAACATTTAATCTTTGAAAAAACTCTTGGCTGTACGGCTCAACGACTCTTGGCTGTATGGCTCAACGACTTTTGACTTTCCTTAAAAGAAAAAAGATTCAATATGAAGCTTCATGTCCCGCCAGAATGTAGAGGTCGTTGCCCTCCTCGCTCGACAACGTGTTGTTGTGTAACGTATGACACTCCAAAACTACAACCCTGAAAAAAAAATACAATGGTTGAAATGGTTAAAATTTGAGGCAGACTTGTTCTCGTGTGTAGACCACGGATCGGTAATACGGCACCCCTAGCCAGGTGGACCGATCACTTAAAAAGGTAGGGAGGACCTAGTGCTACGGCGTTTCTTGAGAGAGGTTTATGTTTAACAGTGGACTGTCATGGCCTGGTAAGATTATTCATGCGTTGGTTTCGATACTAACTTGTCTTGCCCCAGTAGCCTGTACGACCTGGACTGGTCGGTGATCTCCTGTGTGACGTCAGCGTTTCGCAGCGACCTGCCCTGGACGCCGTGTCGGTGGAACGCGAGCACAGAGTCCGCCAGACACACTGGAAAACAAACATATTTTCATGAAAAGCAGGCGACCGTTTCGATAGTGATATTAGTAGCCTTAATCAGGAACGCAGTTATAAAAAACACCGCTATAAAAAATTCAATGAGTTATGTACATATTATGCTTCACTCGTGGTGGACGACGTCTAGCCCGGGCGTAAATAATGGTGTTACTTGATATTGACTTCTGCATATAGGTATCCAGCAGTTTTTAAAAGCTTAAATAAACAATAAAACCGTTGTATAAGTAACAGTATTCATTAAATATATTTTTTATATAAATAACATTTTTTTATTAAATATATAATTTGTTATTAAATATATAGGATCTAGTGACGTACGTTACTCACATATACTGTCAATGTGAAAGTCGAACTGTATCCGACTGAGCAGCTTATGTCTTCGCTTGTCGTCGTGGGGGCGCCACTGCGCAGACGCAGACTGCAGCGCGGGGGGCAGCGGGGGGATTATGTCCACCATGTTCTCGTGACATACTAACACCTAAAACAAAATGATTAAACTAACCAACTTTAAATTTTTTCAACAATTGAAACAACAAGTCACAGAATACATTGTACTTAATACAATTGAGCTAAATATGATGTAGTTGCGATGTATCGAGTCGCTACAATGACAACGTCCATGCAGTTGGACACCAGCTTCACCATGTCTTGCAGATGATCTCGGAACTGAACATCGTTGGAGATGTCAACACCAAGGATCCCAATGGTCTTGGAGATGGAGAGGGGAGTGATTTAGAATTGTGGGACCACAGTGAATTAGGTTTTCTTAGCGGTGAACGCGCAGACTTGTGTCTTTGTAGGGTTGAATTGGACCAAGTTTCCCTTCCCTAGTCAGAGACCTTGAACAGAATGGTCTCGATTTAAGACACAAGTTCTTCACGTTTTTCCTCCATATTGGAACGAGGGATGCTTTCACGACCCGTGTAATAAGCGTCTCCAGTACTGTCATCTGCATAGCAATATAGGTTGTTGATGTCCAACATGTCATTGATATGCAGTAGAAATAGCTTAAAAGACAGCACAGAGCCTTGCGGGACACACCAGCGTTAATGTCCATGGTATCAAAACAGCTACGTTCAACTACGGCTCGTTTGCATCTGCCAGACAAAAAGCTAGCCAAACATTTGCACAAACCCTCGGGCAGTCCGTAAGATGGCAACTTCGATAGAAGACCCCGGTGCCTGACTGCGGTGCGGTGCAGTGAACTGCGTTAAGGTTGGCGTGAATACCCCTTATATTGCAGAAGTCCACATTGAATGTGGATGGAGTAGCCGCTGTAAAAACTCTTTTCATTTTCGTTCTTTTGCCCATTTAAAAAAGTTACTTAGATTAAAAATGAGTATTCTCTGCACAGACAGCGAAGAAGACAAATGGTATGGTACTAGAACTTCCAAAGCTCGGCACAGATATTACAGTTGCTGGCACGGCGGGCGAAGGGGCCCTGGTCCCTCTTTGTTGTAGTAGCCGGGTCCACACCGGTCTCTTTCTCCGGCAGACTACTACTTCAGAGACTTTACACAGGTTTGCGGTTCAGCCTCCCAGGGCGGAGAATAAGTAATCCCAGGGTTCGGGAACCCGTTCAACTTGCGGGCGGCCAGCCGTTTCACCAGGTCTCTCTAACCGCCGTACTAGCACGCCACATCTACGCCGAGAAATGACAGCAACAAGCACCGCCGGTCCTCCGCTGTCCGCGCAGCTCTGGCAACCTTACTCATCGCCAGAAACACAACACTACTCAATGTTAGCGTTATTATAGCCGCCTTCCTTGTTAAATTTTTATATTTTCTTAGTGAGTTTTGATGACTTATTTTCGCGGTATTTTATAAAAACCTGTTGAAGATTATACAGCGCAGACTAATGAACAATAAATTGGGAAGAATAAGCAAGTAACGACGCACAATATCTGAAGACTTCACAGCAAAATATCCCTTACAAAATGGCGTTCTATAATTTATATGTAACACAATAACGTGGGTAGGCTAATGGATCTTCCGAATGCCTTATCGAGTTTCACCAGAAACCGATTAGATTATGTAACGCCCCCGCTTACTTTAATATTTTAACAAAACTGTTCTAAGAAACTTTTGAAGCATCTACACTCACTCAGAGAGAGAAATCAAAAAATCTAATAATTAATAAAAATAGTAGAGAAGTATTTTATTTGGCCAAGCGTGATCGTCATAAGTGGCAGGACCTGAAAACCGTTGTGTTAAACAAGCAGTAACCCAGTTGTTTTAGAGATACGTCGGAGTAATATAGCAATCAATAGTATACCAAATAAGCATAAAAGGAATCAATCGAGAAAATAAATATAGCTTAACCTGCGATCATAAACAATGCCCACTTTTGAGTTTTCACCATTTCCAAAGTCAGTTCAAAACCTAAACAACGCATATACTCGAATATCGAAACTAAAGGACACAAGTACTAAAGAGTTATACGATTCTCAGTCATCCCTATACAAAGGAACCCCAATTTAGGCTACTTCCACGTTTGAAAGTAAAATACATACGAATGGTAACTCCATTCGTTTTGAAGAGTGGGAACCAAGTAGCTAAGCGGTCAGGACTTGCGACCTTAAACTAGGTTTAGCTCACCTACATAGCTAACCAGCCAAAATAGTAAAACCCTACTAACGCCGCTAAGGATGGACATCGACATGCTCTTTAGTGGGCTATATAATTATTATGGCTGGTATTATCTTAGTTCCCACTTCTATTTTTATTGAAGATTTTGCTGTACGTAGATAAAAATGTTCTTGAACAAAGTCTATTAATATATTCCTTCTTACTGGGGTGATTGAGATTTCTTCCTGTCATAATTTCTAACCGGCAAAGGCGGGCCCTTCATTTGGATGTTTTAACATTAATTTAGATATTTTTAAAACACATCCTAAAGAATTTCACAAAGAACACACAATATTATCACCGCACCTTCTAATATAAAAGCATTTACTAAGCAGTAATGGTGGCACGTTCTAGCTGTAGTTTAACACAAGCGTAGACTATGGACTATTGGTCGGGCAGCGTTTCGACAATTTTAACGACAGCTATTGAATGTTCTGTATGTATAGGACCACGCACTTTTATCACCACTAACCCCTCTCTAGCAACCCTCTCACTACACATTTAACCCCCCCCCCCCAATCCCGTTTTTTTTTTATTTCCGGACGGATTTCCGACTCTAATTAATTTTAGCAAAGTAAAAAGAATATCTTTTAAGTAAGGTAATATCTTTAAGGTAAGTTCCGCGGGTGCTTTCAATATTATAAAAGTTCTAAGTAACTTAAACTTTCGCGTATATATTCAACATTATAAAACTCCCAATCAGCATTCGTCTTGAAACTACCACCAATCACACACGTTCAAACAAACCACCAATCAATTATTTTAAAACATTCTCCTATCAACTTCGGTTCCAATCAAACACTCAACCATAGTTAGCTTCAAACCATTCATTCTCGCGCCACAGGTTCAAAATTTTACGCAACTCTATTTTGTCTAGAGTCCGAATTCATAGTGTTAATGTCTATGATTCGTAAGTCTTTTGTACTTATATTTCGTTAACTTTAAACCTTTCATAAAATAAATCATAACTTCACATGTAATGTATAAAATTACTGAACTTGAATATTTGAATGCGCCATTCTTATTTAAAGATGCATCCTGCTATGGGTAGTACGTTTATTGAGAATTGTTTACTAATGAATATCCTCGCGCTAAAACTTGAATAAAAACAAACATTGTATTACAAAAATGTTAAGGCATAATTACACTAGTCAACAAAAAAACAATTTTTGCATGTAACATGAAAAGTTTTGTCTAGTCATGTTTAGGACAAGGATAAGGATACTAGAAATAAAATTAAAATGCTTCAAATACGAATAGTTTTTTTGTAATACCATTTTATAACATTTCAGAAAATTTGAATTTTTATGAACAAAAAGAAGTTATTTCGATTTATTGCTACATTAATATGAATTTACTTTTGACGTGACAACGTCTTATAAATTGGTTTGCCGGGTGACACTTCAAGAAACTGCGTTACGCTCCGCTCACGTTATGCGCTCACAATGAGAGCGAGTGAGAGGCACGCGGCATGGTTAGCCCGCCTAAGAGCGAGAGAGACAGACATAAAAAGTGAAAGGCACAAGTTGTCACGATTCCGGACGGTTGTCCGACACTATTATGATTTTCGTCTGTATTTCGCTTCAGGAACATCTCGTTTTAATGTCCAACAGTAATCCGCTAACATACGTGGGCTCCACTTGCCCTGATATCGTTTTTCTATGGTAGAAATGTCTTGATGGAATCTTTCACCGTGTTCATCGCTGACGGCGCCCAAATTTTCAGGAAAGAAGTCTAAATGTGAATGGAGAAAATGTATTTTCAATGACATATTACAGCCCAAAGCCTTATAAGTAGATAAAAGCTCCACGATAATAGATTTATAGTCACTTGATCGGTGATTTCCTAGAAAATTGGAAGTTACTTTCATGAAAGATTCCCAAGCTTATTTTTCTAAATTACTAAGCTTTTCTTTGAATATATCATCTTTCATCAATTGCCTGATATGGGGACCAACAAATATGCCCTCTTTGATTTTTGCTTCACTCAGCTTAGGAAATTTTTCTTTTAAATATAAAAATCCGTCACCACTCCTGTCCATAGCTTTTACGAAGTTCTTCATAAGCCCAAGCTTTATGTGTAAAGGTGAAAAAATACATTCTCAGGCTGCACCAATGGAGGGTTTTTGATATTTTTTGTCCTGGAGTAAGAGATTGTCTTTTAGGCCAGTCTTGCTTAACATAATGATTTTTTCGGTCTCTGCTATCCCACTCACAAATAAAACAACAGTATTTTGTATACCCAAGTAGTAATCCTAAAATTAGGGCAATCACCATTAAATCTCCACAAACTTTCCAGTTGTGTTCGTTATACTGAATTTTTTCCAAGATAAATTTAATCGTTTCATAAGATTCTTTCATGTTAGAAGCCTCACCTAATGGGATAGAGGGAAGTTTATTGCCGATATGTAAGAGAACAGCCTTTAGACTTACTTTTGATACCCAAGACAGTCATTACACCATAGACATTATTACAAAATACCAGCTGATCATCTTGTGAAAAAAAACCTTTTAGCTCTACATGATTGCGAAAGTAACATATTTTTGTTTTAGGTTGTAATAAATTCCATCCCTTTAATCGAGAGCCCAAAAGTTCTGCGTGTTCTTTGGACAAATTTAAGTCACGTACCAAGTCATTGAGATCTCCTTGTGATAGAAGATGTGGCTCATTAGATGTGGATGAGGAAGCTTCTTGAAAGTCTGGATCCAATGTCTCTTTTTCGACTTCTGGCGTAAGGGACAGATCGCTAGTTTGAGGTGGATCTGGTACCGGTAGATCTTCACTATGAGAAATCGGTCTTTTAGCTGATGGCAGGTCAGGATACTTGATTTTACTTTTTGTTTTAATTCTAATACCTTTTGTATCAGTAAGACAAAAATAACAATCAGATGAGTGGTTCGTTGGTTCCGTTCAAATCATAGGGATTGCAAAAGGCATAGATCGAGATCTTTTCGCCCATCCAGTGAGAAGACCCACACATATAACACAACAGATGTGTGGAACCCCACGCTTTGTCTTGTTGTCCGATGGCAAAACCAAAATACTGTTCATATAACTTAGTTACTAATGGTGTCAAATTCCTTCGCTGAGTTTTGAAAGCAATGTCACCACAAATGTTACAGAACTTGTAAGGATCATTTTTACACTTTCTTGACATTATTTTAGAATTACTTCACTCTAAAAACAGAACAAACCACTGCGCTCTTCAAATAAACAAATTCTCTAAATGCGAAAGTAGAATAAAAACGGTTAATTTTTAATTTTGTGGGTAGTAGCTGTAACACGAAAACTAGATCTGATGGAATCGAAATAAATATGGTTATAAAATAGCCAGCACCTTTCTTGTTACAAAATTTTGTTGACCAGTGTTATGGTATCGTCACAATTACCGAACAAAGTTCTAAATAACGATGACCCCTATTAACAAATGTTTGTGTTGCTCACCGCGTCCTTGCTGATCTGGTGCACGGCCCTGAGCGAGTGCAGCCGCTCCGGTCGCGGGATGACGGTGTTGCTCCCGCCCACGCACGTCTCCAGCTCGTCGGAGTGGAACCAAGTACCTCCTGCGACAAATATCTCTAATACAATTATGCCTTTAACGTTATATTTATCTTATCGTTTGACTGCAATATTTTGTATAGCTTATGCGCTCCTAGTTGGGGCTGGTAATATGCGACATATTTACTATTCGAATAGCACAAAACCAACTATACGTATTGAGGAGCGCTGCCTAGGCGCTCTGATGGTAGAGACAAGTTGATGGTCGAATTAAGTAAAATACATGTTGTTCAGTTGACAATCGTATATTGATTGATTTTATATTATAAACAAAGTTACTAATTCTATCTTACTGACTAAGCATAACGTGATTTACGTTACTCGTGCGACCTAATTAGACGGTCCACGTGAGGAAGTACATTTCGCAATGCCTACATATTGCACCTACCCGGAAAAGTACAGGGTTACACACCCCTTTTGCAAAAAAAAAATGTTTTCTGTATATCTATAAGCATAAAAAATTAAACATTTTATTAAATATAATTAATCTTAATAATAATATACAACTTAAAGTTAATTAATTATGAAATATTTTTGTATTATTTTTATGTATTACATATTCCTTATTATACATATTAATTTTTACATTAGGAGATAAATCTTCTAAAACTACAAAAGGACCTTTATAAATACAATCTAATTTATTACTAACTTGATTTTTATTAAAACTATGTCACGTGGCTTGTAGACAACAATATTACATTTCCTATCGTAATTATATTTTCTTAAGTTCTTACTTTGTAAAAGATTTTGCTTAGCATCTAACTGTGCTTTCTGCAATCTATATTTCAACTCTTTGGGGTAGTTGTCGTAGTTATACAGAGGATCGACTCCTTTACATAAGTTAGATGGGAGGTTACAAAGTTTTCCAAAGACGAGTTCGAATGGAGTGTTTTTAGTTTCTGAATAAATTAACACTAGTGTTAAACGAAAAACACCAAAATGGAACCCACTCGCTCCAATCACTACTATTGTTCTCGCACTGGATCCTAAGGTAGGCGCCTAAATGTTTGTGCGTATTTTCTAAACTTCCTAAGGTCTCGTGATGGTAAGCTGTAGAGCTTAATTTCTCAATAGCTAGTAACCTGCATACCTCAGTCATCACTGATGACATACACTTTTTTTTCGGGATACCATAGCGCAATAAAAAGTTGTTCACAAAAAAGGTTTGGCTACAGTCTCAGTGTCTTTGCGCTCTAGTGGATAAGCCTCTACGTATTTGGTGAGATCGCAGTGGATAGTAAGTATATATTTACATTTATGGTTATCTATATCTAGTGGACCCATAATATCTAAACTAACCCTCTCGAATGCTGAATTGGCATTGGAGGTTATGGTCATCGGTTCTTTTGTAGGTTTGTTAGAGTGTTTTTGAATTTGACAACTCTTACATCGTCTTACGTAATCTATGATGTCATTGGTCATGCGTGGCCAAAAAAAATATTTTTTGATATTATTTAACATTCGATTAAATCCACTTGTGGGCAAGAGGTGAAAGTCATTTAAGATTGTCGTTATCTCGTCTCTATCTGAAATACGAATGACGTCTCTTGTAATCAGAAACTTCGGTGACGCGATTTTACAATTTTTTATACTGCGCAGTATACCTTTGATAAAACGAGCATCACTTTTATTTTGACGTGACAACGTCTTATAAATTGGTTTGCCGGGTGACACTTCAAGAAACTGCGTTACGCTCCGCTCACGTTATGCGCTCACAATGAGAGCGAGTGAGAGGCACGCGCCCGCCTAAGAGCGAGAGAGACAGACATAAAATCATTGTCACGTAAAACTTTCGCCCGTATACCGACTTTACAGGCAACCAGTTTTTTTTTTAATGATAAGTAGCTCTAAAATATTTAATTTTTTGCACAACTTTTCGAGATCCCTCGCCAACGCCTCCCCAGACGATAACGATCGAGTATCAAGAAAGATCGCAGATTGCGATGGTACGTAAGTGCAATAGTTTGCGTCACTTGAAATATTGTCTGAATTTCTCAGTGGTTTGTCATTTAAATTTGTACTGAAAATTATTTCTGTTATGTCATTTGGTTGTTTGAGTACTTCTTCCACAGTAGGTTGATCAGGCCCACTGAGAGTGGAAGGCTCGGTACGTTGGTCATAGTCACAGTCTGGTTCCTGACTCGCTAACTTCCTTTTCTGTCCTCTAGTCAACACAGAAATTATATGTTCGTGTGTCTCTTTTAAGTCTTTAGACGTTACCGGAAGACGGCTCAATGCGTCTGCAGCTGCATTGAGTCGGCCCTAAACGTGCTCTACCTCAAAGTCATACTCCTCTAAATACAATCTAAACTTTGTTAGTCGGCTGGATGGGTCGGTTAAGCCGAATAAATAAACAAGGGGCCTATGGTCGGTAATGATTTTAAATTTTCTACCATATAAATACGGTCTGAAGTGACGTACGGCCCATACAATGGCTAGCAACTCAAGGTCTATAATGGGATACCAAGTCTGAGCTGGTGTTAAACTCTTACAAGCATAAGCTACGACTTTGCCATTGCTATTTGATAAAACTGCACCTAGTCCTATTTTTGAAGCATCGGTTTGTAAATGGAAGGTGTTGGTCTCGGAAAAATCTGGATAATCCAAAACTGGAGGGTTACATAAAGCTAATTTTAAATTTTGATATGCGTTCTCGCAATCACTAGTCCATTCAAATATAGCATTTTTCTTGCATAAGGCGTTTAACGAAAATACTATGTCAGCGAAACGTGATATGAAGCGACGGTAGTAGTTTGCGAACGCAACTAATCGTTTTACTTCGTCTACATTATTTGGCCTTGGATAGCTGTTTATAATTTTAATTTTATCTGGATCTGGAAATATACCTTGTGATGTAATCTGGTGTCCTAAGTAAATAATTTCTTGTCTAAGGAACTCACTCTTTATTGGGTTCAATTTAAGGTTGACCTCACGTAATCGGTTCAATACGCATATGAGATTTTTATTATGATGTTCCATAGATTTTCCTATGACAACGCAATCGTCTAAATAAATCTGGGTCATAAGTCTGGAAAAACACTTGCACTTGTTTTGAGACCCATGGGACAGCGTTTCATTTGGTACAGTTTTCCTGCGGTGAACGCGGTACACTTACGAGAGTTCTTGTCTAAAGAAAGCTGATACATCTTGTTTAAACTAAAAGATGTATATTTACGCGATTCTGGATTTAAGGATAGCTGGTAGTAGCTCTGAGAAAGGTCTAATTTTGAAAAATAAATGCTACCGGACAATGAGTCTAATATCTCGGTAATGTTAGGAAATGGAAATTTATCGTCTTGTATTTTATTGTTCAACTGTCTATAATCGACAACTAATCTCCACTTTTTCTCATTCGATTTATCAGCTTTCTTGGGTACTAACAAAACTGGGCTCGACCATTCTGATACAGTCTCCTCTATGATATCATTTTTGAGCATGTCTTGTACCTGTCTCTCTATCTCACTTTTTAAAGCTTGGGGGACTCTGTAAGGCTTAACGTAAATGGGTGTTACGTTGTCCTTTAAAACAATGTTTTGTTCCATCGAGTTAGTGACAGACAAATTGTCCCCTGGGAAATGAAATACATCAGCGTATTTCGCACCAATCTGTTGAATACCTAAACGCTCTTCCCTATTTAGGTAACCTAAATCAAGTATTTCGAACAGAGTCTTAACCGTATCCACAGATTTATTTTCCTTGTTAAAGCAACAAACGTCGAAGTTGTCAATACATTGAACCTGTAACTGAGATAAATCTATTTTGGCTTCTCAGTCTTTTGTGTTTAGAATTCTTACAGGAATGCGTCCTTGATAAGGTTTCGCTACTATTCCGGCAATAAAAATACCTTCTAAAATTTCGTGAGCTAAAACTACGCAATCTTCACTTGAAGAACAAGGAATTAGTTTTACAACTTCGCAACGAGGCGGTATTACGTGTACTTCGGTGTACCTTTCGGGACCGTTGCCTGTGGGCATACATACGGTTATCCCGTTTTTCGATAAACTAAATGTTTCCTGTTCGTAGTTAATCACGGCGTTATATTTTCTAATAAAATTATCACCTAAAATACCGTTAGCTAAACCTGAGCACGATAGGTTCTTAAAAACATAAAAGGTTTCGCAAAAATGAACATCATTATAAACTAAATCTAAAATAACATAACCCTCTGAAAATAATTTATCGACTACGCCTTTAATTGTTATTGTATCATGTCGCATTTGTTTTAATAGTTGTGGATGCTCGAGTAGCCTCTCATATTTCAAAACACAAAGGCTCGCTCCGCTATCAACTAATAAGGTTATACTGCTGTCTATCCTACCTATACCTATGTTTATTGTTACTACGCTGCCGGTTGTATTATAGTTTGAAACATAATGCTCGGACTCGTTACTTATTATTGTAGGGACGAAAAAACTCTAGTTTGTTCGGTGCATTCTGAGTACACGATTATCTAATCGCGGTATTTTGCGAATATTGTACGTGTGCTACATTACGCGAGTGGAATTTTTCGTGACCTCGAGAACGTGTGGAGCCTCTTGTGGGCTTTCCACGAACACGAGATCCGAAAAATCCGGAACTGTTATGAAAAGTCCGCGGTTGGTTAACTTGCGAATTATACCTATTGTAGTTGGAACTTGCAACGGCTCTACCGCGAGTGCTATGTCTCATGCCGCGGTTGCTCTTAAAGTGCATGACCGGTTCTTCACTAGGGGCTAACGAATGTTCGTCAACAGCGGCCCTAATAGCTGCCGGAAGGGATTGGAAAGGACGGGAAGCGATAATGGTACTGAGACGGGAATTGCTAAGTCCGTCTGCGAAACGCTTTATCGCTACCTTTTCGTTCAGTGGACGGAGAATCTTATATTTTTGTTCGTTTCCGTCTGCTTGGGCTAAGGTCAAGTTCACAAACAACTCTTCCAAATCTGAGCCAAACTTCTCTATAGACCTACGTCCCTGCCTAGTAGTCAACATTTGCGACTGAAGGGCGACAGCTGATTTTTTTTGAATAAGGTGTGTGCGCATGTCCTTCAACAGTGAATCTACAGTCTCGTTACAAGATTTAAGCCTAAGTTTGGCGCTAGCTGAGAGCCGTGTCTTAAGGAGGAATTCTATTAATGGTTTTTGAGGTCCAATTTTAATGAGATAGGTTTTGATTTCCACTAACCGTTCATAAATAATTTCTAGCTCAGTTATTATATAAGACATTTATACCTAAAAACTTACTTGTCTAGTTGTCTATACTAAAAATACGTATTGTCGATGCGATGCGGAGCGTCGGTTGGCTCGGCGGCAGCGGCGCGGCTGCAGTAGGACATCGTACTTGAGCTGGCTGCTTTCGTCTGTGATGGGTGGGCAGGGCTATACCCTGGACTCCGTGGGCCGGGATAATCCTGGATACCGCTCCTTCGTGTGCCGGGCTATACCCTCGACTCCGTGGGCCGGGAAAAAACCCTGGACACCGCTCGTACGCTTCAATTCTCTTGCGTGCTTTTGTTGAGGTTTTATTGGCACGTTCTTGTCTACTTTTCTTGAAAATTGGGCAGGATCTTCATAATATGTTCAGACTTGTTTGTTCTTTTAAAATTTTGTAAAACATTTGATCTTCATTTTCGCAGTCTTTTGAAATATTCTTTCTTCGTTTCTTCTGATAAAATGTGATTTTTCTTGAATCTTTGGCAAAGGGTCGCCATGAGGAGCGCTGCTTAGGCGCTCTGATGGTGGAGACAAGATGATGGTCGAATTAAGTAAAATACATGTTGTTCAGTTGACAATCGTATATTGATTGATTTTATATTATAAACAAAGTTACTAATTCTATCTTACTGACTAAGCATAACGTGATTTACGTTACTCGTGCGACCTAAATAGACGGTCCACGTGAGGAAGTGCATTTCGCAATGCCTACATGTTGCAGTATCCTATAGTAGTCCTATAGAAATTAATATTTGTGAGACTGTTTGTTTGTTTGTTATGGCTTAGCGTCGCTACGGTGCAACCAATCCAGCTGATTTTGATACAAAAAGATTGTTGAAGGAACGGAGAAGGACAGCGACTAATTTTAATCCCAAATAATTTTAAAGGATTCACAAGAATAACTATAACCGAATGCCTCGTGCGCGAACTATAGCTTGCTATAGCAAATTTTCCTATAATTAAGGACTTATGCCGTAGACTTAAACCGTAGTATCCCACAGTGATAACCGAACTTAGCGCAATTTGTTTAATGGCTTTTAAATACTAAGTACTTATTTTTATTTGTAAATAGCGGGATTCGAAAGGTTTTAAGCTCCTAATATAAAAAAAAAAAATTTTGCGATTATATACAGGTGGCCCAAATAGTCACGATAAAAACGAAAATTTAGATGCCTTTCTCCAAGATCTATCCGCAAAACCCATATGTTTGATCAGCGATTTTTAGTAGTTTCTGAGATATGATTTTTTTAGATATTTTTAACAATTTAATTCCTGGTACTGCTTTATAAGTTTTTTTGCTTTATTTAAAAATATATTTTTTCGTTATCACTAATAAATGGGCTGTTATAAAAAAAATAACAAAATAACTAATTATTAACAATTTCTCCCGAAATTTCAAATCAGATATTAAAAACATACGTTTTAGGTAAAGGGTCTTATGAACTTAAATGACAACTAAAAATCAAAAAGTGGTCAAAGAGACTTCTAATTAATTTTAAAAACTACTCATAACGATAGACTTTTATTGTGACTAGGAATAAACATCAATTCATAGGCCTTTTTTTGAGATTTTAATGATCAAAGGTGTATAAAGTTCATGTGTTCTGTGCAAGGTTCATTGGGGCCAACTTGTGAGATTAAGTAACGAACTCTTTTAGACATTTTTCTAAATCAATAACTTACTTGAAAGTAGTTTTTCAATCAATCTAGTCAGAGAAAAAATAAAATAATGTTTAATAAAGTAAAATAAGATTTAATTTAATTTACACAAATGTTTACAATAATTTATGATATATATAAGTCGTGGCTGTATGGTTCAGTCCTTGGACTTTTTGCAAGGATAACTATTTAAATAAAAAAAGAGTCCCTAGCTAGAGGCTAAATGATGCACTTTAGTCCGCTGACGCTGAGCTATAATGACTGTGTGTCATGCTGATGTAAATACAACATTTGTGTTACAAAAAAGGGCAATTCGTGCTATTTACAAATTAGGATCTAAATCTCTGAGGGATATGAATGAATTAATGAATCGTTTATTAGCAAGAAGTGCATAAAAAGTGAAAAAAATCTTTTAATTCATCAAACGTTTTAATTTTCTGCTATGTCTTAAAGTACATTATTTCAAACGTTTTTACAAATATTGCTATTGCATGTACTTGCCTTGATTAATAACATCGTAATTAGTTTTATCAAAATCTGACTAACCCTGACAACTATCCCATTTCCGGTGATGACGGTTAATTGTACGTTTTCCATACACTTTACTTTTTACTCTAGACTCCGAAATATTCTCGAGGTTTGGGATATTCTAGATATTTCGCTTTAAGATTCATAAAGCCCTACCAACGAACTCTACTCAAGGAAAAATAGGTATTTTATCAAAAGAGCAAAGCTTGTGCGCGACAGTTACTTGAGCTCAACTTTGTATTATCACAGTATTAATGCGCACTCTCCACACTCAACGTCCCTTCGTGTTCCCCATCGATTTGCGGTCGGTCGCAAAGTTAAAAAATAAAAAAAATACCTACACACTGTGGTGTGTCATTTGTTATTTTAATATCAGAAGCAATGAATCATGTAATCTTGTACGGAGTGTCCAGGGTGTGGTGACATTCTGGAGAGTATACTCAAGTCAAACAAGTGAAGGACCTAAATGATAACATAAAAACTTGGTACTAAATATGATAACGTCATTAATGCTTTTAGCGCAGTGATGTCAAGTGCATACTACACCAATTAAACGTATCGTGGTTAAATAATAAACATAATCAACTATTATCTGGTGTTCAGAAGTTTAATGTATTATTATCTTAAAGTGCTTCATATTTAGCAACATGTTTAAGGTAAGTTTAAAACCACTTCATTTTTTTAATTAAATGTAACAAGATTGTTCGCTTATATTAGGACATTTAGATATAATTTAATTAAAAGTACTACAAATTTAACTAAAAGTCTATGTAAACAGTACATCTTGATCAAAAATTTTATACTTTAATTTTGTTATTATAACTAAATAAACCATGGTAAAAGACCAAAAACTTTTGAATAAGTACTGTAATATACCTTCCGTAGCTACGTTTGAGAACATTATGAGAAGTGAACCTGCTAGCGCGTTGTCGCACACTTTGAATTGAACTTTCTGGCGCGTTTACCTACTGTCGCACACTCTGAAGTCACAATAGAACTAAATATTAGCATTCCGTTTTGCTATTTTGAATTTCGCTCATCTTTTTTGTCTTTTTCAATTATCAAAATTCATAACTATAAACAGATCACATAGAAAAACATTTTTGTTATATTTCCATAGAAATACATATATATATATATATATATATACCTGAACACTATTAGTTATTTGTTAAAGTAACTTTTATGTTCTAATATTTGTACCGCAGGTACTTCAAACAAGCTTCTTAATTTTGCCCATAGTCTGCGGCGACATACACGTAAATTTGCAATCATTCCAAGAAGGATCCGACGTTACTGTGGACTGCTTCGGATCAGACGTCTCCATCATCAGCGATGAGGAAATTCAAACCTTTCGATTGACAGAATGGCAACTGAAGAAGGCATCTAAGAAGGTATTCGATTGCGAGCCTGACAACGTTTACGTGAAAGACCCTACGCCGCCGTACGGCAACATATACAAGCAATTCGGATGGAAACAAATAACTAGAACTCTGATACCGAAGCAAGCAACAGTATTAGAACGAAGTTACCAGCCAGTGATCGCAGCTCGAAACCACTTTATAAACAACAGCACGAAAAAGACTAAATACAATGCTGGAATCACGCAGCAAGTTCAAGATACCGTCTCCAGCTCGTGGAGCAAAGGAGGCGAGTTATCAGTAGGGGCTTCGATCTCTTATAATTTGGTAATTGGCTTAGGTGCCAATTTTGAATACAGATCTTACTGGGGCAGTGATACAAGTAAATCTCAATCTTTTATGGTGGGTTCTTCTTCGGGAGTTGAAATAGAGTTAGACCCTGGACAAGCAGCCGTTACAACTTTGACTGCGACTCGAGGCAATTTGAGAGTCAAAGTAGACTATTCAGCGACTTTGTCCGGATACGTAGCTCCGCGGTACTACTATAAACATAGGGGTCATAATAATTGGGCTTTCACTATAGACCACTTACGTCAAGAGGACGGTTTTCCGGTGGAAATTCAGTCAAGCGAAGAGATAAGAATAGGGTTTTACTCAGATATTAAGGTTGTCGTGTCAGACATGCTAACCAATGAAACTAAGTATCAAAAACGCGCAAATTTAATGATGATATAAATTGAACTACATGCATTCTATACTCCGCCAATCACATATATTTCGCTTTGCATGTATTTCAGCAACGCATTCAACAAAGCGGACTTTGACATTTTATTGGGTATACTGTGTTCTCTCAACATATCCAACAGTGTTTGCATGGTTTCGTAGTTACTTGTATGGGCGATGGCTTACTCGGATCTGTCCACTGTATCCTTAGAAGTACCTCAAGGTGGCGTGTTGTCTTCATTGTTTTTTACTCTATTTATCAACTCTATGACTCGTCGCATTTTTTCACTACCACCTGTATGCAGGCGAACTCCAGATATACACTAGTGGACCTCAGAACAGCTGTAGAGACTACGAATGCTGATCTAAATCTAATCAAGCATATCAAGCTGGAGTAAACGGTTTGGCTTTGTAGATAATCTAGCTAAAATTTTAATTATGATCATTGGCAATTCAAGGTTACTTAGTAAAATCAACAGGGTTACATCCTGTTCATTTTAACGAAGTTGTCATTCCATAATAGCCCAGTAAATCTATGTGGAAAGAGGTACCTACCTTGCGAAAGGCCGGGCTATCCACCATTTCAAATGATATACAGGAAGAGGCGTTTATTAGAGTTCCAAGTTTGCGACCTTGGGGTGCCGCCTCGGGCTTTGTCATATCCAAAAAATAACGAAAGTTACAATGTGTTTTCAGTGATCATTAAATAAATTCTAAAGTAAGGGTTTTAGAGCAAAGTTGATTTGTAATGTAACTCACAAAAATTAATTTGGTTGGTTTGGTTACAATTTTACAATAAAAGAAGTTATTGGATTTTTGAAGGGTCGTCAACGCGCGAGTGATACCCCTGGTGTTACAAGCGTCCATAGGCTACGGTGACCGCTTACCATGAGGCGAACCGTGTGCTTGTTTGCCACATTAGTGGTATAAAAAAAAAAAATTTGAATCATTTCCATATGCTGGTAAAAGTTATCGAGATACGATACCTACTTCAAAATACGGGTCTTACAGAAGTAGAAACGAGACTAGGTAATTTTTTTTATACTTAATAGTTTCGAAGATTCAACATTTGTGTAATTCCTTCAAATGTGGAAAAAAAGGTCAGTTGATTAACTAATATTTTTTTTGTTTAAATTTATACAGCTTATGTTAGTCAGAGACCTTTTTTCGGTAAGTAAGTACCTAACAAACAAACTAAGTATATATATATAACATCATTTAAGCCGCCGAAAGAGGTAACAAGTGGCTGGATCCACACCTAAATCATAATGTGGACATCCTCTTTTCAACAACCACTTACGTGACAGGTGGTGAGCCCATCGCGATCGTCGCAACATTGCTTCTGTTACAGTGTACTGGACTGTGTTTGTTCCATAAGTAATAAATCACCAGATGAAGATATTTATTTAGAACGTATCTCAATAGTTATTAAGTATATAGAAATTATTTTACTTCGAATGCTTTATTTCTCAAAAAGTCAATTAACTATAAGTTACTAGGTGGTACCGTTTTGAAGTCAAAATGGCGTTCTGGTGACAACAAACGGCGATAAAAACTCTTAAGCAGTCGCTCTTTTAAATTTTGATTAATCAATACAAATTATTAAGTAAATTGTGTAACAAAAGATTATTGAAATCCATGCGCATTTCTATCATCAAAATAGTCTTTAATTGTGTAATAAGCTTTTATTTAACAACTTTACTTTTATCTAAAAATTTTTCAACTAAGCAATGAAATGTAAAAAATAGATACAAAAACAGTGATTATCAAAGATTTCGTAAAAAAAAATTTTTAACTACATTTTCCGGATTTTTAATTTTTTGTTAACTTAGAAAAATCATTATAAACAAATTAAAAAACTTTAATAAATTTTTATACCGGAATCTTGTTTATTGAAGATTTTTAGCTAAATTATTTAAACGTTTATGATAGATTTTATGTTATCTTTAGTTCATGAAAAATAACTTAATTAACAATTGGATAAGTTAAACAAAAATCAAGTTAAAATTTTTTCTGTAAACTGGATTGTATTCCTTTAAGTGTCTAAATGATACTATAATTTATTCAAAATTTATATATTGATAATAAATATTATAACAAAAATATTTTCTGACGCTTAGTTTGTTTGGCGGCGACGTCACAACGTTGAAACTGCCGCGCGGAGCGCTATTTTCAACGTTAAATTAAAATTATAAATAATGGAACTACAATTTCGGGAGTCGAGACTTTTTCTCCTCTTTTAGAATCTTTTTTCAAAATGGAGCTTTTTTTAATATTTTGAAGTTATTGTTAAAAAACGGAGACCACCCTTTTCTCTCTTCGCTTTTTGTTAATAACAATTGCAATATTTAATAGCAAAAAAATTCCAAAATTCCCCTTTTTCAGAATAAAATTCTGAATACAAAAAACCAAACCCCATATTTTTAAATTTGTTCTAACTATTTTTCGCAGAAAACTCACTTCTCGACCAGACTATATGGTAAGTTCAGTCAACCTATCGGATTCCCTACTTTCTTAAATTAGGAAAGCCCAGGCACTCCCTGTATTTAGAAAACTTATTATTCATCAAATTATTGTTTACCATACCATACCACTCGAAATAGGTCATTTTATTCATCGATTACAGTGAATAAAACTCACTTTTACTTACTGAGTGAATAAAGACAACAGTGAATAAAACTTACTTTTATTGACGAGGTGAATAAAAACATTTTGAATACGGAACAATTGTCATTGTGGATGTTTGATGTCACTGTTCTCTTATCACCTGATAATAATTACCGAATATATATCAAAATGTGATAATAGTACTTTTTATTCTCTTGCAGTCAATGCAAAAATTTAGAGTTTACAACACGTGAAAAAAAAAATTCATCTCGGTCCTTTGTAACCCTCACTCCGCTCAGGATTCTACTCTAGCATCCTTCGCAAATCTCGGGATCCAACTTAGTCCTTTGAATAAAATTCCCTTTATTTTCACTTGTTGTTTAATCTTCTATTTCGTTTTAATTGCTATTATTCCTTAAACCTGGGGTTACAAGCTGTTATCTATTAAATTTGTGATATTTATGTTCTTTTATCTGCTACGTTTGTGTTTTAGTATGTATATATGAGAAAATCTAATCAGAGGCTATTTAGAAGTCCAAGGCCGTAGGCTTTAAGGACTCGGAGTTTGTAATTTCCGTACCGCCCGTGTTACACACAATGTTTTTCATCACATTAGTAAGTAAATAAATAAAAATATAAGGTGATAAAATAATAAACTAAACAAAGTTAAATTAAAATGGCGGAAACAGAAATATAGCAAACATCACCATCCAACGGTAAATAGACAATTTATGAATAAAAAAGTTTTGGCGGAAGTTAAAACTTGTAATTGCTCGCTTGTAGAGTAGTGTGCGCGTAGTTCATATCTTAAACCAGAGACGGCCCTTTATACATATTACATTTAATAGAATAAACAAAGTAACTCATTATCGCCTGTGGGTTCTTTCAACGCCCGCTTTGCCTTGAAGAAAATAAAATTTATAAGGAAAAGTCCGTGGGACTAATTAAGGATCTTAGCACTAGCTTTACCTGCAGGTAATGACACTGTTTACTTATAATTTAGTATAATTAGTGCGCATTTTATACAAATATCAAAGCGTGTTTTAGCGCGTATAAGGTGCGCCGATATCGATATTACTAATTCACGAATGGAGACGTAGGATTTACCTAGTTTAAAAAAATTATGTGTGTACTTACCGGAGTTGATGTTGATAAGAGCGAGTCGCAGAG
The DNA here is from genome assembly GCA_946406115.1 of Apoda limacodes. Classification (NCBI taxonomy): domain Eukaryota; kingdom Metazoa; phylum Arthropoda; class Insecta; order Lepidoptera; family Limacodidae; genus Apoda; species Apoda limacodes. The sequence continues at coordinate 28,434,646 of OX291555.1, read as the reverse complement.
GTTTCCTCGTCGCGCCGACGCACAGCAGCGGGTACTCCAACTCAGGAGTTATGACCAGCTCGAACACGGGGAGGGGGGACGGCAGCACGCACTCTATGTTCTACGGGAGACCAATCAGAGTAAATACAGTGTTTCATTACATACCGATATGGGATATTTTTTTAACATTATTATTACAGAAGATAAACCGTGTCCATGACGGATAGCCTCGGAGCTTGATAATATATATTATTTTCATCGACTCCATCCTGTTTAGTTGAGCACACTAACTGTTGAAACTGTTCTGGCAAGGAATTGGAAATAGAATTATTTTTAAAAAGTCATAATATACATATGTTGTGTGTAACTGAGCATTGGCTAAGTAAACATTAATTAATGTTTAGTTTCCCCAATCATTATTTGTCCAGTGCCTTTATTCGAAAAAATGCTATTCGAGGGGGTTCATTAATAATTGTTAAAAATAATATACAGTGTAAAGACCGAAAGGATATAGTTAGCCTCTCACTTGAACGCATAATAGAATTGTCTTGTATAGAACTTAAGAATTATATTATACTTTGTGTGTATCGCCCCCCTTCTGCAAATTATAATTCTTTTGAGCCTGTAATGGAACAAGTTCTGAAAAAAAATTGTCATTCTAAAAAGTCAGTTATTGTTTGTGGTGACTTTAATATTGATCTTTTAGAGAGTTCCCAAACAAGAGATAGATTTATTAACTTATTTGCAAGTTTTGACTTAAATTATTTGTTTCTGGAACCAACTAGAATTACATCGGCTTCAGCTACATGTTTAGATAATATTTTCTGTAACGTTGAAGTAAAAGATAAATCTATTATTAATAATTTGCCGTCCGATCACTGTGGTCAAATAATAAAAATTCTACACAACTATAAAAAAAAATCTCAACTAGTAACTTGTAGACCTGTGACCACTGCTCGATTAAACAATTTTAAAGTTAATATTGAAAAGAAAATTCCATTTTTACATTTCATGCATGATAATGCTAATAATATTTATAATATTTTTTTTGATTTCTTAAGTAATGAGTTCGAGCAAGTGTTTAAAGTAAAAACTTTTAGGCCAAATAATAAAATGAAATTCAAGGACTGGGCTACTGTAGGAATACACCGAAGTCGAACTAGGTTGTATGAGTTGTATGAAATGAAACAATATAACCACAGTCCCACATTCACCAACTATGTCAAAATGTATTCAAAAATATTTAAAAAAGTATGCAGGGTTGCAAAATCAATACATTTAAGTAATAAAATTAAAATATCTGATAATAAAATAAAGGCCACATGGAATGTAATAAATAGTGAAACAGGAAAAATAAAACCGCGTGACAATCATTATTCACTTACTGTAAATTCAAAAATAATTGATTCAGATCTTGATGTCGCTAACTCTTTTGAGAAATATTTTACTGAAATGCCTACAATTACAACTAATGCATTAAATTCCTCTCCATTAGAATCAGAGTTACTTTTAAAATGTAATGTAAATAAATGCAAGGCTATATTTAAATTTGAGCATGTTACCTCTGAAGACATCATAAAGACATTTAAATTACTAACCCAGAAAAAAACTTGTGACCTATGGGGTATATCAGTCAAAGTCCTTAGCGGAATTATTGATATTATAGCACCAATCTTAGCCATAATATTTAATAAGTGTGTTGACGAAGGGATGTTCCCAGACTTAATGAAATATAGTAAAATAATACCACTTTTTAAAAGTGGAAGTAAAGATGATCCTAATAATTTTAGACCTATCTCTATACTGCCTGCCTTAAGCAAAATTTTTGAAAAAATTATGTTCAATCAGATGCTTAAACATTTTAACTTAAATGGATTACTTCATCCTCAACAGTTTGGATTTACAAAAGGGCGTTCCACAACTGACGCAGGTGTTGCCCTTATACAGTATATATTTGCTGCTTGGGAACAGTCACAAAATGCTATTGGTATCTTCTAAGGCAAAGGCATTCGACTGCGTGCAACATGAAACTCTTATACGGAAACTGAGACATTATGGTATTGCAGATTTGGCTCTTGAGCTTATCCGCTCATATTTGAGTAGTAGAATGCAGAAGGTTCAAATCAATGAAGTAAAATCCAATGGCTCAGAAGTAAAATTAGGAGTTCCTCAAGGTTCTATTTTAGGTCCTTTTCTATTTTTCATTTACATAAATGACTTGCCTTTCTTTGTGGAGAAGCTATGCAAGATTGTACTATTTGCGGATGACACATCTCTTTTATTTAAAGTTGACAGAAATAAAACTAATTTTGACGCCGTAAGTAGTGCGCGTTCTCAGGTTCTTCAGTGGTTTACGGCAAATAATTTACTTCTTAATGCGAAAAAGACTAAGTGTTTAAAATTTATGATGCCAAATGTCAGAAACATAAGTACAAAATTATCCTTAAACGGAGAAGAAATAGAACTATTAGACTCAACAGTGTTTCTAGGTATTACATTAGACAATAGGCTGCAGTGGAACCCTCACATTTCAGTTCTTGCAGGAAAACTCAGTTCAGCTGCCTATGCAGTTAGGAAAGTTAGGCAGCTTACAGATGTTGACACTGCTCGCTTGGTCTACTTCAGCTATTTCCATTCCGTCATGTCTTATGGCATTTTGCTTTGGGGTAAGGCAGCTGATATTGATACAGTCTTTATTTTGCAAAAGAGAGCAGTACGGTCAATTTATAAATTAGGACCTCGAATTTCTCTTAGGGAACTATTTAGGGAAATTGATATTTTAACTGTTCCTTGCCAATATATCTTTGCTTGTATAATGTATGTACGCCAAAATTGTCACTTATTTGCTAAAAATAGTGACCTCCACAGTGTTAATACAAGGAATAAGGATAAATTGGTAGTTCCAAAATGTCTTCAGAAGGTACATAGCTCTTTCGCAATACAAAGTATATTTTTCTACAATAAAATTCCATAACATGTGGTTAATTTACCCTCAAATAAATTTAAAATATATGTCAAAGATAGTTTAATGAAAAAAAGCTATTACAAAGTTGATGAATACTTAAATGATAAAAATGCTTGGAAAAATTAGAACTTAATTGATTTGTATTGGGGCATTTGAAATAATTTTTTTTTTAAATTAAAACATAGTATATTATGTTATTACCTAGTGTAAGGCTATATTATATTTTTATATGATGTATAAAAGATTAACTAGTGAGTTTATTGCCGTTGCTTCTCGGTAGTAAAGCATAACGAACCTTCCAATTTCTCCTCTTATATTTTGTTCCTTTACTACACACATTGTAACTAGTACAATCGAAGTTTTATTGGAGTTGCTTGAGTGTGTCATGCTCTCTCAAAGTGTCTCTGCGGTGGTGGCGTGTGTGTTGGGTCGTTACGTTCCCTAAAACATGGTTGAGCGAAGCGATGGCTGATTCATATGTCATACTCGTGAACGGGTGCCGCCTGTGGAGGCTGGTCTGCTCTTGCAAACTTCTTTGTATTCTTAGTATTTAGTCTTACTTTTTTGTTTTGTTTATTAATACTGTAAGACATTGATTATTTCTTAGTGATGAATACATAAACTGTCTTTTGTTTATATTAGATACTTTTTTATGTTGTGCTTGTGCTTTATATTTCATGTTTTTTATGTTTGTAATGGAAAGTGTCATTTTATGATTCCCTATCATTTCCAATATTTTAATTGGACGCTGTAAGAGAAAGGGAGGAAAGAAATGCCCTTGCTGAGTTTTTATTGATCCTGTAGGATTTTGTGATTAACATTTAAAATTTTTAAATCAATCTTGAATACTATAAAGTCGTGTAGCCACCGACACTTATAAACTAAGATTTAGATATAATGTATGTCTATAAAATGAACGATGCTACAATAGAAAATATTCGGAGGCTGTCATTTGGTAATTTGAATTAAGTAACGCCATTAATGAACACGTTTGTGTGTTTGTTGGGTAAAGTTACCTTGAGGAACATGAACTTGCGTAGCGGATCGTACCACTGCATGAGGAACAGGCCGGCTGGCGTCGCGCCGCACAAGTACTTGTACCCGTTGTACGGGTTCCGGGCGACCGCGCACATCGTGCAACCTGCAAGCAGTGAGAAAAGAGGTACCCAACATGTAACATTGTTGCTTCAACATATGAGTTCAGCCTCTTAGTTACCTCTAGTGTCAGGTACCCTGGTAGTCATCGCGAACCTCCTCGGCAGCAGCCGCGGCGGAAGGACCCGCAGGGACTTCCCGGAGCGCGCGCTCCCAATCAGCGCCAGCAGCTCGTGTCGATACAGCGACGGAGTCTTACCTACGACACAGGATATAGTGATACCACGTCGAACTTCTTATTTCATATTCCCCGATTGTACTCGAAATAACAATTAAATTGATTAGCACAAAATTGAACGCAGGTTATTTCTGTCTCCCTCACACGTGCCACGCTAAATTAATTGACGAATAGTCAATAATTTGAGCTGCATTTGTGAATTACTAGGTATTATGGATCTAGTTTGGCCTAAAACTTATATAAATGACACAAATTTAACACCCACTCTGATTTTCGAGATAAATTACGATCCATTTTTGGGTTGCTTATCCAAAGATAAATGGTTTAGTCGACCTTGCTGCGCTACTCGAACAGGTATCAAAACTGTGTGAATTTTCAATGCTGGTGAGTTTTAGCCACCAGCAATTTCCTTTGAATTGTTTCAAAAATAGTAAAGTGCAAAAAGACTTTACCCAAAAATGCTTGTAATGTAATTTTCCTTTATTTATTTGATTAAATATCTTCCATATATTTGGTAATTTTTCACAACCTTGTTTGAATACAATAGTAGGTAACTATAACAGTTTTCGTATGCGACCATGATCTGATGACCCGTATGACTCGTTGCAAAGCCAGTGGAGCTGCATGTGTCGTCCCTTCGTGTAGCGAGCGAAAAAAGTTAGTAATTAAAAATGGAATACAAAATCGTGTGCATACGGGTGCCTTAATACCAATAAAAAAACCTATACTTAACATTTCTTCCTCTACCTAAAAATGTCGAAAGGAGTATTATACGAAAAAGGTATTTATTTTGTTAGTAAATAAGTACTTACTTAAACATTTGATAAAAGCTTTGTAAAAGTTGTACTTCTTGTGTGTAGAGTGGTTGTTTGTGTCGGATGGTGCGTGATACAAGTTATATAGGTATAAAATCATGACATGGCAACCCTGCCAATAAAATACAAATAGGAACCTAATTACATAAGCCAGATAACAAACGCTCTTCGGCCGTATCGTTTGGTGAGCGACATGGGACATGTTGGCTTATGTAGGATTCATATCTATAACCAACAAAATGTAAGTATCAACGTCGCGCTTTTGAACGAAAATGTACCTTATTTCGTTATCAATAGAGTTTTCAAGCTTTGAAGTTTGTTTTTTAGTGACGTTTCTGTACTATGTACTATTATTAATTATTCTGTGCTATAGTTCAGACCGCATGTAAACCTGCATCATATTCTCTTAGTATTATTCTTATACTAAGCTAGTTATAGTTATAATATATAGTTATAATATATATATAGTTATAATTTATTTCTCTGAACCTGGTGATAAGATAAATGACATATCTCACTCTGTGGCGCAAGTTAGTGAGTCACATCCACACCGTGCGGATGTGTATATAGCTTCTGGTTACCAGCGATCAGGAAAATTTTAAAATTTTAAAAACCCGTTCCGCCGAGCTCTTATCAGTACGGGCCCTGGGCGAGCGAGCAACGTACACGAAATTACTAAAATAGTTTTGTCAGTTGATCGTTAGTGGGAAGCGATTATTTTTAAAATTTTAAACAATTTTCTATTAAGTATAATATTTCCATCACATTAGTTAATTAAATTAGAAGATTTATTTTTAACAACACAATAGAGCTATAAACCTTATTTTGTAATATTTGGGCTACTTGCTATCCTCAGCCACAGTTAGCCGATCCTAAGACAAAGGACGAAGTACTTAAAATTGTTGTAAGATGAGTGAAGAAGATAAAAAACACTTTTGTTTGTATGGGAGATCCCCTTTAATATTTGTTTTAATTTAATTATTTATTTTTAATATGAATATATAACTGAAAATTCTGTGAATATTTTAAGCGTCTACCTGTTGCCGTTAACAATATCCAGCAAAAACGAGCAAAAAAATCACGTTTGTTGTATGGAAGCCCCCTCAAATATTTATTTTATTCTGTTTTTTAGTATTTGCTGTTATAGCGGCAACAGAAATATATCATCCGTAAAAATTTCAACTGTCTAACTATCACGGCTCACGAGATACAGCCTGGTGACAGACGGACTTAGGGTACGGAACCCTAAAAAGGGCAGCAACATACGAAGTGTCACTAACCAGAAAGAGACATGAGAACATCTTTAATAACGTGCAACCAAATCGTCCGCCGCGGACAGAGCTGGTCCATCGCCGTCTCGTGCAACTCGTTCAGATTTAATGTGTAAATGCCTTCTTCTGCACCTGGAAATTATATATATAGACAAATTTGAGGATCGTAGTTTGTGGGACATAACATAATACAACAAGAAATGAAACCCATTTTCCCTTTTCAAAACTAGTATGTTTACGCTGAACGCATTTGGTTGAAATTCGGTACATAGATAGACCACATAGATACTCTCAGCGAAAATTCTAATTTCTGTTTTAAATACTATACTCTGATTGAATTTGGTATAGATAATATAAGTACTAGTTAATTTTCTGGCGAAAAACGATTTGATTGTCTAGAAAAACCCTGCATATTTTGATTTACAGTTCACCCTCATCGACAGTTCCCATGGGATTCGACTTTCTGAGGGAGAGACTAACCTCAAAGCATGGCTAAGCCACGTGTTTCTCACATAACATATGGTACAAACATCTTGTTACCTATTAATACGTGTTGGTCCCGGGTGTCTGGATTTATCCAAGAGGCGGTACAGTTAATCTTCAGCGGACAACCGTTGAAAACCTGACAACAAAACAAAATTTACAAAAATGAGCTAAAAACAAACATTGCCAACAGTGCTCGACTTGAAAGCACAAATTATTTATCTACATCTAACAACAATTGTAAGTACGTTCATACATTTTTAACATTACAAATAAATTTTACACAAAAAAAACAAGGAATTGCAAAATATACGCAATTCTTACAGACAAATTCAGTACGTTACCTTAGAGAAACAAGCCCCCATGTGCACTTTTGGTGTGGGAGGCAGGCCGTTAGGGACGGGCCGCGGGGGGGTGTGCGCGCGCCGGGGGCGGGAGCGGCGCGGGGGGACCGGGGGAGTGTCCACTGATAAATAAAGCAACTGTTAGTTACCTTATAAAATAAAAACCATAATTATGTGAGATATGTGGTAGTGACGACAAAATAACAAATAACTCACAAACGAGTGGCTATCGTGTTCGTGACCTAAAATTAAAATTTTTGTTAAACTTAATTTAATTTTTGTTTAATTGAGTTAAATCTTAAAATTAAGTCCATAATACTAGATTTTCAGTTTCAACTTACCTTTGGTTTCAACTTTGGCCTTGTCCCTCTGGCTGTCGGACAAACTCCTTTGCCGCTGCGTCACCTTCACATCCTCCTCCGTCAGCTCCTTGTTCCCTTCCCGTCCGCTATCGTCAACCATCTTGAATATTTCATCGACCGAAGACGTTTTTCGTTTACTACCCTCGAACTCACATTGACAAAACTGACTTAAGTCTATCCCAGCGTTCGCTGAGTCTGAGAGAGGGTGGTGCCTGTTGTGTCTCTTTCTGTGTTCATAGGAACCTTTATCGTCCATATCTAAGCTCATATCGATTTTCCTACACAAGTCGTCATCCGCGTCGCCATTTTCTAATTTATCCGTATCAGATATCCGTAACCGGTTCGCTATTTGCAAAGCTCTAAAGTTAGACACGGATATTTTTTGTTTTTTACATATATCACAGTATATAATTCCTGAATCGGAATTTTGGTTTGGACAGTTCCTGTAATAGTTTAATATGTCCCCGTTTGAATTGCACGCGTCGCAAGAACATTTCGGAGCTACTGATCTTTGCAGGTCACTTAGAGTGTTGTTGTCCGTTAGTCTCGGTTTGGGACAGAGTCCACATTCGCAGTTCTCGTTCCGGTTCCGTGGAGACTCGACCACTGAATCGACGCCGATGTGATCCGCGTATAATATGTCGTTCTCATCCATTTTTCTACAAAGGGGATCGTCTATTGAAACTCTAGAAGCTCCTAGGGGACTTAAATTTGTTGCTAAATTTTGATATATATTTGCTGAAGAGTTGTTTAAGAAATTTTGTTTTAATTGAATGCACTGGGATAAGTGTTGGTCGTGTACGGATAGTCCAGGGTTGCAACCTTGCGACATCGCAGCGTTATCAGCTGTCATTGGTAGTGTTGCCCTGTAAATGAGTTTTTGCATGTAAATATTTAGCAGTTTTTTTGTAGGCTTTAGTAGAAGCTGCGTTCATGACGTATAGATGCAGTGCTGTTAAATATTTTTAAATGGAAAGCGCGAGTCTGTGCTGTTAGAAACAAATTCAAATTCATAAAAAAAGGTTATTTTTATTTTAAATATCGGGCAACATTTTTATTTAAGTATTTTGTTGTTAAATAACAAGTGGTGCAGGTGGGATATTCAAATTGTATTAAAAAGTAGAAATTTATCAAACAATTATTGTTCTGAAAATTGCTTATAACTTATAACTACACACAAAAAAATCTAAACCATAGTTTATAACGAAACTCTATTATTTACACACTACATATTAAGACTAAAAGCAATAAATATATAGTTCGATCTCCTTCATACAATATATAATACGAAATAATAAAAAAAATCCGCCAAGTGCGATTGTACACGCACTAACTCGGGGTTCCATATATTGAGAATTATTGTGGTTATCAGAAAAAGTCATAAACAGAATTTTTTCAAATAATTTTCTTTAAAAGTATTTATAAAGCTCTATAATTGTAGATTTTTCTGATTTTAAAGTAAAACACATAATTAAAAAATAAACAGAGATGGTTGGGGGACAACTTTCAAAGGGTTAAGAGCTTAATGTGTCTTTAAAACTTTATCCAATCCGAGGACGCCTTATACAATAAATACGTAAATAAAAATTATCCCTCTGTTCCATGTATGGAGAGCAAAAAATGTTCAGCTAATTTCATTACAAAACTGTGGTGTACATAACACAACCGACTATTATTTTTTATCACAACTGAATATTGGAAACAGGCGTGATGTTATGTATGTATAAAGCTATGAAACATCGATAGACATTCCGCTAATGTAATAATTGTTTCGTGTTGGCCATTTGGCTACGGAACCCTAAAAAAGCAAGTGAAATGATGACAAAAAACCAATAAAAAACTTTTTAACTTCCTGAACACAATAATTGTTTCATTTTATAAAGCTAGACGCACCCACACAATCGCAACTTCGAGTATAGTACAAACACTGAACTCAAAACAAATTACATGTCACTAAACTAAATTCAAACTACACAGCATCAGATCGGAATTACCACTCATCTAGGGATCAACATGGAAACATAGAAACAAGACAATCGTCTCAGAGCTCTTACACTAACTAATATCATTCGAGACTGGTAAAATTTTTATGATGTCAAATTTTCAAAACTTAGTATTATTGTTGCCTCTGCAATTCTACATCCCCAGGCACATTCCTCCCCTGGTAAGAAGGAGGCTTAGGTCATAGCCCAATGCAGATCGTCTGACGTTACCGAGTTCAACTGTTAAAATGTTCAAAAGCTGCTAGCTGATCTGGCAAAAATTGTTTTGCTATTAACGTTGCTTTTCCGCGGTAGCGCCTTCCCTATAACTTCCGAATGTTAAATCGCCTTACCTTCTTCAAGATTTGGTCTATCAAATGCTTAAACCATTTAACCACAGGAAAACGACGCGCCCTGATTCCCCTCTGCCAAATACAAGATCAAAATTATCTTGCACGTTTATAAAAATTAGTCGCGTACTTTATCTTTGTTATTTTATGAATTATTTTCGATGTGTAAAGACCTACGTAAATAATGCTAATTTGTGCTGTCAAACCATTAAACACTATAAAAAATTTATATTACATTTCATATACAAGTGGTTTTTGTATATTTTTAGTTTAAAATATTTAAACATAATAATGAGAGTTTGGATAAACACCAATCGTGTCAATAATCTAGTAAGACTCTGAACATATTTTGTCAGCTATCACCCGTTCGCTTAGTTGGTGTCAAAAATATATAAAAAAATAATCCGTAACGAACTGTCATGCATTTTTACGACTTATTTTTGCAATTTTTAACACTTATGAGCAATGCATCAGTAGGATGAGATTTGGCCACTGTTGTATTCCTACAGGAATTCCTTTAAAAAAGTTATGAATATGTAATTCATCCTTATGTGAATGTGGCCTTGATGAGGGTAATTTAAACCACATTGTATTCTCATGTCCAAAGTATAATCATGACAATTTATATAAATCACTAATAGATAATAAGATCCCACTACCATTGTCAATTGAGTTTATGTTGCATCTTCTAAATCCAGTCACTATTAACATACTGTCATTATTTATCATCAGTAACAACATAAAACTATAGGTATATTTTTGATTTTTAAAATTGACTATGTATGATTCATAAAAATAGTAGTAGTATAGTGTAGATCATAAAACAAAATATTTTTCCTTATTTTCAGGTAATCCAAAAGCAGCTTAAGATTTAGTACTCCGTAATTTTTAAATTTAATCTTGACGTAACACTGGCTATGTGTTCCTAAACGAATGCCATTAAATAAAACAATCAATCAATCTAACTTTTGGTTTTGATTCCGTCAATCGCCAAACACATATTTATTGATTTTTCATTGTAGTGTGTTGTAATTTCATATACGACGGATATAGTGTACAAACATAGTTTGCAATTAGGCGAGTGTGCATGTAAGTCTGTCTTTTAGCGGATTTGCAAGGTAATATTTTATCATAAGTCTGTGTTGTTGTTTTCTTGAATGTAACTCACATAGCGATGTGATTTAAAAATGTCATTGTGTGAGTTGTTTCGTATGTAGTTGCGCCTCCCGCAAATTTTAGGAGAAAAATTGAATACGCATCACTGCTCCGTAGGTTAAATACTCAAAGATCAAATGCAAAAAGATTTTTTCAAGTCCGACAGGTAGTTCCAGAGATTGCGCGCGGCGTTCAAACTATTAGTATAGATATTATTAGATAATACCTTGGCTTAACAACGGGCTTCGCATATCGTTTCCGATAGCCTAATGAAAACTGGACCACAAGCTTCTCAAAAAATACTTTATATTTTTGTAATTCAAAGTCTAGATAGTTAAAAAAGCGTATTTAACGCCATATTTGTGTTTCTTGATATACATTTGGGATAACTTTTGAAAAGAAAATACACGTGTCCGTTCGTCTATTAAAGCTTCTATACCAAATCTATTATTCTTTTCTTAATATTAATATATACTATATCTATTATTCCTTAACATCGCATACTATTGACCTGATTTTTGACACGGGACGGATACGGACATAGGATACTTTTGATCCAGATCGTTCGATCGTGGGTTCCTTCGGATATAGATTTTTCCGCGGACAACTACAATACTTCTTTTCCATCGTATTTTTTTCTATTTGCTGACTACTAATGTTCACATTGTTTACTAGTAGGTAATGTTAAAACTTTTTCGGCGGTGCTATATGATGTAATAAAATATCATAAGTGGGCGCCGTTTCCCTGTAAGACATGCGAATACAATGCTAACAGAATGAAGCAAAATTATGTTTTCCTAATTTACACAAACATTTCACTTAATCTTACAAAAAACAATTTGGACTCCCTGTATAAAATTACTCAACTGAAAAAGGTTTACAACCTGGGATTTAATATACTTCTCAAATGAAGTTTTAGGTTACTTTACATGTTACACCTAAGTTTTGCTTTACATGCATGCATAGTCGTCAGTTTCATCAGAAGAAATATTATTTTATTCACCAAAAGTGTTATGTGATGTAATAAAAAGAATATAAATTTTAATTTTTTTATTAGTAGGTAATTGTTAAAAACTCTGAACTCATCACTTATTACGACTAAAATTAAATGACGTATAAAAAAGTTTTCCTTTTTAACTTTACTACTACTGCTGTGAGTTTTAGCACTTTAGCTTAATATTTCGCAAACGAATCCCTAAATCGTAACATGGTTTCTGATACTCCCGCAATATTTTTAAACGACCTATCCGACGACACTCCATGGTATGGGATAGACGAGAAAAAAAATCATGCCCCTGTACGTGCCCTAAAAATTTTTATTTTACCACTTTGTCGCCGTGATTAATAGCTATAGGTAATACATACCTACCCGTGCCAAATAACAGCTTACTAGTACCAGGAGTCACTGAGCTAAGTCGCGGACAGAGATACAGACATGGCGAAATAATAAAGGTGTCTTGTTGAATACGGACCCTTGAAAGGGGTAGGTCATTTCATTTTCTTCGACGGTGAATTGCAACATGGCATAACACAAGATGTAATATTCGTGTTTACATATTTTTTTTTTGTTAAATTTTATAATTCCGATCAGGATGCCGTTCTACATACAAAACACAAGACATGCAAATATGGAAGCATGCAAGTGAACCCTCTCCGTTTACCTGAGCATTAACTCTTCGTCAATATATTGCAAGAGGCTCCTAAAACAAGAGAGACAGCGTACAGACAGTGCAACAAACAACACTCTTAATACATCCTTATCACTTAAACAATAAGGTTTCAAATTTGACAACTTAATTACTTATTGTGACAATATCAAAAAATAAATCGTTTTACATACTATTAGAAATAAAAATTGTATGTAAATAAAAAAAAAAGTTTATACACAAAAGTTTTTCTACGCATTTTTTGTTCATACCTTAGCTGGGAAATTATAAAAATGCAAATAAAAAGAAGCTAAACAAACATAACCACACATAAACACATGCACATACATAATGTACAAAAATATATGACGTCAGTCGGATAACTATACTAAATGCTTACTGTGCATTCTTTCAACACTCAAAAATAATGTATAATGCTTATATTTGTAATAAAAAACCTTCACCCAAAAAAAACAAATATTATGCAAAAAAATAAACACGACTAATAAATAACTGTTTCCGAAAAAAAAGTTAGAAAAAACCAAAACTGTAAGAAAAAATTTAGAAAAATAAGATTTTGACATTTTTTTTTGCCAATAAAGGAAGTACCTCAGACTCATTCTCATTATATCATCCCCCGTGATCTCCCGACACCACTTGCTATAAACATAATAAATATATGATAAAAAGAAGCATACATAATATATTAACTGATACATTAAATAAAAAAATATTTAATTTTAAACAGTTTGTGGGTTACTCACTTTTCGCTGGGAGGTATGGTCCCGGAGAGGTCTTGTCCGAGAGGGTTGTGTTCTGGACAACTGAGGAGGGTGAAAGCCGTGTCGCGCCACTCTTCACTGTTTTGTCTATTATTACCTTTTAAAAACAACAAATTCATCGATTTTGTCTTAGTAATTTTTTATTTTTCAAAATTTATTTCTCTTCTTAATTTCAAGGTGTTGCATTTTGTTGCCTCAACCGTTGTACGTCCTCACTGCAGGGGCACAGGGTTTCCTTCTAGAAAGAAGGCTTAGGCTATAGTCATTACGGTGGTCTAGTGCGGATTGGCGGACGTTTGTTGACCTAGTACCCACTCGACAGTCAGTTTTTGAGCCGCCCATATGACTGACTAGGCTTTACGACTGCTTTATATAAAAACAACAAGGTCGTCAAGCCAGAGGAGCTCAAAAAATTAGTAGTCACCCATCCAATTACTGACCTCGGCCGACGGTGCTTAGCTTCTCATATCGTTTACGATAGACGTTTTTACTGTGCCACGAGCTCTGCCAAAGTTTTCTCTAAGGACTACAGTATGGGGTTTTTCAATAGAGCCTATTAATTTTTGAAGGGTCGGCAACGCGCGATTTATGCCCCTGATGTGGCAAGCGTCCATAGGCTGCGGTGACCGCTTACCATCAGGCGAGCCGCAAGCTCGTTTGCCACCTTGTTAATGTAAATAAACAAATAAATGTTGTATGCTTTAGTTAGAACCTGCGTCATTACTCTCTTAACGAATCGGCGAGTTAAAACATACAAACTTACCAACTTAATATTAGCATTGATTAGCTTTAAAAACGTAAGCGCCTTTGCATTTATAATATTAGGAAGTATTTATAACTAACCTATCCTTTTCATGGTATCATTTTCAAACTGTCTCCCTTTAGCGTAACTGTCACCGATGGGCCTGCCTAACTCGTCTTCGGCATCCAGGTCTACGATTGGTGAATCGTCGTAAACTCCCGATCTCCTATTGGTCGGCTCGTCGGATATCAGACGTACGCGATTGGTCGGCTCGCCGGTCACGTGGTCTACATAAAGATATACAAAGGCACGTTATTAATTTTTTTTCGCGAAATCGATTTATTTTCGCAAGTTATGAAGCGCGGAACATGTAATTTACGAAAACAAAAATATCGTCTGTATAACTAAAACAAAATTAATAACTGTGATCTAAAACTACAAAAATAGTAATCTCATATTGTGGTAGTCGGAGCTGCTTTCGATAATTTTGTATCGTAGATTTCCTCACTGACTATATTAAGATTTCCTTACCGTTGTCGTCGAGCAGACGCGTGGGGCGCGCGTGGTCGAGCGCCGCGTGGTGTCGCGCGTTGCTCGCCTGCGACTGGTCCGCGAGCACGCGACGTGCCCGCCCCGTGTGCCGCGACGCTATCCGCTGAGGCACGTTCGATACCGCCTAACGAAGCAAAACATAGCACTGAAAAATTACACTTACTCGGACACACATAGCACAAACACACACGCTCACCCAGTCACAAGAGCGTACTAAGCCATTTAATAAGAAGATAGGTAATCTGTAAGAATTAGATCATAGAGCTAATGTTGCACATCTGGGTTGCGGCGCGTATATCACTGACTACATAATTTTCCACATCTTATATGTGTGTTAAATAATATCTCACCGTATCTTCGTCCAACTCCTGACTGCCGCACGGTGTAGGAGGGTTTGAGTACTTCTGCAGCAGGTCTATCGCTAACCGCTTGTTCATGTCTTGTTGAAAGAACGTGTGCTGGAAATATTGAAAAAAAACGGTTCATCGGCACAATTGAACACTTCATTGCATCACAAAAATGAATGTTTTTTTCTTTGTTAGTTCATCCCAAATACATACATTGCTTAACTATTCCTTTAATTGCGACAAAACTATGGCGAGTTGTTTTGCGCACAATTGCAGAGGTTTTGAAACAGTGTAATCATTTTAACAAATGAGTGTATTCATATAGTTGAGCGACTGTTCGTGTATTTTTGGCATAAGGTATAGGAGGGGTATATATGGAGTGTGAGGGAGCGGAGAGCGGTGTAAGTATACAATTTATGATCATTTTCAATCGACTTCAAAAAATCGGTGGACACAACTAATAAAAAAAAAATATAAACCCGTCGAACATAGAACCGAGGAGGTTCCGCTCCCTTAATTGTAAACCGATTTTGAAAATTTTCATTCGAAAGAGTATTCGAGAGAGTCCTGAGGTGGTCCCATTGTAACCTAGTCAAGATCTGATGATGTGATCCCAGGATAATCAAGGGGAAATCGACTGTTTTTTTAGGCTCTTTCAAGATACTATGTATGTTCACCGGTTTCAATAATTTAAACGATATTTGAATAAGCTTCACTCCGTGGTGGTTTCATACAAATTGAACAAGCCCCTAATTATTGGAACCGGAGGTATTTAGGTTAAAAAATGTGGTTCTAAGATATTTACATGTCAACCGATTCCTCCGTCAATTGGGGACCGATTTTAAAATTTCTTGTTAAGGTGTAACGTTCGCTAGGTCAGTGAGTATAAAATTTGATTGCTGACTGTACAAATATCATGTTTACATTAAATACTAGAATGATAGTTAACTAATCCTATGAATGTTGCGAGCAGTTTATTACTCATTAATAATCATATAAGAGATATGAATATATATACTCTTTTGCAAAAAAAAAACTGGCAATTTGATTTTTATCATTACAGAGTATTTATAACAGAAAAAGTTTATTGATTTGAAAATGTAACTGGCAACAATCCTGGCACAAAAACTGAGTTCTTAATTTAATTTTCTTAAATTCAACGAAAATTCATGTTTCTTGTAAAGAATGTTCTAATGGCGCGAATTGTTAAATCTTGTTAGAATAACTATTGGTGAAGCAATTCTTAAAAATTTGTTTAATTTTTGATTTTGAATTTGAAAGCGTTTGTCCTTTGTTCTCTTTTAACCGTGGAAATGGTTGATAAAGCGATCATAGCTGCCAAAATGGTTGCGGTCCCTGAAAAAGATTGTACTCAACGTTACGTGTCTAAGCAGCTACATGTGAGTTGCTCAACCGTCCAAAGGACTTGACAGTGCTATCAAGAGACTTTTGGAAGAGCTCGGTCAACAATAGACCAGGTTCGGGAAGAAAGTAGGCTTGCGACGAATATTCGGCTACTTTTCGGTATAAAACCGAATACTTAAGATTTTTCGTTGTAGCACGAGAATTAGCAAAATAAATGTTTTTTTTTAAATAATAATGTATTTTCTTGTAATCAATAAAATAATCATGCATTATCAACTTCCGAAGAGGCGAGTTCTTTTTAGACGTCATAATTAATCATTGTTTTATAAGGCTAAAATTTAACTATAAAGGAAACAAATTAAAACGAAGGGGGCACGAAAATTTTCGTTTTTACAGGAAGCTCACAGAATATTCGGCATTCAGAGATTGGCCGAAAATACTAGTCGTTCGTTGCAAAGCGATGCACAGAGACAGCTATTTGTCAGCCAGGCGCTGAAAAACCGACAGCCGTCAAGTGTTGACCTTAAGCTTTTTGAGCAAGTAAGAGGAGTAGAATCAGTTTGTGGACGGTGAGGAGGCTTCTAGCTGCCAATATACGCAGTGACCAGCCTGTGGCCCTAAATTACTCCGTGTGCACAGAGTTACTTTTAACTTCGAAATTGTGGCTTGTGGTCTCTAGAGGACTGGAGCAGGGTGTTATTTTCCGATGAAACTAGAATTTCTCTATGTGGCGAGGATCGAAGCCGGCGAGTACTGAGAAGACCAACTGGTAAAGATTCCATTTTTAACGCTCGGGCTCACCGTTCCGCCGAAGTGGAAGACTATCCAAAAGGTCGAAATTCATTGTTTGGATTGGCCGACCTGGAGTCTGGACCTCAAACCAATAGATCATGTTTGGGATCTTCTAAAAAGAAGCGTTAGATCCGTTCAGCCTTCTCCACAAAACACAGGGAAGCTAAAAATAGTAATTGCTGAAGAGTGGGATTGTATTTCTTAAAACGTGATCAAAAACATAAAAATCAAATCAAAAGCATGCCCAGATGTTAGAAGGTTATTATTTTTAACATTTATACCATTTTGTTTTAAAGAAAAACAAAAAAAAACAATTTATTCTATTCAAGTACCCTCGTTTGGAATTGCACGTATTTAACGTTCGATTTATAGAAAACTAGCTTTTGCCAGCGGCTCCACCCGCCCTAAATTTGATTATTCTTCCGGTAACTTCTTAATATTTAAGAAGGTTGTTAAAGCAAGCTATGGTTTGTTTGTGGAATACGATTAAAGTGATTTCCGCGGGAATTTTAAATTTTCCGAAATAAAAACTATCCTATTTTCTTCCCCGGGACTCGAACTCTATAGTATGGATTTGTCATAAAATGGACAAAATGCATTAACTAAGGCTAATTATAACAATTACATTGAGTATAGATGTTGTAGAACAGTTCAGGTGCCCGCTTTTTTTCAAAAGAGTGTATATACCTGTAACAACTTGTCAGCAGTGGGTCGCTTTTTTGGATTCTTGGTGAGAGCTATCTTAATGAAGGCATGGAACACGGGCGACCACTTCTCTCTCTCCTTCAGCTGCGGAGGTTTGAACCCGGATTTTGACATGAGGAACAACACCCTCATGGGGTGCAACTCGAACATAGGAGGTTGTAACTCTGCTAATTCTGTATGGAAAAATATATTTTGAGAGTGGTTTCAATTTATGAATAGTAAAGTTTGAATAAAATGTTATATATTCATAACCAGCAGTTTAGCTTATGTAAATAGTTGACTGATAAGGTTCGCAAATCGTGTGATAAGAATAGAAATTGAGCTCAAAATATATAATGGATATGAAACTCTGAATACTAAAGATTTTTTAAATGCAAATTATATAACTTGTGTATTCGCTAAAGAGCGGACCGGTTTTGTTTCCCGTGCGCTGCGCATGGGTCGTGTGGCGCTGGTGTAGCGCGAGAATTGAGAACCAGTGACGTTCTAACTTCTAGTTTGAGTTTTGTGCTCCACTACATAGTGTGTCCGTTCAGTTGTCTTGATCAAAATAAGTTTTTTGATATTTCAACTGAACTGCGATTCTTCAATTCAACTTGGGCAAATCCAAAGACACGATGATGCATTCACTTGATGCACAAATCCAAATATCAAAAAGCTTATTTTGATTAAGATACGGTACCATATCCTCTGCGACCCGCGGGACACCCTCCGACCCGGGGAATAACTAAACTATGCGACCCAATCGCCATCGCAAGGGCAGTAAAATCGAATTCTTTAATAGGACGAGGTTACCGAAACGATGGGGTTGGTTTTATTTGTCCACCGAACCCGTTGCTGTACTAAATGCAAATATTCCGAGGACCACCGACGGTGCAACATTTGTGTAATACTCAGGCAAAGAGGTTAAGGGACTATCGATTAAGAAATGGCTATGAGATTAGAATCAGATGAGATCCGACAAAGCCAGCGCGAATTCAATACCGCTTTTACATTAAAAAAAAACTGTTTGTAACTACTCAAATGAGGACAGTTTCACCAATCACACAACGAAGGTGAGTTTTGGCGACCTTGACAGCTGCTTCGAAAATACCGCCCCACGAAGGATAACTAGGAGAATCAAATATCCAAGTCACGCTCCGTTTGAACAACTCCGAATCGATGTAGGTGTGATTATTATCAGACAAGAACTGAAGAACCTCCTTCAGATATTAATTTGCACCCTTGAAATTCGTGCCACAGTCAGAACGAATCAAGTGAGTCCACGCAGACTGACAAACCGTGACAGGCAAGCGATGAAAGCCTCCGTAGACAAGGCTGAAACGAGCTCCAGATGTACAGCCTTAAAAAACAAACAAACACACATAAATAGGCCTTAACCTGTCGGGCATTAGGAACACTTGAAGTTTTTACCAAAAACAGTCCCGCAAAATCCACACCAACCTTAGCGAAGAACCGAGCGGGCTAAACACGATCCAATGGTAAGTCTGCATCTGTGCTGAGTCAGAGTTCCCATCAATCTATAACAAGGGATGCACTTAAAGATCACACTCCGAGCTGCTCGTCTAGCGGACAAAATCCAAAAGTCTCGCTGCACACAAGCCAGCAAGGCATTGATACTAGCATGACAATTCCTAGCATGGTGGTCCCTGACCAGCAACTCAACATAATGACCGCTCTTGGGCAACAAGAGGGGATGCCAAGCCTAATAGGGCAATTCTGAGTTGCAAAGCCTACCTAGGACCAAGTTGAGAAAAGCAAGACCCGTAACTTAGCATTCTCCGAAAGGAAAAGTCAAATCTCCTTTTCAAACGACTGGGCCTGTACCAGTCGAACGCAAGTTATGAGAGCAACCTGACGCTCTTCAAGAGACAAGACTTAAGACGTCTCTGGCTGTAACTGATTTCGTGAATTATGGAGAAACCTCTTTATCCAACCGGTGACACTAACGAGCTTCTTGAGAGTACTGAACCGGTTCCACAGTCTTCTTAACAGCAAAGACCCATAACCCGGTAAAATATCAACAAACTCCCCAACATTAGTAGGCCAAGATACTTCAGGAGAGGCCATCTAGTCTGGACCCCACCAAAGCCGGTGATCTACAATTTGCGAGGCAATTAGGCCGCGTGATGCGCAATCGGCAGGATTCGAAGACCCTGGCACGTGACACCAATGCAGAGACATCATAGACGACTGGATTTGAGAGAGCCACGAAGGTCTCTAAGGCATGAAGAGAGGCCTTCAGCCAAGCCAATTTGACTTTCGGTCCAAGCTGTTACGGGGTCAAATAGGACCCACTGACCCAATGTGACGACAACATGGTTCAGGAATCGAGTAAGCAGGACAGCTTCTGATAACTCAAGCTTTGGAATTGTCAACTTGGTGCGTAAAGGGGCGACCTTACTCTTCCCTACAACTAAACTGACCAAGGTTTTCTTAAAGGACTACATCATGGAGTTCTTCAAGAAAGAAGTTATTAGATTTCTGAAGGTTCGGCAACGGGCGAGTGATATTCCTGGTGTTGCAAGCGTCCATAGGCTACGGTCACCGCTTACCATCAGGCCGACCGTAAACTTGTTTGCCACCTTAGCGGTATAAAAAAAAAAAAAAAAAAGTTCCTGTGGAAAACATTTAGCCTAAAAGACTACAGAAATCACCCAACCATCTGGGTCAAAGACGCGAGCTACTGTAGACAGAACCAATCGCTTATTCCACCTCTTCATTCTGTCAGATGGTTCAACCGAGTATGTAAAAATATCGTGGACTGGCCGATACAGGAGTCCTAGCACCGAGACGTAGTTAGGATTGTCCGGGTTCTAAGAGGTGTGGCTCCTACTATGTTCTGAAGGCAAATCTTCCATGATGGTAGAATTGGAAAACCATTTTCTTAACTCACAACCTCCTGCTCGTAACAAGCCAATTAATTCGTCCCTCAGGACTAACGCCCCCTCCACAGAATGAATGAAGCACCCGTACAATCGACAAATCGAACGGGAAATTCAAACGCTCACGATCAGCCAAATGTAATAATGAGCGGATCGCAATGAATGGGCTCGACTTCGTTCCGTATGTATGTGTATTGAGCTCATAAACCAGCAATGGAGAGGCCGGATCCTCTCTCCACAAATTGAGCTGATAACGCCTTTCTTCGGGATGTATCATCACCTGACGAAATATCATTTTAATGTCAGCCACAATAACTACCTGATGGCGACGTAAACCTGACAAAATGTCCAGGATGTCTACTTGAAGCTTTGGTCCAGACATCAAGCAGTCATTTATAGAGACTCCCGAAGAGGTAGGTGCAGAACCATCAAAAACCATCCGTATATTCTTACCATTTTTGAACACAGCGTGATGTGGGATAAAATGATGCTTAAAATGCTCACTCGAACTGCGAAACCGTCAGTGACCTAGCGCTTTATATTCTCGCATAAAATCAACATATTTTGTGCGTAATTCTACATCATGACGCATCCGGCGCTCCATGGATAATAACCTTTTATCGGCTATATTGCTGGAGTCACTCAGGTGCGGACGAGGGGCCAGGCAGTCGAGTGAAAAATCGACCAAAGGTGAAACGTTCCGTATTAGCGAGAAAATACGACTCGCACTCGTCACCGATTGGTCGGTTTCGTGACGCCTAAGGGGGCTCTTCTATTTCCCAAAAACACTGAAGGCAGTCAGCGAGCGAGAGTCCTACCTGCAACGACGAATCCGTAGACGCCTGAGCGGTGAAAGAATGTGCTGGACCCATAATCACAGAACCGAGATCAGTCGGAATAGCGACCAACCTACCTGGCTGGAGCAAGATGGCTTTTTCCAATCTGATCAATCCAAGGAAATCAGCCCCAAGTAAAAGCTCCACATGACCAGGCAGGTGCATGGAATCCAGCATCAGCTAAATGCAGACCAGACGATAGATGCGGGACATCCGTCGGCAGAGGCACCTGAGGGTGATGACCCAAAATCTTTAGAACGACAGCTCTAAGATGGAGTAAAGAGGAAAAGGAAAACTAAACTGTACCTACAACGTTATCCAGCCGGAGACCTCCAACTCCAGAAATCCCAAAACTCCGCGAATTGACCTGCAAGCGGAGACGCTTCACCAGCCACAGCAACATAAGACACCTCTGATCACCTGTACGAAACGGCGCGCACAACGAAGCCAGGTCCACACGGTGAGTGTACGAATTGGTTCATCTTGCCTCAAAATGGAAGCCGAATAATTATGCGGGTCCCACTCGTGTACAGGTAGTAGCCGAGACGCACGCGCCATTGGTGGCACACGATAGCGACGACTTCCTGTTCCCAACTCGCGACAAACGCAAGGACGCTCCGTGATAGGCAGCGGAAGGGGCTCGAACTCCGGTTGACGCGCCTGCTTCGCAATACCTACCTGAGCGGACGGGGCCCGAGAGGATGTTGACCTGCTTAAATGGCCGACTCGCTGGCTCACCTGATGTGAGTGGGGCGGAGAAGGCCGGTGACGCACTGAGGACGGGATAGACTGGGTTCGATTCGGTGGTGACGAACCCCCGTCCGTGCGAGCTGATGTCACGCCTCCATTAGCCCACCGAGGACTATCTAATCGGTAGGGCATACACAAAATAGGGTGGTGGCCCCCACTCCAGGTCACCAGACACCAGCGTTAATGTCCATGGTATCAAAACAGCTACCGTCAACTACGGCTCGTATTACATCTGCCAGACAAAAAGCTAGCCACCCATTTGCATAAACCCTCGGGCATTAAGTAAGATGGCAACTTCTATAAAAGACCCCGGTGCCAAACCCGATCGAACGCCTTCGCTATGTTTAGGCTACATTCCAATGCCTCCCCCTGACTCTCAATGGCCGGTGCCCATCGGTGTGTGAGATACACAAGAAGGTCACCAGTCGAGCGACCGTGGCGAAAGCCATATTGACGGTCACTGACCAGGTTGTGTACTTCTAGGTATCTTAGAAGCTGTGTGTTGATCACACGCTCCATCACCTTGGAGAGGAGAGAGGTAATAGCGATAGGCCTGTAATTCGATGGATCTGATCTATCGCCCTTTTTGGGCACCGGGTGCACATTCGCAGTCTTCCATGAAGACGGAAATTGCTTAGTGTGGTAGGAAAGCGCGAAGAGGCGTGTAAGTACAGGACATAACTCAGGAGCACACTGCTTAAGCACCACTGCTGGTATACCGTCTGGCCCACTCGACTTATGAACGTCTAGAGAAAGCAACGCCCGCCGGACCACCCGCTGCGTTATGGAGATTTCCGGCATGGTGTTACCGCACCACGGTATAGTAGGTGGTACAGCGCCTTCATCGTTCATGTTCGAGTTCGAGGCAAAGAGACTGCCCAGTAGATCGGCTTTCTCTGTAGCACTATGGGCCAAGTCACCATCGGTCTTTCGCAGTGGTGGTAACGACAACTGCCAAAAGTTCTCTTCGGCAGCTTTGGCAAGCGACCAGAAAGCACGACCCCCAGAAGCTCGCAAGTCGCCCACCTATTTTGCCGATTAATTGGAATTTTGCTCTGGCAGTTGCTTTCTTACTGAACGTCGAGGCAGCATTTAATTTGCGTTTTAACTCAGAAATATTCGGATCCTTATTATTACGAGCCGTGGTCCAAGCCTCATATGCAGTTTGTTTATGAATTTTAGCTTTTCTGCAAGACCTATTAAACCAAGGTCGTTTTTTGACGCCGGCAGCTACTCGGGGGTTAGGAACATAGCATTCCATACCAGCAAGGATTGTCTCAGTGACTGCGGCTGCGCAGACGTCAGGATCTTCTGAGTTAAAGCAGATCTGCCTCCACGGGTACGATGCGTAAAATTCTCGCAATCCATCCCAGTCTGCCTACTTACAGTGCCACACACGACGCCAATCAGTTGGCCCAGATGAATCGGGTTGTGAGCATGACATTTGAGTCCGAACGAGACAGTGGTCCGAGGAGCCAAGAGGCGCATCCACTTTGACGGAGTATCCGTCCGGACGAGTAGTCAGCAGAAGGTCCAGTAAGGAGCTCGTTTGTTCCTCTATATCTGGTATTCTCGTTGGAGAAAGTACCAGCTAAGAGAATCCATAGGTCAGAGCAAATTCATGAGCAGATATCCCAGCATAGTTATTGGTTCGAGAACTGAGCCACTCGCGATGGTGGGCGTTAAAGTCTCCCAAAATAACTAGTTCTGCTGTGGGATATTGCTCTAGAACTTTGTCAGTCGTCAAACTCAGGTGCGTGAAGAGTCGAGTTACGTCCGTGTCACCGCTATGAGATCTGTATAGGCACGCATAGATACGAGTGTGGCCGCCGTAATCTACGCGCACCCACAATATCGACAGGTCCTTGTCTTCAAGGCTATGAAGGCGGCGACAGCAGATATCCTCCCGGACGAACATACATACACCGGCACGACTCATGAAATTGTGTTCGAGTTTGTAGCCGGGATAATGAAGGTATGATGTGTCGACCAGGCAGGATATCTGCGTAAGTATTGATAGTTGTCAGCATTTAATTTAGTAAGTACACAAAACATTGTTCGCTATATAAATAATATAAAATAAAATGTTATAATAAATATATATGATAATAGAATATTATTTTAGTTACATAATGTTAAAATAGTTATTTATTACTAAGCATATAATGTAATAACTTAGACTGCCCAACTTTGTAACACCAAACTATATTATAATATCCATTATACATTTATATATTTATCAGGTACCGCAACGTTAATGAAATAAAATGTCGTTATGTGTCGCTTTAACATTAAGAAATTAAATGAGAGAAAGTGATACAATAGTGGTTTTAAACCAGCGACCTCAGGGTGAATTTTAATGGTCAAGGTTTATATTCAACATTTATGTAATCATAACACATCTTTTTACCCACGAATTTGAATCAATATCTTAGTTAATTAAATTAGTTAGTTTTTCACATCCTTTCTGTAAGCAAAAAAACTAATTGTCAAAATAAACTTTATCGGACAATTTGCAGTTCGGTAAAAGTGTTTCGGAACGCATTCCCAAACCGTGAACCTCACCTATGGCAGTGATCCCGCACGCCCAGATATCGCACAGCTGGTTGTACCCGCCCTTCCTCTCCACCGCTGCCACCTACACAACGAACACACAATTAACACAAGCCAAGTATAAACAAACAGAATCTAAATTATTGAATTTATTATTTATTACTGAATTTTTAGTCAAAAAATATTATTGGTCTTAATTTGGAACTGGTGAAACGCCTTTTATGTTGACGATTGTATAACATTTTGTTACGAGGATGGATGTTTTTAGTGTACGAGAAAACAAAGTAATTCCTCACTCAAAAGTAAAAAAAACTTTTAAACAAAAGTAATTATTTTTACCTTGTTAGTGCATCTTTTTAAAGCTGGTTGTTTTTTTGTTAAAAAGTTTTTATAGATAAACAAAACCTGTGGCGTATCAGTTATATTATCTGTAAATAATATATTATCAATATATTTAGTAAGTCGGTGGCTGAGGGGTTTAACTTTCACTTCACGTCCCAAGTGGCGGAGGTTCGAACCCTGGATTTGCCATGTACACTGATTTATTTATTCACACCACTGGCTTTTCGGTGAAGCAAAACAACGTGAGGAAACCTGCATGCGTCAAGAAAAAAAAAAAGACGTATGTGAAGTCCACAATCCGCACTGGGCCCGCGTGTGGACTATTGCCCAAATTACCCTCGCTTGTGAGGGTAGGCCGTGCCCCAACAGTGGGGACGTATGAAGGCTGGCGAGATAAGATATTTAGTAATTGGCACCGAGGCTCAGTGAGTATAATGACCCGACCGCTAAATCGAGGGGCGTGGGTTCGATTCGCGCACTAGACAAACATTATTGAAGTGAAAACTTCTTTAGCGGCGTTGTGCACTTTTTTTGTGATGGGTAAAAAATGTTAAACTCGCGTCAGGACAAGTGACCTGATCGAAAATTCGTAAGACGTATCCCCCTCTCTTTCTACCGTGCGGCTAAAATGTATGCCTGTGCCTCCTGTTTCGTTTTCTTAGTATATGGCGATTACGTGTAGTACAGGAAGGTTGGATATGTGATTTTAATTCTATAACTGATTGAGAAGTCAAATATACTACGTCACAAAAGTAAATAAACACACATTATTATTTCTGATGGGTAAAAATGATAAACTCGCGTCAGGCTGATTGAAAATTCGTTAGACTTAAGACGGAAACCATAATACCACGCTTATTATAATTTTGAAGTGAAAACGTCTTTAGCGGCGTTGTGCACCTTTTTTTGTGATGGGTAAAAAATGTTAAACTCTATAGGACGAATAAAAAGTAAGAGGAAATTGGGTTGGTGAAAAGATGAAAGTGCGGATTACACATGTTAAAATGTTATATCCAGTTTGTATGTTTTCACTCCTGCCGGCACTCCCAGAGTGCAACCCGTTTTTTTTATTTGTGTTTGTCTTGAGACTAGGTGTTTACTATATATAATATGTTTGTATTTACAAAAGTATATATATGTATTTGTATCAGTTGTCTGGTGTCCATAGCACAAGCTTTTCTTAGTTGGGGACCAGAAAGCGCTATGTGTTATGTCCAAAAATATTTATTCATATGTTTCGGGGTTATTACGATTAGATTTATTGAGTTTCCGATGACGCATGCAGATATATTGATCAGTATGATCACACACGAGTTTTGGACAAGTCTGCGCAGTAACAGCCCTGACAGTGTTTGGAACTGGGGCAATTTCTATTGTTTAACATTTTATAGATTGATTTTGAGAGTAATCGCTGAGCCAACCATTTTATAAAAAAAAAAATTTATTACTTTGAATGACTAAATAATTAAGAGCAGTAATTTAAACAAAATTACAAAATTCAAAAAAGGTTGTTCTTTTTTAGTGTGCATAGCTTCGAATCACGGCGTGAGGGTATCTCACCTCCGGGGCCATCCAGTACGGGGTCCCGATGAACGACTTCCGCTTGTTGATGGTGGCGGTGATCTGCGCGGACACGCCAAAGTCGGCTAACTTCACGTCCCCGCACTCCGTCAGCAAGATGTTCGCACCTTTGATGTCGCTGCACAATACAAATTTAAATTACTTTTAAAAAAAGGGGTTTTTATTCGAGTATTTTATTTTGGGCATTCTAAATCGGTTTGGGTGTTTTTTTTATTAAATGGATGAGTGTGCCTCTACGTAGTTAAGGATTTTAACATTTCCATGTTCCTAAATAATGTGAGATTATTATTTTCGTTTGTTTACATATTTTCGTTTATTTTATAATGTTATAAGAAAAAGAATGTCTTAAGAAAAAGACCTATTTGTCTTAAGAGAAAGAACTGTAATGACCAGTATGTCTTAAGAAAAAGACCTATATGTCTTAAGAAAAATACCTATGTCTTAAGAAAAAGACCTGTATGTCTTTAGAAAGACCTATATGTCTTAAGAAAAAGACCCGTATGTCTTAAGCAAAAGACCTATATGTCTAAAGAAAAATAACTATGTCTTAAGAAAAAGACCTGTATGTCTTAAGAAAGACCTATATGTCTTAAGAGAAAGTATGTTTTAAGAAAAAGACCTGGATGTCGTAAGAAAAAGACATGTATGTCTTAAGAAAAAGAAATCACCCCATTTAGCTAGCTTGGTAAACTACGAGCCATATATGAAGAGATGCCTAATTTAAAAAGTTTAAACGGTACTGACCGATGCATCTTCCCCATGGCGTGCAGATAGGAGAGCCCGGTGAGGGTCTCCCGGCACATGTACGCGATCTGCAGCTCCGACAGCGCTCCGGTCACGTGGTAGATGTCCTGTGATTATGTCACGACAATTACATTGTGACGTAAATATATAGCAGCTGATGCCCTGATCTCACCTTCAAACTTCCATATGAGGCGAAAGTCATACAATAATTGTAATTAAATAAGTGGCAACGAAGAACTCTTTTTTGACCAAAGATTGGACAAGAACTCATTAACTGTTTATTTTTATTTTTATAAGCTCCTCACAAAACAATTATTAAAACGACAGCTATCATTGCGTACACACTAAATAAATATTAGTAGGTGTACATCACATCCAAATTAATGCTCAAATAGATCTTGTGTACAATCTTGACTATATTCTTATAACTCGTCTACAATTGGTAAGCGGGAAAGGTATATTGATTCTGTTCCTGGTCTCACATTTTACCACTACATTTTTAAAGTTGGAAATTAACGTCATATCTTATAAGATACACTACATCAGGAGCAGTGTTGTGACGATGGGCTAACCACCTGCCGCCTGCCGCGCACGACTCAAGTGGTGGGTGGGTCTACAGTTATCTACAGCCGCTGGTTACCCCGTTCGGGGTAATTCCAATGATTACCTGCAGGCTTCCTCCCCCGCAGTACTCCATAGAGATCCAGAGCTTGTCGCGACGCAGGTAGGACCCGTAGTAAGCGACGATGTTGGGATGCCGGCAGTCCTTCATCATCAGGATCTCCTGCTGGATGATGGAGAAGTCGTCGCTCGGCTCCAGCTTGATCACCTTGATGGCGGCAAGCTCACCGTTACCGTTGAGCCTTTTCGCCTGAAAATAATGAGAAAAAAGTATCAGTAATAAAGTTACCGTCATGGATGTCTGGCGCTAACGTGGACTGTTTATCAACGATTTTGTCAGAAACTCTGCAAAGAAACATTTTATGTGATGTCTTCCTTTTCTTGTGGCAGAGCGGCAGCGCGCAGCAGATCCCGTATAGAGGTCTATAGAGCGGCGGCGCGCAGCAGGTCCCGTAGAGAGGTCTAGAGAGCGGCGGCGCGCGGCAGGTACTCGTAGAGAAGTCTAGAGAGCGGCAGCGCGCAGCAGATCCCGTATAGAGGTCTATAGCGGCGCGCAGCAGGTCCCGTAGAGAGGTCTAGAGAGCGGCGGCGCGCGGCAGGTACTCGTAGAGAGGTCTAGATCTATTTATAGTCTCTTTAGCTATAATACATATTTCCCATCCTTTAAGTATTAAAAATTACTAATACTACGGCATGGTTTGGAGGCATCCCTATAGCCCTGCCTACCCAAGATATAATGGTCAGATAAGATGGTCAGAAGGCTGCAATTTTTACCAATCGACTTAATTATTTCAGATTTTTTTTTATTCCACAAACTTATTTTAACGTAAAAAATA
Organism: Apoda limacodes; assembly: GCA_946406115.1. NCBI lineage: Eukaryota > Metazoa > Arthropoda > Insecta > Lepidoptera > Limacodidae > Apoda > Apoda limacodes. The sequence goes on along the minus strand of OX291555.1, from coordinate 28,405,528 downwards.
TAAAATGAATAGTTTTGGATCTATGGAGCATTCGGAATACAGAACATATTTTGAAAGGATGGAACAAAGATTTTTGTAACTGAAAGTATGTATGTACGTATTTACGTATTTATTATGCGTATAATTTTTAAATAGAAATGCCTTATCCCTTAATATATGCATCGCCCAGGCCAAGCATTCACGTAACGCAGGCACTACTCAAGTATGTAGAACCCTTGCGATTGGTTTCGGTTCCTTTACTGAATGAAATTTTTGAAAATTTAGAAATATCATTTGTATCGACTTCTTGGAGCAAATCTTATTCAATTCAATGATCATCAAAGTGAGATGACGAAGACGTTCTTGGCTCATCGTGTTCCTTAACTTATTTTTAGGGCTCCGTACCCAAAGGGTAAATACTAAGACTTCGCTGTCCGTCCGTCCATCTATCTGTCACCAGGCTGTATCTCATGAACCGTGATAGTTGTTGCTCGATATTGATAATGGAAACAGGTAGACGCTTAAAATATTCACAGAATATTCAGTTATATAGTCACTTCAAAAATAAATAATTCAATTAGAATAGAACAAATATTTAAGGGGGGCTTCCATTAAACAAACGTGATTTTTTTCCCGTTTTTATTGTGTGTGTGTGTGTGTGTGTGTGTGTGTGTGTGTGTGTGTGTGTGTGTGTGTGTGTGTGTGCGCGTGTGTGTGTGTGTGTGAGTGTATGCATAGAAAGAAGGAATAATAATTATATTTTTTTGGTTTATTTATTAGTTTCCAGGCAAATTGTGTTAAATCCAGTTATTTTTATTTATTGATTTATTTATTTTGCTCAAAATGTGGTACAGTAAGGTCTTAATAATATTTATGGCACAATTGACATTTTACTTAAATTTCAGCATGCAAAATTTTAAGATCATATTTATCTATGTATATAATTTACATAATTTACATCCTCCATACATACAATTCAAACACAATTTAACAAAAACATATAACTAAGTTAATTTTGACAATAATTTATATTAAATTTAAGATCATATTGGCATCACATTTAATAGATTCAGTTATATAACAAATTAACTGCAAATATCATTTCAAAATGTCAGTCTTATCATTACGTTATGTTAATATTTTTAAAGTTATAAACTCATAACATTTTTGGATTAGCCAATTAAGTAATTTTATTTTAAATACGTTTATAGGCAGTTCTGCAAGAGTAATGGGATGTTTATTAAATAAAGTTATAGACATTGAGTAACTAATTTTTTTAAATGTTGTCGTAGAACATAATGGCACCTTTAACTTATTTTGATAACTAGTTAAGAAAGGACAATTATTGATTTTCTTTTTAAATAAGTACGCTTACTTTTAATCTGTTGTTAATTTTAACCTAAGCAATGCATAAGCAAAACCATTTAATAAATATATTTTTTTTATAATTTTTTACAATTCACATTGTAGTACAATGCTGGAGCAAAATAATAGTAATGTGGTTTGGATACATCTCACCAGATAAAATATATTTTACAAACCTTGTGGCCTTTGCGTTTCATAGAAACTAAGGGGTGGGAAGGCAATTGTGATTGTTTTCGAAGCAATACGTGAAGAATGGACAGTTGTCTGACTGTTAAGTTAAAAGACCAGTTAAGGTATACTGTCGTAGGAAAACGGACACGCTTGGAAGTCACTACTTACTTGAAACCGGCCGATCGCAAAAGGTTTTAGGTTTTTAGGGTCGATCGCGGGCGTTATGTTAACGGGTATTTCAAAAAAATCTAACTCGATAAGGATTAATTACTTCAATAACAAATCTTAAACCTAGTTTTTAGTTTGTTAAAAATTGGCAAATCTTATATTTCCCAGTCCTTAGTGTTACATTTTACCACTTATTACTTTATACCGGATAACACACGACTTATGGAACATCCAAAGTCACTTCAGTCCACATATACTGCAACAGAAGTAGTGTTGAACCAATTTGGGCTCGTCACCTGGATGCATATCTGAGCTGGATGGTTAAAAGAAGCTGTTTCACTGGGCACATTAGAATGTAGGTGTAAATACAGGCACAAGTTACCCCTTCAGGTGGGGTTAAATAGTGAAAACAAACATAAATACAATGCCAGAAAAACGATAAAAAACCGTTATCTATTAAAATAAAAGTTATTAAATTTTATGACAATAAAAATATTGTGAGTATTGCTCTAAAAATCGGTAAATTTTACCACACTGCTGGTGGCACTTACAATATAGATCACAAAATCAATACAACCACAGTATTTGGCCAATGTCAAACATGGTGAAATAAACACTGTATAGGTACAATGTCAACATGGTGTGATAAACACTGTAAAGGTACAATGTCCACATGGTGTGATAAACACTGTATAGGTACAATGTCAACATGGTGTGATAAACACTGTAAAGGTACAATGTCCACATGGTGTGATAAACACTGTATACTGTACAATGTCAACATGGTGTGATAAACACTGTAAAGGTACAATGTCAACATGGTGTGATAAACCCTGTATAGGTACAATGTCAACATGGTGTGATAAACACTGTAAAGGTACAATGTAAACATGGTGTGATAAACACTGTATAGGTACAATGTCAACATGGTGTGGTAAACACTGTATAGGTACAATGTCAACATGGTGTGATAAACACTGTATAGGTACAATGTCAACATGGTGTGATAAACACTGTATAGGGACAATGTGAACATGGTGTGATAAACACTGTATAGGTACAATGTCAACATGGTGTGATAAACACTGTATAGGTACAGTACAAGAAAAAACCATCCCAAAACGCGTCCGTTAAAGGCGCTCCATCATTTCCATACATATATTTCGTTGAAGCGAACGCTATACTAGCGTTAAAAACTCACACTAGGGACACTGTGTAGGTAAAAGTGAATTTAAAATTTCACAATTATTTATTTATAATATTACCAGCCTTAATGCGTATTTACTGTAAGGACTGAAAAAAAAGAGAATACTTTAATCCCGATCGAGAGTTCCCACAGGAATAGCGATACTGCGGGCTCCGCCTAGTCCACAATAAATAGTTTCTCATAAGCGCTTACATAATATTTGTAATGTGAGTTTTACAAGCCAATAGTTAATTAAATAACGATTTTACGTACAATAAAAATTATATTATCTCAGTGTCGTGCTCGGCGCTCGTTGTATCTTTTAACGATAGTATGATAGTCTGAGACGGGTTCCAGATTATAAGCCTTTCATATTTTAAAATCTAGCAGTTATTACATTTTTGAAGAGTCGGTTGCAAGCGTCCATAGGCTGCGGTAACCGCTTACCATCAGGCGGACCGCAAGCTTGTTTGCCACCTTAGTGGTATAATAACAAAAACGGGTTGCACTCCGGGAGCGCCGGCAGAAAACATACTAGCTATAAATAAATAAATATGTGTACGAAGTGATGGGAAGTAACCATCACTTCGTACACATATTTATTTATTATAAATAAAAATGATTGTTTATTTACTTTTTTGCAGTAGTATATTTGACATCGCAATCTGTCATAGAATTAAAATCCCATATCCAACCTCCCTGTACTACTCATAATCGCCATATACTAAAAATAAAAACTAACCTAATGTATATAAACGTCACGTGTCCTGACGGGAGTTTTACATGTTTTACCCATCACAAAAAGTGCACAACGTCGCTAACAAGGTGTCCCTGACCATTTCAGCAAATTTCCCTGACCAGCCATCAAAGTAAAAAGCCAATTATATCCATAATCAAACCTATTTATTACGATATTCCAGAAAACTGTCGTCTCATACTAATTAAAATAATAAACTTAAATACCAGGTATGTAAACAAGAAATAAAAATTGTTTGTCACTTATTAAGTTAGTTAAAATTCAACGTTTTATGAACAATTAAGACTGAAAACAAAAACATGATTGTACCATTTTTACTTTGATTTTTGAGCGTTTATTCGGCAATTAATATGTAGTCATATTCTTGTAGTTGGCCTGTTAGCCAATATATGAGTGTATTCTAAAAGTCAAAACAGGTTTTTGTTTATTACTTATTTTTTTTTTTTTGTATTTTAAAATAAGTTTTTCTTTTACAGTAATTGACTGTGAAATTTATTTAATAATTAGTTATGTGATTTGCGAAAATTGTGACTCATGTTTTTATTCTTGAAAAGGTTCATTATATGGGAGAACTAATGAAATTTTTGTCTGATTTCTAATAAATTTGCTTAAATGGCTGAAGTGTGTTTATTGGTTAACCTTCTTGTACAATTTATGAGTAAATTGGGACTAAGTTGGAGATATTAGTCATGTAATTTATCCTTTATATTATAATCACTGGGAAGAAAACACTGCTTTTTTTTTAACCACACTTGGAAATATCAATTTTTTCCCTGACTTTCCAGGTGGCCCCCCGATTTCACTGACTGTCCCTGACCACCTTGAGCTTCCCTGACTTTTCTCTGACTTTCCAGAAAGTGGACACCCTGGCTAAAGAAGTTTTCACTTCAAAAATACTGACAACCGGAAAAAATTATTTTTAAAACTATGTTTCTTGTCGGCTCCTCTCAGTAGAATCATAGCGATATTTTAAGTAAAGTAATAAATAGTCAAATTGACGATATTTGAAGGTTTGTAGAATATAAATAAAAGTTTCGCTTCCAGTTTTGAGTTTTCACTGATTTAGTTACAAAGTTGCCAATTACGAAGCAAATAAAAAGAATAAAGCAAAATAACTTGCGTGATTCCATATTGAACATGTATAAATATGTTTAAAATTATTTTCTAAGGTCCTTTACAATATTGAAACCAGACACTACATATCCATAATATTTTCTACATTAACGGTTACCTGGATGAATTTGCCCAGTAGACATCAACTTTACTGTTGTATATAAAGTTTTATACACTTAATACTTTTCTGCCTACATACTTGTTACAGCAAGTGCCCAGAGTAGCCCGTAGCCCGTCATCTCGGCACCGTCCGCGGCTTTAGTACAAACCTAATTAGTACCCCGATCAGGCTTGGAGCTTGGGGTCGCGGACCTCTGACAGTTACCAACCATATTCGGCCTATTTCATTGCCCTTGCTTACAAAGGTTTCGTAACGAAATAAACAGTTAACTCGGAAAAGGTTACGAACAACCATAAATGAACATACATACATGAATGGACATTTGAAATTTCAGTAAAGAAATAACCTAAGAAATAGAAATATTTCACGAAATTAGAGGTATTTAACAAAAAAATAACCGATTCAAAATCGTTACCATAACGTAAAAAAACTGTTCTAGTGCGAGCCACACCACGTACCTTCCTAAGTTTTATTTCAATACAAAAAAACCTATGTAGATAACCTAAATTAGTATTTCTATGGAAATGAAACCTATTTGATATGTGGACAATGAAGTTGTAAAGCTCAGTTTCAAGTTTTCTCAAGTCGATACCATTAAGTTGCTAATTAAGTGCTTCAATATTAAGTACCTGCCTAATCCAGTGCTTCGTAAATAAGTACCTGCCCAATCAAGTTCTTCGTAATTAAACCTGCCTAATCGAGTGCTTCGTAAATACGTACCTGCCTAATCAAGTGCTTCGTAATTAAGTACCTGCCCAATTAAGTTCTTCGTAATTAAGTACCTGCCTAATCGAGTGCTTCGTAAATAAGTACCTGCCCAATTAAGTTCTTCGTAATTAAGTACCTGCCTAATCGAGTGCTTCGTAAATAAGTACCTGCCTAATAAAGAGCTTCGTAGTTAAGTACCTGCCTAATCAAGTGCTTCGTTATTAAGTATCTGCCTCATCAAGTGCCGCGTAATAACCAACTTAGCTCACATATATTATTGCATTGTCACGTGAATCCATGCAAAGTTATGGATGATTTCGACAAGTTGGTTAAATATGACATCAAAGATTTAACGCAGGACACAGACACAGACAGACACCGAGGCTAGTTAAGTGGAAGCATCTAATAGTTCCAACAAGAATACATAATTAAAGCTTTTAGTCAATTTACAAAAAACTAATATTTCTAAGAAACCGACCTTCACAATATTTAACTGAAATCTGTCACAGAAAAACAAAAAAAAACGTTGTCAACCTTGTCAGCTAAAAATATCGTACGCATCAAGTGTCTTGCAAGTCGCTCGGTGACCGCGAGAGGCGGGGATGTGTCGCGTCCGTGTGGCGGAGTGGCGAGGTCGTACGCGCTCTTAGCTGCAAGTGCAGGTTCGATGCCCGGCCAAGGACGCGGCCCACAACAACGGTCAAAGTCACTACCATATTTACTTACATATAAATTAAATATATTTGAATAACAAGTACAAATTTGCACTATATTTATGCCGATACAAATGATACTAATACACTAAGTCCTCCTAAGCAACACTTGGCTGAAATAGTAGTGTCCAAAAAATAATTATGGGCAAACGAAGAACTTTAGTGTTGATTGGCATGAATTATTTGCAAGTCACTTTATTCTAGATTTACTATTATCATAAAGAATAGTGTTGTTCTACGACTAGTGATATATTCTAATATAAAGTAAAATATAATATGGAATTCGTATGAAACACACGTTTTCAGGAAATCGTGGTACCGCTGTTTACGCATGCATACTGCATGGCGATCGATGGAAGATGGACGTTGATGCAGTTGCGGCTGCTGCGATAAATTTACATTCAGTTTGCAAACTTTGCCTTTTTGTAATACAGGCATTTATTTATAATTAATATTCTAAACTGATTAAAAATGTGGCAATGGTGTAAACAGGCAAGCCATGATGCGCCACGATCTTTCTGAAGTGTGTCGCGGCGATCGTCCATATTGCCTCTGCTCACAACGATAGACCATTGCTAGCCATTGTACGCCAGTGGCCAGTGTACACAATGGCGATGGCGTCTCGTGGGCCAGCAAGGGCCAACGCGTACTGGCAGCTTAACTTTTTAAGCGAAATTTTCGGTGACCTGCAAGTCGCCAGGGTCACCATCTGTCCTTGTTAGTAAGAAAAAGTTAAAGCCGCAAAATGAGTGACATGTTTTTGGCCTCGTTTCTGTTTTATTATTCATCAAAAGTGACCACGTCTCTTCTCTTGCAACTCGCTCGACTCGCTCTTGGTAACGACGGAACTTTAATAGTTTACATAGAGAACGTAGTCGATGATTAGCGATCAAACAATAATACTTAACAAAAATATTTGGAATACCTTAGCTCGCCTCCAAGAACAACTGTATTGTCTGACTTGTGGATAAAAATATAATATCTTTTGGTTGCAACCTCCTCGTCCACGAGTACTTTCTACTAAAGGTACCTACTGTGTGCTAAGGTATAATTCCGTAGCTCAACTGTAGGTCACAGATACAGATACCTACAATTTACTTTCTTACACAACATTTAAATCGACATCGACAAGATGTCGATAATAAAAGCAATGACTTATAATAAAAAAAAATCAGTAAAGTGCGAGTCAGGGTTCCGTAAAAACTTGTAGTTATGTAGATAGATCCTTCATCACGGGAATTATATTACGGTTTTCGGTTTTTTTTCTTTACTTGTGCTACATGGCATTGCTTTTTTCCAAATTTCATGATTCTAGATCAACGGGAAGTGCCCCATAGGTGTTGAATGTGCGGCATAAACGGGCGTTTCTTTTGATTGCGTTGATTTAGAAGTTTAATTTTTCACTGCTCCAAGTGATTGCAGACCTCATTATATATAGTATTTATTATATAGTATTTATTATTATTATATAGTATTTGTTGTTAATTTCATTTTGATACCTCAACGCGTTCCTGAGAAAACGAGTCTTGACAGACGGACGGACGGACAAAAACGTGATCCTTGAAGGGTTCCGTTTATTTCTTTTGAGGTACGGAACCCGAAACAAATACCACAACAAGTTTGAGACCGAATCATAAGCTGAGGTTCCGTAAACTTAAATAAAAATTATTGTATAATTTCAGTTTGAATCGTCAAATGCCATATTTTACTACCAGTCGTACTTGTTTACTACTGAGAAGACCCGACAAGAAGTCAGCAGTCACTCATCTATATAAAGATCTTTTTTTGTAGATTCTTAGTGAGGGAATATATAATTGAAGAATATTTTTTTATGTAATAAACTTGATATTCGAAGGAGCTAAATACTTAATATTTTTTATCTACTGGTCCCTTATCCCTTAGCCATACCGAACAAAAGGTTTTGACGGACAAAAAGACTGACAGTTTTTTTTTTCCTTTAAGGGTTTTCTTTTAACTTTGCCAGCGTTGAAAGTTGAAATGAAAGTAAACTACACAGTGAAATTACAAGTAAACGAAGCATTTCACCTCAGTCTTAGTGCATTTTTCAACCAGGAGTGAGAGCGCGGTAGAAGTCTGCCGAAGGCACGCGTATCGCACTTGATGTCACGTGTTTTGTGCCACTTCTGATTTAACAAATACCTACCTCTACCGTGACATCTAACTAAATGGACGGACAGAAGATGACTGATGAGATGAGCGATTCCATATATGAATCGTTTTTTAAGACATAGTGCGGAACTCTAAAAATTATTGCTGGACCCAGTGTTCCTCCGCTGATTCGAATCAACTTTTTTTATTACTGAACTTCCGACTTATAAAATTATTAAATTATGAATCAGCTAAATTATTTATTTAACTATATCTGTTACAATAACAATATAACACGTGCAGTAACGTACATTGTAAGTAATGTTACGTGTGTTATTGTAAGCGATCTCAACACTGCAGTTAATACTTTGTGTTACTTCACTAAACAATCTGTTTTGTACAAAATTAATCTACCTATCCATACTCAGGGAATAAACTGCAGTAACTAGGTGTAACGAGGGGTTAAGTTTGTACGTCTGGTGTTCTGGTATAAGTAATCTTCAAAAATAATATTTTACGAAGCTAAAACCGTTCAAGGCAGACTTACAAAAACAAGCAAAACCATGTACGCAATGGGCCCAAAAATTTATAACAAAATCCCTCAGGACATAAAAAATATGACATCTGACACAATCTTCTTTTCTGGATTAAAAAAATGGCTTATTAAAAACGCATTTTATAACATAAAAGAATTTATTTAAATAACAATTAAAATGTAAAAATAAAAACTTATAATAATGAAATATTTGTAACATTTGACATATAATTTTATTATGAATAAATGAGTATGAGTATGAGTATTACACGTCTATGAAGTTGTCAAGCTATTTGCTCTTCAAGTCAATGAAACCAAAACCAGAATCACTCCAAATGAATAAAGGTTAGGTATTTTATAAAAAAATTAGGTTTACGTAAGAAACGAAGACGGGGAAGGTGTTTTCTGGAAACATTCGGATCGGATTTACATCAAGTGGATCCGGGATAACGAAGACGGGGAAGGTGTTTTCTGGAAACATTCGGATCGGATTTACATCAAGTGGATCCGGGATGCAGCTTCAACTCTGCAGTGTGCGCTCTATTTAATCCGAAGGTTACTACTTTGGTTGTATATTCCATACAACATTAAAAAGTAAATAAACAAGAGTATACACAGGCAGTTACGTTCTTTGATTTTTCTGTCAGTTGGATGCCAAATATTGGTAAATATAAGTATTGTATAATATAATTTAGTCTCTGAATATATTTTCATTATTATTTTTTATTTGGAACGCCTGAAATATAGATTCACGGGGTAAAGCCAGGTTTAGTTACTATTGTTTCACCCACTCTTATTATTATATTTTGTGTCCACACAAGGATGTATTTTTAACTGCTCCATCTGCCACCACACACCACACACTACACAGCTTCAAACCAACAAAAGCAAATAGGGCAGTCTCAGTAAGTTACACATGTGTTCCGGCCATGCCTGTGCGGCCCTAATTGTCTTACATATTAGTCTATAGTTAACCGCAATCCTACACACAATACCTACATAACTTAATTTTTTTTTCTATTGAAGTGAATGTTCAGAAGCCTTTCTAAATACCTCTTCTTTATTAACTTCTCTTGAGGGAAGTTATTTTAATAGGTCCGAAAATCTAAATCGCTAAATTTGCGTTTTCTTTACATTTTGAGATCTGGAGGATCGTTTGATCTCTGAAACTGCACTATGTGTACCTAACCATTTAGGTTTCAAATATAGTGCAGTCATTGAAGCGTTATTGCTCCGAATTTTTTTACTGTGACCGATTTGCATGAAATTTTGGAATAAGGCTTATCTTACCCTTAACTTCAAAAGTGAAAATGATCTGAACTCCGCACCCACCCTGTAATTTTTTTCTTCAATAATTTGTATCTGTTCGTTGCTAGATGGCATTGAATACATCGATTAAATTTCAGACAAAATAAAAAACGGGTTTGATCTTTAATATCTAGTTTAATATTGCACTAAGAATACTTTATAAGAAACCGATTTGTTCAGTTTTTTACCTGCTACAATTTTGTTTATCATAAAATTTTCGTTAAAATGCATATTTTTGGAGATATTTGCAAAAAACCGATGAGAAACGTGAAAAAATTCCGAATTTTCAAATGCCAATAACATGAAAAGTATTGGGTTTTTTGAAAAACTTTATAGTATATTTTTTTCTTAAAATTAGGCCTTCTATCCGATATCCGAGGTTATTTTGAAGAAAAAAATTTACACCACCGAGAAGGGGTGGCAACCACCCCCAGGGTGGGTGCGGAGTTCAGATCATTTTCACTTTTGAAGTTAAGGGTAAGTTGAGCCTAATTCCAAAATTTCATGCAAATCGGTTCACAGTAAAAAAATTCGGAGGTAAGACCCTATTTCTCGCTAATAACTGGACTAATAGCCGGGTGATCGGAACAGAGACAATATACACAATACACATACATATATAAAAAGACAATATTAACAAACTATGACACAATCAGTACAGTTCGAGTACCTATCTGTGCACATCACAAATATTTCTTTTATATTGCTTCCTCAAGTAATAGTTAAGAAGATTGCGAACACAATCATACTTGTAGATATATAATATATTAGTGACAACTATTATACCTTGAGTGCATATATTGTACAGGTAATAACCAAGTAAACTGCAAATGATAATGACCTTAAACGGAGAACTACCTCTACGGGTGGCGAAATAACGTGAGTAGTAGTCACTGAAATGAATCATTCTCTATGACTCAGCATCCTTAAATGAGGCAGGAACTTATTTACATCAGAAGAATCTAATATTGAAAAAGTAATTGGCGAAAAGTGAAAGTTAATTACACAAAAAGCCTACTTTTACGTATAGATAAATTTAAATTATAGAAACAGATTACTATGAGTGTAGACCAGTGATGCTCTACAACTTTCTCGCTAGTGTAAAATTACTATTTCTTTCGAAAGCCTTGCATTATTTATTTATTGACAAAATAGTTGTAGGTTTTTTTTTAGCTTTGCTCAAAAAGTTTATAACCTAAAACCCGACTACGTAAAAATCGTGCGTTGAAAATATTTTTGTCCGAAATTTTTTAATACCACTAAGGGGGCAAACAAGCTTACGGTCCGCCTGATGGAAAGCGGTCGCCGTAGCCTATGGACGCTTGCAACACCAGGGGTATCACTTGCCGACCCTTCAGAAATCTAATAACTTCTTTTTTGAAGAACTCCATACTGTAGTCCTTGCAGAAAACCTTGGCAGGGAGCTCATTCCACAACCCAAGCGTTCGCGGGAGGAAGTTTCTCTGAAACCGCACTGTACGCGACCATTTCGGTTCTAAAGTGTGAGAATGAATAACCTGCCGATGGCGGTGCGATGGTAGAAAGTAGCCGTGGGCATCATTTCAAACAATTCCTCAGAACACATCCCATTGTACAAGCGGTAGAACACACACAGGGAGGCAAAGTCTCTCCTCAGACTTAAGGGTTCGGTATAGCAAGTGAGTTTGGAATCGTCGACAATTCTCACAGCCCGTTGTTAAACCGAGTTGTTGCGGACAGAGCTAGTGGACTGTAGGTTTATAGAAATGTGGGCTCTGAAAAAGCCCACTGTAAAATTGAAAAAATGAAACAAATTGGATTCTGCTTGCAACAGCTTATAATTGCCTTAAACGCAATTAACACTTATATGGACAACTCATTTAACAATTTTCAAAATTTATAATTTACAAACACTTATCTATAAATTACAAACACTTTCTTTAAAATCGTGATTTTAATTTACGCTTCACTGATTTTACTTAACTTCTACGAATTTTCTTGATTTATAAAAATGTTACTTCTTTCTTGAAGTAATCTTGAGTTATAAAAATGTTGGTTCTTTCTTGACATATATATATAACTTGTTCTTTCTTCAGTTGGTTTCTTCACTTATTTTCCTGGAACTGTTGAACTTTCACTGCATACTGTATGAAAATTGCGTCTCCTTTTATACTTTTTGGTCTAGGAGGAAATGTTCAAATCATTTATTTTAGACCAATCAGAGAACGTTGTTTTTATTTTGGAAACCCAATAACCAGTTCAAACCGGTATTTTCCAGATTTTTATCTCGAACTTTCTAATTTAATATTTTTCAATGGTGTTTTTGTTCCGAGCCATTCTCCCACTTTCGTCTGTGCTCTGATTGGCTGCTCATTTTCATATAAATATGAGGCTTCAAAATTTGTTTTTAGTAAAAATTTTGACTTTTTACATTTTTTATTTTACTACTATACGTCAGTTGTGTTTTGCATAGTATAAAAAATTAATTGGCATACATTTATGTCTAGAAATGAATGCGTGAGAACCAAAAAACACATGTGGTTCACTTTACAGTATTGCTAAAAAATCGAAAAGTCACGTTCTGACAGTAGCTCTACAGAAGCCGTGACATTTTCAGGAACTAGCAACTTTGAGTTTTGATAAAACTAGTTGCGTAGTTTTTTGAAAGTTCATTTTTTGCGCGTATGTCGACGGTGCAACGTTACTGTTGCTGTCCGTCCGTAACACGAGTCAAAAGGACCAAGCTGGTATCCGGGTGCACCCGCTCAGAGATGGCAACAGTACTCCATATGGGGCCGAACTTGCGACTTGTAAAGTAACAACCTTTGCCCCGACGTGAAGCACTGCTTCGCTCTGTTGAGTACACCAAGTTTTTTGGACGCCAGCTTCACCTTATCTTGTAAATGATCTCGGAACTGAACATCGCTGGAGATGTCGACACCAAGGATCCCAATGCTCTTGGAGATGGAGAGGGGAGTGTTCTGGAATTGTGGGACTACAGTGAATGGAGTTTTCTTAGCGGTGAACGCGCACACTTGTGTCTTTGTAGGGTTGAATCGGACCAAGTTTACCCGTCCCCAATCAGAGACTTGGGACAGTGTGGTCTCGATTTGAGACACAAGTTCTCCGCGGTTTTCCTCCACAACGGAACGAGGGATGTTTGCACGACCCGTGTAAAGAGCGTCTCCAGTACTGTCATCTGCATAGCAATGTATGTTGTTGATGGGCAACATGTCATTGATATGCAGGAAAAACAGCGTAGGAGACAGCATAGAGCCTTGCGGGAGACACCAGCGTTAATGTCCATGGTATCAAAACAGCTACCGCCAACTACGGCTTGTATGCATTTGCCAGACAAAAAGCTAGCCACCCATTTGCACAAACCCTCGGGCACTCCGTAAGATGGCAACTTCTATAAAAGACCCCGGTTCCAAACCCGATCGAACGCCTTCGCTATGTCCAGGCTACATGCCAATGCCTCCCCTGACTCTCAATAGCTAGTGCCCATCGGTGTGTGAGATACACTAGAAGGTCACCAGTCGAGCGATGGTGGCGAAAGCCATATTGACGGTCACTGACCAGGTCGTTTACTTCTAGGTATCTTAGAAGCTGTGTTGATCACACGCTCCATCACCTTGGAGAGGAGATAGTTAATAGCAATAGGCCTGTAATTCGATGGATCTGATCTATCGCCCTTTTTGGCCACCGGGTGCACATTCGCAGTCTTCCATGAAGACGGAAATTGCCTAGTGCAGTAGGCAAGCGCGAAGAGGCGCGTGAGTACAGGACATAACTCAGGAGCACACTGCTTAAGCACCACTGCTGGTATACCGTCTGGCCCACTCGACTTATGAACGTCTAGAGAAAGCAACGCCCGCCGGACCTCCCGCTGCGTTATGGAGATTTCCGGCATGGTCTTACCGCACCACGGTATAGCAGGTGGTACAGCGCCTTCATCGTTCATATTCGAGTTCGAGGCAAAGATACTGCCCAGTAGATCGGCTTTCTCTGTAGCACTATGGGCCAAGTCACCATCGGTCTTTCGCAGTGGTGGTAACGACGACTGGCAAAAGTTCTCTTCGGCGGCTTTGGCAAGCGACCAGAAAGCACGACCCCCAGAAGGATAGCTCGCAAGTCGCCCACCTATTTTGCCGATGAATTGGAATTTTGCTCTGGCAGTTGCTTTCTTACTGAACCTCGAGGCAGCATTTATTTTTTGCGTTTTAACTCAGAAATATTCGGATCCTTATTATTACGAGCCGTGGTCCAAGCCTCATATGCAGTTTGTTTATGAATTTTAGCTTTTCTGCTAGACCTATTAAACCACGGTCGTTTTTTGACGCCGGCAGCTACTCCCGGGTTAGGAATATAGCATTCCATACCAGCAAGGATTGTCTCAGTGACTGCGGCTGCGCAGACGTCAGGATCTTCTGAGTTAAAGCAGATCTGCCTCCACGGGTACGATGCGTAAAATTCTCGCAATCAATCCCAGTCTGCCGACTTATAATGCCACACAGGACGCCAATTAGTTGGCCCAGATGGATCAGATTGTGTGCATGACACTTGAGTCCGACAGGACAGTGGTCCGAGGAGCCTAAAGGCGCATCCACTGAGACGGAATAACCGTCTGGACGAGTAGTCAGCAGAAGGTCCAGTACGGAGCTCGTATGGTCCTCTATATCTGGTATTCTTATGGAGAAAGTACCAGCTGAGAGAATCCATAGGTCAGAGCAAATTCATGAGCAGATATCCCAGCATAGTTATTGGTTCGAGAACTGAGCCACTTACGATGGTGGGCGTTAAAGTCTCCCAAAATAACTAGTTCTGCTGTGGGATATTGCTCTAGAACTTTGTCAGTCGTCAAACTTAGGTGCGTGAAGAGTCGACTTACGTACGTGTCACCGCTATGAGACCTGCATAGGCACGCATAGATACGAGTGTGGCCGCCGTAATTTACACGCACCCACAATATCGACAGATCCCTGTCTTCAAGGCTATGAAGGCGGCGACAGCAGATATCCTCCCGGACGAACATACATACACCGGCACGACTCATAAAATTGTGTTCGAGTTTGTATCCGGATCCCCATCTGTTGTAGTAGCCGTGTCCACTCCGGTCTCCTTCTCCGGCACGACTACCACTTCAGAGACTTTACACCGGTTGGCGGATCAGCCTCCCAGGGCGGAGATTAAGTGATCCCTGGGTTCGGGAACCCGTTCAACCTGCGAACGCCAACGGTCAGCAGTTTCATCAGGTCTCTCTGACCGCTGAACCAGCACGCCGTGTCTACGCCGAGCAATGACAGCAACAAGCACCGCCGGTCCTCCGCTGTCCGCGCAGCGAATCCTCAAAGAGCTTTGGCAACCTTACTCACCGCCAGGAACACAACACTACTCAATGTTATTGTTATTATGGCCGCGGTTTTCTGTAAGGTGGAGGTACTTCCCCAGTTCGGGCCGCTCATTCGAGCAAGTACTCGCTATGCCCTGCTTTAGTTGTTCGGGTGGCTTATTCGAGCGAATACTTGCAGTGCCCTACCTCTCTTGATTTTTTTTTTTTTATCCAACAGGAGGATATCCGTGGTCGCATTCCACCTTGCCCTAAGATTTGTTGTTTACTTAAAATACATTTTAGAGTACGATTTAGGTAAAAATAATGAGCAGCCTAGACTGGGGTGTACAAAAAGGGGCATTGAGGAAAAAAGACAAAAATATTTCATAAGGCTATGGAAAAGATTACCCTTCAATGTCAAAAAAGCACAAAATTCAAGAATATTTAAAAATCTCGTAATCGCACATTACTTAAAAATTTAAGCTTCTCATCAACACTTAGTCCATTGAAATGTTACATGAGCTTTGCATTTGTTAGAGGACGCAATTTTATTTTAGGGACATGTGTGGGGGGTCAATAGAAGCTTAACCTCAAGTTTGAGGGGTCGCCACCCTTGTCATCCGGCCGCCATCTTAGAAAAAGGGGTGAAACACTTTTGGCCTAAATTAAGAATTAAAGAAGTTGTAAGCAAAAAAAGTGAGACATTTTTCATAAAAAAATTCTTTTTTGCTCTATAACTTTTTTTTTATACATTTTACATAAAAAATTACCTTAGAACAATTTTGTAGATGATCTTTAGAAGAAAATTTTTCTCTGTAATTTTTTTTAATTTCATTTATTTAAAACGCTGTTACAGCGCTCCAAAGTTGACCGGGTTCGACAATGCTCAGGAGAATCCGGTCAGAACGAAATGTTTAACTTATTTTTGTTTTTTTTTTATCGTAAATATATTCTTAAATTTTTTTTATTAAATTCGTACAACTTTACTTATTCATTCCTAACTCTTTTTCATTCCCGCCACCCTACGTCTGTAGGGGCGTTTTTTTTAACTTGGTATTCCCAGTAGGCCTACTCAAAAATTTTCCTCAAAAGATCATCTACAAGATTGGTCGGAGGCATTTTTTTGTAAATTGTATTAAAAAACAGTTACAGAGCAAAAAAGAAAATTTTTATAAAAATTTTCTCACTTTTTTGCTTATAACTTCTTTAATTTTTGATTTAGGGCAAAAAGTTATATAAACATATTTGTAGGCAAAACAATTTGCTACAAATTATGTCTTTACAAATATTTTGCAAGACGCATAGTTTCCGAGATATCGCGAAAAAAGTGTTTTCACCCCTTTTTCCAAGATGGCGGCCGGATGACAAGGGTGGCGACCCCTCAAACTTGAGGTTAAGCTTCTATTGACCCCCCACACATGTCCCAAAAATAAAATTGCGTCCTCTAACAAATGCAATATTCGGTCCTTAAATTGTGACATTTCAATGGACTAACTGTTTATTTATCTATATTATTTAAAATGTATGTAATTTGTGTATAATATATTAGTTTATTTTATGTTATGTATTTGATAAATCTTTATTCCGTTTAGATGTTTGTACGTATTAGTATTATTTATTATTCATATGTATATAAATTTAGCTATTGCTATGAGTGTATATATTATTTTACTGTTGCTTTTTTTCTTATATTGTTAAGTTTCAGTTAGCACATTCTACTCAATAATTTTATAAAGTCTCCTCTACCCAAAGGTTGTCTGGAAGTGATCGCTCATTAGCGATAAGACCGCTTATTTGTTATTTCTTTTATTATTTTAATTATTTTGTATTCTATATGCGCAATAAAGTATATTATTATTATTTTTCGCGACGAGGCAACCGGGTTGAGGTAAAGAAAAGAGAGCGCTAAGAATAATATCAAAATTTTTACTTAGTTATACTTTGAATGATTTTAGGACTTAAATTATTTTCTTTCGAAATGTATAACTATATATTTTAATGATGAAAATCGATAGAGTGCATCTTCGGCAGCATCGATAGTATGGAGCACAGGAGTTTTCTGTGACCCCTCCCCAGTCCGCTGGGGGGCTTCAAATTTTATTTTAAAGAGGGTATGTCCTCACAATCTTCCATTTTGATGAATCAAATCGGTAGAGTACATTGTTACCAACAACGTTTGTATGGAGCACTTTTCTCTGTGACCCCTAGCCGGCTTGAAGATGCAACAAGCGACCGACGATACCTCAAGCCGGTAGTGATTGCTCGTAGTAACACGAGACGCCGCGTTGCACGTTACTTCAACTCGTAACCTTTCACTATAATTTGTATCTTTTTGTTTAGTAAACATGGTCCATAATGTGTTGCTGTTTCAAAAATGGCGCGTCTCGTTATCAGCCGACCCTAACATTGAGTAGTGTTGTGTTCCTGGCGGCGAGTAAGGTTGCCAGAGCCTTTGAGGATTTGCTGCGCGAACAACGGAGGACCGGCAGTGCTCGTTGCTATCATTGCTCGACGTGCTGGTACGGCGGTCAGGGAGACCTGATGAAACGGCTGACCCGATCCCAGGGATTACTTAAGCCCTGGGAGGCTGAACCGCCAACCTGTGCAAAGTCTCTGAAGTAGCAGTCGTGCCGGAGAAGGAGACCGGAGTAGACCCGGCTACTACAACAGAAGGAGATCAGGGGCCCTTCCACCCGCCGTGCCAGCAACCGTATCATCTGTGCCGAGCTTCGGCAGTTCTAGTACCGCACTTTTTGTCCTCTAAGCGGTCTGTGCAGACACTCAGTTCAGCTTGTACACGTATAGGGTGGTTTCATTTAATCAGTTATTAATATCCTGTGGTAAAAGAACGTGAGTAGTAAGTGCTACTTGTTCTGTGGAAAGCTAAAAGACAATAACTAGTTGTACCCGGTGCTTTCACTCGCTGAATTTTGTATTTGTTTTAGTACCCCTTTTAGGGTTCCACAGCCAAAGGACTAAACCGGGACCCTTGATCGATCCCATACACAAAATCTTTTAGCTTTGTCGTATTATGATATAAAACTTAGTTATATTTAATTTTATTATGTACAAGTATGAAATTGAACCAATTTTTAACTTCGGACGGGGTGTCAGTATTAAAAAGGAGGGTCCAAACGAGGCCCTATTGCTGTCACTCACGTGGCTGTCTATCCGTCGTATGTCACACAGGTTTGACATCCAAACGGTTGGAGCTACAGCCCTAAAACCAATCTTTGTCTGTGTGTTGACCCATGCAGATAAAAGGGTCAGGAAAAAATTGAACGACCCCGGTTGTTGTTGAGAGCTCATTGAGTAGATAAATACTGCATTTTTTCATTTAAAAAAATTGGAAAACGAAGGAATGAGAAGCCACCAGTCAGCTTTTTTTTCAATTTTTTCTGAGGCATTATTTAACTTCCCATTTGATTGAATATGAACTCAACATTTGGTGACAATGTTTATTATAACGTATTTTACTAACTAATACCAACACATTGATAAATCATATTTTTCTTTGAAATTCCCTAAGCCCCTTTTTTAGCGTATTAGCTTAATATTAGCTTGTAATTCGATGGATCTGATCTATCACTCTTTTTGGGCACCGGGTGCACATTCGCAGTCTTGCATGAAAACGAAAAATTGCATACTGTGGTAGGAAATCGTGTAGAGGACATATACTTTTTGAAGGGTCGCACGCGCTAGTGATGCCCAGGTTTTGCAAGCGTCCATAGGCTGCGGTGACCGCTTACCACCAGGCGGACTATTTGCTTGTTTCCACTTAGTCGTATAAAATATACTGGAACCATTTGGACTAGGCATCTCAAGAATTACAAGATATGCTACGGGAGCTAGACCAACAAAGCAAACAAGCAGGCCCCAGCATTAACCTTACCAAGAGGTTATTAATTTCAAATAAATACATATCTAATAAAAAAATAGACACAAGAATCAAAGCTAGGAAAAGGTACTGTAAATTAGAAAAATAAGCAATGCTATAAAAGGCAAATTATTCAAAACATCCATACTACTTTTTTTTTAACTTATTGGCTAAAGCAATCTGTCTCTATGATAGGACATTAAGCAGTATGTGGGACTTAAATGTCTTGCTAGGAATGCTGCCAGCGCCGCATCCAACTCAATTACAGCTCTCTGCTGGTTAAGGACGTAATAAGTCCTGTGGAACAGACCTCTTTAGTCATTTTTTGTGAGTCTTCAATCAAGGATTTTGCTAACGTGGTTAACTATTCTGCTTTTATACGTTTTTACGTATAAATAGCGATTTCTTGCATTACTGTCAGTATACCAAGATCGTTGTGTAACTATTCGTTTGTCACAAACCAAGGGGCGTTTGTTATCGTACGCAGGATATTGTTCTGGAAACGTTATATGATGTCTGTGTTGGATTTTGATGCGTTAGTTTAATTATGGATTTGTACAGTAGAATTTTATTCTCTAAAGACAGCTGCGATTTGCGCCCAATAATACAGTTTATTTTGGTCATTTGCATGCCTAATTGCTTCCTTTTAGTGAATATATGTTTTTTCCACGTCAGTCGCCTGTCCAGATGGATTCCAAGATACCTTACGTGTTCTAGAGAGTGATGTTCTCTTTGCGAACGGGTCCATGGTGTTCCCAAGTTTGTCTAGACTCGACTTCCTGTTTCTTCTTTCTTCTTCTCCGTTGATTTATTGAAGCGAATAAAAGCCTCTTACTAGTCTCTTAATTGTGGACAAGAATCACTTTAGATAGAAATGAGTTAAATGGTTAGAGGAGGCCTTTGCTGAAAAGCGAGCAGATGTTAAAGCCTCTCCACGCTCGCGCGCGAAGCCGCGAACTACCTGCGAAGAATGGGATTTACCCCATTCGCATATTTATTACGGTTGCGCGCCGCGTTCGCGCCTAGTTCCCGGTTGTTGTCGGTATTTTGTCCCGCGATAGTGCTCCCGGCATAGATTAATATATGGCGCGAACGCGACAAGGCCCCACATTCGGGTGCGGTTCAGTTGCCGATAAGTAAGTGCCACGAACGGTTGTCTGTGTTTTTATTGTTAACGTTTTGATCGTGATTAAAATGGCCGTCCATTGTAAAAATGAACTGGAAATGACATTTTTAGATTTTAAAGCCCACAAAGCGCTAACTTAAGCACACCAGCAGCAGCAATTTCGGCGTCCAGCTTTTCATGCGCGCGAATTATACTGTGAACCAGGCGCGAACCTTCGCGAATGTGAAAGACTGGTAGTTCTTGTGTGGAGAGGCTTTAAGACTGCGATATAAGCTAAATCGTGTAAATACTCCGTTTTTCTGCAAATTTTGTGGCTAAACTGTAACATCTATAAGATATATAGATAAAAGATAATGTAAAAGATATATGCTAACATATGTTTTAAAACTTACTTTTGTCTAGTGCATTACCTTACTGAATGATTTTTATTTATCGTATGTATATTTAATGCAATACAAAATCGGGAAGTAACCATTTTTTCACAACTTGTGCAAATTATTAAAGCGTGTATTCAAGGGCGTCGCCAAGGGAGGGCAGGGGGGAAAGCAGTTGCCCCCCTAGAGATCAAAAGTAGCTAGCTACAAAAGGGACCAAAGTGCGAGCAATTGACTTCCTTACCTATTAATAAATTCCGCATCGCATGACAAAACGTAAATTAATTCACAAGGTTTAATGTATACTGTAGAAAGTATTGAAATATTCAGAATAACGTTAAGATTTTGACATCCCTTTTTTAAAATCGCCGCCATTTTCGTCACGACTATATCAGATTTGCCAAAACGCAAGGCCATTAAACAGTGTAAAAATTTGTAGGTAGGAGGTAGGTATGGTGTGTGTGTGCATTGCATTTCTTTCTACGACAGCCGTTCACGAAGCCGTTACGAACATACAATTTTAATTGGTTTTGTGGACAATGCCATCTGTAAGTGTTCATAAAAAAACACCTACAGTTGAATAAATCGACTACAATCCTTTTAAAATGTGGTATTGCTACTCGACGCTAGATGGCGCTTGTTCAATGAACTCTCTGGAATTTAGTAGCAGTTACTAGACCAGGTAGAATTTACCATACATTCTAGTATGATGTTCGTTTATATACCATAAAGACGTGAGCCGCTGCGATTAATTGGAAGCTATCAACGATACAAGCTAAACAAGCGAATTGAAAAGCGATTATAAGACTACCGGCTTGACTGTGTTAGTCAATATTGATTTATATTTATTAAATAATAAGATCTCATCATGTCGGTGTTGAGTTGTGAAGTTTCTGAGTGTTGGTAACGAATATACTAGCTAGAGACGAATAATAATCGTTAAGAATATAATTTTTAATTTTATCTGGCATCTTTCAGATGTGAAACGAAAGAATCGATTATGTGGAAGGGAAATGTTAAGAAAAACTATTATTTTATTAAAAACAAGTTTATTAATTTTATCTCTATGAATTTAATGTTAACTAAACGTTTTCAGTAATAAATTATGAAAACAAAACATAATGTTTTTTGGTTAAATAAAAAACAAATTAAAACAGATCCTTGATATAAATATATTGATATAAATAACTCTACAAAAGCTTCCTGAGATAATGTTTATAAGTAATTGAACAAAACTGCTCTCCCGCAAAAATTTAATTAATTACATAAAGTTTTATGAAAGCATTTTGTGTTGCAGGAAGTTTGAAACGAAAGAAAACTGATGGATCAAGTAGCGACAGTGATGAACAGGAGAAAGTAACGACAATATCGCATGTATCTTCAGCGGTCACCACAACCACAACAGGTTATATTTAGCTGCAGAAACTACCTAGACCAAGTTCCTCTAGATATCTGGCTCTGGCGCCGAATCCTGATTCATTGATGGATGAGGATGACTGCAATGATAATTATATTGGGCGATATGTTGGACGGGGACATATGTTATTAACCGAAAAGAAAAAGGAATTGGTTGAAAACTGTTGGTCCCCTTCCACGACCTATAACTTAGCGGAAGATGCAAAACATTTAAAGAGAAAATTTAATTATTCTTGGTTGGAAACATACTCTCCATGGTGGGTATATTCCAGGCGCCAAAAAGGAGCATTTTGTAAATATTGTATGTTGTTCCCACTAAATCCAAAT
The DNA here is from genome assembly GCA_946406115.1 of Apoda limacodes. Classification (NCBI taxonomy): domain Eukaryota; kingdom Metazoa; phylum Arthropoda; class Insecta; order Lepidoptera; family Limacodidae; genus Apoda; species Apoda limacodes. The sequence continues at coordinate 28,382,864 of OX291555.1, read as the reverse complement.
TCATTTAGAGGCATATTGGGATCATTTACTATAAGGCCTTTTGTAAGTTCAAAGATATTGGCGAGCAGTGAAAAAAGCACGTTGAAACTCACTTCCATAGGGAGGCATTGAAAGCTGCTAAATCTTTTCTCGAAGGGGTGAATCGGACAAATATTCCCAGGGAATTATTGAAGAAAATCGCAAAATTATAAAATGTATTATTTGCTGCATTACGTTTTGCGGGTCACACTACTTAGCACTGAGAGGTAAACATTATGGTGACGGTATTCTCGAGGATTTATACAGGCTGCGAATTGACGCGGGAGATTTGATTTTAAAGAAACACATTGAGCAAGGGACAAAGAATGCAAGCAATCGTTCAGTGGATATTCAAAATGAAATTATTGGTATTTGTGGAAGCGTTAATAAGGCTGATGTTATGAAAAAAATAAAAGAAGCAGCAGCATATAGTGTGCTAACAGACGAAACAGCTGATATTTCTGGCACTGAACAACTATCAATTGGGATGCGATATTTTGATGAAGAAACACAGAAAGTCCAAGAAATGTTTGTCGGATTCATTGAGCTAAAAGATTTGGATGCGAAGTCGATTGCACATAGCATGGATGAGTTTTTGACAAAAGAAGATCTGAATATAAATAAATGCATTGGTTTTGGTTTTGATGGAAGGGTACAAGCGATCTTACGCAAAAAGTATACCAAAGCACTCTACTTTCATTGCTCAAACCACAAACTGAATGAGAAATGCCATGGGAACCACCAAAGATACTATAAACTTTTTTTGGGAATCTTTGAGGAGGAAGTTGATACCTAATATTTCAAGACTTTGCGAGACAAGATGCTCTATTATATAAATATTAGTTTTAATTTAATTTTATTATTTATTTTTAAAATGACTATAACCAAATAATCTGTAAATATTTTAAGTGTCTACTTGTTGACATTATCAATCAATAAATCATCAATAAATCAAATCATTCATTATCAATAAATCAAATCAAATAAATCACGTTTGTTGTATGTCCCCATTAATATTTTTTTTTTCTGTTTTTTAGTATTTGTTGTTATAGCGGCAACAGAAATACATCTTCTGTAAAAATTTTGAGTGTCTATCACAGTTCACGAGATACAGCCTGGTGACAGACGGACGGACAGCGAAGTCTTAGTAATAGGGGAGCCTATTATCTAATAACCCTTTTGGTACAAGCCCTAAAAAAGGATGTTGTGACTTGACTTCTTTTTATTTACCTCAAAGATTAATTAGTTTGTTCTTTGACAAGGCTTCAATTAGTTACTTTGAGGGTCCTGTTCCATATAGGCCACCTCCAGTTCTCCCTTTTCTCTATTGTGGACATGATTGAACCAGTTTGGTTGTGCAATGTCTTAAATGCTATCTGCCCATCTGAGTTTAGTACTTTCTACTTTGGTTTTTCCTTGCCTTCCTCACCACCTTATGACACTGTTAGTCAACTTTTGTCCATCATTCAGGCTATGTCTTCAGACCATCCACATTTTGTTTGATGTAGGGTATTACAATGTGGAAATAAAAAACTTTATAACTACAGGAAAATGTGAAGTGTCCATGAATTTTTAGGATATTTCTATGAGCATTAAGGTTTAAAAAAAAATTACCGAACACTCCTCATAATGGATCAAAAGCCTATATGACCACGGTATTAGAATAAGGGAAACCGCAAAAAACTTTTACTATTCATTTTGTATTAGATAATATTGGTAAAACCCATTTCAGAGCAAGAGTTTGACAGTAACACACTGACAGGAGTGATTTCCAACCACATTGATGAGAGTGTAAATATTTCATTGTAACAGTTGGAAAATTAACCTAAGTTGAGCATTCCAACACCACTATTTGAACTTCCACATTGCGTTTTGGAACGTAGCCTAATATAAAACCAAATCCAATTCTGTTCAAAGCATGATGAAGATGATAAAGAAGACACAAAATACAAAAAAAATTTAACACAAAAAAGCATATGTGTGATGAATAGAACATTATGTGCACGAATGACGAACTGCATAATTTTTAGTTTATAATGTCGAAGAGAAAATAAAGTTTAGAAAGGCCCCCTACCTTGTACACATCGCCATAGGTGCCCGATCCAATTCTTTGAATGAGTTCATACTCATCTTGTGGATTTCTACGCGAGATATCTGAACTCAAAACACCCCCGCTATGCGCCATAATCACCAATAAACACTAATGTAATGTTATTCACGCTTTCATCTCATTATTCACATAATTTTAGACACAAACATCACCAATTATTTTTTCACGTATCCCGAATTATTTTTTTGTCACTTTGACATTTACAGGGTTGCAACATCTAACTATTAAAAAATCTTTTACAAAAACCTACCGTGAGTAGGTGTGTTTTGTTGACAATCTTTTTAGCGGTTCGCGTTTCATTAGCTTTTGGTAGCAAAATCTAATGTTGACTTATAGCGTTTCTTTTGAGCGGTTTTGCTACGAAATGTTAAAACCCAACGTGGGTATTTTGCGCTACTTTTTGACAGCTGTCAAATGTGAAAGTGAATCCTTTGAGAAAAATACTTGTAACGTATATACACACACGGAACTGTCAAAAAATGACGCAAAACGCGTTTCGTTTGGACATTAATAGCGCCGCTGAAATTATCAGATGCGCTCAGACGGAACGGGTAGTTGGTGTTAAAATGAGGTTTTGCTATTAAATTTTAACGCGGCTCAGAAGGGACGGTCTAATTATATGCATTGAATGTGCCTAAGCTTTTCATGCGCGTATTTAATCTTTCGGTTAACCAAACGACATGACGACTTTCGGTCAACTTTCAAGGTTGCACTTTACAAGGAGATATAATCCAAGCACTTTAGAAGGTAGAGTAGAGGTGTATTCATTCTTATAGGATCACTTTGTTGTCCATCTGTCTATCTGCCTGTCAGTCTGCCTGCCTGTCTGTCTGTCGGTCTGTCTACTAAGGCTCCTTTTCTCAGGAACGCGTGAAGGTATTAAGTTGAAATTGATATCAAATACTAAGGTCTACGGCCGGCTCCTTGAATATGTAAAAAAATGAAGCTTCTAAGTCTACGAATTAAAAAATACGGCTGAAATACGGCCATTTTTGTCGTATATTATGGCATTCACAAATAAATAAATACAATAAAAACCTTGTAAATAGTATTCTGATTTACTTGAATGAAACCTTCTTTTGTCATAAAATCATTAAACCTTTTATTTCAATTCTTCGCTGACTTTTTAAGCTCATATAAAGATTTATTCAATTTTAATACTTTTTCATCATCTATTAGACCTTCAGGCTTCTTCAAATATACTTCGTCTTCAATTTCCCCGTTGAGTAAGATTATAATTTACAATTTCCCAATTGATTTATAATTGCACTAGCTAACAAGTAGGTATTATTTGTTTTAAGTGTCGTAAGAAAGGTTTTACAGCACCCAATTGCATACGTTGCAACCCCAATCTCGCCTCTCAGAATTAAAAAAACTAGTTTATAAGGGTGTCGACAGCCCGCAAAAATGTAATTATAAGGAATGGAATGAATGTCTTATTTTTTTTGTAATTAAATTTCTCCCCCTTATGTTACTGTTTTACTAGAACAGCGGGTCGATCCCAGACCACACTTGAATTTATGTCTCTCGGCTCCAAATCTCTTAGTGGACTATTAGATTCAGGATGCAACACGTATATATTGTTAAAAACTCATGTCGTACCAGACATACGGATACCTTTAATATTTGGTATGTGGTGATTACGGCCCTTCAGCATTGGCGTTGTTACCTTGACAACGCAAAAACGATTGTCATTTACACAGATAATTCAGCATGAAAATGGCTTCTTTCTTTATCTAATCCCACCGGTCTTCTGGCTAGATGGGGCGTTAGGCTTTCAGCTTTCAATTTTCTAATAAAGCTCCGCAAAGGAGTAGAACATACAACGTAACTTTTTAAAACTTCACCCAGTTTCATCTATAGGCGAGACGAAATTTCTCCCACTAATATTGCCTTCAGGGGTAGGCAGTATTAATTAGACGTGACCTTATCCACATTCATTACCTATTTCCCAATTTACATCCAGTCGGTCTACAGGTGAAAAACTAAAGGCCAGCAATGTGGAGCTTAAAGGCTCAGCATAAGCCACCAGCAACCCCCTTCGTTCCAAGTGACATCGACAATATCTTTTGTGATACCACTTCCACGCTAATCTTAGGTGGCCTTAATTCCAAACACCAACAATGGGGTTCACGAATTTCAATCAACCAAATCGGGTCGTAACAATAAAGCAAATGCTGTGAACAGAGACTATTAAGTCATCGGTTCAGGTTCTCTTACGAATTACCCCTCTACGAATAATCAGACGCTGGACGTACTCGACATAACCTTAGCCCATAAGATTGCCTGGCCAATCTCATTAGAAGTGCTTCACGACACTGACACTCAGCATCTGCCAATCTTATTGGTCCTCGGATTATCAGCAAGTGGTAAACCGCTCCCTAATCCCTGTAAAATCACCGAGCATCAAATCCATTGAAAGGGCGAATGAAACACGCTAAAAAGCACAGACAAAGCCAAAGTAGTCAGATAAATTCTTAAAAAAAGGTTGATTGTACACGGATTATTGGCCGTACAATTTTGCCCTGTGTCGACTATGTACTGACCGATAATGCACAGCCAATAAAGACCACCCCAATAATTCATGTACATGAATTATTTCCTGAACATTTCGTGGATCTTAATTTATTGGGCGTAAAATATGGACACGTGTCGATAATGTACAGCCAATAATTTGGAGCCGTGGACAGCACGGACCAACAATTGAAAGCCAGTTTGCTTGTAGATGGATTATTGGCTACACAATATGCACTCGGCCAATATAGGGACTCGCGTTCACCATAGATATGAAAAAAAAGTACATGTAAAAGTCACAGAGTAACGCATGCCATAGATTAACATAAAACCGTAACGGCAGGAAGAACAAGCTAATTGTTGATTTCGTTGTCTCATTACAACATAATCGCCTGTGACATTATGGCTGCTGCACCTAAGATGGCACTTAGCTTAATTTACAGAAAAACGGTTACGGTCAGTCACTGTACTCTAATATGACAGTAGATTCCGATTTCACAAACACATTATTATTAAAAAAATTAAAGCCATATGTGTCACATTTAAATAAAACAAGATCAAATGTTAAAATGGTATATTTATTACAATCCGATGTCGCGGGCGGATCCGGTCGCCACTCGTCGCGCGCCCAGTTACTATAACCTCTTAACACTTTATTATAAAATTATATAATCTTTTGGTACAATCCGTTAAGTGCACTTTAACAAACTTCTCGACTCGACTTACACAAGTCTGGGATATTCTCACATTTATAAGCTTTTTGGGCAATTTTAAATTACCCACAAAATTATAATTTAAATATTACAAAACGGCACAATTCAAACAGTTCAACATTTTCAACTACCACAATTACAATTCTAATTCAGTTGCGTTTAGAAACAAAATAAATAATATCGAAACGGTATTATACACAAATTAGCACATCATTTTTAATGTATTGTAAAAAAGTTGCCAATAAAAAAAGATGCTTTTCATAAATACTGCTAACGGAAAAAATATAATATATAAATACAGAAGATCATAGATTTCTTTTACAATTTGCAGAAAAAATTGTAACTAGTATTTCTAAATATTAAAAATTTATATTAAAAAAAAACCGCTGAATATTAATGAATATTTCATAAAACCGTAATTGTTTTGACATCGTCATTGCTGTCTGGGTAATTTAAGCCAAACCCAGTTTTAAATAAGATACATTAGTTAAGACTGTTTATAATGTCGAATCCTACAGAACAGAGCAAATTTCTTTCTTACATGCATTATCCAATAAATAAATAAAAAAAAATCGTTAGTGAAAATATGTAAAAACTGAATATAAAAAAAAAAAGAGAATTACCATTTTGGTTGTATCTATGGACTCATAACAATCATTGACAGGATATCATTTGTCGATTAACATATCAATAAATTTACAAATTTCAACAAGATATTGAAAATCACAATATATATTATATTATTTATTATGTATAAATGGGAATCTTCACAGAAAGCTTCGATATTATAATAGGTAGGTAGCTTTTATATTTTGGGTAACAAGTCAAGGCGTTCTGTAACATTGTATTTGAAGGCATTAACTGAGTTTTTATATATTTTTTGTTAATTTTTAGATAACTTTTTAACTGAAGGTCCAGTCAATTCAGTTTATAGTAATACATTCCAAGCAACATTTATTTTTTATCATATAACACAATCAACACTTAAAAATTGGTGTCTATTCTTTTATTACGAATCTAACATTGTCATAACAGATTTATTTAACCTACAGGTACTGTCCAAGCAGTAAAGACAATAATTAAAAATAAATGATATGATCTCGCGCCTCCATGAGAACGATGCAATGCTTGTAACTTGACATTTTTTTAATCATTTTATTCATTTTTATTATAAATCTTCCACCGAATTTGTACTAAACGCTAATTTATTTACAGTGAAACAATCAAACAATCTTTTGGTAAAAGCAGATAGCAAATTTAGATTTAAATAAAAAAAGTTTGTTCTTAAACAAAATTGATTTGGAATACATTTATATTTAACAAACAATTCGATCATGCTTTGGCACTTAACCATTACATACAAAGTTATTTTATTTTAACTTAAAGTGGAAGTAATAAATCGATCATAACATAAATCACTCTGCTTATGTTAAATTATTATTGAAAAAACACATTTACAAATTTAACCTATTACATCTAAAATGCAAACAAATATACACACTCAAAATAAAAGAACTAAATGTCACATCTATATTTATAACGGTAAGAGATCTGTTAAGTAATGGAGCGCAGAATGTCCACGTCCCAGCGGGCATTCAATTCGCATTTATAATATTTGATTTTGATCGATAGTTAAGTCAATAATTACGAAAAACTTACGATATGACCTTTTAAATGTATACCCACTAAAGATTACAGAATATAAGAAGTTTAAGAAGGTTGTTACAGTGATGAATTCGCAATAACTAAATTAATTTCAATACAATTGCCATTTCATAGCTGTTACGGAAGTAGTATACCTACTGATTGATTACACGAAATAAAATTTATTATTTTTCGTCTAACGCAAGTTCTTCGTAATACCTGTAAACAATAGGTATTATTAGTTCTGACCCGGAGAGAAACATCACCAAATTGTTACAATACTATGAAACAATAACTTGGTGTCTTAAAGAACAAGAATTATATGCACAAAATATGTTGAATCAAATTTCCCATCAATATTTTGTTTTTTTTTGTAATTTTAATTTTTTAAATTTAAGCCGACGACCCAACCGTATTGTAATAGAAGGATATTTAATATTTCAACAATCCTAGAAATGCAATCAACGATCGAACACCAAAATTAATATTAATCTAGAAAAATAAAACCTTAAAAACTATAGCTCGCCCAGAATTTTAATTTATATTTTTATTTTCTAAGTGAAAGTACAATCATGGAATAAAATAAATATTTTTTAGAAATATAAATTTAAATATTAAATTTCAACTAGATAGGACCTGAAGCAATCACACAAGTAAATTACCTATTTTATTACAATCTATTCAAAATACATAATAACCAACGTCAAAGATTTAACTCTAATGGTAATTATAAAAGGAAAAAAGTATCTTAAAATTAATAGTAACATTAAATAAAAGGATAAAAAATAAAAACAGGACTAAAGCTATTCTTTCGAACTAGATCAGAGAAGTTATCCTAATACAGAAATATAACCTACTCTCTTGAATAAATAGTTTCTTTTTATAATTTTTTATTTCTTTGCTAATCTACAACTCATGAGCAAGTGTCCTTTTATTGCAACACTATTTGTCTCCTTGTATTTGGATTATTTGTTGAGGTTACGCGGATGGCGCCATCGTACAAACAAATACAATACAAACTAAGCCATAAGGCGTTATAATTTATAACACATTTGCAGGACAATAGATGGCGCGTAGTTAAGTGTTCGCACTGAAATGAGATCTCAGTACAATTTCAGCGTAGAAACGTATTTCACCTCCTAGAAGCGCGAGTCCTGACTGGTGTCTTTTTAACTTTAGGGACTTCTTTTGCTTTTCCTTTGGAATTCCTAGTATTTTTTCGCGCTTTGGCAGTTGATGTGGACTTGACGGACCTACTACTCTCTATAGAGTTCACTCGACGATCCGATTCGAATGAGAAAGCGGGAACGAAACTCTTAACCTGGGAAGGAGAAAGACTGATTTCTAGTCTCCTCGTTCTAGACCGGGTCATGCGAACGTTTTGCGGTTCTTTATCTAAGTTCAATGGAGCTAGGGTCGGTTTCGATGCGGCTTTCCTAGATTTAATAATTTTTCTCTTCCCGGTTTCCGCGGCCATAACTTCTGGACTACTTTTTCTAGTCCGTCCATTTTGTCCCTTTTCCCGCAGTACAGGAGTAGATATCTCTTTATATTTTCTTTTCCGCGTATATCTCGAAGTTGTAGTTTTTTCGTTTTCTATTGATTCTTTCGTAACCCTAGTTTTTGTATCTTTGCTTTCAACGCTTCTAAGTGACCGCTTTTCTGTTTGCGGCGTAACTTTTTCTTTCGTTTTATCTGTACTAGTCTCTTTCTCTACATCTTTACTGCGCAACGCTCTGGTTTCACCATTAACTTTAGCGTGGTTCCTAGTTTGCCTCACGTCAACTTTCCTGCGTTTCTTTGGAACGGTGGATTGGTGTTCTTTGGACTTTTTGTTTCGACTAATTTTGGGGAAGGCGACTTCAGTACCGTCTAATCCTTTGTCGCTTTCTATATAAATAAAATCATCTAATTTTGATCTAGATTTGGCGTAAGTCTTTTCTACGGGTTTGACTGAAGGTATGTCTTCTACATTAGTATCTTCGAAATTTGTATTTTTAGCCTCAATGCTTGGAGTATCTATAGTGTTAGCTTTGATTAGTTCTACATCGTTTTCTATGGAGTTGTTGTTCATTCTGTTCTTGAGATTATTGATGGTCTCGAGGAGGGTCGGCTCTTTCGCGTCAGTCTCGTTGCCAACTTCGCTGTGGGAGGAAGTGCTGGGTTCAGAACTCGATTGTCTTTGTTTATTTTTGCTGCGACGCTTGTACAGATCTGCTTTTGTCATGTCCTGTAAATAATATTGTTATGATTTTATTTGTAAAATTAAGTAGAAAAATTAAATATCATAGTTTTACTAAAATAACTTACACGTTGTAGAAAACATAAAATATTATAATTTAACTTCTAAATAAAAACCGGTCAAGTGCGAGTCGAAGTCGCGCACGCACCGAGGGTTCCGTTAAAATTAAACTATAATGAGGGACAAACTTAACTTTGCCGTTGGACAACTGGTGTCCCAATAGATCGACATAGGTCACGGTTAGTTTATCAACTGCAAATAAGGTTATATAAGCAAAAAAAAATTATTTTTTTATCAAATTTACGGTTTTCAGATTTTTTCCTTTATGTATGCTACATGGCATTGCTTGTTGCCAAATTTCATAATTCTAGGTCACCGGGAAGTAACTCATAGGTTTTGATTTATTTGTGTCACAATATGCGACAAAAATAATTGTATTTCGGGAATATTTGTTTATTGCATTGACATATAAGCTTGATTATTAACAACTTTAAGTGTTATAACTTTTAGTATTATTATTGGGTAGGTATATCTTATTATTTGTTAAAAGACATTTGTATAACCTAATAATTATATTCTGTCAAACAAGCTACGCTATGCGACCATATCTTGCACAAACTTCTTTGGAATAAATTGTACTTGCAGTACAGTATCAGAGAGCGACCCGCAATGTTTTATCCGTCCGCTCAAGCGCTCGAGCGTTCAAATATGAAATTTGATAATGGAACTAACTTTTTTTAAACCCGAACATTGATAACTAAAAAGATAACTCATAAAGTTTTATTTAAATTTCGGACTGTAATTTCCTATAAGAATTTAATAAACCAAACTTATTGTGTCGTCATAATATTTTCTGAACTTCAGTAGAAGGCAAGATATAAGTAATTAACTTAATTTTTTGTCGTTTACAATTTCTATAAGCAGGTTGAATAATATTACGTTTATGAATGTTTTTGTCGATTTCTGATTGCATTGACATAATAAAGTTAGCTCGTAGGTTCGAGCGACCACGACTTATAGTTGACTTATCTGACTTTACAAGGTATATATTGTAAGGTAGATAATATATATTGTGACAATTTCGTCGTGGTTTTCTTTTACAAAAAATAAAACAAAAATATACACTATATACACAATATTTAGCTTTCATTCAAAGTCATCAGCAACATTCAATTATCATAATATAATGAAGATAAATATATATAAAAGTATGTTTTGTAGATGTTGACAGACGTTGTGACACATTACAGTCGTCGACACACGCCACAGTCGTTGAGACACATCACAGTCGGTGATACACATCACAGTCGGTGACACACATCACATTCGTTATTTTAATTTATATTATAATAGTTTAATGTTGCTGATGACACTTTGAATTCAAAGCAAAATATTTTGTTAAAGATTAACCATAGTATCTATTGTTAATCGACACAAAAAAGGATGAGGTTCGCCTGTTTTTTCCACAATAAAAACCAATACTCACAGCCAGTTTAAAGCTTCCGCTATCGTCGTTAGTGATCCCCAGTTCGTTGAGCAGTTCGCTGGTGGAGAGCCGACTGGACGGTTCCACAGACAGTAAGCCCGCCACTATCCGCTTGCTGTCGGTCGATATGTTGTCCCATACAGGTCCTAAAGTAAATGCACATTATTATACAGGTCACGTAGTCACTCCTAAAACCCGACTACCCAAGTTATATCGAAGACGACATCATATATATTTGAAATGTTCTCATTGAGACATTTTATTCGATACCAAACACGACACATTTTAATTTTATACGAGTTGTTCGAACTATTTATTTTTGGCGCGTTTAGGATTTTATGGTTTCTCATATCCTTTGAGACCCGGACCATCATTTGTCAAAATATGATCAGTAGCAGACGGGCTACTCGGGTACATCTGAACATGCTCACATATGTACATACATACGAATGTCTATGATCATAACCCTCTGTAGTAGTCGGGTCAGCGAGGAGGAGGTAATGTGTAAATAAATAAATAAATAGTCGCATACCGTCTATAGAGAAGGCCCCGGTCCGTATTCGGTCCATGAGCGCTGTGACGGGCTCCTTGCGGGAGGTCAGCTGGAACGGCGCCTTGCCGCTCAGCATGCAGTACTACGGAGGTAACAAAACAACTTTAAGGTTCCGTTGTCGCGCGACACTAATCCGTCGTTTACATACATGAGAACGAAAAAGAAAAGAGTTTGTACAGCGGCTACTCCATCCACATATAATGTGGATTTTTGCAACATAAGGGGTATTCACGCAAATCTTAACGCAGTCCATCACCATCTCGAAACTGCGCAGCCGACCATTCTTTTTCTAACGGAGACGCAGATATCCTGCCCGGCCGACACATCATACCTTCACTATCCCGGCTACAAACTCGAACACAATTTTATGAGTCGTGCCGGTGTATGTATGTTCGTCCGGGAGGATATCTGCTGTCGCCGCCTTCATAGCCTTGAAGACAGGGACCTGTCGATATTGTGGGTGCGCGTAGATCACGGCGGCCACACTCGTATCTATGCGTGCCTATACAGGTCTCATAGCGGTGACACGGACGTAACTCGACTCTTCACGCACCTGAGTTTGACGACTGACAAAGTTCTAGAGCAATATCCCACAGCAGAACTAGTTATTTTGGGAGTCTTTAACGCCCAACATCGCGAGTGGCTTAGTTCTCGAACCAGTAACTATGCTGGGATATCTGCTCATGAATTTGCTCTGACCTATGGATTCTCTCAGCTGGTACTTTCTCCAACGAGAATACCAGATATAGAGGAACATACGAGCTCCTTACTGGACCTTCTGCTGACTACTCGTCCGGACGGCTACTCCGTCTCAGTGGATGCGCCTCTTGGCTCCTCGGACCACTGTCTCGTTCGGACTCTAGTGTCATGCACACAACCCGGTCCTTCTGGGCCAACTAATTGGCGTCGTGTATGGCACTATAAGTCGGCAGACTGGGATGGATTGCGAGAATTTTACGCATCGTACCCGTGGAGGCAGATCTGCTTTAACTCAGAAGATCCTGACGTCTGCGCAGCCGCAGTCACTGAAACAATCCTTGCTGGTATGGAATGCTATTCAATTCAATTCAATTCAATATAATTTTATTCAGATTAGGCTACAATAATTGAGCACTTATGAATGTCACTACGCCATCGGTTCGTAAGTCTACAGGGCGGGAGACATTGTACTGAGAAGAACCGGCAAGAAACTCAGCAAGGGCATTTCTTTTCTCCCTTTCTTTTACAGCGTCCAATTAAAATATTGGAAAATGCCCTCCCTATCATAAAAGGACACTTTCCATTACAAACATAAAAAAACATGAAATATAAAGCACAAGCACAACATAAAAAAGTATGTAATATAAACAAAAGACAGTTTATGTATTCATCACTAAGAAATAATCAATGTCTTACAGTATTAATAACCAAAACAAAAAAGTAAGACTAAATACTAAGAATACCAAGAAGTTTGCAAGAGCAGACCAGCCTCCACAGGCGGTACCCGTTTACGAGTATGACACATGAATCAGCCATCGCTTCGCTCAACCATGTTTTAGGGAACGTAACGACCCAACACACACGCCACCACCGCAGAGACACTTTGAGAGAGCATGACACACTCAAGCAACTCCAATAAAACTTCGATTGTACTAGTTACAATGTGTGTAGTAAAGGAACAAAATATAAGAGGAGAAGATTGGAAGGTTCGCAATGCATTACTACCGAGCAGCAACGGCAATAAACTCACTAGTTAATCTTTTATACATCATATAAAAATACAATATAGCCTTACACTAGGTAATAACATAATATACAATGTTTTAAATTAAAAAAAAAAAATATTTCAAATACCCCAATACAAATCAATTAATTTCTAATTTTTCCAAGCATTTTTATCATTTATGTATTCATCAACTTTGTAATAGCTTTTTTTCATTAAAATATCTTTGACATATATTTTAAATTTATTTGAGGGTAAATTAACCACATGTTCTGGAATTTTATTGTAGAAAAATATACTTTGTATTGCGAAAGAGCTATGTACCTTCTGAAGACGACATTTTGGAACTACCAATTTATCCTTATTCCTTGTATTAACACTGTGGAGGTCACTATTTTTTGCAAATAAGTGACAATTTTGGCGTACATACATTATACAAGCAAAGATATATTGGCAAGGAACAGTTAAAATATCAGTTTCCCTAAATAGTTCCCTAAGAGAAATTCGAGGTCCTAATTTATAAATTGACCGTACTGCTCTCTTTTGCAAAATAAAGACTGTATCAATATCAGCTGCCTTACCCCAAAGCAAAATGCCATAAGACATGACGGAATGGAAATAGCTAAAGTAGACCAAGCGAGCAGTGTCAACATCTGTAAGCTGCCTAACTTTCCTAACTGCATAGGCAGCTGAACTGAGTTTTCCTGCAAGAACTGAAATATGAGGGTTCCACTGCAGCCTATTGTCTAATGTAATACCTAGAAACACTGTTGAGTCTAATAGTTCTATTTCTTCTCCGTTTAGGGATAATTTTGTACTTATGTTTCTGACATTTGGCATCATAAATTTTAAACACTCTAACCCGGGAATTCCTAACCCGGGAGTAGCTGCCGGCGTCAAAAAACGACCGTGGTTTAATAGGTCTTGCAGAAAAGCTAAAATTCATAAACTGCATATGAGGCTTGGACCACGGCTCGTAATAATAAGGATCCGAATATTTCTGAGTTTAAACGCAAATTAAATGCTGCCTCGAGGGTCAGTAAGAAAGCAACTGCCAGAGCAAAATTCCAATTCATCGGCAAAATAGGTGACGACTTGCGAGCTATCCTTCTGGGGGTCGTGCTTTCTGGTCCCTTGCCAAAGCTGCCAAAGAGAACTTTTGCTAGTCGTCGTTACCACCACTGCGAAAGACCGATGGTGACTTGGCCCATAGTGCTAAAGAGAAAGCCGATCTACTGGGCAGTCTCTTTGCCTCGAACTCGAATATGAACGATGAAGGCGCTGTACCACCTACTATACCGTGGTGCGGTAAGACCATGCCGGAAATCTCCATAACGCAGCGGGAGGTTAGGCGGGCGTTGCTTTCTCCAGACGTTCATAAGTCGAGTGGGCCAGACGGTATACCAGCAGTGGTGCTTAAGCAGTGTGCTCCTGAGTTATGTCCTGTACTCACGCGCCTCTTCGCGCTTTCCTACCACACTAGGCAATTTCCGTCTTCATGGAAGACTGCGAATGTGAACCCGGTGCCCAAAAACGGCGATAGATCAGATCCATCGAATTAAAGGCCTATCGCTATTACCTCTCTCCTCTCTAAGGTGATGGAGCGTGTGATCAACACACAGCTTCTAAGATACCTAGAACTGACCTCTGGTCAGTGACCGTCAATATGGCTTTCGCCACCATCGCTCGACTGGTGACCTTCTAGTGTATCTCACACACCGATGGGCACTAGCCATTGAGAGTCAGGGGGAGGCATTGGCATGTAGCCTGGACATAGCGAAGGCGTTCGATCGGGTCTGGCACCGGGGTCTTCTATCGAAGTTGCCATCTTACGGAGTGCCCGAGAGTTTGTGCAAATGGGTGATTAGCTTTTTGTCCGGCAGACGCATACGAACCGTAGTTGACGGTAGTTGCTCTGATAGCATGGACATTAATGCTGGTGTCCCGCAAGGCTCTGTGCTGTCTCCTACGCTGTTTCTACTGTATATCAATGACATGTTGGACATCAACAACATACATTGCTATGCAGATGACAGTAGTGGAGACGCTTTTTACACGGGTCGTGCAAACATCCCTCGTTCCGTTGTGGAGGAAAACAGCGGAGAACTTGTGTCTCAAATCGAGACCACACTGTCCCAGGTCTCTGACTGGGGACGGGTAAACTTGGTCCGATTCAACCCTACAAAGACACAAGTGTGCGCGTTCACCGCTAAGAAAACTCCATTCACTGTAGTCCCACAATTCCAGAACACTCCCCTCTCCATCTCCAAGAGCATTGGGATCCTTGGTGTCGACATCTCCAGCGATGTTCAGTTCCGAGATCATTTACATGATAAGGTGAAGCATGCGACCAAAAAACTTGGTGTACTCAACAGAGCGAAGCAGTACTTCACGTCGGGGCAAAGGTTGTTACTTTACAAGTCACAAGTTCGGCCCCATATGGAGTACTGCTGCCATCTCTGGGCAGGTGCACCCGGATACCAGCTTGGCCTTTTTGACTCGGTTCAACGACGGGCTGTGAGAATTGTCGACGATTCCAAACTCACATGCGGTATCGAGCCCTTAAGTCTGAGGAGAGACTTTGCCTCACTGTGTGTGTTCTACCGCTTGTACAATGGGTTGTGTTCTGGGTAATTGTTCGAAATGATGCCCACGGCTACTTTCTACCATCGCACCGCTCGCCATCGGCAGGGAATTCATTCTCACACTTTAGAACCTAAGTGGTCGCGTACAGTGCGGTTTCAGAGAAACTTCCTCCCGCGAACGCTTAAGTTGTGGAATGAGCTCCCTGCCAAGGTTTTCTGCAAGGACTACAGTATGGAGTTCTTCAAGAAAGAAGTTATTAGATTTCTGAAGGGTCGGCAACGCGCAAGTGATACCCCTGGTGTTGCAAGCGTTCATAGGCTACGGTGACCGCTTACCATCAGGCGGACCGTAAGCTTGTTTGCCACCTTAGTGGTATAAAAAAAAAAAAAAAAAAAACAAAACATTTTGAACTATTTCTAGAATTTGCAGTAGTTTCCTCATCATTAAAATTTTACTGCAAATATCAGTTTTTGGCCGCGACCGCGCCCGCGGTTTAAGTTCAGCGTTTATTAATTATTTTTGGGAAGTTTGTTATAGCAAAGGTTTAGTTATAGGAATTCGATTATACTCATTCCTTTAGGAACTTTTAAACACCGAAATAAAATGTGGTAATGCTCATGTGGTAGTTAAGGATATAGCCAAATCGATTCAGTTACTGTCCCGTAAAGGAGTATAGTCTAATAAATATAGAAAAAAAACAGGAAAGCCTAATCAAGAAGTTAAATCTAAAGTAAATTCAACTCAATGAGCTGCTTGTCTTCAAGTATAAACCTGTGAAATAGGTAAAAATATCCCTAGAAACACAAACCCCACTCGCCCTAGGGTAAGAGTGAGAAGAACCTCGTTTCTCTCCTTTTTACTTTTATAATTTTGAGAGAGAGAGGGCGAACGAACCGTAGTTGACGGTAGTTGCTCTGATAGCATGGACATTAATGCTGGTGTCCCGCAAGGCTCTGTGCTGTCTCCTACGCTGTTTCTACTGTATATCAATGACATGTTGGACATCAACAACATACATTGCTATGCAGATGACAGTAGTGGAGACGCTTTTTACACGGGTCGTGCAAACATCCCTCGTTCCGTTGTGGAGGAAAACAGCGGAGAACTTGTGTCTCAAATCGAGACCACACTGTCCCAGGTCTCTGACTGGGGACGGGTAAACTTGGTCCGATTCAACCCTACAAAGACACAAGTGTGCGCGTTCACCGCTAAGAAAACTCCATTCACTGTAGTCCCACAATTCCAGAACACTCCCCTCTCCATCTCCAAGAGCATTGGGATCCTTGGTGTCGACATCTCCAGCGATGTTCAGTTCCGAGATCATTTACATGATAAGGTGAAGCATGCGACCAAAAAACTTGGTGTACTCAACAGAGCGAAGCAGTACTTCACGTCGGGGCAAAGGTTGTTACTTTACAAGTCACAAGTTCGGCCCCATATGGAGTACTGCTGCCATCTCTGGGCAGGTGCACCCGGATACCAGCTTGGCCTTTTTGACTCGGTTCAACGACGGGCTGTGAGAATTGTCGACGATTCCAAACTCACATGCGGTATCGAGCCCTTAAGTCTGAGGAGAGACTTTGCCTCACTGTGTGTGTTCTACCGCTTGTACAATGGGTTGTGTTCTGGGTAATTGTTCGAAATGATGCCCACGGCTACTTTCTACCATCGCACCGCTCGCCATCGGCAGGGAATTCATTCTCACACTTTAGAACCTAAGTGGTCGCGTACAGTGCGGTTTCAGAGAAACTTCCTCCCGCGAACGCTTAAGTTGTGGAATGAGCTCCCTGCCAAGGTTTTCTGCAAGGACTACAGTATGGAGTTCTTCAAGAAAGAAGTTATTAGATTTCTGAAGGGTCGGCAACGCGCAAGTGATACCCCTGGTGTTGCAAGCGTTCATAGGCTACGGTGACCGCTTACCATCAGGCGGACCGTAAGCTTGTTTGCCACCTTAGTGGTATAAAAAAAAAAAAAAAAAAAACAAAACATTTTGAACTATTTCTAGAATTTGCAGTAGTTTCCTCATCATTAAAATTTTACTGCAAATATCAGTTTTTGGCCGCGACCGCGCCCGCGGTTTAAGTTCAGCGTTTATTAATTATTTTTGGGAAGTTTGTTATAGCAAAGGTTTAGTTATAGGAATTCGATTATACTCATTCCTTTAGGAACTTTTAAACACCGAAATAAAATGTGGTAATGCTCATGTGG
Organism: Apoda limacodes; assembly: GCA_946406115.1. Classification (NCBI taxonomy): domain Eukaryota; kingdom Metazoa; phylum Arthropoda; class Insecta; order Lepidoptera; family Limacodidae; genus Apoda; species Apoda limacodes. The sequence continues at coordinate 28,365,088 of OX291555.1, read as the reverse complement.
TAGTTAAGGATATAGCCAAATCGATTCAGTTACTGTCCCGTAAAGGAGTATAGTCTAATAAATATAGAAAAAAAACAGGAAAGCCTAATCAAGAAGTTAAATCTAAAGTAAATTCAACTCAATGAGCTGCTTGTCTTCAAGTATAAACCTGTGAAATAGGTAAAAATATCCCTAGAAACACAAACCCCACTCGCCCTAGGGTTAGAGTGAGAAGAACCTCGTTTCTCTCCTTTTTACTTTTATAATTTTGAGAGAGAGGTAACAATATAACAATACTTGTGAATCGTGTATATTTTGCAATGAATATTATAGTCATCGATGTTTAATCCCTGGAGAACATCATTGATAATTGGACTAACAAATATAATAAACAAACATTCACGTATGTAACATGTAATTCGTGGGCGTAGCATAGTAAAAAAATCAATTAAAAAATAAAGAAGTTATTAATATCTGCTTCTGTTACGATACAATCTGCATTTTTTTTTTACATTCTATGTTGCACACTTGTACAAATGGTGAACATAATACCAAAGTGCATTTTCTGCCAGTCAACAAAGAAAAATGATTACATAAATTAAATTACTTATAGAATTGCAACACAAATTATCAATAATATATTGCAAAACGATATCAATAATAACAAAGACAGCACAGCAAATCATATTTTGCTAAAATGTTTTCGGACTAACCTTTTTAAAAATGTTTAAAAGAAAGCGAGTTCCAAAGCTGTACAGCCTGGAGAGTAAATGAATTTGAAAGGTAATAAGTACGATGACGAGGGTCTTTTGAGCGTAAATTGTTAGACGAGCGGAGATCAATTTTATGTGAATCGCTCAAGTATTGAAATTTACACTTTAAATATGAAATAGTACGTGGATCACATAAAATGGAAAACAGACTGCATAGTTACCTAACATTTCATCGATGTTCAATAGGTAGCCACTTAAGCTGTAGACAGTAATGAGTAACGTGGTCGTACTTGCCTAAGCCGAAAACTAAGCGGATGCAATCTTTTTGCAGGGGACCAAATTTTTGCAAAAGTTCCTGAGAGATGTCGGGATAACAAACGTCAGCATAGTCAATTAAAGGAAGCACTAAAGACTGCACAAGAAGGGCTTTTGTATGAGATGGCAAGAAATGTTTAAATCTGTAGAAGCAGCGTAATATAGCTGTGACTTTAGAACTAACCTGTGTTATATGCTTCCTCCAATTTAAGTCACTATCAACGTATAGGCCAAGATTTTTTATTTCAGTCTCAAACGGTATTAGGATATTATTATAATAAAGATTATTTATTACACTGAGGTCAAGTTTAGTGAACCATGACACCAAATCTTTCAGACCAGTGTTTTATAAGCTCTAAGTCACGGTTAAGTTCATTAATTGCATCATTGATGTTATCAACTGCAGCCTGGGTATATATCTGAAGATCATCAGCGGAAAGACGGTAACAGCTACTTAGGTCGTTCGTTATTTTATTTACAAAAAATACGAAAAGAAGCGGCGAGAGTATTCCTCCTTGTGGTACGCCACAAGTTAACTCTTGCCAATCGGATTTAGACATACCGATTTTCATAGCCTGTTTACGATCATAAAGATAAGATGAAATCCATTCAATAGCTGACGACGAGAATCGTAGATAAGAAAGTTTGCCTAAGAGAATATCGTAATCAACTGTGTTAAAAGCGTTACTAAAATCAATTAATCAAGAAAGAAAAATTATCATCGCTTGCTATTAATTTAGATAAACCAAGACCCCTTAGAAACTTCCATATATTAGCTGATGAAGAAGTAAGAACATTTTCATTGACATAGCGTCGTTTTAAATCAGGTTTGTGTGTGCGTGTGTGTCAGGGTGTGTGAGTGAGAGGGTGTGTAAGTGAGAGGGTGAGTGAGTGTGTGCGTGCGTGAGTGCGTGTGTGCGTGCGTGGGTGAGTGTATGCGTGCGTGCGCGTGTGTGTGTGTGTGTGTGTGTGTATGTATGTGTGTATATGTATGTATTGATGTATACACTTACGAATATGACTCCGAGGCTCCAGAGGTCGCAGCCCGGGCCGTAGGGGGGAGCGGCGGAGCTGCGGGCACGGGATATTACCTCCGGGGCCGCGTACGGTAAACTAACACAAACAAACATACACTTGCTTATCCCCGCGTGTTCTTTTACAAATATATTTTTTTACGTACAAAAATATTAAAATCGATCAAACTACACAATTATTAACTTTAAATGACAGATTTCCGTACAAACTTTTAACTCCCATTTAATCTTGTTAGGGGATGAATTTTGCTAAATCCTTTCTAAATTCTTGCCTACGTTATAACAGGAACCTCTGGGCAACCTACGAACCTTTAGGCGCAATTGATGTGCTTTATTATAAAGATAGATACTAGCTGATGTGCTTTATTATAAAGATAGATACTGACTGATGTGCTTTATTATAATGATAGATACTAGCTGACCGGCGAACGTTGTTTCTTTTTTGAAATCAACTATCGCACCAACCTATTGTGTAAGAGTTGTACTATTCAGAAACCTTCCCCGGCGTGTGTATAACAACTTACCAACATTTCATTACAATCGGTACACTTATTACCCTTTCGGAAAATCCTTTCTTATCGAATGCCTACGTCATACAAAGAACACACCCTCCAAGTTTCAGGTCGCTACGATCAGCGGTTTAGGCTGTGCGTTGATTCATCAGTCGGTCAATCAGTCAAGCATTTTATATGTATAGATAGAAGATAGATAGATACAGCACAAATACAACACAAGATATTTTTACTCTTTTACTATATATATATATATATATATATATATATACTTATAATAAGAGTATATCATGAATGACGATACATCAACAATCTGCTCACAACTGTGGAAAGCCACAGAATCGAAAAGTCCCTTGGTTCCGTTCTATCTTAATTGTACATCGGATTTACTAGCCAGCTGTGAAAAAAAAAACATGGTCGCAAAAGTGTGTCTCTTGTCTTTTTCTAACGTGTTTTAATAAACATAAAAAAAACAAAATGACCTAATTTGATCGAATGAGAAGAGACCAAAGGTTTGCTTGGTCTCTTTCTAAAGTGCCAATTTGTGACGCTATTAACATTACTAGTTTATTTCGTAACCTTATTACTAGGGTGCCACTCCACACCACTTAACTTAACTTATACAACTATTGCGTATTTTCTGTTTCACTAAAAACATTCCTATAGAATAAGGGCCATAGGGTTACAGACTATTTTTTTTTAAATGCTTTAGGTACTTCATAACCTTAGAATGTCTGGACGATCAATGAATCTTAATTATCAACTTTCACGTACACGAAGCTTTTCAATTATACCATATCAGACCCACAACTACTTCACACTAATACGTTCTGTATTACGTAATTGAGAGATAATATCCGAATTTACACGACCGATTCTAACAACTTTTACTGTAAAAGCTACATTATGCAAGACGTGAATACTTTATTCCACAGTGGTAGCCAGAAACAAAGGTCTACAGTAAAACGATTTAAGTTATGCAGCTCGACTATTTTGCGATATTACGAATATGGTTCAATACACGTGCGCTTTATGACGGAAGGGTGCGGGGTGCGGGAGGGCAGGCATTGGTTGCATACTTGTAATATTTCAGCCCAAAATTGCCGAGCAGCATAACCATAATAGTAGTATACAGACTCGATTGAAGTATAATTTTCTTTAATTGAAGGTAGCTTGTGAAATAGTTGACAGTTCGCCGTATCGATACATATCGCTAGTGTAATGTGGTGTTGGGTTACCTGAAGCAGGGCGTCATCATCCTAGGCCGGTCGTCGGCGTCGGGGAGCGCGCGCGCAAACCCAAAGTCCACCACCTTCACTCGCGCCTCGGACACGCGACAACTCGTCAGCAGGATATTCTGCGCAACAAATACAATATTACACTCATAATGATAAACAACAATACACGTTATATAGACACAGAAAACTTAGGTTATACAGTTCTTACCTTAGTTTCTAGACACAGTTGTCTGTACATGTATATTATACTAGCTTTTGCCAATGACTCCGCCGGCCCATTAGGTTATCAGCATGAGATTCTTACGGCAAATCCTTGATTATATTAAAGAAGTTTATTTATAATGAGTAATAGCTGCAGCTATAGTTCGATTAAGTCCACTTCGGTTATATTATAGTTATATATTACTCTGACAGAATAGACATAGGCTATTTTCGTCCCGGAAAATTCAAAAGTTCTTGCGTAAAAATATCCCATGTTCTTCTACGTGTCTCTTAACTATCTCTATGGAACATTTCAGCTCAAAAGATTAGATGCTCCGTTGCAGCGGGATCGAGTTACATTTTCCGGTATAAAAAGTAGCCTATGTGCTATTCCAGACTATAATTTATCTCTGTGCTTGTGAGTAAACAAACATCCATCAATACAAACTTTCGAATTTTAATATCAGTATAGATGAATATGTATGATGCACGTTTGTGTGTGTACGAAGATGTATACATAAGTATGTGTGTGTAAGTGAAGTAAATGTGAATGTGTGTGTGTGTATACCAACCTCTGGTTTGAGGTCCCTATGCACTACGCCCCTCGCATGCATGTGTCTGACCGCGACCGCGAGCTGCGCTAGGAGCCGCCGCGCCGCGCGCTCCCCGACCCCGCCCGCCACGTGCCCCGCAAGCTCCCCGCCCACAGCCAGCTCGGTCACTATGTATGTAAACGCCTGAAAAAGACACAAAAATACAACCAACGTTACTCACATGATCACAACTATTGAACTTAAGTAACATAAAGCTTTAAATTGTCACTCATTAGGTCGGTGAACGCTTGGCAGGCGAATGGTTGGCGTCAGTGAATCCGCACCCGGCCAACCTGGACCAGATAATAGCCTAACTGGTGCTTTAGGCTAGTGCTTCTCTACTGGAGTTACAAAAGCTGAAGCAACAATACAAACATAATATCACGCCCGGTACTGGCAGGGAAAGATGAAGACCACAGACTTCCACTTCTTAAAACCAATTCGACGGTGTAAGGTAATTTAAAGTCGCCCCTTTTGACAGCAGACTTATTTGATCAAGATAAGATCAATGAAGTCAGCACCTACCAAAACTTCCATTTACTTTTCCCACATAAATTAGCTAAGTGAAATTCTTTTTACCCTTATGCATCCTCTCGACACGTTCACTCCTACCCCCCGCTTATTCTAATCAGTATAAAATGTATAAACACTATTAAATTCCTCACCGAGTCGGTGAACACTTCGTGTAAAGTGATGATGAACGGACAACCCTGACATGTCCGCAGCAGGTCGATCTCTTGTCGCAGGTCCCGCTTTTGTGTTGAGATTATCTAAAACACAAACATATTAACCACTTATATTATTCTTATGTTTTATTTATAAGTTTCATAACACAATTATGTATCATTGTCATAGAAAGAATATATAAGCAACCAACCGGTATCCGTGCTAATTTTACTATCTGGCCGGATACCGGATATTCAATAAATTATAATAATTTTATAACATTCACCTAATTCATATGTAAGGTAATTTGATCAGAAATAAATCCCGAATATGATTTTAGTATTGAATAGGACCTTTAAGGTATAATTATTGCAATTATAAGAAATATGAAAAGGAACAAAATTAAAAGACATGCTCTGTTTGTCCGTCCCTTAGGTAACAAGATCGAAAAACAAAATTTTATCACGAAATACCTGACTGTCTGTATGTCACCGTTGTTTCTGCAAATGGTATTGACTTAACATATCGTACAGAATACTTTATATTTTATATACAAAAAATATGTATTGATATGGGAAGTTGTATTCTAAAATAGGAAATATTTATAAATGGGATGTCATAAAACAGACTTTCGACATTTCAAAATATTTCTTATTATAATTTTTTGTAAATTTTTGACTTATGACAAAAAAAAACATGTGTAATAATCGGCGCCTCTTCCCATGCGCTTTCTTTTTTTTTGCTTTAAAGTTTATGAGCCAACAAATCTAAAATTACTCGGACTGTAAATTATTTATTTTAACAGTTTTTTTAATAGTAACTTAAAAAACTACCAAACACTTTGAATTTTCCAAAATTTAACATCTTGTGACCGTTCAGTAAAATTGACTAGTCTTGTCAATACCTTAACAGCGTATTCCTTCCCTGTCTGCCGGTGGATGCACTTTCGACACACGGAGTACGACCCGTCACCGAGCAGGGGCGTGCTCAGATCCACTGCGTACTTTTGAAAGAACGGGGAATCCTGAAAAAATATACATGAATTAAATTATCATATATGTTTAAAAATAACACTTTTTTGTACTGTTTTTGAAAAAATAAAAAATAAACGAATAATATATAAATTAAAAAAATAAATAAGATTAATTGAAACAAATTTTGTTAGTAAAAGAATTTATTTCCTGCACTTTTCGTCCATCGCGATAAAACTACGTCATGGTTTTTGATAAATCTTGCAAGAATCATGGACATAGAGCATCTGCTAGGCAGCTGTGTAGAAGAAACGGTAACAAAAGCGTCAAATAGACGAATCAGTGGTATCTTGTCTCTGTCATACGTTTTATTTTTATTTTCAGAAAAGAGACAGGTAGTTGCAGCACATTGGCTTTGATTTATTCTAAAGTTTGGCAATTTTGTTTGAGGCTACTCAGAACTCAAGTCTATGGATAAAATACTACAACACACTTATATACTAAAACACATGCTGTGTGACATCAGAGGAACTTCCTCGAAAACGATTAGGTCGTGGAATAAGCTTTCTTTCTGTTGCCAGTATAGAGTGCTTCAAGAATGGAATAAATTTTATTCTATAAAATCTACTCCATAACCTTAACTCCACATGAACGAATCCGCAGGCAAAAGCTGGTATGTGTATAAAGTGCAGTGTACCTTGGCCACCCATCCCTTGAGTTTGTCGTTCTTCTGCCCGGTGGCCTGCATCCATATCTGGTCCGATATGATGTTCTCGGAGAACAGAATGCTCGGTGCCACGTACGAGTAACCTGAAAAACAAATACTCCACATACTCAATGTTTACTATTTATTTTTATTTGCATTTTTTTATAAAATCCTATATCTGCAGTAACTACTAAAAAAGTACCACACTTACCTATCATATTGCACAGAAATCATATTGTTATTTAAAAACTTCATCCTTCATTAGTTAAGATGTTTTATATACAAAATGTTCTCGTCTTGAATGCACGCATCATCTCCGGTCCTTGGTTAGCTGTATACATGAATATCCCTTACCAAGAAACAGTTTGTCGTGATGTTTGGGCGCCTGTGCCGGTGAGTCGGTGGGGGGCATCCTCGTGAACTCGTCCGCGAAGTTGCACGTGTCCGCCGCGTGCGAGAGCGCCGGGACGAACGGGGCCGACACCTGCCGACGGGACACCGCCTCCCAGTCGAGGGTCTGACAACACAACACTTAACTAAGTACTTATAACCAATTTAACTTGGTCTTATCAATTTTTAGGCAATTTCGCTTTGACCCTGTGTATCTTCATATTATCCTTGAATAACGTCATGTCGAAGTGAATTTAACATTTTATCGATGTTATTCCGTAGCAACATGTCCAGGGCTGTGCCCGTCACCGTCTGACAGACACAAACATGACACATAACTACAACATTATACACAGTTATTATCTTACTAAATTCCTTATTTATTCAAATCCATATTATCTGTCTGTCTCTTACCTCTTTACACTTTAATCGCTGAACCAATTTGGATGAAATTTGGTTTGGAGATAGTTTGAGTCCCGGGGAAGGACATAGGATATTTCTATCCCGAAAGATTCAAAAGTTCCTGCGGTAATAACTATAACTAAGTTATTGGAGTTGCTTAAGTGTGTCATGCTCTCTCAAAGTGTCTCTGCGGTGGTGGCAAGTGCGTCGGGTCGTTACGTTCCCTAAAACATGGTTGAGCGAAGCGATGGCTGATTCATACTTGTGAACGGGTGCCGCCTGTGGAGGCTGGTCTGCTCTTGCAAACTTCTTGTATTCTTATTATATATATATGTACGACTGCTATGTAATATTATATGTTATATGAATATATTTTTCTCGGGAGTTACTTTAAATCCCGTCACAGAATAATTGAAAACTTTTAACGCATCCCATGCCCCCCCCCCCCCCCCCACCTATGCAATCTGAAAAACAATAGTCATTGAATATTACATAAATATTGATTGTTTTTTTTAAATCAAACTATTTACATTGTAAATCTTGTTTATTTAATGTTTCAATACAAAACATGTATTTTTTAGTTGATACACTATAATTTTATGTTTGTTTGTGATTTTATAAAGATTACCTACGCACGCAATAAAACAGTATTGTAATTAGTTTGTAAAGCTAGTTGTAGTTAATTTACTTGACGATTCGAAAGTGTTCTTAGTAACCTATTTGAATAAAAAGATTTTGGTGTTTGATTTTGATTTTTAAGCTCAAACGAACTATAGCTACAGCTATAGCAAACTTAATTAGTATAATCAATCTAGGGTGGGTGGAGCCGCTGGCATATATTATTCCATCCCATCCAACTTCCCACTAATATTATAAATGCGAAAGTTTGGATAATTGTTATTCAATCACGCTTTAACCACTGGACGGATCGAGATGAATCATGGCACACATATAGGTTAAGTCCTGGAATGACATAGGCCAATTTTCATACCGGAAAATTCAAAATTTCAATAACTATAACGCATGTTACTACTCAATCCTGCCGCAGTATGAGCATACAATTGAGCTGAAATTTAGCAAAGAGATAGTTGAAGATACGGAGAAGGCCTAAGGTTACTTTTTATACCGGAAAAATAAAAAATCCCGCGGGAGCAACTATAACCGAATTCCACCAATGAACAAATTTATACCTTATATAGTATAATCAAGGAGTTGCCGGAAGGATCCCACTCCGATAACCAAGTTTAGAGCGGGCGGAGTCACTGGTAAAAGCTAGTTCTCAATAAATAAATTAATAAAGTAGAAAATTTTGGGTTCCACAATTTTTCTTATCTGACAAAAAACCCGCTGAGTATTCTCGATACTTTCAACCGAAATGGTTTTGAACAAAATTTCAGATATATGCGCAATAATGACTGTACGGAACAGAACCTTAACATTGACTTGTTGCGTTCTGCAACACCATAGGTGTTTTTTTTTTATTTGCTAAGGGATTTTGTAACACAGCCTAATTAAGATTATTATATTATCGATGTCTACAGTTTTCAAATATGACTTTTAAAAAAAATCTTAATACTATTAAACTATATACAAGAACAATAAATATATACAAAATTATTAAAACTCAAAACCAAACTAAACGAAAGCTAACCTGGAAAAATGGATGCCTTTTGAGTTCTTCAGCGTCTCTATCTCCCCCTCCGAGCCGTCGCCGAGGGTCCTTCACCAACAGTCTGCGGAGAACAAACGTTTTAAATTAACAAATACACTATTATATATTAAACATTATATCTTATAATCATAATATCAGCTTCAATCATTTTATCAGCTTCTAGACATCTACTGATGGACGAACAGGACTGAACCGCTAGTATCCAGAGATTTAAAGTATCCAGAGACTGAGTCCACCTAGTAAAACTGCCACTGCCATTTCAGATCGCGGTCTCTACTCTAGAACCTTTTCTATCGCTGGTCATCACAGCTATATTACCGGCCCGTTGCACTCCACCTTACTAATTCTTCTTCAAGTCAAAGCTCAATTCCAGGATCAAGCAAGTAATTGCTAAGCGCGACTTCACATTGATCTAATGCAGTCAGGTAAAACTAGGTTGAGTTGTGTTGGTTTAAAAACACTTTTTAAGACTTTTGGACGGTTTACAAAGGTTGCAGGTCAAAGCTTTTGAATGTCTGTATCTTTCTTTGCCGTGAAGATAATATATGAAGTTACTTTTAATTTAGCCAAGACATGGTCAATATGATGTGTTTTCAAAAATTCCTTAAATTCGAAGAGTCTGAACGAAAATAATTTCTATTTACGTATGTTTGTTAATCTATTGACTTATGTGTTTTGAAAATGTATTTAATAGAACCTCATAAGCTATGAAGATGCTCGTTAATTCAGTGTTGAACTAACTTTTTGATAAAGTCCTGGACCTCTGGGCTGACGTCATTGGGCACGGGGTAGCTGCACCTCACGATCCGTCTCGTGATCTCCTGTTGCGTGTTCCTCTCTCCCTCCACGGTGAACGGGGAGGCGCCCGTCAGCAGCTCGTACGTGAGCACGCCCACCGACCACCAGTCAACCGCCTACGGACAATACGTAATAAACATTATTATTTTTGGTATTTCTCAAGGGTTTTGTAATCGAGTCATTTAAAAAAAGGGTTGATTGAAATAAAACTCTTCGAGATATTTTGAGTGCGGTCATGTGTCTTTAAATAATATCGAAATATGTCTTAACATAGACATTGACATGAGGCACTACGTGACAGAAAACTTGAGTAAAAACAAGGATGACGCGACATGTAACTGAGCGTGCGTGAGTAGTGATTTTTTCATTGAAATACATAAAATAAATTAATAGTTTATTATACATCATTGTTATCAAAAAATGCATTTTTCTCAGGGTCTAAAGCACTATCACGGCTATGCTGCAAAGTTATTAACTAATAGCACTTAAGACTTTGAAGATTTCTAAGCCAACACTTTGAAAAAAACAGTGAAAAGGGGCCCAGTTTAGGATTTTTGTTATAGAACAAAAGTTCATAAATCATGTTTACACGTATTTCAGGGTTTAAACCATATCCGGAAAATCAAAAAATGAAATTTAAGTACTATAGCCTCTTAAGGAGTTGGTTAAAGCTTAGTACATTTTTGTGTACTTAGTAGATTATTACAAAATATATTTTACTAGCTTTTGCCCGCCCTCAATTTGGTTATAGGCGAGGGATTCCTCCGGCAACTCCTTAATTAAACTAAAGAAGTTTGATAGCAAGCTATAGTTGCGGCTATGGTTCGTTCGTAGAATTCAGTTGCTCCCGCGGGGAACTTTTGAATTTTCCGGGATAAAAAGTATCCTTTGTCCTTCTCCGTATCTTCAACTGTCTCTGTTCAATTTTAACGCAATGGGATGCTCTGATGCGGCAGGATTAAGTAATAAACGTTAAAGGTATTCCCGCGGGAACTTCCGGGATGAAAAATAGCCTATGTCCTTCCCCAGGACTCAAACTATCTCCGTACCAATTTTCATCTAAATTGGTTTAGCGGTTCCCAATCCATGCAGTCCATCCATCAGTCAAGCGTGATTGAGTAAAAAAACAACCAAACATCCAAATTTTTAGCATTTATTATATTAATAGGATAGCTGGTTATTAATGAATTTTGCCAGCGCGGCTTTAACCGTCCTAAATTTGGTAATTGGCGTGGAACTTCTTAATTAACTCCTTAATTATACTAATGAAGTTTGCGATAGCAAGATTTAGATCGTTTAAGCTCGGTTATGGTTATTCCTGAGGGAACTTTTGGATTTTTCGGGATAAAAACTATCCTGTGTCCTTCTCCGAGATTTAAACTATTTCCATACCAAATTTCATCTTAATCGGTTGAGCGGTTTAAGCGTAAAGACGTTACATACAGACAGCAGGCAGTTACTTTCACATTTATCATACATTATTATGAAGTAGTTCAAAAGCTAACAATAGTAAATACACTTTTCAATTAACGTTTATTTATTTTGGTTTGTTAAACGCCAGCTTTAATATAATTATCTTAGGACAAATAAGATTGCTCTTTACACACCTCATTTACTTACTTCCTAACTATATGTTTTAATCATTGTAATATATACATTATTCAATATTTATTAATATAGACACCAGAAAGTAATTAAATACAAAGAGAACCCATCACAGGATCAACAGGGTTCTTAAAACCACAATTTTTTTTCTAATAAGACTAAACTGGTTAAGTTAAAAGTAATTTTTTACTTTTTTAAAATTAATTTAATGGCGCATTATTTTTGTTAGTTATCAATGTTCCATTATCAAATTACATTTTTGACCGGTCGAGCGCTCGAGCGGCCGACTATAACATTGCAGGCCGCTCTCTGATACTGTTTATCCCAAAGAAGTTTGTGCCAGATATGGTCGCATATCGTACCATGTTTGAGTAAATGAAAATAACTGTTTTAGAGGTTGTTGCGGGAGCCACCTCCTACGCAAGCTAACGTCAACAGACTGGGGAGCTTCACCACATACTTTGCGTACTACTGGACTGGCACTATGCTTCTCTGCTGGCGAGTACGCTTGCCCAGTGTTGTACCGCTCCGCGCACGCCAGACTAGTGACCGCCGCACTTAACGATGCCTGCCTGACTATCACCGGATGCCTCAAGCCGACCCCGCTCAACAAGCTGTACCCACTCGCGGGTGTCGCCCCCCCAGAGGTCCGGAGAGAGGTGGCTTGTGCCGTCGAAAAGCGAAAGCAAGAGTACGACACGTGACACAAACTTCACAATCATCATCAGCCGCCTGCCCGTCTTAAGAGCCGCAAGAGCTTTATGCGGAACACCGGCCCCCTGTTAGACGACCCCGCCAAAAAGCGCTGTTCACTGTGGCAAAACAGGTGCCCTCCATCTGACACATATGTGCGAGCCTCAGAAGAACTACCGCCGGGCCACAAAGAACCATGGCCCACATGGAAGGCACTTAACAGGCTCAGGTCCCAAGTTGGTCGCTGTAAGCAGAACATGGCCAGATGGGGACTGCTCCGAAACTACTCAACCCAATGCGACTGTAACACAGCGCCGCAATCTATGGGGCACCAACTGGCATGCCCCGCATGCCCGCATTCCTGCTCTGAGCGCGACCTGCGATACGCTACGCCCAGGGCTGTCAACCTTGCTGTCTACTTGGCATCAAATATTTAAAGGGCCATTGACACGAAAAGAAGAAGAAGACTGTTTTAGACTTTAATCACGTCAACGCTATTTACACAAATTACAACAGCGAGAGCTTGCGCTAACGTTCGTCACTGCGCAGGATCTGACCGGAACACACCGATACATTTTGTGTCCCGACTCGGACACATACCTAATGGTGCTTTGTATCTGTGAGTCTGTGATCTGATATGGTACATGAGCTGCGGCTAAATTGTATACCTACACAACTTAAAATAACTCTATACTAGCTAGGTGCTATATACTAGAAGGTAGTTGTAAAAAGGTAACACATACATTTACAATATAAAAATGGTACAATTAAACATTGAGGTTTTTTTTTACAAAGACTTTAAATTATGTAACGAGTAACTGTCGTAATTAATCAATCTTTACAATGTTTAAAGTGACTTGACATCTGATTAAACAACAACTAAACCTTTAACATCCATCAGACAGAAAACGTTACGACGTTTTAAACAAAATACCTACCATGTAAAAAAAATTTTCGTGTGATTAACGTGTTCTCTTGATCGGGAGAAAAAGTTTTCTAAACCTATCCTTTGAAATCCAGCTTCTACTCTACTAGTTATCTCTGCGGCATGAATCAGGTCACCTCATTGCTTATCTGCAACGCAACTTGAAATAACACTGCCTCTTTTTTCGGACATTGATATATTTAACTAAAAAAATACTAAACTTAATTAAATCAATTAATTAAAACAATAGTCTGGCTTTCACTTAACCACAGCAGACGTACATCGTCGCTCTCACCATCACAAACTGGTGTATCTCACATTTTGGTAAAATATATTATTTTTATTAGGTACATATTCTACACAGAAAATAAGAAATGTCCTAATTCAATGTTACTTACAATAAATGCAAGAAACGCCCGTTTGTAAAACGACGACAGCGACACGGTACGGTAGTACGGTGAGGTTTTTAACAACTTTTCCGTTGCGAATCAAACCAAATTATTATAGAAAATCGTTACGAATTAGTGACTCTGAAGGTTCACCAATTTGAATCGGAATGCACATTTAATCAGGTTATATACAAAATATAACTGAATCTGTGTAAAAATTCAGACGAGCGAAGCCAAAAGATGAGGCAAAATTAAATAAAAAGGTCAGTTAATTGTACTTAACGCTTCATATGCATTAGTAAATTAGTCCAAGACTAGCATAATACCAAAAATAGACGACGAGTTCCGACATCAACCGAACGAACCAGTTGCAATAGTGGCTTCCGCATCAAAACCTTGACGTTACACAACCGTATAACCCAACCTAATTATGTATCCAATTGAAGGTTAGTGAAGTATAACGCACGCCGGCCTATACAATTTAATCCGATTATACTAAGAAGGTAATGAAATGTGTATGTAGTCAGTAAACAGCTGCCGTGATTGGTAAATGTATCGTTAAAGAAGTACCATACATTCTATACGTGTAATTAAAGTCAGTAAATGACAGAACAAACACTAGAATTGAAACCTGCTTATAACGAATCGCTCACACAGTGGCTCCACTGTTAACGGTAACTTATGTCTGTTAAATCGAAACGTCGCGTGTTGAATTCACACAGGTTTTTATCATACAAACTGAGTTCAACACAATGAACAATATAACATTACACCTTTAACATAATTATATACCACTATAGTATATACTGTAATTTAGAATATTCTCGTGGGTATAGGGAGTGGGGACAGTTGCAATGCAACATTTGAAAACCACTTCAATAAGAGACGTAGAGCTAAGTACATAATCTCTCTACCATCTAGGTATATGTCACCTGGAAAGTTATTTGTTTACCAATATGTCTTCTCTTCTACTACGCAGCTACGGGACCCTAGAGGTGAAATCTTTCATATAAAAGGGAAAAAAAATATCATACTTTTGATATACTTGACATACACATAACAATTATACAGTCGAATTGTAAAATTAAACATAAAAATTCAAAAGTTTGAAAAAATTCTTGTTCGGATCGCAACACTATCACTTTCAGCCATTTCACATTCCCCGGGGCAATATCAATATCAAAAACAATATAGTTTCGAAAAATAAATAAAAATTGCAACTAAATTATAAAATTGCAATATCAATTACTTACCAAACTTATTGTTTTAACAATTTCAGTTATGTAATTGTTGGAATTAAACCATTGCCCTATTTCAGCATTTAGCCTACGTACTTTTAAGTAAAATACAATATAAAGTCTAAGCCTAGCTCTAATTTGAATTTATTTTTGGAGGATTGCGGGACTTTTTCTTTGTCGCCGCCATACTTCATACTTCTGTCTGCGGATATATGTTGATAAATAAGTATTTATGCACTGCTTTTGAAATTAAACTTATACACACAAATATAGAAAATACTATGTCTTTGTTTTTAATGAAATAGATTTAGGCTGATTGTTAAATAAGCAATAAGCAAATGAGTAAGTTCATAATACTATTTAATTTTGGGTCGTACAAAAATGTCATGTTAAAAGTGGTTTAGTTGATGTCAAAATCACAGGGCAATTGAAATTGAGCGTCGAGAATTACCCAGCAGGTCAAAAAACAGTAACAAAATTATTTACAAGTTCGTGCTTGACCGTTTTTCTGATTTTCCCTATATCTGCGCAGACAAAATCAGTGATATTATGCTTAAAGAAAAAGAAAAGGCTACGCATTAAAGTTTAGAAAAATTTCTACAAGCATAAGCAAAATTCCTCGGGGTATTTTACGTTTTTTTTTTCAAACCAACTTTTACACAAAAGCTGCCGTGATAAAGTCGTTAAAAAGTGTCCTTTCACAGTTTAGTTAGTCAATTTTTGGTCGGCAACAGGTAAAAAGTAAGGTCGTACAAATTACGAGTACAAGAGCGCGATGCGCAAACAGTGCGCGTGGCATTGGGTAAAGACTCTCCAATTTATCGGACGCAAGGTCGCCTTCCAGCGATACCCGGCCCAATCGTTATGTAACCCTGGTACCCACACTACGAGTATCAACATAACTGTTACTTGTGATTTTGATTGCCCGACCATTGGTGATACGGGCCTTTTCCAAGTCGGGACAACTGACACCATCCATGAGCCTTCAATTTTACAAAACGCTTACAATTTGCCTTAATTATACTAGTTAATTAATTGTAATTTATCTTAACGGCCGGATCCAGGACTCAGAACTGAGGTAACGACGAAAAGAACCCCCTTTACGTAAAGATTCTATAACAATTTAATAATAAATATGATGTTTTTATTCACTTTGATTGATCCCTTGGCATCCTCCACTTCGTACAGTTTGTCTTGAGCATAGCTTACTCATAGTAGGTACAGAAGAGGGCCAGGAGAACGTAGGAAACGGTAACAATGTTCAACACCACCACTCAAATACTTGATAAGTTTTAATATGAGGAAACGTTTAATGTTATGTTAAGAAGGGCAAACGTAATCACTTTTGCAATATAATATTAGTATGAGAGAAAACGATTGGGAAAGCTAGATGGCTGCGCATTTGTAGCAGCGCAGCTTTGGATCCCCAAAAAGAGAAACCTTACGATAAAGGTGCATGGAATCTTCGTCATTCATTATATTTATTGGAGAAACGTCCCAAAGATTAAAACTCTGATTAATACGACTGAGCATTTTGTACACATTTAAGAGTTCTCTCGTCTCGATATTATGTTACCTGGTGGTTATGTCAAAATGAGAGGGAAATCTACTTGTAACAAAATCGAATTAACCTCATTTGTTTATATTTATTAGCGCTCATCAGTAATTTGCTTAAATCAAATAAAACCCAACACACAATACCACCATTAACAACATTAATTAAAAATAAAGCAAAACAATGTAGTTAGCCCGACCTCGTAACACATACCTGAATCTTCGCAAGGTAGCCGCATTGCGTTGACCAAACCTGGTTCTAATTTACACGCATACTTTAGCCGCGGCTGATATGGGAACTATTGCCTCATACGTACACTTGGAATTGAATACATAGCTACTAGTGCCGCAGACACTTTCAACAACTAAACTAAAGTGGTTGCAGAATATTTAAGGTCATACGCACTCACCTATCCTGTTTTCATTATCTCTAGTTCTTATATTGGTACAGCTATTAGGACAAATAGATTCAGGTCAGCACGACGAACTGTCGACCTGTCGCCCCCGTACCTTGTACTGAACGTACATTAGGTATCTTTGATGACACTTTTATGTTTTGTTCACTACACCCAATTCCTCGAAGATTAACTTGCACTAAATATTGAATTTATTTGTAAAATTCAACTCAAATAAATATAACGGAAGTAAGAGCAAAACTTACGGTAATTGATCATGGCTATTGATCCATAAAACTTTGTATTCTTACTACTTTGTGTAGCAAAATATCAGTTTCTGATTAAATAAATTTCATGACAGAGAGTAACATCGCGAATATTGCATAAGGGAACAAATTACTTTACTTACACACTAACAAATGACGATGATAATAAATGATTTATTTTACGTTAAATATTTAAATAATTTCAACCTATGCAATATCTACAAGAAAATGTAACTAATAAATTAAGTTACAAGAAGCCGTAGCTCGAACACTAGGAACTACTCAATGTTATATAGTCAACTGTTGTCTATCAGCTGCTCCGCGTGTCACCCTATTGTCTACCTAAAGATTATCACAACAAGACCTAAAGTCCCGTGTCGTGATAACGGCATTGACTTCATATCGATGTTGACTGGAGGCTGTACATGTACAAATGATATTGACATTGAGTTTAACAAAATTCATAAAAGTCAAGTGTACCAGCAAGAACTTGATAAATAAAGTCAAGTGTCATCCAGCACATCCAGCACATCCAGCACTGTCCAGCAGAAGTTTGATAAATAAAATACATTTTAGACTGTTTAGCAAATCGTATTTACTACTTATTTATTACAAACAGCACCAATAAAATGAAAGTAGTACTACATACTACATACTTTTTGTAAATGTACAAAATACACATTCTAAGCTTAACGGAACTGTAGCTCCTAACCAGTAACTAGAGCCGCCATATTATTTGCATATTACAAAAATGTACCTACTCATAAAAGTAAAAAAAAAACATTAGTCACAAGTTACTACGACATTTAGTATTGTTTATGAAACACATCTGTGTGCTTTACTTAATACAGCAAACGACAGAAACACCAAACAGAACTCACAGTTGATGGTAGTATGGTAGGTACTAGAGCTATGTAATAACTTCTATGTAGGTAAGTAGTATATTTTTGAAATATGCGAACAGGAAATTAGAAACAGTGAATGCTCTTTTGAGATGTTTATACATAATGATAACAAAAGTTATTGATCAGAGTTTTTGAGGATCGTCGTCGATCTCAAATTAGAAAATGCCAAGAGGCAATAACTTCGCCTTTGTAGCTATGTAGTATGTACGCACAAAAGTTTACTTGCTACGAAGAATCTCGCTGTACGTATCAATGCGATGCGTTCGTTTGGTAGACATCTTGTTTCACACCTGGTCGGGCAAAAGAGGTACGGGTATCGGGGTAAAGACTAGACGTTTTACCCCATGACCTGGGCAAGTCTTGAGTGAACACATCGTCGGTATTTTTAGAGAGGCCCTATGGGCTATTGTCAGGCCCCCTACAAATGAAATCGCCATTTTAAAACAAAAGCCAAAAATCATCCGATGCGTTCCACAAATTTGCTATTCGACTGCACGACTGTGCCAGTACGTGGTAGAGGTGGTACAGGCGGAGGGCCCGGAACGGTGCACGTGCTGTCCGGCACGTGATCATCGGCACGTGCGCTCTCTACGTGTTACGTGCCCCTGGGACACGATAACAAACTTATGTTTACCTTTAAACTCTTACACTATCATTTCAATTAAGATAAAGTTATGATTTAAATAAAGTTTAAATTCTATACCATCTCACCATTTATCCCCAAAGGGTCAGAGATATCACGGTCATATGTGTATGTGCTACCAACGCGTTGAATGTGCAGTGAAAGTTCTGCATACATTTTAAGTTAATAAATGATTCAAATGTACGAAAATAATAAAAATAAAAACGTTTGTTGTAGACCAGATTGGACCATAGCGCGCATTCAATGCAAATACTTGCGTGATCAATACCTTCAAATAAACAGCGGCTAGGTAGGTAGTGATTAACGAGGTGAGGCCAAGACGAGCTAAGTTCTGTCTGAACGGTCCGGAGTGGCTCGGCGGCTCGGCGGCGGCTCGGCAAGGGCGAGGTCGCGGCCCAAGGGCGGCACTTTGTGCAGACCTTTGTGCGAACCAGCCACGTGGAAACTATCATTTATCATTAGTGATCGATCATTATCGTATAGCGCAGCTATCGTGTCGCGGATGTGTCAAACACAGAACACGTTCAGAACATACGTACTACATAAACCGAATGTTTCTAGGTTATTTAAACTAGAAAATGCCGTAACAAACAAATAAAAAAACGAATGTGCGATTCAGTCATCAGGATCAAAGACACAATCACATTAAGGCTAAACTTATACTTTCTTTTGGAATTAAGGGTAATCTGGATAACGATTTAATTTTTTGTTGGTAAACTTCAGTCTATTAGTTTCATTTTCATCGCTAAATTTACTTATTTTCTTACTTATGTAGTTATTTCAACCCTTAATTATTTTATTTAATTCATATATTACAAAACTGTATAATGGTTTACACACAAGACACATTTTTGCAAAATGTCATTAGAATCGATGCAGAGACGGCGGAGTTGTGGCGGGCCTTAGACCATTTAACGGACGGACATAACGTAACACTCAGCGGCGGTTTAAAATGAAACACAAAGCTATATTTTTATTTGATACAATGACAATCAAAAAGTTTTTTTTATTTTACTTTTGAATGACGAATTGCTTTTTTTTTTCTAGTACACTAAAATCATCGATATTAGTAACCTACTTAATTGTTTTGACCAAGAATTTAAGTTTGAAATTCACTACATTAATATGGGACCACCTCGAAAGTATACTCTTTTAAATAAAAAAAGAATTTTGAAAATCCGCCAGAACAAACATTAAAAAAAATACAAACATCCGAATTGAAAACTTCCTCCTTTTTTGAAGTCGGTTACACTTAAATTTCACGTAAGAATAGATTAAAGAAGATTCACAAAATCTATAGGTAATAGGACTCAATATCGTGTTCAATATCGTGTGTCACTCTACCTCTGACTATGATATCCACCGCCATGTGATCAGGTATTCTATTGGTATGACGTTTTTGATGTTCCCTGTTTCATTCCAGGTGACTTAGAGCTTACAGTTATTTGTAACTGACGGAGGATCTACAGAGGATTGGGATTTTATTTTATTCGTCTTTTAGGAAAGTCCGAGACATGTTGTATGGGATTCATGTTTATGATTTCTACTGGCGGCTCCAACTTCTTGATGGAATTACTCAAGAAACGAGCTGTGTTAAGTGGAGCATTATCCTGTTTCATAAGGAATTCCCATGAATGCAACCTACGGTTGAACCTGTGCCTGATGAATCTTTTTAACGTTTAAGTTGACCTTCAATAACAACTTTGTACATGCGTCTCAAGTTATTCCTCCCCAAACCAAAACCTTCACGAACCTTACTGCTTGCTGGGAATACTTATAAAAATTCCATGGTATTCTAAGGCTCTCGGCCCACCAACCTGCATTTGTCTGTCCAAAGAAATTTACTTCACATTTGCCTGTTCTAAACGAATATATATAGAGCTACGCAATTATACCCGAGCAGTTACGGACCTCGAGCTGGAGCTTGAGTGCGCAGGTTCCGTTCCTTTATTATCCTTCAGATTGTGCGCTTGCAAGTGACCACTTTTGCTGTTTGAAGACGTTGGCTTTCTTCAACCAAAGCAGGAAAGTGATTTCTCAAAATTGCGATAGCAATAAAAAAGCCATTTCGTGGTGTTTTTTTACCCAAAACCGCCTACATGTCTCGTGTTTATCCTGGTTTGTTCCTACCTTATCTAGGTGTGCCTTACAGTTATACGTATGGTTGCCATCTCCTAAATCTGGCAACTAGGAGAAGAATCGTGAAAACCACGGACCTTGGAGCTTAGAACCTGGACATGTCAACGGTTTCTTTCCTAAAGTTACTCAGAAAAAAAAATGTTTTAAGATACTGTTAGCAGTCTTAATACATTTTTTACTCTATTGCCAAAACGAAATGTTCTAAAAGTTTTTAGGAACTTTTAAACGCGGACTATTAATGAAACCCCGTCCAGACGCTCCTCGAACGTCCTCTAAACTAGGACAAATCAGGGGAAACCCGGACGGATGGCAACCCTAGTTATGCGCGATATATGTAAATTTTGTGAAACCTCCCGCGCAGCGTTTGCCTCCGACAGAAGCTCGCTAGCTTTGTGTTACGATTTTGAGAGCAAAAAGTAATACAGATTAATTGAAATTAAAAAACAAACCAATTGATACTCGACAATTCAAATACTGAATGAATTTTTAACTGTATTTTGCGTTCCACCAAACAAATTGTGTTTAAGGACCTCTAAAATTAAGCGCGCGACAAAAACGAACATTATGATAAATTTGTGATGTAAACAAAAAGTTATGCTCGTTGAATACGGTCGCCCCGCGCCGACACTTGTTGCAATTGAAATAAGCTAAATGGACTTATTTAAACCAGTGACGCGAAGGACAACAATACAACATAAGCTAAGTTAGAAAGAGAGCAAAACATTCTACGGTAGTGCCACAAAATCCCAGTCGTTGGCATATCAGCTGGTTGTTTATATCGATTGTATAAACAAACGTGCCGTTTTGTCTTAAACAGCAAATAACCATTTCAATTATTTAAATAGTTATTTGTTCAACAAGTGGGCAAAAATGTTTATTGTGAAGAGTGCCAACTTAAAATCCCGAGCGTAGCGAGTGTTTCTAATATAGGCTACTCCGGTAAAGTAGGTGCTTAGTTCAGCATACGACACTTGTTGTCTTAGCTCATCTGGTGTTAAATAAAAATATTCGTAACTTGAGTCACTCATTTAAAAAAAAATACAATATATACGTAAATAAATAATCTAAGATTAAAATAACTAATTATTTTCACGATATTTCGCTTTCTTTTTATTTTAGACGTGCGTTCAGATATTTACTCTATGACACTTTTATCGAAAATAAACCGGTTTTTTTTTTACAATAAACGCTATTAATTATAAGTAGGTATTATTTATCAAAAATATTCAGTAGGTCAACAAATAAAAAAATGCAATGTAGTTCTGATTTTCATTGAAATAATTTTGTTTCAAAACCAATTATCGCGTTGTTTTTTTTTTTCAGTATCGCAAAATTTCAAAAGGTAATAAATTCGAACTTTGCATTACTTTGTCTCATGCTCTTAGCAAAAATCGATTTTGCCCACTGTTATTAGCATCAAAACCACCCTTTTGGTGCTGGAGAGGTAAAAATATATTTTCCTAATCTTGTGTATAATATTACCGAACTTCAGTTATAGTACATTACTGCCGCGGCCTGAAAAAGCAGCATAACAAGGCGATCGTGAGTATGTTATTTTGGCTTAGACATATTTTGGCTTTCGATTCCTCAAAAACTACTGGACCGAACCGCTCTGATGATATATCAATCGATACGCTACGTCATGACTTAGATCTGAAAGGCGTCTGAAATAAATCGGTCCAGCGGTTCGTTTTTTTTCCGTACAAAACTGACTTTTTTATGCACGCAACATAAATTTCATGTATAATTTCATGTATCGAGGGGTAGTTAAGGGTTTTCGAGGGTGCTGATTTTGAATTTTTTATCAGTTGCATGTACTACTTGCTGCCGAACCAATTTTGTTTTTGTTCACTCAGTGAACAAAAGTGAGTTCTATTCACTGTTATCAATGACTAAACTGCCCTTTTTAGAGTGTCAATGGTAAAAAAATGATTATTTGTTTTTTTTTTTTTTTTTTTAATACCACTAAGGTGGCAAAAAGCCTGCGGTCCGCCTGATGGAAAGCGGTCACCGTAGCCTATGGACGCTTTCAACACCAAGGGCATCACTCGCGCGTTGCCGACCCTTCAGAAATCTAATAACTTCTTTTTTGAAGAACCCCATACTGTAGTCCTTAGAGAAAACCTTGGCAGGGAGCTCATTCCACAACCTAAGCGTTCGCGGGAGGAAGTTTCTCTGAAATCGCACTGTACGCGACCATTTCGGTTCTTAAATATAATAATTATAGGGAGAAAATAACCCCGTTTTAAAACTGTTCACTAATCTGTGGTAAAAGTGTGCAATTTGAAGTGTGTACAGAGCTCTGACTGCATAACTTAAACTCGAACCGGACAAAGTAGAACAAGCTTTGTATGATAGTTAATAACTAAAATCGATTGACAAAGAATGGTCGATCCGTCACGGGTTGCGACAATCGATTCTTCTCGATTTCGTTACGCCTTGATGGAGCAACTATCACAGTTGAACAACGAGGTGCCATTTAATTTTGCAATCTCCACTAGTTTACAGCCCACGCCACGTACCGTCATTTATTTGTCTACTCGCACAATTTTCACTATCTGTCGTCAGTTTACAGCCACGCATCGCTACGTATATGTCTACTCGAACAATTTTCACTATTTGTCGTCAGTTTACAGCCACGCATCGCCACGCATATGTCTTCTCGTACAATTTTCACTATCTGTCGTCAGTTTACAGCCACGCACCGCCATGTATTTGTCTACTCGCACAACTTTCACTATCTGTCGACAGTTTACAGCCCCGTACCGCCATGTATTTGTCTACTTGCACAATTTTCACTATCTGTCGTCAGTTTACAGCTACGCACCGCCACTTATTTGTCTTCTCGCACAATTTTCACTATCTGTCGTCAATTTACAGCCACGCACCGCCACGTATTAGTCTACTCGCACAATTTTCATTATCTGTCGTCAGTTTACAGCCACGCACCGCCACGTATTTGTCTTCTCGCGCAATTTTCACTATCTGTCGTCAGTTTACAGCCACGCATCGCCACGTATATGTCTACTCGCACAATTTTCACTATCTGTCGTCGGCTGTAGCCACGCACCGCCATTTGTTGTAGTAATGACAATTATTATCGAATCAGCAGACAGAAAATCCAAGATATTGGCCTCCTCCATAGATTTCCTGAATGAACGTTTGCATCCCGCGACTTTCCGCGGCCCTAAATAAGAATAGCTCGCCAGTCCACGCTGCGTTTTCCGGTTCGCGGTCTCCACTCTAGAACCTTTCTTCCCCATTGTTCATTAACCCTACAAGCACCTAGCAGCCCTACAACCCTCACAACTTCAGTTTACTAATATACTTTAAACGTAAAGAAACTGCAAGCACAGCACTTTCTGCAGTCCGCTGAGCGACTCTGAAGTTAAGTATATGAGGCTAACAGTTGTGGAATAGGTTTTAGAACCCTAAGTCATCCATCACTGCCAAATAAAATCGTTTTTATAAGCGCTAATTAGGTATTTTTAACCGGCTTCAAAATCCGTCAATTATGGACCGATTTCTAAAATATTTTTTTTATTCGGAAGAGTATGTTCCTAAAGTGGTGCCATATTAATTTAGTAGATTAAAAACTGAAACTGTTGGAGTTAATAATTGTAAAAAAAATAAATAATTGATTTTACTACTAATACCAATATTCCAAAAATAAATGTCGTCGTGTGCATGTATACGCGGACGTGAATGCGTTAACTTCGCGAGAGTAGCTACACTACATGTAGTGCTAATAACTTATACTGTGGTACAAGTGTGCGCGGGTGACATAACGAGTGCACGCGAGTGAACGCCAAGTTCACGGCTAGAGTCGCCGCGCCCGCCGCCGCCCCCGCCGCCACCGCCGCTCGACCCACTGACCCCGTTCTGAGACCTCGATTCGCAACTCATATAGCGCCCCCTACATCATCACAATTTTCATTATTTATTACCAAACAATAAGATTCATAATTATATTAAAACCCCTGTCCAATCTTGACTTACTTCTTATAGTACGCCAAGAACTGGCATAGGGGCCAATTACTGTAATACGGCTGACTTTAAACTTTTTTATGATACAGAGACAGACCCTAACGTTATAATGTGGGAGTCTGCGGTCCAGTCACTGGTCAAACACCCCCCTCTCTGAAGACTAAAATATACATACAAATTTCATTTATACTTTTAGTTTTGTGTCTCCGTTTGTTACACTGTTTTAAATTTTAAGAAAAGATACTTAGTGACATTGTAAACAATTCATTACTGATATGAATTCCCCGTAGTTTCATGTCGCCTAATTAATATGTTGATTTTGTTTTTGTTTATACATATATAAGTTTGATGATAGTAAATATTCCTGTTGTTGTACAGTTATGACACAGATCAGTCGTAAAATCGGACCTTACGAGGAAAATACAGAAAAAAAACAGTTTTTCTTACAAAACACATGCGTTCTCGTTCCCTACAATACTGGTTATTGACTTAAAACTGAGTTTTTAATTTACCTTACAAGTTTTTTGTGCAAATTTGTGGCGAATGGGGAACTACTGATGTAAAGGGTTAAATTATCAGTAGTCATTGAAAGTTATACGAGGGCCATTAAAAAATATTTCATAAACGTATATGATTTGTTGCGACATAAAAACAGAACTGGAACACGAAATGAATACAATTTTTTCCAGGATATCAAGGAAAATACAGTTCGTGGAATGCAATAAATAGTAATAATAAATATTTTAATAAAAATACACCGTTTGATTGCTATTAATTATGAATATATAACAATAAACCCAAGTAGCACATTAGCTTGAATTATATCCGAAAACAAGCTATATTACAGTCTGATATTGTAATTTAGCTGGAATATAGAATAAAAGAGTCTGATTACTTACTGTATTAGCGGGATTTCGCACACCGTTATACGGCACAGCTGACTTATGACTGCATAACGGAGAAACATTCAATATTATGCATTAATGTAGAATTTGAAATCACTGTTGTATAGACAAATATAATGCTACTAGCTGTTCTAGAAAGCTAAAGCATGTAAACGGCTGTATTAAATAATCAAATATTACGATTGTATTTTATTTGGTGTACACTAATTATATTTTAATGCTATTATAAGCTTGACTGAGCTGTATTAATACACGATATAAAATGTCTAAAAATGATATACGATGTATATAAGCATCAAATGACTCACTGAGCTGAAAATTGGTGTAGTTAACCTGCACTCTAATTTTTATATATCAGCTATTATACAGCCTCTGGAGTTATTAGAGTATAAATATATGGGAGAGTGTTAATATGTCTTATTTTTCACAACTTCGCAATGAGTTTCAGGAACGAACGAAAGTATAAGCACTGTTAAAAGTAATTCGCTTGTTGGCAACACAAGTAGGATCACAAAATTAAATGAAGTTATTTGTACGAAATGATATTTTATAAGGTTTCCTCATACTTAAAAATACTCTTTGTTACTCTTGCTTTTTAATCATAGACAAAGATTAAAACAATTTCATTCAATTGTACAGCTAACTTAGCCATGTGTGCTACTTGGGAATGATTCGTAATCAACATAATTGAATAAATGTAATTTGCTCAAGTTGTTAGGTTTTCTATTTGTAATCTGTAACCTATACTTAATATACCTACTTTTCGTATGCACAAAACATCTTTTGTTTAACCCGGCGAGAGTGTGGCAGGGTATGTCATAACCACTGTAATAATAATTTGCGTATATTTTTTGTTCGTGACCTTCAAAGTTGTTGTCGCGCTGAGTAGCTGGAGGGAAAGGGGTGCGATATTATCAGTCAGTATCAGTAGTCAGTCATCAGTTAGTAATAAAGAAATATCTATCTATCTATCTATCAGTGATGAATTCCATCTGCGGTAGGGCTTTCAAAAATTATGTGTCACATGATATGTGTCGGTAGTGGATAAAAAATGTAATTTGTACGAGATCATTTCTGTTTCTTACATAATATTCATAGGTTTCTGTACCAACTACCAAAATAGTTAAAAATATTTTTTCCATTATGTTAAAACTGTTTCCATAACGGTTTGTGAATCAGTACGATAAGATCATCTGAATGCAGTGTCAGTCCGCGAGCCGCGACCGACTGACCCACTTGACACCCGCACCAAGAACGAGGTAACTACGAACTTAAATACGAGAGCAACATTACTTTCAGTTGATCATCTTCACTACATGTAAACACGTTGAAAAAAAAAGGTGGTTCATATGGGTCGAGGACACTGATTAGAAAGGATAACTTTACTGGACCCTAGGTAGCAACTTATGTAATCTGTATGTATAAACTCTAGTCTACATTATGACATATTCACGCCAAGATAAAAAAAAATCCTTCACTTATATTGATGAAATAATATTTAGGCTACATTTACATGCTAACTCTTGAAAATCTCTTCTTCATACAAGTGTATGCAATTTGCTTTTACTCCAAATGTGAATTTTGGCTATTTCTTTAATAAGCAAATGGTTATCGTGTGTCACCGTCCCTTATAAATAACTGAACTTGGCTTTCGCATATACTGTTTACAGTCAAAACAATCTTAACTAGTAATTTTACCCACATACAGCTCACACTATACCAGCCCACTGATTATCTTAATAAAATGGTAATAGAAATCGTATTTAAGCCCATTACCATTGGCACGCACGTAGGTGTTGTGTACCATTCAAAACCTGACAATCCTGCGGTCGGCACGCTTCTTTAAGTCAGTGAAATTATTTTTCGGTATACGAGAAGATTATAACACGTTTTATCGCTTTTACGTACGAATACAGAACCAGATAGCATAGCCCAACGGTTGGACTTAATTCATGTCTTGACGAACTGCTGGGCAATTATTGTCTCCAATGGTAATGCTTTTCAACTCACCTTAGCTATTACCGCGCACGCAGGCGCCGGTGTTGCTTCGCGACAATGGTACAGGTCAAATCCATTACTTAAAATTACCTATCAGGTCGGTGGTAGCCCAGGGGTTTCGATTTCACTTTGTGTCCAGAGTGGCGGAAGTTAGAGACCGGCGTGTACCAATGAGTTTTTTTTTTAATTTCCCAAGTACATTGAATATTCACACCACTGGTTTTTCGGTGAAGGAAAACATCGTGAGGAAACCTGCATAGGTATGTCAAACACAAAAGACATATGTGAAGTCCACAATCCGCACTGGGCCCGCGTCAAGGTGAGGTATATCATTAGCCACTGTAAGTATCGTGTTGTGAATGTTGTGCAGTAAACCCTAGCGCATTCAATTCAAAAAACGTTTACCGAAATCATGATCCGAAACGGAAATAACATTACGACGAGACGGCCGTCAAATCAAAAAAACACAAAAATCCGCGCGCCGTGTAAAAATTCAAGAGCCGCTCTCTTTCGGTCGCGATTTTTTATGCCATTCTTGAAACCGTTGCGCCATCGCCACCAGAGTCATCCGTTTCACTTTTACCGTCCACTTTCACTGGTAGGTAACGGTACGCGCACTCCTTTCGCACAACTTGCTACTTTATCTCACACGACATAAAGTACAAAATCAAAAGATAATATTTATTGGTACGAAATCGATCGTAAAATCAAAATTTTGCCAATTTGAAATATACAAAGCAAAGATTTTATTTTGGTAGTGAGAGATGGGAAGAAATAGTCCAAGTGTCAACGGAAAATGTGAAAGAAATCTTGAACAGTAGCGAGTGCGGAACGATGAACGTGCGCGTCGTCAGTTTGAAAGTGGGTTTCCCCCCACTCTCGTCTTTGCAGGCCATCACCACACGGCCGGTACCGTAACCGTTGTGTCATCAGTTACAATACACTACACGACGCGGAGAAACTAGCTAGCGGACGTAATAGCTAATATAGTGATGTATGAATTAGACTTGCCGAAACCAAAATCCAAATCGCTGCTTATCATGAACTGTGACCATTACCAGAGCGATTAAGAATTTAAAACAAATATTAAAATTGTTCAAATTACTAAATTGCGAAAGGGCATTCCCGGTTTCTTAACCCTAGCGATTTTGGTAACTTGTTTTCGATATGTGTAGTTTACAAAATATGAAGTTAGAGGCCGTTATATTGGACAGCGAAATAAAAACAACATAAAATGAAAAATTAGTGATGAAGAAGAAATGAAAACTACATTATAATACTACATATGCATAGATTATTTAAAACATGATATGTGGCATATTTTTACTGTACTAAGTTTTTTTTTTAAATATCATACAAGTAGGTCACCAAAATAAAGAATGCAATCTACAATAAATTCAATCAAAAAACACGCAATAAGTAAGCAGAGAAAAATGAGCTTTACGAATAATAAAATGGAGTATATTTTCTAAGTAATCATTTCGCGCATGGATGGAAAGCAGCTTCGTGACACGGGGAAACCCGAGCCGGGGCACACAACACAGGTTCGCTTATCTCTATCTCTTTCTTTATTATGAATTAACAGACCTGTGGGAAAGCGTAAGAGGCAGTTTAAGTAGCGGAACTTTATCAGTAGCTATTTATAATTTACTCGACGCGACAACGGACTTCCCAATATCAGGATTACAAAAATGTGTCATCAGCAGGTTAAACTAAAGTGGTCTGTAGGTTGAACCAACGGCTGTTGAAAACGCAACAGTTTGTTTGAACATAAAATTAAAAACAAATTCGAACAACGGCAAATTCACAAGGTCGTAGATGTAGGAAATACAAACTTAATAAACATAAATAAATATTGCTATGTGAATGTTCGCCATGTAATAAAAGTTGACCATTGTAAAAGCACAATCAATAAAGATTGATAGTTACGAGAACCGGAACTAAAATTATATTAGCAAGCAATACCGTCACGATAAGAAGAATAAAAATGGTAGTGAAAGTGCCAGCACCAAACCTCTAGTCTAACAATCGAAATTTAAAATTGGAACGGGTTGCCCTCATTCCACGCGTGTCTTTGCAAGAGAGCAGTCGGTCGGACGGACGTTTAGTGCAAAAATAAATCACTAAAATTAGATTAACAGCCGCAAATAATTGCATTTCATTCATAAACTATCATATGCCGGAGTTGAGTTACTGGAGCGATTGTCAATGGAGTAAAATTAGTTATATCATTCTGCTCTGATTATTATTAACTCTTTCAACTTTCACTCCTCGTCTTCAGCTCTGTTACAATAATGATGTCGCTTTGATACACTTCGCCTCTCAATCTCTTTCACTCAACACTGTTTGTTACGTAAATAAGAGGTTACGGAAATAATATCAAGGATAACTTTAGAAATGTATCATAATTATCTAAATATGTTGTTCTATGGTATTGAGAGGACTTGCTTGCTTCCCGCATTGCTTGACAAGATATGTGTTTTCTCAAATTAGTTCGTTTCTTCAATATAGTAGATTTAACAAGTCACTAGCTTAATCGACCGATGCTTCAAGGCCTTTTTACTTCTGACTACAACGGTGTTGGCAAAATTTCGCGGAAGTCGACATTTCCGTCAGCGCACACATTAAACGTGATTGTTAATTTATGGTAAATAACTGAAATCGCGACAAAACATTTTAGGAGTGGGTGTTTCAAATTGTTGCTTTCACTGTCCACCATAGTTTTAAAGTAATTGAGCGAAGAAGCGTTAGAATTATAAAGAAGTGAACGTAATTGTATACTTGTATAAATTGTTGCTAACTAGTAGCTACAGTAGAACAGATACCCACAGAATTGTTAATAGTAATAAAAACCGGACAAGTACAAGTCTGACTCGCGCACCGCGGGTTCCATACAAATTAATAGGTTTTGATTTATTTGTGTCACAATATGCGGTAGCAAGAATATGCGTAAAAAAATATTTTTTTACTAACAAGCTTTTAGCAGACCAGAGTACTTGTCAAGACAAATCAAAGGAGCCGACAGTCGATGGCGTTGTATCGTTTCATTGCGAAGTTCCTATGGCCACCTTCCAGCTCCATCATCAGATCAGCACCATGCCATCATTTACTCATGTATGCAAATGCAATTTCAGCTCCATCGGTAACCGGGCAGTGGATCAAATTTAATTTGCAAGATTTCATGACAAACATCGGGACCGGTAAAACTAAATAAAAGCTTGTAAGAATTACCATATTTTTTTTTCTCATTGACTTAGAAGCTTGATATTTTACAACATGAAGTGCCCAAAGACTTTACTATTTGATATTAATTTTAACTTGATACCGCCACGCGTCATTGAGTTAAAAGGTCTTGCCAGACAGACAAACATTTTTATTTAAATGTGTTTTAACTACAAATTAATAAATTTCGGCTTTTTCCTATATTTGTGATGTAAGACTTTGCTTCGTGTCAAATTTCACGATTCTAGGACAACAGGAAGTACCCCATAGGTTTTGATTCGTTTGTAAATGACAAAAAATGCGACGAAAATGGCTGTATTTTTCTACTGAGTTGACTTAAAAGCATGATTTTTTTACAGCTTCAAGTGACCGTAGACTTTACTATTTGATATTAATTTCAACTTGATATACCTTTATGCGTTCCTGAGAAAAGGGGTCATAACAGACAGACAGACAGACGGACAACAAAGTGATCCTGTAAGGGTTCCTTTTTTCCTTTTGAGGTACAGAACCCTAAAAATGGAGGATAGTTGAAGTGAAACCAACGTTGTCTTAGCGATCCGCTTCTCGAGCGCCAAATACAAAACTATTGCCTTTCCATTTCTGTTTTGTAAAAACATGTTTCTAAAAGTTGTGCTGGGGTGCTGGATCTGATTGTGCTTGTCTGTACAGCGAGGCGAGACTCACTTCCCTATCCTCCTATCACGTTGTGACGAAATACAGTAAGCGTAAGGTTTTTAAGTGTAAAGTATTTCGTGATGCAGATTCCAATAAAATTTTCCATAAAAAAATTAAAATTTAAATTACAAAAAAGTTCAATGTGTAGACAGATAATGAATCTAAGGCTTGCAACATTATTAACTTATCGCAAAGTTGCGAGCTCCTACCTTACCTATATTAAAACTGTCTCCCAAAATAAAAATTGCACAATACGATCGACATCTGTTCAAATGTTTACTAAAAGCAAGAAAAATATTTATTTCACAGTTTGATCTCTACTTTTGCCGACCACAATATAAATTCAGTTTGTAAATAATCTTCACTGAACTCTGTTAAACTGCGACGCCTTGTGCAACTGTTGTTGCTGCAAGTCGAATGAACACAATGTTATTGTAAACAAACACAAATAATATGTTGTTTTATATTACTCGGTGTTTAAGTATATATACATATATATCATTATCATGTTACAGTAAAACTAACTAAATAGCCAGAAACACTTGATTGTTTAACTACAATTGGGAATGGAAATGGGAATAGGTTTCAGGTCGTGGACATCACCTCGCGCGCCTGTGTTGCGTACTTGCGTAACATTCGATACCGACGCTCGCGGCAATGGTTATGGAAATGAAACCGATTACCATTAAAGTTAGTGAGCTACTAGCTACTTGTACCTAATACTCGTATCGTATCTTTCAACAAAGGAATGGGTAAGGTTATTGAAGACCATTAATGTTGTATGATTGTTGGCAAATTGTATTGACGCTACGGACAAAATATTTAAAGAGATGATAAAAAAATATTTACTAAGGTAGACAATTTTTTTTTTCGTCGTTTGAAATAGCAATGTCAAGGCATTTATTTAAAAGTGCTTGGATATCGGAGTCGTAGCAGAAACAACAGTCAAGGTACTTTTTCCTCGCTGTCGCAACGTAACGTATATACAACTGATGTTTTGTGTTATCTGCTAATGCACATTTCGTCAACCTTCGTTAGTAGTAATTATGGCTTTCGCTACGGTCGCTCGACTGGTGACCTTTAGATTATCTCAAACACCGATGGGCACTAGTCATTGAGAGTCACGGGGCGGCATTGGCATGTAGCCTGAACATAGCAAAGGCGTTCGATCGGGTCTGGCACCGGGATCTTCTATCGAAGTTGCCATCTTACGGAGTGCCCGAGGGTTTGTACAAATGGGTTGCTAGCTTTTTGTTAGGCAGACGCATACGAACCGTAGTTGACGGAAGTTGCTCTGATAGCATGGACATTAATGCTGGTGTCCCTGAGGCTCTGTGCTGTCTCCTACGCTGTATATCAATGACATGTTGGACATCAACAACATACATAGTAGTAAATAAATATATATCGCTCGTAAAAAATCCTGCAATTTCATTCCGGACATTCTCTTTGATCAATATTCCTTAGATTTATCACGTACAGGTTTTGTCTGAGGTACAAAAATGTCAAGTAAAATTAGGGCTGCGTGGGGGACAAAGGTCATCCATCACCTCTTCTTTAAATTAGTCAGTCTAAGAGTATTAGTGTCACAATTGCCATGTACCGATTCGATATGGCTTCGTGGGTGGAACCGTTGGAAACAGCCAGACTTTCAAAAAACACAAAGTCTACCATTTGTTGCGGTACCTGGACAGTGAAAAAAATTTCATGACTTCGCCAGACTTTTATGACATTTTATTTCCACATTATACACAGCACGCAACCCAAGTACCTAGCGTGATTCAGTTAGTGTAGATAACAAACTATACAATATAAACTGTAACTAAGGTAACATAAATAGGTAAGAAATAACTTGTGGTAGATAAGAGCCAAGAGCCATGTGAAATGTGCCACCAAAAGCGGCGCGCGCGCACCGAATATTCAAAATGGCCGCTTGTATGTGGGTCACGGCGATCTTAACGCGGCGAGCGACCCACTCGAACCACCAATTTTATTTTAACCCGATAAATTTTCACTTTACTACAATACTACCAGATGGCGCTGTGTATGAGTCCTAAATAATGAAATTTTATTTTAATTTTTACATACTTTTTGAAGTCATTCGATGTATGACCACAGATGATATCTTTATATATCTTGTAGCAAGTGATTTGTTTTGATATGTAATTTTTAGTCTGTAAAAAGCTTTAGTTCTCCTTTTGCGTGATTAATTCCAAAATTTTATTGTAATTTCTATATCCATGCAAGAAATGTCAAATTTATTTACTTTGACATACCGGTTGACTTTAAAATTTGATTTTTGAAAAACTGACATAAAAAAAAATAAAGATGAAAAAGGAGTTTGAAAATTGAAAAATTGAGCTATGAAGTGTTAAGCGTAGCGAAATACTGAATAGTAGTGTGAATTTCCGGATTAAAGAATAACGATCGTCAAGATATTATTTTATGTTGGAGAAATAACGGAGAACAGGAAATATTCTACCAGTAGGTACTAATTTTTTTGGGTTCTAAGTGATAGACTCAAACCCTTATCTTCAGGGTCTACTTTATACTTTATAAAACTGTGAGGTTATTTTTAATTGTAAAAATTGTATGTTTAATTGTAAAAAGTGGTAAAATTATAAATTATAATAAATTTTCATTAACGAACTAATTAAAATCTTTTATTTTATTTTCCCCTGGGAAAAAGATTCTGACATACTGTACGTGTGTATGTCACTGTACTCCTCCTTAACGGCTGGACCGATTTGAATGCATTTTTTTGTATGCATTTAGGTGGTGCCCTGGATGTTTTATATTCACAAATCAGCTCGGCTAAAGGCGCTGCAGTCGTTATCATGCAAGATAACGTCTGCCCGGTCGCTAGTTATATATAAATTACTGTACCGCATTTCATCTTATATTAAATTCTAGTTCAAACTCTACAGACTCAACTGATAAATAGAAACGCAAAATGTTCGAAAGAAATTACGTCGTAAGAATTGGAAAATTTTAGCATTTTAGCATTACGCTCATTTCGAAGTGTGGTAATGCATGGTTACGGAAGCGAGATAAACAAATACAGAAACGAGTGCACAAGAAAGCGACAAGTATATCTTTATCAGTATTATATTTTATCTGTACTGACATTTAATGTTACCCAAATAGGAAAAAATAAATAAATAATAAATATCTTTGAACACATCGCCTCCTGGTAGCGCCGCCTCGTACCTTCCGGAGTTCATTATCCACTGAGCCTCAAATCCGACGTATGATAGGTGTGATATCATACAGAAAATAATTGTACTTATATTAATTTCTGCCGGTATTGTCCCTGGCCCTGGAGTGATAAGATTTGAATTTTTATTTAGTCGGCGACATGTGATAAATAATTATAATAGGTAATAAATAGGTGTTGCAATCGACCATGGGTGACGGTGACCGTTTAACATCACATGAGATTAAGGCAGACAGGCCTATGGAGAGGTAACACGGGAACCCGGCACACCAGCATCCTAGACCAGGGAACAGCTGCTTTTCCTCTATTGCACGCTTCCTGTGACAGGATACCGATAAGGATTCAGCTACATGAAAATATACACCCATAGTTCAAAACAAGGAAGAGTACGGGAGCCGGCGCGTACTCAGCTGACATAAATTTGCATGCATCAACAGCTCTGGATAAGTTTAACACGATATTCCGAACTGAATGCGTAGGGATAATCCAGGGTGCAATGAACGTGACGAGCAAGAAGGTCACGGTTTGAAATCAGAATTATCTCGGATAGCGCTGCTGTACTGAGAGGTATTGATGGTAACACGATCAATTATCCGACATCTATTTCTTTTAGGTGCCACCGACAGCCCCCTCTGAAGAGCATGCAGAGAGGCCGAAGAAACGCCATTTCACGTAATGTTACATTATGTAGAGGTGGAAGACTACACGGCAAAACACATAGAAACCCCAGAGACGCTTTAACAGAGACATAGCGAAGGCGGTCTGGCACCGGGGTCTTCTATCGACGTTGCCATCTTACGGAGTGCCCGAGGTTTTGTGCAAAAAGGTGGCTAGCTTTTTGTCCGGCAGACTCATACAAACCGTAGTTGACGGTAGTTGCTCTGATAGCATGGACATTAATGCTGGTGTCCCGCAAGGCTCTGTGCTGTCTCCTACGCTGTTTCTACTGTATATCAATGACATGTTGGACATCAACAACCGTTTCACATTTTACTCGTTTTTAATAAAACAGAAATAAATTTTGCATTAGAGGGGTGGAGAGAACAACACAGTGATATTTTTACTACTTTATTTTACTAGATGTAATATTTTTACTATTTGCCTAAGCCGGCTACATTATAATTATTTTGTGGTGTAGTTTTGAAAGAAACCTAACAATAAGTGTAAAAATTTAGACAGGAAGGAAATTAAAAAGTTAAATAAAAAAATATTCTAACCATAAATTAAACTGTGGATAAGATATTTCTAAAAGTATAAATAACGTCACAAGCGACTTGAGTTGAATTTGCTCCGTCATGCGTCAGGTTGTGAAACCTAGAGTCAAGGCGACCGATGTCCGATGTCCGATGTCCGATGTCTAGGACATACATGTAATAAAATAAGATGAGTTTCTGTTTTGTTTAACATTATTATATTTATCTTCACATCCAAAATCTCAGATCGAGAACGAGAACGAAGTTCAACGTTTAAGGATATGACCGCTCTAGTGTTTTCAATGTAAAAAACGAGTTTAAATTATCGCTTTCTTAGTTTACATGTTTGCAAACAACTGTGTCACCTTCAGTTGTATTCTAATTTTATGAGAATATATAAAAGTTTGAAGCATATTCAAATTATTTGTGTAGAAAATCGGATATACAAATTTATAATTTTTTGTTAGTGGTGCCGCGTACCGCCGTATCGCCGTACCCCTTTAATATTATTCATGTTAAAACGTTTGAAAGACCTTCACTTGCAGAATACAGAGACTTAAGCAAATGCTAACCGAATACTCTGACGTATTGAGTAGGGACATTCAACATTTATAACTTAATTTAATTATACGTATACATATATTGAATTTGAGGCTAGCTTTTTACTTAAGTATTTTAAACGCAGGTACGCTTATATATCTTTCTTACATAAACCGACTTATTGCTAAAATATTGTCTAAGTCTATTATAAAATACAAAAGACCAGAAAATCACTTGTTTGACATTATACTGAAAGTATATTTCGTAAAAACGGTTAATGAATAAATTCCAACACAAATATTTAAGGTGTCAAAACCAAATCCAAATTTTAAATACATGTTCAAATATTGATATAATCAAAAATATTAATCCTAACAAAAATTACAAATTGTCACTGTGGACTTTATGCTATCCAGCTTCACTGATATTTGGATAACTTCTGTAAAAATATGATACACTTACGAGTACGTACTTATTACTTA
This sequence comes from Apoda limacodes, assembly GCA_946406115.1. NCBI lineage: Eukaryota > Metazoa > Arthropoda > Insecta > Lepidoptera > Limacodidae > Apoda > Apoda limacodes. The sequence goes on along the minus strand of OX291555.1, from coordinate 28,327,924 downwards.
AAATAACTAACGCCTGGTAACAGTTTGAGATTTTATAATCCAGCGGAACGTTTAACAGTTATTTCTAGAAGGTTAATTACTTACTCCTTCGATATTAAGACTAGCAAATATGTAAATGAGATGATCAAATGATACTTATCCGGTTACTTACAAAACTGATCACATTTACTTCGAAACGCTTTTTCTACAGAAGTAGAACTACATAATGCGGTTTCGGCGAGGGCATTAAATATCTAGGGTCCCTAGCAACTTCACTAGGCCTATTGCGTCGGATCCATTTTTTTTAACTCTTGTGTAATATGATCGTTTTTTACGCAAATCGCTGAAATAATAGAAAATTGCACAAGTGTAAATAAATGGCGAATTTCAAGCGAGAATCTAAATTTAATACCGAGAGTAGCGAAGGATTCTATAGTTGAATCACGAGCGCAGCAAGTGATTTAAAGGTAGGAGGTGAAATAATGTTTGCATGAGTTGGGCACAAAACTATGAAACTAACATAAGTCGTTACACTACACTGAATCTAAAAAAAGTCTAAGAGCAGCCACCAATTACCAATATACTAGCTATCTCGCTCAACAGATTAAATTCGTTAATGTTCACGTCAATGATACTACTGTTTTGTCATTTTAAAAATCTCTGGGCGGGTGCACCCGGATACCAGCTTGGTCCTTTTGACTCGGTTCAACGACGGGCTGTGAGAATTGTCGACAATCCCAAACTCAGAAGCTGTATCAAACCCTTAAGTCTGAGGAAAGACTTTGCCTTCCTGTGTGTGTTCCACCGCTTGTATATTGGGATGTGTTTTGAGGAATTGTTCGAAATGACCCACGGCTAGTTCCTACGACCACAGCGCTCAGTCATCAGCAGGAAATTCATTCTCACACTTCAGAACCAAAATGGTCGCGTACAGAACGGATTTAGAGAAACTTTCTCCCGCGAAAGTTTGGGTTGTGGAATGAGCTCCCTGCCAAGGTTTCCTAAGGATAACATTATAAACAATAAAGGATACAGTATGGGGTTCTTCAAGAAAGAAGTTATTAGATATTTGAAAAGTCGGCAACGCGTGTGATACCCCAGGTGTTGCAAGCGTCCATAGGCTGCGGTAAAAGTTGACAGAGGGCCATTACGTTTCAAAAATAGTTTTAGGCAAGATTACGAAAAAAAAAGGATGACCTGGCAAAGTTGGTTCTTCAGCTGGTATATTAAAAGTATTTATGTGTATATACCAACGGTTACTGCGGACATCTCTGTTTTGAAAACAGATTACTACATATGTATTCAGATTTGGCGCAGCGACTTGAGCAACGCTGTGAGAGTCACATGGAAAGTTTGCTATATTTGGCGGCCGGGGCAGGTAAAAAATATAAATATTGTCATTTATTAGAGTAGTATTTAAGCAGTAGTAAAGAAGGCTGATAATTCTCTTGAGGTGGGCGTGACAGCTGGGGAACTAGAATTATGTCAATTGTTGACCACCTTTTAACGTGTTTTAGATTCAGTGTAGTGTAACAAGGGATTAAAAAGAGGTAATTGACTGTAGTATTCGACAACTCTTCCTAAATCCCTAGGGATTTCACGTAATCCCTGATGTCCTTATTTCCATGCGACATACATATACACCTATCTTTCACACAATAGAATAATTCTAAAGTAATATCCAATGTCGAGCAGCGCCACAACTGAGACGCATTCATTATTCAAAATTATTAAGTTTGGGGGCAACGAACTCAGGAAACTCATTAAAAATATCTTATGCTATATTAGTCCCAGACTGTGTATTGTTGCTGAGAAAAATTAAGATGTTGCAAAAATTAAAAACGGTATTACATAAAATTCTATCTTTTCAATAAGTTTTAAATTGAAAAATTGGTTCAATTTAAAATACAACAATCTGTACAATAGATACAAGTAACAAGGTTTCGTAGCAAAAACAAAAAAAAACAATAACTTTCATTTTTCTAAATTGTGGTGTCTTATTTAATTTATTTTATTTAGCGCAAGTGTGATTAAAAATGTCCAATGACAAGGGGTAGCCTTGTGCTCGGGTTGCAATCCTGCCACGTGTGTTATGATAATGACCAACCTATTACAATACCAATTACCAAAAACCATCACAGATTAGCGATACTTAAACAAAAAAACATAGTTCATTGCACCAAATGATAATGCAAATATAACAACGTTTCAAAGTACAAACACAGAAATCAGTTACAATCCAAAAGTATCATCTGCATCTATATACTGAAAGTTCAATTTCGTTTACGTTCCGTAATAGGACAATAAATATATTGATGGTTGAACATTAAATCTTATTAACGTGACGATAAGAGCGTTCGATTTTGTTTTAATGTATGTTTACTGGTAGCTTGTAGGTCGAAGCCGCGCTGTTTACTTTGCATTCCAACTACATTTATCACCCGACTTCTCCTGACATTGAAGTAAAAACTACGATGTTATTGTATCTTTGGTATGCTTCTACTACGTAATACAGCGTACAGCTACACGTGATAATTTTGAAAGTTAACAAGTTTATTATTGATGATATTAACATAAAATTCTTATTCAAACTACATAACAATATTTACTAAATTTACTGTTATTATTTATCTGACCAAAAAGGATGACAAAAAAAGAGCTGCGATGCGAATATGAGGAAAGTAATAACCAGTATTTATGAGTGCAGCTGGGCCTATCGGAAGATTGCGGAGCATTTAGAGTGTCCAAATCAATAGTCTTCATTTTAAAAGGAAGGGGCTGACATAAAGTTTGCCCAAAAAAGAATAAGACTCATTTAAAGGTTCAGTTCAGACGAAGTATTTAGGTTGTTGTCAACGGGAAGCGTGGCTGAAAATACCTTTACTGAAAAGGGAGCACTCATTTACACAAGATGGCGTTCAGCACTGCGCACTGGACATATCATTAATGAATAATGTAGTTTGTCCATAATTGATTGTCCAGCACTGTATATGAGTTTCCAGAATTATCCAAACCGAAGAATTATAATTAGAAATTTAGTGTATTGTTTTTAGGGTTCCGGGCATGTGATCCCTCCGTTTGTCTGTATATCTGTCTGTCACAGGGCTGTACCCTTTACCCGTACATACCTGTCATACACAATATGTGTTACTATAACATGTATTATGGGAAAACAAGAACATCAAATGGAAAACCAGAGGCGTATCCCAAATACAATAATTCAATTCAAAACGTAGAATTCATAACGCTTTTTATTTTTCTCTACATTAAAATGGTATATTGTATGGTGATACGGAACGGATACGGAACCCAATAGCGCGCAATTGGAATTTTCCCGATTGATTTATCTTAAAAATTGTTCAATTTTGAGCTTGTTAGAAAACTTTCCATTACCATAGACTTAATCTAGATCAAAATATAAATACACATATAAGTATATCTTTTAGTTATTTGGTCAAACGATGAATGTCACGTAACTAACAGTATTGCGACGCGAGCGACGAAACAGATACAAACAGTAATCCGGATAATCGGCGCGTTTAGCAGATACGTGTTAATTAGCGAATAAAGTAAACGTGCTGACGCCATGCGACTCTCTGCTTCACACTATCACCACACCATACATCATAATCATAACATAACGGGTATTCATAAAACGTTTATGGACTTAGCGTCAAATACCTGCGTATATACATTTGCATAATTAATTTATTTATTATTGTTGTGAAAGTAAGAAATTACCCAACTCATCCAAAGCAACAAAGAACCTAAAAGAAAATATTTATGCAGTACATATTTTTATTTGATTGTTTTTATAAAGTAAATTCGCAAACTACTAAATAAATGAAAACAATAAGACTATATCTATACTAAAATGTATAAAAAGATAACTAGGTTTCGTTCCAAAACCCATTCTTCGGAAAGGTGAAATCACCGTAATCGCTACCGTTCCAGAACGCAACGAAAACGTTAACCTGAAGGTCAACTATAAACTGTACTGGGCAATTTACTACATAATAAGTCGAGTAATATACTAATATTATAAATATAAAAAAATATTTGTTATGAAAATGGACGTCGGTATTTTTGAAAGTATCTACTTACTAATACATTTTTTTTTTCTGTAATTAATTATATTATAATTAGTAGTTCGTAGCTAAAGCAAATTGTAATTTACAAAAGGGAAATGTAAAATATCAATAGTAAAAAGCACAGTAAATAACGCGTCAACTAATCATCTTCCATCTTTGAGCCACTTGCCCCACTCACTTTTTTGCAAGCGTCCATAGTTTGCAGAGACCGCTTACCATCATGGGGACCGCAAGCTTGTTTGGCACCTTAAAGGTATAAAAAAAAATCCTTTCCTACTTTACTCACGATATTCAACTATAAAATTTGTTTTTTTTTTCACTTGTACAATCAACTTTTATAAAATCAATAAGTAGAAGTTAAAAAATGGGTCACTAATAACAATAACCCCAAGTTGTGTTCCAATTACTTGTACAAGTAAGGTTTTGTAATCACCCGCTATACAACTAACGAGTTCAGAAGCAGCCTTGGATTGGTCACAACTCACAGCACGAACAATACCCACTTATGCAACTCTGCACAATATTTCTTGCTACAACTATTATTTTTCTACTGTTTGGCGTGACAAATAAGCAGGAAACCCAAAGAGTAAAAGTGCTTGTGAATGGAGTAAGTGAACTTATTTTCGCTCTATCGTTTATCACTTGTATGAGCTATGTGGCCTGCCTGCCCTGTGCCACTTTAGTTTGCTAACTCTATGCAACCTCTTGATTATTAATTTATAATTATTATCACGATTCATATCCTAAACTCTGAAAATTCGTATAGTTTCAGTTGCAAATAATGAATGACATTCTAGAATTTTTTTAAATTTTCCCCACTTAATAATGACCTAATTCTTAAAGTTTATCAAGAAACTGGCAAAGGGGTATTTTAACCTTTCATTTTACCGCTTAGTGTCACTTACAATTTCAAAGCAGGTATTTCAATTTAAACTTATCCGATATATATTTACATGTTTGTATATGCCGCCTTGGTCCAAATACATTGTATAAGAAGCAGGGTTGCGGCGATAGGCTCACCCTCACCAACTGCCACGTAAACATAAAGTTACCTGTAAAAAAAGGATTTCTCCTACATTATTCTATGTCTTCTCTTGATTAACCTCCATTTATTTTTAATCAGTTTGCCGTCAGTGATGTTAAGAGCGTACTGTATATTGCATCCAGTGCAGTTGGTACAGACAACATTAGTCACAATATAATCATTCCTATCCTTGACATAATTGCTCCAGTCCTTACCCACAGCCTTAATTCATCCATATTGACTGGTAAATTTCCTGAGTTGTGGAAATAGGCCAAAATAATTCCTTTACTAGAAAAGTCTAATCCCAATTCATTCTCTGACTACCGTCCTATCTCCATATTACCCTTCCTATATAAAGTCCTAGAACGTTTTGTCCTTCAGCAGTTTAGTACGTTTCTTGCGAAGAATAGCCGCCTTTATCCTTTTCAATCCGGTTTTCGTCCTGTTCATAGTACGACTACTGCACTCACTAACGTTATTGCTGATGTATCATTGGGAATGGATCGTACTGAACTTACTGTGCTATCACTTCTAGATTTTAGCAACGCTTTTAATACCATTGACTTTGATATTTTACTTGGCAGATTGCGCTCTATTAACATATCTACACAGGCAATTGAATTGTTTATCAGCTACTTGCTCTTTTTCTTCTAGGTGTGATATACGTGCTGGAGTGCATCAGGGTGGAGGATTATCTCCACTTCTTTTCGCTATTTTTATAAATGCAATATCTCAAGGAATTTCTTCCCCCTACCTCTTTTATGCAGTGATCTACAAATCTATACTCAAGCACCTTTAACTGATCTTCAAAAAGCCATCAAAAATATGAATTCTGACTTAGACTACATAACACAATGGAGTAAAAGGCATGGACTTACCATAAATACGGATATATAACTCATACACACACATAACTGAAGTAATCATAATTGGAAGTTCAAAATTAATACTAAGAATGAATTTCTCTCAGGTATACCCAGTACAGTACAGTACAGTACAACTTGATGGTGTTATTATCCCCTATAGCGAAAAAGTTAAGAATCTTGGTATTATTATTGACCGAACTCTATCTTGGGCACCTCATCTAGGAGAACTAAGCCGAAAATTATACGCATCTGTAAGTTCTTTAAGACGTGTACGAAATTTTCTCCTTATTCCCACTAAAATTACTCTTACGCAGATATTACTTTATCTCATTCTCGATTACGCTGACCACAGCTACTTTCTCACTGAGGACCAATTTAATAATCTTGAGCGTCTACAAAATCTATGTATACGTGACATATTTGGACTTTGTTATATTTTGTTATATTAATTATAATGTCTCTTTGTTTCTCAAGAGTATGACTCCACATTATATTTATTAATTTCACCAAATTAAAATATTATGTCACTTTGTTTCAAGAGTATATCTGCCACATAATGTTTATTTATTTCACCTAGTTAAAATACACTGTCACTTTGTTTCTCAAGAGTATATCTCCCACATAATATTTATTTATTTCAACTAGTTAATATAAAATATCATTTTGTTTATCAAGAGTATGTCTCCCATATAATATTTATTTTACCTAATTAAAATATTATGTTACTTTGTTTCTCAAGAGTATGTCTCCCATATAATATTTATTTTACCTAATTAAAATATTATGTTACTTTGTTTGTCAAGAGTAATTCTCCCACATAATATTTATTTATTTCACCTAGTTAAAATATAATGTCACTTTGTTTCTCAAAATTGTTTTACTAATGAACTCCACCACACCCGGTCCTTCAGGTATCTCTTTCACCCTACGGCTACCATTTTCAGGTCATCGGTCCACCTGGTTGGAGAACGAACTACGCTGCGCGTTATTTGACTTATTTAAAATATATATAATATATATTATTTGTTGAACGAAAACTGTCTGTCTACTACTAAATGTTGTTCCTACTGTAATACGAATGTCTAATAAAACCAAAATAAATAAATCTTCACATTACAAACGGAATGCCCAAACATTAGTAATAAATAGACAAGGAAAGCAGCGCTTCTATGTATGTAGATTGTTGGTATATTCAAAATTAGTACGCGCGACCATATAGGTCACGGCTGTGCGAGCGAAAGAGATGACACATGGCGCTTTGTAAACAATAAAACGAGACAGTTGCACACAAGAAAAGTAATTTTATTACTCTTCTATATGTTATTTTGTCTCGTAAAATTAGAAGTCGTAATGGGCAAAACATATCAATCACGTAGGGGTAGTTCAAGAGCCAAACGGATTAGGATCGTGCGGTAATCGTAGAGCGAGGCCAAGATCAATCGTTGTACTAGTCCAATATAAACGCACCAAAGTACTTATATATGTATGTATGTACAAAGTAAGTATATGTCGTTATACAAGGTTAAGTACATATATCTAGATTTAATTAAAATTAATTAAAACTTCTTAAGGATTTTGAACATAGATGCAAATCACACAAAAAAAACAGGGTTTCAAGGAAAAGGGTTTTCTTAATCTATGCCACAGGTTTCGATGACTAAAATGTGTACAAATCCCTGTAAGCAGCTGGGTTATACTGGACTCCTACACGGACGCGATTGGTAAAGTTTCGTACGCAGCTGATGACGGTACGCGTACTACAATAAAACGATAATGCTTAATGCTATTTCCCGTATAATAATACGCTGTTTCACGTCAGTCCCTGCAACTTGAGGCATATTTTCATACATTTTATCACGCTCAATACAATAATTTAATACGCCATCTGTATAAAGCATCGTCACTTCAGAAAAAGTTAAATGGTGATTAAGTTGATTGCAAGTTTTTTTTTAATAAAAAATCATAAATCATAAAATCAAAGGCTGTGACTACTTACCATCAAGCGGACCGCAAACTTGTTTGCCACATTAGTGGTATAAAAAAACACAGTTAGCTGCTGAGCTATGTTGACAGTTGGCACCAAAATCACTTTGGAAATGTGATTACTTTAAGTAATGTCATTATAAATATATGAAATTGTACTATATGATACAGTACAGTAGTAATATGTTTTATTTTCGCCATCCCCGCTTTAGACGTGTTTTTGGCTTGGTCCCTACGCAATCGTCTAATGCGGGTTTTGATCACTATTAAATAAGTAACATGTTTCACCTCCACAATACCTCCTAAGTAAAAGTGTCAGTTTCTTAAAGCGCTAAACTTCCGAAAAACACGCTTTATCTTTACCTTGTTTTAGAAAGGAACAACTTTATGAGAAAGATTTCGTTTTAAAATGTAACGTAAATAATATTTATTTTTGTATAAACATATCACCGCAATATATAAAGGGTCGGGTGCGAGTTGCGAGCGTTGCGACACGCGCGCGACAACATTATTTACATTAAATAGATTCGTCATTCCGCAGATATTTATTTAAAAACATTTGATTTGAGGTCAAAACCGACAAACAGAAAATAAATAAATAGGTGCAGATATGCTAAAGTAAGGAAAATATATATGGACACAATGGATTTCAAATAAATTAATTTGTTATTGCTGATTTCTGTTAGTGCAGTGTAGATTATTTCCTCCATTAGCACACAGTGGTTTTCACCTTTATCGCAGAGCGCAGAAAGATATTGTTTTTGCATAAATAAGGTATTCTTAATAATTGCCGGTTTTTTATAAGGATAAATATTAGTTTATACACTTTAAATGGGTCGCTGCAGCGTTTAATGGTTTGACATACGAGTCAATAAAAATATAATTACTATACAGTAATTATACCTTTAACTTACAGGAAAAAAACACTGATATTAGAAATTGTGTTGACTTTATATATTACTAAACTAATAGACTGAAAAAAAAAAAAATTGTCTTAGAAAAATAAGCTATGATACATTGGCAACACTTTTTGTTAAGTGAAATACCCAATATTTTAAACTGGGTAGGTATACCATTAACTGGTTTATTCCCCGCACACAAATTGAACTAAATTAATAGTGATCGTATAAGGAAATTCATTTAATTATATAAATACATATCTTATAACTTGTATGATTGCAAAACTATATTTATACTTACTTACCTACATAATTTTAGACGACCGATAATTTGTTAAATTTGTTTATTTATTGATATTAAAACCGCACATAGCTTTAAATCATTTAACTAGCGACCGCGCGCGAGTTTGTCGCTTGGAAAGTTGATGTACAACACGAAATGACAACATTTCAAATAATATTTCAATAAACCAAATTATAATAAATATGCCAAATCAAAGAAATATGTTCTTTTTGAAAAGATGTGGATTTACATTATACCTCCAAAATTGTATTCCTATTAAAACTGTTACAAATATAAAATAATATTTCTTAATTTAATTTTATTAAATGTTATGTTAACGTATATAAAAACTTCATATTATACTTTTTTGTTTGCCATCAGATGCATAATATAGATAATAACCCCGCAAAAATGTAATGTGTCTGAACGGACCTTAATACCTGCGCACTTTTGGTCAATTTAGCTTGTATCGAATGCATCTAAGTGTAAACTGGTTTACTGCAGAAGAGAGTTGATGTATGCGTGGTGTGTCGTGTGCGTGCGCGCAGGACATACCTGACAGTACAGGTCGCACAGATATAACCGCTTTTAATGACACAAAGTGAAAGCAAAATTCTTTGAGGTGGGTCAGCTAAAATTTTGTATCGACCTCACCTAATAAAACAGCATCGCACTTACGATATCGTGCCCCTGACTCCCACTGCGCACCACCTCCGGCGCCATGTACTCGATGGTCCCGCAGAAGCTGTACGCGCGGCTCTCCCCACCGCAGAACTCCTTCGACAACCCGAAGTCGGTGAGCACGATGTGTCCCTCCGCGTCCAAGAGGATGTTCTCCAGCTTTATGTCCCGGTAGATTATGCCAAGCTGCGGGAACAACGTCTTATCGTTACTACAACAATATTCTACAGACTGAAAGAACTAATGTATAGATTGAGAAATGTTATTACCACATACAATACGGCAAACTACAAGGCTTACACCTATAAAAACTACTAATTTTACTTGTCACCTTACTCTTAATTCTAGCCGGGTGGGCTAAACGGACAGAGAGAGGAAAAAGTGTCCGCATTAATGTTCCTGCCGTTTAGGTCTACCTGCAAGCTAAATAAATTTGTTTGGTCAATTGTTAAAATGTTAAGCAATATCCCCGTACAGTTCCAAATATTCTGCAGCTGGATCCAACACTGATTATCATTAAATAAGATTGCAATATCATATGTCTTATACTTTTTCCAAACGTGATTATGGTTCTCTAAAGCCGATACTCTCGATAATTTTCAATGTGTTTATCATAAACTATATAACACAATGTGTATCTCTATTTGACAAACAGGTCAGCAGTCAAATCCATTAAATAATTATACCATTAATAAAAATTAATGAATATTGTTCTAAGCAATCAAACAACCAATAATATCAATACACTTCTGGACATAGGGCTTTCCCATAACATCCCACGATGGCGTCATCACACTCGGCTTTCTGATCAAAAGGTAGCCGGATATTACATCCTGTTATAAAATATATTCTAAATGTAGATAAAAAATATTTGGTGAATATTTCGATCAACTATCAGTGAGTTAGATTATGTATGAGACGTGAAAAAAATGAACTATTCTATTCTTTGTAGGATTAGCTTATCAGCAACTATCAGGAATATGTCATTTTATGATATCTGATCTGATGATCTATAAATGCATTCATCACAATAATTTTCAAAAAATAATTGCGGCAGCTTAAACTTATGACCCAGAAAAACATGAATTCAAGAAACATACCTACATTTTCTGTAAATTGTAGCCAGTTCAACTATTACCTCACTATCCGTTCTTCGTTATCAAAATCATGTATTACATTACCATATCAGTTTCAGCACCAAAACCAGCACAATCACTACACTTCGGTACTTGGGAGACAACATTTTTTTTACCTTTCCTGTACAATTTTTGGCGATGGACAGACAGACTTCATAATAATCTAGGAATGCCCCTGTGTATTTGTATATATTTACCTTGTGTAACTGTTCTAAAGCCAGTATGATTTCAGCGATGTATATCCGGACTTCGTGCTCTTGAAAGTGTTCTCTTTGGTACAAATGAGTGAACAGCTCGCCGCCAGCCACATAGTCTGAAAACAACTTCTATATTAAATATAGTGTAGTAAAAGAACCTACGCTACATTTTGATATTATTCTAATCGAAATTACAAAAAACAAGGAGAACGCACAAGTACATTAGAATAGCTACAATCGCCTACTGTTAAGTTTGCGAAATATGCTAATATTTGTTTAACCCCAGTTCAATCCTATAGTTCCTGTATAACTTCTTATAGTTCATCTGAAAAACTGGCAATGGGGTACATTATTCTGCCCCAGGATTTTTCATTTATATCCCTAAGGTGGCAAACAAGCTTACGGTCCGCCTCATGGTAAGCTGTCACTGTAGCCTATGGACGCTTGTAACACCAGGGGTATCACTCGCGCTTTGCCGACCCTTCAATAATCTAATAACTTCTTTCTTGAAGAATGCCATACTGTAGTCCTTAGAGAAAACCTTGGCGGGGAGCCAATTCCACAACCCAAGCGTTCGCGGAAGGAAGTTTCTCTGAAACCGCACCGTACGCGATCATTTCGGTTGAATGAATTCCCTGCCGATGGCGAGCGGTGCGACGGTAGAAAGTAGCCGTGGGCATCATTTCGAACAATTCCTCAGAACACATTCCATTGTACAAGCGGTAGAACACACACAGGGAGGCAAAGTCTCTCCTCAGACTTAAGGGTTCGATACGGCAAGAGAGTTTGGGATCGTCGACAATTCTCTCAGCCCGTCGTTGAAGCGAGTCAAACGGGCCTAGCTGGTGTCCGCGTGATGGCGGCAGTACTCCATATGGGGCCGAACTTGCGACTTGTAAAAAAGCAGCAACCTCTGCTCCGACGTGAAGTACTGCTTCGCTCTGTTGAGTACACCAACTTTTGGACGTCAGCTTCACCTTGTCTTGAAACTGAACATCGCTGGAGATCCAGCAAGGATCCCAATGCTCCTGGAGATGGAAAGGAGAGTGTTCGGGAATTGTGGGACCCCAGTGAAGAGGGGTTTTCTTAGCGGTGAACGCGCAGACTTGTGTCTTTGTAGTGTAGAACCGGGCCAAGCTTTCCCGTTTCCAATCAGAGACCTGACCTTGGACAGAGTGGTCTCGATTAAGAATACAAGTTCTCCACGCTTTTCCTCCACAGCGGAACGAGGGATGTTTGCTCGACCCGTGTAATAAGCGTCTCCAGTACTGTCATCTGCATCTGTATGTTGTTGATGGTTCACATGTCATTGATATTAGTGGACGGTGTACGTACAACGTAAATTTGGCTCGAAAACAGCAAATCGACGTAGAGTACAGCCGTTTTGTACACAGTTACTTTAGGTTAAAACATACATTTTTAGCCGCAGTTCCTGAAAATATTCCTCTTACGAAATTTGTATTTTTTGTTTGGAATGTGAAAATTTTATTGTCAGAAACCTATCGCGTGGTGTCTTAAATGAAAGGGCTTTATGAGCCGGTTTTGAAAAGATACTACGCTATTACCTTTGAGCCACTTGTTTTCTAACAATCCAAAAAGTGTTTGGGCTCCTCCAGGTAGAAAACGGCTGAGTATTTTATGGAACTGCGGCTGAAAATTATTGTTTAAACCTAAAGTAACTGTGTGCCAAAAGGCTATCCTCTACTTACCTTTTTTTTTCGTACACCTTCTTCTATATGCAGGACACAACAGCGTAGAAAACAGCACAAAGCCATGCGGGACACCAGCATTAATGTCCATGCTATAAAAACAACTACCGTCAACTACGGTTCGTATGCGTCTGCCGGACAAGCTAGTCATCCTATTGCACAAACCCTCGGGCACTCCGTAAAATGGAAACTTCGATAGAAGACTCCGGTGCCAGACCCGATGGAACGCCTTCGCTATGTCCAGGCTACATGCCAATGCCTCCCCCTGACTCTTAATGGCTAGTGCCCATCGGTGTTTTAACACTAGAATGTCACCAGTCGAGCGACCGTGGCGAATGCCATATTATCGGTCACTGACCAGGTCGTGTTTTTCTAGGTATCTTAGAAGCTGCGTGTTTATCATACGCTCCATTACTTTGGAGAGGAGAGAGGTAATAGCGATAGGCTTATAATTCGATGGATCTGATCTATCGCTCTTTTTGGGCACCGGGTGCTCACTCTCAGTCTTCAAAGAAACGAAGAGGCGTGTGGGTACAGGCCTTTAAAATTGGTAATTTACGACGTACGGGACACTGGGTCTGAAGCAGTGTCGCAGCGACAGGCTCCCCCACTGTCAAGAGGTCTAAAGTGGTTGGTCACAAAAGGCTGTCCACCACACTTTAAAGTGGGTGTGTAGTCAGTCAGCCGCTTACCGCTTCTGGGGATGAAAACCGTGAAACTGGGGATGACATACATACATTTATATTTTTCCAATCCATTAAAGCTAAATATTATATTATTAGCTTATTTTATTATATTTTACAAAATTTTTATTTTATTATTTATTTTATTTATTATACTTTTTCATTATATTTTATTATATTAATATTATCATAATATTTATATAAGGCTAAATAAATAAATCAATGCATATTATACGATGCTAAAATACTATAAATGCGAAAGTGTGTTTGTCCGTCCTTCACGTCGGAGAGACGGAGCAGGACACAGTTACGTTGCGGGAGGGTGAAAGTGATAACTTCACACACAACGTACCGGGTGTTATCTACGTATTATGGATAACTATCCAAAACCAGAATTAATCAATATCGCCTTCGGTGACTATCCTCACCGCCGTGCCTATAAGGAATTCGATATCAAAACTGCTTTAAGAAAAAATTGCAGTATCAAAATTAGCATGACCTAAAGGAAACACAATTCAGCAGCATACAAGGGTCATCGTGCTGTTATTGTAACCTGGGTCAGTGGAAAAAAATATTCCGTGATATCTCATGATATTCAACGTTAAAATTTAAATCAGATAAAGAACATATAAGAATAATTTCTAATGGAACTAGCGATAAGCAACAGTAAAACAGTAAGACAGTCCACTTTAAATGAAGATGTTTATAAACAGACGTAGACGGTGTATCTGACCATCGCGCACCGATCAGCGTCATCGTAGTATCTGGGGCACTCTTTTAATTGTCAGATAAACTGCTTCAAGTTCAGTAATTTCCAAACAGTTTGTATTTATGTCGTACAAGATAAGGTAAGGTATGGTTCGATCGGAGGCTGGTTACGGCGCGTTGTCACGGCGGCTGCGGATTCAGGCCACCAGGTTAAGTGGCACGCACCCCAGTTTCCACGCGTCACAAACGCATTTAAAATGTATTAAATATAACTATTTCCAACCTACTAAGTATAACTTTTTAGATTGAAAATGGCGGTGGCAAAGCGCCATATTAGTTTTACAGATCATACGCAAACAATTAATGGTTAGACCAGTAGTACCCAAAGTGGTCCAGGTGGACGCCCAGGGGTCTGCGTTGGCGTCACTAAAAAAAAATGGGGGTTCACAATTCTTAAGCGGGGGTCTACGAAAATTTATCTGCTTTCGATAGTTAAAACTAAAATGATCAATGATGAGATAAACCATCATGTAGGCAGATAACATTTTAAGAAGCTCAGCGACTGTTACTTGTAAAAACTGGCATATTCCATGTTTAAATATAGAGTAAATGTCCATAGTTAGATCTAATCTTCACATTTTTTGTCGAGTTTTGGGAATATGGTAGAAATGTAGCTGCAGAGGGTCCACCGAAACCAGCTAAATTTTCAAAGTGGTCTAAGAGAAAAAAAAGTCTGGGAACCTCTGGGTTAGACAGTTACGTAACTTTTAGAAACTAACCAAACGTATATACAAAGGAAACCACTAAACTAGTAAATGTAATCGATATACCAATTAAATATTAATTTACATAGTATGTACATGTGAAATGCAATGTATGATGTAGGAAACGGTGGAAGTTTCTAGGCATCCATTCTTAGGTCCATTAGCGGTGTCGTGTTTTTGAATATTGAGATGAAAAAGTCTCGATAGGTTGTGACATTTGCGTTGGCAAAACTCTTCTAAACGTTTGTACGCTGAGCGGACATAATGAAAAATCTATTTGATTTTATTTGGAGTTAAGTACTTCCAGCTGTATACTAAAATTTTAAGCTGCAACTCTGTTGCCTATTACTGCTATTACTACTACTTAACAGTGAAAAAACCGGAGTGTATACTAGCACGGGGGTTTTTTTCTTTTTTCTTAAAAACCACTTCTCTTCGCATCTACCGCGAGGTCCGGTACGCATTAGCCGGTTGGCGACGTCAGAACTGAGGGAGGCCTGGAGTTCTGTAGACTCCAAATCCTCGGCCTGCCTGGAGTACTCTGTTTTCCAAATCCTCGGCTTGTGCGGTAGCGGTGTTTTATCTGAACACCGCTCACACCGTAGTAAGGGGCGAACATCGTCCAGGTGCAGCTTTGCATTGTGCCAGCCACGTGCGGCATTACATTGTGCCTGCCAGGTGCGGCATATCTTACACTACTCACTACACGTCGGTAGGTCACCTAAAATCAGTCCTGTCCGCGTCTACCTACTTTGGCGGCGGAGACCTGCGGGGTGTCCTCGACGTGCAAGATCGCTGATCGGGCTCTAGACCGAAGAATCTAATTATATTTCTACAACTTTACACTTTGAACTCTGTGTAGGTAGGCTTGCGTTTTCTCTTTCTTTCTATTTCGTTAGGTAGTTCTCTACTGATATAAAATAGATAGTTTCTATATAGATATATTAAGGGTTAAGAATCACCTTATGATTAGGTTAAAACTGTCTATTAAATGTTGCTATGATAAAAGTGAAAGAGTATACATTACAACCTATCTTACCCTTGAAAAGTATTTTATTAACTGGGATCTGAACTCCCTCTACCTAAACTTCTACCTCCTGAGCACCTAGCTGGTGCATTCGGTAACGGGACACTCCTTCTATAACCTGTCCTTTTATAGTGTATTTATCTTTCATTCACTTTGACCTTATGCTTTACTTTGATTAAAAATGTTTCTCATCACTGTTGTGCTAATCTAGCCTTCTGCTCCAAAGGTTTCTTAAATCTGACAGAGTATTTGACAATAAATTGTTACGGATTCGTGGAATTCCTTTAAAAGTTTCTCTATTACTCACGTAATGAATTTGCTCCCCGCACCGCCAATGACTGAGGTACTGCATAACGTACTTATTTATTGTATGGAACAAAGGTTGTAATTAACCTGACATCATAAATATCATCGAGGTGACCTCATAAACTATCGATGTACTAGTTTAGATACTAAAGTATAGGTGCATACATACGAATGCATCGTCCGCGTCGGCTCGACCGGCATCGATATCGATATCGGACTCTCGACAGTGACGTGCCTCACTATTTCAAAGAGAATTTCCCAACCTCTCGGCTCGTGTGTACACTACACTAGTACGTGTGGTACGAATTAGTGGTGATAGCGTTTGCATTTTTACTTACTCCTTCATCATTATGCTAATATTATAATGCGGCCAAATCCGTCTAGTCGTGGTAACAGTGATAACAAACAAACATATTTTTTCAAAAAGTAAAAAAAATAATTAAAATGTTTTAAAAGTAAAACAAAAATACTGCAAACATTTTTAAGAAACTAATACTGAAATGGTTAAGTCAATGTGAGTTAATAACAATTCTTGTAAGCTTGAACAGGTAAGTTTTAAAATATTGAAATTACATGTTAAAATCCCACGGTGGTGGTATCCCCCTGTAGCCGCGCCTACAGTCGCCACCCGCTTACGTCTCGCGCCGCGCCACTAACAACGATGGCGAACAACAAACGATTGCTCGTGCAACGCCTGCCTACTGCCTACTGCACAATGCTCGATTTCAACCACTTCGCTAACCCGGGTCAAGGCGACCTCACTGCCAAAACATTGTATACATACATACGGCAAGAAATATTAAACCGGCTTTTTTAATAGTTTTCTTAAAAAAATTAGCCCCAAAACCAAATATAAGAAGATTGATGTGAGTTGACTATTCTTGGCTACAATTACAACAAACACATTTATGCAGTCTCTTTAAATTGAGATCGGACTCCAAGGAAAACCCTTACCTCAATGTTCACATAGGGTAGGCGAGCTACAATCTTAGTACATTCATACGTATACTGCAATAGATTGTGTTCTTGTGTGAGAATTTTATTAATACTACTAATAATATTAATTACCTATATACCCGTCCGTCTGTCTATTACTCAGTAAAGTCAAACACTGACACGGAGTAGGAGAAACAACTGGCACCATTACACATGTAAAGTACGTAAAGTTCAATTACTTAGATTTATTTAGGTACATAGTTTTTTTAAAATAAGAGCTGATGGAGTTACAACCAAAAACTATATTTGAATGACCACTTAAATATTTGTGTCCCTGATCAAATCTAATCAATAATTATGAAACGTTTTATTTGTTTGTCGCTTTAGAATCCAATAAAGGCTAAATAAAATGGATTGATATGAAACCAGTTAACTTACATAGTTGTTAATTGTACCAAGATTGAAATAGACTATCGCACAAGTCAAACCACAGTATACACCTTGTCTTAAAGAAAGAAAAGTATCCGGCGATGTGTTCACCACCTGACATGCTTTGGAGGTTTGGGAAAAGTAGTTGGATAATGTGGGGCACATTATGATGGGGATGTGTATTTGGACATTGGTTATTTCCCATTTGGGGATAAGAACATTGATGTTATACATATACATTTTTTCTGAAATTAACTTATTCAAGTGACGTCCTATTTTAGATCGACATACCTACCAAATAAACAATTTATTCATTTAAGAATGAAATGATAAAGCGTAGCTGTCAAATGTATCTAACATTGTGCAACAGACTGACAAACACACGACTATCACATATAAAAATTGCTCAACAATTAACGGGAAATTAATAACAGAACATCATAGAGAATAGCACGACCTCTTATGGATACCATAGAGCATACGAGTAGACAAGAGGCGCAGTGTGTCAAGGTAACCTTTGGCGAACCAGGCTGGCAATTTTGTTCGTATAGAAATACATTGTAACCTATTTGGAATGCGTTCTTAAATAAAAACAAAATAAAATTTGACACAAATCATAAAATAAGTGATTGAAGCAATTTGCGAATAATTCACTCGCGTCCGTGTACTGTGTGTGCACTGCCTGCACTTGCGCGGGAGGTAAAGCAATGGATGGGCTGTCAAAATAGTGAACGGCTATACTGCTTGTTTGCATTTAGTGGAAATAACTATTTCAATGTCTATGCGATGTCATAATATAGCTCTCAGTGCCGTCAACAAAACACAGCTTTTACTGGGTGATTATACCTAACTCAACGCAGAGAAAATACTCGCTAAATATGGGATGTGATTATAATCACTGCTTTTTGTGGTTATGTTAGGCATAAACAAATTTAAAAGTGATCATAACGTGTGTTGCGCAATCAATGTGATATTTTGCGGTTCGTTTGATTATTTATTTTTAAAATCCGCAAGCAAAGATAAAACGTCACCGAACAGCCACCACTTAAAAGGTTGTTTTTAGTTTTTTTCTATTTGAAGTGACATTTTGACGTTTAATAATAGTATTATGTAAGTAGTAGTGATGTGATGCGAGTAATTTTCTCGATATTTGGGTATATATTTATATTTACCGTTTCTTAAACGATTTACGTCGCAAACAAGTCTCTAAGTAAAACTAGAAGCGAATTATTTAAATACTTAAAGGTTATTCTTTTTACTACAGGATTGATTTATCATCTTAATACATATTTTAAATTTGAAAATGCAATACAATTTCGAATACAGTTTCCATTAAAAATTTCACACTTTCGTATAAAGTTTACTTTCGAACCAGTAGGTATTGTGGTAACAAATTTATATAAAAACACGAATGAAAAACATGATAAGTGAAATTAGATAGAGTGAACTAAAAAGTGGAAAACAAGGTATTTTAAATAAAGGAATGTTTCAAATTAATTTTAATTCAGTCAAGGGGTAGCCCCTTGAAGGAGAGACGACAATGTCCGGTGCGATAGAACTCCCGACTGCACTCAAATTCGAATTTAACCAAAATATAATAATGGCAGTAGTGTTTTTAAATATTTTTTATTTCAATTTAATTTTTTTTAGTGTAGTTTGTCTAGTAGGTAAGTAAATTATGGTAGGCATGGAGAGTAAGTACCTGGGAAACCGAGCTTTGACCTTTTTTTTAAAAGTAAGTCAAGTAGCTTTAGTGTTCCCGTGTCGGTAAAAATAATAGTATTACTACTCGGCAATAGATGCCTTAAAACACGTATAAAGCGACGTTTTTTTTAAAATTAAAAAAAATTATTACAGATAATATATATTTAAGAATTGCTCGTTTATAGGTATTATTAGATAAAGAAATTAAAGTGTTAGTTTCTAATTAAAAATAACGACCATCATTATTAATACATAAAGAAGAAAATAAAAACATTTTCTTTAAAAAAATAAGCTTTTATTATTTGTTAATAAAAAAAACTAAAAAGTTAAAAATAATTTAATTCTGATGAGAAATATACAATTTTATAGCTTATTTTTAGGGTTCCGTACCCAAAGGGTAATAAACGGGACCCTATTAATAAGTCTTCGTCCGTTCGTTCGTTTGTCTGTCCCCAGGCTGTATCTCATGAACCGTGATAGTTAGACAGTTGAAATTTTCACAGAAGATGTATTTCTGTTGCCGCTTTATCAACAAATACTAAAAATCAGATAAAATAAATATATAAGGGGGCTCCCATACAACAAACGTGATTTTTTTTACCGTTTTTATAGATAATAAATAGTACGGAACTCTTCGTCCGACTTGCACTTGGCTGTTTGTTTTTTTTTAAATAAAAGCGCGTTACACCTTCTATATGTTTATGCACCCTCATACCCTTAAGCCCTCGGCACGTGCTCACCTTATTGGGTCATCCATGAAATCAAATAGAATTCACATTCATAACAAATGGATTTTCCCAAATCTGATGGGGTTGCATATGGATATTATCCAGGACCAAAGAACTCATCAAGACGATTCAAACGAGCCCAAACGATGGGATTGTGTCTTTAGTTACGGACTTTCGTCCAGCTTTATCACCAGACCCTAGATACCAACTAAAGACAAGTACTAGAGTAATCATACGAGCCCAAACTCGATGGGGTTATGTCGTTTTATAACGAAGTTCCTATGACCACCTTCCAGCTCCATCATCAGAACCTGGACACCATCTAAAGACAAAGTACTCGTCAAGATGAATCAAACGCGTTCAAACTCGATAGGGTTCTGTCGTTTCATTATAGAGTTCCTAGGCCACCTTCAGTTCCAACATCAGATGAGCTCCATGTCATCATTATATTGAGTTGTCACGCGATATACATATGCGTTCAAAATTTCAGCTCAATCGGAAACCAGGTAGTGTTTCAAATTAAACTTGCAACATTTCATTACAGACAGACAACAGATAAATTTAAGTAAATAAAAGCTTGTAATATTAAGTGTATTTAAACTTTAATAAAATAACTATAGTATAGACTACGGAAGTTTAGGTGCATTTTTAGGTACCGCTATTAACAATTAGATGGCGTTGTGTTAATCTTAACCAATTCTGAACATCAAATCAAACACGTCGCCCATTTTAACTAGCTAAATATTTGGTTCAGTGGAGTTAAAATATTATTGTTCATTACTTATCACTGGAAACTGCTGCGAATGTCACTGCTACCTACGATAACAACAACATTGTGTTAAGTGCGGTAATACCTGAATAATTAAATTTGTACCTAACTGCTGCCTACTACTAACTATTACTAACTAGATGACGAAACAATCGAAACTTTTTGACGTCATCATACGACAGTTAAAATTGCGAAACGTGCAAATAAGTAAGCGTCACAAACGAATGCCCCGTTTCTTGCCTAACGTTTAATACGATCTTTATGTTAATGCATATCAATAACATCAACGCTTATTACCCGGGTGGGGCAAACATCCCTCTTTCAGCTGTGGAGGAAAAGCGCGGAGAACTTGTGTCTCAAATCGAGACCACTGTGTTCAATGTATTTTTAACTGAGGACGGGATACCAGCTTGGCCCATTTGACTCGGTTCAACGACGGGCTGTGAGAATTGTCGACGATCCCAAACCACTTGCCGTATCGAGCTCTTAAGTATGAGGAGAGACTTTGCCTCCCTGCGTGTGTTCTATCGCTAGTACAATGGGATATGTTCTGAGGCATTGTTCGAATGCCCGCGGCTACCATCGCACCGCTCGCCATCGGCAGGTAATTCATCATCCTAACACCTTAGAACCTAACTGGTCACGTACAATGCGGTTTCAGAAAATCTTCCTCCCGCGAACGCTAGGGTTGTGAAATGAGCTCCCTGCCAAGGACTACAGTATGGGGTTCTTCAAGAAAGAAGTTATTAGATATTTCAAGAGTCGGCAACGCGCGAGTGATGCATCATGTGTTGCAAGCGTCCATAGGCTGCGGTGACCGTTTACCATCAGGCGGACCGCAAGCTTCTTTGCAATCTTAGTGGTATAAAAAAAACCTTTGTTAGCAATCGTATTTTAATAGGTAGTATATGTCCGTGGCTCCTCCTATTTAGCGAGTGGCACAAAATAAATTGGTACAGAAGGAAATACTAAGCCACCCTTCGAAGTTCGAACGAACTTAAGGATTTTCAAAGGTACTTATTTACAAGAGGAAGTAAGTTGCCACGACAAGTACTTAATATTGAGACCTACATAAGTGGACCGGACCTTCTGTACCCATTTATATGTACCCAAGCGCGTAGCCAGGTTTAATTTTCGGGGGGGGATAAACAGTGTTAGCCTGCGTCTAGTTTCCAAGTAGCATAGACACGGTTTGAATTGCGGTAAAATGGGTTGCGTTGCGACATTTCACGGTGTACACTAGGACACCGGGCTTTAACATTAATTAAATTAATTAATTTTTCGATTCTGATAGGTATAGGTCAATCAATCAATGCTTAAGTGTGTGCACAATAATATAATTATCACTTACGCATGATGTTATCATTAATGGTTATCATTAATTTGTAAAATTTAAAAAATTCAAGAAAATTTTACCTTACTGCTAACATAATGATGAATGATTGGGCCTATTAACCTTTATGATTACTACGATGTTGTATGTAAACCTAGTAATTCTTGGGTTTCTACCTAGTGTCTACTAGAGTCTACTTACTACCTAGTAATTTCCCGTTTCTTTTAATTTTTCCAGAGCCTCCGCAATAGGGATCAGGAAACAGTTCATCAAACCTGATAACGCTGTCATGTTTTTGAACCCAGTGAGTTTCAAACATGGTAATGAGAGCTTTGTGTTTAATTTCCGGAATATTTGTTTTAATCGTCTCCTTTATGACGTGGTTCCGAAATGTTGAGTAACAAAAGTGCTATGTAAAAAACTAACAGTTCCTTGACGTTTTCTGCATTAAACTCTGCAAATAAACCTAAAATGCAAAGGTATCATTAATATTTTGATTCTAAGGTGAAAAAAGGCGTAAAAATAATACA
Source organism: Apoda limacodes (assembly GCA_946406115.1). NCBI lineage: Eukaryota > Metazoa > Arthropoda > Insecta > Lepidoptera > Limacodidae > Apoda > Apoda limacodes. The sequence goes on along the minus strand of OX291555.1, from coordinate 28,305,159 downwards.
AATCAGTATTATTGTTTAAACCTAGTGTTTTGATTCAGTGTAGTTGAGGATCCGTTACGGTACTTGCACCGTAGAAAAATAGTTTTTCTCTTGTTTGGTATTACGTTCATCTGGCAACCTTTCCGACAACGCGACGCTTGCGTGCGGCACTTGTAGGTATCGGACGGAGACGTTCGGCGACGCCGAAGTAAACCAAAAGGGGCCGACAGACCCAGCGCGAATGTTTCGGCGTAAGCAAAGTAGTAGTTTAATACACAGATCCTTGTCTGTCCGGGCCAGTCCGGGGCGACGACGACGTTGGCGCGGCGGCAAGATTCGAATGCGCCACAAAAGTGCATCTAAAATTTCAAAGATTTCGGGGGGGGATAAGACACCCAAATCCCCCCCCCCCTGTATACGCGCATGTATGTACCCATATTAAGTAGTGGTCTTTTCGTACCTACATATTTAGTTGTTATAGTAAAATTAGTTAGTAAATAGCTGTGTTTCTCGTGTCAGGTCACACACACACACACACACACACACACACACACAGGTGAACGACACGATACGAGCAGAACAATTCAATTTGGCGGTTGACCGGAGACAAGACAACTGAGTTCGAGCAGAGTTAGCATGAGCAGGCATCTTCTACGTCTACTCACTGCCAAATTACTCAAAACAAGTAAGTAGGTCCGTCCGTACGGCAATTGCTACTAACTGGCCTTTGTGACTAACATTCGTTAAAAGGAAACTCAGCGTTTTCTATATTTTTGTGAATTATTTGCACAAAATCCAGAAAATTACTTATTACCATAAAGTTACGATTGGTTTATCGATACCGCCAAAAGCTGCGAGGAAGTTGTGTTGCAGTCGTGGTGACTGCACCGACTGCACCGACTGCACTCCTGTGACTCGCCCCTGCCGGTGTTTACTGCTAGTTGATCCTCTTTTATTCATTTAATGCACCACTCAGTGTGTTTGCAAAACAACTTTATTAATTATTTTATCAATTGATTAAAAAAATACACCTTGTGTTTATATGGCAGATACACGTAAGTTATTGGTTAGATAGAATTCCCGTTGCCCTCTGCGAGGCTCGTGCTACCTGCTACCTGCTGCCCTGCCAGTGCACATCGATGTTTCTCGTACACAGTTTAACATTTTTTTTGAATGTGTTGTGAATGTAAAAATGTTTTTGAACGCATTTTATTACAAAAGTTAATGTTTAAGTACCATGTTTATAAGGCTATTTTTAAGGATTTTCAGTGTAAAGCTTATAATATTTCAAGTTTTATTTGCGTTGTCTTTGGTGGAGGTTTCGTGTTGCCTACAATGAAGCTACTTAAACTAAAACCAGCCACTCCCCTATGTTCAACATTTAACATTCGTATCGTTTTTGGGTCAGCCGGTTTGTATTCAATTCCGTTCCTAACTCTATGACTCAAACTCTTCGTAAACTCGTCGTTTGTTTTTTTCTGTTAGTGCAGCGGATGTGGTTAGGGAAAATATTAGTACGTATGTACCTACCTATTGTTACTGTGGACACGAGTCACGGCAGTAAACACACTAGTAAAGTGCACGCTCTAATTCTAATGTTAAGGTGAATACGACCTGATTTTTTTCATACAAACTTCGTTAAATTAAATATCTTTAAAGATAAACATTTGGCTACTGAAAATACGTTAATCATAGAATCAGAGTCGCAAAAAGCATATAAATCAAAAATACTAGTGAGTTAATAAATTACTAGAATTTTTATCATGCTAATTAGTTGTTAAATATTTACATTTCTTAATTACTTTTAAATACTGGTAATCAATTAAGAGTTATCTATCTATCTGTGACTTCAACTACATAAAACTCTGATCATTTATTATTTCACTGGCTACATTGCTTCTTGCGTAAATAATAGCTTCACATGATAGCAATGCATTTTAAAATGCAGAATTATATTTAATGCAGTTTTTATGAAAAAAAAGTCGTAAGATATTAGGGAAACATTGAAGCGGGTTATTTAATAGACTGCAGCTAGAGCTGAATTTAGAAAATAGAAAAGTAAAGCCTTCCTTTACTTCCTTTTGATTCAACGACCGAACGGAAGTTTTGCACGGTGTAAACTGCAATTTCACACGTCCCAAACGCAACCGGCCGCAATATAACGCCACCTAATATGTACATGAACCTTATTGTACAATCAATAAGGTTTAGTTTAGCGGCGACCGTTTGTTTTGCCAGAACAGTGCGCTTACGCAAGCCTAGCGACCTCGCCTTGACCCGGTTGCAACTTGAACTAGAATCGAACCCCCGAACGGTTGCTTAGTAATCAGAATCACTGATCACCACATTGTATTTACTATTTATTTTCCCAACACACTGGGCCAGACACGCCTGTTCTCCAGGCTATAGCCTCACTCTCTCCGCTAACCAGCTACTTGCATTTTGTCGCGCTGATTATTAACGCATTGAACGATTTAAATGTCTTTGTAATAAGAAACTGTGTTATAATTAAGGTTGTTGTAGTTTACATAACATCACTTTAGAGTTCGACTGAATGCGAGTTAAACCGTAGCTAAAATAAGAATAATTAAACTGGTCATCTTACGAAAAATGCTTTCGTAAAAAAAATGTACGTTGGAACAAATTCCTATATATGTGTTATACCTACGTAAATACAACTATTTTGCACTATTTAATTGATCCGCCCGCAGTCTCATTAGTACGGACTAGGTACGAGTCACAAAAACTGAAGTGAGACGAAAAGAATGCTGATATTGACAAGAAAGGTTTTCGATCACTGACTACATAGTTGATGACGAAGGTTAGGACGACCTCTTACTTGGGGTCTACGCCAAGAAGCGTTTTCTGTTTCAACAATTATTTGGAGACTCAAAAATTCCCAACTTTATACTTTGCTTCTTATGAAGTACCTATATGCAGAGCTGCATCGTGGAACAGGCACCTGGATTGGTTCCTGATGCATGCGGCTCGCTCAAGAGACCGGTCTTCGTAAAGACACATGGGGGAGACCTACCATCAGCACTAGAGTGTCCGTCTCGGCGACTGACATGATAATAGTACATTTCAGCTCTAAACCAAACGCTGATAAAGGGATTCCATCAGATTTTTTTTTAAATAGAACTCGATACACATTTTAGACATTTATCAAATATAACGCGAAACAAAATTAATATTTTGGTTTAATAACATGTTTTTTGGAAACAAATTAAACTGAGCGAAAACTGAAAGTATAGCAAAACCGCAGTCACTCACTCACTCACTATGAACAGGAAACAATAAACCATAAAAATTATATTGTGATGAAATCGTGAGCTTTCCCATGCGATAACGCAGAATAGAATAGCAGCCCTACTACCAGTTTTCAAGGGTTAACAAAACGTAAAGTCGGTCCACTGCACAGTAGAAGGCTAAGTGTAATAAAGTTAATACAAGGCGCGTTCGTTTTGGGATAAAAAGTTCCAACGTTTAATACTTTTCACACTTTTGATAACGCCAGTTTTGCCACCGACACATATCGTTAGTGTAGCTTTGAAACATTATTAACAAAACGAACGGCTGACGTACACACTACGATAATAACACACACACTACCATACCCAATGTATATGTTATATACACAGACAGATTAACACCAAAACTCCACCTCCAGACATGGGTCTAAGGTTTCATTTTTCGGTGGCAAAAGGGACAAAAATAACAAAAATATCGTAAACGAACGCTTGACAGATTGTTACAGATAATACTAAAGTTTTGATATTTTTGTCACCAATGCTACAAAACGAACGGCTGACGTACACACTACGATAATAACACACACACTACCATACCCAATGTATATGTTATATACACAGACAGATTAACACCAAAACTCCACCTCCAGACATGGGTCTAAGGTTTCATTTTTCGGTGGCAAAAGGGACAAAAATAACAAAAATATCGTAAACGAACGCTTGACAGATTGTTACAGATAATACTAAAGTTTTGATATTTTTGTCACCAATGCTAAACGAACGGATGACCGGTGGCTAAAGTAACGAAAATAATGATTCCTTTACAGTGCATGTGAATGTTTTTCAATTTAAATAGAGGAGGATCTAGAAAGTATGCACCTTCCTTATCTATAATTTGAAAAAAAAACTTACACAGGCAATCTGTCTTTACGCAACGAACGTTGATTACCGCTTTAGTAATAACTAGCTTCTGCCAGCAGCTTCGCCCGCCATAAATTTCGTTATCGGCAACTCGTCAATTATAGAAAAAAAAAACAAACAATCAAATCTTTGGCACAATACATTCGTGTCTGTGAAACCATGGAAATACACAAACGAAATTTCAACCCAATCGGTTAAGCCGTTTACTAGTTGACATACCGACAGCAGTGCTACCTACCAGGTCCAATTATATTTTTAAATCATCTAAGAAAATATCGAATTACCCATATAAATTTCAACCCAATCGGTTCAGCCGTTTAGAAGTTATGTGAAAAAGATAAGTACGGAAAGATAATTCTTACTACCCGTTGTCCTATTACCCGTTTTCCCGTAGGAATGAAGCATTTTCCCGCGGTAAAAAGTAGTCTATGTTCATCAGGGATAATGTCGGCTTATAATGGTAAAAGAATTTTTTAAATCGGTCCAGTAGTTTCGGAGCCTATTCAATACAAACAAACGATCAAATCTTTCCTTTTTATAATATTAGTATAGAGTATAGATAGTTAATTTATTACGCGAAAACGAGACGTCCGGTGATCAAAGCAAGACTATAACTCTTTTCGATAGCAAAAATTACATGTACAATGCGTTAAACTATTAAATACAAATAGCTATACATTAATTTTTGATATTTGCTCTCTATAACTAAAAAAAGAGAAAAAAGTAAAAAACCTTTATTTTTCGACAACATTATATTAAACTATTATCCTGTAGCCGCGGCGCCACGTGGAATTCGGTTATAATTATTTTTGGGGAACTTTTTCCGGAATAAAAATGAGGCTAATATATTCTCCGTCCCTTCAACGACTTTAGTGCTAAAAATCAGCTGTTAGTAATTACTCCGAAGTAACAAATAAACAAAAAAACAGACTTTCACAATTATATGTGAATTAGGATTTATGTCACCAGATACTTATAAAAAAAAATTATATTTAATTCGTCGAATAATGAAAAGTCATACAAAATTCGAATACGTTTCTAAACCAGGGCAAACTGGTGTTAGGGGCACAGTCTGTCGGAACGAGGTCGGTCCCACCGCACACACCAACTCACAAAATATAAACAAATTAAATAAATATCGTAGTTCAGCAAACTACAAACTACACAGAAACCGCGTTCATTTGACTCATTTTACAGGAAATTAAAAAACTGTTTTTATAATGAACTTTGAGAATCTTTATGATTTATTTAGTGATGGGTTCTGCATACAAAAATAATTAATAAATGAGACTTGCAGATGAGGTTCAAATCAAATGACCAAGTAACGTACAAGCATTCAGCTAGAGTTCCGTAGAATGATTATATTCTCATGTTTTTGTTAGATGTGTGCAATATAACTAAAAAAATGAGAACCGATTTTGTTCAAAACAATTTTCATTAAAGTATTATTTTTTTTAGATTTCCAAAACACGCTGTTTAAAAGTTAGAGACATACCATGACATTGTCTTATTTGCTGATGACACCTTTTTACTTTTTAAAGTTAAGAGACGACAGACATGTTATGATGAAATAAATAATGCCCTTTCTATAATTGTTACTTGGTTTAACGTTAATAATTTGTTACTTAATGAAAAAAAAAACCAAATGTGTTAAATTTACATTACCAAATGTTAGTCAGATACAGACATGTATTAATATTAATGGCGAGCAATTAGAACTTGTTAATTCAACAGTCTTTCTTGGGTTAACGCTGGACTTCAAACTTCAATGGGGTCCTCATATTCATAACCTAGCCAAAAAAACTTAGCTTTGCTGTGTATGCGATCAAGAAAATAAGACAATTGACCGATGTCGACACGGAAAAAATAGTATATTTTAGCTATTTCCATAGTTTAATGACATATGGTATCCTATTGTGGGGTAGCGCTGCTGATGTAAATAGAATATTTGTGTTACAAAAACGGACAATTCGTGCTATTTACAAATCAGGATCTAGGATATATATCTGAGGGATAGGATAAGTACATATTTTTAATTTAGAGTCGCAGTAGGTATATGAAAATCTTTTATATGTACATAAAAATATCAATAGTTTTAGCAAGAAAAGTGACGTTCACAAAATACTAGTATGAAGTAAAAATAAGCTGTTGGTGCATGATACACGTCTACACAAAATAAGTAACTCTTTTATGGGGCAATGTATACACTTTTACAACAAAGTTCCCAATAAAATTCAAAATCCCCAATATCTATCAATAAGTAAATTTAAATTTAAATCTTTTATCAAGCAGGTACTTTGTAAAAAGGCATACTACAATATTTCAGACTATGTAAATGATAAAAATCCTTGGGACTGAAGATGCTCAATTACAGGATGCATAGGTAAACCAAATTGAAATGGAAATAATATAAAATGTACAGCTTAAATTTTTTATTTAAAACATTCATTGCATTTTTAGTTTTTATGATTTTTTTAAAAGTGTGACTATCGAGTTTCTTGCCGGATTCTTCTGGGTAGAAATCAACAACATTGTGACCCGGAGGGAGGGTTCAAAAAATAATATTTCATAACTTTGACGATTCAAAAGTGATTGTAAAATCCTTATTTGAATAAAACATTTTGACTTTGACTTTAGAGGGTGGGGACACACGGACGGACAGACGGATGGACATGATTTAAAGGCTCCGTTTTTGCTATTTGGTACGGAACCCTAAAACCTGCCAATTTTAGACTAAAGATGATGGCATACCTAAACAAGTTAAATTTGCAAGAGTTTGATTTTGTTACAGTCCTGAGTCGCGTTATTGAAGTGTAAAAATATATGTTATAGTTAAAATCTTAATTCTAAGTAAATTTGCTAATATTATAAAAATTAGCCTCTTTATACATTTAGAAAATAAAATAATCTGACACTATTTCTGGGCTTTAATTGAAATTGATTGGAAAACTTAGAGTGATATTCTCTTGGTCCTTATTTCATAAAATACATATTAATATGACCAAGGGAATTAGCTTCTACTGTCAAAAAAACCGAGATTTTCAACGTGCGGTCAATGCTAGCGCCTATCGTACGTGGAACTGTGTGTCTTTGTATGCTTCAATAGTGTGATATGTCTTTGTACACTGGTTGAAAGGGCACACTATTGCTAGGGTATAGCCTTAAGCGGTGTTGTTTACTAAGCGACGATATGCTCCTTTTATTTAATTTTGTAACAACTTTCGCACAGATATTACGAACCAACGCGGGTACATATGCTCGTGACGGGACATAACATGACACACGTACAAACGTAATAGGTGTGTAATTATTTCTAAACATTTTTTATATGGATATGGTGACTAGAGCAATTTGGTCTATTGGGTCTTGAGATATCGAGAGGTAAAAAAAAACTAACATACATGTACACACACACACACACACACACACACACACACACACACACACACACACACACACACAGAGAGAGCACTTTAGAAATCATAGCAAACGATTCTCCAAGTCTCAAAACTTAAATTAAGCTATTTTGATTTTCGCTCCTATTGTATTTACTTTCCACAAGAGAAGTTAATAGAAATATGTCGGTATTGTATTTAAGCCTCATCACAACATCACAACATCGTCCGTCGTCCGTCGTCCGTCTCATACTATTCCTACGGTCGTTTTTAAAAGTTATAACCATGTCGTAATTAATTCATTCGCACAGGAAGTCCACCAGCGTGTCATAACTTTGCTGTTCATACTGTAGTTACTTTTGTATATATCAACGGTACTTATATCCGAAATTCTACCAATAAATCAGCATTGATTATGCAGGATTGTCGGAGTTATCTTCTAACACGCTAAAGTTCATTTTTGAATGCAAATAATGCAATGTTTAGTCACTTACAATTTCGGACGGAAATTAGTCTGAATGTACAAGATACTGGTAACTTTGCCCACTTGTGACTACCTATACCTATATTATAACCAAAACCATTTACCTACAATTATACATTGTACACTAAATCCATACGTGAAATTGTGTTAATAGTTAGTGAAAATTCGGAGTTTTTTTGACAAAATTTTTCAATATCGATTTTCCATAGGTAAGTGTAGATTGAGAGTACCGAATTTAAAGGAAGTACAAGGAATATATAGACATACTAATTTATATTCTACTAGCTTTTTACCGCAGCATTGCGCGCGGTAAATTTGTTTATCAGCGTGGGACCCCTAGGCCTGCTTGATTATTGCAAAGCATACGACTCTGACTTGACGTTCTATAAGAAGCCTTTGTCCTTTTCCAAGGTGCAAGCTGTCTTCCTACCAAATTTCAGATAGAGTTGCCATCTCCAAAATCAAGCAACTAAGACAAGAAGCGTAAAAGGCCCCGGATTTTGGAGCTTAAAACATGGGACATATCAAGTTTCTTTTTAAAGGTTACTTAGAAAAATTAAAAAAATGATTTAGGAACTGTTTGCAGTCTTACATTTTTTACTCTGTTATCAAAACAAAAGGTTAAAACCCGGACTATAAATGAATCCCCGTCTGGACGCTTCCCGGACTAAACTAGGACAAATCCGGGGAAACCCGGACGGATGGCAACCCTACCCATAGGTTTTAATTTATTTGTGTCACAATATGCAACAAAAATAAACCGTATTTTGACCGTTGAAGCTAATTTTTTTTACAACTTTAAGTGACTGTAGACTTTGGTAATTGATATTAATATCAACTTGATTCCTCTACGCGTTCTTGAGTAAAAGGTCAGACAGATATACAATTTTTTTATTATGTATTATTACTACAATTTAACAAATTTCGGATTTTTTCAAATATTTGTGAATACCTTGCTTCGGGTGAAATTTCATGATTCTAGGGCAGCGGGAAGTACCCCATAGGTTTTGATTTATTTGTGAATGACAAAAAATGCGACGAAAATGGCTGTAATTTTCTACTGAGTTGACTTAAAAGCTTGATTCTTTTACACCTTCAAGTGACCGTACATCTTTGTATTTGATATTAATTTCATCTTGATATACCTTTATGCGTTCCTGAGAAAAAGGGTCTAAACAGACTAAAAGCTGGAAGGAAATACTAAATGACGTGGCCGTATTGTATATATGGCAGAAAAACACATTGACACTTCCAATAAGCGATGCTGACGAAAAATCATCTTAAATTTATATTTTTTATATAAAGTCTAATAAAAGTATCTTTCCATATTAATTATTTAAATCCCCTTACAATAATTTGGCTTTCTAGTGGTTAGAGTCTCTGAGCTAAGTCAAGGACATGGCTCAAGGTTCCTTGTTACCTACAGAAACCTAAAAATCACATTCAATTTAAATTTGGACGAAGACCTAAGATTTCTTTTTTTCTGTTATCTAATTATTATACACTATTCTCAAATATTTGCAATTTTATTTTAGTTCAAAATACCTACAACAATAAATTACTTAAACGCATAAGTACGATAAAATTTGAATATGTATAATCAGACATTTGGAATATGTCAGATCGTTGACCCCGTAGCATCCCCAAATTCAGACGCGTACCTACATAGTTAACTGTGCGGCCCTGAGACGCTCGCACCGGCACCGGGCGGCGGCACTGCTGAACTCCTGACATTGGCTGCGTCCCGGGCGCTCTCGGGTACACTACAGAACACTACAGGTTAACGCCACCAGACGGTCACATTCATGCATTGATTATTGTATCAACCCTTCTCTATGGCACTTCAGTCTCATTGAACTAGTTTTATTTTATATTCTTCACAGTTTCTTATCCTAAATGTCCAGAACCCCTTTTCGGATATTGGGAGAGAGTCGCAGTACACAAATTGTAGATTATTTATTCATATCTTTATAGTTAATTAAAATTACTAACAGAAAAAACTCAATTTTATTTTCTTAACCGTTAAATTTAACAATTGGTTAATTTATTAAATAAGATAACTTTGTGAGGATGTCATTTTCGTTTAACGAAAAAATCGACAGCGAAAATTCACTAAAATTTGCTGTCGGATGCCAATAAAAACTTGTTTTATCTTTTATCTCTGCCGCAAACTATTTTCGCAATGCAAGAATTGTCAAATACAATACTCTCTGTGGTCAGCCGCAGTCAAGTAGTTTTAGAGCAGTTAATTTATTTCCTTCCGCATTAATTCGTCAGTTAGTCCAATAACATAACTATTGCGGTATACGTTGCGGCGCCAGTTATCGCGGGTATACGTTTGTGAGGTTAACCGTTATCAGATAACTGCGATACCTAGTCGTACGTATGATAATGAGGTACGCGGCCTTACCGACACCGACACCGACAACGAGCCAAGCTCGCGATTACATCTCAAGTTTACATTACAACTAGCTCTTGCCTGCGGTTCTTCCTACGTGGTTACTCATCGTAGGATTTCTACAGGATTCCCTTTTTTGAATAATCGGGTTAAAAAGTATTCTGGTCCTCAGGCAAAAAAATCGAGTCAATTCAATGCTACTCTGTTACGGAAAACCATTGTTAACAAACAAATAGAATTCTGTTTTTATATGTATTATTTATTTTATTAAGAAGTTAGAACGTTTAAACAACGCTGTGCTCGAAACTCGTGGTTTTTTATCAGTTAACAGAATATTAACAAATTTAATCAAAAATGATGTGTTCAGCTACCTTGAGGGTTCATTTATTTCCGCACTCATAATTTACAAGACGTAAAACATACTTATATGATTATAATCTAACAAGATAAATACTTTAAAATTACCACCGAGGTTAATTTGATAAATAAGAAAACCGGGCAGTTTATCTTTTCAATGTACTTACTAACTTGTGTTTAGTCGCGACTTTATCCTTAGTATGTACGATTTGTGAAAAAAATGTACTATTTATATTAGACGCAATATACGGGCTCCCGTCGCGTCGTCGTAGCGAGATCAAATATGATCCAAGTTTGAAAAAGCATAATGAAAAGTTTCATCAAAATCGGCCGGGTAGTTTTTGCACACGAACAAACAAGAACACAGACAAACAATCTAAGCACACCTACAAATACCTAAAAAACTTATATGTCGTCCTGTCCGCCCGTATATGTTTCGGTTATCTTCACATCGATCCTGATGACACGTCACACACATACGGAACATGTCGTGTCAACCCTAGGAACTTTTGTTATAAGTTTTGAATAAAAACATTTTAATAATACCTTCCTCTAAACCAATAGAAAATGGATGAGATTTTCTGAAATGTACGCAATCGATGATCCATACTTTACGATCTGCCTAGGAATTTCGTGATCTGCCGGATTTTACGATCGGCCGCCGACATATACAATATATATATATATATATATACAAGCATATAATGATCATATTCTATAGCAAATAAAATGTACCACTACGTTTTAAAGCTAATTTGATATTAGTACGTAAGTAAATACTCACTACTTAAAAGTACATTTTACCTTTATTGAAATAACACGAGTTTTCTTTTAACTGGATGAGAACATTAAGTTTGTTTACCTCATGTTCATACACAATTAAGTCCAAGTTATATTAAATGTATCTATGTTGCAGGATTGTACTTACCAAGTATGAGATGTAATTTGGAGTCAGTCTGGAAGGCGTAGTGAAGGGTCACCAAGAACGGGCAAGCCCGAACCGCTTCCAGAACCTGTAAACAAACAGCCCAATGACAGAGGGACGGGACAAGGTATATTTTGACTATCATCTGTCATTTTATGTGTACTTGTGAAGGCTGATGATAACATATAGGTACACACCTGTCTTTCCGTCCGCGTGTGTTCGGCAGTCTTGAGCTTTTGGACTATGGAGGCTTTCTTCAGCACCTTCATGGCGTAGAGCTTGCCCGAGTCAACGCCGCATCGCTTTTTGACTAGGAACACCTTGCCGTACGCTGCAACAATCGAGACAACTCACTTTAATATTATAATGAAAAAAACCTTAGACATTGTTAGATAGGTCCGCCATGCGCCAGTCCGTCGCGTCGTCGTCGCCGTGTACCAAACATTATGTATGACTGTATGGCAATTATAATATTACTGACGTCGCAAGAAAGAGCCATGAAGGTTTATTGATATATCACAATAAGTTGGATTACAATATTAACCTTTAGTTAGAAACAATGTCTTTGATTTTAGTATGAAAATATGTAACACGTTAGTAATGTTGTCTGTCTGTGATTGTCTTAATGAATGTCTTTTACCGAGTATCGTATTTCCGCGTGCACGAGGTACCTACTCGTGTTGTCTACGTAATTTGAACATCACAATAAGATTGAGTCAGGTAAAAATAAACAAGAGAGCGGCGGTGGCGGTGGCGTGGGATGTGGGAACGGAGGACGGACAACGTTGTCTGTCCAGGTAACGAGTCGTAACAGCAAGGGCGGCGAGCGTTGCGATCGGATGCTTTCATGGGGTTATTGCTTTTAGGTATTCCATAGCTATAGCCCGCCGCGACCCGTCTCTACCGCTGAAAAACCTTTTCACGTGGGAGCCCTCGAAAGGGATAAAAATCCTATGTATTTTAACACGTTTTTACTAGCTTGACCTAATACAGTGTATGTTAAGAAATGTCGTATTGATTTGAAACTTTTCTAACGCATGTTATCCGATAACAATACAATAATTTGGGCCCCATAGAGCTGATCTGATGTTGGAACCAGGAGGTGGATAGTGTCGTATACGCATTAAGTTAAGTTAAGTTAGGGTCCCGTAGAATGAGAATCATTGCGAATATTTAAAAATTAAATTGAAGTTTTCTATTATTGGATCGTATGTTTCAACTGTGTCTGTTCAATGTATGGAGCTACCTCAAAAAAAGTCTTAACTTTCTTGACAAATCTGTTTAAAAAAACCAAGACACCTTTAGGTTAAATATCATTTAAATCAACGCAAGGCCAGAACGGCGGAATTATGAGGATGTGACATACGGGCGGACAGACATGATAAATTTATACACGTCCTATTTTGCCATTTGACTGCGTAACCCAAAAACCATTGACTTTGTACAGGAACTGTTGCTTGATTTTACATACATTTTAAACTGTTTACTTTATATTTTTATCTATATGTATGTATTTGTACATTGTATTATATTAGACTGAGACTCGTCTCAACAATTTAATCAAATACATAGCAAGCGTGTGACTCACACACAAATACCAGTGACAATATAATTATTAGCTAGGGTCATTAACTTGGTGTACTTAGTAATTACTTGATACCGTCCTGTCAGATGGGTAAATACCATATTCTATCTCATTCGTTGTTTACTGATTTCAAAACATATCGTCAACATATGGTAGGCCCCGGGCAGTAATCTTTTCAGCAAGTTAATTTACGTAATTGGTAATTAAAGTCAAAAACTTCTATAGGGATCAGCCTTATAAGGTGTAAGTGGTAGGTATAGAGTTCATTTCACAATTTTTTCACTGATTCTAGTGAACCTGTAGAAATTTAGCTGTCTTTAGGGTTCTGTACCTCAAAAGGAAAAAAACGGAACCCTTATAGGATCACTTTGTTGTCCGTCCGTCTGTCCGTCTGTCAAGACCCTTTTTCTTAGGAACGCGTGAAGGTATCAAGCTAAAATTTATATCAAATACTCAGGTATACTTTTCCTTGGAGCTGTAAAAAACAAAATTCTAAGCCAACGCAATAAAAAGATACAGCCGTTAATTTGCGCAAATTTTCGAAACTTACAAGGGAATAAAAACCTATAGGGTACTTCCCGTGAACTCAGAATCTTGAAATTTGGTACGAAGCAATGACTTATAGCACAGATATAGGAAAAATTGCGAAAACCGTAAATTTTTAGTTACATCATATAATAAAAATATTTTGAATAATATACAACAACATATAATAAGTTTGCACGGAACCCTCAGTGCGCGAGCCAGACTCGCATTTGGCCAGTTTTTTTTTCATAAAAAGAGATATTCATTAATCTTTTTTAAAAAAAACTTTTTTAATTTCTTCCAACCGAGTATCTTATTTTAAATTATATCTTTGGTAACCCCTATGTGCAGTCAAAGCGGAGCGCAATCGCGACCGAGGTAAACGTCCTCCGCGCAACATCTGCCGCGCTCTCCACACGCAAAAAACACCCCACCTGGCGCACAACGCACCACGCACCACCGCTACCTCTCTGACCTCACACAACCCCCAGTCCCATATTCACTCTAAACTCAGTAGCGCATTACGATTCTATGGGATAAAGCGAGACAGCACTAAACTAGACACCGGGTTAAGTTACTATTCTAACAGGATGTTAAATCTTGAAGCTTCCGTTCGGGCGCGACCCATCACGACGAAACCTTAACTCATGTTATAATTGGGATGGAAACAATCAGACAGACCCTAAAAAGAGATGCTGAGAAGTCCAGACCGCACCCTCGGCACCTATCTACGATCAGTTCTGCCACCCGCCACCTTAACGTCTAGATCCCGGACACTTCTAAGACAACGGTCCGTTTAAGCCGCATGTATTCACAAATTAATAAAAAACCAATAGTACTTCCCGTAGACCTATAATCATGAAATTTAGCAAGAAGCAGTGCCATGTTGCACAAGTTAAGGAAAAACACCGAAAACTGTTAGTTCGTAGTTCCATCACAAAATAAATATTTTTTTTATGATTATGTACTTATTTTCAGTAAGTTAACAACCGCGACCTATGTTGATGTATGGGGCACCTATTTTTCAAGTTTGCCCTTCAATAATGTTTATCTTTTATGGAACCCCCGGTGCGCGATTCCGACTCACACTTGACCGTTTTTAGGGTTCCGTACCTCAAAAGGAAAAAAAGGAACCCTAATAGGGTCACTTTGTTGTCCGTCTGTCCGTCTGTCAAGACCCTTTTTCTTAGGAACGCGTGAAGGTATCAAGCTAAAATTTATATCAAATACTCAGGTATACTTTTCCTTGGAGCTGTAAAAAACAAAATTCTAAGCCAACGCAATAAAAAGATACAGCCGTTAATTTGCGCAAATTTTCGAAACTTACAAGGGAATAAAAACCTATAGGGTACTTCCCGTGAACTCAGAATCTTGAAATTTGGTACGAAGCAATGACTTATAGCACAGATAAAGGAAAAATTGCGAAAAGCGTACATTTTTAGTTACATCATATAGTAAAAATATTTTTAATAATATACAACCACATACAATAAGTTTGCGCGGAACCCTCGGTGCGCTAGCCAAACTCGCACTTGGCCGGTTTTTTATTTTTTCATACTTTAATTTTACAGGTTCGATCCCCATATCCCTATATTTGTTTCCATTTAGTAAAATTACCCATCATCAATATGGTAAGTTATGGTACTTTTCCAACAACCCGGCGTTTCTTTGCCTCCCTGTATCCCAAACATCTTTATGTCTATTATTTATCCACGATGACGGATTTAAACAAATGATAATACCAAAACCAAATAATTCCGCAACATAAGATTGATTCGAGTTACAATATAGAATGCTTTATCGTGATCGCTCGTCCACCTGCCGCCTGCCGCCAGCCGCCATTGTGCGGGTTCCCAATAGTTCCCATGCGTCTTGGGCACATTACATTAGCATGCGAATGCGCGGCGCACAGGTGTTCGTATCACACTCACTCACCGTCTCACCGTCTCACCGTCTCACCGTCTCACCGTCTCACCGTGACCGTACGTATGCTAAATTGCTAAGACAGACGTAGACGCGACGAGTTAGCGTCATTAACAATCATCTGGTTGACACTATAATGACCTACATAGGTAGCTTGTTATGTTAATGTAATAGAAAAAATATCAAATCAATAAAAAAGAAAGCTTTTTTAACTGAATAAAAAAAGGAGGAGGTTATCAATTCGGGTTATCAATTTTTTTCTAGGTTCGGGCGTAACTCTGTCATATATAGACGGATTTGCAAAATTCTTTTTTTTTGACGTGACAACGTCTTATAAATTGGTTTGCCGGGTGACACTTCAAGAAACTGCGTTACGCTCCGCTCACGTTATGCGCTCACAATGAGAGCGAGTGAGAGGCACGCGCCCGCCTAAGAGCGAGAGAGACAGACATAAAATCATTGTCACGTAAAACTTTCGCCCGTATACCGACTTTACAGGCAACCAGTTTTTTTCGAAAGGGGTTTGTTCCAAACTCACAAGATGTATCAAACCCTTAAGTCTCAGGTAAGACTGACTCCCTGTGTGTGTTCTACCGCATGTATTATTAGCCCAAGTAGCACATTAGCGTGAATTATATCCGAAAACAAGCTATATTACAGTCTAATACTGTAATTTAGCTGGTAAAGAGGATAAAACTAGTCTGATTACTGTATTAGCAGGATTTCGTACACTGTTATACGGCACAGCTGACTTATGACTGCATAATGAAGAAAAATTCAGAATAATGCATTAGTTTAGAATTCGAAATCTCTGTTGTCGAGACTTTGGCAACATATAATGCTACTAGCTGTTTTAGAATACTCAAGCTGCTGAACGCGAAAAAGACACCTCCCTTATAATGCCACAAGCCGTATTAAAGTATCAAATATTACCATTGGATTTTATTCGGTGTACACTAATTCTATTCTAATGCTTATAAATAAGCTTGATAGTAGCTGAATTATTAGATAGTATAGAATGTCTAAAACTGCTGCACGATGTATTAAATCATCAAATGACTCGTTGAGCTGTAAATTGGTGTAGTTAAACTTCACTTCAATTTTTAAGCATAAAGTGAAAATATCAGCTATTGTACAGCCTCTGTATTTATTTGGGGGTAATTATAGGGTGTTCAGATGTCGTAATTTTTTTTTATTACCTCGCAATGTAGTTGGGGAACGAACGAAAGTATAAGCACTTTTAAAAATCATTTGCTTGTTGGCGAGCGGGAAGGTTCACAAAATTAAGTAAAGTATGTACGAAATGATTTTTATCAAGATTTTCTCATGCTAAAAATACTCTTCGTTAATTTTGCTTTTTACCCTTTGACAGCCATAAAAACAATTTCATTCCATTGTACAGCTAGCGTAATCCTTTCAGCAGTCAAATAGAGTTTATTATCGCCGTGTGACAGCAAAGATAATGTCAAAGGAATCGAGATTTCTTTATCCCTAAAAAAAAATCTAAGGGTGTCGTCAAAATTATTTAATACCATTGTACAGCTATAGTAATGCTTTCACCTGTTAAATACAGTTTAATATCACCTTTATACAGAAAAGAGAATGTCAAAGGTATTTTCAAAGCAAGAATTAGTGCTGGGTAGCAAATTAACGCCATTTTGAGCT
The DNA here is from genome assembly GCA_946406115.1 of Apoda limacodes. NCBI lineage: Eukaryota > Metazoa > Arthropoda > Insecta > Lepidoptera > Limacodidae > Apoda > Apoda limacodes. Next base: position 28,287,751 of record OX291555.1, on the reverse strand, counting down.
CAACAGAACCGAATTATTATGACAAAAACCAAATTATATCTCATTGATTATCAATATATTTGTTAGTATTAATGTAATAAAACAATCTAAATTATTTGTTGTTGATAATTTATGAGTTTAAATTAAATAATTTTGTGTCAATATCCATAAATAATTCGTACACCATATTTATCCTGCAAAATATATTTAATAAAACAGTATTATTTTGAAGGCGCGTAACATTTGATAATTTATCCTATATACATTTTCACAGTAAAGTGGCATCCGCAATACAATTGATCAACAGATATATAAAACAAATGAAAAATTATATCCCTTAAGATTAAGTGAAGAGGAGGACATTTATTAAAATATGTTGTCGCCGTTGATAAAAATATTACGAAACTGAAGGATTTTTTATTTATTTTACCTTAGCTAAACCATTGCCAAGCTGTAAAACATATCTTTGCTGTCTAAGAGAATGACAGAATCTGATTCGAGGGCTAGGCTGTTGTAAAGAATTAAATGAGCTGTACGTAACGGCTGTTGAATAGCTGTCTAAGCCAATGTACAGCCTATGTACAACTCTTGTAATGATCCAATACAGTTGTTAGCAAGCCACTGTCATGCTTAATGCTGTTAATTTGGGGTCCAATTTAGAATTATAAGGGCTGTATATCCGGATATAAAAAAATATGGTCCCATTTAAATTTAATAGATTTGATGATGAGTTTCAAAGACAGGCAACGTAACTCTTTTGAAAAATTACAGCAAATAAACCGCGATTGCTGCTCTCGCACAAATATGCACTGTTGGCTTAGGAGTATGATTTTTTCACAGCTCCAAGGGACAGTAGACCTGAGTATTTGATATAAAGTTAAGCTTGATACCTCCACGTGTTTCTGAGAAAAAGGGTTTTGACAGACGGACAACAAAGTGATCCTATAAGGGTTCTGTTTTATTTTCTTTTGCGATACGGAACCCTTAAAACAACCGGCTTCAGAGAGATGCACTTAAATGGTAAAAATAATTACTTATTTCCAAAAATCTGATCTGAAAAACAGTTTGAAGTTAGTATCTATGTACCTAACTGTTTATAACACACTTCACTTTCATGAAACTAACTTCAAACTGTAATTCAGATCAGATTTTTGGAAAAAGTAATAATTTTTACCTTTTTAGTGCATAAAAGATAAAGCCGGTTGTTTTTTTTTTGGTAAAAAGCTTTTTCCATCTAAATATTTATCTGTGGCATAAAAAAACCAAAAGACATTAGTTACAGCTGGCATTATCTGGATAATCATAAACAAAAACAAACTCAGAGAGGGCTGGCGGAGGTGACGGCAGTCGACATATTAGCGTTATCTCATACGCGGCTGGCACAAGGCGAAGCGCTAGGGCTCCGTGTCAACGCACTACGCCCTCTACATGGAGACAGGAAACCACGTGTCTGTGTTTTTTGTTTATTTCCTGGGCCTCCTTTTGTCATAGGACGGAACGTTATACGACAATAGGTACAGCTTACTAGTTATTTGAGCAAATATGTCGCCGGTATCAGACAGAGCATGTCACACGTCAAGGCACTGGCAGGGGCATACAGCGATTTGTGTTCATGTATCATCATCAGTGTCGACATCGGTGTTCATCGATATATCATGAGTGTCGACATTTGTGTTCACCGATATAACATGAGTGTCGACATTTGTGTTTACCAATATAACATCAGTGTCGACATTTGTGTTCATCGATATAACATCAGTTTCGACATTTGTGTTCACCGATATAACATCAGTGTCGACATTTGTGTTCACCGATATAACATCAGTGTCAACATTTGTATTCATCGATATAACATCAGTGTCGTCATTTGTGTTCACCGACATAACATCAGTGTCGACATTTGTGTTCATCGGTATAACATCAGTGTCGACATTTGTGTTCACTGATATAACATCAGTGTCGACATTTGTATTCATCGATATAACATCAGTGTCGTCATTTGTGTTCACCGATATAACATCAGGGTCTACATTTACTGTTATAGTGTGACATTGCATAGCTTTCTGTATTGTTGAACTAAGGCTATCTGTGCCGGTAATATAGTTAGGTAGGTCAGTAATACCTACTTAGTTCCTACATAATTAAAAAAAAAACATTTATAAACTAACTGCTCTTAGTTCCTACACTGTGCCAAAGCCAAGTAGTGCTACATTACCTAGACTGTGCCAAAGCCATGTAGTGGTATTACCAGTTAATTTTCGCCAAATCACTACCGAATCAATAAAGGTTAATTAGGCCTCGTAAATTTGCGTTCAGGTGTCGCGAGTGGCGTGAGCCCTGATACTCTTCCTACTTGTACTTTACTTATGTGCCTCAATTAAGGACTAAATACGTCTGCGATCTAGCTCACTGGCTCACTGGATCGAACGCATTACTTTGATCTATATCGTGGCATCAATTTCGCTAAATAATAGCAGAAAATTATTATGTTATTGAAAATTGACTAGGTATCTTAACAATTTCTCCTGTTCTATTAACGTAAGTAGTTGTGCTGAGTCTAGTCTAGATCTCAAGGCAGTGCCTGAAATTAAATACATTTTGTCAATATTTTTTTTCCAATTCTGATGTAACTAAATTCTGTTAGGATTTCGAGGGCGCTAAATTCAAATATTTTATTAGTTTTTAACGATACGGACGGTAACGACCCTTTCTCAAAATGGCTCGCCCTCTCAAAAAGGCACTTGCTCAAAACGGCTTTTTCTCATAATGGCCCGTTCTCAAAATATCCCATTCGCATAACGGCCCGTTCTCAACTCGGCCCTCTTTAATGCCTGGCCACTAATAATACCTGGCCACTTGAAATTTCAATGACATTATTCTTATTACAATGACAATTTATTTGATGTAATGGACTAAACCTATTTATTAATTTACATCTAAAGTAAACTTTAAAAAAACTTACGTCTCAAAAAGGTAAAGAAATCATTATGATTGATGGATTTTGATATACTAAAAATCGACTGAATAAAAACGAGACCACGCAGTAGAAATGAACCAAGAGAGACGTATGTACTGCATCTAGTAATATATAAGTCAATGACGGCGTCTATCACCATTGAGAAGAATAAGGAACATATAATACGCTGTACAAGTCATAGTTGTGAACCTGATTTAATTGGAAATTATGTATTCCTAACTATCGAAAAGACAAAGGAAAAGGCTTGTAAAGATTTTGCACCAATTCTGAAGATTTATGAATTATGATTTATGAATATGGAAAACGTATTTTTTATTTAACGTATTTAATTTTCTAGGACTTGATTTTTTTAATAAATTTTTAATAAAGTTATTATTTTTTTATTTTAATACCGTTTCGACTTCTGATCTTTAATCAGATTCGGACCCACGACAACACCCATAGTTATACGTAAATTAGTTGCGTATGTTACGTTTTGGGTGTAGACGGAACGATTTGCGCACGGGACATTACCATCAGAGTTGCGATCAGCGAACAGTACGATTAGTAAGTGTAACGATTTGTGAACGGGACGTTTTGTGAACGGGTCGATTTGCGAACGGGACTATTTGCGATCGGGACCATTTGCGAAAAACTTAAGTTATTTGCAGCGGGCCGTTTTGAAAAAGGGACGTTACCGTCCGAATCCATTTTTAAAATACAAGACGGTGGATTCAACATGGCGTCTATGTTTTTGGAAAGAATGAATGGATATCAAGACAAACAAAAAGTAGTTGCTTGTGCGGTGGTCGCTGCAGGACACTTTATTAATTATTTAATTTAACAGTAATATATATTATTTTTGAGTCTTTATCACCATAATTTTTCTCGTTAAAAACTTAAACGGAGGGGTAAACTTTGAAATATTTTATTGCGTCGTCCGATTTTCTACATAATTTACAGAGTTATTGGTTAGTTAATAGCTTTTATGTTTATTTCTGTATCGATCGACAACCTTAATTGGTAGACAATATCAAAAGTAAAAGCTAGTGACCCATAAAGCCGCTATGCATATATGCTTGTGGTGGCTATGACACGGCCCCAGGTATGTTGCCGATAGGTACCTGCCACAGATACAATGAACAGTTGGTTTCAATTGCGGGTGCGGGGTGCCGCAGCCCGCAGCGCAGACAGGAATATCTAGTTCAAGTGCGTATTTAAAAATATACAAGGTGTTTGACTGATTAGAGAGACTAAAGACAACGCTTGACAAGATCTTTTTACCGAGATAAAAAAAAGAGGTCGCATAATCATTCCTACTCATTTTAGGGTTCCCTACATAAATCCATAACATACATCTGTCATTTTACCTAAAATATTTGATATACAGTTGGTTTTCGGCATGTTCGTGCATGAGACGTAACTTTTGAAGTTTTCAGAACTTATTTCATAATAGCTACTCATATCGATACACAATAGACGGACGAAACGTGAAAAAATTAAGATCTTTAGCAACAAATAACTTTTTACAATAAGTAATAGAGAAAAGATAAAAACACACTTTGTATGGAACAATTGAGTGAAAATACGACTTGTACTTGACTACTTTTTTCGGGATTTCTAGAGTTTTATGGGCAAAAGTGGCAAAAACGAAATCCTCTATAGTTTTGTTATGTCCATCCGTATATCACAACCTTTTACAATTCTTCACCGTTTTCGCATCGATTCTGATGTTTTAGATGAATGTGTTTTATATGATCCGTTCATCCGGCATGCGGCATACAGTTTTATATGAATTGTTCATACCGGCATGCGGCATATACCTAGTTTTATATGATCCGTTCATACCGGCATGCGGCATACAGTTTTATATGAATTGTTCATACCGGCATGCGGCATATACCTAGTTTTATATGATCCGTTCATACCGGCATGCGGCATACAGTTTTATATGAATTGTTCATACCGGCATGCGGCATATACCTAGTTTTATATGATCCGTTCATACCGGCATGCGGCATACAGTTTTATATGAATTGTTCATACCGGCATGCGGCATATACCTAGTTTTATATGATCCGTTCATACCGGCATGCGGCATACAGTTTTATATGAATTGTTCATACCGGCATGCGGCATATACCTAGTTTTATATGATCCGTTCATACCGGCATGCGGCATACAGTTTTATATGAATTGTTCATACCGGCATGCGGCATATACCTAGTTTTATATGATCCGTTCATACCGGCATGCGGCATACAGTTTTATATAAATTGTTCATACCGGCATGCGGCATATACCTAGTTTTATATGATCCGTTCATACCGGCATGCGGCATACAGTTTTATATGAATTGTTCATACCGGCATGCGGCATATACCTAGTTTTATATGATCCGTTCATACCGGCATGCGGCATATAGTTTTATATGATCCGTTCATACCGGCATGCGGCATACAGTTTTATATGAATTGTTCATACCGGCATGCGGCATATACCTAGTTTGATATGATCCGTTCATACCGGCATGCGGCATATAGTTTTATATGATCCGTTCATACCGGCATGCGGCATATTGTTTTATATGATCCGTTCATACCGGCATGCGGCATATAGTTTTATAGGATCCGTTCATACCGGCATGCGGCATAAAGTTTTATATGAATTGTTCATACCGGCATGCGGCATATACCTAGTTTTATATGATCCGTTCATACCGGCATGCGGCATATAGTTTAATATGATCCGTTCATACCGGAGTGCGGCATATAGTTTTATATGATCCGTTCATACCGGCATGCGGCATATAGTTTTATATGATCCGTTCATACCGGCATGCGGCATATAGTTTTTATATGATCCGTTTTTACGCGCATGCGGCATATAGTTTTATATGATCCGTTTATACCGGCATGACTTTTTGCACGCCCCGCATTGTGAGGTCTGTCGTTAAATAAGTCTTTAAAAGAAATTTGATCGTTTTTAGAATGTAGATATATTTAGCGAGTATTAACTTCCAAATTTTAAGAAAATTGTTTCTGCTGTTTTAAGCCGTGTGTTTTAAATAGAAAAAATAATCACGACTAGGATTTTATAAATACATACTCTCAATGAAAATTGTTGTGAAAATAATCGAATCGTTTCATAAGTCTGTCAGACATTCGCAATAATTTTCATTCTAGTGAACCATAGCTTAATGCGTGTAGGACACGCACTTGGCCGGTATTTAAAATTTAATGAGCCAACGAATACCGAAACACTATTTCACTGACATACGTCACTCGAGATGAAAACGAAGTATTTAAACTCAGGTAAGTATATAACATATGTCATGTGGGAGCGGGGGCGGGGCAATACTAGTATTTTCACGAGCCATATTGGCTTATTCGTAATGTAATATAATATGTTAATTATTAATAATTAATCAATGTTGTAATTAAATCGTAGATCGTAGAGAAATAGAAAAGTACCAAGGAGCCTTAAAAGTCGTAAGGTCGCAGCCGTAGCCGGTAAGGACGGGCGGGTAACGACCGGGCACCGCTACAGCGCGCCGTCCGCGCCGGTTTCGGGGGTCAACGACCGCCCGTACGACATCGTCCTCCGAACGCCTCCTACCTTCTGTTACCCTAGGCAGCTAACTCTTTTGGCACGCCTCATAAGCGGAGCGGTGAGGTAGTGCTCTACTCTCGACATGTCAAAAACCCAGTCTTTCGAAACTTAAATGACGTTTTTTTTTTTAATATAATACTTACAGGATAATATTAGTGCACTAATATGAAGTTAAATAATCTGTCTAGCACATATGGTACATTTTATAAACAATTAATTTGTTTAATATAATAAATAATAACATTAAAACTAATCATTCTTGGACGTCCGTGAGTCTGTGTTTATGTGACCATGTATGTGGCAGAGAAATTGGTCGAAAAATTCATCTTTACACTGTGCTGATTCCTAGTTAATATTAGCGTTCTAAGTACTGTCGTTTAATTATAATTTATAAAAAACTAATATACCACTGTATACTGTATATCTATATATATATTTTTTATTTTTATTTTTATACTGTATATCTATATATATATTTTTTATTTTTATTTTATAGTATATTTTTTCCTCACCTTATTTGTTATTTTATTTTAAAATACTTGAGTTTTTGTTTTAGAATTTTTTTTTTAAATGTGAATGACCGCTATGAGGCGTGCACTTTTGGATTTTCCAAATTTTTTACTCATTGTTCTGATTTATTAATAAAAATTAAATTTCAAGTTTCGAATGTGCATCGGCATAGTGAAGGCGACATGTGTTACTAACAACCTGTAGTTGATTAGTATCTATCATAAAAAAAATTGCAGTCTAATAATACTCTGTTAGTAATAAGGTAAATATAATAGCCAGATAATCCCATAGAACGCGAGACGAGACGACTGGTCGTGCTATTTGACTAGTGTCGTCTCAACTGCAGTGGCGTAGGTACCGTTTTGCGATGGGGAGGGGATATGATTTCCTTTTAAAGGTTTTTCAGATTTTTCGTAGTATTTTCTGCTACTCGTACTAGCTGCTAGTAATGGCACTGGCGCCTGTTCGGGCTATTACCTCTCAAATCGTTATCGTTCTCTCGCAAATCTCATTGAAAGTAGGTAAAGAAATCATCATGATAGTAAAACAATGTACGTAATTCCTATCATTAAGTGTTCTAGCTGTTGTTATTTGTATTTATTTGTAGTCGAGGGTACCTATGCAAGTTATCATGCGAGGTTGACGATAATATCAGAGGCACTATACAATTAACAGCTTGCTGCTGTTATGATAGAAAGAGCTATGCTGCAAAGCTTCTCTACGTATAAAGTAAATTCGTAGCAAGGATAGTTGGCAGTGTCACAACATTAACTTATACAGAATTCCCACTTCACCTACAATAAGCCTTTTAAGACAGCTAGCTATAGCCTTTGAAATACTTCAACTAGGTTTTACGGGGCGTAGGAGTGCGCGTAGCGTGGAGTGAGAGATCTTTATATATTTTATATTATTTATAGGTTTAATCGGTCTTGCAGAGAAACTAAAACACTTAAAAAAATGCGTATGATACTTGGACCGCGGCTCGAAATAATAAGGATCCGAATATTTCTGAGTTGAAACGCAAATTAAATGTTACCTCGAGATTCAATAATAAGGCGAACCTTATGTCCATTGTCCAGTACTCAGTTGTCATGTCTCATTGCGCTTTCCTACCACATTAGGTAATTTCCATCTTCTTGGAAGAGTGCGAATGTGCGCCCGGTGCCCAAACAGGGCGATATAGCAAATCCATAGAATTACTGGCCAATCGCTACTACCTCTCTCCTTAGGTCAGTTATAGCTAAAGCTTCTGGCAACAGGCCCAGGCTTTTCTATCGAAGTTGCAATCTTGCGATCTGCCCCAGGGTTTGTGCAAATGAGTGGCTAGCTTTTTGTCCGGCAGACGCATACAAACCGTAGTTGACTGTAGTTGCTCTGATAGCAACCTCTCCTACGCTGTTTCTTCTGCATATCAATGACATGTTGGAAATCAACAACATACATTGCTATGCAGATGACAGTACTGGAGACGCTTATTACACGGGTCGTGTAAACATCCCTCGTTCCGATGTTAAGAAAAACTTCGGAAACCTTGTTTCTAAAATTGAGACCACGCTATCCAAGGATTTCCAATGGGGGCGAGAAAACGAAGTTCGATTCAATCCACCGAAGACACAAGTTTACGCGTTTACCATTAAGACCCCATTCACTGAGCTTTCACAATTCCAGAACACCCCCTTACTATATCGGAGCATTGGGATCCTTGGTGTTGACATCTACAGCAGTGTTCAGTTCCCAGATCTTATGAAAGACAAGGTTAAGCTAGCGTCCAAAAAATTTTGGGAGTACTCAACAGAGCGAGGCAGTACTTCATCTCGGGCGGGACAAAGTATGCAGCTTTACAAGTCGCAAATCCGGCCCCATATGGAGTATAGCTGCCATCTCTGGGTACACCCGGATATCAGCTTGTCCCGAGCTAAGAGAATTGTTGACAATCCTAAACTCACAAGCCGTATTAAGTCTAAGGAGAGGGTTTTCCTCACTGTGTGTGTTTCACCGTTTAATAATGAACTGTGTTTGTGTCCGACATTGTTCGAAACGATGTCCACGGCTACTTTCTACCATCGCACCGCTCGCCATCGGCAGGGAATTCATCCTCACACTTTAGAACTTAAATGGTCTCGCGAACGCTAAGGTTGTGGAATGTGCTCCCTGCCTAAATTTTCTCTAAGGATTAATAAGGATTTTCAAAGTGTCAACAACAGCTTACTATCAGGCGGTCCATTAGCTTTTTTGTTACGTTAGTGTTATAAAAACAATATTTTGTGGAAAATTAGATTTAGCTAATTCAGCTAAAAAAATCGGGATCCGTTGGGGGTATTAAGGTTCTCGAGCGGAATCGGAGAAGGTAGTTGGGTGCAAACATAACGTGAAAGCTCAAAGACGGTACATCGTGAACGTTCATTGTTGAGGTAGGTACGTCTACGTTTAGCAATGAACGTCAAAAGGCTTAAACTATGCGGTGTAGTTGTTAAAGAGACAAGTAAACACGTATACTTTGTACGTAATTGTGACTTCTTTTCCGCATCAAACAAGATCCGACAATGTCATTTCGTTACTCACTCAGCTAGCACTCACGGTCACTAAACATAAGGCTGCACCCGAACACCCGCACACCGCTCCGATGGCACGAGGCACGCTCAACACGTCACATCCAATACTTGGATGCGTGAATACGAGCTACTGACGTAGTAGTGACGTAGTAGAATAAATATCACAACTAAATGTTATGTTTAATGGATATGGTTCATTATTAAAAAATAATGACATCGTACAGAAAGTATGTAGTATAATAATATATTTTTTTTTAAGGTAATCGTACAACATCCCTCTGAATTCACTTTCGTTCTTGAAAATAATTCACCAAAATGGAATGTCAAAAATCATATAAAAGGTTTAAACATGGTGCATCTAATTCTACGAGGTATGCTAGGGAAAGACTTGGAAATAGAGCTATTCATGAGCTGTTGTGACATAGATAGATATTCTTTGCATCACAGAAAACTGGTTTAAGTCACACTAGATCATGTCCAACTACAGTAGTCATCAGATTGGTAGTTCGTTCAGCAGGGAACATATTATACATGGTGGCTCTTTAGTGATATAGTGAGCCTCTCTGTTGAACGAACTATTGAGATAGTCTGTGTTGAGTTGGGGCAACTCATTGCAGTCAGCGTTTAGCGACCGCCGTTAGCGGATAGCGACCGCCGTTAGCGGATAGCGACCGCCGTTAGCGGATTATGACAATTTGAAAAATATAATGGAGGAGGCTTAATTAAATTAAAAAGCCAGTTCTAATCATTCAACTGAAAATATATTTCTGGAGCCAACCAGAATAACAGCGAGTACGGCAACTTGTATAGATAACATTTTTGCACATTGCTGTATTACGGTAAGTGTATAATAAATAACAGCGAGTACGGCAACTTGTATAGATAACATTTTTGCACATTGCTGTATTACGGTAAGTGTATAATAAATAACAGCGAGTACGGCAACTTGTATAGATAACATTTTTGCACATTGCTGTATTACGGTAAGTGTATAATAAATAACAGCGAGTACGGCAACTTGTATAGATAACATTTTTGCACATTGCTGTATTACAGTAAGTGTATAATAAATAAGCTTGCTTTTGACCACTGTGGTCAGTCAGTGCAAATTCATATGTTTACCGAAGGCAAGTTTAAAGAAAAATAATATTAGACCAATTACCAAAAGACACTTGAAAATGTTAAAAATCATTTTATGTATTGTTATAAATTCTATCTCTTGTTGATTATGATAATCCTAAACTCAATATAATATTTTTTTAATGTGTTTTCACAATAATTGCTGTCTTAAAACTGCAAAGAAATTGCATGCCTTTATCTCTAGGCTAGGAGTCTAGCTAGGGCATAACAAGTGTAACCAATTCGGCCAACAAATTATTTCGCACTCAAAGACCACATAATTTATTACGTTGCTAGATTTGCGTGGAACTAAGTAAATGTCGTCACATCGAATTACAAAATGGTTCACGATGTTTGTCACAATAGTAAATACAATTTTACTGACGTAAATGTAATATGTTAGTTCATAGACGTCATCAAGGTAAACGAGACGGTGAGGTCGTTTTTTTTTTCGATTATGAATCATATAGCAAATAAACAATTTACACCATTATCACAATGTACCCATGTTAACGCAAGTTGTCAATCTCTTTTGCTACATTTTTAGAAATACTTAAATAACTAAACGATTCAAGTAACAATGTTTCTCTTTTCATTAGATAATTATCAATTTCCTTAAAATTATAAAATTATTAATCCATTTAGCAATATTCGAAAAGCCAGTGAACTACCATATAAAAAAACAGTGGTTAAGTATATGAATGCAAAAAAGTAACATCCGGATACAGCGCGTTCGATAAAAAAAGTGAAATCTTCCAACGTCAATTTATTTACTTTATTAGTAAAAATAATTTGTATAAATGAAAGTGTAGAGTTACATAAGTATTAAAATGCAAAAATATTGAGTTTATAAATATTACGTTACATTAATAAAAAACTCACTTAATTTCGTCTTGATTAAATACTAAACAAAAATGCCCAGCGTATACAGCCCCAATACACATTTTTAATACATTAGCTTACTATCTACTTACTATCATCACTATGTTAAAAGGTTTTTATTATAAACTAGCTTTCGCCAGCGGCTCCGCCCGCCCTAGATTTGGTTATCCGCCACGTGGGAGTCTTACGTCAAATCCTTAATTATACTTAATATGTTTATTAAGGGTTCGTATACACGTATGTCAAAATGCTCACGTTTGTCGACCTACATCTCAGTTTGTATGTCATTTATGAGTTTAATATTTTGACACAGGAAACTTGAAATCGCTAATCGCTCGAGTGGAAAGTCGAAACACAATTTTTGACATTTTGCTCGACACATTTATTTATTTTACGAAAAAAAAACTTGTTTCGCACACATTTTTTGTTGAACCTTTAAAACATAAATACTTTCTGAAAAAAAAAAAAAACAACCAGCTTCAAGAAGATGCACTAATAAGTTGAAAATAATTTGCAAAAATCTAATCTAAATTGCAGTTTGAAGTTAGTGTAGAAACCAACTTCAAAGAACCTCCCCGTTCTTGAAGTCGGTTACAAGGGATATTTCGCAATTGTTTTAAAAATGATTACTAGGCTATGAAATATATCATATCACATATATACATTATGAGTGCTTACTTAAAAAACTGGACAGTTAGTTTTTTTCGTTGGTGTCAAAAACTAAAGAATCTGACATTTTGGTTTCTTTCTTCGGATTCAGATACTTAAAAATTGGACGGATTGGTTTCTTTCGTTGGTTTCAGAAACTCAATAATTGGACAGGCTGGTTTCTTTCGTTGGCGTCAAATATTCAAAAATTGGTCAAGTTCGTTTCTTTAGAAGAAGTAAAATACTCAAAAAATGGACAGGTTGGTTAATTTCGTCGGCATCAGGTACTTATTCAAAATCTGGACAGGTTTAGTTTTTTTTCGTTGGAGTCAGATATTTAAAAATAGGACAGGTTGGTTTCTGTTGCAATTAAACCATAAAAGTTCACGCTTTCACAGAAAAACATGTGTTCATCGACAAACCGTGTTTGTGAATTTCTACGTATACAATTATATCACGTGAATCTTTTGCATTACTTAGAAATATACCACGTGCTTGCTTACTGTACCACATGAAAGTTATTCAAGCGACTGCTAAAAAACATTATTACTTACTAGGGTATTGGTACTAGGAAAGCATAAGAGCTGAACACGTGTGATGTGAAACAGTCTTGTGTCCAGCCGTAGCCGGTCACGTTGCCCGCCCGGCTGGTTACCGTTGCGTTGTTTGTTTACGTACGAGTACGTACACACGGTAAGTGCGCGGCATTGTTCGAATTTCAGCTTACGAAGGGCGATGTGAATAATACTTTTGATCAGTCATGCTACCCTGGTGAGGTAAGCCTTGATAGAACAACTGCTTGTTAGCGGGTTCTTGGAACAGAGAAGGGGACTAATAGTTGTCCACTCATACGATAATGTTACCACTTTATAGTTAATCCAGTAGGAATAAGAATTTATGAGTTTTGGACTCGAAATTATTTTTTTCCACGACTGCGGCAAAGCCAATTGGAGGAAGGTATATGATTTTAACACTTATGTATGTTCATCTGTTGCACGCCTCATAAGCGGAGCGGTGAGGTAGTGCTCTACTCTCGACATGTCAAAAAACCCAGTCTTTCGAAACTTAAATGACGTTTTTTTTTTTAATATAACACTTACAGGATAATATTAGTGCACTAATATGAAGTTAAATAATCTGTCTAGCACATATGGTACATTTTATAAACAATTAATTTGTTTAATATAATAAATAATAACATTAAAACTAATCATTCTTGGACGTCCGTCAGTCTGTGTTTATGTGACCATGTATGTGGCAGAGAAATTAGTCGAAAAATTCGTCTTACCGGAATACTTTTGTTTTTAATATATAAAGTATTACACTGTGCTGATTCCTAGTTAATATTAAGGTTCTAAGGACTGTCGTTTAATTATAATTTATAAAAAACTAATATACCACTGTATACTGTATATCTATATATATATATATATATATTATTTTTATTTTATAGTATATTTTTTACTCACCTTATTTGTTATTTTATTTTAAAAAACTTGAGTTTTTGTTTTAGAATTTTTTTTTTAAATGTGAATGACCGCTATGAGGCGTGCACTTTTGGATTTTCCAAATTTTCTTGCATATATTTTAACATAATTTGAACTAGTAATGTAATATTGGCATGCTGCACCATTTTTGTAGTTAGAACTAATAATGTTATTTCGAGATTCTGCACCATTTTTGTAGTTAGAACTAATGAATTTAATATCGAGATCCTGCACCATATTTGTGGTTAGAATTAAAATATAATATAATATCGGGATCCTGCACCATCTTTGTAGTTAGAACTAATAAATGTAATATCGGGATCTTGCACCATTTTGCAAGACCAATCACGCTCGTAAATCGAATGAATCGTGTGTAATACTCTTTTACACGTATATGGTATAAATAACGTATTGTCGTATTTATAAGCTCAGGGTAACACGCGAACTAACGAAAGCGCTAGCCGTGGTCACGCACGACCTACCTTGTTAAGCAAATTAATTATTTAAAAGGGGTGGAATAAATTCACCTTTATCTCGCAAGTGACGGTTGTTTGTTCCTAGTTCCAAAGAGCCTGGATGCAGAACGAGCCTTTTGTGCTGCTAGTTACCAGACTAGCTACTAGCAAAGGCAGATTGACTTTCTTCATATAGTCCATTTAAAACTGGCAAAAGGGGTATATTTTTCTGTCCTTGGTCATTGATTTTACCACTTAATACTGTTACGTTGGTGATCACAAGTTATGAAACACATACAGAGGTAGCTCACCTTAGTCCAGATACACTACATCACAAGCAGTGTTGCGACGGTCGCGATGTACTCAGCACCTCACACGCAAGACTTAAGTGGTTAGTGAAATGAGGCTGCCCCCTACAATATGATGTGTATCCAGCCACTGGGTACTTCTTTTAGGGAATAAAACTATGAAGATATACAACAATCTTGATATGTGATTTTGTAATTCAATTATTTTGTTATTTCAGGCACGATTTTGAATTTTATGTTTCTTTTAAGAACCCGTTTGCAAACTGGTATTTAAATACCACTAAGGTGGCAAACAAGTTTACGGTCCGCCTGATGGTAAGCGGTCACCGTTGCCTATGGACGCTTGCAACACCAGGGGTATCAAGCGTTGCCGACCCTTCAGAAATCTAATAACTTCTTTCTTGAAGAACCTCATACTGTAGTCCTTGGAGAAAACCTTAGCAGGGAGCTCATTCCACAACCTAAGCGTTCGCGGGAGGAAGTTTCTCTGAAACCGTACTGTACGCGACCATTTCGGTTCTAAAGTGTGAGAATGAATTCCCTGCCGATGGCGAGCGGTGCGACGGTAGAAAGTAACCGTGGGCATCATTTCGAAAAATTCCTCAGAACACAACCGATTGTACAAGCGGTAGAACACACACGGAGAGGCAAAGTCTCTCCTCATACTTAAGGGCTCGATACCGCAAGTGAGTTTTGAATCGTCGACAATTCTCGCAGCCCGTCGTTGAACCGAGTCAAAAGGGCAAAGCTGGTATCCGGGTGCACCCGCCCAGAGATGGCAGCAGCACTCTATATGGGACCGGATTTGCGACTTTTAAAGTAGCAACCTTTGCCCCGACGTGAAGTACTGCCTCGCTCTGTTGAGTACACCTAGTTTATTGGACGCCAGCTCCACCTTGTCCTGCAGATGATCTCAGAACTGAACATCGCTGGTGATGTCAACACCAAGGATCCCAATGCTCTTGGAGATGGAGAGGGGAGTGTTCTTGAATTGTAGGACCACAGGAAATGGGGTCTCCTTAGCGGTGAACGCGCACACTTGTGTCGTTGTAGGGTTGAATCGGACCAAGTTTTCCCGTCCCCAGTCAGAGACCTTGGGCAGAGTTATCTCGATTTGAGACACAAGTTCTTTACGTTTTTCCTCCACAATGGAACGAGGGATGCTTGCTCGACCCGTGTTATAAGCGTCTCCATTACTGTCATTTGCATAGCAATTATTAATTATTAATGTCCATGCTATCAGAGCAACTACCGTCAACTACGGCTCGTATGCGTCTGCTGGACAAAAAGCTAGCAACCCATTTGCACAAACACTCTAAATAATATATGTGATAAATGGTAAATGTGATAATAATATAATAATAATAATAATAATATAATAATATAATAATAATAATAATAATACATCTATCAGTTTGCAAACGGGTTCTTAAAACAAACATAAAATTCAAAATCTTTACTGAAATTATCTTATTAGATAATCAATATTTATTTTTAAAAACCGATTTGAAATCCACTAAAAAAGTAAAAAAAAACCCCTAAAGCAGACTTATATCTAGCTCATTAGGCTACATGTTTCATTCGCCTTGAAGTTGATTGCCAATACCCCGTTTTGTGTCGCCACTGTTGCATATCCTGATAAGAAGCTGATATGATGAAAAGCGCGTACCAATTTACGCGTAGTTACGATTTTGAATTCGCACCGCAACTCGCCGCACCGCAGTACACCCAGCCTTACAAGTTTGTGAGTGCGTGTCAAATAAGTTTGCACAATTCTATCGTACATTGCTTTGTTACTCTTATTCACAGCGCATTATTCTTATATATATATATCTCCGGCGCGCAGTGTGGTGTGAACAGAGATATTCGTCTAAATAATCAGATTTATATATAATACAACTAAAGACATTTTCTCGCCTAACTCTAGTTTTCTCAAACAGACCTTACCAAATTTCAATAGGAACAAATAGCCGTTCAATTAGTAATCAATTTTTCAAATCGATTAATAAATGACCAAGTTCTGAGATACCAAATATTTTAAAAATCCTCCTTTTTTGAAGTCGCTTATTAATTCTTGTTATAAAATAGAATCATAAGTTTTTTAAAGGATTGACAAGTCCTGGTGTTCCAAGCATTCATAGGCTACGGTAACTTCTAAATATCAGGAAGGCCGCACGCTTGTTTGCCACCTTAGGGGTATAAAACTTAAAGCAAAATGGTTGTATTAGTTGGTGCAGTGCAGTGAGTCGGGTCTGGTGCAGTGGTGCGCCGCGCCGCTGCAACGCAACGGTTACGTGAACGGCACGTTACAGTCGATATGTCAGTGTCACGTCTCGTTGATGATACCGTCACGGTACGAACACGCACACAGCACGGCACGGCACGGCACAGAACAACACGGGAAGTTTCCTATTGTCTTTATATATGATTGGGTTATAATGATCACTTTAGTTCTGTCAAAAGGTAAGGTTATAATGATTACTTTAGGGTTCTGTCAAAAGGTTAGATTATTATGATTACTTTAGGGTTCTGTCAAAAGGTTAGGTCACCAGAGAATAAAAAATAGTACGACTATTTATAACTCTTGTAAAATAGTTAGGTTTTTAACTGTTACCTTAATACCAAAAGAGATGACCTCTTAACCTCCCACGCTAACTACGGCACTAACTCAAATGATCAACACCTATGGGATACCTACTTCTGGTTGTACAAGAAACAATCTTAAAATTTGGAATAATAAATTGGAATAAGTGTAGAGTTAGAGGTAACTGTATGTGTGTGTGTGTGTAACCATTTTCCTCGAAAACTACTGGACCTATTTTGTTGCGGTTTTTTGCATTAAGGGTGTTGCAGAGATATCCGTGTTTTACTCGTATCACGCATGCGGGTGCGATACATTTCGCACGCAGGGTCACACAGATTAGTATGAAAAAGGCACCACTATATTTTTACAAAGTTGCCAGAATTTCTTGTATGAAGCAACTTTAAAAAAAAATATAAAAAATTTGAGCTAAGCAAAATCTCATAAAACCAAAAACGCCGGGCGCATATTCTTTTTTAACGTACTTAAATAAAGTGGGGTTATGTGTTAGACGAGTAAGTTTTTCTATGGCGTTTACATAAGCTGAATCTTTATTACCTAGATGCGTTGAGAGTAAAAAAATGTTAAGGTAGAAATGAAGTGCACGTTTTTATGTAACATTTCAAATAGAAACACTTCTGACGCAGAATCGACGCATAAAACTTGCGTTGGTCGTTTGTTCTCTCTTAAGTTTCACTTCTCTCACGTAAACCGATTTGCACGCGATATATCGATAACTTCCTTTATTTTTTAACCGACTTCCAAAAAGAGTAGGAGGTTCTCAATTCGTCTGTAACTATGTACTTTTTTTCTCACGTAAACCGATTTGCACGCGATATATCGATAACTTCCTTTATTTTTTAACCGACTTCCAAAAAGAGTAGGAGGTTCTCAATTCGTCTGTAACTATGTACTTTTTTTCTCACGTAAACCGATTTGCACGCGATATATCGATAACTTCCTTTATTTTTTAACCGACTTCCAAAAAGAGTAGGAGGTTCTCAATTCGTCTGTAACTATGTACTTTTTTTCTCACGTAAACCGATTTGCACGCGATATATCGATAACTTCCTTTATTTTTTAACCGACTTCCAAAAAGAGTAGGAGGTTCTCAATTCGTCTGTAACTATGTACTTTTTTTCTCACGTAAACCGATTTGCACGCGATATATCTATAACTTCCTTTATTTTTTAACCGACTTCCAAAAAGAGTAGGAGGTTCTCAATTCGTCTGTAACTATGTACTTTTTTTCTCACGTAAACCGATTTGCACGCGATATATCGATAACTTCCTTTATTTTTTAACCGACTTCCAAAAAGAGTAGGAGGTTCTCAATTCGTCTGTAACTATGTACTTTTTTTCTCACGTAAACCGATTTGCACGCGATATATCGATAACTTCCTTTATTTTTTAACCGACTTCCAAAAAGAGTAGGAGGTTCTCAATTCGTCTGTACCTATGTACTTTTTTTTGTATTTGTGTTACGCGATATCTTAGCGGATTAAGAACATAGTCAAAGTCAAAGTCAAAATGGTTTATTCAAATAAGGATTTTACAATCACTTTTGAATCGTCAAAGTTATAAAATATTATTTTTTGAACCCTCCCACCTTCCCGCCGGTTCACAATGTTGTTGATTGCTACCGAGAAGAATCCGACAAGAAACTCGATAGTTACTCTTTTAAAAACACTATCAATAATACAAACAAACTAAAAATACAATTAATGTTTTAAATAAAAAATTTTAGCCGTACAATTTTATGTTATTTCCATTTTAATTTGGTTTACCTATGCATCCTGTAATTGAGCATCATCAGTCCCAAGGATTTTTATCATTTAAGTCTGTGAAGTTAGCACCCCAATTCGCAGCACCCCCGAACTTAGGGTGAGTTCTGGGTCCTTTTACAATAGTTCTAGAGTTCCCGACGGGGTGCAATGATAGTTCTGCACTTGGGGGGTCAGAATTTAAAAAAAAAAAAATGGGGTGCTAACTTCATGCCGCACCCCGTTTTCTGCAAAAAATAGTTCTGTATTTTTTTTAGGTCGTCCTACAATAGTTCTATAGTTCCTGAAGCATTTCACGAATAGTTCTGCAAAAATACAAAAGATATGATTTTTTTTCGGAAAATAAAATTTTTAAACGACCCGATCCACACACGGGCTAATATAACCGGTCTAATTAGTTAAAAATCGACATCAATACGAAAAGAAACTCGGTACAAATGTTGAAAGGTATGTAACGTGAGCGAATAGTGAGAGAAATAAATAATATTATTAAAAATCACCATTTGCCAATTTCACGGTTACATAAATTTCTTAAATTATAGGTATCTTGAAATAATCATAACAAAACGAAAGTTCTGATCAGCACCCCGAGAGTTTTGCATTCCAATGCGATTGTTTACTTCTAAAAAAACAAAATACAGTATATATTTGCACAAAAACGTTGCACTATTCGCAAAAATTGCATCTAGTGATAAAAGTTGGAGTATCGCATCTAGAGGCAGTTCTGTCAGAGTTCTGATCAGCACCCCGAGAGTTCTGCACGCGAATGGCACTCTTGAATTCGAAAACAACAAAAGTCAGAAAAATTGTTCGGTTAAATTTGCATTGCATGCAAAAAACTGCATCGAAGGAGGTAAATCTGAGTTTTGACTGAGAGGAAGACAGGTTTTTTCAGAGTTCTGATCCGCACCCCGAGAGTTCTGAATATTATTGCGATTCTTTACTCCAGAGAAACCAAAATACCAGATATATTAGCAAAAACAACGTTGCACTATTCGCAAAAACTGCATGTAGTGATAAAAATGGGAGGTATCGCATCTAGAGGCAGTTCTGTCAGAGTTCTGATCAGCACCCCGAGAGTTCTGCAAGCGAATGGCACTCGTGAATTCGAAAACAACAAAAGTCAAAAAAATTGTTCGGTTAAATTTGCAGAATGCAAAAAAAACTGCTTCCAAGATGATAAATCTTAGTTTTGACTGACAGGAAGAGAGGTTTTTTCAGAGTTCTGATCAGCACCCCGAGAGTTCTGCATCTTATTGCGGTTCTTTACTCCAGAGAAACCAAAATGCCAGATATATTTCCAAAAAAACGTTGCACTATTCGCGAAAACTGCACCTAGTGATAAAAGTTGGAGTATCGCATCTAGAGGCAGTTCTGTTAGAGTTCTGATCAGCACCCCGAGAGTTCTGCATCTTATTGCGATTCTTTACTCCAGAGAAACCAAAATACCAGATATATTTCCAAAAAAACGATGCACTATTCGCGTAAACTGCACCTAGGGATAAAAGTTGGAGTATCGCTTCTAGAGGCAGTTCTGTCAGAGTTCTGATCAGCACCCCGAGAGTTCTGCAAGCGAATGGCACTCGTGAATTCGAAAACAACAAAAGTCAGTAAAATTGTTCGGTTAAATTTGCAGAATGCAAAAAAAACTGCTTCCAAGATGATAAATCTTAGTTTTGACTGAGAGGAAGAGAGGTTTTTTCAGAGTTCTGATCAGCACCCCGAGAGTTCTGCATTCCAATGCGATTGTTTACTTCTAAAAAACCAAAATACAGTATATATTTGCACAAAAACGTTGCACTATTCGCAAAAATTGCATCTAGTGATAAAAGTTGGAGTATCGCATCTAGAGGCAGTTCTGTCAGAGTTCTGTTCAGCACCCCGAGAGTTCTGCACGCGAATGGCACTTTTGAATTCGAAAACAACAAAAGTCAGAAAAATTGTTCGGTTAAATTTGCATTGCATGCAAAAAACTGCATCGAAGGAGGTAAATCTGAGTTTTGACTGAGAGGAAGACAGGTTTTTTCAGAGTTCTGATCCGCACCCCGAGAGTTCTGCATATTATTGCGATTCTTTACTCCAGAGAAACCAAAATACCAGATATATTTCTAAAAAAACGCTGCACTATTCGCGAATACTGCACCTAGTGATAAAAGTTGGAGTATCGCTTCTAGAGGCAGTTCTGTCAGAGTTCTGATCAGCACCCCGAGAGTTTTGCAAGCGAATGGCACTCGTGAATTCGAAAACAACAAAAGTCAGTAAATTTGTTCGGTTTAATTTGCATTGCATGCAAAAAACTGCATCGAAGGAGGTAAATCTTAGTTTTGACTGACAGGAAGAGAGGTTTTTTCAGAGTTCTGATCAGCACCCCGAGAGTTCTGCATCTTATTGCGATTCTTTACTTCAGAGAAACCAAAATACCAGATATATTTGCAAAAACAACGTTGCACTATTCGCGAAAACTGCATGTAGTGATAAAAATGGGAGTATCGCATCTAGAGGCAGTTCTGTCAGAGTTTTGATCAGCACCCCGAGAGTTCTGCAAGCGAATGGCACTCGTGAATTCGAAAACAACAAAAGACAGTAAAATTGTTCGGTTAAATTTGCATTGCATCTAAAAAACTGCATCGAAGGAGGTAAATCTTAGTTTTGACTGAGAGGAAGAGAGGTGTTTTTAGAGTTCTGATCAGCACCCCGAGAGTTCTGCATCTTATTGCGATTCTTTACTACAGAGAAACCAAAATACCAGATATATTTGCAAAAACAACGTTGCACTATTCGCGAAAACTGCATGTAGTGATAAAAATGGGAGTATCGCATCTAGAGGCAGTTCTGTCAGAGTTCTGATCAGCACCCCGAGAGTTCTGCAAGCGAATGGCACTCGTGAATTCGAAAACAACAAAAGACAGTAAAATTGTTCGGTTGAATTTGCATTGCATGCAAAAAACTGCATCGAAGGAGGTAAATCTTAGTTTTGACTGAGAGGAAGAGAGGTTTTTTCAGAGTTCTGATCAGCACCCCGAGAGTTCTGCATATTATTGCGATTCTTTACTCCAGAGAAACCAAAATACCAGATATATTTCCAAAAAAACGATGCACTATTCGCGTAAACTGCACCTAGGGATAAAAGTTGGAGTATCGCTTCTAGAGGCAGTTCTGTCAGAGTTCTGATCAGCACCCCGAGAGTTCTGCAAGCGAATGGCACTCGTGAATTCGAAAACAACAAAAGTCAGTAAAATTGTTCGGTTTAATTTGCATTGCATGCAAAAAACTGCATCGAAGGAGGTAAATCTTAGTTTTGACTGAGAGGAAGAGAGGTGTTTTCAGAGTTCTAATCAGCACCCCGAGAGTTCTGCATCTTATTGCGATTCTTTACTTCAGAGAAACCAAAATACCAGATATATTTGCAAAAACAACGTTGCACTATTCGCGAAAACTGCATGTAGTGATAAAAATGGGAGTATCGCATCTAGAGGCAGTTCTGTCAGAGTTCTGATCAGCACCCCGAGAGTTCTGCAAGCAAATGGCACTCGTGAATTCGAAAACAACAAAAGACAGTAAAATTGTTCGGTTAAATTTGCATTGCATGCAAAAAACTGCATCGAAGGAGGTAAATCTTAGTTTTGACTGAGAGGAAGAGAGGTTTTTTCAGAGTTCTGATCAGCACCCCGAGAGTTCTGCATATTATTGCGATTCTTTACTCCAGAGAAACCAAAATACCAGATATATTCCCAAAAAAAACGATGCACTATTCGCGAAAACTGCTCCTAGGGATAAAAGTTGGAGTATCGCTTCTAGAGGCAGTTCTGTCAGAGTTCTGATCAGCACCCCGAGAGTTCTGCACGCGAATGGCACGAGTGAATTCGAAAACAACAAAAATCAGAAAAATTGTTTCGTAAAATTTGCGGAGCGAATGAGAAAATAATTCCTCATCTTTTGCTGTACGTAGAAGATGATTCGAATCAGTGATTTAAATCGATGAAAAGAAAAATCACCGATTTGCAAGTGAAAACGCCTTGTTTAAATTAAGAGAGTCGAGTCGTCATAAAAAATAGTAAAGTTTGTACATTGATAAGCCAACTTTTTTTATGATTAAAATTCATTAATCGTTTTTTCTTTCATAAGGAAAAACTATTGTTAGTTTAAGGAGTAGAGTTACTTGTAATATTATATTCAGTATTATTTCTCAAAAAGGACTATTGGCTGTGAATAAATAATTTGTCAGATCTTTAAACCTAACGACTTTTATTAATATATCCTTGTTTTATTGGTTAAATTTGCAAAAAACCGGATTCCAACACATGGAAACGTCAATTTTGGGCGTTTCTTTTCAATATGGCGACAAAAAAATCTTTTCTTGGACGTGATTGACGCTGTGAAAAGCGAGATGAAATTCTGTTATTCATTTTTCCTGTGTAACACTTAAAGTGAACAATCCAGTTTTAACGCTTGAGTTGTAGAATGAGCTACCTGCCAAGGTTTTCTAGAAGGACTACAGTATTGGTTAAGAAAGAAGTTATTAGATTTCTAAGGGGTCGGCAATGCGCGAGTGATACCCCTGGTGTTGCAAGCGTCCATAGGCTACGGTTACCGCTTACCATCAGGCGGACCGTAAGCTTGTGTTCCACCATAGTGGTATAAAAAAAAACCTTCCTTATACATCCAGCTACTACTACTTTTTGGTGGTAATCTCATCGGTCCAACGAGCTATAGGTCAATTAGTCCATTGAACGCGTCGTTCTACGCTTTGGCTTCTGGTATGACTCGATATCCACCCTAGTCCACTTCCCCACTACTACTTCAGCGCATTGGACCAGCGTGGTGGACTATGGCCTAAGCCTTCTTTTAGAAGGAGAGGCGTAAATATTCTTCCTCTCAGTCAAAATTAAGATTTACCTCCTTCGTTGCATTTTTGTTGTTTTCAAATTCAAGAGTGCCATTCGCGTGCAGAACTCTCGGGGTGCTGATCAGAACTCTGACAGAACTGCCTCTAGATGCGATACTCCAACTTTTTTCACTAGATGCAGTTTTCGCGAATAGTGCAACGTTGTTTTTGCAAATATATCTGGTATTTTGGTTTCTCTGGTGTAAAGAACCGCAATAAGATGCAGAACTCTCGGGGTGCTGATCAGAACTCTCTTCCTCTCGGTCAAAACTAAGATTTACCACCTTCGATGCAGTTTTATGCATGCAATGCAAATTTAGCCGAACAATTTTTTTGACTTTTGTTGTTCTCGAATTCAAGAGTGCCATTCGCGTGCAGAACTCTCGGGGTGCTGATCAGAACTCTGACAGAACTGCCTCTAGAAGGGATACTCCAACTTTTATCACTAGGTGCAGTTTTCGCAAATAGTGGAACGTTTTTTTGGAAATAAATCTGGTATTTTGGTTTCTCTGGAGTAAAGAATCGCAATAAGATGCAGAACTCTCGGGGTGCTGATCAGAACTCTGAAAAAACCTCTCTTCCTCTCAGTCAAAACTAAGATTTATCATCTTGGAAGCAGTTTTTTTTGCATTCTGCAAATTTAACCGAACAATTTTACTGACTTTTGTTGTTTTCGAATTCACGAGTGCCATTCGCTTGCAGAACTCTCGGGGTGCTGATCAGAACTTTGACAGAACTGCCTCTAGAAGCGATACTCCAACTTTTATCCCTAGGTGCAGTTTACGCGAATAGTGCATCGTTTTTTTGGAAATATATCTGGTATTTTGGTTTCTCTGGAGTAAAGAATCGCAATAATATGCAGAACTCTCGGGGTGCTGATCAGAACTCTAACAGAACTGCCTCTAGATGCGATACTCCAACTTTTATCACTAGGTGCAGTTTTCGCGAATAGTGCAACGTTTTTTTGGAAATATATCTGGTATTTTGGTTTCTCTGGAGTAAAGAACCGCAATAAGATGCAGAACTCTCGGGGTGCTGATCAGAACTCTGAAAAAACCTCTCTTCCTGTCAGTCAAAACTAAGATTTATCATCTTGGAAGCAGTTTTTTTTGCATTCTGCAAATTTAACCGAACAATTTTTTTGACTTTTGTTGTTTTCGAATTCACGAGTGCCATTCGCTTGCAGAACTCTCGGGGTGCTGATCAGAACTCTGACAGAACTGCCTCTAGATGCGATACCTCCCATTTTTATCACTACATGCAGTTTTTGCGAATAGTGCAACGTTGTTTTTGCTAATATATCTGGTATTTTGGTTTCTCTGGAGTAAAGAATCGCAATAATATGCAGAACTCTCGGGGTGCGGATCAGAACTCTGAAAAAACCTGTCTTCCTCTCAGTTAAAACTCAGATTTACCTCCTTCGATGCAGTTTTTTGCATGCAATGCAAATTTAACCGAACAATTTTTCTGACTTTTGTTGTTTTCGAATTCAAGAGTGCCATTCGCGTGCAGAACTCTCGGGGTGCTGATCAGAACTCTGACAGAACTGCCTCTAGATGCGATACTCCAACTTTTATCACTAGATGCAATTTTTGCGAATAGTGCAACGTTTTTGTGCAAATATATACTGTATTTTGTTTTTTTAGAAGTAAACAATCGCATTGGAATGCAAAACTCTCGGGGTGCTGATCAGAACTTTCGTTTTGTTATGATTATTTCAAGATACCTATAATTTAAGAAATTTATGTAACCGTGAAATTGGCAAATGGTGATTTTTAAAAATATTATTTATTTCTCTCACTATTCGCTCACGTTACATACCTTTCAACATTTTTACCGAGTGTCTTTTCGTATTGATGTCGATAACCAATTAGACCGATTATATTAGCCTGGGTCGTTTAAAAATGTTATTTTCCGAAAAAAAATCATATCTTTTGTATTTTTGCAGAACTATTCGTGAAATGCTTCAGGAACTATAGAACTATTGTAGGACGACCTAAAAAAAAATACAGAACTATTTTTTGCAGAAAAAGGGGTGCGGCATGAAGTTAGCACCCCATTTTTTTTTTTTAAATTCTGCCCCCCCAAGGGCAGAACTATCATTGCACCCCGTCGGGAACTCTAGAACTATTGTAAAAGGACCCAGAACTCACCCTAAGTTCGGTGGTGCTGCGAATTGGGGTGCTAACTTCACAGACGTTTATCATTTACATAGTCTGAAATATTGTAGTATGCCTTTTTACAAAGTACCTGCTTGATAAAAGATTTAAATTTACTTATTGATAGATTTTGAATTTTAGTGGGAACTTTGTTGTAAAAGTGTATACATTGCCCCATAAAAGAGTTACGTATTTTGTGTAGATGTGTATCATGCACCAACATCTTATTTTTACTTCTAGTATTTACTTTGTGAACGTCACTTTTCTTGCTGAAACTATTGATATTTTTATGTACATATAAAAGATTTTTATATATGTACTGAGACACTAAAGTTAAAATTTTTACTTCCCTAAACCTATCCCTCAGAGCTATCCTAGATCCTAATTTATAAATAGCACGAATTGCCCTTTTTTGTAACAAAAATATTGTATTTACATCAGCAGCGCTACCCCACAATAGGATACCATATGTCATCAAACTATGGAAATAGCTAAAATATACTATTTTTGCAGTGTCGACATCGGTCAATTGTCTTATTTTCTTGATCGCATACACAGCAGAGCTAAGTTTTTTGGCTAGGTTATGAATATGAGGACCCCATTGAAGTTTGAAGTCCAGCGTTATGCCAAGAAAGACTGTTGAATTAACAAGTTCTAATTGCTCGCCATTAATTTTAATACATGTCTGTCTCTGACTAACATTTGGTAATGTAAATTTAACACATTTGGTTTTTTTTTCATTAAGTAACAAATTATTAGCGTTAAACCAATTTATAATTTTAGAAAGGGCATTATTTAATTCATTATAATATGTCTGTCGTCTCTTAACTTTAAAAAGCAAAGAGGTGTCATCAGCAAATAAGACAATGTCATGGTTTTTTACATGATATGGGAGATCATTAATGTAAATAAGAAATAGAAAAGGACCTAAAATTTAGCCCTGAGGGACTCCCATAGTGATTGCTGATCCCGGAGATCTTTCACCGTTGACATCTATTTTCTGTACTCTCCTACTCATATAGGATGTCAAAAGGTCGAGAGCTTTGCCTCTAATACCATAGTGATGTAGCTTCCTGATGAGATTTTCATGTTGAACACAGTCAAATGCCTTAAATAAATCACAAAACACTCTAAGGGCGTCATGCGAATCCTCCCAGGCGTTATATACATTTTTTAATATTGCCACTCCTGCATCGGTTGTGGAACGGCCTTTCATAAAGCCAAACTGTTTACTACTAAGTAGCTCATTAATACAGAAATGGCTTAACATTTGACAAAGTATGATTTTTTCAAAAACTTTACTGAGTATAGGTAGTATTGAAATAGGCCGAAAATTTTTAGGATCTGTTGAACTACCTGATTTAAAAAGAGGTATAACTTTGCTAAGTTTCATCTCATCAGGAAACACACCACTATCAACACAACTATTAAAAATTATGGCTAAGGGTTGTGCTATAACATGAATTATTGAATTTATAGTTTTTATAGAAAGTCCCCAAAGGTCTGTGGTGTTTTTAATTTCTAATGTTTTAAATATACCATTAAATTATTGTTTCGTGTTTCATTACGTGTAAAGTTATATAGGTCGTACTCTAGTTGACGATGCAACTTGCTAAGGTGGCTTTTCATGGCCTGTAATTTCACGGCTTACCACACGTCGCCGCTCTGATTTGTGAAGGCGTGATTGTGCCATAGGCCTACCCGCGCCGCGCCTTTTTGGTTACCACCGACATGTGGTGTATTCGACGAGCCTTTACAGTGCACAGGCACCGGCCGAACTTCAACAGCGTCTTGGCGTGAGCTGGTGAGACATGGTCCGTGAGAAGCTACCATGAAGCGACTACAATTTCTGGTAAAAACGTGCCTAGATAGAGGGATCCCATATGCAGCTATTACATATAACAACTCCATTATACTTGCGCGTTCTATTCTAGTTTGTTTAAGACAAAAATATAAGTATATATTACAATAAACTTTTCAGCCCCTCTGACCTTGGTTTGATCGCTAGTATCGTTGAAAGTTCACACCATTTCAATACGTCGACTTTAGTTTATATTTTTGACCACCTGGTCAGAACAATTTGTAGCACTATAAGAGTGCGTACCTCTTGTATCAAGCCTAATCGATAAGACCGGAGCTCTATGGTTTCGTTTGATAAACGCTCGTAAATCAAAGTGAGTCGATGAGAACGTCACTCTTCAAATCCGTTAAGACAAACGTACATAAATCGAGGTTGCGTTCTGGGCTTGCATTCAGCCGAGAAAAATTATTATATGCTCACCACTCTAGTCACGAAATATTAATTGCATTTTTTGTCTTTTTAAAAAAGAAAAGTTAATTTTATATTTTAGTTTAAGTTTGTAAGATTTGAAATCGATTTTTATTTATTTTTTTGTAGAAAATTCTTCATTAAAACTTGCAAACGTTTTTGTGTCGTCAGTACAATATGATATGTACTGAACCCGCAGTGTGGTAGTTCAATCTACCTACGTAGATTCCAACCGGCTACGCTATAACACCAATAAACCGTAAAATAGTAACTAGTAGGTATTGTCCCAGAAGAAATACATGATTTCGCAAAAGTCCAATGTCATGTGTCGACCTCGACGCGACATAGAAATAGCACGACAGAGGTGATGGAAATATCCTTGCGGGCCGCCCCGACCCGCCCCGCGCCGCCCCGACTCGCGTTGCCTCTACACACTCGTACAGAACAGTACACTAACATTTATTAATAACTTTAGTTATTATGAACGATCAAAGCTTTGTTTGTTTTACAATATTTATTTAACAAAAGAATCAATGTTCATATAATAAAGTAACACGAATCTTTCAGAATCTATACCTAATTACAATAAATTTGTAACCGACACGGTGTTTGTTCTGTACCTATACGAGAAAAATATTTAAGAAGCACCACCTAATTAAAAGACTGGTGTAGCTTATATTTGAAAAGGACCTACTTATGAGACTGGTGTTACTTATATTTGAGAAGCACCTACTTATGAGACTGGTTAAATTATATTTGAGAAGCACCTACTTATGAGACTGGTGTAACTTATATTTGGGAAGCACCTACTTATGAGACTAGTGTAACTGATATTTTAGAAGCATCTACTTATGAGACTGGTGTAACTTATATTTTAGAAGCACCTACTTATGAGATTGGTGTAACTTATATTTGAGAAGCACCTACTTATGAGACTGGTGTGACTTATATTTGAGAAGCACCTACTTATGAGACTGGTGTATTTTATATTTAAGAAACACTTACTCATGAGACTGGTGTAACTTATATTTGGGAAGCACCTACTTATGAGACTGGCGTAACTTATATTTGAGAAACACCTACTTATGAGACTGGTGTAACTTATATTTAAGAAGCACTTACTCATGAGACTGGTTAAATTATATTTGGGAAGCACCTACTTATGAGACTGGTGTAATTGATATTTGAGAAGCACCTACTTATGAGACTGGTGTAACTTATATTTGAGAAACACCTACTTATGAGACTGGTGTAACTTATATTTAAGAAGCACTTACTCATAAGACTGGTTAACTTATATTTGGAAAGCACCTACTTATGAGACTGGTGTAACTTATATTTCAGAAGCACCTACTTATGAGACTGGTGTAACTTATATTTCAGAAGCACCTACTTATGAGACTGGTGTAACTTATATTAAAGAAGCACCTACTTATGAGACTGGTGTAACTGATATTTGAAAAGCATCTATTTATGAGACTGGTGTAACTTATATTTGAGAAGCAACTACTTATGAAACTAGTATAACGTATATTTGAGAAGCAACTACTTATGAGACTGGTGCAACTTATATTTGAGAAGCACCTACTTATGAGACTGGTGTAACTTATATTTAAGAAGCACTTACTCATGAGACTGGTTAAATTATATTTGGGAAGCACCTACTTATGAGACTGGTGTAATTGATATTTGAGAAGCACCTACTTATGAGACTGGTGTAACTTATATTTGAGAAACACCTACTTATGAGACTGGTGTAACTTATATTTAAGAAGCACTTACTCATGAGACTGGTTAACTTATATTTGGGAAGCACCTACTTATGAGACTGGTGTAACTTATATTTCAGAAGCACCTACTTATGAGACTAGTGTAACTTATATTTGAGAAGCACCTACTTATGAGACTGGTGTAGCTTATATTTCAGAAGGACCTACTTATGAGACTGGTGTAACTTATATTTAAGAAGACTGGTTAACTTATATTTGGAAAGCACCTACTTATGAGACTGGTGTAACTTATATTTCAGAAGCACCTACTTATGAGACTGGTGTAACTTATATTTGAGAAGCACCTACTTATGAGACTGGTGTAACTTATATTAAAGAAGCACCTACTTATGAGACTGGTGTAACTGATATTTGAAAAGCATCTATTTATGAGACTGGTGTAACTCATATTTAAGAAGCACCTACGTATGAGACTGGTGTAACTTATATTTGAGAAGCACCTACTTATGAAACTAGTATAACGTATATTTGAGAAGCAACTACTCATGAGACTGGTGCAACTTATATTTGAGAAGCACCTACTTATGAGACTGGTGTAACTTATATTTAAGAAGCACTTACTCATGAGACTGGTTAAATTATATTTGGGAAGCACCTACTTATGAGACTGGTGTAATTGATATTTGAGAAGCACCTACTTATGAGACTGGTGTAACTTATATTTGAGAAACACCTACTTATGAGACTGGTGTAACTTATATTTAAGAAGCACTTACTCATGAGACTGGTTAACTTATATTTGGGAAGCACCTACTTATGAGACTGGTGTAACTTATATTTCAGAAGCACCTACTTATGAGACTAGTGTAACTTATATTTGAGAAGCACCTACTTATGAGACTGGTGTAACTTATATTTCAGAAGGACCTACTTATGAGACTGGTGTAACTTATATTTGAGAAGCACCTACTTATGAGACTGGTGTAACTTTTATTTAAGAAGCACCTACTTATGAGACTGGTGTAACTGATATTTGAAAAGCATCTATTTATGAGACTGGTGTAACTCATATTTGAGAAGCACCTACGTATGAGACTGGTGTAACTTATATTTCAGAAGCACCTACTTATGAGACTGGTGTAACTGATATTTGAAAAGCATCTACTTATGAGACTGGTGTAACTCATATTTGAGAAGCACCTACTTATGAGACTGGTGTAACTTATATTTGAGAAGCACCTACTTATGAGACTAGTATAACGTATATTTGAGAAGCAACTACTTATGAGACTGGTGCAACTTATATTTGAGAAGCACCTACTTATGAGACTGGTGTAACTTATATTTGATAAATAGAAGACAACACGCACCTTTTTAAAGTAAAAATGGCGCTAGTTTGTGGTTTTCGCAAACAACTAAAAAAATTCGCTAGCTTCCTGATACAACGGCTTTTTTTAACTTCAACCACTTAAGCTAGGTTTGCATGCAGGTAAGCGGTTCGGGCGGCAGTCAAGCACAGCGCGATTACATGCCGCTGCATCACGAACGGGCTGCCTAAGTTGCCTGCCGTCCAAACCCCTTGCATGAACCCTTATGCTAGCTAATGGCAATGAAAGGAACTGTTTGTAGGGGATGGATAAAGTTAAAATACGTGGGGAACCAAATAGTTTGGGTTTCAATTTTTAGATATCTTTGAGTAGAGATAAGCATGTCCGGCATAGAGTTGCTCAATTTTTGTTGCATCTAACCTAATCTTTTGTGAAGTTAAAGATCGCTAGACAGGCGAGGTCTGCTGGTCGCGCGCCACCTACCATCAGCACCGGCAACCCGAGGGTCGACGAGTGACGACCCCGCCCATCACACTCGCCTGTCCTCACAACACTACTCTCACCTACATTTTCTATATCATATTGTTTACTTGCTCATTATAAATTTTAACATCTTGTTACCGGATTTATCTACATGTGCATGATTTTTTTGAGTTCCGTAGCCAAATGGCAAAAACGGAACTAATAAAGTTTTGTCGTGTCCATCTGTTCGTCTAGAGGCATAGATTAAGATCCGCGGTATCAAGGGGTTGGCGAGGGTGGAGTTGCTCATTTGGGTAGGTACCATTGGTAGGTACCATTTACATACCTAGTCTAATCCTTCGGTATTCGAAAGAAAGAGATATTAGAGATATTCTTAAATTAATTTACCTCACACCTTAGAACCTAAATGGTCACGTACAATACGGTTTCTCCCGCGAACACTTAGGATGTGGAATGAGCTCTCTGCGAGTGATGCCCCTGGTGTTGCAAGCGTCCATAGGCTGCGGTAGCCGTTAACCATGACGCGGACCGCAAGCTTGTTTGCCACCTTAGTGGTATAAAAAATAAAATAGAAACGTGCCTGGCATCGTCTTAATCAAGATCGGGTGACCGAGTTGAAGTACGAAAGAAAATAGCATGTCACAATATAGATACACGTGCGGCCACCGAATAGCGCTATCCCTGATTGGCGGTAGTCATGGACTACTACATTGTTCGGGAAAAACATGAATATCGGTAGCACCGACTATTCATATCTTTAGCAGTTCGTATGCTTGTTTGCCACAATTGTGGTATATAGAACACGGGTAAGTACGCTCACAAAATATGTACATAAATAAATGCAGTTTGTGGCCATTTACTGTTGTGGAATAGAGAAAACCTGGCCCTTGTATAGTACGGACACAGACAGACTAGTTTCATGCATGTATATATGTATGTTTGTATTTGGCAGTTGCGATTTTGTATGCTTTTGTAATTTTGTGTACTTTTTTTTACCTTTGCACCGATTAGGCCAATCTTAACATTTAAAAAATACAAATTTAGGTAAGAAATGAAGCGCTCGGTAACAAAGTGTAGACACTCACCTCCGGTGCCCAGTACTTTGAGCAGGTCGAAATGTGATATGTCTACTTTGGAGGCGCCATTCAGGTTCACTGAAACAAAGAGAACAGATTCAGTTACACTCAGAGACATCGCACTCACCTTCCAAATGTATAATGTATAATCTACGTAAATATAAGTAACATATAGTCTTAAAAAAACCTAATAAAACCCTTTGCAATTAACAAGTTCCCAATAACACATCCCCGCAGATATGGAAAATCTTATTCAGCACACGGATAGTTAAGAAGAAATAAGAGTTACCGCAGACATTTACTATAGAAAGCTACAGCTGTAGGTTAGCTCGTTCACGTGGAATTCTGTTATAGTTATTCCTATATGTAAAAACTTTACAATTATCCGGGATTAGAATTAGCTCTTTATTTATCCCTGTGCTAAACTCCAGCTCTTTTAAAAGTAGCTCTTTAACTACCCCTGTGCTAAACTCTATATTAGAAGTAGCTCTTTAATTACCGCTGTGCTAAACTCCAGCTCTATTAGAAGTAGTTCTTTAACTACCCCTGTGCTAAACTCCAGCTATATTAGAAGTAGCTCTTTAACTACCCCCAAGTAGCATAGATAGCTGTATAACTACTCTCTTTAAGACTTATTTTAAACTCTGTGCGTATTAAGACGCTTCTAAGAGTACACTGGTGATGCTACAGCTGCATAATAGCGGTCAGTGATATTTAAACAGCTATAGCTAAATAAAAGCTGTATTAAGGCTGATTAAGACCGACAAAACCACCATTAATACGCTAAGAGTGCTATAAAGGTATGTTTTTAAACTTCTTTAAGCTTCTAACCTTTTCTAATGCCTAAACCGTAGTAAGGCCTGTTTACTGCATAAAATTACGCCAAATGCTGTTTAAGAAGATATTTGTGAACTCCTATTACACTGACTTATTAAAGGGGCACTGAACTGTTATGAAGTGAATAGCTGTATAATGGACGGTATGTGGCCCATATTACAGCTTATACCTGAATATGCCTACCGCTAATAAGCCTTTATACTGCAATTGATAGTATCTACATAGCGGCTATTTAAACATTCACTAGATGCCTCGCAGCTGCTTAGAGACTCACTAGTGTATAGATTAAACGGCTTCTACTTAATAATGGTTCACATAAATACCTTAAATCCAACGTTATCTGAATAAAAGTAACATATATGGTGCTGTAATCTGTCAATGTAACTAGTTGATGACCATTATCACCAACGTATAATATTTTATTTGCTTTATATTAAAATGAATTTGCGTAATTCGTGGAAATTGAAAGCAAGAACATTAGAAGAACGGGGACATTAGAAGAAAATTATCGAAAGAGTATAAAAGAATTATAAGGGCAGAAGAAATAAACCCTTCAAGTCGGGAAGTAACGCAAAGCGTGACAAATAGTTTGAAACAGGATGGTTCCGTAAAAAATATCAATAGCTCAGAAGATGTTGCACATTCGACAAATTATGTGTGTCCAAGTTCTTATTCCAGTAATCTCGGTGCTATTATATTTATTCTGAAAACATAACGTGAAAAAGAACCTGTAAAAGTCTAGTTTCTGAATAAACGATTTGATTTTGATCTAGTGTTTAATAGATTTAAATATACTTTGAACTTTTATGTTGAGGGTGAAATATTTCGTTTATGTTTTTATACAATTAAATTTTACAATAAAAAATATATAAATTATATATTATTATATCTTAGTACCCAACTTAGCACGCGTAAAATTGTGTTCTAAATAATACCGCTTTGACAATCTTGAAATGGAAGTTATCCATGCGGTGGTTTTAGATTTAATACTAGGGATCCCTAAAGAGTCGGTATAATAACTGTTTCATTGTTTACAACATGGCTAAAGGTAGAGCTTGAAAACAATTACAAGTAAAGAAAAAACCTTATAGCTGTATACAGTTAACATGTGTAATTTTATTCAGTTTTTTGTAGAATAACAGCACACTAGTGAACTATTAGACAGCCTGTTGAAGAATATAAGAGTTTTAATTATTCACATTACTGTTTAACATAAACCCACCATTTCATTTTATTACCTGAAAATATTCTGACTGATTTCTCAACCTTTACCATGTCTTGTGCTAGAAATAGAATGTATTGCATTAGTTTTCACTTCCTAATATCATAATAATAACTTTTTATCTTATAATTCTTTTCAAAGCACTACAAATTGTTTAGTCAAGGTTTACATCACAGCTTATTTATATCACAAAACTAATTAAAAACAAAATATTTTCATGGCGCACTAAAATGTTCTTAGATAATATATATATATATATATATATATATATATACGTATAATGTCAGTAAAATTAAATTCCCAATCATTTTTCTACTATTAATTTGTAAAACAATGTTCTTATCAGGAAATATAAATATTATCCACCATGTATCGTTTTCAATTCATTTCACATAACAAAGTGTATATTATATCCATCAAGGCAGCTAGATCTCTTAGCTGCCTTGATGGACATGCACTTTGTTACGGTTAATATTGCTTAAACCCAGTTTGCTTTTCACTTGATTTTACACAGGCTGCAAGTAGCGTTTCGCGGTTTACAATATGTGACATATTTTCTTAATAAAGAGTAACTTGTGATCTCTTAGTCAGCCGGATTTCAGTGCAAAGTATTGTCGCTACCCTTTATAACACTGTTACATTTCTGCTACACAGCTCTTAAGCAGCTATGTAAACCCAAGGCTGAATAATTTGTGCCCATTTAAGAGTTATAAAAGCTATATAAGGTTGTATGCTTAAGAGTATCGGATTCGCAGTGCGCTCCATACAACAGGATTTTTCTCCTCTGATGAATATCAATCCCTCAACTCAATGTTTTTTGTTTTAACAATACCAGACAACTAATATCTAGGTCTATGGTGTTCCAGTTTTACGTTAAATTGTGTAGTTCTAAAATTATTAGAGTGCAAAAACTTGTAATTTATGGTCAAAACAGCTGCAACTTCGTGCTTATTATACACTATAACAAAAACGTTTCCAAAAATTTTAAAGCACCACAGACCTAGATAATATAATAAATTTTCTAAATAAAAAAACTTTACTGTCATTCTTACTAAATTAAATGAATAAACACAATAATCATTATTCATTAGTCAAATTTGCAAAAATCGAATTTTATCATGATGCTGGCTCGCTTGACAAACACGGGGGGCTTGAGACGGGGGAGGCGAGGTGAGGTAGCAGCCAAAATCAGTCGCGGGCCGTCCGTGAGCGAATCTTCATTTGTATTGCGTTTAATGTAAGTAGGTCACTGTTGCATGTTTCGTTGCGCAGCAAGTTGATTAGATTTTTTTGACCTTTAACTAAATAGGTATTTAGCGTAAACTATATACATAAAAATGAATCGCAAAATTTGTTGCTAAGCGCGAAACTCGAAGACGGCTGGACCAATTAGAGCTTTGTGAAAGTAATACCGAATTTGCAGCAGTTCTAAAAATAAGAGATTCTGTTGGTCGGCCTAGAGTAGAAGAAAACCAGTCCAGTATACTTGAAGTCATAAAGGAGAATGCAATTTTCGGTGGTGCAGCTGATGATCGACGTCGCACTGAAACTATAAGGTGCTGTAAAACACTGGACGATTTACAAGCCGAAATTTGCAAACAAGGATATAGTATCAGTTGATCAGGGTTATACTTGGGACTTCTTCCCAGACGAGTCAATACAGAGGAAGGAAAAAGACACGTCGTAACTGTTCCTGTTAAACTATGCAAACCAGATTCTACACTACGTATAAAACATAAAGATGGCACATTCTGTACACCTACGATAAGAAACCTTGAATCATTAGCTTCAATTTTGGGTTCGGACCAAGTTTTCTTTTTATCAATGCACGATAAAGCACGCGTTGGGTATTACAGCAGCAAACGCTCAAGCACCAATATTAATGCACCTTGATTATCGCGTAAAATTACCCGATCATGAATTCGTGGTCGCGGAAAAACATAAACTCGTTCCCTCTGTCTATGCAGGTATTGTAATAAAGAAAGATGGTGAAGGGAAACCTGAAGCTGTGATACACTCTGGGCCTACATACGTAGCAATTCGTAGTGGAAAACATTCTTCATCTAATGCAGAGACTCATGCCACAGACATTCCTAGACTATCTAAAATGCCTGCTTTAGAAAGGTTTATGAGAACTCGAGAAGGCTTTGTAAAACCCGTATTTATTTTACTTGCGATGGCGGTCCAGACGAAAATCCACGATACGAGCGAGTTATAGTTGCCGCTATACTACATTTTAAAGATTTTGATTTGGATGCCATTTACATTGCCACAAATGCTCCGGGAAGAAGTGCTTTCAACAGAGTGGAACGACGAATGGCGCTTCTTAGTCGCCAACTTACTGGTTTGTATTAAAACATGATAATTTCGGTTCACATCTAGATTCCAGTAATCGAATTACTGATTTGGAGTTAGAAAAGCGAAACTTTGAGACAAACAGGCATTGTGCTGGCTAATATTTGGAGCCAATTGATCGTTGATGATTTTCCTGTGGTTGCACAATACATTACATTACATACCAGATTAAATGTTGAACAGGCTAAAGAATTGAAAAGTAATGCGACTTGGTACGCAAATCTTGTACGTGAATCACGATATTTTTTATAAATAGTAAAATGCGCGGTTGTCCCATGTTGTGGTGTGCGACGATCCAGTCTTTGGCGACTATTGCGAGAGGGGTTCTTACCATCACTTGTTTTAATTAGTCAGACGTTAAACGGGTACGTAACCACAGAAAAAGATGAGTCCGAAGGTAAATTCGCTCCACTATTACTTCAGTTAGCTTTGAATCTCCGAGCGTCATCACATTTCAAGCAAGTTCCGTATGATAGCTATTGCCCTAGTGTCGAAGCATACTTCTTTAAGCGATCATGTCGCATCTGTGGTCTATATTTTGTCATCAACACAAGCAATTACATTAGAGGCAACAAGAAGTTTACCTATCGCGAAGTTTCGTCCTCAAAGAATTGCTGCTGGACGTGCCAGATAACTTCTTTGTGTGGATGATGACGATGATGCTTTATGGTTGGATGAAAAAGATGTTGACACAACTAATGTGGCTGCTATGCCAGTTATAAATAATTTAAAGGAGTGGGTTCAAAGTCCATGGACTGAAGATTATTAAGTTTGTATATTTAATTAATATAATCAATCGTTTCTTGTTCTGTTAATTTCTTTAATTAATATAGTTAATCGTTTTTTGTTTTGTTAATTACTTCAATATATATAATTAAAATCATTTTATTTTGTTAATTGTTTGATTTTAATTAAGTTTTTAAATAATTTAAATGGAAAAACAACTAATTTCGGAACCGCTATTTTCATTTAATAATTTTTAACGTCACACTAGGTAGTAGTAGTAGTCTCACAAATGTGACCAGCTGTGAAATCATGAAATTCGTGTGACGTAATTAATGGATGACCCCTAAGCAGCCTAGTATGCTGCTTGGGCCCTGTGCTAAGCTCCAGCTCTATTAGAAGTAGCTCTTTTACTACCCCCCCCCCCCCCCGCTAAACTCAAGCTTTATTAGAATCTCCGTTGTGAAACGTGAAGGAAGGACAAGAGTAGACTACAAGGGAGCAAGCGAATTAGTATTTTTATGGCGAGGGCCCAATGTCGAATCCGTTCTGGAAGGCGGAGCGGAGCGAAGTAGAAACCTGAGTGTAGTGAGGGATTGAGTGATACACTCAACTTTTTATCCCCACAGAAATAAAAGGCGTTTTTAGATACAAGTTATGAAAAAATATAATAATAAAAATTATAACTAATTAATATTTTAAGCAAAAGAATTTTTTAAATATTTATATCTACATTTGAAACATTTTGACGGTTTTAAAACGTTTAATTTAATGAATTATTGTTGAAAAGAGTAGAGAACAAGGACGCAGTTTACATTTGTTTTACCAGAAATTAATCAAAAAATTCATTCTTCGGGAGCGGGAGCAAACACGCACTTTGCTACCGCCTAATGTCTATACGAACCAGTCAAAGTTTTTCGAATAGATGGAATGAAAACAAACAAACTCACTTTTACATAACATATATTAAGTTAGCATTACCTTTTTAGAAAATCGTAATTGTAATCATTGCAAAATTTGTCGTAAATTTGTCGTGGAATCAAAAAAATGGTCGCGCTTTTAATTTTTTTTATATGCCCTGGTAATGCCAACTTAACAGTTAAGTTAGCATTACCACCCATGTAACTCCGTGAATATTGTTTGAAATTGAAACCAATTATAATTAATGGAGAAATTGCCGTGAATTAGTCGTGAAGCATATAAATCAATTTTAATTTTTTTTCATTTTTTAAAGTCAATTAATGCGAAGGCCACCATAAAGATAGCATTACCACCCCTGTCTCTCCGTCAATATTTCTCCAAATTGAAATCTGAGTAATGGAGAAATTGTCGTGAATAAGTCGTAAATTAGTTGTCAAGAATAAAAATTGATTTTCCATTTTTTTATTGTTAAAAGTCTATTAATGTGATAGTGACCGAAAACTTAGCATTGCCACCCCTGTATCTCCGTGAATATTCTTTGGAATTGGAATATAAGTAATGGAGAAGTTGTCTTGAATTTGTCGTAAATTGGTCGTGAAGAATATAAATTGATTTTTATTTTTTTAATGTCAATTAATGCGAAGGAGACCGTAAAGTTAGCAATACCACCCCTGTAACTCCGTGAATATTGTTTGAAATTAAAATCTAATTAATGATGAAATTGTCGTGAATTAATCGTGAAGAAAAATGCTAATTTTATGGTCGCCTTCGCATCAATCGACATTAAAAAATGAAAAAAAAAAAAAAAAAAATTTATATGTTTCACGACTAATTTACGACACGACAATTTCTTCATTAATTAGATTTCAATTTTGAACAATATTCACGGAGTTACAGGGGTGGTAATGCCAACTTAACAGTTAAGTTAGCATTAATGTTAGTGTTAGTGGTAATGCTAACTTAACTGTTAAGTTGGCATTACCAGGGCATATAAAAAAAATTAAAAGCGCGACAATTTTTTTGTTTCCACGATAAATTTGAGATAATTGTGCGACAAATTTTGCAATGATCGCAATTACGATTTTCAAAAATGGTAATGCTAACTTAACAGACGTTTTTACATGCATAATATTAGTATGAAAGTATTGATACAAAATTATTGGAAAGGTACAAGTAGTGAT
This sequence comes from Apoda limacodes, assembly GCA_946406115.1. Classification (NCBI taxonomy): domain Eukaryota; kingdom Metazoa; phylum Arthropoda; class Insecta; order Lepidoptera; family Limacodidae; genus Apoda; species Apoda limacodes. Next base: position 28,247,709 of record OX291555.1, on the reverse strand, counting down.
TGCAATCCGGATAATTAGAAATTCGAAAAAAAAAAACAAAACAAATCCGGATTTTCAGATTCTAAATTTCAAATTGGCAGCTGATATTTGATTGAAGTTATCATTGCATGTCGTAGATTTAGCTAATGCGGCTCAGCCGAGTTACTTAGACTCACATTAATGCGGCTCGGCAAAGTTACTTAGACACAATAATTCGTTAGCTGGCACGCGCTTGATTATTGCGCGAAATAAGCTGCCGATAATGGAAAAGATCTAGGTATGGGTATATCTTTTAAGTCTAAGAAAAATAAGGATTTCAAAATTAATGGTTGCCGGAGCTTCGGTTAAATATAATAAGATTCGTATAGCGTATATCATAACCAAAACCATCTTGATATAAAACCAATACAATATAGTTATAATTATTAGGCAATAATAGGTAATTATCAATAGGTAGGCCTAGACATTAAAAGCAGCAAAGCAAAATACGCACAATGCGTTTTCAGAGAAGAACTTCCTTCCGAGTACTCTTAGGTTGTGGAATGCCGAGGTTTTTTCTAAGAACTACAGTATGGGTGCTTCATGAAAGAAGTTATTAGATTTTTAAAGAGACGGTAACGCGCGAATGATGGTTTTGCAAGAGTCCATAGGCTGCGGTGACCGCTTAACATCAGACGGACCGTAAGCCTGTTTGCCACCTTAGTTAATATATAATAACCATTCAATAAGAGAATAAAAGTTACTAAAAAAAGAAAAATTCTAGTTCAAAATACTTTAGGCAACATGAAAAATAAAAAGAGTATTCATCACTAAATTTACTAATATGAAGAAACATATTATAATCAATAACTAACGAAAAGAACTTGCCAAATGTGAGATCGAGAGTACTGATATTGGGACACCTCAAACCAAAATTCATAATAATCAGCATATATAGATCTAACGGAGAAAGGTAAAAAATGAAGAAACTATGAAACCATGAAGAAATATTACGGTTAATGAAAGAATCTTACACTAGTCTAAAAAAGCGGCTAAATTTTTTATTTAGTATTTTACAAGTTCCAACACGTTACTAAAAGTGAATTATGTTAGAAGGTTCTGATGTTTGTTACATTACTTTTTCCAGAAACATATTGATCAACTTCTAAAAATGATTTTAAGCAATAATAATAACTCAGTGGCATTTCATGAATGAATCCTACTAATATTATAAATGTGAAAGTTTGTATGTCTGGATGGATGTTTGTTACTCAATCACGCTTCAACCACTGGACGGATCGGGATAAAACTTGGCATACATATAGGTTAGGTTCTGGAATAGCATACTACTTTTTATCACTAAAAAATCAAAAATTAATTAATTAGAGTTAAATTAGGAGTTCCACGCCCATAACCGAATTTAGGGCGGGCGAAGCCGCTGGCAAAGTCTGTGTAGCTATAGGTACATGCTTTTTGCATTGAAATGTTTATTGTGTAGTGAGTTTAACACAGTTTGTATGAAAAAAAATACTGATAAAGTCAAATCTGGATTTCGCAACGCGTCGTGGACAGGAAAGTAGCATTGCACATAATTAAAATTAATTTAAAACATGTGTTCGCAAAACGCAGGTTATTAACATACACTTGTATTGTTTGAGTGAGAACGTACACAATATTTACCTATGTATACATGTACATATATATATGTATATAAATAATACATTGCTTCAAAGTCGTCGGTTCATCGACCTCGCACATCGCAGATACCAATTTACCGTACAATTTTATTGTTATGCCTCTTCCACACCAGCGTCTATCGCCACAAAGCATCATATGGTCCCAATCAACCTGTAGATGTGGGAAGGCATTATCCGAACTATTGGGCTCCGTAATGTCAATACGCTACACGAGACAGCTGGACTGACGGCTTAAACACATCAAATATGTTAAGTCGCAAAGGTCACCAATTTTGAAATTTATATTACGCCTCTCCTGTACCTGCTCTCTATAACCACAAAGCTTCGTCTGCACTCGGAATAATTGTAGGTACGCATTCTCGTTATGCGTCGCGAGCTATCGGGCTACGGAGCGATGGTAGTCGCAACACGGTTGCTGTGCTGGTCTGGCGGTTTTGAGCACGCATCAAAGGAATTTAGTGGAAGTTAATTTCGAGTTTTTTACTAAAACTGCAAACTGTTGTTCAACAACAGTGACAGATGACAGTCCGTGTGTAGATTAGTGTCAAAGTAACGAAATGTTCACTGTGTTTTTATGCAATAATTATACTATAAATATGAAGCAATTTTATGGAAACAATTTCAATTCGTAGACCAATGCTGCTGATCATTCTTTTTCACGTCGACGCAAAGGTTGCTGCTTTATAAGTCGCAACTTCGGCTCCATATGGAGTACTGTCTCCCGCGAACGCTTGAGTTACGGAATGAGAAACCTGCCAAGGTTTTCTCTAAAGACTACAGATTTTAAAAGGTCGGCAACGCGTGACTGATACCCCTAGTGTTGCAAGCGTCCATAGGCTACGATGACCGCTTACCATCAGGCGGACCGTAAGCTTGTTTGCTACCTGAGTGCATTAAAAAAAAATCATTCGCTTTATTTAAATAATCACTGAGTTTTAACGTGACTAGTAATCTAAGTTTCCTTATGCAGGTTTGAACATAACTTTTATTGCGATAACTTTGAACGTTAATTTTATCGCGACGAGTAGTCGAAGCTCCGTCACGCATGTTTGGAAGTGGCATTACATGCAGGTGTGTGGATGTTTATCTTTGCATCTAACGTGTTAATTCCATTTCTGCGGTTCGCCTACGGAACCCTAAAACACCAGGGGAAAATATTAACCTTTAATTTTTTTTTTTTTATAATTTTAATAAAACCAAAAAGGTGGAGCCTTTGTCGTCATTTATCTCAAACTATAAAACTAATTGAATAATGTGTAGGTAAATGTTATTTTATTTTTCCGCGCATTTATTTACCTACGCCGCCATCTTGGTTAGACAAAGTCATCGGTGCGTTCACCTCCATATTATATTTTCCTTCGATGATAGGTTTTATTTTGGCAAACTTGATTTACCTAAATTTTTCCTGTGTTAGGTAATAATATAAGTTGAATCTTGTTTCGATTAACTTGGATATTTTTAAGTACTTTATAACCTGCCTGAAAGTGTAGGGTTTTACAAACATTCCCACGTTAGCTAACTGATTTTTGAATACTTGAGTTTTAGCCGCAGGAAGTTGATGCTAACTTTTAGGGAAAGAGAAAATGGTAGAGTCCGATAGGTGGGTTGGGGGGACTGTAGTCAAGCTACATATTAACAAATTCTATTTTTATCAATCAAAATGACATATATTCGCAGTATACACAATATGTCTGAGGTGGAGCTGTCATCAAGTTAATAATAAATTTTCTTGTTGAGATTTAGTAGATAGGATGAGGCCTTAACTATATAATATACACAGGCTATAGTCAGCAAAGCGAAAAGTAGTCAGAAAAGGCTTGTTTATCTGTTTCTGAGGGTGATGTATAAAATGAGTGGTGGGTATAGCCAACGAAGGATCAAAGTAGAATTAATGCTGTGGAAATGAGAGGATTGTGAAGTATGTGTGGCATGGCCCTAAATGACAGAATAACAAAATAGAGTGATAGGTACCTAGCATATATAGAGTGAAATAATACGTAATGAAAAAAATCGAGAATGGCCTACCTTACGTTTAAGGTGGTTTGGGCATGTAAAGAGGATGATTGAAACATGATGCAGGATACAAATGTATGAGGAAAAGTACGGAAGGCTCAATAGAGAAAGATAACTGCCGAACGTTTTTTTTCATCATATTGAGACCGAAAGCTTGTGTGCCACCTGAGTGACCGGATGTTAACATATTTTTTTTTTAATTAAATTCTATTAAAATAACCAAAAAGTTTTTAGAATCAGAAATTCTGATTCGGATTCGGATAAAAAGTTTTAATTAGTATTAAATGATATTTAATAATAATATTTTTTTCTTTTTAAATATTATACCTATTTAATAAAAGTAATATTTGATTGATATTGGAAGGACTCGAACCATAAGCCTCTTAATGTTAATCCATGGCTCACACTTCTAAACTACTATTGCTGTATCAAGTTATAAGACTTATTGCATCCTTTGCTAACTTGTTTCATCACGATGGTCTCCCTAAACCCAGGAAGCTAACCCGCCAGTAGTCGCGCGTGGGTCGAAAAGACCCAGAGGTGCGGTATTTGATCTATTATTCTTTTATTATTATTACTTTCGGATTGCCAAGCTAGGTACCTTTAAGTTATTTAATAGTGCATCAATCCACCTCACCACGACCATTTCACCTGCGGTGTTTTAACAGGACGGACTTGTGAAGTGAGTGAGTAAGAGAGACTAAAAACATACCAAAAATGTGATATATTCTGTAATGTCTGATTGTAACTTAGTTTTACTACATTATATTGTCATAGGTTTTGAGGCTGATTTTAAAAAAATATATGCTTTTTGTTTTACTCATAATATACGTTTTATCTGAGTGGCAAATACCAAGATTTTCAAGGTAATTTTTAAAATTTAAGCATGCAAGCGTTGATGTTTTCAGTGAAATGAAGAAATATTTTCAATTATATTACATTTTTATTCTGAAATTTATAATGAAGCATTTATTAAAAAAAGTAAATGTTATGATTAAAAACCTCAATATGACTGGGTCCTTTCGAACCGCGCGGAATGGTTAGTGTCGCAAAATAAGGCGCGAGTACACTGACGGGTTAAACATACCATTTTTTACAAGAAGAAGCTTTGTAGGTAGTTCAAATTAGGATTTATGAGATTATTGTTTAACCCATCTGCGACGCTAAGGCCTATGAAGATGGCAAAAACTCAATTATGTACCTACATAACTAGATGGGTGACCATCTACCTAATGTATAACCGCGCCATGTTATTCTCAACTTTCTCAACAAAAGTTATAAAGCAGTATTTATAAATACCTACAGCATAACAAGTGAAAGAAACCTAGTGATTAAAAACCTTGTAGCTGATAAGGAGCCATTATTTACGACGGACCATGGACGATGGCTGCCGTCAAGGGCGAATTATATTAATTGCCATTTTTATATCCAGTCACCTCAGACCTAAGGGGTTGAACCTTGGAATGAAAGATAAGAAGCTGAAAATCTGTACAAACCTTTATTAAGAGTGCAGGGCGCTCAGAAATACCTACTTGTCAGTGCAAGGTCAACAATGAATATGTTAATTCTTTACTATTTAAAAGAAGTTAAGTAAATCAAATATTTATTTAATAACACAATTACTTCTTTTACATAAATTATAAAACTATTTAGAGCAATATTTTAAATATATTGTAATTACAATCTCACTAACGATAATTATATTTAACATAGTTGAGACGAGTTTCTTTTTTAAGGGAATGTGCAAACAATATTTGGAAATGGAATACACATCTTTTTGGCAGTATATACAGTAGTGTGCTATATTATTAGAACCATACCAAGTCTATTTTTACAATATGTAACATACTAACGGCCCGTCCCGGCTTAGCACAGGTAGGCTTTTTTTTACCCATAAACCTAGTTTTTTCCTTAAAAAAGGAAAAATATTCAAAACTCCCGATTTTGAAACATTCTTCATTGGTGTTCCGCTCCTATTGGTCTTTGCGTGATTATATAGCCAATAGCCTTCCTCGGTAAATGGGCTATCTAACACTGAAAGAATTTTTCAAATCGGCCTGGTAGTTCCTGAGATTAGCGTGTTCAAACAAACAAACTCTTCAGCTTTATAATATTATTAGTATAGATATTGTGAGAACACACAACAATAACCACAACTTTCGATTAAATTTCAGTATGTGTACTTAGCAACATTATAATACAGTTTAAGAACTGGCAACACTAAATTTTACAGTCACTGACAGTTGTCAAGGAAGTGCTGCCTAATTATAATGTGTGTGCCTAGTTATGTGTGTTCGTTTTTAGTTTTTGTGACTACCCTTCTGATTTAGGTATAATTGTTTGTGTTTTATTGTTGATTAATGATTACATACCCAACCACAAAATTTGGTAGTGTAAGGATTGAGACAACGCTTTAGTTGCAACCTTAGGTTGGAAGGTTTAGATTATTTGGTTGGACGTGTAAGCATCGTCAAAAGATCTTATACGAAACGTGTACATGACGATCATATGTTATGCAAGATGAAAATTATGACCTTTAACATCTAACTAATTAAAACTAATAACTAATTGTGACCCGTATATGTTTATCTTGTATAAGTCGTTTAACTGTGAAAAAGCCTTAAAGTAGTAGTTGTGACCACAATGATCATATATTTTTCATTTAAACGACAAAGAGTTGCATTAAAAGGTTCCTTACAGGTCACCGCTGCAACTGTTATAAGATGATTGTATATAATTTGATCCTGTTAACGTTTTCTGAACTGAATAAAATGACTAAAGTATTATGTACAACTGAACATAAACATATACAACCTGGTCCATCCGGGATGGTCAATAAAGAATGTTTCTGCAATGGAGATTATACCATAGTTCAATTAAAATCCAAGAATACCTGTTACAGATATGCAGGTGTATGTTTTGGGGAGATTAAAGTGTGTAAAGATAATAGCTTTCTATTCTCTCTCTAAAATTGACCAATACAAAATATATAATGTGTAAATAGAGAATACAGTAGAAAAATTATCCCAGCCATTAATATACCTTAAAAGTGAATGTATGTTTTATAAATTTAAGAAACCTATTGACATTTTTGAGCTATAATTATAGTATGACTAAATTTTTGACAACCGTAATTTGCTTTATATTTTTATTGTTAATTAAGAATTGTGTCAAAAGAAGTTGCATTTTGATTAAGAGTTTATTTATTGAATTTATTTGGTTGTAATTTATTAAAGTGCATTAAATATTACTTGCATACTGTGTATGTGTGTGTTTGTTCTTTTATCTAAGGCCAATTTAAAATAATAGGGTAATAATACCTACTCTTTTGTTATTCTTGATTGATTGCAGTTTTAATAATAATTTAATAAGAATATTAATTTCTTTGGAATTTATGTATCAGTTTATACTTATGGAACCACATGCTTGAGCCTGATGAAAATTTTATTTCTTTGTTGTGACACTTGCATTTCTGTCCTTATCCTGTCAACAAACCATTAGCCTGATGCCTTAAGTCATTATCCTGTCCTTGCTGTCATTTTCCTGTCTACTCAATTTAAAAAACCGGTGAACATCCTAAGAATCTTTTTAAAGTGCACGGAACAAATATATTTTTAAAACAACAGTAAAAAATCAATACTTGACATAAAAATAGAATACCCTACAGAGTTATTATTTATTTTTTCTTTCACATTTTGCCAATTACCAATATTGTACCCATGTATAAAATACTATAACACAATTCATTAAAATTTGGGATACCATTAGATATCTTCTATATATATAATCAAATGTTATTTAGTCTGTATATTATAGGATGACAACTTTGCTTGATGAGTATACATGTTTTACTTGTATTGTTCCAATATTTTTATTTTTATGAAGCTTAAGATTAAATTTTTTTAATTTATATTTTTTTTTAAGAATGGGAAAGGTTTCAGACTTATCACTAAAGAAAATTGGCGAAATATCTGGTTTACTAAAAACTAATAGGCTGTCACAGTAGCTGGTAATGTAGGAGTGTCAAGAAGTTTGGTTAAACAAATGATTTTAAAAATGGATTTTGGAGACAGTTTACATAGCAAACGAAAAGGAAACAGCAGCAGAAAACCAACTCCTTGAACACACAGAAAAATGCGTGACATATGACTAGAAAATAGAAAAATGCGATAGATATATATATATATAGATATAGAGAACGTATGACTTGCAGAGGTTGGGTTAATGGCAAGAAAACCGCTTCAAAAGCCAAAGCTTAGTCCAGGCTATGATCAAAAAACATTTGGAATGGGCCTAAAAATACGAAAACTGTTCAGTAGAAGATTTACTCTTTATATCTATATCGGCTATTATTATTTCTATCAACGTCATGAACAATTTAGGTCCTAAAGGATATTCTTGCATAAGTTTGCTTTTCAGATGAGTCAATTTTCCAATTGATGACTGACAAGTCACAGTTTGTAAGAAGAAGAGCTGGAGAAGAATATCATAGCCTACCTGTATTATTTCATTGCTGAACCCATTCATCATGGTATGGTCTGTAATAATTGGTACAGGCATGTGTGGTCTTCAAATACTATGAAACAAGACCAGCACAAAAAAATCATAGAAGAGTGCCTCATACTTCAGCTATCTAAATGATTTATAGATGGAGAGATTCATAGAGCAAAGACAGACAGTTTTTAGCCAACAAAAACATCACTGTGTTGGACTGGCCTGGCAACTCACCAGACATGAACACAGAAAATGTATGGGTATAATAAACATGGAGATAAGCAGAGTGGCTATAACAACTAAAGAACTATAAGGAGAAAAGAGCAGTGTGCAGAAAGCATGCCACCAAGAAAAGCAGCTCTCATCGCCGCAAAAGGAGGTCACACAAAATATTGTTTTTTTTTTAAACAATAGGTGTTTTAAAAATACTTTTTATCAACATAATTAATTATTATATCTTATGCTTCTGATTTGATAGTTGATTGATGAATTTGAAAAAAGAATACCACTTATAAAGTCATAACAGAAATTTAATTAGTACAAATGTAATTATAGGGTGTTTTATGCAGTGGGCCTAATAATTTGGCACACCAATGTAATGCTCCAAAATCTGAGGATCAATTCTTACTGCAATTATCTTTGTACATGCAGTTCATTAAGTCTACAAATTTTAAAAAATGTGAGCAGTTATCAACTCTTCTCTAGAGTGCTAGTATTTAATATATTGATTTTAAAAACAGATTTTTATTAAAAACCTGGACTGATTTGAAGAATCCCTAGACTAGAGGTACAGAGACCCAATATAGATTATTAGTAACTTACGAGTATAATGTTAATTTTAAAGGACTGATTTAAAGTCAGAATTTTTGCATTATAAAGTCACTACTTACATACTGACAGTCACAATTTAATGTCATGACTAATTTTTTGATTATTGAGTATGTCCTTTTTGTCAATATATTCTAACAATTTAATTTATGCGTGTATGTAATGTTAGTCATATGATAACAATATATTTTAATTGGTAAATAATAAATTCGTTTAAAATCTTTATTATTTACATTACTTTACTAATGTATAAATAAAGAAGCCATCAAATCATACTAAAAAAATACCTGGAATGTTGTGGTAGGTATTGGATATGTTTATATTTCTTTATAAAGAAAAAAAGCAACTTAAAATTTGTAGTCAATCACATATTATGGAAGATACATAGTAATTTTAGAATATTTACAAATGTTTTAATCTAAGAAAAAAATTGTCGTTATCGTTGAGTGATAACAATCATGATTTTATTCTTATTCATCTGATTCAATAAAGGGCCCTATATCATTATACTAGTGCTGCTATTATAAATTATTTATTTCCTCTTCATTCAAACAGTCGTCATAAACTACATTTAGGATGTTTTGTGTTGATTCTGTAAAAACACATCTGTGAGCTTCAGTTAACATTTCTGCTGAGAGAGGCCACTTTAAGCACAAATTCCAAATTAAACTCATAGATGTTACATCCTCAAAAACAATACAAAATGTTTTTAAAATAGCTTATGTCTAGTGTTATTATTGCTACGTAGAAGGTACTTTTTTAAATGTTTTGTAGGAAGAGAAAATTAAAAATATTTGAAGGGGGTGTTAGTTTGCTTTCATATTGTGGGTGTGCAGTGAAAACCTCATAAAGCAGAACCACAATCTGTTACAAGCACGAGGTTTTTACTACACACCAACAATGATTCTTGCCAACCTAGCTTTTTATGATTCAAAGTACAATGGTTTCTAAAATGAGAATATTCTCTAAATAAAGTTCTGTAAAAAGAGTAGTAAATAAACAAAAATTTAATTTTTTTGGTACAAGTAAACATTTGATTAACTAAGGCATAGATGAAATAAAATCTATTTAATCAACATATAAGTAGGTATATGTAAATAACTATGACAATAATTTACCTACATTAATGTCCAAACATTAAGACAACAGAGATATTGATGTGCTAAGTGTGCAAATAGTAAAAGAAAGATAGAAAAATAATACCAAATTGTTTTTGGTGGTTTTGGTAGAGTCACCCTGTAAACCACAAATATAACATTAAGGTGATGTTTGTTGATTTTCCAATCATTTCAGAATGAGCAGCTGACAGTTAAATTTTACACTGACAGGAGTGTATATCAACAGTATTAATGGCATTGTAAATAACTTGAGTTAAGTTGGTGGTGGCCGAGGGGTTTCAATTTCACTTCACGTCCCAAGTGGCGAAGTTTGAACCCCAGGGTCAGCGTGTACCTTAATTTCTCAAGTACACTGATTAATTTATTCACACCACTGGCTTTTCAGTGAAGGAAAACATGGTAAGGAAACCTGCATATGTCAAGAAAAAAAACGATGTATGTGAAGTCCACACTCGCATTGGGTGTGGACTATGGCCCAATCACCCTCGCTTAAGAGGGTAGGCCGTGCCCCAGCCAGTCGGGACGTATGAAGGCTGGCAAGTAAATAACTTGACAGTTGAAAGCTTATGCTGAGTTGGGCATTCCAAATCTACTTTTATAACTTTTCATAGTGTTAGACTTCTCTGTCAAATCCAAAGTTACATGTAGATATTCCATGAATGCAAAATCCACTCAGAATTAGCAAATGTGCCAACTACTAAGAAATTCAATGTTTATTGTTTACATCAATAAACAGTACAAAACCCCTCAATTTACTTCCTATTTCCATTTCACATAGCATCATATGTGGCATAGTGTCATTTTGTTTCTCAAAATATGACAAAATTACATACATATAATTAATACAGTGTAACCTCTATATAACCTGTTTTTAAATGGAGCCTGTAAGCAACTTCGATTTTAATATAATGTGTAACACCTCAACAAAAGTCTAGTGACATAATTAAACATGCGCAAGTTCATCATACAAAAACAAATTTTCTTAGAATCTCCTGTATGTCATTTGAAGTATAAAACAACAAAGAATGTACACAACTGCAGTTCTTATCAATTTTGGCAACTTAAAAGTACTTCTTAATGATTTATATTGCAATATTGTTGTCATTAAATAGAGTGAGTGTGATGCTAAATAATGTATTATTGTATAGAAAACAAGGTAAACCAACTAAAGTCAAGCAATTTTAATGTTCTAAGGAGTTTGTTGGTAATTCAAGTAACATGAGTTCAAACTATATATTTAAAACTGCATATTCATCATACACTCAATTGTGGTCACCAAGGCCTGTATTTAATATAAACTCTCATATCACCCACACCATGCTACGTAAAATGGAGTATCTGTGGTATATATTTGTTGCTATTATTATCCCATAATGGGTAATATGTTTTTTATGGTTTCAAAATATACTTTAAGGTCTGAATATAAAAAGGGTGTTCTGTTAACAAGCATTACATGCATTGAATGCAACATAGTACATTTAATAGTTCTGTTGACCAAATGAACATGCTATGACACTTTTGACCCGAATTCAACATATTGGCTGCACATGCTCGGGAGGTAGAGTAGTGGATGCGCTGTCAAATAGTGAATGGCCATATTGTTTGTTTACATTTGGTAAACAGAATGATTTCAATGCCTATGCAATTTCTTAGCTCTCAATGCCGTCAACATTTTGACGGCACCTAAAATAATAGGGGTGACTCACCTTTATGTCTTTTCCTAATTTTACTAGCATCAACAAGGTTCCAATCGACTGAGTCTCGAGCAGGAGCAGGCACTGTCCCACCAATCAGCTCCACAGAGCTGCTGCGTTTCATGCTGGGGCCTGCCACAGGCGCACACTCCTCCACAGCTTTGCTTTTCACTTGAGGTTCACTTAAACACTCAATTATTTCAACACTTTTTTCCCTGTGCAGCCTGTCAGTATTATCACTGTCACCATTAACTTGCTGATCAGTCCTGTGCTTTTTAGGGGCTTTCTTCTGTTTTTGGACAGTGTGACGACGCTTCAGCTTGGCGGAGTGGGAAGAGTTCCTAGAGCTCACGGGAGAAGGGCACCCGCACTCCTGGTCGCTCCCTTCGTAGTATCCTGACTCGTGTTCCGGTTTCTTGTCAGGCAAACTCATCTCCACAGTCGCCATGGCTTACCTCCTCACCAAAACCATGTAGACTTCGATTCTGTAGCAGCACCTTGGATTTTAAAACAGTCCTGTGCAAACCCAGATGAGTGGAGCGTTATTAGACAGTTTCAGCTGCGTCATCAGTCGGGGCTTTTGATTTATTTTGAAGTTCTTGAACTTTGTAAGCGAAAGTATTTTCGACACGTACGAGATTTTGCAGCTTCACACGCACGACGTTCAAGTCAATTCGAATAATTTGGCAGGCAGATGGCGTCGCAATATGCTGATAACCCGGCTAAGTTAAAAAGCCAATTCAACTCCAAGCTATTCCTTTTTAAGCATCGACAATTTAACTTTGTAATTTGCGATTTCACTCGGGTCTACTTTCACACAAATTTCCTTGTACAATAAAAATATCTACGGTTACAAAACCAAACAAAATCACGGCCACTAATAACTTTCAGGGTGTTACACAATTTCCAAAAAACTCCAGATAGGGAACGTTGCAAAAATTCACTGTACTTCCATTCACTATTTTAGGTAATCCGTTCACAAGGTTCGATGTTTTCCTTCACGGTCACTATAAAACTAATTACAATTTAAAATTTTAATTACATACACTATTCTAATATAACACAAAAGCAAAGCGCGAATGAGACGTCCACTCACTCAACGTAATAAAATAACTGAAATAATCGAGAAAAGAAAAATAGAATAGAAACCGTGCGAGTGGCGGCGCTCGCTACCCCCCACTACAGCTTACGAGGCCAGCTAGTATATGCAAAACTTACAAATTATACTTTATAAAAAAAAAATCACGAAGTAAGATATGAGTTAACAAGAAAGTGAGTTTTTGTTTCCCAGTGGATCACACAATACAGTTCAGTACAGCTTCTTATACCTACATAGCTTACCCTAAAGCATATAAACTAGCTTTCTTGTCACTTTTGAAAGAGTCAATTTATTATTTAAGTATTTATCATTACTGAGTTACAACAAAATTAATGAGCTAAAACGACCAAAAAGCCGTATCTAACATACCGAATCTTAATAGAGTTTGTTTACAGTGTTTCTTTATGTTTAGCTTTTCAAAATTTACATTTCTAAAAACAAGATTCATATTTTTTACATAAAAACTGCGTTTCACTAAATTTTTTTTTATACCACTACGGTCCGCCTGATTGAAAGCGGTCACCGTGGCCTATGGACGCTTGCAACACCAGAAGTATAACTTGCCGACCCTTCAAAAATCCAATAACTTCTTTCTTGAAGAACCCCATACTGTAGTCCTAGTAGAGAAAACCTTGGCACGGAGCTCATTCCGCAGCCCAAGCGTTCGCGGCAGAAAGTTTCTCTGAAACCGTACTGTACGCGACCATTTCGGCTCTAAAGTGTGAGAATGAATTCCCTGCAGATGGCGAGCGGTGCGATGGTAGAAAGTAGCCGTGAGCATCATTTCGAACAATTCCTCAGAACACATCCCATTGTACAAGCGGTAGAACACACACAGGGAGGAAAAGTCTCTCCTCAGACCTAAGGGTTCGATACGGCAAGGGAGTTTGGGATCGTCGACAATTTAACTATAAACATTAAGCTATTTAAAAACCATGTAGGTACTGTCTAGGTACTATTGACTAGTCACTAAAAGCATATTCATTTATAAATGCCAGTGAACTATTTAAGAACCAGAGTTTTTAAAAATTTATTGAATGTATGAAACCAAAAAAAACTGGTTATTTAACAATTTACTGGCATTCTATTAATGAAACTACGGTATACAAACTATGGTATATAGCGATATATGACAATAACGCATTTTGGATCACGAAATGTTTATAGTTATAGATATTTACTGCACTGAAGTTTGTATAAAAAAAAAATTTAGATTTGAGAAATTACCCTCATTTAACCTTAAAGTTAATAAAGTTGATTTCTGAAAAATACAGTCAAACCAAATATCTTTTTAATTGATATTTTTACAAATTCACCGCAATTGTAATTTCCGTCGCTGGAGCTTGAGTACTTCCGGCCGTCCAACGGGAGCCTCATTCGTGAGCTGCGTTTGGTATAATTCTGCAGCGGGATTAAAACTTTTTATAGAAGCAATTTGCAAGCCGCGAGTAGAATTTATCAAAAGTTGTTCAATTCGCGATCCAAAAATAAAATAAAAAACGAAATATCGCTTAATTGTGAGTATACTGCATAGTTACGGTTCTATGGATGTAAACAAAAAGAGATAGCCCTATTGCTACGATACCAATCGTGCGAGTGAGGTAACATTATCCTGTATTTCTTTCTTTTAAGAGTGAATGACAATAAGAGATAAATATATACAAATTTTATTAAGCCTAATCGTTCCGTACGTAATAATTTTATCAATTATTTACAACTAATTATTTATTAATATACTTACCAGAGTTGGGGAAAATGGAATTTGTTTTATTGATTACCTACCTAATTCTTTTATGGTCTTAATTTTGTATATATTGTAAATTTTAAAACTATTATATGTAATCGTCAACAACTTTCATAGAATGAGATCAAGAAACAAACGGTCATATTGGTGAAACCAACTGACCGACATATATTAAAAAAGTAAAAAGTAAGTAAAAATTACCTATGGAACATTGAGCTAAATATTATCTTCTCCTTGAAGTCGATTGCCAGAAAATAATTGTCTCGTATCTTTGCATTTTGGCATTCGGCCTCAAAATTTTTGAACAGCTGACAGAGTTGCATCCAAAAATGACTTATACGTCCAGAGGCGGTTAGACCTAAGGAGCGCTGGTGCAGCGTACCATAAATAATTAGTACCTGAAAGACCGAGCTCTCCTCGTTTTTTTTCAACATCGCTATCTATTGTCAAGTAGCTTTAGTGTTGCTGTGTCGGTAAAAATAATAGTATTACTACTCGCCATAGATGTCAGGAAGAGTCAAATTTTTAGTTTATCATTGCCGGAAAACACAGATAAAACAACGTTTTCTAAAAATGAAACCTAGCTAGATCGATTTATCGCCCCCGAATAAACAATTTGTTTTTAGATTTTACTTAAAATAATTAATTATCATGTTTCGATTACTCTTTATGTTTACATAGTATTTCACTAAAAACATTAACTCAAGATTAGGCATAGAATTGCACTATATACAGAATAAGTGGAGCGCTAGCAATTGCGCTCATATGAAACGAATTTCAGTGCAGAGACTAAAGACTTAAAATCAACGAATGTAAAGAGAAAGTTCGATACAGTCTCACACATGAAACAAAAGATTTTGTATGAAAAACATATGAAAAATTAGCAAAATGTGGAGCGCCGCTCCCAGCCCTATGTAAAGAAAAAACAAAAAGCAAAAGACTGAGATAAAACGAAAAAAAAATAACGAAAGTGGAGAATGAAGATAACAAAGGTGATTTGGAACGAAAAAACTAACTAACATATGACATATAACATATAAGCCCGGCTAGTTTTTAGGCGGGATTAGCTCCCTAGGGAGAGGTCGGCCTTCAGGTGGACGGGCGTGTAGCGGCGCAATGCCCCTAAGGTGTGGATGCGCACTGTTGTCCGCCATGTCAAACAGCCGGGCGGCCAGTCTGGCGATAAACTCACCTATCGGCTCTGCCTTTGTGTCCCTAGCAATTGTGTCGTTGCGGACGTAACGCGGAGCGCCCGTTATTATCCTCAGCGATTTGTTTTGCACAACTTGGATCTTTTTCTTTTTAGTGGCGGATAGCAGTGCGTACTAAGCCGGCGCGGCGTACGTCAAACGGGACCTAACGTAGAGCTTGTAAAGCCGGACTTTGGTTTTAAGCGGCAGGTCAGATGAAAATAATGGCCTTAAGGCCGTCCTGGCGCCGACTGCTCTGGCTGCCGCATGCTCGACCATTTTGGTCATGCGCAACCTGCGGTCGATAATGCAGCCAAGGTATTTCACACTGCTCTGCCACTCAATTACCTGTCCGCGGAATACAAGCTCCTTAGGTAATAGTCTCTGTTGGCCGGTTAAGATGGCTGCCGTTTTTGAGGCGTTTACTGCTATCCTTCACTTGTCAAGCCAGCACGGGAGGATATCCAATAATCGCTGCATTTTAGCGGCAGCTAAATGGGACTTACGGGATGAGCTCATGTACGCGCTGTCGTCAGCATACAATGCTAGGGTGACGTCCTGTGTGCCTGGCGATAGACCGCTATCGCTAAGCGTAGGAATGTCATTAGTGAAAAGTGCATACAACAGAGGGGAAAGGCAACTACCTTGTGGGACCCCCGCTGTAATGGTCTTAGTAGGGGAGTTTTTATTGTCAACCGAAACATAGAAACTCCGCCCCTCCAGAAAGGAGGCTATTATACGCCCGAACATGGGGGGTAAATTGGTTTTAAGAAGCTTAAACAATAAGCCGGCGTGCCAAACACGATCAAAGGCCTTCTCGATATCGAGAAAGACCCCGACCGTGTACCTGCCCTTGTTCATCTCAAAGGCCATGTGGTGTAATACGCGAGTAAGCTAAAGAGTGGTGCTATGATTACTTCTAAAACCAAACTGTTCTGACCTTAGATTGATAAAAGGTGTTACCCTTTTCAATAAAAGACGTTCGAACAGTTTGGCTATGTTAGAAAGTAAAGTGATCGGGCGATAATGCTCTGGTTTCTGGCGGCTCTTGCCAGGCTTCGGTATGACAATAATTTTGCCTGTCCTCCAGGCCGTGGGAAAGAAACCTGTGCGCATGATCCCGTTAAAAATACGGGTTAAGGCCACAAGACATTTCCTAGGCAACATTAATAGGGCCGTGTTCGGAATTCCGTCAGGGCCGGGGGATTTCTTTTTATTTAAAAAAGATATAAATTTTTTGACCTCCTTAGGGGAGATAAAATCATCACCTCTAAGTGGGTCGATAGGACTAGTAAGGATCTGTTGTATACGCTCCTCAACCAATGTTGTGTGGGCGTGGTCGACGATGGGATTGGGCCTACATTGGTCCTCGAAATGGTCCGCCAGTAAACCCGCGCGTTCCTCCGTTCCTCAGCTGAGTACAGACGGTTACCTAGCGTGTCTACAAGGGGGTGTATGGGTGCAGGGGTGCTGGTCATACAGCGAGCTAAGCGATATAGAGCGGTATCGTTGTCGCTGGCCTTTGAGATTGTGTTATCCCAAGACCATTTCCGATAAGTTGAAATTTGGTTCGATAGCTCAGTACCTAACTAATTTAACTCTTTTTTAATTGTTGGGCAACGAGTTCGGCACCACAGTCTACGAAGCTCTCGTTTTTGGCTAAGTTTACTACGGAGATGTGCCGGTAGTAAACTTTTCCCCGAGGTTGACTTTGCAGACGTGGTGCACTGAGCTAGTGCGGAGGAGATAGCAGAAGTAAGTGACTGAGTGGCTGTTTCCACTTCCTGTGGGGTAGACAAGCCACCGGGAGGGAGTTCGAATGAGTTCAGTAATTCTTGATATTTTGTCCAGTCCGTGAAGTTTTTCATTGGTGGTAAAGGTTTATCCCTAATAGAAACTCCGAGTACCAGTAAAATGGGAAGGTGTTGCGAATCGATATCATGGAGGGTTTCTAAAGAGATGGGCCAATTGATATTACGGGCTAGTGCTATGTCTACTACGTCTGGTTGAAATGAGTCCTGAGAGGGATAATGAGTGAGGGAGCCGGGACCAAATACAACGTAATTGTGCGCCGCGGCATCGATTTTCAAATCTCTACCTTCATTGGATGAAATTCTTGAACCCCATTGTCGGTGTTTGGCGTTGAGGTCGCCGAGTATAAGTGTGGGCGTGTCGTCGGACATAATATTTTTTATATCGCCGGAAATGAAAGGCACCTTAGGTGGTTTGTAGGCAGCGAAAACCTTAAGTTCGCGACTTTTAGTTTAATGCCTATCGCTCGGGTTGAAACAAAGCTTGGCAGTGGTAAACTTTCGTGGACAAGGTCTCTACGAATCAGCACTGCTGTGCCCCTGTAAGCGATGTTATTTATGATATTTATTTCGTCCCGCCTGTAGACGAAATAATTAGGTAGACATAAATGTTGCTCAGGTCGCAACTTGGTTTCGCCCAGCAGCATAATATGTATATCATGCTGTTGGACTAGCAACCTGAGGTCATCGGTCTTACCTCTTACCCCCCCTGGATTCCAGTATACAATCCTTAGATTGAAAAGAATTATTGGACCAGGAGGTGGGTAAGCTGCTGTAGGCCGCGCAGTAGAGCGGGCAACGAATTTTGACCGACTGCGATGGCCTCGATAGCTGCATTAAGTGCGGCGATGGACGCTCTGGCAATGTTGAGAGACAGTGGCGACACACAGTGAACTGGCGCAACATAAGGTGCGCGACCCCTGGGGGGGAGTGCGGGGGTGGTAGCAGCTGAAGGGAAGCTTACCTTTCGCTGAAAAGCTGTGGACGGGGCTTGCGTACGTGCGGGGATGAGGGGTTAAGGGGGTGGGGGTGGGGGGGGGGGTTTAAATTGGATAGGCGGGGCTTGCGTTTGGGCGGGAGGGGCGGCAACAACGGTGGGGGGGGGCAACAATCGGCGGTGGCGCCATCTGTGCCTCGACTGAGGGAACTAAAGCAGGCGTACTTTTACCTTCATGTTGTTGCGTTAGCAATTTTCCTCTGCCTTTGCGACCTCTCTTCGTCCGTTTTTTGGGAGGGGGTTGTGTTCTGTCCGTCGGGGGGATGGCGGGGGGCATAAGGGTTGGACCCTGTGTACGGTCGTACTCTTGCATCCCCAGTACTGGCAGGGGTAGTGGCGCTTCTTCCCGTGGGGGTGGTTGTTGTTTAGGGGCGGCGGGGGCACTTTTCACCCCCATCTTACGCGCCTCCCTCTTATATATTGGGCACGACTTGTCGTTTGCCGCATGCTCTCTCTTACAGTTAGCACACGTTGGGGTGGCTTCTCTGTCGCGCTTGCAGTCCGCCGTGGGGTGGCCCTCTCCGCAGCGCACGCATCGGATCGGACGGTGACAATTGGCCGATGAATGGCCGAAGGCTTGGCACCTATGGCACTGCGCCGGCCCGGGCTTCGCTTTCCACGCCGGACATACTTAGGAGCTCCGTGATGTTATAAATATTTTGGAGCTCTTTTGGGTCGTACCTTCCTTGTAGTTGGCCGAAGTAAATGCAAACGGGGCGGCCTCTCGCCCCCGGGACTTGTCGTATGTGCGACAGAGGGAAGCCAAGTGCTTCCATTTCTTCGGATATTTCCCCCAACGGTGCGTCTATGGGGAGTCCTTTTATGGCTATTTTCTGCGGCCTCTCGTTTTCAAGGCTGTAACAGTACCATGACACTGTAATGTCAGCTTTGGAGAGCTCGTCAATATAGGCTGCCACCACCCTATATTCGTCCGGCGATTGTGGTAAAAATCGCACGCCTTTGCCAAACGGGCGTGCGTGCGGCGCGTGCTTTAAGAGGGAGCGCAGCTTTTTTAAATGTACCGACCATTGCGGCAGATTCTCAACAATGATCGGTGGGTACCTGGCTTTCTCCTTAGGCTTTTCGGGCTGGACAGGTGTAGGCTGGGCCGGGATGGCCGACACGTTTGCGGTGAATTTGTATCCATTTGTACGACAACATCGGTCGCTGCTAATTGCGGCGGGGTCATTGTTGCGGCGGGTACAAACGTGTCTTGACTAAGGCTGTTGGGGGCGGTTTTCATCTGCCTGGCTGCCGCGCGGGCTTGCTCAGCGGGGTTTTTAGTTGGGCTGAAAGAGAAAGGACGTACCTCACGACCAGTTGTCCTACGTGGGTCGCTTGTTTTAAAGGCGATCGACGGCGGGTTGGCACGCGGTGGCGGATTGAATGGCGTCGATGGTGACACCAATGAGGCGTCGCGGGGTGCCGACGCCGGTGGGGCGTGTATAACTATGTCTGAATTAGCCGCAGGGCCGGCTATTACCTTACGCGGCGAGGCAGCCGACGGAGGGCGCGACGGTGGGAAAGCTGCGGCGAAAGTGCCGTCCGCGGCATTAACCTGTCCCGTAAAAAGGTTACGGGCCACTATTGCCGGTGGCTGAGATCGCGACCAAACCTGTCGCTTCCTTACTCCCCGGCCCCTATTGGGGGGATGGCGGAACGGAGGGGGTGGCATCTATAGGGATGGAGACGTCGACGCTAACATTCCTCAATAGGCACGCACGGGGGCGGCCGGACCCAGAGCAAGTAAGAAAAAAACACTTACTCAATCCACATTGCCTACCGAGGGAGAGCGAGACAGCAGTCTGTAGCCTTCTTGCTCGCACACGCTGAGCGGAGACGCTTCGGCTCGAACGAGCACCCGCAACACACAAAACGCACACAAACGCAAACCGTCTACAAACAAAAGGCAGAATGAACAGTTCTTATGAGCAAATACAGAAAGAAACGGAAAGAAACAAGAAACTCCAAAGCGAACGGTCAATCTGTGGAGCTATCTCGTGGGTATCTTCTCTTACACCATACTGGGTGTTGAGGTGCGGGTGTCGGGGGAGGGGAGTTTACCTCCCACCATGACCCGGGCAGAAGCTCAGGGGTGCTGAACACCCCCGGTGAAATATTAGAGAGGAGGCCTACTTTTCAGGCCCCCTTGTGGGTAATAATTTTGTCGCCATAAGCGATACAGAAAGTAGAAGGTAAAATACGAGAGTAGGCGCCAGAAATGAAAACAAAAATAAAAGCAAAATAAAACAAAATAAAACGAAAGTAAGAACAAAGCAAAACAAAAGAGCGAAATTAAAATAAAATAAGAACGAAGCAAAAAACAAAACAAAAAAAAAACGAAATAAGCGAAAATAAAAACGAAGCGAAAATAAAAACGAAAATAAAATAAAATAAAAACAAAATAAAAGCACTGTGGAGCTACTGTCAGAACGTGACTTTTCGATTTTTTAGCAGAACTGTAAAGTGAACCACATGTGTTTTTTGGTTCCCACACATTCATTTCTAGATATAAATGTATGCCAATTGATTTTTTATACTATGCAAAACACAACTGACGTAGTAGTAAAATAAAAAATGTAAAAAGTCAAAATTTGTACGAAAAGTTTGAAAACAGATTTTGAAGCCATATATCATATTTATATGAAAATGAGCAGCCAATCAGAGCAAAGACGAAAGTGGGAGAATGGCTCGGAACAAAAACACCATTGAAAAACATTAAAATACTGGCTCGGCCCAGCATATAAATAGAAAGTTCTAGGTAAAAATCCGGAAAATACCGGTTAGAACTGGTTATTGGGTTTCCAAAAATGAAAACAACGTTCTATGATTGGTCTAAAATAAATGATTTGGACATTTCCTCCTAGACCAAAAAGTATAAAAGGAAACGCAATTTTCATACAGTATGCAGTGAAAGTTCAACAGTTCCAGGAAAATAAGCAGTGAAGAAACCAACTGAAGAAAGAACAAGTTATATATATATGTCAAGAAAGAACCAACATTTTTATAACTCAAGATTACTTCAAGAAAGAAGTAACATTTTTATAAATCCAGAAAATTCGTAGAAGTTAAGTAAAATCAGTGAAGCGTAAATTAAAATCACGATTTTAAAGAAAGTGTTTGTAATTTATAGATAAGTGTTTGTAAATTATAATTTTGAGAAATGTTAAATGTGTTGTCGATATAAGTGTAAATTGCGTTTAAGGCAATTATAAGCTGTTGCAAGCAGAATCCAATATGTTTCATTTTTTCAATTTTACAGTGGGCTTTTTCAGAGCCCACATTTGATAAACCTACAGTCCACTAGCTCTGTCCGCAACAAAGTGTTTTTGTTTAATTTGTATTTTAACATAAAAAACTAATTGTTTTAATTAGAATGTCATGTAAAATATTTTAGTTTAATTTGATTCTGCTATTACAGTTAATAAACAAAGTACCTAGTTAGCTACAAATTATGTTTGTTTAAGGTGCTAGATAGATTATTGTGCCTTTGAATCCTTGCACTATATTAGGCTTAAGAAAACTGTAATTTTTTAAACACACTAACCTACCTGTTACAAACTGTACAAACTGTTGATGAAAAACTTACAATCTTTAAATTCCCTCCTAACATTATTGTTTGACATACATGCGCCTGTTCGACCTGTCAAACTCAAACACATGCCGGCTCCGTGGCTCACAGGCGACAAAATGCAGAACTAAATCCAAGCTCAAAGCTCATCACTGCGAAGAGAGAGAGGTAGGGCATAGCAAGTACTCGCTCGAAAAAGCTGCTGCTCGTATTAGCAGCCTGAACTGGGGAAGTACCTCCACCTTACAGGAAACCGCGGCCATAATAACAATAACATTGAGTAGTGTTGTGTTCCTGGCGGTGAGTAAGGTTGCCAGAGCTCTTTGAGGATTCGCTGCGCGGCGATTCTTGTTGCTGTCATTGCTTGGTGTAGACGCGGCATACTGGTACGGCGGTCAGGGAGACCTGATGAAACGGCTGACCGCTGGCTGCCCGCAGGTTGAACGGATTCCCGAACACAGGGATCACTTAATCTCCGCCCTGTGCAAATTCTCTGAAGTAGTAGTCGTGCCGGAGAAGGAGAGCGGAGTGGACCCGACTACCACAACAGAGGGGGATCAGGGGCTCTTCCGCCCGCTGTGCCAGCAACTGTATTATCTGTACCGAGCTTTGGTAGTTCCAGTACCTCACCTTTTGTCCTCTAAGCTGTCTGTGCAGTGAATCCTCATATTTAGTCTAAGTAACTTTTTATAAAAATATGGCAAGAAAAATAAGGAAAAGAGTTTTTACAGCGGCCGCTCCATCTATATTTAATGTGGACTTTTTTACGTTACGGGTATTCACGAAAATCTTAACATCGTCCACCTCCATCTGGAAACTGCGCAGCCGATCACTCTTTTCCTAACGGAGACGCAGATATCCTGCCTGGCCGATACAACATACCTTCATTATTACGGCTACAAACTCGAGCACAATTTTGTGAGTCGTGCCGGCTTAGGTACAGGATTTTTTTCGTAATTTTCACCTAACATCAGTTTTCGATTTTTTTCTAGTTCTGTTGAACATTTCTGGTTCAGTTTTTTTGTGATAACTAATAAGCATAGTCTAACCTAACCCCCTAAAAATATGGTTAATCTAGGAATTACAGAACTTACTTAGAATTTATTCGAAAGTTCAAAATTAAGATTTGAGCTCTGTACTCACAAATTTTCAAAGTATCAAAAAAAAATTAAATGGGGAGATTTTGGGTTCAAAGTAATTTTAAAAACTTCGTAAGACATTAAACTTTAAAACAAGGCCAAATAAAAGTAGGGTTATCACGGGTTTTTTTTCTGTAACTGACCTTCAAAGTAAATTAAGGCATTTTTTAAGGAAAAAAAAAATTACTTTATTTTATTTAAATCTTTGAATTTCTTTGCGTTATGATGGATTTGAGTAAAACACAGTTAATTGTTCATAAGATAAATTTATTTTAAGTAAATTTTCAAAATTTTGCCCTCCCTCAGAAATGTACAATCTACACCTGCGCAAAAAATTATGTCTTAACTCCCTAAAAGCTTCGCGGTTATTTCTCACAGCGGTTTCAGCTTCGCGAATTTTTCTTCTAAGCTCTTCTTCACTTGAAGCTTCTCTGGCGTACGTTATTTCTTTAAAGTAGCCCCAGATAAAAAATGTATGGGGTTGAGGTCAGGCGAGCGTGTCGGCCAGGCCATTGGCCCTCGTCGTCCGATTAACCTGCTGTGGTACGTCTGTTTAAATGGCGACGCACTTGCGCCACGTAATGACATGGTGCGCCGTCGTTCTGGAACACCATTGTCCTTCTCAATTCAAGGTTTACATCTTCCAGTAATATTGGTAAATCGTCTTCTAAAAAACGTTTGTACGTGTCGCCGCCGTAATCTGGATGGCAGTTCAAATGGGCCTATTGATTCGCCATTCAAGACGCCAGACCACATGTTCACGCTGAAACGATGTTGAAATGATGAAGATCTGGTGGCATGTGGATTTTCAACGGCCCAAAAATGATAATTGTGGATATTGAAATGCCCCGTTCGCTCAAATCTTGACTCATCCGTCCACAAGATTTTATTAAAATATCCGGGGTCTTCTTCCTCTTTTTGCAACATAGTTCTGCAAAACTCGACTCTCAATTCATAATAAGGCTGCAACGCTTGTCCTTTTTGTATGTGATAGGCGTGAAAAGATTCCTCATGCAAAATATCTTGTATTGAAGATCTTGGTATGTCAAGATTACGAGCAATTGCTCTCGTACTTGTACTTCTATTTCGTTGCACTTCCTCTAGAACAATTTCCCTGCGTTCCGGATCAACTCTCAAAATGCCTTCACCACCACGTTGGCCAGGAATGCGGCCTGCCATTAACGTATTGTGAGTATTAACGAACACAAGATAGTCAGGGTAATGATCAGGTTGTGGTCCGCCTCGGGTCTTGGTTCAAGGTCTTCTCTGTAGAGTCTTGCTGCTTCACGTCCGTTGCCTTGTGCAACACCGTAGAAATAATAGAAATAATGCATTTTGCATATTCACTCAGAGTGTAAGGCATCACTAACACTTCCAAGTAACTACAGTCCAAAACGATAGGCACAACGAAATCCAGTAACAAGCAGGGGTCAAACAAGTAAGCAGCGGCGGTATCAATAGGCAAGATAGTGGTCAAAAAACGGCAGAACGAGATGAGTTTTTTTCATGGTAAAAATCACAACAATGAAATCATATCTATTGGGTTTTCTGATTAAATGCATGCATCTACAAATTCAAAGAATTTAGAATTTAAGTTTAATTGTGTTTTACTCAAATCCATCATAACGCAAAGAAAGTCAAAGATTTAAATAAAATAAAATAATATTTTTTTGACGTGACAACGTCTTATAAATTGGTTTGCCGGGTGACACTTCAAGAAACTGCGTTACGCTCCGCTCACGTTATGCGCTCACAATGAGAGCGAGTGAGAGGCACGCGCCCGCCTAAGAGCGAGAGAGACAGACATAAAATCATTGTCACGTAAAACTTTCGCCCGTATACCGACTTTACAGGCAACCAGTTTTTTTTCCTTAAAAAATGCCTTAATTTACTTTGAAGGTCAACTACAGAAAAAAAAACCCCTGATAACCCAATTTTGACACGAATATGTTAAGGCTACTCCCTAATCAAATGTGCAGTTTGTTGCTCGTATTTTAAAACCGATTCCACTGTTCTATTGCAAGTTTCAGACTTGGAAAAATAATATGGCTTTCTACATTCTTCAACTAGCAAATTATTGTATTTGTTTTAAGATATCTGTTAAAACATCGCTTTTAAAAAAAACGGCCGAACCTCTCGTTTTTCTATTTTTAATTCATAACTCCTTATCAACTAGTAGCGGGAACATAATTTATTTCAAGAAATGTTAATAACTATAAAGCTAGTAAATAACTGTAATATAATTTTTATATCCAATGTGATATAATTGTAATCAATTATTTTCCACTTTTTATGCTAAGCTGTTCGCCTTTTTTTGCCACGAAAAAATTAGCTCTTTTTGAGATATATGTGCGTTGATGTGGCTCTTAAGGTTTGAGTCTCTAGAGTATCTTATCTCAATGCTCAAATCGGTTGTAGGTTTTAGTCTAAATAATTATTTTTAATAATAACATATTCTATTCTGTCACTTAGTAACTAAAATTGTATCTAATAAAACAAATGGGGTATTTAAACGTTTATTTTTTATTTTATTTATTATTCTAGCAAGTTATCAGCAAATTCTTCATTTTCTTCAAAATCTTTTATCGTAGAAGTATTGGCGAGAAGTCTTTCTTTAAATCCTTTTGATTTTTAGCTAGCCCTTCCAAGCCACAAATTTTCCAATGATTCACCCACTCGCACGTACACAAAAAATATTTACATCTTACCTGCCGTTTAGAAGGTCAGCCGACACACCGACTGCAGCGCCATCTACCGGGTCGTATAGCAGACATAAACAGCAGCAGCAGTCATTTAGTTTAGCATTAATAGTTATATTTTAGTAAAATAGTGTAAACTCAAATTTACTGTGAAAAATAGTGTAAACTCTGAAGTATAGCAACAAATAATACAATTTTTTTTTTAGGAAATTTCGTCCTCTTTTCGAATCTTTTTTCAGATTTCAAAAATCTTGATTAGTTTTTGAGATATTTGTGAAATACCAAACCCCCTTTTGTTTCAATAAATTGTTTTGCAATTTTTTCAAGCCGAAGGTTTTTAAATCTAGACGCGATTCCGAATCGAATGACGCCTTATTGTTATTTTTCCGTAACTACTGAAAAAAATGGATAAAAAAGCACTTGTTGACAGACTATAAGCACTTTTTGACTTTTGATACATTTTACCTAATCTCACCGTTTTTTGTGATAAATGCGTAAAAAAAAACCGTGATTTTTAGCTAAAAATTTGTTTTTAACATAAATAATGACTCTTATTACTAACCTATAGCCAGCCATAGCGTAATAACTACTAATAGTGAGCGAACTTCTTTATCTCGGAGCAAAATGCCGATATACGGCCCGAAATGTCCAATGTGTTGTCACAAAAAAATGAAAGTACGATCCTACAAAATAAAACGTTTGTATAGTCAAAAATAATGCAATTGTATGTGCCTACATCAATTCGTCAGTTTTAATAAAATATTACCTTTGTAATTAAATACAATATGTTCTTCGCCACGAACCGTAGCAAGTGAATACATTCCAGGTAAAACCTCCAGTTTATTTATTTGTAGGGTTCCGTACCCAAAGGGTGCCAACGGAGCGCTTTTACTAACCCTACGCTGACTGTCCGTCTTTCCGACCATTACAGGACACTTTTAGACCAAGATAGGTAGGCCTAAAATTTTCACAGAATATGTGTTATAATGGGGGATTATCTAAAAAAAAGTTGAAATTGTATTGTAATGTACTCTATTGTAAAAAGAGTAATACTTACAAACTCCAAAGTAGCACTGAAAAATAGTGTGAACTCTAAAGTATAACAACAAATAATGAAAACTGGCCAAGTGTGGGACGGGCCCAAGCGTTTAACATTTTACTGTTACAGCGCCACCTAGCTATTATTAAAAAAAAACAGTTACATATTTGTCAGTTGGAAATAGGAAGACGAAGGTAGACCGCTTTTTTTTTGTGATTAATGTGTCAATTAAATTGGTCAAGTGCGAGTCGTACTAGCGCATGTTTAACTTTTAAACCCACAACTAAAAATCTAAACAACATCACAACAATAAAGCTTCGGCAATGTTTTCAACTAAAATGGTTTTCAGCATAATAATCGGTTCACAAGTTTTTCTGATGGAGCTTTTTGGAAGAAGTTTCGTGTATATACCTACGCGAGATAAGAGTGTATGCAAGTGGATCTTACCATTCCAGACCCGTGAAAGTGCTTGCATACATTTTACTCTCGAATTCCAGGGTCTGGCTTACTCGAGACTTTTCCCAATAAGCTCCCAGCTTAATACTATCCGCATTTGGGGTTGTTAGTTTCTTTTATATATACGCTTACGGTGAAGAAATTGTGCTTTTTCGAGTGGCAATGATAAAACTATTGATAGATTCCTTGTAATATTATAGTTACTTGAATTGAAAGGTAGCTAAATGGAGCCCCAAAAAACAAAATCACATCTTTAAGGAATTTGAGTAGCTATATAACCATGCGGGTGGTACAAAAAAAATTATAAACCACACATGTTCTTAGCTGATTTGGCTCCACCGGCTCTACGTTACACGTTGAGTTTTAAAATTTTTGGTTTATTAAATGTAAAATGTACTTTTCACCTCTCTAGCACCAAAAGGGTGGTTTTGCTGTTCAAAAACAGTGGGCAAAATCGATTTTTGCTGCGAGCTTGAGACAAAGTAATGCAACGTTCGAATATTAATTACCTTTTGAAATTTGCGATACTGAAAAAAAAAAACAACGCGATGATTGGTTTTTTAATGAGAAGCATAACTACATTGCATTTTTGCATTGTTGACGTACTTAATTTTTATGATTAATAATACCTACTAAAAATTAGTAGCGTTTATTTAAAAAAAAATACTTTATTTTCGATAAAAAAGAAAGCGAAATGGCGCGAAACTAATTAGTTATTTCAAACTTATATTGTTTACTTGACTTTGCCAGCGGCTCCACCCGCCCTACATTCGGTTATCGGCGTCAATACTGTGATTTACTCCTTAATTACACTTATGAAGTTTGCTATATCAAGCTATAGCTATAGTTCGTTTAAGCTCGGTTATTTATAGTTACTCCCGCGGAAACTTTTGAATTTTTCGGGATAAAAAGTAGCCTATGTGCTATTCCAGTACATAATCAATAGGTTTTCCAAGTTTCATCCCGATCATTCCAGTGGTTGAAGAGTTATTGAGTAAAAAACATCCATCCATACATACATACTTTCGCTTTTATAAGTAGGATTTGGATTGTATTTTTTTTAAAAACAATAGTGACTCGAGTTACAAACGAGTTAAAACCACAAGTGTCTAATGAAGTCGCGTGAAAAATATCTTAAAGCATACGAATTGTTCAATAATTGGCGACTTTCAAAATGTGCTTATGTTAAAAAGAATAGTTAGTACCTACATATTGTTTATTTTTTGATAGAAGCAGAGTAAAGTCGGTAGTATTTGTAAATTAGAATTAACTTATTATGGCCTTGAGTGTGTTCCTTACCTAAGACCTATTTTTTCGCACTGGTAGAGGTGAAAAGTTGTATGTTTCACACGAGAGCAAATTATTTTAGGTCTCGTGCCTTCAAATCCCTCGCTGTGCTCAGTAGTCTATATTAGAACCACTGGCCACGCTCTTGATTCAATTCTAGACTACTACGCTAGCTCGGGATTTAAAGTTGGCACTCTTCACAAAAAACAACTATGCCCCCTTTTTGAACAAATAACTATTGTCAGTTTTTTACTCACAAGTGTAAATTCAGCTATTTATTAGCAAATATTAAAAGTTCAAGAAAGATTTTTTTAGATTTTTGGGTCGCGCGAGTGATGCCTCAGGTGTTGCAAACGTCCATAGGCTGCGGTGACCGCTTACCATCAGGCGGAGCGTAAGCTTGTTTCCCTTTGTATATAAAAAAAATGCTACTCTCACTTTTTACCGATGTTTTTAAAATATTCATTATCTTATATTGGGTTGTTAAAGGTTTTAAGCCACTGTTTTTAGTGTTAAACGATTTCACCTCGGCGAACAGCTAGGTCCGCGATGATTTTAGTGCTAAAACAAGTAGACCTATTCATTCCTCGCATGTAAACCAGCAATAGATAGGTAGATACTTACTTATTAACGACAGGCCATTTGACCAGTTTGACCTACAATGTACAATCAAAAAAACCTATACACAAAAAATCGAGATCAAATATAGCAATTTGTCAATTTGTACTCACCATAGCCGATCTCGTGTCGAATAGTGTTGCCCGTAACGATAACCGGTATCTCTTCGTAAGCATTATTGGTTCTTGTCGCCTTTACTTCTTCCCTTTCGGTATCGGCAAAGTATTTTTCGAAATGATTCTTGCTGAAGAAATCGAAATCGATGAGTGCACGTTTCATGGTCGGAGTAGAGCTAGTTGCGGTGTCCACTTCGAACTGTAACATTCGCGCTGGAGACATGACGTCTGTAACGGGGGACGGTCTTATGAAAATATCATTATCATGTTTTTTGTTTAGTGACAGTTTAAGCAGATCCTGAGGTCTTTTTTCTTGTATTTTTGACTCTCCGGATTTTGGTGTGTCTAATATAGGTGGAGATTTTCCAGTTGCGTATGGCGTTTCGTGCATAGTTTGTGGAGTCCTTGGCATAATTCTAGAAGTCTCTGACATAATCGGTGGAGTCTCTGGCATAATCGGTGGAGTCTCTGGCATAATCGGTGGAGTATCTGGCATAATCAGTGGAGTTCCCGAGATAATCGGTGACTTGTAACCGAAGTCGGGTATACTGGGGGTTTCAATTCCAGGCGTAGTGCAGATCATACCATCTGGTGAATTTTGGGGAAAAGGCGGTGATTTTTGAGTAGATTGTAGAAAATCTGGTGTTTGAATACCCGGAGTATCAATGATTGCTAAGTGAGGTGTATCAATGGAAGATATACGGGCCGTCTCCGCGGACCATAGTCTATCGCCAATAGTTACATTTTCCCCAATCAACGATACGTTATCCATACTCATGCGGTAAGGACCAGTTGTCGCATCCAATTCGTTATGTGTTATTAATTTATTTAGCGTTGCATAAGAAACATGTGCAGTTGAGATTTCATCCATGACTTCGTATTATAAAAAACATGTAGGTACTTATAACATACAAAACGTCATAAATATACGTATTACAATAATACATGAAAGCAGTCCAACCAAACTAGTCCTTGAAATTATCTAAACAATCGATAAGCTCAACAATGTGTCACATCACTATATAAAAGTCGCACACATGCGCACTGCGCGAATCAGTCTTGTGTATGTGTGCGTCTGTGAGACGTCAAACGAGTTTGGCGGTATCGTATCGCATTCACAGAAAAATTGTTCACAATTAGCAAATAAACACCAAATTTCTATATTAAACCTCAACTGTTACCTTTGCTCGACACACTGCTTACACCGTTGTTAGAGCGTCCAAAACATATTTATCTTTGGTTAGTCTAAAAATAGCCGGGTAATCGGCACATATTGCCTGCTCTTTTCACCGAAGTCACATCCACAAAACTTGCTATTAATTGAATATCGTTACCAAATCACTGTTTAACTTTCACAGATTGTAACTGGTGTCTAGATTTGTGTGAAAGATAATAATTTACTATAATAGATAATTTACGTTGTTCGCGAAGAGATACGGCGCGCGGCGTCTCACAACTTAACTAGAGGTACTTATATGTCAACAATCACTGCTTCGTGTCGTGTCGCCATTGCGCGGTTTGTTTAATCTTTCGATATATGTCGAACGTAGCGAAGACCGATTGTAAGCCTACATTATAATGTACAAGTGTTATTTATAAGGAAAACAGGAGCTAAACTAATGAATTGTGCTTCAGTCGGAGAGCGCGAGCCGGTACAAGACGAGTCAAGGTCAAATCGATGAACTCTCCAAGTTCCTTAAGTGAAGTGCGAGTTTTGCGATATCGATATTTTGCACGGCGTTACAAGAATTCGAAAGGGGTTAGGTAGATGCCACTATTTAAAAAAATTAACTCTGGAAAACTTCTACGTTGGACAATTTACATAGGTAACTAAAAAAAACATTAGGTACGTTTTCTTTACTCACATATGTATAGGTGTTATTTCTGTGGTTCCTACCATTTTTTAGAGTTCCGTAGCCAAAGGGTAAAAACGGGACCCTATTACTAAAACTCCGCTAGCTGGCTTTTCGTCTGTCTGTCACAGGGCTGTATCTGATTTAACGCGATCGACAGTTGAAATTTTCACATATGTAATTTTGTTGCAGTTATAACAACAAATACTAAAAAATAGAACAAAATAAATATTTAAGGGGGCTCCCATACAACAAAAGTGATTTTTCTGCTCGTTTTTGCTAGATATTGATAACGGCAACAGGTAGACGCTTGAACTATTCACGGGATAATTAGGGATATCTCACTTTAAAAATAAAAAATTAAATTAAAATAAAACAAATAATTAGGGGGTGCTCCCATACAGCAAACGTGATTTTTTTTGAGTTTTAATAGATAATAGTAGAGAACCCTGCGTGCGCGAGTCACACTCGCAATTGCCTGATTTTTTTGACATTCGATACATTAGTAATAAATCTTTATAGAACAAAATTAAATAAATACATGACGTAGGTATAAATAACTTTATTTATAACAATAGCAAAATTCAATAGAATTTCTTCTTTTTTCCTCCGGCGACACCTATACTATTATTCCTTCTTTTCCCGCCTTTTTTGTTATCCGCCATCTTGTTATAATCGTCATTTTGTTTCTTGTTAAACCTTTTGCTCTTATTTCCCTTTTTTCCGAGTATTTTTTTGTTGTATCCCTTAATCCACCTGTCTCTCTTATCTTCCCATGCTAATTGTTTTGCACTGGCGTTGTCTGCAGTAGATACGGCTTGGCTCGAGCCCTGCTTCTTCTGTGTTGCGGTTTCTTCTAGAAGTGTTGAGAATTCTTCGGCTGACGCGAACAACGAGCTAAGGTTGTCTTTACCTAGGGATAGAAAGAAGTAAGAAGAAGATATATAAGTATATTTAAATACTAAAACTAAATAATTAGAAACAGATGCGTTACGCAAAACTGGTAAGTTGATTAAATCAATCGACAAAGTAAAATTAAATCAAAACAAAAAACCAATTGTTGATTTAACCACACCCTCACGACACTTTGTAGTAAAACATTTTCTTATTACAAGATTGGAAACTGTGGCACATAAACAAAATGTTGAGTAAAGTACTAGAAGAGACACCGCACTTCTCGCCATATGCAAAATCTGTGATATGTGACGTTTGTTTAAAGCGTTTCCTCTAGTGTAAACATAATAACTTAAAGGTGAGGTATGATATATTGTGTACCTTTAAGTTTAAGCCCCAGTTTGTCCTTCCCCCTGTTCTGCCCTGGCACATCGATCCCTACGTCGTCCTCGTCGCTGCCCTCTAAAGCGAGTTCTGTTACAGTACAAAAAATATATATTGCATTATATGTAAATTATTTATTGTATACACAAACAAAATCATTTATAATAGATAAAACAATTTACTGAATATGACGTGGTTTTCGTTTACTCCAGTACAATTTTGAAATGGTAGTGTTCGTTTATGAAATTTTCTCTGGTATTTTTTTTGGTAAGCGAATTTTTATGAAATTTAATTACATTGTTAGAGTAACAATTTAGACAAGAAAAAACCAAAGGCAAGGTTGACCTACCTGGGCAGCACTCTGATATTAAACATTTTTTTATTTATCCAAAAATACTTATTTTGTATATTAAAGCTATGGCATACCCTAGCAAAAGCGTGCCGTTTCGCCCAGTGTACAAAGACATATTAAACAGTTGAAGCATACAAAGACACACAGTTCCACGTACGATAGGCGCTAGCACGTGACCGCACGTCGAAAATATCGATTTGCTCGGTACAGAATTCAAATATAATTAGCAAATTACCATAAAATTAGCAAATTCATTTATAAAATATATTTTATAAAACAAGAATCAAGAGAAAATCACTTTTGGTTTTCCTTACAATTTGAATTAAAGCCCAACTCAGCTTTACTTAACTTTTTTTATAGCCAAATTATTATAATTTTAGCAAATTCATTTAATTTTAGCAAATTCATTTAATTAAGGTTTAAACTGTAACGTTTTCACGTCAAAAAGTGTACTCAGGACTGTATCAAAATTAATCAAATTCTTGCAAACTTAACTAGTTTGGGTATGCCATCACCTTAAAAAGTTTGTATTTTGAATTTAATTGCTTGTTTGTCTTGTCTGTTTGTTTGTCCAAAAAACTTGGCGTACTCAACAAAGTGAAGCAATACTTCACGTCGGGGCAAAAGTTGCTTGCTGCTTCATAAGTCACAACTTTGACTTTGTTCAGCGACGGGCTGTGAGAATCGTCGACGATCCCAAACTCACTTGTCGTATCGAGCCCTTAAGTCTAAGGAGAGACTTTGCCACCCTGTGTGTGTTGTACCGCTTGTACTTACAATAGAATGTGTTATGAAGAATTGTTCGAAACGATGTCCACGGCTACTTTCTACCAATGCACCACTCGCCATCGGCAGGGAATTCATCCTTACACCTTAACCGAAATGGTACGTATAGCGCGGTTGAAACTTCCTCCCGCGAACGTTTGGGTTGTGGAATGATCTCCCTGCCAAGGTTTTCTTTAAAGACTAAAGTTTGGGGTTCTTGGGGATAGAGAATATAACTAATATATATATTATATAACTAAGCTTAAACGAAATATAGCAGCAACTTAATTAGTATAATTAGAAATTAATTCTTAAATTAATTAAGAATTCGACACTAATAATCAAATTTAGGCCGGACGGAGCCGCTGGCAAAAGCTAGTGTTGAATATACGAACGGGTAAGCAGCATGAAAACTATATTAGTATAATGGTCACCACGGATCTATCTTTCTGAAGTTAGCTTCGAGATTCGCGGCGTAAAATAATTCAGGGATGAGACGGGTCTGAAATGTTGGTTGAAATGCGGGGTTGGTGGTATAATTTAAGAGTACCTAAAGTATGTTAGCGTCAAACTGTCTAAGTAAAAAAGTCTCAGAATGGGTCACATAAATACAGAGAACATAAACGTAGTAACGTCTTGAACAGCATCAATATTTTCGACGAAAACTTATTACTCACAGGTAATACCCTAAACAAAAACTGCATCATAGGCTACACAACCTTAATAAAAGCTTCAATATATACTAGCTTTAACCCGCGACTTTGTACGTTTGTTGACTATGCCACCGGCCATACCTCACACATATCGATCAAAATTATTCCTTCCGACTCCCAAAAGACCGTTGCCATGAGTTTCCCAGCTGACTGTGACACTTTAAACTTCTTGGGAGGTGCTGTGCCCTTTTTATGCCACTGCATGGAGTCTTGTTTCGACTCAGGTTCATAATGATGATGAACCCAAATTTCGTCTCCAGTAACAATTCGACTTAATACACCATCCTTGTCTTCAATAGAGGTCCAAAAATGCACTTGATTTAGGTTGAGAATTTGCGTTACGTTTTTACCGTTTGTTCTCTCTATCGCCTGCACTACAAGTGATTAAGATTAATAAATTAAAAATCAGAATATATTGAAATTTCAAATACAATGTACAACCGTTTAAACTTTGAAGTGTGCTTGCGTTGTATTCGTAGAAGCAAGAATTCAGTGCGTGTTCGTCCGCCATGATCATTATTTGTGAGTGCTTGCAATTTGAATTTTTGCGGATTTTGTTGTTTCATTTTATTTTTATCTAAAGTATTTGTTCATTGCGGTGGATTTTATTTGTAATAATGGCTTGAATTCATATAGAGTGCTGTTAACTGACTACTTGCTGGATCACGAAAATTCATTTACTAAACTACGATTTTAGAACACAATTTTTTTTTTGATCGGCTTACCCTTGTCATAATTCCACCCCTCCCCCTCGCCACTGCTATGTACTTATATGTAACAACAGCTGTAGTAAAAAATACGTACTAATCTATTTACAAATATGTAATGCTGGTGGGTACGTATGTTAGTGATATTTCAGCGTAACAACAATAAAGAGCGGAGCTTACCTCAGACGAAACCTGGACATAAGTCAGTATATGTATTGTATACGTTAAAGCGTCAGGAACATGATATTTTACATAGCGATGGTTAGTTAGATAGGGACGAAGGTTACATCGGGTATCCATTATTCTAATCAATTACATAGTTTCCCAGCACTAGGTCGCGGATGTAACCTACTATATTATATTATATAGCTCACCATCCTCGTCTCCCGACAGCGTAGGCTCGTCTTCATCCCCCGACATTTGCAGTTCACGCTCACTACCTGCAAGTAATAGTTACGTCAAATAATATACGTTAGTATTTATTAATTTTAACTAATTCATATTTGTGAAAGTCTGTTTGTTTGTTATTGCTTGGTGGCGCATGGGAATGGTATCCAACTGAGCTGAAGAGGTTCACTAAAGACGTTGATGTTTCACAATGTCAAAGAAAAATGTTAATAATCGGAGGTTAGTTTGAAAACAAAAACTATCGATTGTAGTTGATTCTATCGTGTTTTGTTACCGGAATGTTTATTAAATGATTAAAGTACTACAGATCATAAAGAAACAATCACAGAACAAAGCGCCGCTCTACTTCGACGTACTTAATTATAAATCAGTGCTAATAAATAGTTTTATATTGTATAATAACCGGGCGATCGTAAGTAAAAATATAATTTAGGTACTTCGGACTCTTTCATTATATCATCAAAGTTTATATTATAACACTTTTCACTATTTAGTAGTTATAATTGAAAGTACGTAAGTTATAAACAAAAAGTTATTAGTAACTTGTTATCCACTTCGACAGCTATTTATGAAAATTGATATTGTAACCAATAACACTTGTATGTACCAAAAAAAACTATGCAGTACGGCAAAGAGAAATAAACCTAAAAGTATTTGATAATAAAGTTTGACCTTCATCTTCATCACTAAGTCGTTCTTCGTCACTGCCCACTTGGTCATCATCACTGTTCTCATCATCCTTTCCCTTATCTTTGCCCCCTCTCTTACTCTTATTGGCCTCCATCTCCGCTAAGTAGTCCAATTCTTCATCTGAATCATCTGACAACATTTTAAAATCATAATTATAAATTCTATTGTGAATATATCTGAAACAAAAAT
Organism: Apoda limacodes; assembly: GCA_946406115.1. Lineage (NCBI taxonomy): Eukaryota > Metazoa > Arthropoda > Insecta > Lepidoptera > Limacodidae > Apoda > Apoda limacodes. The sequence continues at coordinate 28,211,186 of OX291555.1, read as the reverse complement.
GTAAAACGTAATGAGTTGTAATGTAGAAATGTTAATGTTACACAGTTGCTGTCAAGGAAAGTGCACAGTTGTTTGTTGACTACAGAAAAAAGCAAGATAACTCTAAATTATTATGTTTGATTAAAACTATCAACTACCTTATATTTTTTTTCTGAGCTGACTATGCAGTTGGCTGATGCAGCCATTACTGCTTCACAGAGCTTTTTAGGGCGAGACTCTGAAGGAGTCTTGGCCCATATAACGCCCAACGCTCGTGAGTGAGTCTCGAACCCGAAGGTGAGGAAGCGCCAGGAGGGGAGTTCCCCATTACGCGGGTGCGGTTGCGATTGAGTGGGGGCGAGAAGCAACTCTTTAATACCTCGTGTATCCTTGCGGTCGCCGACAAACCCAGGGACGTCGGCGTCGTGTGAGGGGGGAGGCCCTTTTAAGAGAGGTCGTTGAGACTAATGTCGTTATCGGGATAGCGAGATGAAACCTTATAACTTGATTCTTAATGTTATCACAAAACAGAAAAACAACTTAATCAAAAATAATAAAATAAATGGTATTTAAATTGGTTTAGAGTTGTGAGCTTAACCCTAAACGTTAGACAGGATGTATGTATGTACCTTGTGTCTTGGTGCCGGTGACAGAGTCCAGATACTGCTCAAAGTCCTCGCTGGTGACGGACTCCGTGTCGCTCTCCTCGTCAGAGTCCTGCGCCGAACGACGCTTTCGGAGGAAACTGACAAATTATATTGTTACGTATAATATAGGTTCTCAACCTGGGCCTTTTGTACCAAATCCGTTAAAAAAAATTTATTTCATGATAGAGATCATTGCTGGTCACTTTGGCAAACAAAGTTTTTTAGAAATAAGGCTCGACAATTTTACTGATGCATTTGTGTATTTTGACTCTATATATTATTCTCAAATAAAAATTAAATTAGGGCCGTTCTTTTAAATAGGACATAATTTTTTAAATGATTTTGAGAAGATCCTTTGTGATGTGACTTTGTGTACCAACTACTAAAATTAAATCCGTAACAAAACATGTAACAGTAACTCACTCGTACAAGAACCGCTCGTCGACAGGTATTTTGGTGGCGTCTTGATTCAGATATGAAGCAGAGTTCACCGGCAGACTTCTCAAACCTACAAATTATATATCATATATTTTATTGACTGGTAGAGAATGCTGTGCTCAGACAAGTCCACCAATAGTACTAAAGTTAAAATGTTTGATGACACTTTGTATTATGTATGCAAAGTAAGAATCGCTTTTGGTTCGATTAAAAAATCTACAGCAACATTTGAAAACGAAGAACTGAACTGATTATGAGTCTTTAATTTTTGTTTAATATATTTAAAATCTTAAAATTAAAATCCAAATATAATTTGAAAAGTAATAACCATAAAAACCGGTAACAAATAAACTTCGGCGTGTATAGATGTTTCGGGTGGTACAGTGGGGTACTATTTTTTTCAGTGACTACATATTATGACTTCTATACTAGAAGTAGGATAAGTAACGTCGATGACTTTAATAAAATTGACAATATGATTCCCAGTCTTATTCTCTCTCTGGTCAAGTAGAAGTATCTATTTGGCGTCAGGAAAGTTGCTACTTCACACATTACACAAAAATGTCACCTTAATTTATAACATTACTTTCTTTACACGTCGACATTATTTCCTTTACAATCAAATTGGACCATGACATTATTTCATTTACACTCAAATTAGGCTGTATATTAATTCATTGACACCCAAATTAGACCTGGATATTATTTTTTTTACACTTAAATCAGACCTTGACATTATTTCATTTACATTCGAATTAGACCTTAACTTTTCTTTACACTTAAATTAAACCTGGATATTATTTAGTTTACACTTAATTACATTATTTTACATTACATTATTACATTATTACGTTTACACTCTAATTAGACCTTGACATTATTGCTTTCACTTATTGTTTTCATGAAACTTACCTTTTGCAGAGTAATTCTTTCTGACAGCGAACTTTGGATGAGACCCCTTTACGACCTTGGCCTCTCCATCCTCCGTCGGCTTCTCCGTCCGCCTTTTGGGGTTTTTGAACACAAATCTGTCCAGGAAACGTATGCCCGAAAAATCCTTTAGTGGATCGCCGCTGTACTGGATTATTTGTTCTGTGGTGAACAAATAAAAACATGTATGTAATACATAAAATCAATACGATAGAATTGCTCAGCCATAAGGGACTACCTAAATAGACAGTTGTGTTGAAGTTTTATAGCATCTGAAATATTAAAACCTACTTTTGTATGGCGCATTAGGGTATTCGGTACTTAGCTTTGAGTTGACAAGTTGCGACAATAACGGGTATCGGAATTGCTAAAATTGTGGTTTCGTTACACCTCGGATATCATTTGGGACTATTTTCAGAGTGATATATATGTGTGTGTGTGTGTGTGTGTGTGTGTGTATGGCGTCATACACACACATGGAATCGAGCTGATTTATTTTTCAGAAATGTATTTTTTTTATTATTTCAGATTTTTTTTATTAAAAACAAATTTTCGACTATATTTTTTAAATAAATTCTTTGATCAATTCATCAAAAGTTTTTGGTTTAAATAGGTTTCTGGAAAAACTTCAATAGTCAATACAATCTATTCTTATTTATAAGAATACATACAACATATATATAAAGTGTATTAATACGGTAATGTGATATATTAAATGTATTTACATGTGTGTTCGAAACAGAGGTAACCAGTGACCACAACCACTGATTCATAAACCAGTTTAGACCAACAGGACAGGTGCTGGGGCGCACATTGTATCTGATACAGTTTATCTGGACTAAGATGACTGTAGTTTTGATACCTCAGCCATTGTACGTGTCCACAGCAGGGGCATGTGCCTCTCCTTAAATGAAAGGAGATTCGTATGTCTATCAAGCCGGCCTAATGTCGAGCTAGTAGCCACTAAACTGTCAGAGATTTCAAGCCACTCGTAATGCCTCCAACATGGCATAACGACTGTTGTCATTAGACAACACACAAAAAGCCCGTTTTATGTGCATTCCGAAGTATGAAGCTAAGAAAAATGTGCCACTAGTGGTCACCCATCCAGTGAGTGACAACGCACGAAGTCACTAACTTCTCATATATCATTTTCAATTCAATTCAATTCAATTCAATATAATTTTATTCAGATTAGGCTACAATAATTGAGCACTTATGAATGTCACTACGCCATCGGTTCGTATTCGTATCTACAGGGCGGGAGACCTTGTACTAAGAAGAACCGGCAAGAAACTCAGCAAGGGCATTTCTTTTCTCCCTTTCTTTTACAGCGTCCAATTAAAATATTGGAAAATGCCCTCCCTATCATAAAAGGACACTTTCCATTACAAACATAAAAAAACATGAAATATAAAGCACAAGCACAACATAAAAAAGTATCTAATATAAAAAAAGACAGTTTATGTATTCATCACTAAGAAATAATCAATGTCTTACAGTATTAATAAACAAAACAAAAAAGTAAGACTAAATACTAAGAATACCAAGAAGTTTGCAAGAGCAGACCAGCCTCCACAGGCGGCACCCGTTCACGAGTATGACACATGAATCAGCCATCGCTTCGCTTAACCATGTTTTAGGGAACGTAACGACCCGACACACACGCCACCACCGCAGAGACACTTTGAGAGAGCATGACACACTCAAGCAACTCCAATAAAACTTCGATTGTACTAGTTACAATGTGTGTAGTAAAGGAAAAAGACAATAGACCAATGTGGCTGAGTGTAGACCTTCTAACCTGATTCAATAAAGGTCCCATAAGTAGCATATAATCAGCTATATTTATTTATTTATTAGAAAACTCAACAGCTAATTATATTACACACAAGATTATATTTTAATATGCTTCCAGTAACAAACAATTTAAAGTAAAACCGATAAAAAAGATGACAATTTGATAACAACGATGTGTTATGTATCTTGGCAGACGCATTCTGGCTGGCGCATCAATACACAGTATTCTTAAGACAATAACCCAACCAGTCACCACACATGACAAAATGCAGTAGTGACTGAAGAAAACGAGAATACATAAACATAGACATTGTAAAAGATAAATAAAGTAAAATTGACATGTACCTAGTAATTTCATATTACATTGTAGTATAGAAATACGTATTTATTGTACTAAACTTACAAATTAAGAATATGAGTAGGTAAAACTTAAAAATAATAACAACGATATATGGCCTTCAGTAAATTTCTTAACGATATGGGTTCTTAAGATTTTTCTGGATAAAAAGGAAATATCAATATCTATAAATTTATTGTTATAACAGAGGGGTAGACGAATCATAACCACATTAATACCATTATAGTATTTGGCGTACATAAACTAACTTTAGATACTAGTTCGGTACAGTTGATATTACCTCGCGTTTATCATACAAGAAACACATGTCTAACATTTCTCGTCGACTAACAAGAGATAGAGATAATATACCATTTTAAGGCAATTAATATCATGAAATAGTTAAAACAGAAACGGGAACCTATAATATATAGACAATATAACAGGCGACCGAGATGTGATCCTTGTGGAACTCCTGAGGGAATATTGACAAAGTCAGATTTGTAACCTCCCAAACATCTTGCGAGCGATTAGTTAAATAAGAACGGATCTACCTTAATAAATCTCTTTGGATTCCAAGGGCTTCATAGTTAAGATATCGTGATCTACACGATCAAAGGCCTTTTCAGTCAGTATAGAAAACATCTACTTGACCAGTGCCTTCCAACTCACATAGAACAGTTAGAAACACATACATAACATAAAATACTGGTGAATTGAAAAAGCACGTACCATGTGTTAGTTTTTCGGCGAACATTTTGACGGTGGGGTGGTAGTGTCGAGTGAGCGGCAAGAGCTCCACGTACGCGGAGGTAGACGCGCCCGCGAACGTAGGGTTGCGTGATAAGGGATTGTATTCGGATATTACCTGCAAATATATATACAATACATAATATGTGAAGCTAATGCTCTACCTGCGGCTTTACGCGGAAATATGAAGGTTCTAGTTAAACCATAATCATCATCATATCAGCCTATTTTAATCCACTGCTGGTCATAAGATTCCTTCATGAGAAACCCCCTTTATTACAGTCCTCTGCCTTTGACATTAAACCATCACCGGCCACCTTTTGAAGTCGCTTGTCGATCGCGCTGGAGCTCGTCCCAAGCTTCGCCTTTTGATTTAATCTAACCTAAGTTCATAGACAGAAAAAAAACAAGGATGAGAACAACGACGAAGTAAGTCAATTATCTTATCGAGTCCTAATGGTAAATTAATATACCAATGGGACCGGAAAGGTGGTCAGAGATATTGTGGATGTGGTAAGCCTATCGCCGTACCGGACACCACCCGACACAAATCAGAGTTTAGATAACTTTACTGTTCACAAATTGTAACAATATTAATAGCGGTCGGTATGCAAGTCTAAAGTTCTGCCACTAGCGCTACCATGTAAGGATATATGTCGTCATAATTTCAGCTGGAAGACGAGCACTGCTGATCGTAGGCCTCCCTCATCACAACGGCCGGTCCTGAGCCGCCCGCGCCCCTCGGCTTTCGGCGGCTCTAAGCAGGTTGTCCGTCCTCCTGGTAGGAACCCGTCCTACGCTGCGTTTTTTACCCATTAGATCTCGGTTCGACGAGCGATTTGGTCTGCCCATTGCCAATTCATCTCGCTTACTGTTTGAGCAATGTTGGTCACTTTGGTTCTTCGGGGAATTTTCTTGTTCCAGATTTTATCGCGCAAAGAAACCCCAAGCATAGCTTTCTAAACAGAGACCACGTTTCTGTATCATCATAAGTCATCACTGGACACACACTGGTTGCAGACTTTCGTCTCTAGGCACTGAGGTATTTTGGACAAAATTATGTTGCATAACATCCCGAACGCTGCCCAACCGAAATGGATTTTTTGATAAAGTGATGTTTCAAAGTCAAAGTTGTGTATTCGTCAACAACTTCGAGAGAAGCGTGCCCAACAATAACAGATATAGGCGCCACATACACATAGAATATCTCCTTCGGCCTTCGGAGGCTATATGTACGTATATATCTAAAACTAACCTTATCCATATTAATAGTTTTCTTCATCTGTATCTTCGCAGCTACATCTCTGTCCATCTCCTCTTCACCTCTGCTTTCCTGGTGCCCCGACTCTGTCTTCACCTTGGCATGGAACCACCCTACGTTCGCACCACCTCTTACTTTACGCTTTTCAGGCTTAATGTTGCCTTTGTCGTCTATCTTTACATCTAGATAGGTTTCCTCTTCATCATCTTCTGCAAATGAAAAGTGATTTTAAATCAAATAATACATAAATAATAAAAATATTTATTCATTTATTTACTCTTTCGGCACAAACATGTGTACGATGGCGAGCTTAATGGCATAAAACATTCTCTCTACCAGCCAATCATACTTAAAGCTGATAAATCGTCGGCGGTGCACAGAGAAAATAAAATACTATATATTTTATATTTTTTCAACTTCATATCCAAATCAAAGCAAAAATTATTTATTCAAATAGGTTTCTGAGATCACTTTTGAATCGTCGATACAATGTAAACAATGTTAATTTCTGCCAAAAAGAGCTGGCAAAAAGTTCTATTTAAAGTAATAATACAATACTTTGATAATCAGCTAACAAGAATACAATATGTATTGAAACATGTAGTCTATTACGAGGTACGGAACATTGAGCTAAAGAATTATTATAAAAATTAAGGTTACCTAATAGATCTTTTTTATCCCCCTTTAAAAGATCAACTTTCTTCGGCTCTGTCTTAACTTCATCTTTGTCTTCTTTATCACGCTCAGTAGTATCATTTTCTTGTGCATTTGCGTTCTTTTTCCGAGCTTCTTTATCATCCTCTTCCTTATTTTTAATTTCTTCCTTAATTTCCTACAAAATAAAGAACTTTGGAATTATATCTAAATTTTTAATTTTTTTCATGGTTTCATTGCTTTATTAACATTGATAAATTTACGTAATTTAACCCATTTGGGGTAATAGGTAATTACCTCTTTGACCTCCTTTTTAGTCTAAACCAGATTTAATTTACGTAATTCAACCCGTTTGGGGTAATAGGTAATTACCTCTTTGACCTCCTTTTTAGTCCAAACCAGTTTGGCAGCCTCCTTCTTATCCCCGTCCTTGAGTATCTGCGAGACCATAAACATGACGCCGCACGCGTGCGCCGGGGACATGTAGCAGCATAGCTGGAGGAGCCGCTTGATGAATGACGTCACTCGAGGTATGTTCTTGTCCTGCTTCAAACTCTTATATATGAGAGAGAAGAGCAGGGCACTGTGGGCCGTGTTGAATATATCTGCGTTGGTCAGTTTACGGTAGAGGGCGGTGTAGTACCTGTAGTATAAATTAGTATGGCATTATTTAAAAAGGGATTGATTCGATTTTTACAGGGTGAGCAACACGCGAGAGGTGTTACAAATGTCCATAGGCTACGGTAACCGCTCAGCATCACAGATGATCAGATCCTCCCCCGCCCGTCACAGAGAGGCGGAGAGCGGACATACTGTATGAAATAATATTAGTCTATTACTTGTACTATATCACAGGTGTCTTGGATTATTACATAGGACATTTTTTTACAGAACTATAAGTTTTTCTGCGAGATGAACCGCAAAACGAAACGCGTAAGTACCTAGAATACATAAAAAAATTGTAATTTTCCATAATATTAGTAAATAGTACTCACCGATCCGAACTTCCAGTAGAAGCATCGCTAATATGAAACAATAATGCAAGAGCGTGAATGGACACGTTTATATTAGCCAAGTGCACTAGTTTGTGTATAGCGTCGATGTGTTCGGGGGTTTCTGCCAGGCGATCCTTGTTGGCGAACGGATAAGCCCGCTTCACGCCCGTCAATATGGCGGACATAAGTCTGGAGTCGATTTCGCCCTGAAAAAGTTTTGTATATTATTTAATTTTTACTAAGCCGTGTGTTTGTAGTGTAGAAGATAGGGGGCGGGGCTGAAGCGAAACAACGGTCAGCAGATCAGTTAGAATTTTTACAAATTGAACTCTCACCTTCTTAATGTTAGCTTTGAAGAAGGAGAAGTATATCCTAATGAGGTTCTCAGCGATAGGCGCGTCGTCCTTCCCGAGGTAGAACTGGTTGAGGAAGCACACGCCGTAGTACTGCGCACGAGGAGAAATGTTCGATCTGGAACATACATTACACAAAGCAAGCTGTGACCCGCGACGTCATTGACAATGTAATGACTTCACATACTCAACTTTCAACCCTTGGTTTTGAAATATGTGTTACAATTTTTTGCAGATTGCTAAGTAGTTTTAACGTGTATTCACAAACAAATTAAAATGAGCCCATTGTCCTAAATTATTAACTTTCAAGTTTAGGGAAAACACGACATAATGTTCACTCCTTCACATCTTACGGAGGTATTATAAGAATGGTTTAATTTTTAAAGTAATTGCTAAAATTTGGTAAATATTTTTAACTAAGACTGACGAAGTTTACTAATTTGAGACTGCGGGAATTTCAAACATCAAATCCAGCATATCTACCTGAAGAGCATTTTCTCAATTTCGTTGAGTACAACACCCTTCATGTTGGGATGATTGTAGAGGAGCTGGCACAGGTGATAGATCACCTTGGAGGCGACGGCCTGCGAGGGGTCGCCGAGCTTGTTGATAACGTTCGTCAGCAGCATCTGTTGAATGGAAGTAAATTTAATAAACACATTAGCTTGCATTATTAATAAATTAATCGACATATCAGCCGTTTGACTTCCACTGGCTAAAACCTCCTCATTAGATTTTTAAAATAAGCGTGTCTAAGCCGCTAGCATTTACCAACTTTCCGCAATAAATCCTACCAAGGGCAGAGAAACTTAAGTGTGTTTAATAAGAAGTGATTACATACCTTTTCTCTCTCAGGATGATGCATCAGAAGATAGGACATGCCACTCACAGCTTTCTCCTTGTTAGCTTCGACTGAATCGTGTGCGAATTTGTTGAGGGATTCCACGTATGCTGAAAAATGTGTTACATTACAGTCCACAAAACAGATAATCATATAAGCACCGAAGATTCTCTCTGGACAAAAACAACGAATTTCACTAACACTTACACATTTTATGGTTAAAATTTGGAAGCAGAGGCCCATGATTAAATCATGGCTACTCATGAAGAATGGGACCCAAATGGTCCTAAAAAGTGCTTATGTGTATTTAACAGCTAAAATATAACTGTTTTTCACGTCTTTAATATGAAATAGTAGTAGATTCTTATAAAATATTTGTATAAATATTGTCAGCATACTACTCTTGTCACCAATTTCAAACCCAAATCGTACTGGCATTGCAATATTCATATTTATCAATTGAGGTTATTACTCTGTAAATTATTTGATTTGTGGCATAAACATAAAGTTTTTTACTTACTGCCATATAATTCCTTCAGTTGATCTTCGTAGTACCAGATTTTGAGTACATTTCGGCGGGCCTGCTTGTTTCCCGAGGTTATTTCATCCAGATGACCCAAGGCGTGTTGCTCAAATGTTCGCAATTTCACATTGGGAATCAATAGCTCCGATACTAGTAGCTCTGATAACGCGTCTAGAATTTAATTTAATAACCAAATAATGATTTTTGTTTAATTGTCTTCTCTAATCAATTGTTAGGAAAATAGAAGGTTACCTATAATAACAATGCCGTCTTTCTTCTTGGCAGGTTTTACATTGTTGACGAGATTTCTCAGCACTGATAAATTGTATATTGGATTATCCTGGAAAGTGAACGCGGCAACTATAAAATTCTTTTATTTACACTGATTTAACTGTATTTATCAGTAATAAAATACAAGAATCGGCTGTCAACCTAAAGGCCTATGACCCTTTTGGATGCAATTTTTTTTCGCTCTTCGCCAGAAATGAAGCACATAATTATATAATTCTATATAAGAAAAAATAATGGGTCTAACCCGTAACCATACCACAGTATAACAGGCTGAATAGTTGCTCTTATTTTTTTACAGGCATTATTTTTATTTTGAAATACTAGCTTTTGCGTGTAACTTCTTTCGCATTGACTTATTTATGAACCCTTTGTCTATTTCCTCGGATGCTATTTAATCTCCTTTTTAAGTTTCATCAAAATCAGTTCATTGATTTAGTCGTAACAACGTAACTGATAACAGGCAAGGAAGTAGGGATAAAAAGATGAAGTGCTTGGTATTTTTACGTTTATTAAGTATGTCGGCTCTATGGGTAATCAGTTGACTGTTAAATCGAGTAAACCGCGATCAAAACGATGAACAAAATAGGGTAGAAAGGAATGGGGTAGCAAATTCCTCCATCACTACTGACCTGTCACTCACCATTTTGGCTTTATATAATGTGCGTGATCTTTGGAGTTTACGATGTTTTTTACGACTTGACTTTCCCTGCTAGACTCTATTTACGTTTTGAATCGTGACCTGGCTGTGTTAAATGGGCTGTGTACAGTTGTTACGTTTTCCTTTCTGGACTCCCTTTATGTTTTGGATCATGACCTAACCATTTATTGGATTGTACTGTGTACAAAATGGAAATTCGTTCCTCTTCAAAAAGGTCAAGACCATTTATTGCCATAATCCGTTTTTTTTTTCGTTGCTTTCAGTCAAAAATGTTCAGTGCTATAGGCTTGTTATTAGAGGCGGGATATGAGTTGTGTTGTTGGGCATTATAATATATAAAAATAATAATGGAAGATAGTTAAAATAATAATAGGTAGTAATAGAAGGTAGGTATATAGAAAATAAACTAATGTAATAAATGAAATTATAAGGAAATATTATGATTAATATATTGTATACTGAAAGGGTTAATTTTAATTTTAGTTTATCACTTTTTAAGGAAGGATAATACTTATGCAGCTGTTTTATGTAGATTATTTATGTTGTATTTATAATTGTAGTAAGTGTAGTTAGTTAACTGTAATTATTAATAATTAAGCATCTTTTTATTTGCTATTGTCAAACGAGTCGCAAACGAAAGGTTCTCACTGAAAATCAGTGTTGTGACCATTTGGTCACAGCGTAATGCTGAGTGAGAAACCTTTTTGGCGCACAACTCACATTAAGTAAATAGTGTTAACATTTCGTTTTTTATGTTCCTCCTGTTATTTATAGGTTGTGTTGTCCAAATAAAATGTTTTTCTTTCTTCTTTTCTTTCTTCTTTCTAATTACTTTAACGACTTGGCTTTCCCTACTGGAATCTGTTCACATTGCTGGCTGTGTTTATTGGACTCTGATTCATTTTTGGCACGTGGACAGCAGAAGACCAGACTAGTTGTGTAGAAACCCACGTTACAAAGAGTAAAAAGGATTAATGGCAATTTTTTTAATACTATACCGACAAAATGTCGACAGCGTTCTTAAATAACGCCTGAAAAATATAATTTGTACGAATGCGACATAATTATTTTCTACTCTGTAAATCTCGGTAAGGTTACGGGTTACAGATTTAATTTTTTGCTTTTATAGACTTCCTACATAGTCTTTGTATGAGAGATTTGGGTTTATTTTTGGCAAAAAGAAATCAGGTGTCCGGAAGTAAGAAAGGGGAGCTATAGGACAGTCCTGACAAAGGAATTAGCTCTCCCATCCCATTCCACCCTACGTACATGAAACAACCTTTTAAATCCCTTACAATCTGGTTTCCGTCCCGGTCATAGTACGACTACTGCACTTGTCAAAATAACTGACGATATACGTTTTGGCATGGAAAATAGAGAGGTCACGGTTCTGACACTCTTAGATTTTAGCAACGCTTTTAACACCGTGGATCTGGACATTCTGCTACTCATTCTTAGTTCTCTTAACATTTCTCCAATCGTTATCGATTGGTTTCATAGTTACTTGCGTGGACGCCGGCAGCGCATAAAAGTCGATGAAACTCTATCTGACTAGTGCAACACAGCCGCTGGTGTTCCGCAAGGTGGCGTTTATTCTCTTCTCCTGTTTGCTATTTTCATTAATTCTATAACAACTCAATTATCTTCTCTCTACCATCTCTATTTTACACAAAAACTCCTATTAGTGAACTGACAAACACTATCTCAATAATAAATCGAGAATCCTATGGCCTCATTGTTAATCCTACGAAAACATAAGCAATCATCGTAGGCAGTTCTAGACTTATATCCAAGATTGACTGGAACGAACTCCCGTTAGTAACTGTGAACGGAGTTTCTATCCCTTACAAAGATACAGTTAAAAACCTGGGTATATTTATCGATCGAACACTAACTTGGGGTTCGCAAATAAAGGAGGTTAGTAAGAAAATATTTGCTTCAGCTAAATCTTTAGGCAGATTGCGCAATTTTCTACCAATTCCCACTAAAATTGCTCTTGCAAAATCTCTTCTTCTGCCTATTCTCGATTATGCTGATGCTAGTTATATTGACCTTACCGAGGAGCAGCTTAATAAACTTGAGCGACTTCAAAACTTCTGCATTAGACTATTTGGTCTACGTAACTACGACCATATTTCCGAATTCAGATCAAAGCTCAAGTGGCTCCCAATTCTACTTCGCCGGGATACTCATGTTCTCTTTCTTCTGTATAACGTCCTGTTCAATCCAAACACACCAGTTTACTTAAAGAAATGTTTTAATGTTATTGGAAATACTTCTCTTCGAGAGACTACACGCTGGATGCTAAAAATTCCTTTGCATTCCTCACAATTTTATAATGATTCTTTCACTGTAAAGGCTGTTAGATTATGGAACGCTTTACCTTTAGAAATAAAAAGAGCAAAATCGAAGGCAATATTTAAAAATCTTATTATTGCTCATTACTTGAAGAACTAAAATAACATCACTACCTATATTTGTTTATATATATTTACTTATAAGTAATATATATTATAATTGGATTTATTATACATATTATGTATTTATATATGTACATCTATTTATGTATATTTATATATACATTATTCATATATGTTACTTATGTGTATTTATTTATTTTTTATGCATTATTGTATGATATATATATACTTCTTAATAACTGTATCGAAACACACCTACTATACTTTGTTTAACTTTACTATTTCCTCTACCCAAACTGGAAGAGATCGCTTTAAAGCGGTAAGACCGCATTTTGTTTTTCTCTATTTGTAAATATTTTTTTCTGTAAAATTATTATGTTTATTATTATAACATCGCTTCATTATTAGTGTGGCTTTGACTCTTTCTCTCTTACCCTCTCTCTCAAGTTCTTAAGAACGTGAAAATACTATGGTCTTACTATTTCTATTCCTACTTCCCATTCTGTTTGTTGTTTCGTCATTTTTACGGCTAAATCACACATTTTGATGAAACTTAGAATAAAGATAGATTAACATCCGAGGATAGACAAAGGGTATATTAGTATAATAGTATAAGTCCACGCGAACAAATTAAGAGGAAAAGCTAGTTTTTCAAAATAAAAATAATGCCTGCAAAAAAATAATAGCAACTAATCAGCCTGTTACGTTATACTGCAGTATGGTTACGGGTTAGAGACCTATTTTTTTCTTATATAGTCCTCTAAATATTAACTAGATTTCATTTCTGGCGAAAGAAAAAAAAAATTTCATCACCTGTCCATACATTTTTGGGCAATGGCTTTTAAAAGATGGGAGTTTAAAATTTAAATTGTAAAATAAGAAGTTACACTTGCCTTAACTATGTGTTTTATAACTTTTCGAATTAAATTTATTTATTTAGAAAATGAGCTCTGGCAATGACCAATTTTTTATATATTGTTAGCATAAGCCAGCGCATATTTTGTGATAAATTTGGTTGGTCATTTACTAGCTTTTGCCTGTGGTTGTGCTAAATTTGGTTATTCCTTGATATATTGTATTAAAAAAAATGATTTATCAAGCAATTGCTGTATAATCAAGCAATGTCCGTCCATGTTATATTTATTAAGATGAAATGCTTTATTTCTCAAAAATACGATATCATATCACTTTTTTTAAAGTCTTACTACTCACAGGTTACTAGTTAATACTGTTTCGAAGTCGAAATGGCGTTCTGGTGAGAAGAAACGGCAAAAGAAATAGCAGTAGTATCATATCTCAAGTAAATTTTGTTCACAAAAAAATATAAAATGCATAAGCATTTTTATCATTTCAATTCATTTCATTTGAAGTCTACCTGTTTTGAATTGCGTAATAAGCTGTTTCGACAAGTTTCCGTCATCATTATCAAGTTTAATTTAATTTACATACTTCTACAGGGATTTTATTATATAAATGGATACATTGCCCTTAAAAAAGTTTATCTATTTTTCTTAACCCCTGTGTTGATGATTGCAAGTTTGAGTGTATTTCAAGCATTATGTTTATGAATATTACTATTATATATTTTTCAAACAATAAATATTTACATGAACATAAATTAAATTATCTAATACATATACTGACACGGTATGGTAAAGATCTAGATTGCCTTAAATTTATCTCTTTAAGAACGTCTATAGATAGATTGTATATTGCTCGAACAACCCTCTTCTGCAGCACAAAGGCAAAGACAGAGTACAAACAACAAGTTTTATTCCTTTTATGTTGGTTGTAAAAGGCGGTCTGCCGGGTTGGTAGTGGTTGGTAGTGGTTGGGAGGTTAAGATATAAAAATCAAAGTAAAAAAAAGTTGTTTTTGGTTAATCCATAATGGGATTAAAAAAATATGCACGAAGGCTCTAAGGCCCCGTGAAAAATTGAATTCCTTAAAAGAATTATTATCTTGTCTCACATTTCATGTCTTGCTTTTCCAACCAACATAAAAGGAAAAGAAAAACTTGTTTGTTTTTATTACTTTTTAAGAGAGCCTGGTCTTAGGCTATACATCCGAAAAAGAAGTTAGGGTGTTTAATTGCTAGAGAGAAAAAAGAGCTGCTATACATAAGAAGTAAAGGAATTTTAGTGCGGAAACAAATTAAGAGATGGCGCTAGGCGCATTTTAAGGTTATGTAACGCTTATTACAAATAGCATTTACAGTGTCCCCATAGAAAAAAAATACCATAGGACATCACGCTATGAAAGTAGCTTAAGTATCCTATCTGTGAAGTAAGTTAGTCTGTAAGTTGACAAATCTTTTTAACCCTGAATGCTGCAGGACTAAGCCAATCTAGCTATATGTGGACACTAAAGCTTTGTGTCTAGGGTAATACCCAAGATAACTGTATTATCTACGCACGCAATAAAACAGTATTGTAATTAGTTTGTATAGCTAGTTGTAGTTAATTTACTTGACGATTCGAAAGTGTTCTTAGTAACCTATTTGATAAAAAGATTTTGATTTTGATTTTTGATTTTGATCGACAGTATGTAACTGCTTCCCGTTCACAGTCCTGAAGAAAATTTAAATTTTCCAATGTAAAAATGGCCTATGTAATTGCTCTTTCATCAATCTCTAAACCAAATATTCGCTCAATTGGTGCTTCATTTCTACACTAAGTAAGAAGAAACAAACTTTCACAAATACTTATTATTTTGGATTCTGGTGGGAAATACTAAAATTCAGTTATTTCATTGTTTAAATAGATCCTGTAGATATATAGTACAAAACATAATACCTAAATCAAAGAGGTACATATTCATAACAGATGTGGCATATAATAAGTTAGGAGCACCTATTCAGTATTACAATCCAAGCTAAGAAGGCCAACTTCAACAGTTATATCTTTAATCAAGAATATCTTGGTTGAAGATTTAAGAGTAGACCTAACCAAATTATATTTCAGAAAGATGCATTCTATTGATGTTTTTCATACATACCTGTATCAGAATAGTGGCCGCTGCAACTCTGTCTCCGATGGCACCTTTGTTCAGCAGAGTTCGAGCCCATTGTTGGTCTGATGATCCACTTTTATTTGACCCTAAAATATTTAAGACAATACAACGACTTTCTCTGATTCTCTATTCGAGAAAGTTAAAGTTATTTTATATCAAAAAATCTCTTAATGCATTTTTAACAAAACAGGGGTAATTTTCTGGTATCATTTTATAAGGGTTTTTTTTACACCACTTAGGTGGTAAACATGCTTGCAGTCTGCAAAATGTTTGTTACACAAAGCGGTTGGTGTAGCCTACAGACACTTGCAACCCCAGGGCATAACTCATGAAGTGCCGACCCTTTAAAAACTTTATTCTTGAAGAAGCCGATATTGTACTCCCTAGGGAAAAACCTTGGCAGGGAGCTCATTCTCAATGGTTAGAGGCCCAAGCAATAAAGCATTTACATCACCTCCAACAAGGGTCTTGCCCAATAGATATGTATATTTCAATTATCACATTATTTTGTGGCACAAATTTAATGTTATACTCCAGTATATGTAGTGTGTTACTCACTTGTCTCATATGCAGTTGTGTCCCCATGCAGAGCACTACTTGCTTCTTTTCTTAACTCTTCAATTTGATCCAGAGTTGGAACCTTACTTATTGTAGATGGTTCTTCTGTAATCTAATTAGAAATAAGTTATAAAAAAAGGAGATAGGTGACATTCCAATGTCCAGCCTTAAATATTTCTTTCTCAGAGAAATGGCTCCCGCAGATAAATTTTAATCACATTACATATATAGGGAGCTATATTTTACATATATCAGAGCATTATTATATAAAAAACTAGCTTCTGCAAATTTCGTTATTGGCATAGGTTCTTATGGCAGCTCCTCAATTATAGAAAACAAATAAACTATCAAATATTTCCTCCTTGATGGCATAATACATTCGTGTCTGTGAAATACTATTGAAATACCCAACTCAATCTGTCAAGCCGTTTAGAAGTTATGTGAAAAATATTAAGTATGAAAGGACTATTCTTACTACCTGTTTTCCCATAAGAATGAAGCATTTTCCAGTGGTAAAAAGAAGCCAATGTTTATCAGGGATAATGTCGGCATCTAATGGTAAAAGAATTTTTCAAATCGGTCCAGTAGTTTCGGAGCCTATTCAATACAAACATACTTACATACAAACCTTTCCTCTTTATAATATTAGTATAGAAATATATTTCCCTTGCTGAGGATAAGGCTTATACATTAGTCATATTTTGTTATGAAAGTAATAAATTAAGTAAGGATAAAGTCCCCTATAAAGTACACACTATACCAAAAAATGTAAACCTTAAAATGTTTATAAACTTTGATTGTCTGTCTAACAGAAGTATGTCTCGGGTCTAAGGAGAAGAAAAAAACTTTCTCTTGAAGGGTCTCCTTAACTAATTTTCTATTTTAGGCCCAACTTAACTGTATTGTATTGTATTGTTCTTTATTGAAAAATGTGTTACAATTTTTCTTGTCCATATTGTTAACATTAATTTTTTTACATTACACAATTATTATATTTAATTATTATACATTATTTTACACAACATTATATCATATTACATTTCTTAATTAGATAATTTGTTATTCAATTGGTTCGAAGCTTTATAAATAATAGAAACATTGTGATTTTAGCCATTTCTTTAACATTGTATTAAATTTTCTAGGATTTTGTTCCATAATAATACTGTTTGGCAAATTATTATATATATTTACAGCATTGTAATGTACACTTCTTCTGTAGTGTTTTCTGTAGTCTTTCTGTTTGTGTTTATCATGATGGCTTAAGAAATCATATTGATTAATATTATTTTTCACAAAAGATGCTATTTTTAATACATAAATGTCAAAATTGTCAACAAGTCTAAGTCTTTAAATAATTCCTTACACAATGCACTTCTTTCCGCTAACCACATGATTCTGACCACCCTGTTTTGTAGCTGAAAAATTACATTTGCTATACTTTGGGATCCCCAAAATTCTATACCACAATTCATTATCAGAAAAAAATATAGTCGTAAGTAGTCTCTAATACACTTAAGGAACCAAGTGAGTTTAAAGATTTTATGCAAAAACATACAGAAGCTAGTTTTTTACTTATATTGTCTACATGTTTTGTCCATCTGAAATGATGATCTATGTCAAAACCTAAAAATCTACATGAATCTACTACATTAATTATATTTTTTTCTATAGATTTTTTTTTTGCATTATTCAGAATTGTCATATATAGAAAAATATATGCAATTTGTTTATTCCTTATTTAATAATAGTCTATTTTCTTTAAACCATGTACACAGCTCATCTACTGCTTTTTCAGCTTTTGAATTTAAATTCTGCATGTCTTTATCTTTAATTAGGCTTGTAGTGTCGTCAGAGAAAAGAAACTACAAAACAAAACATTAAAAAAAAATGGGAGGGTTCCACACTCTCCTCTCCCTTCCCCGCCACAACCTTCCCGGGTTAAGATCTAATATTTTACCAAATACTAAAAAGTAACCATATTAAAAGGGGTGTAAAGTTTTTTCCTTTGCGCCCCCTATTTCTGACTGGAGAGGAAAAGCTAGTAACATAAAAGCTAAGAGTATCAACTAAAGGAATTGTTTATGTGCTAAATATAATACCTGATGAAACCATTTTTTCTTTTCTTCATATTCTAAGCTTTCAGCGAAGTGTTTGGCAATACCTTGATTTTTCTTTTGATCAGCATTTTTGTCAACTTGGCCATAATTGCTGTATGCTTCATCGACTAATATGTTTTCTTCAAATCTCTTGTGTTTCATTTTTTATACAAATTTGTAACTAAATTTATTTGACACCACGTGTGTATGCCCACATAACATAAATAAATAAATAAAATAAGAATTTTGTCTGCGTTCGAATTTTACTGCTATCTCTTGCTGTCCTAAGAAAAAATCTATATGCTATCCTGTTGTCGCTATATGATGGCTACGGTCCAGCAAAATACCACGTATTAAGTTTAATTTGTTGTAGTTTAACAATTCTCGTTTGAAATCCATAGAAATAAGATACACATTGCGCATTTGAAATTACGTATGAAATTCATCGATTGTCGCGAAACCGCAATGTATATCTTATTTCTTTCAAAAAAGGTTAGCAATCTTTTCACGGAATCGACCCGCCATTGTCGAAATTTGACAGTGACAGTTAAAGTTTATTTACTTTCGTAAACTGTAGATTTCTAGTTGCTCTAAGGTTTTCTGGCTTTTAACTGTGATTTTGAAGCGAAGATGAATCAAACAGAAAATACAATAAATAATAATAATAATAAATGATATTCGACAGTAACAGAGTTAGATCATTTTAGGGCCTGTTTTTGTAGCTTGGACCGCACTCAAAATTTAATGTTGCCGGCAGTCAAACAAAAAAAAAACTAACATCATATCAAATTTTACCTGAAATAATCATTTTTATTTTATATTATAGTATAACGTTTATTTTTTGACAAATATGTATTAAACATCATTATATTTTAAATACGAAATTTTAAACCAAGCAATTTATTATTATATTAATATCTAAGACCAAGTATCCAATGGACTTGACAACCAAAAAAAAAAAAAAAGAGGGAACGGGAAAGCTACTTACAAAAACCATTAAAAGTGACAAAGATATAGATAATGTTCTATGTCTTTGGCAGCGTATCGTTGGGCACAATTAAAAGTATGCCCAACAAAGCAGAACAGTGCGTTGAAAAATCACCAAAACAGTGACTTATTGTAAACTTTGAATAATTATTTTTGTTTGAAACTAAGTCATAAGTGTTTTATATCCTAAAAACTATGGTGTACTGTTGTGTTATCGGCTGTAATAGCCGCAGTTAGCGGAAAATCAAAAATATAACATTTCATACGTAAGTACGTCGGTTTGACTTTTATTTCACTTGATTTCTGCAAATATGAATAGAATGCAATAAATTACATCATATAGTATAGTCAGTACTATTAATTTCAGCTTGAAATCACATAATTTATAATGGATTGTTTTATAGATTAACCGCCTAAATTCAGAAGTGTGGACTAGGACTCAATTGTCAGGGGAAATTACGACAGTTCGCCATTTTCTATTACTTTTTATTTTGGCTGGGTAACTAGTTTTTCAGGAATGCCAGCTCTGGCGTTGGTAATTTACCCAAATTTGGTGGTATTTAGCTTTTATTTAAATTTTTTGTTTCACATTCCGTAAAATAAAAATGTAGTATGCCAACTATGGATAAATGCAACAGGTCGACAAAATTGCGAACCAACCAATTTTAGACGAATATGTTTGAAGCATTTTGCGAAAATTGCCTTCGCAAGGCTTGTGAAACTAGTAAGTTAAAGGTGTGAAATAGAGTTAATGTTAGTTTGGCTAGGTAATAGCATGCACCTAGGGGAAGGACAAAGCCTACTTAAAAGTGTCAAGTGCAAGTCGAATATTGGAATGTTCCGTCTTGCTTGCTTCCATCGATGTAAGATGTACGTTTTTATCGTTTTTTTATGGCTCTAGCCACCATTTTAGTGTTTTCTAAATGTTACAAAACTTTAAAAAATTGAAGCAACTAATGATATTTCTTAAAAAATCATACGTGTTTTTTGCTTCATAATGAATCATCTGTACAAGTACAATTTTTCAATTTGTTAATGTCATTCACTTATTTTTCAGATCCATTTTTCATCGCATGCAAACGCAGACAACACAAAGATAACGCCTAGGAATTTAAAATTACTGTAGAAACAAACCGACAATCGTTAGCAGCTGAGATTCGCCGAAAAAATACTAGTTACAATGACAGCAAAAACTTCGGCTACACAAGAAAAATGCGAAGTAGTCTGCAATTCTTCAGAACTTAAAAGCCAACAATATAATAATCAATAATTAGCTGTCTTTTTAGTTTTTGTTTTATTTTATATCCAGCTGCTTCTTGATTAATGTAACGTTATTAAAAAAGGTTTTATTGTTTTTGTGTATTTTTTTGTTTTATTTTCTTACTTGATTCCACATTCATAATATATATGTGCCATTAAAATTCAAAATTGTCCAGTTTTGTAACCCTTACTTGAAATACTATTGATTTCTCGGGTCTTAAACTATCTCCATACCAAGTTTCATATAAATCTAAAGCGTGAAAACTTCAGTGTTCATACGACTTCAATATTCATACAATCTCCATGATACTATCTTTTCACTACTACGATTAATGTCATTTCATAAATTTGTTTCTAAACGTTTATATTTGGCCGTGCGTTGCTAAAAATTCAAACTCTGACTTGCAACCATTCCTAAAATCCTTAAATTTTCTGGGATAAAACCAATGTTATGGTATATTTAAACTCCTCCGAGTCTTCAACACTATGTTATCTACACTAATATTATATAGAGGAAAGATTTGATCGTTTGTTGGTTTGTATTGAATAGGCTAGGACCGATTTGAAAAATTCTTATACCATTAGAAGCCGACATTATCCCTGATGAACATTGGCTACTTTTTACCGCGGGAAAATGCTTCATTCCTACGGAAACACGGGTAATAGGACAACGGGTAGTAAGAATTATCCTTCCGTACTTATCTTTTTCACATAACTTCTAAACGGCTGAACCGATTGGGTTGAACTTTAATAGGGGTATTTTGATGGTTTCCTGGATGACCGGTAGGTCGGTATGTCAACTACTAAATGGCTGGACCGATTGTAATCGATTTGGGTGATTTTGTTACGCTGCAAAAAGCGGACTGCCAGGTCTTTTAGATATTGGGGAATCGTGGGGAGCTCAAAGTCCCTGTGTAGGTCCGCATTCCGGACGTACCAGGAGGCTCCGGAGGCCGCTCTGAGGACGTCTACTTTAGTTGAGTCACTAAGGTGGCAAACAAGCTTAAAAATTTTATGAAGTCACAGTAGCCGATTGACGCTTGCAACATCTGAGGCATTTATTACTCGTGCGTTGCCGACTCTTGAAAAATCTAACCACTTATTTCTTGAAGAACCTCAAACTGTAGTCCTTAGAGAAAAACCTTGGCAGCCCACTCATTTCACAACTTAAGCGTATGCAGGAGGTAGTTCGTCTGAAATCTCACTCTGCGTGACCATTTTGGTTGTAAGGTGATCAATTCGAACAATTCCTCAGAACACATCCCATTGTACCTATTACATATTATATTGACCGTTTAAAGGCATATTATAATCTCACTATCCAAGATTAGAACATTTACCTTTTTAGGTTACTTTATTGGCTTGATAATAAACAAATCCGCCAATGGAATTGTTTTAAATTAATACCACAGCCAATAATTTGGCTAAACAATCTGCTTTTATTGAGCAGTGTAATTATAGTAGTGTAATTGACATTTCAGCCAAGTATTTGGCCAACATTAATAATGATTATATTAAACAATCAATGTCTACTCAAGTTTTATGCAAACAGAAACAAATAAATAAACTTTGTCATACTAAAAATAATATTCCATTGAACCTGGTGCATCAGAATATACGAGGAATGTCTCAGAAAGAACTAGAAATTGAATTGTTCATAAACTGCCAAAAGATTGACATTTTATGTATCACTGAACACTGGCTACGCAGCCATCAGTTTATGTTCAATTTCACTAATCACCAGGTGGGAAGTTCGTTCAGCCGAGTAAATGCTATCCATGGTGGCTCTTTAATTTTAGTTAATAAACAGCTAAAGTTTAAGGAACGTAAAGACATTGTGAGCCTCTCAGTTGAGCGGAGCTGTATAGAAGTTGAGCATCTCATTGTTGTGAGTGTATACAAGCCGCCTTGTGCAATTTATGATAATTTTGAATTAGTTGTGGAAGAAGTGCTGAATAAAATCAGCAATTCCAATAAACAAATCATTGTTTTTGGAGACTTAAATATAAACATTTTGGAAAATAGCTCATTAAGCACCAGATTGCTTGCCTTATTTCAGTCTTTTAATTTAAATAATTTGTTTTGTGAACCAACTAGAATTGCTGTATCCAGTGCCACTTGCATCGACAATATATTAACTGACATAAAGCCAATTCAAAAATCAATTATAAGCAATCTACAGTCAGATCATTGTGGACAGTTAGTGGTTTTAGAAAGAAAGAATAGTATTCCTAAAAAGGAAATTAAATTTATACCAATAACAACTAAACGGGTTGAATCATATAAATCTAAGTTAATGCATAAACTTCCAGATTTGCTTTATAATGGCGACCCTAATGATATTTACAATACTGTTCTTGACACTATTACTACAGAGTATAATAAAATATTTACTGCAAAAAAGAAACTTATTTCCAGTCGCTTTAGTTTTAGTGAATGGGCAACCCCAGGTATTCATAAAAGTAGGCGTAAACTGTATGAATTATATAAAGAAAAAACATATAATAATGGCCAAATATTTAGGGAATATTTAAAAAAATACTCAAAAACCTTTAAAAAGGTCTGTCTTGTTGCAAAAGCAATTCACCTCAGACATGAAGTAAAAAATTCAACAAATAAAATAAAAACTACATGGAACATAATAAATAATGAAACTGGTAAAGCTAGGAATTCTTGTCAGGACTTTGAGTTGATTGTAGATGATGCTAGTTTTAAAACAAATTCTGAGGTAGCAGTTGCCTTTGAACAGTTTTTTAAGAATATTCCATTCAAAACAACTGAACATCTAAACTCAAGTCCAATCTTAGCAGAAAAATTATTAAAAACTAGAGTTCCTGAATGTAACGTTCCCTTTGTATTTAAATCATTAGTCCTACGGATATCATTAATACATTTAAAACATTAGAAATTAAAAACACCACAGACCTTTGGGGACTTTCTGTAAAAACTATAAATTCAATAATTCATGTTATAGCACAACCCTTAGCCTTTATTTTTAATAGTTGTGTTGATAGTGGTGTGTTTCCTGATGAGATGAAACTTAGCAAAGTTATACCTCTTTTTAAATCAGGTAGTTCAACAGATTCTAATAATTTTCGGCCTATTTCAATACTACCTATACTCAGTAAAGTTTTTGTAAAAATCATACTTTGTCAAATGTTGAGCCATTTCTGTATTAATGAGCTACTTAGTAGTAAACAGTTTGGCTTTATGAAAGGCCGTTCCACAAACGATGCAGGAGTGGCACTATTAAAAAATATATATAACGCCTAGGAGGATTCGCATGACGCCCTTGGAGTGTTTTGTGATTTAACTACGGCATTTGACTGTGTTCAACATGAAAATCTCATCAGGAAGCTACATCACTATGGTATTAGAGGCAAAGCCTTCGACCTTTTGACATCCTATATGAGTAGGAGAGTACAGAAAATAGATGTCAACGGTGAAAGATCTCCGGGATCAGCAGTCACTATGGGAGTCCCTCAGGGCTCAATTTTAGGTCCTTTTCTATTTCTTATTTACATTAATGATCTCCCATATAATGTAAAAAACATGACATTGTCTTATTTGATGATGACACCTCTTTGCTTTTTAAAGTTAAGAGACGACAGACATATTATAAAGAATTAAATAATGCCCTTTCTAAAATTGTAAATTGGTTTAACGCTAATAATTTGTTATTTCATGAAAAAAAAACCAAATGTGTTAAATTTACATTACCAAATGTTAGTCAGAGACAGACATGTATTAATATTAATGGCGAGCAATTAGAACTTGTTAATTCAACAGTCTTTCGTGGCATAACGCTGGACTCCAAACTTCAATGGGGTCCTCATATTCATAACCTAGCCAAAAAACTTAGCTCTGCTGTGGATCAAGAAAATAAGACAATTGACCGATGTCGACACTGCAAAAATAGTATATTTTAGCTATTTCCATAGTTTAATGACATATGGTATCCTATTGTGGGGTAGCGCTGCTGATGTAAATACATTACAATTCGTGCTATTTATAAATTAGGATCTAGGATATCTCTGAGAGATAGGTTTAGGGAAGTAAAAATTTTAACTTTAGTGTCGCAGTACATATATGAAAATCTTTTATATGTACATAAAAATATCAATAGTTTCAGCAAGAAAAGTGACGTTCACAAAGTAAATACTAGAAGTAAAAATAAGCTGTTGGTGCATGATACACGTCTACACAAAATAAGTAACTCTTTTATGGGCAATGTATACACTTCTACAACAAAGTTCCCAATAAAATTCAAAATCTATCAATAAGTAAATTAAAATCTTTTATCAAGCAGGTACTTTGTAAAAAGGCAAACTACAACATTTCAGACTATGTAAATGATAAAAATCCTTGGGACTGATGATGCTCAATTACAGGATGCATAGGTAAACTAAATTAAAATGGAAATAACATAAAATTGTACGACTAAAAATTTTTTATTTAAAACATTAATTGTATTTTAGTTTATTTGTATTATTGATAGTGTTTTTAACAGAGTAACTATCGAGTTTCTTGCCGGATTCTTCTCGGTAGAAATCAACAACATTGTGAACCGGCGGGAAGGTGGGAGGGTTCAAAAAATAATATTTTATAACTTTGACGATTCAAAAGTGATTGTAAAATCCTCATTTGAATAAACCATTTTGACTTTGATATTAGTAATTTTTAAATAAAATATTTAACTAAAATGCCCTGAGTACATAGTATACTTTTAGGTATGGCTGTGTCTACCAACTAAAAATGTTTCGCAGGAAACTACAGTCACTGGCATCATCAATCTCAGGTAGTTTGAAGACTTGCAAAAGTTCCTATTTTATTCTTTAATACGGCTTAAGATTGTAAATTCAAATATTATTTTTTAAATACACAGAATGTTTAAAATTAACTTAAATGTACATAGTTACTGCGGTCATGTTGACCCTTAATTAGGTGCATGAGGTCAACATAATTTCAAAGCATAATTGCCAGTGGTCCTTCTAGCTTCCTAACTTCCCGTAGTTCTTTTTTCTTTTTTAGTACTTTTAATTATTTTTATTTTATTTTATTTATTTGTTATTTTTTTTTTATTTCATAATAAACCGTTTATTTTATTTATTTCCTATCATATCATATTTTTGGGGTCACTAGAGACTCCATGCGACTTATTATGTAATTTTATTAATGCGCCTAATTAAGGGTTAAATACAATGCATCTGTATAGATAGTTTTTTTATATCTTTGGTGAAATCTAAAAAAAAACTACCATTTCTCACAAAATATTTGGTAAAGATACGGTTAGTTGGTACAACATATAACTTTATAATTTGTGACGATTAGTATTAAGTATTAATTAGTATAGTATTCCTTGTATAATTTACTTTTCTATGCGGTCGGTTAGTGGCTGGCAACTTTGAGGTGGGGCTTGTAAATGTCAGTAAATTGTAAATTATTTTGTTATCAATTTGAGTTATCTACTTGTTAATACTTTTTAGTTTAGTAATCATAATAGGAATATTGAAAAACTAAAAATGGACGATCAAGGAAGAAAAGTAATCGTTTGTGACAACGGTACCGGCGTAAGTGCTGTACAATAGAAATTTATTTTGACGGACGGCTGAGTCAGAAAGGAGTATTTTATTATGTGTATTTTTTTTACAGTTCGTGAAATGTGGCTATGCAGGAAGTAATTTTCCGGCTTTTATATTTCCTTCTATGGTTGGTAGGCCCATAATACGAGCTGAAAACAAAATTGGGGATATTGATGTCAAGGTATGTTATCCTTTTCTCGGCGCGTAGGTTTTAAGGTATATTTTATAATTCTCTGACCAGAAGTCCAGTTTTTCCCTTTCCCCTTTTAATTACTATGACCAAGGCTACGTCTCAAAACGCAACTTGGAAGTTGAATAAGTGGCTCGGAATGCCGGTGTTAAAATTAACTTAAAATCCTGATATTCACTTGGCAGAGGGTATAAGTAAATTGGAACACGGCCTAGGCGTCATTTAGAAGCTGCATACCTTTGCATATAATTGTTTTACTTGATAAAGATTTCGACAGCTTAATTGCAACCCAGTTGTAGCTTCTGGACACTTCCCAGTGTTCCTATATGTATGGCAATTGGGGTTGAAATTTTAATAATGTATGGCATACAATAATATACAGTGAAGGCACCATCAGGTGACAAGTATCATCAGAATCATAAATGTTTCATATTTACTTTTCACAAAGCTCTAGGTGCCCTGTATAATGCTGGAATATTAAACAAAATATGTTTTGTACAATGGAATGGATGCCTTTCTTTCTATGATTGTAATTGTATCAGTTATTCTATGAGAGCTCTAGCTACTTAGCTTAGTAATGGTATACAAAAAATTATTAATGTATCATATATGTTACAGGATATGTGTGTTACAGTAAGTTACATTCCAGTTGTAGCATGTCGGTTGATTTAACTAACAATTTTTTTATCAAATTAAAAGCATGTCTGAGATGTGACATAAAAAAATTTGAACTGATTGTTCACTGTGTAAATAGATATGTTATTGTATGAGTATTTCAATCAATTATGCTATAAGTGATTATTTGTAATATACTTGACTGATTTATAATAGATACTATGAAAAACGAAGAAGATGAGTAGATATAAAACATTGCATTGTACAAGTATGCCTAAATTAAATACTTATAGTATATAGTTATAGCCTATAGTAAATACTTGTAGCCTATCTAAGGCTGGCAATCATTAGGGATATTTGGATTAAAGACAGTAAGAGAGAATGAATCCTTAGACTTAGACATTTCGTCTTATTATAGTTTAAGTTGAGTGGAGGGAAGTGAAAGTAGGAAATAGATTTAAGCAAACTTCAACCATGGGAAAAGATTCTCCAGTTCATAATTTCTGATTTACAAGTTCTACATTATATTAGAATAGATTTGTATGGTAAGTTAAACTGTCGATCCTTGCTCTTGCCATATAATGGTAGCAGTCATGTCAGAGGCCTTATGGGTGGCTCTACAGCTAAAACTCTGACAGTCGAGTGCCCACTAGCTTGACAAACATCCACCAATTCACTCATCATAGTGGGCATATAATGGCTATGGAAAGTAAAATTAAAGAGTTTCTTTAATTTAAAAGCCCTTGTATGTAAATCTTTACATGGCCAGTTTTCTTAGTAGTTCCTGGGCATGTCTTCATATGGAGGTCAGATCATTTTTTTTTTGCTAATGTGGGTGCAGAAAGCTTTACTTAAAAAATAATTTAGTTTTTGAATTATATTAGAACATCACAGGTATCTGCTTTAGATTCTAAGCTTTAAAATAATAATAACTTCACCTGTCTCTATTATAGTAGTTTCTACATAGGGTATTTTTTTTGTGAACTTCGGTATGGTGCCCAGCAGATAGTCAACTGATACAATTTTAAAAGCAGAACCTTCAGTGTTTTGTACATTGATGGCTGTGTGTTTAAAACTATGTTACCTGTGCAGTCTTATCCTACCTACTTGTGATATGCATATAGATTGTCAATAGCATTTCAGTTTTGATGATTGTGGATAAAAGTATAGCTAAGTACACAATAATGTTTCACGCTGGCCAGGCTTTCAATGAAGATCATGTGCAGGTAAAATTAGAAAAAAAAGCCTTTTGTAGCAATTAGTATCACAAATTAATGCTTTAAAGATACCTTTTGAAATAGATTTTACCTGCAGCTGAATAGGAGAATATTTTTGGGAAATATATTTAGTATTATAATGTTTGTAAAGTGTGCTTAAAGGCCATTAAATAAGCTTGAGTTTATTCAAAATTTTTAGGGTTCCATAGCTAAATGGGAAAAACTGAACCCTTACTTTAGTCAATCCTATCTGTCATCCTTATGTAAATGTTTAGCCTTATATTTCTTCCATCTCTATTGATTTTAATGAATTACAATTTCCTCACGTCCATACATGGAGCTGAGGAATATAATTTATTTTCGCTCATCCCATTGTTTGCGGAATTGGTAGATAGGTCTTTTCAAATGTGATAAAGGTTCAAGTAACTTTTTCTATTTTTATATTGTCTTTAAAGTCTTTATTTTGTGTCCTTTTCACATTGTAACTTTGCAACCATGCGTTTTGAAAACCTCATAAATTATTAGGTAAATTAAATACAGTTTTTTAATGAATAAGCGAAAATAATTTTGAACCACCTATTTTTTAATAGTAACAATCTACTACGTAGACATACTATGGAACCCTAAGTAAATTTGTAACAGATACACACTTGGCCAGTTTTTATCTTCATTTGGCAAGATATCTTAAATTGTATTATTAAAATCTGCTGTAACTTTTTATTGCTGTTTTTAATGCAAGCCATGCTTCTTTGTCAACACAGGTGCAATTACCATTCTCAGAACACATACACATCAATCACAAAAAATAGTATAGGAGAAAATAGAATATAAAATAAAAAAATATTTTAACTTACCTTCTTTCAATAGCTCTTTTTGTTATGTTATGGTACATTAACCAGCAAAACAGAACGAACCAGGGTAACAAAACTAGTGTGAACTGATGTTTAGCAGGACTAGGACTACACCAACAAATACTCATTAATACTTTGTTTAGTAGCAACTGCAAGTAACAAGGGAGTGTCATATGATAAGTAAAACTTCGGTCCAGCCAGACATGCTGATGAGTAATTTGATAATTTACACTATGCTAAATAGACATAGCAGGTATGCAGTGCCATTGCCACTTATTAGCGTGTCTATCTGTTAATATGTTTATTTGACATATTAATTTTTGTATTATCAACTGCAGTTTCTACTTAACCATGCAAGCCACTTCCTTATGGCTATAAATTTGATGATGCGCAACGCGTTTTACACGTATCCCATAAGTATTGAATTACAGACTGATTTTGGTACCTATGATCTGCTGGCTGTACGTAAGAAAGGCATGTCGTTTCCACAAAGATTTACAAGTTAGTTGCAGTCTGGAATTTTGCTTTTAATTTATTTTGCAAGTTTTTGAAGAACTAATTATAGCCTGTACTTTGACTGCAGTTTGTGTTACTTGTTACTTACATAGATATTCATAATGATAATACTATGAGTATTTAAAATTTTATGTTTTTTAGGATTTGATGGTTGGAGATGAGGCATCACAGTTGAGGTCGATGCTTGAAGTTAGTTATCCTATGGAAAATGGGGTGAGTTGAATTTAGGTTCAGTCTCGAAAATACAGACATTCAGTTAGAAAATAGTCAAAATAATTAGTCAGTGTTTGACTAGGTCGGCTAGGACACATATTTGCCAATGTGCAACAAAAAAAGGTACTCAATATTGTGCTTTGTGCTCTGCTGTCAACAACCCAAAAAGTAGACAGTCCTTTTTTCACATATTAAAGCGCGGGTCAAACCAGATCCAGCGCAGCGCGTAACAGCATACGACGACGTTGCAATATTTGAAATATTATGGAAAATGACACGAAGACGACACGCAGTGAAAAACAAAACCATGTTGCCTCTGCCAGATCATGTTAAACCGCGTGCGGCGTCATTCGTAGACGCGCTGCGGCTTATGCAGCGCATCACAGAAACGAGCATTTTTATTACAAAAATTACTTCCTACGACTGTATAAATCAAAGCGAATATCAACAATTGCCACTAAATGATTTATTTTTTAAACAGATTTATGTATAAAACAAAATCTTCACACAATAGCAAAGGCTGAATTTGGTTATACTAGGTTTGTATGCCTCAAGACCGTATTCATATGCTGCATTACATTGTGTTGCAGATATCACATCACTGATGCCCTGCTATGCAACGCACATGCATCTGGTTTGACCGCGCTTTTAGTTACAGTAATTTTGGTTTTTTAGTTTTAAATCTTACCATTTTATTTTTATAAGATTAGATTACTTGTATTTAGTAGGATTCATCTCAACACGAAGGATACAATACTGTAAGTTCCTATGTTTGTGCAATGTATGGTTGCAGGTGGTACGTAACTGGGAAGACATGTGCCACGTGTGGGACTATACGTTCGGCCCGAGCAAAATGAATATTGACCCAAAGGAGACCAAGATTTTACTCACAGAGCCGCCCATGAATCCCACCAAGAACAGAGAGAAGATGATTGAGGTAACAATAACGTCATGTCGCTGACGTCATTTTTAGTCAGTGGCTCAAATCTTTTATGCCACCATCTAGGCTTTTTGATCAATTGCCTTAGGTTTATGTCATCAACGTAATTTTGGTATCATATGACGATTCTAATGTTATCAGCTTGTTCATTTAATGTGGTTGATGTTTCCTTTTTTTGAAGTTGTCACTTTTTATATCATCTATGTGAAGTGGCTAGATAATGAAAGATTGTAAATAATAACTAGAAATATGAAACCGAACCCTATATGCTTCATAAAACCATTTTGTTGTTAATTGATGTGATGTACCCTAGGTGATGTTCGAGAAGTACGGTTTCGACAGCGCCTACATCGCAATTCAAGCTGTTCTCACGCTCTACGCTCAAGGACTTATATCTGGAGTCGTCGTAGATTCTGGTAAATTTAACTATTAAATAATAACTAGTTTAACTTGTCTGCATTCAATGTATTCAATGTACACAAACAGTTTATTTTTCTGATTTTCTGACGGATATTTTGGATATTTGCGAGCTTTGATTTGCGTAGACAATACGCGTAAACAATGGATAGATATAGAACCTGTATTTATATGCATTGGTATGGAATATTCCCACACAACGATATAAAAATAAATGGATCATTTTGTATGTTTTCATATTATATGTCTGTCTGATATATTTTCTTCATAAAAGCTTTGGTTCGTAGGAGATGGTGTAACCCATATTTGTCCAGTGTACGAAGAGTTCGCGTTACCACATTTAACAAGGCGGCTGGACATCGCTGGGAGAGATATAACAAGGTATCTCATTAAGGTAAGTGCATAATAGGGTAAAGATAAAAATTGCGTGTCGAGCCAGGTACAGAGTAAAAGGATTCTAACCTTCTAGTAAAGCATTAATTGGTTCGCTAATCGTGAATAATGTTCTGCTATGCTCTAATTTGAAAAGTTTATATTTTTCTGTATTCATTGAAATTGAATGAAACAAAGGGTTTCATCAAGTATCAGGAAGAGGGACGTTTTGTACACAAATTAAAAGATTATTATCAACAAACTTTATATAAAAATAACGGTTTATAAAACCTCATAACTGTTTTCATCTATGCTCACACTTTATAATCTAAATTACGAACTTAAAAAATGTTCTTTAATTGTATACTTAAAACATAGTTTATTTTTGTGTGAAAGCGATGCTAAAATGATAAAATAAATAAATGTGATGATAAAATAACCCTCATAAACATATTATGTTAGATGCAGTAACAGAAATTATCTTTGGCCTTAAACATTTTTTGCTTATAATCAATCATAATAAATATAATAATAATTTAAATGTAATATAATAAATTAACTAGGTATTAAAACACTAGTGTGATATATAATAATACTCATTATTATATGATATTTTCATAAGCTACTAATAAAGTTCTACTACTCAATGGGATGAGGTCAAAAAACTATCCTTATTTTATAGTAAGTATAGAATAAACCGATCTTAAAAGAGTTTATTGTAAACATGTATTTGTAAAGTAAATAGTAAACTGGTGTTGCAGTTGCTGCTACTACGCGGGTACGCTTTCAACCATTCTGCAGACTTTGAAACAGTTCGTATGATGAAGGAGAAGCTGTGCTACATCGGGTACAATATAGAACAGGAGCAGAAGTTAGCGTGGGAGACGACAGTGCTAGTCGAACCTTATGTTGTGAGTGACACTTTAATTACAATATAGAACAGGAGCAGAAGTTAGCGTGGGAGACGACAGTGCTAGTTGAACCTTATGTTGTGAGTGACACTTTAATTACAATATAGAACAGGAGCAGAAGTTAGCGTGGGAGACGACAGTGCTAGTCGAACCTTATGTTGTGAGTGACACTTTAATTACAATATAGAACAGGAGCAGAAGTTAGCGTGGGAGACGACAGTGCTAGTCGAACCTTATGTTGTGAGTGACACTTTAATTACATTACATGTCTATATGTTTCGGTTTTAAGTGAATATGTGCAGTATAGACACAGTAGAGTAACTAAACCGTCACCCTAAAATCCTTTGTTGTCACAGATTGTAATGTTGCACAAATGGCGTGATTACAAGATTTTTTTTCCGTTAGTTGCCCGACGGCCGTGTGATAAAGGTTGGCGGTGAGAGGTTCGAGGCGCCCGAAGCGCTGTTCCAGCCCCACCTCATCAATGTCGAGGGTCAGGGGATTGCGGAGCTGGTCTTCAACACTATACAGGTTATAAGTGATTTTATTGTTTGGTAGCTGTGTTATAAAGTATAAATATTGTTGTTCCCTTAGAAACGGTCGAACGGGATAAATATGTTTGTAATAAATTTGTGTGTAGAATTATATCTAAACAGTTTTTTGTAAGTGGCAAATATTGTCAGGGTAATATAATATTGTCGATTGAGATGACACTTTAGTGAGTTGTTGTGCACACGACACTTTAGTGAGTTGTTGTGCACACGACAAAGAAGGTTTCTTAATACAACGCACTTTGCAATAGGAAGCGTGCGAGTCGTATCGACAAATGTGTGTTTATCATATAGTTTAGCGGCAGTTCGAGCGTTTTCAGTTCCCTGTTACAGGCTGCAGATATAGACATGCGCAACGAGCTGTACAAGCACATTGTGCTGTCCGGTGGCTCTACCATGTATCCGGGGTTGCCGTCTCGACTCGAGCGGGAGATCAAACAGCTCTACCTCGAGAGAGTTCTCAAGAACGACTGTGATAAGTTAGCTGTGAGTATAGTCGATGTTTTGATACGATTCGGTATTGAGGTTCGCGCTCGCTCCCATTAAGGATGATGGCATTATCTTTCCTTGATATAATATTCTATGGTCATAATAAAACTTTTATAATCATCGTGGGTGGTGGCCTAGGTTTCAATTTCGGAGGTTTGAGCCCGGCGTGTACCAATAAGTCTTTTTCTTAATTTCTCAAGTACATTGAATATTCACACCGCTGCACTGGCTTAGCGGTGAAGAAAAACATCGTGAGGAAATCGGCATACGTCAAACAAAAAAGACATATGTGAAGTACACAATCCGCACTGGTCCCGCTCGTGGACAGTTGCCTAACACACGTTCGGTGAGGGTAGGCCGTGTCTCAACAGTGGGGACGGATGAGGCTGATAAGGAAAATCATAGTGTAACTTATGTTATCAAAATAAAACCCCTGTAATTGTAGTACGACTTTTATAAAAAGAGTAACTTTGTAGAATCTAAAATGTTTGTATGTTTTGTAGAAGTTCAAGATCCGCATCGAGGACCCGCCGCGGCGCAAGGACATGGTGTTCATCGGGGGCGCCGTGCTCGCCGAGGTCTGCAAGAACAGGGACAACTTCTGGCTCTCCAGGCAAGATTATCAGGAACAGGTCAGCATTACATATATATTTACAGAGACATCTGTTTTGACTGTAAAACTACCACTGCTGGACGTAGCCCTCCCCATGTATCTCCACAATAGATCTTTAGCTACTCGCAGCATCCAGTGTCTTTCCGCAGCTCCAACCAGAGCAACGGTGTCAACCTGGTAGGAGGCTGCCCCACTCTGTAGATAGGGGTTGAAATTATATCTTACATAATGTAAATTATATTAAAGTGGTGTATTATTCTTCTTCTTCTAAAGTCGTCAGTCTTAGGCGACCGCCGACCGCTCGGTCCGCCGCCTTTCCGGAAATTTGTAAGAAAAGGCTACGAAACGGATTTGGATAAAATTTGCACGCAGATAGAGACGATTATATCCGAGAAAAATAAGACTTTATTCCGTAATAGGATTTTATGCGGGCGAAACGGCGGGCACCACCTAACTACATCGTACTTATTACATCTTTAACAATATTTATTTTTTCAGGGATTAGCATGTTTGCGGAAACTCGGTCCGCGCTCTGGCTGAACATAATGTAAAGTTATTATGAAATAATGTAATATAGATAGACATGTAATATAATTTTTTGAAGTGGACAACATTTTAGTAAAACTTGGCATCATTTTTGATTGGAAAACTGTATATACGGGTCAAATACCTACATTACAAATCACATAAAACGTTAATGTGCCTCGAGTGAAGTAAATTAAGTCGTAAATTTATACATTATGAAAATTGAATTTATTTGCTTGATCATGCAATTATTTTGTCTTTGCCAAAACAGTAAATATACTTACAAAAGTTGTGAGCTTAACCTTACGATATTTATTAAAATAAATGAAAGCAACGCCTACTCGTGACTGTTCGCCCGGAAAGGGACACGTGTAGCGGATGTGAGACGCAAGATTGCAAAAGTTACCTTGCTTTCACGCCCCACCTGAACTTTGTATTAAATGTAACTTCAATTTAAAATATAACAAATTGAGGCTATAGTAAAATGGAGGCCAAATTTTAGTATGTTGTTGTTCTGACCATGACTGTAAAGACGTAATTGTTACTTATTATTGTAATCAGTATTTTAGTTATTTGCATTAAGATAAAATTCCAACAAACATCTAAAGTCAGACAAGTTTCTTGCACTGTACCTTTTGAAAATGTCTTTGTAGAAACAAGTAATGACATCTTGGGTCAATAAAACATTTTTGTATTTAAAATTACTTGATTATTTCCAAAACCGAACATTCTTGTATTAAAATTAGGTATTCGAGTGTTTCATAAATTATGTAGTGAATTATCAAATAACTGGATTATTTTGAAATTAGAATCCGCATGTGAAACTATGAATGTATAGTTGAAAGAATACGACATGCATGGTGCTTTGTTTATTTGCCGCTATCTGTCTCTCTTTGTGTAGTTTACTTAATTACATATAAGTATACAAAAGTTAAAAAAACTAATTATAGATATAAATTAAATAATAAAGAAATTAATAGAACTTTTTATTGTATTTTTAAAGAAAAATAAAGGAACTGTTTTTACAATGTCGAACAATTGCAATAACCCTTTATATTCTTTTTAAAATTATATCCAACGCAATTTTACAATGTCGAACAATTGCAATAACCCTTTATATTCTTTTTAAAATTATATCCAACGCAATTTTACAATGTCGAACAATTGCAATAACCCTTTATATTCTTTTTAAAATTATATCCAACGCAATTTTACAATATCGAACAATTGCAATAACCCTTTATATTCTTTTTAAAATTATATCCAACGCAATTTTACAATGTCGAACAATTGCAATAACCCTTTATATTCTTTTTAAAATTCTATCCAACGCAATTTTACAATGTCGAACAATTGCAATAACCCTTTATATTCTTTTTAAAATTATATCCAACGCAATTTTACAATGTCGAACAATTGCAATAACCCTTTATATTCTTTTTAAAATTATATCCAACGCAATTTTGCAATGTCGAACAATTGCAATAACCCTTTATATTCTTTTTAAAATTATATCCAACGCAATTTGGAACACATTGTTACAGAAGCATTGAAAAAAACTTATACCCCACGGAAATCAAACCTTTAATCTAGATCCTTTTTTCCATCTTCTAACTAAAACTCCCTTTTTTGCCAAATGTTAACTTCGTTGATTGATCGTGAAATAAAACAGACTCGTATTCACATATATATGTTTTAAGTTGTTTCTGTGAAATTATTTAATATAATTTAAGTGTAAAATAAATTTAATTATTTGCAATATAATTCCATATGTTTAAAAGACTGTAAAATTATTTTGCATTTATTTGTATGAGATTTAAAAATAATAAAATAAATTATGTTTTCATTGAATGTTTATTTGTTTTATTAAGCCTTCTATTTGATATGCACATAAACAATGATTGAACGGCAAGGCTTCTAATAAGAAGTAGTTAACTAAACTATACCCGCCGTAATACTGCGTTTTTCCTATTTCCACTCTTACTAACTCTTTGAGCTACGTTAGCTACTAGTATTTCGGATATCCTCGCAAAGGACCTTGTCATGTAGTACTCTAAACACAGCTTGCTTCTTCAAGGTCATGCCTCTGCAGTGTGTGTGGTACAACGGCTGAGGAATAGTATAAAAATAATTTGCAGACCTAAAGTATTATTTTATCGAACTCAAAAACTTGATAAATTTTATTTTTCTTGCAGATAACAGATAAGTACTTATATTAATATATATCAGCAAGATTTGTTCGCCTACATACTCACACTACGAAGATAAGGACCAGTAGTTTTGAAATTTTTATTAAGTTTTGATAGTTTATGACCGCCATGATAACCTCATGTAGCCTTCTGCAAACACATGAAGCCCGTTAGGTTATACGGCGCGCCAAAGATTTGGCCATACTCACACATATACATACTATGCGTATAAATATGCGTATGTAACACCCGAAAAAATTACGAGAGGAGGGCCTTTTGGCAGTCGGGTAAAGATAGAAATAGATAGAACAACGTAAGTCTGTGATGAGAGAAGAGCTCTTACTGCCGCACTCTGAGTCGCTTAATGATTACTTAAATGATTCTT
The DNA here is from genome assembly GCA_946406115.1 of Apoda limacodes. Taxonomy (NCBI): domain Eukaryota; kingdom Metazoa; phylum Arthropoda; class Insecta; order Lepidoptera; family Limacodidae; genus Apoda; species Apoda limacodes. Next base: position 28,173,820 of record OX291555.1, on the reverse strand, counting down.
TAGTTAAAATCGACTCTCTGAGAGAGTTAACGAACATTTGGTAACCTTAATGAATGCTTAAATTTATGTATCCGATGTACACACTTAACTCACTAATGAAGAGACAAACAACAGAGCGACGACCGTCCCTTCGGTCGAGCTCCCCGAATATAAAAGCCCGAACAGCGGGCGGTAAGGGCTGCAGGCAGACGAACACTTATGACCACACTGAGAAGAACGCCTCCCAAAGTCAAAGTCAAAGTCAAAATGGTTTATTCAAATAAGGATTTTACAATCAATTTTGAATCGCCAGAGTTATGAAATATTATTTTTTGAACCCTCCCACCTTCACGCCGGTTCACAATGTTGTTGATTTCTACCGAGAAGAATCCGGCAAGAAACTCGATAGTTACTCTTTTAAAAACACTCAATAATACAAATACACTATTACAATAATAAAAATAAAAATACAATTAATGTTTTGAATAAAACATTTTAGCCGTACAATTTTATGTTATTTCCATTTTAATTTGGTTTACCTATGCATTCTGTAATTGAGCATCTTCAGTCCCAAGGATTTTTATCATTTACCTACATAGTCTGAAATATTGTAGTATGCCTTTTTACAAAGTACCTGCTTGATAAAAGATTGTATACATTGCTCCATAAAAGAGTTACTTATTTTGTGTAGACAACAGCTTATTTTTACTGCTAGTATTTACTTTGTGAACGTCACTTTTCTTGCTGAAACTATTGATATTTTTATGAACATATAAAAGATTTTCATATATGTACAGCGACGCTAAAGTTAAAATTTTTACTTCCCTAAACCTATCCTTCAGAGATATCCTAGATCCTAATTTATAAATAGCACGAATTGCCCTTTTTTGTAACAAAAATATTGTATTTACATTAGCAGCGCTACCCCACAATAGGATACCATATGTCATTAAACTATGGAAATAGCTAAAATATACTTACTATTTTTGCAGTGTCGACATCGGTCAATTGTCTTATTTTCTTGATCGCATACACAGCAGAGCTAAGTTTTTTGGCTAGGTTATGAATATGAGGACCCCATTGAAGTTTGGAGTCCAGCGTTAAGAAGTTCTAATTGCTCGCCATTAATATTAATACATGCCTGTCTCTGACTAACATTTGGTAATGTAAATTTAACACATTTGGGTTTTTTTTATTAAGTAACAAATTATTAGCGTTAAACCAATTTACAATTTTAGAAAGGGCATTATTTAATTCATCATAACATGTCTGTCGTCTTTTAACTTTAAAAAGCAAAGAGGTGTCATCATCAAATAAGACAATGTCATGTTTTTTACATTATATGGGAGATCATTAATGTAAATAAGAAATAGAAAAGGACCTAAAATTGAGCCCTGAGGGACTCCCATAGTGACTGCTGATCCCGGAGATCTTTCACCGTTGACATCTATTTTCTGTACTCTCCTACTCATATAGGATGTCAAAAGGTCGAAGGCTTTGCCTCTAATACCATAGTGATGTAGCTTCCTGATGAGATTTTCATGTTGAACACAGTCAAATGCCGTAGTTAAATCACAAAACACTCCAAGGGCGTCATGCGAATCCTCCTAGGCGTTATATATATTTTTTAATAGTGCCACTCCTGCATCGTTTGTGGAACGGCCTTTCATAAAGCCAAACTGTTTACTACTAAGTAGCTCATTAATACAGAAATGGCTCAACATTTGACAAAGTATGATTTTTACAAAAACTTTACTGAGTATAGGTAGTATTGAAATAGGCCGAAAATTATTAGAATCTGTTGAACTACCTGATTTAAAAAGAGGTATAACTTTGCTAAGTTTCATCTCATCAGGAAACACACCACTATCAACACAACTATTAAAAATAAAGGCTAAGGGTTGTGCTATAACATGAATTATTGAATTTATAGTTTTTACAGAAAGTCCCCAAAGGTCTGTGGTGTTTTTAATTTCTAATGTTTTAAATGTATTAATGATATCCGTAGGACTAATGATTTAAATACAAAGGGAACGTTACATTCAGGAACTCTAGTTTTTAATAATTTTTCTGCTAAGATTGGACTTGAGTTTAGATGTTCAGTTGTTTTGAATGGAATATTCTTAAAAAACTGTTCAAAGGCAACTGCTACCTCAGAATTTGTTTTAAAACTAGCATCATCTACAATCAACTCAAAGTCCTGACAAGAATTCCTAGCTTCACCAGTTTCATTATTTATTATGTTCCATGTAGTTTTTATTTTATTTGTTGAATTTTTTACTTTATGTCTGAGGTGAATTGCTTTTGCAACAAGACAGACCTTTTTAAAGGTTTTTGAGTATTTTTTTAAATATTCCCTAAATATTTGGCTATTATTATATGTTTTTTTCTTTATATAATTCATACAGTTTACGCCTGCTTTTATGAATACCTGGGGTTGCCCATTCACTAAAACTAAAGCGACTGGAAATAAGTTTCTTTTTTGCAGTAAATATTTTATTATACTCTGTAGTAATAGTGTCAAGAACAGTATTGTAAATATCATTTAGGTCGCCATTATAAAGCAAATCTGGAAGTTAATGCATTAAGTTAGATTTAAATGATTCAACCCGTTTAGTTTTTATTGGTATAAATTTAATTTCCTTTTTAGTAATACTATTCTTTCTTTCTAAAACCACTAACTGTCCACAATGATCTGACTGTAGTTTGCTCATAATTGATTTTTGAATTGGTTTTATGTCAGTAAATATAGTGTCGATGCAAGTGGCACTGGATACAGCAATTCTAGTTGGTTCACAAAACAAATTATTTAAATTAAAAGACTGAAATAAGGCAAGCAATCTGGTGCTTAATGAGCTATTTTCCAAAATGTTTATATTAAAGTCTCCACAAACAATGATTTGTTTATTGGAATTGCTGATTTTATTCAGCACTTCCATAACTAATTCAAAATTATCATAAATTGCACAAGGCGGCTTGTATACACTCACAACAATGAGATGCTCAACTTCTTTACAGGACAGCTCGGCAGTTCGCTCAACTGAGAGGCTCACAATGTCTTTACGTTCCTTAAACTTCAGCTGTTTATTAACTAAAATTAAAGAGCCACCATGGATAGCATTTACTCGGCTGAACGAACTTCTCACTTGGTGATTAGTGTAATTGAACATAAACTGATGGCTGCGTAGCCAGTGTTCAGTGATACATAAAATGTAAATCTTTTGGCAGTTTATGAACAATTCAATTTCTAGTTCGTTCAATTCCTTGTACATTCTGATGCAGCAGGTTCAATGGAATATTATTTTTAGTATTACAAGTTTATTTTTTTGTTTCTGTTTGCATAAAACTTGAGTAGACATAGATTGTCTAATATAATCATTATTAATGTTGGAATTATATAATATGCCAAAGTGGTCCTTTGTTGTCTGAAAATTTTATTTAAATTATTACATGTCAAATTATTATACTGCCCAATAGAAGCAGGTTGTTAAGCCAAATACTTGGCTGAAATGTCAATTACACTGCTCAATAAAAGCAGATTGTTTAGCCAAATTATTGGCTGTGGTATTAATATAAAATGATAGCGACAAGGCTAACACTCTGGTACAATGGTGTGTGAGATAATATTTATGTCTTGTCCTTATATAATTATGTCTAAAAATACTGTTAGTATCTATCACATGAAAGTTATTGTTATTGCTAGACATAGTATGCAAAGCTAAATTTAAATTTAAACTTTCTTACAGTTTCATTAAGAAACCCAAACATCTACCATCGGTAGGTATTTTTAGTATGTTACAAACGAAAACATAATACCTATTTTCTTGACAAAAGATATAACTGTGAATCCATGACATAACACAAAATCTTAATCATATGGTTAGTTGGTAAAAATACGTTCTGTCTGTGAAAAACTGTTCAAAATCTGTCTTAAACATTGATATAAAAGTGACAAATCTACAATTAAGTTATATTTTTTCAATGAAAAAAGTGTATAAAATGTTAAAAAATGTCATTTCAGATATTCGATTATTAACAATAAGCAACATCAATGAATAATATAACATTCCATACCAGCGAGGATTGTCTCAGTGACTGCGGCAGCGCAGATGTCAGGATCTTCTTAGCTAAAGCAGATCTGCCTCCACGGGTACGATGCATAAAATTCTCGCAATCCATCCCAGTATGCCGACTTATAGTGCTACACACGTGGCCAAGTAGTTGGCCCACATGGATCAGGTTGTGTGCATGACACCTGAGTCCGAACGAGACAGTGGTCCGAGGAGCCTAAAGGCGCATCCAATGAGACGGAATATCCGTCCGGACGTGTAGTCAGCAGAAGTTCCAGTAAGGAGCTTGTATAGTCCTGGTGTTCTCGTTGGAGAAATTAACAGGCTGAGAGAATCCATAGGTCAGAGCAAATTCATGAGCAGATATCCCTGCATAGTTATTGGTTCGAGATCTGAGCCACTCACGATGGTGGGCGTTAAAGTCTCCCAAAATAACTAGTTCTGCTGTGGGATATTGCTCTAGAACTTTGTCAGTCGTCAAACTCAGGTGCGTGAAGAGTCGAGTTACGTCCGTGTCACCGCTATGAGACCTGTATAGGCACGCATAGATACGAGTGTGGCCGCCGTAATCTACGCGCAAGGCAGCGACAGCAGATATCCTCCCGGACGAACATACATACACCGGCACGACTCACAAAATTGTGCTCAAGTTCGTAGCCGGGATAATGAAGGTATTATGTATCGGCCGGGCAGGATATCTGCGTCTCTGTTAGAAAAAGAATGGTCGGCTGCGCAGTCTCCAGATGGAGGTGGACTGCGTTAAGATTTGCGTGAATACCTAATGTTGCAAAAGTCCACATTAAATGTGGATGGAGCGGCCGCTTAAAAAACTCTTTTCCTTATTTTTATAGCCATTTTTTTTTTGAAACTTACTTAGACTAAATATGAGGATTCACTGCACAGACAGCTTAGAGGACAAAAGGTGCGGTACTAGAATTGCTAACGGTCGGCACAGATAATACGGTTGCTGGCACGGCGAGCGGAAGGGCCCCTGATCCCCCTCTGTTGTAGTAGCCGGGTCCACTCCGGTCTCCTTCTCCGGCAGTTCTACCACTTCAGAGACTTTATACAGGCTGGCGGATCAGCCTCCCAGGGCGGAAGTTAAGTGATCCCTGGGTTCGGGAACCCGTTCAACCTGCGGGCGGTCAGCCGTTTCATCAGGTCTCCCTGACCGCCGAACCAGCACGCCGCGTCTACGCCGAGCAATGACAGCAACAAGCACCGCCGGTCCTCCGCTGTCCGCGCAGCGAATCCTCAGAGACCTCTGACAACCTTAGTCATCGCCAGGAACACAACACTACTCAAAGTTAGTGTTATTATGGCCGCGGTTTTCTGTAAGGTGGAGGTACTTCCCCAGTTCGGGCCGCTCATTCGAGCAAGAACTCGCGTTGACCGCTATATTATTTCGGGCGACTTATTCGTGCGAGTACTTGCAGTGCCCTACCTCTCTTGATCTACTAAACATCTCACCTTGTACCTAGTCCGTATCCTCTACTAAACATCACCTTGTACATGATTGTCCGTATCCTCTACTAAACATATTACCTTGTACCTAGTTGTCCGTGTCCTCTACGGAACACCTCACATTGTTCGTAGTTGTCCGTGTCCTCGACTAAATATCTCACCATGTACCTAGTTGTCCATGACCTCTACTAAACCATATCACTTTGTACCTAGTTGTCTATGTTCTCTACTAAACTTCTCACCTTGTACCTAGTTGTCCATTGACTATATTAATCATCCCACCTTGTACCTAGTTGTCTATGTCCTCTAATAAACATTTCACCTTATACATAGTGGTCCATGTTCTCTATTAATCATCTCACCTTGTACTTAGTTGTGCGTGTCGTCTACTAGACATCTCACCTTGTACCTAGTTGTCCATGTCCTCTACTAATCATCCCACCTTGTACCTAGTTGTCCGTGTCGTCTACTAAACATACCACCTAGTACCTAGTTGTCCATATCCTCTACTCATCATCTCACTTTGTACCTAGTTGTCCATGATCTCTACTTAACATCTTATCTTGTACCTAGTTGTCCGTGTTGTCTACTAGACATCTCAACTTGTACCTAGTTGTCCATGTCCTTTACTAATCATATCACCTCGTACCTAGTTGTCCATGTCCTCTACTAATCATCCCACCTTGTACCTACTTGTCCGTGTCGTCTACTAGACATCTCACCTTGTGCCTGGTTATCCGTGTCGTCTACTAAACGAATATGGCAATATTATCGTTAAAATTATGTGTATATGCTAAAAATTGTTCTACAAGATATTGTAATGTTTTTATTTTGACAAATTCGTGTATTTATAAGCAAAACTGGAATGACGCCAAACTCATCAACTGTCATCAACCAAGGATTTGATTTTCTACAGGGAATAATCGTTCCCGGGAAGTAACTTGTTGCAAAACTTAGTTTTTAATTGCAATATCTATCAGATTCATTAAGAACAACACATTAAACAATTCTCACACTTGTGAGTCTCGTCCATTGTAAAATTCTGGCTTTGTAACAGTCGCGCTTTTGGGTTACGTGCAAGGTAGACGCGCCCATCACTACTGGCGCCTTTTTTATTGTTTTGTGGGGATAATTATTGTTTTTTTTCTTATTATGGAGTTTGAAGATAAAGTCATTGGTACAATTCTCAATTTAGAACTAAAAATTAATGCGTTGAGTGAAATAGTGAAGAACCAATCTAAGAAAATTGACGAGTTGACAATATTAAAACAGGAATGGTGTTGTGCTAAATGTTTACAAAAGCAGGTAGTTCCGAAGATAACAAACACAAAAAACCAAACTTTGAACATTGAGGAGTGCGGAACAGCGTCGATGCGGGCGCTGTCAACAGAGCCATCTGGTGAGTTGAATGCAGCAACGACATCTAGCAGCAGATCTCGTAGACGACGAGGAGGTGCTCAAGTGTTGGCTAAGGATGTAGTTAGCCAAAGTACTGTTGACAAAAGCGAGGTGGCGCCACCGGTGCGGGAGATGTTGGCACCGCAAAGTGTAATGCCACTTGCGTCGGAGAAGGTGGAAACTGGCGATGACAAAGAAAAAGACAGGGAATGGATCACTGTAGAAAAGCGTCGTAAGTCTTTCAGAAAAGGCCCAGCCCCGTTAAAGGCTACAGGCGAGGAGGATGACGTTTTAAAAGCGGTGGATATTTTATCCTACGTGCATGTATGGGGCTTGAAAACCCATACAACTGAGGAGCAAGTACGGGACTTTTTAAACAGAAAAAAGCCATATGCAGATTATGAGGTAACAAGATTAAACATAAAAAGCACTCGATATTCATCATTTAAGGTAGGCGTGCGCGAAGAAGACGTCGAGTACTTTTTGGGTGTAACGACTTGGCCAGCTGGAACGAAACTGTCGAAGTGGCGGAATTTTCGTTAAAAAAGGAAGTATGTCCCAGTGTCGTCAGGAACGTATGTACACAAATGTATCCATTTTGTACCAAAATGTAGGAGGGGTAAAAGGGAAAACAAATATGGTTTTTCTTTCAATACTGGAGAGAGAAAAATACATCATAGCTTTAACAGAATCATGGCTAGACGAGAGTGTGTATGATAATGAAATATTCCCGCCTGGATATAAAGTTTTAAGGCGTGATCGCGGTGAAGGAAGAAGAGGAGGGGGGGTGTTATTAGCGGTGCCGAGCTACATGAGCGTAAAAGCTGTAACATTGGATGTCAACGATGTTCCTATGAACATAGAGTTTGTATGTGCTGTAATTACATACAATAATTACAAATTTTTATGCTCTGTAGTATACTTACCACCTAGGGTTGGGGATGAATATTATTTTGGATATTTTCAAATTATAGAAAAAGTATTATTATTGTATAAGTTAAACATAATCATTTTAGAAGATTTTAATCTTTATTCAGCTTCTAAAGAGGTAAAGGACTGTTTTGAATACTTTACAGCCTTTTGTGAGTTAATACAGCACAATAACATCACCAATGCCTCAGGCCGTGTTTTAGATTTAGTTCTAAGCGATGGATCTGAGAATCATGTGATAGTGAGTAGGGCGAGCGAGGGAATAGCGGCAGAAAGCGGGCATCACCCGGCACTGTGCATAGGCATGAAACTTGAGGGTAAAAATTGGGACTCGAACATAAACCTGAATGGGCACTTAAGCGAAGGGTGGAATTTTAGAAAGGCCGATTTTTCCAGGTTATATGAAAATATATTAGATATTGATTGGATAGACCTTTATAGTTTTAAGAACATAGATTTAGCTGTTTCATATTTTTATAAAAAAAATTATGAGTGTATAGGCGATTGCGTACCCATAAAAATGCGATCCAGCTGTAACCACCGGTATCAATATCCGATGTGGTTTACAGCTGAAATAATTCGCGACATTAAACAAAAAATATAAATATTGGTAGTGGTATAAAAGGAGTAAATCGGAACAATATTATTTTGAGTTTTCCAAACTGAGACGGTCTCTAAAAAATAAGATTAAGGAGGCTTTCAATACATACGTAGTAAAGATGGAATGTTTAATAAGAAAAGACAGTAGTAGTTTTTGGAACTATATTAAAACCAACAGAAAAAACCTAAAGAGTAGTGATTTTTCCTTACCAGACTCTGAAGTAGCACACAAATTCGCTGAACATTTTAAAAATGTGTTTCTGGACACTGTTCCAGAGCTTGACGTAGGCAAGGTATTAAGAGAAGAAAGTGGAAAAGGCACAGGGTGTAGGGTATCTGTCGACTCTATTTGTCTGAAACAACTTCGTACTGCAATTCGAAGTTTGAAGCCGAAGTTTTCGTGCGGACCGGATGAAATACCTCCTTTCGTGGTTAAAGATTGCAGTGAGGCGTTGTTAGCTCCATTGTTATATCTGTATAATTTAATTTTGGAAACAAGAGAATACCCGCAACAGTGGAAAGTCTCGCGAGTGATCCCTATTTTCAAATCTGGTGATAAAAATATATATAATAATTACAGACCAGTAGCAGTACAAAGTCCTTTTGGAAAAGTTTTTGAAAGTATAGTATATGTCGAGATTAGAACCCAAATGTCACCATGGTTTTCAGATGCGCAACATGGGTTCCTTCCCGGAAGATCTACTGCAAGTAACCTACTGACATTTGTTACGTATGTAAGCAGTAGTATAGATGCACGTAAACAAGTGGATGTAGCATATTTAGACTTTCGGAAAGCCTTTGACCGGGTAAATAATGACACATTATTAAAGAAGATGGCTCAATCTGGTTTCACGCCTAGTCTACTGGAACTTTTTTGTAGCTATTTTTCGGATAGGATGCAGTTTGTTCAGTTTGGTAAAAGTAGATCGGAGGAATATTGCACAAGATCGGGTATAAGTCAGGGCAGTAATTTGGGTCCATTGCTGTTTTTGATATTCATAAATGATCTTCCTACTGTAGTCTCTGATAGCCTTGTTCTTATGTTTGCGGACGACGTAAAGTTGGTCATGAAAATAGAGACAGATAGTGATTGTTTACATTTTCAGGAGAATATCAATCAGATAAACGATTGGATTGAGGAGAATATGCTCGAATTGAATGTGGATAAATGTGCGGTTATGTCTTTCACACGTCGGACAAATAAAATTGAGCATGAATACACCTTAGCAGGAACACAAATTACTCGCTTGCACGGAATTGTAAAGGACCTTGGCTTGTTATTTAACGATAAGTTGAAGTTTAATGACCACATCTTAGACTTGTGTAGCAGGGCAAGAAAAAACTTAGGTTGGGTGATGAGACAAGCAAAAGACTTTAATGATCCTCATACATTAACTGTTTTGTACAACACATATGTTAGGAATCAGTTAGAATTTAACGCAATCGTCTGGAATCCCCATGAGAGTACTTATATTCTCATGGTGGAAAGAGTTCAGAAAATGTTTCTGCGGTGTTTATTTAAGAAACAATACGGTTATTATCCGTATTTATATCCTTCCTTATTCGTTAATGGTATGGTAGGATATAATACGTTACAATTAAGACGTCTTATGGCATTAGTAGTGTACATTTATAGGTTGATAAGAGGAAAAAAAATTCTACCAAGTTTATTGGAACAGGTAAACTTTTATGTACCTGAAAAATACGGTAGAGCGCGAAGCCACCGGCTTTTCACGGACCCGCGCGCACAGTCTAATGTACTGCGCGAAGCTCCGATTTCTCGAGCTCTGCGAGCTATAAACAATATTCTCGGCCAAAACACGGAATTAGATTTATTCAACTCATCAGAACGGATGTTTGTTAAATGTGCACTGAAGTATATAGAACAGTCTCTGTAGGTTTCGTTTTAAGGTATTGTGTGTCTGCACTTGTCATTGTTGTACAAATTGGTTCATATGTAACTGTAAGGTATAATAATGTAAATAATTTAATAAATAAATAAATAAATATTTATAAACCTATTCTTTGTTTAATAACCTTTGTTGTTTTTGAGTTTTTTTTGTGTATATTAATTTCTTTTTCAGAACGACAGCAGATCTTTGGGGTATATCAATAAAATCACTTAGACGAGGGAGTCTTTCCCGATTTAATAAAATTTACCACTGTTCAAATATGGAAGTAAAATTGAACCTACTAACTTTAGACCAATTTCGATATTACCAGCTTTGAACAAGATTTTTGAGCTGGGCGGCCGATGGTAGATTGCAGCGGGTTATTATTACTATGTATATTGTATTATTGTACTTGTACCTATGTAAGTATATACATATATGTATATTTAAGTGTGTCTCTGTGTATGTATTTAGTAATATAATTGCAAGAAATTTGATAATTTAATAAATGCTTTTGACCTTCCAATCTTCTCTTATTATCAAAGGCAGCTATAAATCAGTTTTAAGTTCCGAGTACGTGTGTTCGCCCTGTAATGTTAAATGTAAACTTGTGAGTGTAAATCTCGATATGAATCGGATTTATATTTATTTATTATTTATATTTTGTTCCTTTGCTACAGTATAATCGAAGTTTTATTGGAGTTGCTTGATCTAATCAAATCAAACTTTATTCAAATAGGTTTCTAAGAACACTTTTGAATCAATACAATTGCCATAAAGAGCTGGCAAAAAGTTCCATTTAAAGTAATAATACAATACTTTGATAATTAGCTAAAAAGTATACAATATGTACCGAAACACTTAGTAGGTAATTAAAAATAAGTTAGTAAGCTACTAAAAACAAAGTCAAACATGTTAATTTGTTTTTGTTTTTATGTAGCATAGGCGCACCATGTGAAGTGTCAAATATCGTCAATGGAGTGAAGGAATTCAGATATTTAAGAGAATTCCGATATTTAATAGTACTAGTGGCATTAACACCATCATAATTATATTTTTGGGCAATCATATGTACATACATATACTTAAAACTATCCATACTATATAATAAATATAATACTATATAATATAATAACAAATATTATAAATGCGAAACTAAATCTGTCTGTTACCTTTTCACGCTGAAACAGCTGTACCGATCAAGATGAAATTTGGCATGCAGATAGTTTTGAGTCCCGGAAAAGGACATAAGCTACTTGAAAACGTCAAGTGTTATCCGTTTCCCCCCCATAATTGAGGAGTGGCCGTTGAAATCTTACACCGATGACCGAATATTAAGAATACAAAGAAGTTTGCAAGAGCAGACCAGCCTCCACAGGTGGCACCCGATCACAAGTATGACATATGAATCAGCCATTGCTTCGCTGAACCACATTTTAGGGAACGTAACGACCCGACGCACATGCCACCACCGCAGAGACTTTGAGAGAGCATGACACACTCAAGCAACTCCAATAAAACTTCGATTGTATAAGTTACTATGTGTGTAGTAAAGGAACAAAATATAAATCTGATGCATATTGAGATTTACACACACAAGTTTACATTTAACATCACACGGCGAACACACGTACTCTGAACTTAAAACTGATTTATAATTGCTTTTGAAAATATAAAGATAAGAGAAGAAGATTGGAAAGTCAAAAGCATTTACTAAATTATCAAATTTCTTACAATAATATTACTAAATAAATATGTAAATACATACACAAGGACACACATAAATAAACATAAAACAAAAACAGTGTATCAAAAATTGATACTACTAGAAAAAATATGCATATATGTATAAACTTACATAGGTACAAGTATAATAATATAATAAATATAGTATTAATAATCCGCTGCAATCCACCATCGGCCGCCCAGCGCCAGAGAGGCTTCAAATGCGAGAGGGCGCATCACATAATCGTGCACACATACCCATATGCATACACATACTCACAAACGTTGTATATCATGAAGTAGCCCAGCTCCCACACGACAGTCCGACAGCAAATGCATACCATTTAACGTACTGTCACTTCGGTAACAAGCATAAGGAAACAAGAAGTGACAAGAAACTTCCCGGGTGTACACCTGTTACCATCAATCCCGCAGGAACCAGGCCACCAAATTCACAAAATCAAATATGTGTAAACACACATACATGTACACGTCTATGCGCCACACCCACCCCCATCCAGAACCCCCGAACCACCAAGCAGCCAACGGTGGATGATCCATGGTGCATCCCCTGATCGTAACGTGTCATTAATTATCAACTACATAAGTCATAGATGGATGTCCAGTATTGGGCCCATACCTTTAATTCCAGACATTATTATCTTTAATGAATACTTCCACAGTATAGTATCCCTTGTTAATAAGAACCTTTTTAATATAAGTTTCAAAAGTATGTATGTACAGGTAACAGGTAGGTTAACAATATTCTCAGGTATTGTGTTAAAAAAGCAAATGCTCTGAATTATGAAAGAGCCACGCACCTTCTGAAGGCGACATTTTGGAATCGCAATTTTATTTTTATTTCTAGTATTAACATTGTGTATGTCACTATTTTAAACAAATTAACTTAGGTTTTTACGTACATACATACAGTAAGCACGAGTAAATATACTGAGAAGCTACAGTAAGTAGATTACTTTTTTAAATAGGTCACGAAGAGAATCTCGACGTGATAAGTTATACATTGATCTTATTGCTCTTTTTTGAAGTATAAAAATAGTTTCTATATCGGCCGCCCTTCCCCACAATAAAATACCATATGACAAAAGGAAATGGAAATAACTAAAGTATACTAACCAAGCAGTTTCTGTATTAGTAAATTGAGCAACTTTTCTGACAGCATAAGCGGCGGAGCTAAGTTTTCGAGCTAAGACGGAAATATGTGAGTGCCATTGCAATTTAGTATCTAAAGTGATGCCCAAGATGACTGTTGACTCAACTAATTGTGTTGGAGTGTCTTTGAAATTTGGTAAAGAAAACTTTAAACATTTTGTTTTCTGTGCATTCAGTAAAAGATTATTTGATGTGAACCAATTAAGAACTTGCGAAAGTGTATGATTTATATCGTCATATGTATCTTTGTTTCTATCAACATTAAATATCAAAGACGTATCATCTGCAAACAATACAATTTTGCACAGGTTTTCTACATAAAAAGGCAGATCGTTAATATACACTAAGAATAAAAAGGGACTAGGTAGGTAGTGATAGAACCCTGGGGTACTCCCATCACAACAGGTGATCCAGAAGATTTCAATCCATTGATTTCAACTTCCTGAGTTCTATCACTTAAATATGAAAAAAAAAGATTAAGAGCCGTAACTACAACACAATAATGATTCAGCTTTTGAATACGAGTTTTGTGTTTAACACAATCAAATGCCTTAGACAAGTCGCAGAAAATACCAACGGCCTTCTGCGACCTTTCCCATGCGCCAAAAATATGTTTTACTATGTCAACGCCCGCGTCGGTAGTGGACCTACCTTTCATAAATCTGAACTATTGACAGTGTAGCAGCTTATGGATGTTAAAATATCTAAGTAGTTGATTGAGCATGATTTTCTCGAAAATCTTGCTCAAAACTGGTAATATCGAAATTGGTCTAAAGTTAGTAGGTTCACTTTTACTTCCAGATTTGAACAGTGGTATGATTTACTATGTTTCATTAAATCCGGAAAGATTTATTAAAATTAATGCTCAGATAGTTGATATACTGTTTATAATACCTACAAGTGATTTTACTGATATACCCCAAAGATCTACTGTCTTTTTAGGATTTAGAGATTTCAGTACATTTCTGTAAACGACTTCAATTAAAACCTATTTCTAGAAAACATCATCGAAACATCACAAAATTTTGTGACAGTTCGATTGTTTGTTACAGTTACCTTTAGCAGATGACACATTCTATGAACCAGGTGATATCGATATTTTATTAGGGGTCAATTTATTTAGTGAAATTCTTTTGTGAAACAAAATTGACATCTCTAACTCACCTGCCGCCTTAGAAACTATTTTAGGTTATATTATAATGGGGGATGCTGGTGTATTAGTACATTCACTATCATCGCATTGGTTTTTAACAACTAAAAAATCGCTAAACGAAATTTTAGATTTTTTTTGAAAATTGAGGAATTACCTGCCCAAACATGTTTAAGCCCGGATGATCGAAAATGCGAGGATCACTATGTAGCTACTACTAATAGAAGGTCTGATGGAAAATATGTTAGTTAGTTGTTAGTTGAATTGCCGTTTAAAAACGACCCTAGTAAATTAGGCAGCTCTTACAATAGGTGATATACTGTTTATAATACCAACAAGTGATTTTACAGATATACCCCAAAGATCCGCTGTCTTTTTAGGATTAAGTTTTGAAGATTTCATCAGGGGTAGCATGTTGAGTGTGTCATGCTCTCTCAAAGTGTCCCTGCGGTGGTGGCATGTGCGTCGGGTCGTTACGTTTCCTAAAACATGGTTGAGCGGTAAAGTTTTACTCGATTTACAAGCAGTGAGTATGTCAAATTATTTAAACAGTACTGCTGAACGTTGGTTTTCCTGACATGTTTTTACAAGTTGTCGTGCTCTTGAGCACAAGTTGTTGTAAACATGTTTTTTCTACTAACCAGAAATAATTACAACAACCGACTTTTCAAAACCGACTTTATTCTTAAACATATGTATTAATTGATATATTGAAAATAAGCCTAGAGTGCTCAATAGTTTATTACAATATTTTTTTAAACGCGTGAAAAACCCACACATGTCAATGATACGTTTCAGGTGGTCTAAACTCCATATTCTTGAAAGCGCCTTTTTTTACTAGTTAAAATCATTAAGAATACCTAGTCCTAGTAGGTAGGTACCCTCTTTCTTGAATAGGTAGAAACGTCACAAAAAGGTGTTAATGAAATTTTTACTTTTACCAAGATAAGTAGGTATTATACATGAGTACCTAAGTAGGTTCTTAAAAAAATATTACAAAGTAATTAAATTTTAGATTAAGTACACAAATTGAATACTCAATTAGATGACAAAAAATTAATAAACTGTTGTTTACTGTTACAATAATAAATAAATATTTTATTTGATGAAATAATTACAATAATCTTCTAAAGTCGATTTTGCAGACTTATCTTTTGCGACCCTGGAATAAATTAATAATACGTATCATTAGTGTTCCTTTGTAGAGCGAGAAACCCTCAAGGCACTTCCTTCTGGAGAAATTCCCTTAGAACTAAAATATGAGCTTTTTAGGTTTCAATCACCACCACGGTATTACTTACAGGATTGTTATTTCTATCCCTCTAGGGGTAGCTACCCATTTGCCAAAAGATCATCTTGCTCCCCTTCAGTAATAACGGGAAGTCACTAGGTACTCAAAATCTACACACCTTCCTCACCGTTAGGTTTCCCCCTGAGCAACGAGACGTTTACAAACCACGAAACGATTAAGTTCTACCTCTCTGAAAAGAGCCATACGATTTCACCCACCAGTCCGGAGCACTCGGAACAGAGTTTCTTACAAAACGCGAGCATGCGCGGTGTGGCAAACCGCTGAAGCTACTACACTAGCGATCTACCCAAGGCCGAGTTCAGGCCGGTCTAACCAGCGTCAATCAAAGAACCAAGCGAAGATCACCGCTTTCTGCGACTACGAAACACACACACACACAAAAACACACAGTATCGCTTCGATAAACTTCGCACATTGGGCGGGTAAAAAAGCGCGAAAGTTCACCCACAGTGGGCCGAAGAGCGATTTGCCAGCCAAAAACACACAACTGAGCAGCGTTTAACACTCAGGCAGATTTCCAAGTATCGCGGGCAATGAACCAAGCAACGATACTCAGTAGTCGGCACTTGGGAAAAACACCAACACAGAACTGCGCACTAGCTGAGTCACCACACCACGGAGCACAATGAGAGCACTTGACGCTCTAGAACACGACCGCACAGCAAGAGAGTCTAAGCGGGAATGACTCTAAAGTAACCCCAATTAACTGTTGGGATGTGAAAGAATAGTATGCCGCGGCATCACATGAAAAAAATTTGTTCCTGTAGGAAATTTTAATCGCTATAATATGTAAGCTACTTTAAAACAATTTCCAAGTATAGAAAATTTAAAACAATTTTTTGGGATGTAACACACATGTAAATATTTTTGTATTCCTTTTATTGAGCTCGTGACATTAGTCACCTCAAAGTCCTTTGTAGAATTGTGCGGTAATACCGTAAGTATCCAGATTGGGAAAAGCAGCATTAAATTTTGTTAAATAAAACATGGTTGGAATTTTCGTCGGCCAGTTAACGGATTTCTCAGTAGACGTTTAGAGCAAGCGTCCACCTTCGTCACCTGGCGAAAATCTTTTAGTTAAGTATGACTTAGTTCTACAAAACATTGAATAAATTTTATAATTTAGCATGGTGACTTACGTAATATAGGTCCCTCAGAGACTTGAACGGTATGCACTGAAATTGTAGAAATCTATTAAATAATAGTAAATATCTAACTCGTAGGTATTAATTAATGTTTCAAAAGGTCAAAAGATTTGACTTTTCTCATAATTAAATGATCGAAAAAAAAATGTAATGGTAAAATTTTGTGTATATAAGTATACATATCTACAAACATAATGCGTAAACGTGTCATTGGCTGTTTTTCAATTGGTTGGCAAATTTTAATACGAAGAACAGGAAAAGCACGCGGGCGCGCTCTAATTAGTTTGAGATTACCGATAAAGCTCTAAGCATCGTTGATGGACTGACGACTAAAGAAGATGGAGCAAAGAGTCACGAAGAAGAAGATGAGGTGGTGCGCCTTGAGAAAAACAGCATATTCACTAGTGGACTTTAGATGTTGACATTGACAATAATGCAAGCAAAGCTAAGAAATGTAATAAAACAAAGCTGCAACACTTACGTTTACTTCGGGCTGGGCGCCGTCGCCACTGTACTGGCTGTGGCCCTGTCTGTAGCTAAGTAAACATCCCGGACACTGGCGCTGTATAGAAATAAATATGTATACATATTGTAATATGTATCAAATTTGTTTACTACATCTGCATTGTCTTGTATATTTATAATTAGCTTTTGCCTGCGGTTCCACCCGCCCTAAATTCGGTTATCAATGTAGGATTTCAATGGCAACTCCTCAATTATAGAAATAAAAAACTGAGTCACACAACCGAATAACAAAAAAAATGTTTGAAAGTGTTGTATAAAATATGTTTTTTTGAAACATATATAATTTTACTTGTAATTAAAAAAGTGATGTATGATATGTTGTAAACCAATCAAATTTTCCAACACAGTAAAATAGAATATTTTCATAAATGCTTTTTATAGGAAATTTAATTTTAAACAAACTTGAAGTTTTGTTTTTAAATTACTCACACATACCGGAAAATCCGATAATCCTATATTTCTTATTGCGATATGAGAATTTTTAGGCAAATATTTTCAGATATTTTCAGATTTTATGAGAGGTAGGGCACTGCAAGTACTCGCACGAATAAGCTGCCCGAACAAATAAAGCGGGGCATAGAGAGTACTTGCTCGAATGAGCGGCCCGAACTGGGGAAGTACCTCCACCTTACAGAAAATCGCGGCCACAATAACACTAACATTGAGTAGTGTTGTGTTCCTGGCGGTGAGTAAGGTTGCCAGAGCTCTCTCTTTGAGGATTCGCTGCACGGACAGCGGAGGACCGACGGTGCTTGTTGCTGTCATTGCTCGGCGTAGACGCGGTGTGCTGGTTCGGCGGTCAGGGAGACCTGATGAAACGGCTGACCGCTGGCCGCCCGCAGGTTGAACGGGTTCCCGAACCCAGGGATCACTTAATCTCCGCCCTGGGAGGCTGATCCGCCAACCTGTGTAAAGTCTCTGAAGTAGTAGTCGTGCCAGAGAAGGAGACCGGAGTGGACCCGGCTACTACAACAGAGGGGGATCAGGGGCCCTTCCGCCCGCCGTGCCAGCAACCGTATCATCTGTGTTGAGCTTCGACAGTCTTAGTACCGCAACTTTTTGTCTTCTAAGCTGTTTGTGCAGTGAATCCTCATCCTTAGTCTTCAAAAAAAATGGCAAGGAACAGAAAAAAGAAAAGAGTTTTGACAGCGGCTACTCCATCCACATATAATGTGGATTTTTGCAACTTAAGGGGTATTCACGCAAATCTTAACACAGTCCATCACCATCTCGAGACTGCGCAGCCAACCATTCTTTTTCTAACGGAGACGCAGATATCCTGCCCGGCCGACACATCATACCTCCGTTATCCCGGCTACAAACTCGAGCACAATTTTTTGAGTCGTGCCGGTGTATGTATGTTCGTCCGGGAGGATATCTGCTGTCGCCGACTTTATAGCCTTGAAGACAGGGACCTGTCGATATTGTGGGTGCGCGTAGATCATGGGGGCCACACTCGTATATCTATGCGTGCCTATACAGGTCTCATAGCGGTGACACGGACGTAACTCGACTCTTCAAGCACCTGAGTTTGACGACTGACAAAGTTCTAGAGCAATATCCTACAGCAGAATTAGTTATTTTGGGAGACTTTAACGCCCACCATCGTGAGTGGCTCAGTTCTCGAACCAATAACTATGCAGGGATATCTGCTCATGAATTTGCTCTGACCTATGGATTCTCTCAGCTGGTACTTTCTCCAACGAGAATACCAGATATAGAAGACCATACAAGCTCCTTACTGGACCTTCTGCTGACTACACGTCCGGATGGATACTCCGTCTCAGTGGATGCGCCTCTTGGCTCCTCGGACCACTGTCTCGTCCGGACTCAAATGTCATGCACACAACCTGATCCATCTGGGCCAACTAATTGGCGTCGTGTGTGGCATTATAAGTCGGCAGACTGGGATGGATTGCGAGAATTTTATGCATCGTACCCGTGGAGGCAGATCTGCTAAAGCTCAGAAGATCCTGACATCTGCGCAGCCGTAGTCACTGAGACAATCCTCGCTGGTATGGAATGTTTCATTCCTAACCTGCGAGTAGCTGCCGGCGTCAAAAAACGACCGTGGTTTAATAGGTCTTGCAGAGAAGCTAAAACTCTTAAGCAAACTGCGTATGAGGCTTGGACCACGGCTCGTAATAATAAAGATCCGAATATTTCTGAGTTAAAACGCAAATTAAATGCTGCCTCGAGGTTCAGTAAGAAAGCAACTCCCAGAGCAAAATTCCAATTCATCGGCAAAATAGGTGGGCGACTTGCGAGCTATCCTTCTGGGAGTCATGCTTTCTGGTCGCTTGCTTAAGCTGCCGAGAGGACCTTCTGTCAGTCGTCATTACCACCACTGCGAAAGACCGATGGTGACTTGGCCTACAGTGCAAAAGAGAAAGCCGATCTATTGGGCAGTCTCTTTGCCTCTAACTCGAATGTGAACGACGAAGGCGCTGTACCACCTACTTTACCGTGGTGCGGTAAGACCATGCCGGAAATCTCTATAACACAGCGCGAGGTCCGGCGGGCGTTGCTTTCCCTAGACGTTCATAAGTCGAGTGGGCCAGACGGCATACCAGCAGTGGTGCTTAAGCAGTGTGCTCCTGAGTTATGTCCTGTACTCAGGCGCCTCTTCACGCTTTCCTACCACTCTAGGCAATTTCCGTCTTCATGGAAGACTGCGAATGTGCACCCGGTGCCCAAAAAGGGCGATAGATCAGATCCATCGAATTACAGGCCTATCGCTATAACCTCTCTCCTCTCCAAGGTGATGGAGCGTGTGATCAACACACAGCTTTTGAGATACCTAGAAAAACACGACCTGATCAGTGACCGTCAATATGGCTTTCGCCACGGTCGCTCAACTGGTGACCTTCTAGTGTATCTCACACACCGATGGGCACTAGCCATTGAAAGTCAGGGGGAGGCATTGGCATGTAGCCTAGACATAGCGAAGGCGTTTGATCGGGTCTGGCACCGGGGTCTTCTATCGAAGTTGCCATCTTACGGAGTGCCCGAGGGTTTGTGCAAATGGGTGGCTAGCGTTTTGTCCGGCAGAAGCATACGAGCCGTAGTTGACGGTAGTTGCTCTGATAGCATGGACATTAATGCTGGTGTCCCGCAAGGCTCTGTGCTGTCTCCTACGCTGTTTCTACTGCACATCAATGATATGTTGGACATCAACAACATACATTGCTATGCAGATGACAGTACTGGAGACGCTTATTACACGGGCCGTGCAAGCATCCCACGTTCCGTTGTGAAGGAAAAGCGTGAAGAACTTGTGTCTCAAATCGAGATCGGTCTGTCCAAGGTCTCTGACTGGGGGCGGGAAAACTTGGTCCGATTCAACTCTTCAAAGACACAAGTCTGCGCGTTCACCGCTAAGAAAACCCCATTCACTGTAGTCCCACAATTCCAGAACACTCCCCTCTCCATCTCCAAGAGCATTGGGATCCTTGGCGTTGACATCTCCAGCGATGTTCAGTTCCGAGATCATTTGCTAGACAAGGTAAAGCTGGCGTCCAAAAAACTTGGTGTACTCAACAGAGCAAAGCAGTACTTCACGTCGGGGCAAAGGTTGCTACTTTACAAGTCGCAAGTCCGGCCCCATATGGAGTACTGCTGCCATCTCTGGGCGGGTGCACCCGGATACCAGCTTGGCCCTTTTGGTTCAACGACGGGCTGTGAGAATTGTCGACGATCCCAAACTCACTTGCGGTATCGAGCCCTTAAGTCTGAGGAGAGACTTTGCCTCCCTGTGTGTGTTCTACCGCTTGTACAATGGATTGTGTTCTGAAGAATTGTTCGAAATGATGCCCACGGCTACTTTCTACCATCGCACCGCTCGCCATCGACAGGGAATTCATTCTCACACTTTGGAATCAAAATGGTCGCGTACAGTGCGGTTTCAGAGAAACTTCCTCCCGCGAACCCTTGGGTTGTGGAATGAGCTCCCTGCCAAGGTTTTCTCTAAGGACTACAGTATGCGGTTCTTCAAAAAAGAAGTTATTAGACTTCTGAAGGGTCGGCAACGCGCGAGTGATGCCCCTTGTGTTGCAAGCGTCCATAGGCTACGGTGACCGCTTACCATCAGGCGGACCGTAGGCTTGTTTGCCACATTAGTGGTATAAAAAAAAAAAAAAAAAAGATACCATGTCCTTCACTTTACACTTTGCAAAGACATATTGGGGCGTTTCGGCAATAATTCTTATCTACAAAAACCAAAATCAATCGAGTCACTGGGCCAGTTTTTCTAGCGTGAGTGAAAGTTGGCAAAAAATACTGTAGGCAATAGCTGCCTAGATCATACTAACAAACTTTGCAGGTAACACATTAGTATCTACTTAGTAGGTATGTAAAAAAATTAAATATAAAAAATCTTTGTTGTTGCTGTAAACGGATTAAAAATTAGAAAGAAGAAAGTAATTTTTCTTAGACATTAACGTGGGGCGCATGCGCAAGTATTAAATAGACCTCTGAATTTTGATGGTTATGTATTTTTAATGAGAGAGAGAAGTTATTACAATTCTTAAGTCTGAAAATCTAAATCGCTGGGTAATTTGCGTTTTCTTTACGTTTTGAGCCCTGCAAAATCGTTTGCCATCATTTTTAGAGTGATATCTGTGTGTGGGTGTGTGTGTACCTATGTATGTATGAGTATTTTAGTTTTTTTTGCCCCTTGATATCTCAAGAACCAATGGACCAATTGCTCTCGTGGCCATATCAATCGATACGCCAAGTCATGACTTAGATCTGACAAGAGTGTGGTCAAAATCGGTCCAGTGGTTTATTTTTATCGCTAAAAAATTGCTTATTTTAAAGACGCCATTATAATCTTCATGTGTAAATTCTCAAATAAAAAAATAATATTCTCAAGAGAAGTTGCTCGTGCGGCATTTGCTACTGAACAATTTTTTGATATTACTGTTCTTTATTTAGGTCTGAATTCATTTGTTTAAACGTAATGTATGTAATAACGTCGCATGTAATAGACTTGAAATGATTTTTTTGTTGAAATTTATTTAAAAACTCCACGAAACAAAAAAAAAATCATTCATAAAGCATTGTCTTCGGATTTGAACTATATTTAAAGTTTCAACTCTCTAGCTTATTAGGAAGTTGGTTAAAAACCTTTTTTTTTCTATGCCGCCAGATGGGAAGGTACATAGGTCACCGTGGCCTATGGACGCTTGCAACACCAGGGGTATCACTCGGGCGTTTCCGACCCATCAAAAATCCAATGATTTCTTTTTTGAAGAACCCCATACTGTAGTCCTTTGAGAAAACCTTGGCAGGGAGCTCATTCCGCAACCCAAGCGTTCGCGGAAGGAAGTTTCTCTAAAACCGCACTGTGCGCGACCATTTCGGTTCTAAAGTGTGAGAATGAATTTCCTGTCGATGACGAGCGGTGCGATGGTAGAAAGTAGCCGTGGGCATCATTTCGAACAATTCCTCAGAACACACCCCATTGTACAAGCGGTAGAACACACACGAGGAGGCAAAGTCTCTCCTCAGACTTAAGGGGTCGATACGGCGAGTGAGTTTGGGATCGTCGACATTCTCACAGTCGGTCGTTGAACCGAGTCAAAAGGGACAAGCTGGTATCCGGGTGCACCTGCCCAGATATGGCAGCAGTACTCCATATGGGGCCGAACTTGCGACTTGTAAAGCAGCAACCTCTGCACCAACGTGAAGTACCGCCTCGCTCTGTTGAGTACACCTAGTTTTTTGGACGCCAGTAGCTATGTCCAGGCTACATGCTAATGCCTCCGCCTGACTCTCAATGGTTAGTGCCCATCGGTGTGTGAGATACATTAGAAGGTCACCAGTCGAGCGATCGTGGCGAAAGCCGTATTGGCGGTCACTGACCAGGTCGTGTTCTTCTAGGTATCTTAGAAGCTGTGTGTTATTCACACACTCCATCACCTTTGAGAGGAGAGTGGTAATAGCGGTAGGCCTGTAATTCAATGGATCTGATCCATAGCCGTTTTTGGGCACCGGGTGCACAATCGCAGTCTTCCATGAAGACGGAAATTGCCTAGTGTGGTAGGAAAGCGTGAAGAGTAGCGTGAGTACAGAACATAACTCAGGAGCACACTGCTTAAGCATCACTGCTGTTATACCGTCAGGCACACTTGACTTATTAATGTCTAGAGAAAGCAACGCCCGCCGGACCTCCCGCTGTGTTATGGAGATTCCTGGCATGGTCTTAGAAATCGCATTATGCGACCACACACCACGGTAAAGCAGGTGGTACAGCGCCTTCATCGTTCATATTCGAGTTTGTGGCAAAGAGACTGCCCAGTAAATTGGCTTTCTCTTTGGCACTATGGGCGAAGTCACTATCGGTTTTTCGCAATGGTGTTAACGACCACTGGCAAAAGTTCCCTTCGGCAGCTTTAGCAAGCGACCATTAAGCACGACTCCCAGAAGTATAGTCCTCGCTAGTCGCCTACCTATTTTGCCTTTAAATTGGAATTTTGCCTTGGTAGTTGCTTTCTTACTGAACCTCGAGGCAGCATTTAATATGCGTTTTACCTCAGAAATATTCGGATTCTTATTATTACGAGCCGCGGAATGTAGCAAAATTTGTAACGAACAGACAAATAAACTAGAAAGCGAGTTAAAAAATACGTGAAATGTTTTAACTTACTAAGTAATATTTGCTCCTCAGTGCTTTAAACGGTGGTATGTACTGAAAACGATAGAAGTTTGTGTGTACATTATAATTATTAAGATATAAATTTGGGTATCAAAAATTAAAAAAAATTTAAAATGAGAAAGATAATAAAACGGTGACAAAAAGGTGGTCGGTCACGACGAAACCCTAAAAGTTGAATTAAAATAGAAAAAAAATATTAAAACGGTTTTGATAATTATAGAACAAACTTACGTCTTGCTGATCGTCGCTGTCGTGGTCTTGTCTGATATTATACTGTATTGGAATAAAAGTTATGTATTTAGGTATTACGCGGAACTTATAAAACTGATAGGTATATTAAATCATATTTAATAATATTAATTCAAGTACGTTTCTGAAAACACTTTTGAATTGTCAATGTCAATACAATCTTTTTAACAATGTTAATTTCAGCCGAAAATAGCCAGCAAGAAACACAACGATTTAAAGTGAATTCTAAAGGCCATAAGTGAGTTAATTTATGTATTAATTGATATAATGCAAACTTTTGAGCTTCTTAAATTTCTTTATCTGTTTATTTATTTAACTGTAATAGTACATTATAATTTTAGTGTAAAATTAACAAAGTGATACTTTTGTACTAAGGTAGACTTATCGCATAATGCGATTTCTTCCAGCTAAGCTTAGGGTATTTCCGAAAATAGGTTAATTTAAATTTAAGTATGTAGAGTCCAAACGAAAAAAAAACATAGATACACCATACTAACATACACATACTTAAATAGGTACTCATAAATACATGCATAATATAAATATATATATCTCTATATAATACATAATAAATATACATTAAATGAGTATGTGTCATCAAATTTACAATGATTGAAGAAAGAAGGATTTTAAGTTAGTTTTGAAATATGATTAGACGTTGGAATTTAAACTGTTCCACTGTAGAGCTGCTTTCACAGCAAATGCCATAAAAGGTAGTGGAGTGGGATGGAATAGCTAAAGATCGTTCTATCTTTGGCTTTAATGTCATGTGCCTTGTGAAGTATTTTGGTTTTTACAGAGCTCCTGCAAGTAACAGGGTACAGAGCGATTATTCAGGACACTATACAAAAGAGTGAATATATGAGTATTGCTGCGAAGTCGAATTGGGAGCCACTTGAGTTTAGCACGAAACCTTGAAATATGATCATATTTCCGTGATCCGAAAATGAATCGGATACATAGATTTTAGAGACGTTAAAGTTTGTCGAGTAACTCCTCACTAAGGTCTAGATAGCTTAGGTCCGCGTAGTCAAGGATAGGAAGCAGTAAAGACTGCGCCAGCATAACCTTAGTCTGGAATGGTAAAAAGATTTGTAGACGTTTGAGTAAGTGTAATGAAGCAAATTGCTTTCGGCTTAGTGTATTTACCTGAGAGCGACGTAACGTGCTGTCTGTCAGTAGTTCGAGGTTCTTAATTGTAAATAATTTGTGGCAGTTTATTTATGTCCATGTTAGTGAGTTGACGAATGCTGCCTACTTTTATATAAGTATGCACATTCATTCTAATAAAGCCTAATACAAAGTTTGACCTATTACAATTTTATATAATGTCGATGTTTAAAAAAATAATTAAAAGTAGGCAAATTAACAAGTAAATTTGAACAATGAAATAAAAATACACGGTGTATAAAAAACCATATTATCTGAGCATTTGCATGTGTGTGATTGTGAATGTATGTGTTCCTGTTCTGCTCTATTAATTGTTCGGATAAAATTTAGGAAGAGACTTCACAACAGAATTAATAAAAGTATTGCGACAGAGAAAAAAGATACGAACGCCTATGATTCTTTTTTCATATGCTAGAACGATTATTTGTAGAGCAGAGTGTCTGGTGTAATGTAGTCTATGGAGATTACCTGCGGTACCATTTCCAGAGAACACACAACTGAACATCACAACAGAATTAATAAAAGTATTGCGACAGAGAAAAAAATATATCAACGTCTATGAATTTTTGTTCAAATGCTAGAACGATTCTGATAGAATTAGTCTATAGTATTATGGAAATGTTACTAGAGGTTAATTTTTATATTCAAAAATTCTAAAAAAAAATCAAACTTACGTCTGGCTGGTCGTCGTCGTCGTGATCTTGTCTGTAGCCATTATACTGGACCAGAAAAAATATTTGTTAATTACTACAGTACGAAATACAGGTAAAAGTAACATTAATTATACATATGACACTACTAACAGCATCTATATATCATATTATTATAATAGAGATTCTCTCTTTTATTTCTTATGATAATAACATTGACTTATGAAAAAATGTAAACATTATCACCCATCAATTTATAAACAAATATCATGCAGAACTCAACACCAACTGCAAAACCTCGATTTGCCTATACCTCCTAGAGTGCCATCATTGCGCTGAATTCTATGTGGGGACACGAACAATCCACTTCACATTCGCATCAATTACTATCGCCATGAAAAATAACGCATTACCAGTGTCTACTCATTGCCGCTTACATAAGCAATAATTTAAATAATATTTTGCCGTACGTGTTCTAAAATTCTCTAATTCCACCCATTACCGACTTAGAATTAAGGACTTGGAACGCGTTCTTTACATGGACTATTGGTGCTTATCGCGGAGATAGCCTTAATAAATGTCACTAAAACATAACATTTATTTACAACTTGGTTTAAAATTATTTTTTTATTTCCACCAGTTTCATATGAAATAGACACGAAACTTAAACTCACACACCCAAATACACAGAGACACACGCGGAACTAAAATTAGCTATATTTTTGTTAAATCAACAAAAATAAAAACTGGATTTGAATATAATACCTAATTTTTTATAAGTAAACAGCTTATTGTCAAATTATATATCGGATATAAAGAGATTTCTAACTTATTTAAAATATTATCAACCTGTTTTATTCTATAATTCTTAAGAAAACAGTCATCGCTCTTATTCAGCAGGCTTGTTCAGCTAAAGATTCTATTGTAGTCAGTTATTCAGCTGATATACAGCGGTTAGGTTTTACTAGGGACGCATATAATCATAGGGTGCATGCACTTTTGAGTTTTTATGGTTAAGTCTAGGAAAAAATATTTTCTAGTTTCAATTTCTTAAATCGTAGTAAATATATTTTTTATACACTTATTTTTTCTCTCTTTGAGTATGTATTCTTTTGTTAATGAACTATAAAAAAAATTAGGCTCGTACTTAATACATTTAAAATATTTAATTTTTTAAAATTTCTATTAAAACTTCATGAAACCAAAAAAATAATTGAATAAAGCATAGTCTTTGGATTTGAACTATATTTAAAGTTTCAACTTTCTAGCTGATTAAGAAGTTGGTTAAAACCTATAGCAAAATTTGTGACGAACAGACAAATAAACAAGAAAGCGAGTTAAAAATACGTAAAAGCTTTAACTTACTAAGTAATATTTGCTCCTCAGTGTTTTCAACGGTATATACTGAAAACGATAGAAGTTTGTTTGTACATTATTATTATTAAGATATAAATGTGGGTATCGAAAATTAAAAAAATGTAAAATGAGATAGATAATAAAACGGTGACAAAAGGGCGGTCAGCCACGACGAAACCCTAAAAGTTAAATTAAAATAGAAATATAATATTGCAACGGTTTTGATTATTATACAACAAACTTACGTCTTGCTGATCGTCGCTGTCGTGGTCTTGTCTGGCATTATACTGTATTGGAAAAAGTGATTTAATTAGGTATTACCCGTAACTTATAAAACTGATAAGTATATCAAATCAGATCTAATAATATTAATTCAAGTACGTTTCTGAGAACACTTTTGAATTGTCAATGTCAATACAATCACAACAGTGTTTATTTCTGTCAAAAATAGCCAGCAAGAAAGGCAACTATTTAGAGTAATAATAAAATACTATGTTAATTGAATAACAAGTATAGAATCTGTATCGAAACACTTAAAACAAATTTATATACTCAAATGTCATTTTTGTTCTTTTTGTGAGTATGTAATTATATAGCTTTATTTAAAACAGGAATAAAAAGTGAAATACAAAGACAGTTCGCTAAAGATAAGCGGTAACATCATGCCCTTTCACTTCGTACGACTGAACTGACTCAACACCAAAGGTGCGACGGCTCGCTGCCAGGTGTGCAAATCTAGTTTTTACGGTTCCGCGGCCGACGTTAGACGCATATACTCGGCTCGCTATATGGAACGCAGAATACTTATTTACGGACTGTTGTGATCGAAGTGTTTATCTAATACCTTAAAATGAGCAATTCTTATATATATGTATTTTTATATATGCAGGGGGTTTCGGGAACGATAAATCGATCTAGCTAGATTTAATTTTTAGAAAACATCATTTTATCCGTGTTTTTAGGCAGTGATAAATTGAAAAATATGACTCTTCCTGACATCTATTGGCGAGTAGTAATAAGCAACATTAAAGCTAATTGACAATAGATGGCGTTATTAAGCAACGCTTAAGCTACTTGACAATAGATGGCATTGTTTAAAAAAAAACGAGCAAAGCTCGGTCCTCCAGGTACTTGATTTATATTGAACTATTGTCCACGGGTACATACATTGGACATCGGTGTAAGTATTGTCGACAGTGAAGTGCACATTGATTGGATTTTGGTACTACACGTCGGATTCTAGCAACGGCGGCTGGCGGCGACGTCGGTGACAACAGATAACAGTTTAATATTAATTTCTCTTATTGCCCTTCTGTTTGATATCCTTACAGTAAATTCCCTGTGAGCTAGCTAGGCCCCTACTGACGATAGGACACACGAAATGTCACCCCTACGTCGAAACGGCTATCACATAAGGTCAGTATCAAACAAAGACCATGTAACACATTTGTGTGATGATTTATTTATTTATTGATTTAGTGCAAACTTTTAAATCTAAATAAATAAGTATGAAAATTCATTCTTATAAAGCCTATTACACAGTTTGACCTATTACAATTTTATATAATGTCGATGACGTACCTTGTTTAAACAAAAAAAAAAAACTGAAAGTAGGCAAATTGAAAAGTAATTTTGATAAATGAAATAAAAAATCATATTATCTGAGCATTTGTATGGGTCTGTGTGTGATTGTGTATGTGTGTGTGCCTGTTCTGCCCGATTAAATGTTCGGATTTAATTTAGGAAGAGACTTCACAACAGAATTAATAAAAGTATTGCGACAGAGAAATAAGATACGAACGCCTATGACTTTGTTTTTCATATGCTAGTACGATTCTTTGTAGAACCTTGTCTGGCGTAAATTAGTCTATAGGGATTCCTTGTGTTACCATTTTCAGAGAATGCTATTAACGTATTATAGAAATGTTATTAGAGGTTGATTTTTTACTAAAAACATTCTAAAAAAAAAAACAAAACTTACGTCTGGCTGGTCGTCACTCTCGTGGTCTTGTCTGGCATTATACTGGATTGGAAAAAGGTATGTAATTAGAATGATATGAAAATATTTATTTATATTGATGATATTATAGCCATGGATATGGCATGTATAATATAATTTCTTCTAAGACTCTAACCTTTAGGGAGTCATCAACGAAGAGAGATTATTTCTATGTATGTATATTTATATTGTATTTCTTACTTCAATGAAGATTTTGTGTGTTTATAAGATTGATGTATACAAAAGAGTGAGAATGTGAGTATTGCTGCGAAGTCGAATTGGGAGCCACTTGAGTTTAGCATGAAACTATGAAATATGATCGTATTTCCGTTATCCAAAAATGAATCGGTTACATAGATTGTGGAGACGTTAAAGTTTGTCGAGTAACTCCTCAGTAAGGTCTAGATAGCTTACGTCCGCGTAATCAAGGGTAGGAAGCAGTAAAGACTGCGCTAGCATAAGCTTAGTCTGGAATGGTAAAAAGATTTGTAGACGTTTGAGTGAGTGTAATGAAGTAAACAGCTTTCGGCTAAGTGCATTTACCTGAGGGCGCCATGATAATGTGCTGTCGATGAGTATTTCGAGGTTCTCAACTTCTTCGACAAAAGGAATAGGTACATCATTGTAAATAGTTTGTGGCAGTTTATTTATGTCCATGTTAGTGAGTTGACGAATGCTGCCTACTTTTATATAAGTATGCACATTCATTCTAATAAAGCCTAATACAAAGTTTGACCTATTACAATTTTATATAATGTCGATGTTTAAAAAAATAATTAAAAGTAGGCAAATTAACAAGTAAATTTGAACAATGAAATAAAAATACACGGTGTATAAAAAACCATATTATCTGAGCATTTGCATGTGTGTGATTGTGAATGTATGTGTTCCTGTTCTGCTCTATTAATTGTTCGGATAAAATTTAGAAAGAGACTCCACAACAGAATTAATAAAAGTATTGCGACAGAGAAAAAAGATACGAACGCCTATGATTCTTTTTTCATATGCTAGAACGATTATTTGTAGAGCAGAGTGTCTGGTGTAATGTAGTCTATGGAGATTACCTGCGGTACCATTTCCAGAGAACACACAACTGAACATCACAACAGAATTAATAAAAGTATTGCGACAGAGAAAAAAATATATCAACGTCTATGAATTTTTGTTCAAATGCTAGAACGATTCTGATAGAATTAGTCTATAGTATTATGGAAATGTTACTAGAGGTTAATTTTTATATTCAAAAATTCTAAAAAAAAATCAAACTTACGTCTGGCTGGTCGTCGTCGTCGTGATCTTGTCTGTAGCCATTATACTGGACCAGAAAAAATATTTGTTAATTACTACAGTACGAAATACAGGTAAAAGTAACATTAATTATACATATGACACTACTAACAGCATCTATATATCATATTATTATAATAGAGATTCTCTCTTTTATTCCTTATGATAATAACATTGACTTATGATAAAATATAAACATTATCACCCATCAATTTATAAACAAATATCATGCAGAACTCAACACCAACTGCAAAACCTCGAATTGCCTATACCTCCTAGAGTGCCATCATTGCGCTGAATTCTATGTGGGGACTCGAACAATCCACTTCACATTCGCATCAATTACTATCGCCATGAAAAATAACGCATTACCAATGCTTACTCATTGCCGCTTACATAAGCAATAATTTAACAATATTTTGCTGTACGTGTTCTAAAATCTTTAATTATAGAGTGGATAGCCATTACCGACTTAGAATTAAGAACTTGGGAAGCATTCTTTATATGGACTATCAGCATATAATCATAGAGTGCATGCACTTTTGAGTTTTTATGGTTAAGTCTAGGAAAAAATATTTTCTAGTTTCCATTTCTAAAAACTTGGTTAATATATTTTTTACACACTTTTTTTTCTCTCTTTGAGTATGTATTATTTTGTTAATGAACTATAAAAAAAATAGGCTCGTGCTTAATAAATTTAAAATATTTTGTTTGTTAAAATTTCTTTTAAATATTCTTGAAACCAAAAAAATAATTGAATCAAGCATAGCTTTCCAATTTGAACTATATTTAAAGTTTCAACTCTCTAGCTTATTAAGAAGGTTAAAAACCTATAGCAAACGAACAGACAAATAAACAAGAAAGCGAGTTAAAGAATACGTAAAAGTTTTAACTTACTAAGTAATATTTGCTCCTCAGTACTTTCAACGGTATATACTGAAAACGATAGAAGTTTGTGTGTACATTATAATTATTAAGATATAAATGTGGGCATCGAAAATTGATAAAATGTAGACTGAGAAAACCCTAAAAGTTGAATTAAAATAGAAAAATAATATTAAAACGGTTTTGGTAATTATAGAACAAACTTACGTCTTGCTGATCGTCGCTGTCGTGGTCTTGTCTGGCATTATACTGTAGTGGAAAAAAGTTATTTAATTAGGTATTACGCGGAACTTATAAAACTGAAAGGTAAATCAAATCAGATCATATTAATTCACACCTTGGCAGGGAGTTCATTCTACCTTTATTATCACAAAGATTAATTCTTCGAACCTTATATTATTGACTAGTGGCCTGTCCCGGCTTCGCACAGGTGGCCTTTCTTTTATCCATTAACCTATTTTTACCCTCAAAGATGTTTTTCCTTGAAAAAAAGTCAAAATATTCAATGTCGGTTGCGTCCGCTGCGTAAGGAGAGAGGGAGCCGACCGTGCGTATGAGCTGCGCGGCATGGGATCTCGAAGAGCTAACTGGGGCCACCGTCCTTCCCCCTCATGACTGCCCGCCGGCCTTGCACATCATAAAAAAAACAAATTTTTAATAAACATAAGTATATAATATATACTATTTATATATATATCCATACAGACATACACAGATATTGTTTGAACCCTCATATTACTAGAATTGTGACATATAAAGCTCTTTAATCCTTTTTAGGGTTCCGTACCCAAACGGTAATTAGCGGAACCCTATTACTAAGACTTCGCTGTCCGTCCGTCTGTCAACAGGCTGTATCTCATGAACTCTGATAGATATACAGTTGAAATTTTTTTAAAAGATGTATTTCTGTTATAGTGGCAACAGATACTGAAAAACAGAATAAAGTAAATATTTAAGTTGATTTTTTTGCTAGTTTTTGCTCTATATTGATAACGGCAACAGGTAGGCGCTTAAAATATCCACAGAATATTTAGTTATATGGTCACTTTGAAAATAAATGATTAAATTAAAATAAAAAAAATATTTAAGGGGGGCTCCCATACAACAAATGTTATGTTTTTGCTGTTTTTAAAGATAATGATACGGAACCCTTCGTGCGCGACTCAAGCACTTGTCCGATTTTTTAAATATTCCGTTACTGCGGCTATCTTGAATTAGGTTAGGTAGTGAGTTCTTTTATCTTATAGCAGTTACCACAAAACAGTTACTGTAAAAATCAGTACTGTGCTGTAGTGTTTTCAGTAATAATGTAGTCGGTGATTGCAAAGTTTTGTTTCTAGAGAACAGATATTCAAAACGCTGACTGAGGTAATTTGGAGAAGCAGGGTTAAATAAGATATTAAAAAGTACTGTTAGGATGCGAGTGTCAGTAATCTTCACGGATTTAATTCCTAGAAGGGGTAACCATTCACTAGATTCACAGCTACATCACGAGTAAGTCAATTATTGTCAGAGATATGGTAAGTAAATGTATAAAAATATGACTCATGAACAAGTCTCTTAGCGCCTCATTACTAGACTTTTAATGTGGGTAAACCTTTTATACAGTGTTTACGTATATTTGAACTAATTAAGTTATTTATGGTCTTTCACAATAGTTGTTAATAGTCGTGGCCTACTCCAGTTATATCTGAAACTTCATTAGGTTTTATTGCATCAACTTCACCACGCCATGTTAAAGTTATATAAAATTAAATTTAAAATTTCGAATTATATTTAAAATTTTAGTTTGCAATAAATTTTAGAATTCTCTTGCAGAATTGCAAGCACTGATGCGATTTTCACATCACTTGTCATGTTTGTTTAGGCTTGTAATAAACATTTCATTCAATTGGTTATCGAAGACGTCTAGGAGATAGGGGCGAGCGCACCCGACTAGCCTATTTTGTCATATTTTATCGCAGCACCATGACGGTCTCGACGTTGTCGGATTTATTTAAGACGACTACTGACTGTATGAATGAAATAAATATTTAGACTGTGATAATAGATTACCTGGTAACCAAATTATATCTTTTACCCGCAGGGCCGTAGCAAAGGGGGGCATTGTGGGGCAATGACCTTCCTTGAAATACATTAGCCCTACCTTAAAAGTACCATAAACTCAGGTATAATATATATAAATTGTTTTCCCGTACTATAAATTAATACCATTTTGCTCTTGTTTTGCCGCGATCCCACCCAATTGTCTTCTACCTTAATTACTCACGCTCACAAGCAGGTTATATAATAAAAGATAGAAAAATTACTTGCGCCGTACCCGTGCATGAAACCACCGCTACACTACCTTAGATTCAACTCAAGCTACAGCCCTGTTTACCCGTAGTTTGTGACAATTAATTAATATAAAACTGGAGTAAGAATTGTTGACTTACATTGTAGCCGCTCCTCAGTACCTTCGACGGTAAATACTGCAATGTCAGAAACAGGCTTTTATTTTATGTGATCGGACTTACGTACTGTTTTATCACAGTCGAGCATTCCTTCAGGTATACCACGGTGCATTATTTTTTAACACGACTATGAAGATCGTCGTGACCTGATTTTGGTACAGGGATAGGGCGAGGGATGTAGAAGGATATTGTGTTTTGTTACTTATCCCGATCGATAGTTCCCACACAGAAAGTTTTCTGAGGTCACAATGGTAGAACTGTCAATTAACTTGATTTTTGGCACAGGGACAACTGGAGATAGATAATATAACACAATACTATTTTTTGTTTTTATTACAACACTAAAGCAACGATGACCAGACTTCCCGTTATATTATCGTTATATAACCGAAGTGTTACTGAAGGTTGATTTGTTTTTTACAAACACGAAACTTACGTCTGGCTGGTCGTCGCTGTCGTGGTCCTGTCTGCCATTATACTGGATTGGGAAAAAGTTAAGGTATAGGCTTATAAGGTAAGTATTACTGTTGTTCGGAACGTGCCAATTGTATTTACTTATAAATCTGTATTATTTAAAACAAAAATAAAAATGAGTCATAAAGACACCACGTAACACTTTTTCGTACACATTTAAAAACTTAATACACAGGTATTGTATGTATGATCACAAAATGTTATCTATATCATTCGTAATAATTACCAACCTACCTAGGTGTCGTAAGACATCGTTTCATTTGCATTATTTGACTCTCAGCCAGTAAATTATTTAAGAGTATGCTTTTCCTCATTTCTCGTTTAGCTTACATGCAGTTTTTTTAAGAAACTGTTATATTCAGTGCCTAGAGCTCCGTCACATTACTTTTTAGTGCAATATAAATACACCCTGATATGACAAATGTTCTCCATGCAAAGTATTTTATAAAGTTATTAAAAAACCTCGGAAAGGTGTATTATAGAAACGAATAAAAGAAAAACAGGAATAAAAAAAGAGGAACGTCTATGAAGACGGTTGCAAATAACAATAAAGAACAAAACTTACGTCTGGCTGGTCGTCGCTGTCGTGATCCTGTCTGTAGCCATTATACTGGATCGGGAAAAAGTTATATTAATTATTACTAATTTAGTAAGGTTCATAGAATAGGAAATAGTAATATTAATAATACATATGATGCTACTAAAAGTAGTATTCTCGACTCCATGGCTTTAGTTTTGCATTTGTGTATATAGTATGTTTGTATAAGTATTTTTTACAGCGCGACTACAAGGTGAGTCGCCATGGACAATAATCACGCTCTTGCTACCAATGTTTTACATTCCGTGTAAGTATATTACGCACCTTGTACCTCAGGGTGTAGGGCGCGTCGCGGCGAAACTAGTAGTAGGAACCTAGGCGTCAGTATGTGCTTATTTTATCTCCGAAGGGGACTACTCTAAGGGAAGGAAACTGACTTTAAAACATTAGGAATCTGCTACAAAATAGGCAAGTAGAGTTAAATATTAAAAAAACCTTAAGTATGCAACCGTGGCAGTTCCTGTCACTGTGCGCAAAAGAAAAGGTGTAGTGTTACCCGGGCTTCGCGACGCTATCTCACGTTCCAATACGACGATATCACCCGTAGGAATGTCACTGGTACACTTGCCATTTAAATCACTCTTCTAACACACTGTTTCTCACAAACTCGCGTCGACATAAACAAACCGGGGGAACGCGGGATTTAATTTGTACTGATTTTTCCGAAGTCGTCCGAAAGCGAGCAAACACCACGCGGATGTGAGTACACAGATGCGTGCGAAGTCGTCCGCGACTATTCCAGAACTAATTTTTCACACCGGTCACCGCTAGCTCGGACGGTGCGATACGTCACCGCTAGCTCGCTAGGTATGTTTACCGAACACTATATATTAACGGTTTTAAGGATAATCCACATAATGGTGCTGAAGATAGTCTCTTTTCATCAATCATTTTAAACAAACTAAACTATGTTTCTTTGCCTAGAGAAGTACCAACTCTTTTATTGTTTGTTGAAATACGGCGTTCACAAACACACAATTGAATCCGCAGAGCTAAATGTTGTCCCTGCACTCAAATACTTCGTGGTATTGTGCAAGTTTGTTCCTCGTCGTCTCAGCCAGAAGATGCACCAACTTAATAGAGTACTTCTTCAGTTATAAATATTTTTCGTTTAAAGTAATTAAGAGTGCTATTATTGTTTTTATTCAGATTTTAGAAAAACATGGTAAAAATGTTCAAGAGACATACAAAATCATTGACTTTGCATACATATAATACTCCTAAAAGTAAAGAAAAAAAAAATGCGAACTACGAGTATAATAATGTACGAGTATTAATATTACAATATTCTTCGATGTAAGAGAGGTAGGGCACTGCAAGTACTCGCTCGAATAAGCCACCCGAACAACTAAAGCAGGGCATAGCGAGTACTTGCTCGAATGAGCGGCCCGAACTGGGGAAGTACCTCCACCTTACAGAAAACCGCGGCCATAATAACACTAACATTGAGTAGTGTTGTGTTCCTGGCGGTGAGTAAGGTTGCCAGAGCTCTTTGAGGATTCGCTGCGCGGACAGCGGAGGACCGGCGGTGCTTGTTGCTGTCATGCTCGGCGTAGACGCGGCGTGCTGGTTCGGCGGTCAGGGAGACCTGATGAAACGGCTGACCGCTGGCCGCCCGCAGGTTGAACGGGATCCCGAACCCAGGGATCACTTAATCTCCGCCCTGGGAGGCTGATTCGCCAGCCTGTGTAAAGTATCTGAAGTGGTAGTCGTGCCGGAGAAGGAGACCGGAGTGGACCCGGCTACTACAACAGAGGGGGATCAGGGGCCCTTCCGCCCGCCGTGCCAGCAACCGTATCATCTGTGGCGAGCTTCGGCAGTCTTAGAACCGCACCTTTTGTCCTCTATGCTGTCTGTGCAGTGAATCCTCATCCCTTAGTCTTAGTAACTTCTTTTATATATTATGGCCATAAGAAAAAAAAAGAAAAGAGTTTGCACAGCGGCTACTCCATCCACATATTATGTGGATTTTTGCAACATCAGGGGTATTCACGCCAATCTTAACGCAGTCCACCACCATCTCGAAACTGCGCAGCCGACCATTCTTTTTCTAACGGAGACGCAGATATCCTGCCCGGCCGACACATCATACCTTCACTATCCCGGCTACAAACTCGAACACAATTTCATGAGTCGTGCCGGTGTATGTATGTTCGTCCGGGAGGATATCTGCTGTCGCCGCCTTCATAGCCTTGAAGACAGGGACCTGTCGATATTGTGGGTGCGCGTAGATTACGGCGGCCACACTCGTATCTATGCGTGCCTATACAGGTCTCATAGCGGTGACACGGACGTAACTCGACTCTTCACGCACCTGAGTTTGACGACTGACAAAGTTCTAGAGCAATATCCCACAGCAGAACTAGTTATTTTGGGAGACTTTAATGCCCACCATCGCGAGTGGCTCAGTTCTCGAACCAATAACTATGCTGGGATATCTGCTCACGAATTTGCTCTGACCTATGGATTCTCTCAGCTGGTACTTTCTCCAACGAGAATACCAGATATAGAGGAACATACGAGCTCCTTACTGGACCTTCTGCTGACTACTCGTCCGGACGGATACTCCGTCTCAGTGGATGCGCCTCTTGGCTCCTCGGACCACTGTCTCGTCCGCCCTCAAGTGTCATGCACACAACCCGATCCTTCTGGGCCAACTAATTGGCGTCGTGTGTGGCACTATAAGTCGGCAGACTGGGATGGATTGCGAGAATTTTACGCATCGTACCCGTGGAGGCAGATCTGCTTTAACTCAGAAGATCCTGACGTCTGCGCAGCCACAGTCACTGAGACAATCCTTGCTGGTATGGAATGTTTCATTCCTAACCTGCGAGTAGCTGCCGGCGTCAAAAAACGACCGTGGTTTAATAGGTCTTGCAGAGAAGCTAAAATTCTTAAGCAAACTGCGTATGGGGCTTGGACCACGGCTCGTAATAATAAGGATCCGAATATTTCTGAGTTAAAACGCAAATTAAATGCTGCCTCGAGGTTCAGTAAGAAAGCAACTGCCAGAGCAAAATTCCAATTCATCGGCAAAATAGGTGGGCGACTTGCGAGCTATCCTTCTGGGAGTCGTGCTTTCTGGTCGCTTGCCAAAGCTGCCGAAGGGAACTTCTGCCAGTCGTCGTTACCACCACTGCGAAAGACCGATGGTGACTTGGCCCATAGTGCTAAAGAGAAAGCCGATCTACTGGGCAGTCTCTTTGCCTCGAACTCGAATATGAACGATGAAGGCGCTGTACCACCTACTATACCGTGGTGCGGTAAGACCATGCCGGAAATCTCCATAACGCAGCGGGAGGTCAGGCAGGCGTTGCTCTCTCTAGACGTTCATAAGTCGAGTGGGCCAGACGGTATACCAGCAGTGGTGCTTAAGCAGTGTGCTCCTGAGTTATGTCCTGTACTCACGCGCCTCTTCGTGCTTTCCTACCACACTAGGCAATTTCCGTCTTCATGGAAGACTGCGAATGTGCACCCGGTGCCCAAAAAGGGCGATAGATCAGATCCATCGAATTACAGGCCTATCGCTATTACCTCTCTCCTCTCTAAGGTGATGGAGCGTGTGATCAACACACAGCTTCTAAGATACCTAGAAGTACACGATCTGGTCAGTGACCGTCAATATGGCTTTCGCCACGGTCGCTCGACTGGTAACCTTCTAGTGTATCTCACACACCGATGGGCACTAGCCATTGAGAGTCAGGGGGAGGCATTGGCATGTAGCCTGGACATAGCGAAGGCATTCGATCGGGTCTGGCACCGCGGTCTTCTATCGAAGTTGCCATCTTACGGAGTGCCCGAGGGTTTGTGCAAATGGGTGGCTAGCTTTTTGTCCGGCAGACGCATACGAACCGTAGTTGACGGTAGTTGCTCTGATAGCATGGACATTAATGCTGGTGTCCCGCAAGGCTCTGTGCTGTCTCCTACGCTGTTTCTACTGCATATCAATGACATGTTGGACATCAACAACATACATTGCTATGCAGATGACAGTACTGGAGACGCTTTTTACACGGGTCGTGCTAACATCCCTCGTTCCGTTGTGGAGGAAAACCGCGGAGAACTTGTGTCTCAAATCGAGACCACACTGTCCCAGGTCTCTGATTGGGGACGGGTAAACTTGGTCCGATTCAACCCTACAAAGACACAAGTGTGCGCGTTCACCGCTAAGAAAACTCCATTCACTGTAGTCCCACAATTCCAGAACACTCCCCTCTCCATCTCCAAGAGCGTTGGGATCCTTGGTGTCGACATCTCCAGCGATGTTCAGTTCCGAGATCATTTACAAGATAAGGTGAAGCTGGCGTCCAAAAAACTTGGTGTACTCAACAGAGCGAAGCAGTACTTCACGTCGGGGCAAAGGTTGTTACTTTACAAGTCGCAGGTTCCCCATATGGAGTACTGCTGCCATCTCTGGGCAGGTGCACCCGGATACCAGCTTGGCCCTTTTGACTCGGTTCAACGACGGGCTGTGAGAATTGTCGACGATTCCAAACTCACTTGCGGTATCGAGCCCTTAAGTCTGAGGAGAGACTTTGCCTCACTGTGTGTGTTCTACCGCTTGTACAATGGGTTGTGTTCTGAGGAATTGTTCGAAATGATGCCCACGGCTACTTTTTACTATCGCACCGCTCGCCATCGGCAGGGAATTCATTCTCACACTTTAGAACCTAAATGGTCGCGTACAGTGCGGTTTCAGAGAAACTTCCTCCCGCGAACGCTTAAGTTGTGAAATGTGATCCCTGCCAAGGTTTTCTGCAAGGACTACAGTATGGAGTTCTTCAAGAAAGAAGTTATTAGATTTCTGAAGGGTCGGCAACGCGCAAGTATACCCCTGGTGTTGCAAGCGTCCATAGGCTACGGTGACCGCTTACCATCAGGCGGGCCGTAAGCTTGTTTGCCACCTTAGTGGTATAAAAAAAATAAAAAAAATGTCTCGCTATAAGGAATCCTAGTGTTATTTATATAACAATATTCTTCGATGTCTCGCTATAAGGAATCCTAGCGTTATTTATATTACAATATCCTTCGATGTCTCGCTATAAGGAATCATAGCGTTATTTATATAACAATATTCTTCGATGTCTCGCTATAAGGAATGCTAGCGTTATTTATACTACAATATTCTTCGATGTCTCGCTATAAGGAATCATAGCGTTATTTATACTACAATATTTTTCGTTGTCTCGCTATAAAGAATCATAGCGTTATTTATATAACAGTATTCTTCGATGTCTCGCTATAAGGAATCCTAGCGTTATTTATATTACAATATTCTTCGATGTCTAGCTATAACGAATCCTAGCGTTATTTATATTAAAATATTCTTCGATGTCTCGCTATAAGGAATCATAGCGTTATTTATATAACAATATTCTTCGATGTCTTGCTATAAGGAATCATAGCGTTATTTATATAACAATATTCTTCGATGTCGCGCTATAAGGAATCCTAGCGTTATTTATACTACAATATTCTTCGATGTCTCGCTATAAGGAATCATAGCGTTATTTATACTACAATATTTTTCGTTGTCTCGCTATAAAGAATCATAGCGTTATTTATATAACAGTATTCTTCGATGTCTCGCTATAAGGAATCCTAGCGTTATTTATATTACAATATTCTTCGATGTCTCGCTATAACGAATCCTAGCGTTATTTATATTAAAATATTCTTCGATGTCTCGCTATAAGGAATCATAGCGTTATTTATATAACAATATTCTTCGATGTCTTGCTATAAGGAATCATAGCGTTATTTATATAACAATATTCTTCGATGTCGCGCTATAAGGAATCCTAGCGTTATTTATTTAACAATAGTCTTCGATGTCTCGCTATAAGGAATCATAGCGTTATTTATATAACAATATTCTTCGATTTCTTGCTATAAGGAATCCTAGCGTTATTTATATTACAAAATTCAATATTCAGATTTGGCCTATGGAATTTTCCAAGTTAATTAGTTTACGACTATATTGCCTAGCAGTCGCGTTCACAACCGGGTTTCTTGGTAACCTAATTATATTCTTTATCTGTAGTTTGCAACATTTAGGAACTCCTCAGTAACTTAGACGGTAAATACTGCATTTTCAGAAACGGGCTTTTAGTGGGCTTGGCTGATACTTAATGTTCGTATCATAGTCTAAATCTATTCTAATATATAAATATAAAAATCTGTTTGTTTGTTTGTTACTGATTCCCGACGCAACGATGCTCCGTTCAGTTTACCTGAGTTTTGGCGCAGGAATAGTTGGAGGAACGGAAAAGGAGTAACGTACTGTTTTATCACAGTCGAGCATTCCTTCAGGTATACCACGGTGCATTATTCCTTTACACGACTATGGAGATCGTCGTGACCTGATTTTGGTACAGGGATAGGGCGAGGGATGTCGAAGGACATTGTGTTTATTTTACGTATCCTGATCGATAGTTCCCACGGAGAAAGTTCTCTCAGATCGCAACGGTGCTACAAATTACTGGATTTTTGACACAGGGACAGCTGGATATAGAGAAAATATCAAAATATAATTTTTTGTTTTTATTATAACACAGAAGCAACTATGACCAGACTTCCCGTTATATTACGGAAATGTTACTGAAGGTTGATTTGTTTTTTTTACTAAAACACTTAAAATAACATAACAAAACTTACGTCTGGCTTGTCGTCGCTGTCGTGGTCCTGTCTGGCATTATACTGGATTGGGAAAAAGTTATGTTATTAGGTATGTCAGAAACGGGCTTCTATTTAATGTGATACTTAAGGTTCCTATCATAGTCTTAATCTCTTCTAGTATATAAATATAAAAATCTGTTTCTTTGTTTGTTACTGATTCCCGACGCAACTGTGCTTCGTTCAGTTTACCTGAGTTTTGGCGCAGGAATAGTTGGAGGAACGGAAAAGGAGTAACGTACTGTTTTATCACAGTCGAGCATTCCTTCAGGTATACCACGGTGCATTATTCCTTTACACGACTATGGAGATCGTCGTGACCTGATTTTGGTACAGGGATAGGGCGAGGGATGTCGAAGGACATTGTGTTTATTTTACGTATCCTGATCGATAGTTCCCACGGAGAAAGTTCTCTCAGATCGCAACGGTGCTACAAATTACTGGATTTTTGACACAGGGACAGCTGGATATAGAGAAAATATCAAAATATAATTTTTTGTTTTTATTATAACACAGAAGCAACTATGACCAGACTTCCCGTTATATTACGGAAATGTTACTGAAGGTTGATTTGTTTTTTTTACTAAAACACTTAAAATAACATAACAAAACTTACGTCTGGCTTGTCGTCGCTGTCGTGGTCCTGTCTGGCATTATACTGGATTGGGAAAAAGTTATGTTATTAGGTATGTCAGAAACGGGCTTCTATTTAATGTGATACTTAAGGTTCCTATCATAGTCTTAATCTCTTCTAGTATATAAATATAAAAATCTGTTTCTTTGTTTGTTACTGATTCCCGACGCAACTGTGCTTCGTTCAGTTTACCTGAGTTTTGGCGCAGGAA
The DNA here is from genome assembly GCA_946406115.1 of Apoda limacodes. Taxonomy (NCBI): domain Eukaryota; kingdom Metazoa; phylum Arthropoda; class Insecta; order Lepidoptera; family Limacodidae; genus Apoda; species Apoda limacodes. Next base: position 28,131,158 of record OX291555.1, on the reverse strand, counting down.
TAGTTGGAGGAACGGAAAAGGAGTAACGTACTGTTTTATCACAGTCGAGCATTCCTTCAGGTATACCACGGTGCATTATTCCTTTACACGACTATGGAGATCGTCGTGACCTGATTTTGGTACAGGGATAGGGCGAGGGATGTCGAAGGACATTGTGTTTATTTTACGTATCCTGATCGATAGTTCCCACGGAGAAAGTTCTCTCAGATCGCAACGGTGCTACAAATTACTGGATTTTTGACACAGGGACAGCTGGATATAGAGAAAATATCAAAATATAATTTTTTGTTTTTATTATAACACAGAAGCAACTATGACCAGACTTCCCGTTATATTACGGAAATGTTACTGAAGGTTGATTTGTTTTTTTTACTAAAACACTTAAAATAACATAACAAAACTTACGTCTGGCTTGTCGTCGCTGTCGTGGTCCTGTCTGGCATTATACTGGATTGGGAAAAAGTTATGTTATTAGGTATGTCAGAAACGGGCTTCTATTTAATGTGATACTTAAGGTTCCTATCATAGTCTTAATCTCTTCTAGTATATAAATATAAAAATCTGTTTCTTTGTTTGTTACTGATTCCCGACGCAACTGTGCTTCGTTCAGTTTGCCTGAGTTTTGGTGCAGGAATAGTTGGAGGAACGGAAAAGGAGTAACGTACTGTTTTATCACAGTCGAGTATTCCTTCAGGTATACCACGGTGCATTATCCCTTTACATGACTATGGAGATCGTAGTGACCTGATTTCGGTACAGGGATAAGGCGAGGGATGTAGAAGGACATTGTGTTCATTTTACTTATCCTGATCGATAGTTCCCACAGAGAAAGTTCTCTCAGATCGCAACGGTGCTAGAAATTACTGGATTTTTGAGACAGGGACAGCTGGATATAGAGAAAATATCAAAATATAATTTTTTGTTTTTATTATAACACCAAAGCAACTATGACCAGACTTCCCGTTAGATTATGGAAATGTTACTGAAGGTTGATTTGTTATTTTTACTAAAACACTTGAAATAACATATCAAAACTTACGTCTGGCTGGTTGTCGCTGTCGTGGTCCTGTCTGGCATTATACTGGATTGGGAAAAAGTCATGTTATTAGGTAGGTATTACTATTGTGGATAAATTGCAAATCGTATATACTTATCATTTTATTTCATTTAAAACAATAATAAATGTGAGTCATTAAGACCACGTAACACTTTGTCGTACACATTTAAAAACTCAAGACGCAGCTATTGTATGTATGATCACAAAATGTTATCTATATCACTGGTATTGATCTCCAAACAACCTAGGCTTTGTAAGCAATAGTTGCATTTGCATTAATTTTTGAAATAATTCAAATACATCCTGAAATGACAACTGTTCTCTATGCAAAGTATTATATTAAGTTATTAACAAACCTTGGGAACGTGAATTATTGATACGAATAAAAGAAGAACATGAATAAAAAAAATAAGAATATCTATGAAGTCGGTTCAACTTACAATAGAGAACAAAACTTACGTCTGGCTGGTCGTCGCTGTCGTGATCCTGTCTGTAGCTATTATACTGGATCGGTATCTGAAAAAGGTATGTTATTAATTACTACTGTACGAAATATAGATTATATCACAGAATAGGTAATAGTCATATTAATAATACACATGATGCTACTAAAAGTATTTTTTAGTTTTGCATATGAACCTATATTTGTACGGTTTTACTCCCTAGAAGGGGTATACCCACATTATGATGAAGGAGACAGTCTCATTTCATTAAACATTTTAAACAAACCAAAATACGTTATATTTACTAGAAAAGTACCAAGCTACCAACAGTTTGTTTAAATACGGCGTTCACAAACTTACAGTTGAACCCGCAGAACTAAATGTTGTCTCTGCTCTCAAATACTATGTTATATTGTGCAAGTTTGTTGCTCGTCTTAGCCAGAAGTCGCACCAACTTAATATAGTATTTCTTTGGACACAAATATTTTTATAGTAATAAATATTTTATACAGATTTTAATAACACATGGTTAAAATGTTCGAGATACATTCAAAATAAGTTAATTTGCATAACTTTTATACTCCTAAAAGGAAAGTTACTTAGAATCCAAAGAAATTCCTCACAATTTGGTGCACAAAAAAAAATTTGAATTGCGAATATAAGAATGTACGAATATTACAATATTCTTCGTTGTCTCTTTATAAGGAATCATAGCGTTATTTATATTACAATATTCTTCGATGTCTCGATATAAGGAATCATAGCGTTATTTATATAACACTATTCTTCGTTGTCTCGCTATAAGGAATCATAGCGTTATTTATATTTTAATTTTCTTCTTTGTCTCTTTTTAAGGAATCATAGCGTTATTTATATTACAATATTCTTCGTTGTCTCGCTATAAGGAATTGTAGCGTTATTTATATTACAATATTCTTCGTTCTCTCGCTATAAGGAATCATAGCGTTATTTATATTACAATATTCTTCGTTGTCTCGCTATAAGGAATCATAGCGTTATTTATATTTTAATTTTCTTCTTTGTCTCTTTTTAAGGAATCATAGCGTTATTTATATTACAATATTCTTCGTTGTCTCGCTATAAGGAATTGTAGCGTTATTTATATTACAATATTCTTCGTTCTCTCGCTATAAGGAATCATAGCGTTATTTATATTACAATATTCTTCGTTGTCTCGCTATAAGGAATCATAGCGTTATTTATATTTTAATTTTCTTCTTTGTCTCTTTTTAAGAAATCATAGCGTTATTTATATTACAATATTCTTCGTTGTCTCGCTATAAGGAATTACAGCGTTATTGATATTACAATATTCTTCGTTGTCTCGCTATAAGGAATCATAGCGTTATTTATATTACAATATTCTTCTTTGTTTCTTTAGCTGCCAAAACGTTCAAACATTTCAATAGGATAATAAGTCATACTTCAATTCATAACACGTGTAAGATTATTATTTTCATTGTTTTTAATTATAAGATAGACTTGGTATCACAGATTAAATAACAGATTAGAATATAGCTGTATATATGTTTATGTAAATAAATGATAGGCCATGCCACCCAGTCACACCATCATGTTATGATACAATATCATCAACGATCGTTACCGATGCTCACAAATAAAAATCTTAGTTACGAAAAAGTTTATTAGCGTCTTTCTACTGATAAGCTGCCTGTACCGGCTTCGCACGGGTGAACTTAATTTTTTAATTTTGGGATAAACGTAGAATAAATGTATCTTTATTCATGACATAAGTAGTTTTTTTTAATTACAATTAATATTTTTATCCATAAAACTCTTTTTACTTCAAAGTTTTTTCCTCGAAAAAAGTCAAAATAGTCAATGTCGGTAGCGTCCGCTGCGTAGGGAGGGAGGGAGCCGACTGCACGTATGAGCCGATCACGGCGCGGTGCGGTTTTCTATTACTATATATGTATTATAGTCATTTTTAAATTCGTTATATCTTTTCAATGGAATGTCTGATTTAAGTAATTCAAAAAATAATCTACAGTCTTGAATATGACATGATTTTTTTAGATAAGGATTAATACAAAGGTATAACATGGTCTGATTTTGGTCGGCATTTCTATCAACTTTTTAAATGTAAAAAGTTGTTACAGTAACATTACTACAATAGTTGGACATATAGTATCCAGTTGTTTTTTATTGCTATTGATATGTTGTTTTCAGAGATAATGTGACATTGTAATGGTAAAAGAATTTCTGAAATCGATCTAGTAGTTTTTGAGTTTATTCGTTACAAACATACAAAAATACAAATCTTTCCTCTTTAGAATATTATTGTAGATTAGTAGATACTGTAGATAAGTCCTGTAGTCCTGTTATTAAGTATATGTTAACAAAAAAAGTTCTTTAACATTAGTTGATTATAGACGTGGCCCAGTCCAATTCTAAGTAACAAAAATTAAGTTTCGTTGCATCAACTTTTTCATGTCATGTTAAAGTTATATAGCCTCGATAGTAAATGTAGAATTTTATTTTGCGCTAAATTTTCGAATAGCCTTGCAGAATCGCCATCGCTATACCAGGTGACCAGGTAACCAAATTATATCCTGTACTCGAAGTTTGTAACATTTAATTAATATAAAACTCGAGTGAGGTTTGTTGACTTACATTGTAGCCGCTCCTCAGTAACTTTGGTGGTAAATACTGCAATATCAGAAACGAGCTTTTATTTAAGGTTATATTTAAGGTTCGTATCATAATTTAATCAAAATAAATTAAAATTAAAATCCGAAAGTCTGTTTGTTGGTCATTGCCCCCGTGAAAACGGAGTATTCAATTGACCAGAGTTTTAATTTGTAATAATACCACGGAACACTATTCTTACAGGTTATACTACGTCGCACTATTCCTATAGGTTATCCACGTCGCACTATTCCTTCACATGGCAACGGATAACAAATGTATCTTCATAAAATGGTGACAAAAGGTCGACCAGACACGACGATTGTTAAGGGTTCTTTGTTTGACAAAATGAATAAAAAGAGATAAAGGTTCTAAAGACGGGTGAGAAAACAATAGAATGAAACTGACGTCCGGCTGGCTGGCCGGTCGTCGCTGTCGTGCTCCTGTCCGCCATTATACTGGATTGGAAAAAGTTATGTCATTTTATATACTTATAAATCTGCTTTTTTAAAACGCAAATAAAAAGTGAGTTATGAAGACCACGTAACACGTTGTCATAGACATTTAGAGACTTAATACAAAGGTATTGTACGTATGATCACAAAATGTTATCTATATCACTGGTATTGATTACCAACCTATCTAGGTGTCGTAAGAAATCGTTGCATTTGCATTACTTTTTGGAGCAGTTTAAATTCACCCTGAAATACAGCTGTCCTCTGAGATACAAAGTTATGAAATAAACGGAAACGGAAACGTGGATAAATGATACGAAAAAAAATAAGTAAACGTCTATGAAGACGGTTCAGACAATACAGAACAACACTTACGTCCGGCCGGTCGTCGCTGTCGTGCTCCTGTCTATCACGCTGGACAAAAACAATTATGTTGATGACTGCTGTACATAAATAATATACGTAAATTAATTTAAGCTGTTTTACTTTACATTAGCTACAACCTGTTTCACCCGTTACAAAGCTCACGATGCAGTTATGGTAACTGCTCGTTGTAGCGTAATCTATATATATAAAAATGAATCCCTATTTCCCTTGGTCACGCCATTACGCGTGAACGGCTAGACCGATTTCGCTAATTCTTTTTCTGTTGTGTTTGTTATTGTCAGGAGAAGGTTCTTATGAAAAAAAAAACTGTCAAGTGCGAGTCGGACTTGCGGACTAAGGAAAACTCGAAGACGGCTGGACTAATTCGGGTAATTTTTTTTTGTTGTTTGTTAGTGTTAGGGCAAGGTTGTTATGAAAGCAAAAACGGTCAAGTGCGAGTCTGACTCGCGCACAAAGGAAAACTCGAAGACGGCTGGACCAATTCGGGTAATTTGTTTTTGTTGTGTTTGGTAGTTTTAGAGCAAGGATTTTATATAAGAAAAACGGTCAAGTGCGAGTCTGACTCGCGCACTTAGGGTAAACCGATTTTAATGAAATTTTGGTAAGTTGTTATGCGCATGCCGGGGAAGGTTTCTGAGAAAGAAAAAAAGGGTAAAGTGCGAGTTGAACAGGGTCAAGTGCGAGTCTGACTCGCGCACTTAGGGTAAACCGATTTTAATGAAATTTTGGTAAGTTGTTATGCACATGCTGGGGAAGGTTTCTGAATTAGTACAACCCTTTCCAATAGGTTGGTGCGGCAGTTTTTTAAAAAAAAAACCACGTTCGCCGGGTGAGCTAGGTATCTAATAAAAATCCGCTCGGGTGTAGCCGTGGGTAATAGCTACTTACCTACCCTTTGTTGTAACAGATGGCGCTTCAGTGCATCAACTTTACAGGCAGAATAAAGTCTGCCGGGCCAGCTAGTATAATACAATAGTAGTTTATGAAACTGTAATATTATAAAAAGGGGTACTAAAACCCGAGTGTGAGTTTGAATAGTATCACACGAGTGTTTTAAAACCCAGTTATATGCAGTTTTATACACTACTTACACTTATGTATGTAAATGTATGTATTTTTTAAATTTTTAGGCAAAAGTTTACAGGTTTTTTGTAGCTGACGTAAACTCTAGCTTTATTTCCTTTCAGTTTGTCTGCTTAGGGAGCTTCCGTTTATTGATATGACATGTATTATACAACAATATATTGATATGACATGTATTATACAACAATATATTGATATGACATGTATTATACAACAATATATTGATATGACATGTATTATACAACAATATATTGATATGACATGTATTATACAACAATATATTGATATGACATGTATTATACAACAACTTAACTGTTCTTCATATTGAATTTAAATTTATTCATCGCAGTTACAACGAAAGCTTAGGGGTAGGAAGGTTGGATCCGTACCCAACAGACAAGTTACGCTTAGATTCATTGGCACGCTGTGGGTACGGAACTCTAAAAATCTGGTTAAGCTATATTTTGTACTACGTATAGTTGCCAGCGGTTTGTTTTATGAATTAACATACACCCCCTAGTCTAGGTTATGATAAAACACTGTTAAAATATTATATATAAGATAACACTGTTTTTTTGTTAATTTCAAAATTTAAAACTTACATCATTACCGGAGCGCGGTAAGAGCTGTGGAAATAAAAACATACTTAATCAGTAAATCAACATTTCAACTGCCATATGCGTGGTTAAGTCTTCTTCGTCATTATCGCTGTTACTCGCATTGCTCCTTCCGCCACTTAAACTATCTCTGTCCTTCGAATTTTCCGCTGCTTCTTGTCGTAAGGCATCTTCTACCTTTTTTCCATGCACTGGAATGATGATGATGATGAAATTTACTGCATCCACTCTACTGCTGTCATACATTTCCAGCCATATCAACCGGAACTTTGAGCGAAATGCCGCGGCAAGTTGGCACTGATCATCATTCAAGAGTGGTCCAAACCTTTTCTCTATGCCATTTCATAAGGCATTGGCTAAAGCTGCCGTGCGGTAAATAGTTGGCATTGGATTATCGATTAACGGACTTCTGCGTATTAACGGAAGATAACGTGTCCGTTAACATTTTTAAAAATTAACTTAAAAGTTAATCCGTTCATCAAAGTGTTAACTTCGTTAATTAACGATAAACGGATTGACGAGTATTAACTCGCATTGCATTTCACACTTTACATTAGCACACCTATGCTTATAATTGTTCTTCTTGCAGTTAGTGAAAAGCTTGCGAATCTTAAAAAAATTTAAAAGCTTATTTGTGTTTTTTTACTCAAAACTTAGATTTAATAAGCAGATATTTTTGTTATTCTATTAAAACATTCAAAAGAGCAAGTGCTAGAGAGTTTCTTTGACCGTTTCTTCTCATAAGAACGCCACTTTGATTCCGAAACGGTAGTAGTTTAAAAACATTTCATATTCATTTTTAAAACTTACTTCAGACTTTTATTTATATATCTGATCCTCAAAATACCTTCCTTCATTATTATATCTGTATACCGTACAATCTAACACAGGAATAACTATAACAGAGTTAAATGAACTTTAGCTACATGTATAGCCTTCTATAGCAAACTTCCTTAGTATATCAAATCAAATCAAACTTATAACTTATTCAAATAGGTTTCTAAGAACCCTTTGAATCGTCAATACAATGTTAATTTCTGCCAAAAAGAGCTGGCAAGAAGTTCCATTTAAAGTAATAATACAATACTTTGATAATTAGCTAAAGAGTATATAATATATACCGAAAAACTTATAAGGTAATAAAAAATAAGTTGGTAAGCTACTAAAAACAAAATAAGTTTTTAAATTTACGCGTTCCATTACTAATTTAAAAATAATATAACGGCATTAAACGCGTCATGTCAAACATGTCAATTATTTTTTGTTTTGTTTTTATGTAGCATAGGGGGCGCCCCATGTGAAGCGTCAAGTATCGTCAATCGAGTGAAGGAATTCAGATATTTAAGAGAATTCCGATATTTTATAGTACTAGTGGCATTAGCACCATCATAACTATATTTTTGCACAAGCATATGTACATACATATACTTACATATAATTAAAACTATCCATACTATCCATGAATATAACATAATAATAAATATTATAAATGCGAAAGTAATATGACAGATGATCAAATACTAAGAATACAAAGAAGTTTGCAAGTTCAGACCAGCCTCCACAGGCGGCACCCATTTACAAGTATGACACATGTATCAGCCATCGCTTCGCTCAACCATGTTTTAGGGAACGTTACGACCCGACGCACATGCCACCACCGCAGAGACACTTTGAGAGAGCATGACACACTCAAGCAACTCCAATATAACTTCGATTGTATTAGTTACAATGTGTGTAGTAAAGAACAAAATATAAATTCGATTCATATTGAGATTTACACACACAAGTTTACATTTAACATCACACGGCGAACATAATACTTTGATAATTAGGGTGTTCCACGCCGACAACCGACTTTAGGGCGGGCGGAGCCGCTGGCAAAGTCTCGTTTATAATAAATGGGTTATTTAGGTTTTGCAACTGAGAAATAAAGTATGGAATCATTCATTTTCTGTATCCACGGAAAATTTGTATTTTTAATAATAGTCTCTCTTGTGCACATTTATAGATCTCATTCAAGAATCTCACTTCACTTGTCAATTTTCGCAAAAATGACAATCGTTTCTTGAGCTGCTTCTCTTCTTCTTGGCGAATAGAGCGAATGCTATTTCAATTTTTTTTTACTATTTCGGTCGCTACACAGTTTTTAAAATCGGTTTATTTTTAGAATTCCATTTTCTCAAAATCAACGCATATTTTGACGCTCGCAAGGGAATGAAAACCTATAGGTAAGTACCCGTTGACCTTGACTTGACTCGTCTCGCACTTGACCGGTTTTTTATTTTAATTTATAAAAAAAAATTTTAAAGAGGTTCACCTTAGACATCTTTTTTTGAAATCTAATGAGAATCAATGGATAAATCCAAGAATAATAAGGCTGCGAGATACTTGCCACCGCGCCAGTTCAGTTCCTTTTTCAGACTGCGCAGTGTTACATAGAATTTGTAATGTTGCTAAACCGCTGGCTGTGTAATTATTCATGTTTATAATGAGGTCGTCAGGTATATAAAAAAAATGTTTCATCAGATAGACTTTAAATTTTAGATAACATATATATTTAAAGTCCCGTGGGGCATCAGTAAATGTAGTTACAAAATCATGTACCATCATGTGTTGCCGGCGCTCACTCTCATAAACATGTGTTGCCGATGCTCACCTCACATGTGTTGCCGGCGCTCACCCCACATAGACATGTGATGCCGGTCTTCACCTCACATAGACAATTACCAACAATACCGGTTAATGGCATGCGAAGTGAGTGCATAAACCAACCCAACATCAATTGTGCGAAGACCGACAAAGAGAGCATCGTGTCTTTTTATATTCCACGCTCTTCATATTTTTTTACAATTGCTTTAGCTGTACCTCGACCAAGCTAAAAACAAGACTGACTAATTATACAGTTTCTTGTCTGAGATAACCTTATCTGGGAGCTTAGTTTGTGTTATAGACCTCCATCGATTTTCAATAGAAAGTGCATCTGGATTGACATTAGTTATCTGGGCCGAGCGGCAAATGCTGCGATATCCTTGCGCACAATGAAATTTGCGTTTTTTGCTTTAACGTAAGTTGGTGCTTTGTGTTGTAAATAAATAAATTCATGTTACAAAACTGTAAAAAAATGAGTAATAAACAAAAACTCATCACGATTTTTACCTGTAAATGATCATATTCGACGGGCGCACGTCTCCACGTGGTAGACGATCCAGGGGTTCGTATTATAAAGATCTCCTCGCCACCGGATTTTTCATACGATTTCAACAGTAGTAAAACAAATTTTAACTAGTATTAAAATTAAAGAATGTCGTTGCATGTGCTATGTGTGCCATAGACCGTGTGGATCAAATTATCATCAGCAAGACGTTCACTGCTCCACACAGGCCTCTCCTAAAAGCTTCCACGATGGTTAGTCTGAAGCCGCCTGCATCCAGCTCTAACTACTGGTAGTCTGACCATCTGGTAGGATGCCATCGTGGCCGCCACTCGAGAACCTTTACTCCCCTTTGGTTATTTCGTCACGCAACGAGAAATTTTTAAAAAAACATCTAAAGTAATTTTCTACAGGCACATATAGTTTAACTAGGTAACTCGGACTACTCCGAAGCCTTTTGTCGCTAAAATACCGACCAATTTATTGTTCTGTTATAAATACTTGACTTCTAGTAAGGGGCTTAAAAAAAACCCAAGTTATTTTGTAAAAGTATATTTTGATTTATTAATAATTATTTTTCTTATGATAAAATCGTATTATTTTCCATACTTACATAGTTTTTCAGTGTTTAAAAGTTTTTAAAAAATAATTAAAATAAATATCATCACGACCGACACTCATTCCGAAAGGGGTAGTCAGAGATATTACAACCAGGGCAAATTCTTAAAAATTATCGTATTATACCTAAACATAAGCACAATAAAGGTATTAATATGCCTTAGGTATTCATATACCTAGCATGAAAAAAAAAAATGGAAATTTTCGAAAAGAAACTAATTTCCTCCTCAGCAATGTTTTCGCCTTCGAAATTCCCCTATTAGTAATAGAATTCCTAATAGTCCCTAAAAGGTATTATTATACATGTTACGAGTACGCCGTGCTTTTCTCAACTCCCGGAGAACTTCTGGAATCCGATCTTTTGGATACAATTTAGTTCTTTTATCCATAACTCTGTCTCAATTCCGGTACTGGGCCACACTCTTGGCCAATGCCATTGGTTTTCACTTTTGACATAAAGCCTTGTCACTTGCCTCTTCAGCTTGCCAATACTGTCGTTAATCTTAGTTCTCCACTGGATTCTCTCGTTTCTCTGAAGTACAGCTCGGTAAGTGACTAAATTTACGTATTTGGTCCAATATATATAAGTCTTAGCCCAGACATTGGCATGCTAATGATGATAGTAGCTATGGATATAATTAACCTTTATATGTTATAATAGGTTACATATTGTCCTACATTTTAAATAATAAAACGTGTCTGCTTGTACTTTTATACGTTTAAGATATTATATTTTTTATTTCTACGTGTTTATAAAATTTGACTCATACGAGTAGCTCAGTATTAATAATATAAAGCGACATCTGTCGAAAACTGAACTGCGTCGAAGCATTAATAATATACAGGATGTAAAGCGACATCTCCCGAAAACTAAACTGCGCCAAAATACTTATCAATATGAACAAATTTTACTATAGAACCAAGTCTGATAAAGGGAAAAAAGTTACTTATTTTATTCAAAACTTGATCAAAAAGGTCTAAGTAAGTTTTTTGTATCTTAATACAGAAAATTTTACACATTAGTTTTACTACGGAAGGTATTTAGAAGATGTCTCTTTACACCCTGTATAGGTACTTAGTTTAACATTAACACTGTTATCATTAAAATGTATTGTATTATAACCACTTAAAAGATTGCATTTCAAAATATATCATAGCATAGAAAGGGTCTCTAAAAGGTTTTTGTTTATAGTTAGCTTTAAACTTTGCTAGTATAACTAAGTTTTTGTTTGTATATCTCCCGGGATATAAGTTACTTGGACGATATTGTGCTATATGATAATACTGTTCTACTTAACAGATATTTTCTTAGTAGTAAGAGGATATAAAGTTTACTTACGACAGTATCTACTATAAATTGAGAATAATATCAAAATGTCAAAGAGACACTCACGTAATTTAGATGGTTGTTATCGTCTTCTTCTTCTTGCTGCAAAAACACATGTTTGATTACTATAAGCAAAAACACATGTTTGATTACTATAAGCAAAAACACATGTTTGATTACTATAAGCAAAAACACATGTTTGATTACTATAAGCAAAAACACATGTTTGATTACTATAAGCAAAAACACATGTTTGATTACTATAAGCAAAAACACATGTTTGATTACTATAAGCAAAAACACATGTTTGATTACTATAAGCAAAAACACATGTTTGATTACTATAAGCAAAAACACATGTTTGATTACTATAAGCAAAAACACATGTTTGATTACTATAAGCAAAAGGATCATCCACTCAACATTCAATCAAGCCTCTTTTCAAACTAAACAAAAAAAATGCATAAAAAGTTAGCCTGAATTCTATAAATTTTAGGGTTTTCATCGCTATAGCCACGATGTTCCGCGATCCGTATACCGTTTTTACCTTCAGTTTCTTTTAAAGATGTCTAAGTTGCTAAGTCGTAAGACGTCAAAGTTCAGTCGCTCTCATTTCCGGGAAAAAAAACTAGATTTACGACAGTATCGATGTGTCCGACGGAGCTATGTGCTTTACCTATATATGGAAACTGTTATTCAAAATATATATTAGTAAAGAAACAAAAATAGAAAAATAAACGAGTATAGCATATTTATGCCATTTTTTAAATAAATTATTCAAATTAATACGAATTATAAACCCATGTACAGTCATTTGCTAAAGTGCATGCATAGTGTAAAGGTTAAAATTGCGTGAAGCCATTCTGTGAATCTCGCACTCACACATTAACATTATCAGAACTGTCAATAATATTAACCTTAAATCGACAAAATTAGGTTTAGTTTTCTTTATACTAACCAGTTTATTTAAACCGTTCTTCTATCTTTTGGTTTCTTAACCTAACAAATTAATTAGGTGTAAACTGCAGTGTTGTTATACATACGTATTGTTTATTTCGCATTAAATGATATCTGCCCGGTGGTGTAGTGGTAGTGTAGGTAGGCGCTGCGACTTAATCCAGCGAGCCTATGATTCAAATCACGATATTTCCGTATTGAGCATTTTTGTTAGGAATAACATTTTTTATGTTTTGACATCTAGTGCTCTCTGAAAAGGACCAGTTGGTATGAGAACTTTTTGTTTTGTTTGCAAGATTTAAAACACATGCAATCAAATAAAAATGGTTTTTATCAAAATTTTATAAATCATAAATAATGTTTTTGATAAATGTCTCTTTTTTCTATATATATATTTCCTATGGTTATAGCTTAAGTATTCGTTTTCATAATTAAAAGAAAATTGAAACTTAACCATAAGAATAAAAAAAAATACAAGTCACCATTTATTTGGTTGAAAATAACAAAGTAAAAAAAATATTTTATCTCTTGAATATATTGAAATGTAAAATAATATCTGTAAGAAAAATAGTACTTTATTTTTAGAGTTCCGTACCCAATGGGTAATAAGCGGAACCCTATTACTAAGACTCCGGCTGTATCTCATGAACCGTAATAGTTAGACAGTTGAAATTTCCACAGAAGATATATTTCTGTTGCCGCTGTAATAACCAATACTATAAAATAGAATAAAATAAATATTTAAAGGGGCTCCCATACAACAAACGTGATTTCTTTGCTCGATTTTGCTCAATATTGATAACGGCAATAGATAGACGCCTAAAATATTTACAAAATATTTAGTTATATAGTTACTTTAAAATAAATAATTAAATTAAAATAAAACAAAAATTCAAGGGGGCTCCGATACAACAAACGTGATTTTTTTGCCGTTTTTATAGATAATGGTACGGAACCCTTCGTGTTCGAGTCCGACTCGCACTTGGCCGATTTTTTAGTATTTAATAGAACCTCCATTATTTTCAATCACAGCAAGCAAGCGCCGCCGCATAGATCCGACTATATTAGAACAGATATCTGTTCCTCTAATATTATTCCAAATTTCTAAACCGTGAGCCTCTAATGACTCTGTAGTTCTTTCATTTCGCATGTCCCATCTTTGCACCATCAAACCCCATAGATTTTCTATGGGATTTAAATCTGGTGATTTTGCAGGCCAAGGAATAACATTAATGTCCGGGTGTTGAGTAAACCAATCCTGCACTATATGCGCTCGATGCACAGGACAGTTATCATGCATAAACTGTATTTGTGGCATATCAGCTAATGGATAAACACATTACGCTGTTGGCAACATGATCTCGTCTAACACTTCCACATAGTGTGAAGCTCTAGCGCGCCCTGCTACCGAGATTAATTCACCAGGACCAGCCGCAGTCATCCACCCCCACATATTTAGTGATATCCGTCCAGATTCCATATTTGGGACAACATTGTGTTCTGCATAACGGGTTCCATTTCTGCGCCACAAATGAAGCCTCCGGTTTTCAGATGATACGAACGACTTCTCATCGGTGAATAATGTGTGCTCCCAGTCAAAATCTAAATACTCCAATGCCAACAACAATTCATTTTGTTTATGGCTATTAGTTAAATATGGTTTTTTAGCTGGCTTTCTATGATGCAATCCTTCAATATGCAGAGCTCGGCGGACTGTGTGTGAAGATGTCTGAAACATGTGTCCAAACACAGCAGTCGGTATGAAACCATTGTTCTCGTATTGTTCCACTATGCATCTTCTTTGAGTCGCATCAATGTGCCGCGGGCGTCCACTTCGAGGTCGAGTTGATAAACTCCCCTCATCTTTGTTGCGCGAGACCCAACGCTTTACGGTAATTCACTAAAAACCAAATAGCCAGATTAAAATAAACATTTTTCAAACTACTGAAATTATATTTTAATCAAATAAAATACTTACAGTAAAACCGGTCTCATTGCAAATTTGAGATATATTGTAACCCATATTATGTAGTTCTATAAAACGCATCCTCTCTTGAATATTAATATTGGCCTGCATATTATTTTAAGCAAAGAAATTTAATAGAAACTCAAAACAACCTTATCAACACAACCACCTTCAGTAACACATCCACAACGACAAAATGGCTACTACCTAAGTAATTACCGCATCTAACTTAATAGCTAAATGAAAACACCAAACAAACTTGTCAGCACATACCCTCAGAAACAAATCGGCAACGAACGAGAAACATTAAATGTCTACCTACGTAGACGACGGTAAAAACTCATGACGAAAAAATTAACGAAAGGTTACAAAAAGTAAAGCTGAAAATTTACTATAAAGCTAAAAATAAGGCCCAACGTACACTCAATATATTCAGCTCAGGCATCGACTGCTAAACTATTTTCTTAAAAATCAGGTTAACCTGTTGTAACTGTGACTTAAAAAAGTGCCACGCACTATCATCAGCGGAAGAACATATATATTCCTTAGGGAATTATCGACCGGTACAAAATAGTACATTGCGTGTTACTAACGAGAGGCCATTTATTTACTATTTTAAAATTTCCTGATGCTGCTGCCGGCAACTGTGACGTAAATCTACAGGTATCAGTTTTTAACCGACTTCGCAAAATAAGAGGTTATAAATTCGACCTCTATGTATGAAATATTTTTCGAATTGCATAGAGCAATAAAGCCAAGCCCTCCCTTTCCTTCGATCTTTAACTAGTTGTCTCTATTTGTCGCCAGGGCTTGCTCCGTCAACGCGCAGTTGTAGGAGCGATAGAGACAAGAATAGCACGCACCACACCTCACTCACGCTTCTCATCATCTCTTAATTTACGAGCCAAAACCACGAGCCACGATCCCCACGCCACACTAATGTAAGCCTATGTAAGCTTCTAAATAGATGTGCCAAATTAAGTGTATGTATGGAATTTCTTTGGAGAGTATGATCAGAAATAAAGAAATCCGACTACAATATTAAGTCACAGCCCACACAATAAGCAAGCTAAGGTGACAATTGACAGATCGTATTTTGTCGCAGAACCGATGCCGGTTTGGGCAGAAGAGTCTTAGAGTGGAGACAGCGCAAGACAAGCGCAGACAAGCGCAAGTTGGTCAACCTCTAGCCAGGGGCCTGAAAGAAATAATCTCGAATTCGAAATTTGTTTAGTAGACTACTCATGGCCTGTTAATTGCCGTAACTTTTTTAGTCGATAGAGCGACTAGTTTGAAATAGATATGTTGAAAACACATGGCGGATATTGTTTACAAATAGTTTTCCGTATTAGATTCTCTCTTTCGGCATATGTCGTACGCTATCGGTCGACATGCATTGCATTTGCATGCTTACTCAACGATATTTGTTAGCGTGTTGTGGTTGCGGTTTAGCGTTCCACTTTGGGTTGCTAATTCGAGCGAGAACTCGCTATACTCTACCTCTACTATGTGTTACGTGCATAGACCTGCTAAGGAGAATACACGCTGATCCATAGCATATCAAAAGGTATAGGTGTATCAACAGCTCTTAGTTAAAAAGTGACTTCTTCCCCAGTGAGAATATTACATTTATATAAAATATAACTGTTTGAACCTAGCTTTAAAAGTTACATACCATATGTGTGATACTAGGCTAAAGCCACTAAGAAGGGGGTACATTAATTCGTAAAGCATTTAAAAATTGAACAGTGTAACAACAGCGAGTGGTTAAAGGCCGGTGCAGACCACATGCGTGGCGTGACGTGATGCGCGCACGCACCATTTGTAATGTATGAAACTATAAAAGAGGTGTCATATCAAATGCGTGACCCGCGCACGCACGACACGCATCTACTGACAAACCGAGTCCGTGCGCGTGTGTAGCGGAACGGCAACGTCGCACATGCGCGTGCAATGATGACGTTGTATAATATTGCACTCCCTGTTAGACGCAAAACCAGGCGTGCACGCACACGCATCGGTCAGTGCTGCACGTTCGCACGAACAGCAGGTTGTATTTAATTACAAAAGTCATACAGTTAACGAGTATTTTTTCAATAAATTCATAGAAATAGTTTGCAAATATGAGTGTCTCTACAACATCAAACATGAAGAGTACAAAAATAAAAATTATAAGTTGTTATTGCGGTCAAATGCTCGCAACTTCAATATAACTGCACGCATGCAGAAGTTATTGCGTGGCGTGTGCTGTACCGCTTTGGCCGGTGTTACAGGGCTTGCACGCGCGTGCTCACGTCACGACACACATCTGGTCTGCTCCGGCCTTAAAAAGTGATCTAGTTTCATAAAAATACGAGTATACCAGTTTGAACCTAGCTTTTTCAGCTAGGAGTGATATATGTGCTACGAGCGTAAAACCACTACTGAGAATACATGTACGCTAATAAGCAGCATTTGAAATTTTAACAGTGCATTTACAATGTATAAAAAAATTCCTCTTTCCCATTAGTCCGATCGGAATCCATTTATTTTTTTAAGAGAAAAAAAAATAATAAAACCTGCAGTTTTATGATTTTAAAGGGAATACACGTAAATGCCGAGGCCCAGCTACCCTCTAAAAATGAAATGATGGTTAAAAGGGGTGAAAAACGGTTTTTATGAATTTCTGGTTTACTGTGACGTGATGACCGCTAAAAATTGTAGGTCTAGTCTAACTACAACTTTTGTAAAAAAAACTTTTAACCATTACCACAAAATTTTCGAGATATTTGCAATTAAAAAAAAAATCTGGGTATTTTATTTTTCAGGGCCGCAAATATTTCCAGATTGTCTCGAAACTAGAGGTAAGTAATCCTTAAATACATATAATAACCAAAAATGTTTTGAAATTAAACTATTGAGCGGTTCCAAGTTCACGCGGATGTTTACATTTGAAATTTTTTTATGGCTCTTTTTATTTGTCTACAACTGTATTTTTCGAATTCAAAAATTGTATGGTCGTCCTGCAAATACAAAATAAAAAATTGAATAATCGATAATTTTTTATTTTAAAAAACTACATTTTTTAAAATAATTATTGCTAAAGTATACTTTATTTGTACGAAATTTTTACTTTTCCCACTACATTTTTGAAGTTGGTCGACTATTACTCATTAAGTTGTAAAGCCTACTTAGCTATGGTAGTTTTTCTTTTAATTTCGTTGTATATAAGGTACTCCTATGATGTTTTGGACATAATCTAGAATAGCAATTTAGCTGTCAGTGGCAGGGACCCTGGGCTCTAACAAAATTTTGTAATCACCGTAATTTTTTTCTTAAATTTTATTTTACCACTTTGGCGGCCTGATTAATATGTATACTCATGCCAAATTACAGTTTTCTAAAACTAATGGCCTCTGAACTAAGCCGCCGACAGACAGACATTCAGACAGACTTGCGTGGCGAAACTATAGGGGTTCCTTATTGACTCCGGAACCCTAAAAAAATAAAAATAAAGTATACCTTTTCTTTTGTATTTTTTCTCGTGGGTTCGATTTGCAGTTTTTTTTTTAATTTATCGATATTTTATTTATTGTTGATCGATTTTAAAGTTAAATTGATTGATTTCTTTTCTTTGATTGATTGCTGTTTCAACCTATTTTTTTGACCTACGAGTAATGTATGTGCTTCGAGCTTAGAGCTGCTACGGAGAATGTGGCTAGCTCTTAGCATTTTAAATTTCAGCTTACGTAATAACACATAAAAAAATCTGATGCCATAAATATGTAATATACTCGACTTGAGTAAATTATGTTTTTATCTGTACTTGTTTAGATTGCTCAATTTGTAAAGCTATCGAGTTAGAAGTGTTTATTTCTATACGAGATTTTTGATTTTTGTCATGTATACAATTATATGAAAAATTGTCATAAAGTAAATAGAATTATAATAGATTTTTTTTTTTTTTTTTTTTTTTTTTTTTTTTATACCACTAAGGTGGCAAACAAGCTTACGGCCCGCCTGATGGTAAGCGGTCACCGTAGCCTATGGACGCTTGCAACACCAGGGGTATCACTTGCGCGTTGCCGACCCTTCAGAAATCTAAAAACTTCTTTCTTGAAGAACTCCATACTGTAGTCCTTGCAGAAAACCTTGGCAGGGAGCTCATTCCACAACTTAAGCGTTCGCGGGAGGAAGTTTCTCTGAAACCGCACTGTATGCGACCATTTAGGTTCTAAAGTGTGAGAATGAATTCCCTGCCGATGGCGAGCGGTGCGATGGTAGAAAGTAGCCGTGGGCATCATTTCGAACAATTCCTCAGAACACAACCCATTGTACAAGCGGTAGAACACACACAGTGAGGCAAAGTCTCTCCTCAGACTTAATTATGAAAGATAATCGTACATAAGTAATTAAAATAACACTAAGTATAGTTAAGATACTATTGAAACCATTTCTACATTCCACTCTAGAGAATATAAACTCTAGAGTATTATTTTTCTTGATAAAAAGTTTACGCGGATGAAGTAGCGGGAATGAGCTAGTGTGTAATAAAACAATCCCTAAAAAAATAATGAAATTAAGTTTTTTCGAAGAAGACCTAAACCCCCCCTCGCTTATAATGCTGGTTAAGCGCTAGGAAGTATCCCTATAGTTCCTCTTTATAAAAATAACAAAAAAAAAACAAAAACTTGTAGTAAATAAATTATTTACTTAATAAAATAACTTAACAAAAAAGGTTAATAATGTAAATAATAATTGAACGAAGCCAGGGAACGGTGATATCGTTCACCGATTAAAGCTATTTAGACTTTGTAAAGTAAATCGGTTAGCTATAAGGTTCTTATACATGAAATATTTTTATGATCGTTGAGAGGGTAGGTATACCAAGTCAAGAGTAACAGATCCTCAATTCTATGACAGGATAAAATATCAGTTAGGTACTTCCAAGGATATTTGTATGTTTCTACATTTAAAAACATTCTATATGTTTAATCAAAATAAATCAAAACTTTTAAATAATAATGAAACGTATGAAAAGAAAAGTCATTAAAAAAACTTTTATGCTCATTTTGATAATTAACAGTGATACATTTGAACTTGTGCAAATGAACTGGCAATGAAGATGTAATTAAGTGGCAGTAGAGATGTAATGAAGTGGCAATAAAGATGTAATGAAGTGGCAATAGAAATGTAATGAAGTGGCAATGGAGATGCAAGACGAACTAAAAAACTCTACAGCAATGGCTGAAATGGTCGCAGGTTAATGACCCTGAAGACTAATTGATTGAAATAATCCACATAATATAAGCTCTGGGTGGGACAGAACGTACAGTACCATAGCCAATGCCCTTTATCTAATGTGAACGCTGAATACTATCACGTGCTAAGTAAACTTGGTCCTCCAGTGGAACAATCTAAACGACTACCGACAGGCAGGAATTGTATGTTTAACTCGACACCTGCTTAAATCTCACTAGCCTCATCAAGTTACTAGGTTTTTTTTTTTTTTTTTTTTTATACCACCAAGGTGGCAAACAAGCTTGCGGTCCGCCTGGTGGTAAGCGGTCACCGCAGCCTATGGACACTTGCAATACCTGACAACGAGTTGCCGACCCTTTGAAATTTAGAATTTAGCTTGTTTCTTGAAAAAACCCCTTGGTGCGATAACTGGTCGTGATCACACTAACAATCATCATCAAACTGGATCAAAATCCTGATCTCAGTAAAACTGAAACAGGCGTTTCAGACGTCGAGCTTCGGAAACTAACTCGATTTTAGCAAACCATTCTTATCTAACTGAATCTGAATCTCAAACTAAGTCTTTTTTACATTCAAGTAAACTTCTAAACAGCACTTTTGAATCGTTCATTTAATAATGAATTGTATAGACTTCACGACCGGTTCAGAATAATTTTACTCGCAAGAAGAGCCGGCATAAAACTCAGTAGGTAGTTAACCTTTTTATTTATATTTTTCAACTGCATATTAAAAGATAATACGTACAATATTGAAAAAAAACTAGGTTATAACATGATATATACACACACATACATTACTCTTAAAATGATGGCAAAGATTCTCCAGGTCTCAAAACTTAAAAAAAACGCAAATTTAATGATTTTAACTTAAGGCAAGTGTAAATATATTAGGAAGGAACAGTTAAAATTATATTTTTTCTAAATAGTTCCATACGTATTTTAAAATCCCACTTAGTAAATTGACCGTTACTGCTCTGCTGCGTAATCACGTAATTACGTATTTCGTACAAAATTATAAGTTTTATTATCATAAACTAAAACCATCTTAATATAACATACTCTTTCATTAAACTCCATCTTTAAGGCTCTATCTGTGTTGTAACGGTCATGAATGATGTTAGTACCGCAGATTACTACTCAAGTACATATATAACATCACGACTGTTTTCAAGAGAGGTAGGCAGAGACTTAAGACAGCCACTTGCTGCTATTTATTTATTAAAGTCACGTGTAGAAATAAAATAATCAATAGTATAGAGGTTTGTGAATTATGTGTAAAATAAAGCAACAATACCTGTACGATAAGTACTACCTATAGTACTAGTATGGTTCCCATTTGTAATGAGAGTTCCGTCGATGCTTTGTGTCGAGTTATCAATTCCAGTTGGCTGCAAGTCGATGTAATTAAACAATTCATTATGAATGTAACGACTAAAATATATTTTGTTAAGATCATAGTAATACGTATTTTTGTAAAAGTTTTATCTCCTGGGTTCTTACTTCTTTCTACGAATTGTTCTACCATTTGCGTGTTATTTTATATAAGACTAGCTTTTACCAGCGGCTTCGCCTGCCTTAAATTTGGTTATCGGCATAGGATTCTTACGACAACTCCTCAATTATAAAAAAACAGAAGGTAAAAATATTTTTAAATAGGTACCGCCCTTCCCCCTCATGACTGCCCGCCGGCCTCGCACGTCATAAATGCGCGCGCAGTACCTGTTAATAATTATTTTGCTGCGACGTTATTTTAAAACTGCGATATCTCCTAAGATATTCATTGAAATCGAATGATGTAAAGGGCAATTTTGTTTTTAATAAAATACTTGTGATGAATTACGTATTTATTTGGATAAGGATTAGTATCATGTTTATAAAAATAATGCATTATTTTAGAACAAATTTGGTAAGCATAAAAAAGGTAATAGTGAGCCAACCTTAAAAGATAAACATTGCTGTTGCGGACTATTTTTTAGAACTTTTAATGGGAAACAATTCTGTCATACATGATTTTTGCGAAACTTTAACTTTTTGAAACATTCTTCTTTGGTGCTCCGTTCCTATTGGTGTTAGCGCGATATAGCCTATAGCCTTCCTCGATAAATGGGCTATCCAACACTGAAAGAATTTTTCAAATCGGACCTGTAGTTCCTGAGATAAGTGCGTTCAAACAAACTCTTCAGCTTTATATATTAGTATAGATGTATGTCATTCTCAAACATTTGCATTTAGTCACCATTTATTAGTTTCTATTTTCTGTATTTGGATACTATGATAGTATACAAATACAGAAATAGTGTAACTATCCACCGGTGTGAAGTTAGCGGCCTAAGTTAGCGGCCTAAGTTAGCGGCCTTTTATAATCCGACCAAATTAAAAAGTAAAGGATTTTAATGAAATAATTTACTGAATTAAACGGATATAACAATAAATAGACAAAAATAATGAGAAACCGGTCAAAAATTAAACAAATATATATATAATTCAAATAATAAAAAATTAAAGTAAAAGAAAATTTCACAAAGTGATACTTATCGGCCTAAAAGGTCATCATAAAAATGCGGTAACACTTAGTGACGCATATCAAATTGAGCCTCTTTAAACCAGAAACCATATCAAGTTTTCAAATTACACCTATCTCGGGGTTAAGTGTGAGAAAAATGGTTAGCGGCCTAAAAATTATTTTCTTTCAAAATTACAAACACACCGTAAATCTGTTGGTTAAGGAAAAAGTTACAATCAAATGCTGTTAAAACAAGAATTTTGTATTGTTCTTATTAATAAATATTGCTACATGTGTAATACCTCTTCAATTTAAATAATAAAAAATTAAAAGTTGAAGAAAATATCACAATGTGATACTTATTGGCATAAAAAGTCATCATGGAAATGCGGTAACACTTAGTGACGCATGTCAAATTGAGTCTCGTTAAACCAGAAAGCATATGAAATTTTCAAATCACACCTGTCTTGGGGTTAACTGTGAGAAAAATGGTTAGCGGCCTAAAAATTATTTTCTTTCAAAATTTCAAACACACCGTAAATCTGTTGGTTAAGGAAAAAGTAACAATCAAAGGCTGTTGAAACAAGTATATTGTATTGTTCTTATTAATAAATATAACTACATGTGTAACACCTCTTCAATTTAAATAATAAAAAATTAAAAGTTGAAGAAAATTTCACTATTTGATACTTATTGGCATAAAAAGTCATCATGAAAATGCGGTAACACTTAGTGACGCATATCAAATTGAGCCTCTTTAAAAAAGAAACCATATGAAGTTTTCAAACCATACCTATATCGGGGTTAACTGTGAGTAAAATGGTTAGCGGCGTAAAAAATATTTTCTTTCAAAATTTCAAACACACCGTAAATCTGTTGGTTGAGGAAAAAGTTACAATCAAATGCCGTTGAACAAGCATTTTGTATTGTTCTTATTAATAAATATTACTACATGTGTAACACCTCTTCAATTTAAATAATAAAAAATTAAAAGTTGAAGAAAATTTCACAATGTGATATTTATCGGCCTAAAGGGTTATCATAAAAATGCGGTAACACTTAGTGACGCATATCAAATTGAGCCTTGTTAAACCAGAAAGCATATGAAATTTTCAAATCACACCTATCTCGGGGTTAACTGTGAGAAAAATGGTTAGCGGCCTAAAAATTACTTTCTTTCAAAATTTCAAACACACCGTAAATCTGTTGGTTAAGGAAAAAGTAACAATCAAATGCCGCTGAAACAAGCATTTTGTATTGTTCTTATTAATAAATATTGCTACATGTGTAATACCTCTTCTATTTAAATAATAAAAGTTGAAGAAAATTTCACAATGTGATACTTATCGGCCTAAAGGGTTATCATAAAAATGCGGTAACACTTAGTGACGCATATCAAATTGAGCCTTGTTAAACCAGAAAGCATATGAAATTTTTAAATCACACCTATCTCGGGGTTAACTGTGAGATAAATGGTTAGCGGCCTAAAAATTATTTTCTTTCAAAATTTCAAACACACCGTAAATCTGTTGGTTAAGGAAAAAGTAACAATCAAAGGCTGTTGAAACAAGCATTTTGTATTGTTCTTATTAATAAATATTACTACATGTGTATCACCTCTTCAATTTAAATAATAAAAAATTAAAAGTTGAAGAAAATTTCACAATGTGATACTTATTGGCATAAAAAGTCATCATTAATATGCGGTAACACTTAGTGACGCATATCAAATTGAGCCTCTTTAAACCAGAAACCATATCATGTTTTCAAATCACACCTATCTCGGGGTTAACTGTGAGAAAAATGGTTAGCGGCCTAAATATTATTTTCTTTCAAAATTTCAAACTCACCGTAAATCTGTTAGTTGAGGAAAAAGTTACAATCAAATGCCGTTTGAAACAAGTATTTTGTATTGTTCTTATTAATAACTACATGTGTAATACCTCTTCTATTTAAATAATAAAAAAATAAAAATTGAAGAAAATTTCACAATGTGATACTTTTCGGACTAAAGGGTTATCATAAAAATGCGGTAACACTTAATGACGCATATCAAATTGAGCCTCTTCAAACCATAAACCATATCATGTTTTCAAATCACACCTATCTCGGGGTTAACTGTGAGAAAAATGGTTAGCGGCCTAAAAATTATTTTCTTTATTATTAATTATTACACATGTAGCAATATTTATTAATAAGAACAATACAAAATGCTTGTTTCAACAGCCTTTGATTGTTACTTTTTCCTTAACCATCAGATTTACGGTGTGTTTGAAATTTTTAAAGAAAATAATTTTTAGGCCGCTAACCATTTTACTCACAGTTAACCCCGAGATAGGTATATTTTGAAAACTTAATATGGTTCTGGTTTAAAGAGGCTCAATTTGATATGCGTCAATAAGTGTTACCGCATTTTCAAGATGACTTTTTATGCCAATAAGTATCACATTGTGAAATTTTCTTCAACTTTCATTTTTTTATTATTTAAATAGAAGAGGTATTTCACATGTAGCAATATTTATTAATAAGAGCAATACAAATTGCTGTTTTCAACAGCCTTTGATTGTAACTTTTCCTTAAACTAACAGATTTACGGTGTGTTTGAAATTTTAAAGGAAAATATTTTTTACGCCGCTAACCATTTTTCTCACAGTTAACCCCGAGATAGGTATGGGTTGAAAACTTCATATGGTTTCTTGTTTAAAGGGGCTCAATTTCATATGCGTCACTAAGTGTTACCGCATTTTCATGATGACTTTTTATGCCAATAAGTATCACATTGTGAAATTTTCTTCAACATTTAATTTTTTATTATTTAAATTGAAGAGGTGTTGCACATGTAGTAATATTTATTAATAAGAACAATACAAAATGCTTGTTTCAACAGCATTTGATTGTAACTTTTCCTTCAACTAACAGATTTACGGTTTGTTTGAAATTTTGAAAGAAAATATTTTTTACGCCGCTAACCATTTTTCTCACAGTTAACCCCGAGATAGGTATGGTTTGAAAACTTCATATGGTTTCTTGATTAAAGAGGCTCAATTTGACATGCGTCACTAAGTGTTACCGCATTTGAATGATGACCTTTTAGGCCGATAAGTATCACATTGTGAAATTTTCTTCAACTTTTAATTTTTTATTATTAAAATTGAAGAGGTGTTACACATGTAGTAATATTTATTAATAAGAACAATACAAAATGCTTGTTTCAACAGCTTTTGATTGTTCCTTTTCCTCAACTAACAGATTTACGGTGTGTTTGAAGTTTTGAAAGAAAATAATTTTTACGCCGCTAACCATTTTTCTCACAGTTAACCCCGAGATAGGTATGGTTTGAAAACTTTATATGGTTTCTTGTTTAAAGAGGCTCAGTTTGATATGCGTCACTTAGTGTTACCGCATTTTCATGATGACTTTTTATGCCAATAAGTATCACATTGTAAAATTTTCTTCAACTTTTAATTTTTTATTATTTAAATTGAAGAGGTGTTACACATGTAGTAATATTTATTAATAAAAACAATACAAAATGCTTGTTTCAACAGCCTTTGATTATTACTTTTCCCTTAACCATCAGATTTACGGTGTGTTTGAAATTTTGAAAGAAAATAATATTTAGGCCGCTAACCATTTTTCTCACAGTTAACCCCGAGATAGGTGTGATTTGAAAACATGATATGGTTTCTGGTTTAAAGAGGCTCAATTTGATATGCGTCACTAAGTGTTACCGCATTTTCATGATGACTTTTCATGCCAATAAGTATCACATTGTGAAATTTTCTTCAACTTTTAATTTTTTATTATTTAAATTGTTGAGGTGTTACACATATAGTAATATTTATTAATAAGAACAATACAAAATGCTTGTTTCAACAGCCTTTGATTGTTACTTTTTCCTTAACCATCAGATTTACGGTGTGTTTGAAATTTTGAAAGAAAATAATATTTAGGCCGCTAACCATTTTCCTCACAGTTAACCCCGAGATAGGTGTGATTTGAAAACTTGATATGGTTTCTGGTTTAAAGAGGCTCAATTTGATATGCGTCACTAAGTGTTACCGCATTTTCATGATGACTTTTCATGCCAATAAGTATCACATTGTGAAATTTTCTTCAACTTTTAATTTTTTATTATTTAAATTGAAGAGGTGTTGCACATGTAGTAATATTTATTAATAAGAACAATACAAAATGCTTGTTTCAACAGCATTTGATTGTAACTTTTCCTTCAACTAACAGATTTACGGTTTGTTTGAAATTTTGAAAGAAAATATTTTTTACGCCGCTAACCATTTTTCTCACAGTTAACCCCGAGATAGGTATGGTTTGAAAACTTCATATGGTTTCTTGATTAAAGAGGCTCAATTTGACATGCGTCACTAAGTGTTACCGCATTTGAATGATGACCTTTTAGGCCGATAAGTATCACATTGTGAAATTTTCTTCAACTTTTAATTTTTTATTATTAAAATTGAAGAGGTGTTACACATGTAGTAATATTTATTAATAAGAACAATACAAAATGCTTGTTTCAACAGCTTTTGATTGTTCCTTTTCCTCAACTAACAGATTTACGGTGTGTTTGAAGTTTTGAAAGAAAATAATTTTTACGCCGCTAACCATTTTTCTCACAGTTAACCCCGAGATAGGTATGGTTTGAAAACTTTATATGGTTTCTTGTTTAAAGAGGCTCAGTTTGATATGCGTCACTTAGTGTTACCGCATTTTCATGATGACTTTTTATGCCAATAAGTATCACATTGTAAAATTTTCTTCAACTTTTAATTTTTTATTATTTAAATTGAAGAGGTGTTACACATGTAGTAATATTTATTAATAAAAACAATACAAAATGCTTGTTTCAACAGCCTTTGATTATTACTTTTCTCTTAACCATCAGATTTACGGTGTGTTTGAAATTTTGAAAGAAAATAATATTTAGGCCGCTAACCATTTTTCTCACAGTTAACCCCGAGATAGGTGTGATTTGAAAACATGATATGGTTTCTGGTTTAAAGAGGCTCAATTTGATATGCGTCACTAAGTGTTACCGCATTTTCATGATGACTTTTCATGCCAATAAGTATCACATAGTGAAATTTTCTTCAACTTTTAATTTTTTATTATTTAAATTGAAGAGGTGTTACACATGTAGTAATATTTATTAATAAGAACAATACAAAATGCTTGTTTCAACAGCCTTTGATTGTTACTTTTTCCTTAACCATCAGATTTACGGTGTGTTTGAAATTTTAAAAGAAAATAATATTTAGGCCGCTAACCATTTTTCTCACAGTTAACCCCGAGATAGGTGTGATTTGAAAATTTTATATGCTTTCTG
Source organism: Apoda limacodes (assembly GCA_946406115.1). Classification (NCBI taxonomy): domain Eukaryota; kingdom Metazoa; phylum Arthropoda; class Insecta; order Lepidoptera; family Limacodidae; genus Apoda; species Apoda limacodes. Next base: position 28,103,340 of record OX291555.1, on the reverse strand, counting down.
GTTCAACAAGGCTCAATTTGACCTGCGTCACTAAGTGTTACCGCATTTTCATGATGACTTTTTATGCCAATAAGTATCACATAGTGAAATTTTCTTCAACTTTTAATTTTTTATTATTAAAATTGAAGAGGTGTTACACATGTAGTAATATTTATTAATAAGAACAATACAAAATGCTTGTTTCAACAGCCTTTGATTGTTACTTTTTCCTTTACCAACAGATTTACGATGTGTTTGAAATTTTGAAAGAAAATATTTTTGACGCACCTAACCATTTTACTCACATTTAACCCCAAGATAGGTGTGATTTGAAAACTTGATATGGTTTCTGGTTTAAAGAGGCTCAATTTGATATGCGTCACTAAGTGTTACCGCATTTTATGATGACTTTTCATGCCAATAAGTATCACATTGTGAAATTTTCTTCAACTTTTAATTTTTTATTATTTAAATTGAAGAGGTGTTACACATGTAGTAATATTTATTAACAAGAAAAATACAAAATGCTTGTTTCAACAGCCTTTGATTGTTACTTTTTCCTTAACCATCAGATTTACGGTGTGTTTGAAATTTTGAAAGAAAATAATATTTAGGCCGCTAACCATTTTCCTCACAGTTAACCCCGAGATAGGTGTGATTTGAAAACTTGATATGGTTTCTGGTTTAAAGAGGCTCAATTTAATAAGCGTCACTAAGTGTTACCGCATTTTCATGATGACTTTTTATGCCAATAAGTATCACATAGTGAAATTTTCTTCAACTTTTAATTTTTTATTATTTAAATTGAAGAGGTGTTACACATGTAGTAATATTTATTAATAAGAACAATACAAAATGCTTGTTTCAACAGCCTTTGATTGTTACTTTTTCCTTAACCATCAGATTTACGGTGTGTTTGAAATTTTAAAAGAAAATAATATTTAGGCCGCTAACCATTTTTCTCACAGTTAACCCCGAGATAGGTGTGATTTGAAAATTTTATATGCTTTCTGGTTCAACAAGGCTCAATTTGACCTGCGTCACTAAGTGTTACCGCATTTTAATGATGACCTTTTAGGCCGATAAATATCACATTTTCAAATTTTCTTAAACTTTTAATTTTTTATTATTTAAATTGAAGAGGTGTTACACATGTAGTAATATTTATTAATAAGAACAATACAAAATGCTTATTTCAACAGCCTTTGATTGTTACTTTTTCCTTAACCAACAGATTTACGGTGTGTTTGAAATTTTGAAAGAAAATATTTTTTACGCCCCTAACCATTTTACTCACATTTTACCCCAAGATAGGTGTGATTTGAAAACTAGATATGGATTCTGGTTTAAAGAGGCTCAATTTGATATGCGTCACTAAGTGTTACCGCATTTTCATGATGACTTTTCATGCCAATAAGTATCACATTGTGAAATTTTCTTTAACTTTTAATTTTTTATTATTTAAATTGAATACAAAATGCTTGTTTCAACAGCATTTGATTGTAACTTTTTCTTCAACTAACAGATTTACGGTTTGTTTGAAATTTTGAAAGAAAATATTTTTTACGCGGCTAACCATTTTTCTCACAGTTAACCCTGAGATAGGTATGGTTTGAAAACTTCATATGGTTTCTTGATTAAAGAGGCTCAATTTGACATGCGTCACTAAGTGTAACCGCATTTTAATGATGACCTTTTAGGCCGATAAGTATCACATTGTGAAATTTTCTTCAACTTTTAATTTTTTATTATTAAAATTGAAGAGGTGTTACACATGTAGTAATATTTATTAATAAGAAAAATACAAAATGCTTGTTTCAACAGCCTTTGATTGTTCCTTTTCCTCAACTAACAGATTTACGGTGGTTTTGAAGTTTTGAAAGAAAATATTTTTTACGCCGCTAAACATTTTTCTCACAGTTTACCCCGAGATAGGTGTGATTTGAAAACTTGATATGGTTTCTGGTTTAAAGAGGCTCAATTTGATAAGCGTCACTAAGTGTTACCGCATTTTCATGATGACTTTTTATGCCAATAAGTATCACATTTTCAAATTTTCTTAAACTTTTAATTTTTTATTATTTAAATAGAAGAGGTATAACACATGTAGCAATATTTATTAATTAGAACAATACAAAATTCTTGTTTCAGCGGCATTTGATTGTAACTTTTTCATCAACCAACAGATTTACGGTGTGTTTGAAATTTTGAAAGAAAATAATTTTTATGCCGCTAACCATTTTCCTCACAGTTAACCCCGAGATAGGTGTGATTTGAAAACATGATATGGTTTCTGGTTTAAAGAGGCTCAATTTGATATGCGTCACTAAGTGTTACCGCATTTTCATGATGACTTTTCATGCCAATAAGTATCACATTGTGAAATTTTCTTCAACTTTTAATTTTTTATTATTTAAATTGAAGAGGTGTTACACATGTAGTAATATTTATTAATAAGAACAATACAAAATGCTTGTTTCAACAGCCTTTGATTGTTACTTTTTCCTTAACCATCAGATTTACGGTGTGTTTGAAATTTTAAAAGAAAATAATATTTAGGCCGCTAACCATTTTTCTCACAGTTAACCCCGAGATAGGTGTGATTTGAAAATTTTATATGCTTTCTTGTTCAACAAGGCTCAATTTGACCTGCGTCACTAAGTGTTACCGCATTTTCATGATGACTTTTTATGCCAATAAGTATCACATAGTGAAATTTTCTTCAACTTTTAATTTTTTATTATTAAAATTGAAGAGGTGTTACACATGTAGTAATATTTATTAATAAGAACAATACAAAATGCTTGTTTCAACAGCCTTTGATTGTTACTTTTTCCTTTACCAACAGATTTACGATGTGTTTGAAATTTTGAAAGAAAATATTTTTGACGCACCTAACCATTTTACTCACATTTAACCCCAAGATAGGTGTGATTTGAAAACTTGATATGGTTTCTGGTTTAAAGAGGCTCAATTTGATATGCGTCACTAAGTGTTACCGCATTTTATGATGACTTTTCATGCCAATAAGTATCACATTGTGAAATTTTCTTCAACTTTTAATTTTTTATTATTTAAATTGAAGAGGTGTTACACATGTAGTAATATTTATTAACAAGAAAAATACAAAATGCTTGTTTCAACAGCCTTTGATTGTTACTTTTTCCTTAACCATCAGATTTACGGTGTGTTTGAAATTTTGAAAGAAAATAATATTTAGGCCGCTAACCATTTTCCTCACAGTTAACCCCGAGATAGGTGTGATTTGAAAACTTGATATGGTTTCTGGTTTAAAGAGGCTCAATTTAATAAGCGTCACTAAGTGTTACCGCATTTTCATGATGACTTTTTATGCCAATAAGTATCACATAGTGAAATTTTCTTCAACTTTTAATTTTTTATTATTTAAATTGAAGAGGTGTTACACATGTAGTAATATTTATTAATAAGAACAATACAAAATGCTTGTTTCAACAGCCTTTGATTGTTACTTTTTCCTTAACCATCAGATTTACGGTGTGTTTGAAATTTTAAAAGAAAATAATATTTAGGCCGCTAACCATTTTTCTCACAGTTAACCCCGAGATAGGTGTGATTTGAAAATTTTATATGCTTTCTGGTTCAACAAGGCTCAATTTGACCTGCGTCACTAAGTGTTACCGCATTTTAATGATGACCTTTTAGGCCGATAAATATCACATTTTCAAATTTTCTTAAACTTTTAATTTTTTATTATTTAAATTGAAGAGGTGTTACACATGTAGTAATATTTATTAATAAGAACAATACAAAATGCTTATTTCAACAGCCTTTGATTGTTACTTTTTCCTTAACCAACAGATTTACGGTGTGTTTGAAATTTTGAAAGAAAATATTTTTTACGCCCCTAACCATTTTACTCACATTTTACCCCAAGATAGGTGTGATTTGAAAACTAGATATGGTTTCTGGTTTAAAGAGGCTCAATTTGATATGCGTCACTAAGTGTTACCGCATTTTCATGATGACTTTTCATGCCAATAAGTATCACATTGTGAAATTTTCTTTAACTTTTAATTTTTTATTATTTAAATTGAAGAGGTGTTACACATGTAGTAATATTTATTAATAAGAACAATACAAAATGCTTGTTTCAACAGCATTTGATTGTAACTTTTTCTTCAACTAACAGATTTACGGTTTGTTTGAAATTTTGAAAGAAAATATTTTTTACGCGGCTAACCATTTTTCTCACAGTTAACCCTGAGATAGGTATGGTTTGAAAACTTCATATGGTTTCTTGATTAAAGAGGCTCAATTTGACATGCGTCACTAAGTGTTACCGCATTTTAATGATGACCTTTTAGGCCGATAAGTATCACATTGTGAAATTTTCTTCAACTTTTAATTTTTTATTATTAAAATTGAAGAGGTGTTACACATGTAGTAATATTTATTAATAAGAAAAATACAAAATGCTTGTTTCAACAGCCTTTGATTGTTCCTTTTCCTCAACTAACAGATTTACGGTGGTTTTGAAGTTTTGAAAGAAAATATTTTTTACGCCGCTAAACATTTTTCTCACAGTTTACCCCGAGATAGGTGTGATTTGAAAACTTGATATGGTTTCTGGTTTAAAGAGGCTTAATTTGATAAGCGTCACTAAGTGTTACCGCATTTTCATGATGACTTTTTATGCCAATAAGTATCACATTTTCAAATTTTCTTAAACTTTTAATTTTTTATTATTTAAATAGAAGAGGTATAACACATGTAGCAATATTTATTAATTAGAACAATACAAAATTCTTGTTTCAGCGGCATTTGATTGTAACTTTTTCATCAACCAACAGATTTACGGTGTGTTTGAAATTTTGAAAGAAAATAATTTTTATGCCGCTAACCATTTTACTCACAGTTAACCCCGAGATAGGTGTGATTTGAAAACTTGATATGGTTTCTGGTTTAAAGAGGCTCAATTTGATAAGCGTCACCAAGTGTTACCGCATTTTCATGATGACTTTTTATGCCAATAAATATTACATTTTCAAATTTTCTTAAACTTTTAATTTTTTATTATTTAAATAGAAGAGGTATTACACATGTAGCAATATTTATTAATTAGAACAATACAAAATTCTTGTTTCAACGGCATTTGATTGTAACTTTTTCATCAACCAACAGATTTACGGTGTGTTTGAAATTTTGAAAGAAAATAATTTTTATGCCGCTAACCATTTTATTCACAGTTAACCCCGAGATAGGTGTCATTTGAAAACTTGATATGGTTTCTGGTTTAAAGAGGCTCAATTTGATATGCGTCACTAAGTGTTACCGCATTTACATGATGACTTTTTATGCCAATAAGTATCACATTGTGAAATTTTCTTCAACTTATATTTTTATATTTTTTAAATAGAAGAGGTATTACACATGTAGCAATATTTATTAATATGCGTCACTAAGTGTTACCGCATTTTTATGATGACCTTTTAGGCCGATAAGTATCACATTGTGAAATTTTCTTTTACTTTAATATTTTATTATTTAAATTATGTATATATTTGTTTAATTTTTGACCGGTTTCTCATTATTTTGGTCTATTTATTGTTATATCCGTTTAATTCAGTAAATTATTTCATTAAAATCCTTTACTTTTTAATTTGTTCGGATTATAAAAGGCCGCTAACTTAGGCCGCTAACTTCACACCGGTTAACTATCCGACGTAGACCCAGACTAGGTGTAAACTTTGCGATAAAAATGTATCATTAAAAATGTGGCTGTGTAAATAAAACCCTAGCCGGTGAACGTTGAACCAGTAGACACAGAAACATAAAAATTAGCGTACGTCAAAACCAAGAATGGATATTGAGAAAATAGTAAATATAACCAAAACTAACAAAATAAGAAGTGATATTTATATATCTTTAGTAACTTTGAATAGAATTCTAATCTCTTTATTTCTATACATTTAAACGTTACGTTTAGTTTACGTGAGAAACTTGCAGCAAGTTGTCGACGAGACTGAAAATGTTATTGTTAAAGGAAAAAAAAAAAAAACAAATAAATTATGTAGCCTGTGGTGTTCTACCAATACTTCCAATTGTAAGTATGTTAAAGCTTATTTGTTTTGTGTCTCTAATTTTAAACACTTAATTCCTTCTTTTCTTTATTTATTAAAATTTTAGATTCGACAGTGTCATGTGACTTAAAATTTGGTAATATGCTCTTGTTATATATGATCCGAGTTAATGTTGCTCTATGCCGCCGTCTCGTATATACTCGTAGAGCAGGCGCTGCCTAAGGAGAAGTGAAGATGGAAAATATGAGGAACAGGACTGTTAACTGATCCGTATACTAAAGACCCTAAGTAACCCAAATATACATGTTGCCGGATCAGATGTTGCCTACCCAATTTCCCACTATTTTCCATTCTTTTAATGCATAGGTACGTTAGCGCATATAATAATTGTGTGTATTTAGCCTGTTTGTCTTTTCTTCTGGTTTCGTAGCCAAATTGTCAAAACTGAGATTTTATTATTTTGCCATGTTCGTCTGTCCGTCCGTTCTTCCGCTTCTCCGCCTACACCTATGCCCGCTTTTTATCTTCGACGGATGTGACTGACACGGAGTGCGGATCAGTGCAACACCCGTCTCCATCGCATCTGTAGAAGACAAAGATAAAATAACTTAATTTGGGATCAATTTTGCTAAAATTTTACAAATATTTTATGTAAACCGTAATGAAACGGAGAAACAACACTTTGTTAAGGGTATGTAGCCCTCCATTCATTTCCCTCGCCCAGTTTTATGTGGTGTTGTTGGGTAGGTGTTTAAAAATTCATTTGAGGTTTTCAGAAAACTCTAAAATGTAAATTTTGCGAGTTTTTGGCTGACAATGTTTATTTTAACCTATTTGCGTCCACGTCCAAATTTTCAAACCGCAGGTTTAAAAAAATCTGAAAATGTTATTATTTTTATGTAATAGTATGGGAGATCCTGATAGAAAATTCCAAGTCCTTTGTCAAGCATGACGAGTAACCTTCAAGGGTTAAATTACATTATTGATAAAACAAAAAATTTACATAATGCGCATGTTTCTGAAAACACCCTAAGTTAACGCTCCATTGATTGAGTAATATTGCGGATTTCTGAAAAACTATATAGAAAGGTTGCCATAATGATCTAGATTGCCGGATGCAAGTTGCCCAGTTCCATCATGTGAAAAATCAAGAAGAAATATGTCTAGCAGTTAACGTGTCGACTGGTAGAATGATTGTGAATATTCCGTTTGCGTTACCTTGAGTACGAGATTATTATGTCCTACATTTGATTGCTGTCTGCCCAACATGTTCAAACCTAAAAAGTAGACTAATTTTATTAAATAAATCAGAAGATAACTTACATCCAGTAGCTTATAAGACTGTCAATACAAAACGTATGAAATAAAAAGAAAAATTACTTTTGCAACCAAATAAAAAGTATGTATGTGTGAATCTTCACGGTTTTTTCCTAATGTAGGGCACATGACAATGAGGTGGACATACAGCCCTTTTTTTATCAACCACTAAGTCCTACACCTGTCACGGAAACACAGCTTCTGATGATGTGTGTCTGTACTATACCCGTCTGCAGTCAAAGACCTTGAACAGAGTGGTCTCGATTTGAGACACAACGCGCAAGTTCTTCACGTTTTTCCTCCACATCTAAACGAGGGATGTTTGTATTTTGTTGTAATAAGCATCTACAGTACTGTCACCTGCATAGCAATGTATGTTATTGATGTTAAACATGTAATTAATATGCAGTAGAAACAGCTTAGGCGTTCAAATTCGAGTTCGATGCAAAGACTAATTATTGTTTTTTAATTATACGACTAAGGTGGCAAACAAGCATACTGTCCACCTGATGGTAAGCGGTCACCGTAGCCTATGGACGCTTGTAACACTAGGGGTATCACTCGCGCGTTGCCGATCCTTATAATAACTTCTTTTTTGAAGAACCCCATACAGCAGTCCTTAGAGAATACTTTGACAGGGAGCTCATTCCACAACCCAAGCGTTCGCGGGTAACTGTACGCGACTATTTCGGTTCTAAGGTGTGAGAATGAATTCCCTGCCGATGGCGAGCGGTGCGACGGTAGAAAGTAGCTATGGGCATCATTTGAACATTTTTTCAGAACATATCTTATTAGCAATATGAGCCAAGTCACCATCGATTTTTCCCAGTGATGTTAACGACAACTGGCAAAAATTTCCTTCGGCAGCTTTAGCAAGTGAACAGAAAGCAAGACTCCCTAAGAGAAAGCTTGAAAGTCACCGACCTATTTTGCCAATGAATTGCGATTGTGACTGAACGTTGAGGTAGCATCTAATTTGCGTTTCAGCTTAGAAATATTCCATACCTCATTATGCCGAGCCGCGGTCCAAACCTCATGCGCATAAGCTTGAGAATTTTAGTTTTTCTACAAGACCAATCAACCGATATTTTCACACCGGCAGCTACTCCCGGATAAGAAATAAAACATTCCATACCAGCAAGGATTGTTTCAGTGACTGCTGCTGCACAAAGGTCGGGATGTGAGCTAAAGCAGATCTGTCTCCACGGGTACAAAGCATAAAATTCTCGCAATCGGGATGGATTCTCTGCCGACTTATAATGCCACACCCGTCACTAATTAGTTGGCCCATATGAAACGGTTTGCGCATCCACTGAGACATTATATCCTTCCGGATTTACTCGTCAGCAGATGGTCCAGTAAGGAGCTCGTATGGTCCTCTATATCTGGTATTTTCGTTGGAAAAAATATCAATTCAGAGAGAATCCATAGGTCAGAGCAAATTTGTAAGCAGATATCCTTGCATTAGTTATTGATCCGAGGACTGAGTTACTTAGCTGAGTCATCTCACTTCGTTTATTAGCCAGTTCCTGACGAACTACTTATAAGAAGTAAGTAGTAAGAAAAAAAATTTGCTATTTTGTGATTATATCTCATTTTATAGTACCTACCTCTAATATAAATTCTTTGAAATTCAGTATATGCTTTTTAAACAATAATTTCTTGCCTAAAAGCCGTCAACTTACTCTCACAATCACTTGTTGAGGAAACTGTAGGTGACAAAAAGTAAATATTGTATTCAGGATATTGTTTTTTCATTATTTTAGAGTAAGTTTTGATATGACTATTATTTTTAATTACCTAATAAATTGCTATAATATGCTTAAATAGCTTGATAATACCTAATTATTACGAACAAGGTTAGTACCAAATGAGACTCAATAAATTTATAACGTTATATCGAAATTAGTCTGAGACTTGATAAGACTGGCAATAACAGTAACAATAATTAAAAAAAGATTAAACATTCTAAAGGCTGTATTTGAAATAAGCTTATAATGTTTCAGTGGGTCTATATTTTCTTTAAACGTAAAAAAAATGTTGTTTTTCCTTCAACAACTATTTTTGAGACACTCGTGTGGGATGTGGATAAGGCTCGACCGAGATGGGTTTTTCGTTCTCGGCCGAGCCCGAGAGCGAGAATAAAATAAGATCTCGGCCGAGACCGAGGGCCTAGACCGGGAATAGACAAAGCGTGAATTTTTTTTTTTAATACTGTTAACTTTTGAATAAACTACTAATTGTTTAACAAAATTAAGTGTTTTAATAATCAAAGCTTAATAACATTATATTATAACATAAAAAAGCAATTTTTCGGCATTTTCGCCCTTCAAAGAGTGTCGCCTCTCGTCAAACAATTGCCCAGCTTTGCTAAACAGTTGTTCACTAGCTACGCTAGTAGGCGGCGCAGATTTAACTTATTTGCTGCAGGCCTAACCACCTTATAAGGTGACGAAAACCAATACTCAAAAATATTTGCATTTCTTTGCAGTCCTGGGTCTCCAAGAAAGCTTTCTAGCGCTATTTCGATCACAGAGCTTGAACTGTATTCGTCATTGGTCATTGGCTCGTCTTCCAACTCTATCGAATCATGAGCTGCCCATAAGTTGGATTGATTTGTTGCAGCCATGTTTGACGAGTTAGTTGAAGATGCCCATGTCGTCTCACGATAATCTGTTCCTACATTTTCATTGAGAGTGAGGGTCTCGATAATATGAAGCTTGGCTGAGTTAACTTCGCTTTCAGTTAGATATTTAGTTTTAAACCGTGGACAACAACAAGTAATCACAGCAAGTAGCAACACAACACTTAAAAGAACTTAATTTTCTGTGTTCAAACAAACTTCCATTCATTACTATTGTAAACATTACAAATACTGCTCGAAGGGGGCGAAGGCGGCCGGCCGCAGATCGCCAGCCGGGACTTCAACAAATCACAATTCTGCTCTCTCACGCACTTTCAATCGACTTCGCACTGTGGCGCGTGGCTACGCGCGGTAATATTTGAATGCCGATCCGAACAAAGTTACAATCTCCTGACCGAGAATCTCGGCAATAATTAGCCGAGAACCGAGACAAATTTCTCGGTTGGATTTGTAGCAGAGAATGCCGAGACCGAGACCGAGATCTCGGTCGGGCCTTAGATGTGGAGCTTATTATCTTTTTTAAAGGTCTAAAAAACGCTCCGTAAATAATCTTTTTTGTAAATTTTAAAACTTTCATGAGCTTATAATATCTTCAGAAACAGAAACATCACTTCTTCTCTTATCTTGTCTTTGGTTGTAGACTACAACAATTAATTAACAAATCATAATTGATTTTATCAAAATATGACTCACCCACGTTAACTATTTGCTTTTTACCGCCACCGGTAACCGTCTGCTTTTTTTAAAAAAAAAGCGATATATAGGTACAGTCGTGGACATACTCGCTTTTGAATTTCACCAATAATAATATTGTCGTGGTCATAAGTTACGTCCAAAAATTTTAACAAATAAGACCATCGAATCATAGTGGTGGGTGACAAGTATACGATGTCAACCATTTGATATATTATCGACGAGTCCTAAAGCAATTACAAAAATGCCTTTTACAATTTTTTAAAATGTATCGTAATATTTTATATAAATCTATTGTCGTCATGCTGTTTCGTTTGTCATATCAATTGCATTTAGTCCTAGATTTCTAATTTCTGTGTTTATATACCATTAAGTGTAGACCCCAGCTTAAATATTACTTTGCAATAAATCTAGATGAACCTAAAAAGTTGGCCCTATTAATTTATTTTTATTTATTAACGCTAAGTCAAAGCACAAACTAATGAGTGCTAAGTCTATTAGCATAAACTGCAAGTTTTTAGAATTTGCTACGATCGTCTGCACGTCATTTATTTGTATTATTTATTGATGCAGTCGAACATGTCGACAAGGTGTCTTATTTTTTTAAGACAGTGTGTTTAAGAATATACTGACGAAAGATAAAGTCATTAGGTGTCGAATTTTCGATCTCTTTAATCAATAAAGTTTGCAACGTGTGAGAAACTTACAGCCAGTTGCCGGTGAGGTTGGAAATCGATTTGAGTCATTGATAAATAAGAAATAGTCATTATTATTAAGGAAAAGATAATTAAATAATATCAGTGTACAGAATCGTCACTTTTATTATATAATACCAGCTTATTTCAGTGACTTTGTCCATGTAGACTGTAAGGCCTTTGTTTTTACCTTCTTGTCGTTTTATAAAGTTGCTTCTAATTTTTTTGTTAATATTGTATTTACATTATATTCTTTTTAAATATGAATAAGGCTATAAATGATTGAACCCAACTTTATCTCGAAACAACACTGAAGAATACATAACTCGTACAAGAGCGGATCCAGAACAAAAGTTTAGGGGGGGCGATTTATGATCTGAAGGTATTTTTCGAACTTTGAATCTGCAAACGTAAGTTACCCAATCAACCCCGCTGGATCCGCCTCTGAACTCGTATGGGTTTCCCCTTGTTGAGTGGCGGCTGCTCCTCAGTCTTCAAAACATCCATCTATCATGGATAATATATATTGGGGCTTCATTTTAAATATAAGTACGAGAAGTTCGGTGTCCTTTGTTTCAAATTCAAACTTGACGTCTCATTGTACGTCGCAGAGAAGTATTTACTTAGCTAAAAACGTTCGCAAGCATTCTTAGACGATCCCTAAGTGAGAGGTACGTAACCTCTACGGTACTTTCTATCTTAGAATATATGTGCTTGATTTGATCTTTAAATCTTATACAGACTAATGGTGTACCGGAATTGGACAAAAAGCGCAAAAATATGCAAATGAATTCCAACGACATGTAACGTGTAGGTATGTGTCAAATTGTAGGATTTGAGTAGCAGAACATTATACCTACATTATGTTCCGTGCGCGACCAAGCCTTTGAGATATTAAAATTTAAGCAAATTTGTCGAGGAAAATGCTAAAAGAGAGAGTTAAAGTTTTAATTTTATTTAAATTACCATTTAAAGGATTACGTGAGTTTATGTAATTGTACCAGCTAATTTTAAAGCGAATACTTTTAATAGATAATGCTGTATTTAAAGTTTTGAAAAGAAGAATTCATAAAATCATTTAAATACATAGGTTGAAGTAATTATATAGAACTCCAGCTGACAACGTGTGCGTCAGCCAGCAGACAAACGTGTGCGTCAGCCAGCAGACAATTTCGGTTATTTCGTTGAATTTCTACGGTTCCGTCTACTGTCTCTCGAACTATCTGTGAGCCAAATTACAATTTAATTAGATGCTTCCTTGCGTCATTACGGAAGGCAAAACAAACAAATTCCCTTCGCATTTATATTATTAAAGTATGGCTTTCATATATCTCTAGTCCATGGTTAGCATCTCAGTAGTTTACTATGACCATTCATAAAGTGATATCGCCTATATGTGTCATGTGTCGTGTGTGTGAATGCGTGCGTGTGTGCGTGTGTGTGTGCGTGTGTGTGTGCGTGCGTGTGTGTGTGTGTGTGTGTGTGTGTGTGTGTGTGTGTGTGTGTGTGTGTGTGTGTGTGTGTGTGTGTGCATTGTTTTTTTATACACAGGATTGTTTTTTTATACAAGCATACTGTTATATTTTTATAAACTTTACCGCCTCGATTATCATTTAACAAATAGGTTACAATTTTTTATATATTGTTAATGTAGATACTTTATTAAGTCACAAACAAGCTATATATATATATATATATATATATATATATATATACATATTATTATGTTATTCAGAGATAAAGTTAAGTATTTTTCGATTCACTATACTTACGAAAGCAAATACGTTTTAAATAAAAAAATAAATAAAATAAAAGTTCACAACCTTTGTTTAATTTACACTGTCGCTGTGACTGACTCTTACTCTTAACCTATACAAATGCACTTCGGGTGTTCACAACACTTTGTGTGTTGATGTTTTGCCGTTTCGTGCGGCGTACAAATACTTGAGCACGCATTGAAAATTATAAATTTAATTCTTCATCAAGTGCCGTTGTTTTAAGTATAAATATGGAGGTTGCACGATAATTGAATACAAACTGTTGTCAGCGACAGGTTCAAAGGTACCTGCTATAATAATTTTATCAGAATATGATAGATCCGTTGCGTATCCATTGGATCGATACGCAACTTTTAAAATTATAATGAGCCGTATTACTATTAAAAAATAATAATTACGTAATGTCTCCAAAATACTAGGTATATTATGAAAAAAAAAAAATTTTGTTTATGCCTTAGTTACAAAATGAGTTATAAAAATACTACTAATACTACTATGTTGTACGTTACGAGTACTATCCGTAATGAAAACTTTTCTTCCATTTATGCGCGCCGCCAATAAATTTCAAATGGGATATGCCTTTTAATCGGGTAAAAAAACCAAATTGGAACTAGAGACTAGCAAAGTGTCAGTTTATGACCTTTCTTTGCATTACGGCATCAAAGACGGCGGACGTTCGTTCAGCCGTAAAACAATACCTCTTAATTTTTTTAAATGCCTAGCCGATATATAAAACGTCAAATTTCCATCTTTTGTCCGCGACAAATGTACATTGTACATACAGTCGTTGTTTTTACACTTTTGGCAACAATTTTCACATATACTTACCATGAAGATAAAATCGTACAGAATTATTGAAGTGAAGAGTAGGTATAAAAGAAGAAGATATTAAATAAAAATTAAACAAAGAAAATACGAAATAAAAAAAACTGGGACAGTTTGTTTGTTACTAGTAATAATTGTATGTTGTAAAAGAAACTGAAGTCACAGAATTTGTAAAAATGAAATAATCAAGTAACTAAGAACTAGGCAGAGTGCACACGGGTTCTTAATTTATTAGGAATCCTAAAATATTCACATTATCAATTTGATTAATTTAAGGCATACAAAGGTGAATGTAAAACTTATGAGTTTGTCAAATTATAACATATATACTAAGAAATACCATTTTTATTTATGAAATCCTCGAAAACAGGATTTGAAAAACATTTTTTTCATATGTACGTTAACACGCTCCGTTTTCTGACAGTTTCTAGATCACATAGGTAACTATGTAATTTTGTTCTTACATATTTGTTTTCTATTGTAAAAAATGGCAATATTTGGTATAAATATAAAAAACATAAAAGTAATGAATTATTATACAAATTTTACAATATAATCATGTAAAACTAACCTCTTTTTCGTTTTCATCGTCGTCCTCTCTGTTAGAATTCTGAAAGAATTAAGAATATAATATTAAGAGTCCCGTTAGCAGTCTGATCAACTCCGACGTTTTCATACACTTTCTTAATATTTCACATATATCTGCAAATAATTTACCATTGGTTTATGGAAAACGGGTAAAACGGTTGAGATGAAATTTTGTATTTAGATTTTACTTGCTAGATTATCTAAATAAATGTTATATCACAGAAAACAACATAGGCCACAAAAAAGCTCAATCAGCCGTATTCTTGTTTGCCACCTTACAGCTATTTAAAAAAAAAACTAATTAGTAAATTGTAGGATCGTTCCCAAAAGTAAAAAGTATTGCAGAATAATAAGGGTTATGGCAGACGGGCCGGCAAACATGACACAACAATAAGGGTACGCGCGTCTCTCAGTTGCGTAACTCTAAAAACCATACCTACAAGATGTTGGACTTTAATATCATTCCCACCACAATGGAACGTGCAAATTCGAAAAAAAAATTACAAATCCATAAGCGCGTTTAATTAAAAAACACTCTAAGGAGTTTTAGATATTAGATAAAGTTTAATTTACGGTAATACCTTTTTTGAATCGTTTGGAAATTACTGAATATTAGGACTACCATGCCCAGGGCATACACACCCACTGCGTACGGCAGTCGCCAACGAACTACAAGTAGCTTAGAGAAATTGACCCAACAGTGGCAGGGCGACAGGTACAATCTAATGTGTAAGTAAGATATAGAGCTCCTGCCGCCCCGCCTAGCAGGCGATTCAGGAAAATTCCCTTTCTTCTCTTGAAACATCAAAACTTGATTGCCTCTGCTGCAGGCGTGTGAGTAGCTGCCTTTATTAGTCTCTGGTATGCTGCTGCCTGCTCTCGTATACTTACATCATCCGAATCTTTATCCTCGTCCATTATCTGAAGGTTAAAAATATATGTTTATTGCGATATTTAACTTTTGTATTAACTAACTGCAGAATTACCCACTCCCTTTATATAAAAATTTTTAAGCGGTTAAATTTAATTTGTATAATCATGTATATTTTTAACACACTTGCTTATAAATCAGCCTTTACTGAACCGTTTTCAGCATCTGTACAGCGTCCATGCCGCTTTAATTTTTGAATTCTAAGCAAACGAAATTATGTCTATGAACTAAGTTCTTATTTTACGAAAATTAAATTAAATCCAACGTTTCTGTTAAAAACATCTAAATTAGTAGATAACATTAAATTTTTACAACATGTCGTTAAAGTGTGTTGAAAACAGTCGTATGACACTCGAGAGGTCTTTTCAATACACAATCGGATGAATTACGTCATAATACCTTTTTTGAATCGTTTGGAAATTACTAAATATTGGGACCAGGCTGTTAATTTGAAAGAAATTATGCCCGGGGCATAGACATTCACTCCGTACGGCAGTCGCCAACGAACTAAGATTGGGCAATTGGCTCAATCACGCTACAGACGCAAATAGTGGCAGTGCGACCTAGGGAGGTAGTAAGGTATGGAGTAGGGTTGTCAACTTTTTTTACTAGAAAAAAAGTATATTCAGATTTATAAAGAATATTAAATAGTATTTTAGAAAAATGAACAGTATTTTATTTATTTATTGTTTTAAATACATATTTTTTAGAGCTTCTCGCACAATTAACTAATTTACAATCTTTTTAAAAACTTCATACGCCTCATCACAATTATAACTGAAATTAATATAAATGAGGAGCTTATTTTTTATTAAATGAATAGATGCTTTATTTCTACCCTCCCGCCCCTTAGCATTCATTACTGAAAAAACTCTTTCAGTAAATGCTGAGGTAGCGGGAACTGAAAGTAGATATGAGACAATTAAAGTTTCATTTTTTGGTGGCAATAGTGACAAAAGTAACAAAAATATCGTAAACGAACGCATGACAGTTTGGCACAGTTGATACTAAAATTTTGATATTTTTGAAACCAATGCTAAACGAACGGATGACAGGTAATGAAAATAATGATTCCGCATCCCAAAACGAACGCGCCCTTGAATATTTGACATTTACAGATTTGATTGTGGCTGCGCTGCACTGAGCAGTGAACAATCTCTGACTAAATAAATGTTAACAGTATTTTTGTTCAACAGTAAAAAGTATAATTTAGTGAAAAACAGTATAATACTGTTCAAAAAAGTATAGTTGGCAACCCTAGTATGGAATCCCTGCCATCTAAGAGAGGTAGGGCACTGCAAGTATTAAGAGAGGTAGGGCAATGCAAGTACTCGCTCGAATAAGTCACCCGAACAAGTAAAGCAGGGCATAGCGAGTACTTGCTCGAATGAGCGGCCCGAACTGGGGAAGTACCTCCACCTTACAGAAAACCGCGGCCATAATAACACTAACATTGAGTAGTGTTGTGTTCCTGGCGGTGAGTAAGGTTGCCAGAGCTCTTTGAGGATTCGCTGCGCGGACAGCGGAGGACCGGCGGTGCTTGTTGCTGTCATGCTCAGCGTAGACGAGGCGTGCTGGTTCGGCGGTCAGGGAGACCTGATGAAACGGCTGACCGCTGGCCGCCCGCAGGTTGAACGGGATCCCGAACCCAGGGATCACTTAATCTCCGCCCTGGGAGGCTGATTCGCCAGCCTCTGCAAAGTATCTGAAGTGGTAGTCGTGCCCGGCTGAAGTGGACCCGGCTACTACAACAGAGGGGGATCAGGGGCCCTTCCGCCCGCCGTGCCAGCAACCGTATCATCTGTGGCGAGCTTCGGCAGTCTTAGAACCGCACCTTTTGTCCTCTATCTGTCTGTTCAGTGAATCCTCATCCCTTAGTCTTAGTAACTTTTTTTATTTATTATGGCCATAAGAAAGAAAAAGAAAAGAGTTTGCACAGCGGCTACTCCATCCACATATAATGTGGATTTTTGCAACATCAGGGGTATTTACGCAAATCTTAACGCAGTCCACCACCATCTCGAAACTGCGCAGCCGACCATTCTTTTTCTAACGGAGACGCAGATATCCTGCCCGGCCGACACATCATACCTTCACTATCCCGGCTACAAACTCGAACACAATTTTATGAGTCGTGCCGGTGTATGTATGTTCGTCAGGGAGGATATCTGCTGTCGCCGCCTTCATAGCCTTGAAGACAGGGACCTGTTGATATTGTGGGTGCGCGTAGATTACGGCGGCCACACTCGTATCTATGCGTGCCTATACAGGTCTCATAGCGGTGATACGGACGTAACTCGACTCTTCACGCACCTGAGTTTGACGACTGACAAAGTTCTAGAGCAATATCCCACAGCAGAACTAGTTATTTTGGGAGACTTTAACGCCCACCATCGCGAGTGGCTCAGTTCTCGAACCAATAACTATGCTGGGATATCTGCTCATGAATTCGCTCTGACCTATGGATTCTCTCAGCTGGTACTTTCTCCAACGAGAATACCAGATATAGAGGAACATACGAGCTCCTTACTGGACCTTCTGCTGACTACTCGTCCGGACGGATACTCTGTCTCAGTGGATGCGCCTCTTGG
Organism: Apoda limacodes; assembly: GCA_946406115.1. Classification (NCBI taxonomy): domain Eukaryota; kingdom Metazoa; phylum Arthropoda; class Insecta; order Lepidoptera; family Limacodidae; genus Apoda; species Apoda limacodes. The sequence goes on along the minus strand of OX291555.1, from coordinate 28,085,237 downwards.
CTCCTCGGACCACTGTCTCGTTCGGACTCAAGTTTCATGCACACAACCCGATCTTCTGGGCCAACTAATTGGCGTCGTGTGTGGCACTATAAGTCGGCAGACTGGGATGGATTGCGAGAATTTTACGCATCGTACCCGTGGAGGCAGATCTGCTTTAACTCAGAAGATCCTGACGTCTGCGCAGCCGCAGTCACTGAGACAATCCTTGCTGGTATGGAATGCTATATTCCTAACCCGCGAGTAGCTGCCGGCGTCAAAAAACGACCGTGGTTTAATAGGTCTTGCAGAAAAGCTAAAATTCTTAAGCAAAATGCATATGAGGCTTGGACCACGGCTCGTTTTAATAAGGATCCGAATATTTCTGAGTTAAAACGCAAATTAAATGCTGCCTCGAGGTTCAGTAAGAAAGCAACTGCCAGAGCAAAATTCCAATTCATCGGCAAAATAGGTGGGCGACTTGCGAGCTATCCTTCTGGGAGCCGTGCTTTCTGGTCGCTTGCCAAAGCTGCCGAAGGGAACTTCTGTAAGTCGTCGTTACCACCACTGGGAAAGACCGATGGTGACTTGGCCCATAGTGCTAAAGAGAAAGCCGATCTACTAGGCAGTCTCTTTGCTTCGAACTCGAATATGAACGATGAAGGCGCTGTACTACCTACTATACCGTGGTGCGGTAAGACCATGCCGGAAATCTCCATAACGCAGCGGGAGGTCAGGCGGGCGTTGCTCTCTTTACACGTTCATAAGTCGAGTGGGCCAGACGGTATACCAGCAGTGGTGCTTAAGCAGTGTGCTCCTGAGTTATGTCCTGTACTCACGCGCCTCTTCGCGCTCTCCTACCGCACTAGGCAATTTCTGTCTTCATGGAAGACTGCGAATGTGCACCCGGTACCCAAAAAGGGCGATAGATCAGATCCATCGAATTACAGGCCTATCGCTATTACCTCTCTCCTCTCTAAGGTGATGGAGCGTGTGATCAACACACAGCTTCTAAGATACCTAGAAGTACACGATCTGGTCAGTGACCGTCAATATGGCTTTCGCCACGGTCGCTCGACTGGTGACCTTCTAGTGTATCTCACACACCGATGGGCACTAGCCATTGAGAGTCAGGGGGAGGCATTGGCTTTTTGCCTGGACATAGCGAAGGCGTTCGATAGGGTCTGGCACCGCGGTCTTCTATCGAAGTTGCCATCTTACGGAGTGCCCGAGGGTTTGTGCAAATTTTGCGAAGTGGAATGTCTAGGGTTCTTAGTATAGTAGGAATTGAAAGATGCACGTTTAAAAAAGCGGACTACGTGTTACGGCCCAGGCCCAGCCCACGGCAACCACACAAACGATAGGCAATATCGTGGTTTAGCCTTTGCTCTCTGTTTTTTTTTTTTTTTTTTTTTTTTTTTATACCACTAAGGTGGCAAACAAGCCTACGGTCCGCCTGATGGTAAGCGGTCACCGTAGCCTATGGACGCTTGCAACACCAGGGGCATCACTCGCGCGTTGCCGACCCTTCAGAAATCTAATAACTTCTTTTTTGAAGAACCCCATACTGTAGTCCTTAGAGAAAACCTTGGCAGGGAGCTCATTCCACAACCCAAGCGTTCGCGGGAGGAAGTTTCTCTGAAACCGCACTGTACGCGACCATTTCGGTTCCAAAGTGTGAGAATGAATTCCCTGTCGATGGCGAGCGGTGCGATGGTAGAAAGTAGCCGTGGGCATCATTTCGAACAATTCCTCAGAACACAATCCATTGTACAAGCGGTAGAACACACACAGGGAGGCAAAGTCTCTCCTCAGACTTAAGGGCTCGATACCGCAAGTGAGTTTGGGATCGTCGACAATTCTCACAGCCCGTCGTTGAACCGAGTCAAAAGGTCCAAGCTGGTATCCGGGTGCACCCGCCCAGAGATGGCAGCAGTACTCCATATGGGGCCGGACTTGCGACTTGTAAAGTAGCAACCTTTGCCCCGACGTGAAGTACTGCTTCGCTCTGTTGAGTACACCAAGTTTTTTAGACGCCAGGTTTACCTTGTCTAGCAAATGATCTCGGAACTGAACATCGCTGGAGATGTCAACGCCAAGGATCCCAATGCTCTTAGAGATGGAGAGGGGAGTGTTCTGGAATTGTGGGACTACAGTGAATGGGGTTTTCTTAGCGGTGAACGCGCAGACTTGTGTCTTTGAAGGGTTGAATCGGACCAAGTTTTCCCGCCCCCAGTCAGAGATCTTGGACAGACCGATCTCGATTTGAGACACAAGTTCTTCACGCTTTTCCTCCACAACGGAACGTGGGATGCTTGCACGGCCCGTGTAATAAGCGTCTCCAGTACTGTCATCTGCATAGCAATGTATGTTGTTGATGTCCAACATATCATTGATGTGCAGTAGAAACAGCGTAGGAGACAGCACAGAGCCTTGCGGGACACCAGCATTAATGCCCATGCTATCAGAGCAACTACCGTCAACTACGGCTCGTATGCTTCTGCCGGACAAAAAGCTAGCCACCCATTTGCACAAACCCTCGGGCACTGACCAGATCGTATTTTTCTAAGTATCTTAGAACCTGTGTGTTTTTCACACGCTCCATCATCTTGGAGAGGAGAGAGGTAATAGCGATAAGCCTATAATTTGACGGATCTGCCTATTTTTTATTAGAAATTGCCTATATAGTAGAAGAGTGCGAAGAGGCGCTTGGGTGCCAGTCACAACTCAGGAGCACACTGTTTACGCACCACTGTTGGTATACCATCTGGCCCACTCGACTTATGAACGTCTATAGAAAGCAAAGCTCGCCCGACCTCCCGCTGTGTTATGGAGATTTCCGGCATGGTCTTACCGCACCACGGTAAAGTAGGTGGTACAGCGCCTTCGTCGTTCACATTCGAGTTAGAGGCAAAAAGACTGCCCAATAGATCGGCTTTCTCTTTTGCACTGTGGGCCAAGTCACCATCGGTCTTTCGCAGTGGTGGTAATGACGACTGGCAGAAGTTCCCCTCGGCAGCTTTAGCAAGCGACCAGAAAGCACGACTCCCAGAAGGATAGCTCGCAAGTCGCCCACCTATTTTGCCGATGAATTGGAATTTTGCTCTGGCAGTTGCTTTCTTACTGAACCTCGAGGCAGCATTTAATTTGCGTTTTAACTCAGAAATATTCGGATCCTTATTATTACGAGCCGTGGTCCAAGCCTCATACGCAGTTTGCTTAAGAATTTTAGCTTCTCTGCAAGGCCTATTAAACCACGGTCGTTTTTTGACGCCGGCAGCTACTCGCAGGTTAGGAATGAAACATTCCATACCAGCGAGGATTGTCTCAGTGACTGCGGCTGCGCAGACGTCAGGATCTTCTGAGCTATAGCAGATCTGCCTCCACGGGTACGATGCATAAAATTCTCGCAATCCATCCCAGTCTGCCGACTTATAATGCCACACACGACGCCAATTAGTTGGCCCAGAAGGATCGGGTTGTGTGCATGACAATCGAGTCCGGATAAGACAGTGGTCCGAGGAACCAAGAGGCGCATCCACTGAGACGGAGTATCCATCCGGACGTGTAGTCAGCAGAAGGTCCAGTAAGGAGCTTGTATGGTCCTCTATATCTGGTATTCTCGTTGGAGAAAGTACCAGCTGAGAGAATCCATAGGTCAGAGCAAATTCATGAGCAGATATCCCTGCATAGTTATTGGTTCGAGAACTGAGCCACTCGCGATGGTGGGCGTTAAAGTCTCCCAAAATAACTACTTCTGCTGTAGGATATTGCTCTAGAACTTTGTCAGTCGTCAAACTCAGGTGCGTGAAGAGTCGAGTTACGTCCGTGTCACCGCTATGAGACCTGTATAGGCACGCATAGATACGAGTGTGGCCCCCATGATCTACGCGCACCCACAATATCGACAGGTCCCTGTCTTCAAGGCTATGAAGTCTGTCTTGTTGGAAATATAGTCTTAATTTTTTTATGTGACTGAACAAAGATCACAGGATCAAAACACACATTATTATTTGATACGCTGGAATTTCATAATTCAACATGACAGGCAGGCGCTTCACCATATTCATTTTTTATAGAACAGCTCTTAAAGTTACTCAAAATCCATTCGTCTCAGGAGTTTTATTCACACAATTTGGATTATAGGATTAAAAATAAGCGTATAAATTTAAGTGCACAGGCGTGCTCCCCGCTGAGTCGGGCAAATAACACGACCACTTTAATGTTTCGTGTACTTCTTGTGTATGAAAGTAAGAATTTAGAGTTTCGGTAACCAAAAGCAGATATTACCTTAATGGAATATGGGGATGAAATGTTTTTTTTTTAAATACCTATTTTAAAATTTCTTGTGAGTTTATTTAGGTACTTACATCAGAGCTTGAAGAAATCATATCTTCACGCTGAAAGTGAACACGAATTGTTTAATATGAGTAAAAAATCTGAATTGTAGGTGTTTATACGTGGGTAACCTTTTTTTACTTACATTATAGCTTAAAGGGAGAACTATACGCTGAAAGAAAGATATAAATAACAGATAATTTATAAAATTTGGATTTTGTACGCAGGCATGGAGTTAAGGTGTTTGGATATTGTTGTTGATATCCGTCAACTCTGAACGAACTTCATGGTTAGATACTGAAATTAAACTAAAATTAACGTTTTCATTTCTTTTGATTAATGTCTTTTGTTTTTTTATCTTATTTACACAATACATACCTTTTTGTCATTTAATTCAATAAAAAACATTAAATTAAATTATTACACTTACTTGGTAACAGTAACTTTGAAACACTATTGAAATATACTTGTTTAATATATTTCTATAATATTTATTTTACTTACGTTAGAGCTTAAAGGATGATCTTCACGCTAAAAGTAAAATATATTCTATATGAAGAAAGTAGGGATAGGGAACATCATTTTCAAATATATGCCTCTTATGATATGAACCCATAAGTAGATTAGGTGAGCACGTAAAATTGCCAAGAAGATCTCTCTCTTTATTTATTACTAACTTTCCGCTCGCAGCCTCGGTGCATGGACTTTAAGATTGACACAGAGTTTCAATCAACATACTGTAAAGTAATAATGATTGCGAAAGTGAGTACTTTTTAAACAATTTGACAATAGCACGAGTTTCAAAAAGACAAATTTCGTGCAATTGCATAACTGCTTTTTATCCGACCAGAAAAAAGATATACCTAATATTAGATTTTCATATAGAAAAAAAATATTTTTATCCAATTAATTGTTAATTATATTCTAGATATATGAACAGTTATTAAAATGAATCACAGGGGGAAGGGTACTACTAGTTGAGGATAATGGAAGACAAGAACCTGTGACTCGTATTTTTTATTCTGTGGCGTACAGTATACTTATGTTTGTACTTTAAAGTTAATCTTTGCTTGTGCTTTAATGTTATAAGACCATACTTTATGCAACGATTTGGTGAAAAGACTACTTATATGATACGAGTTGCTCCGCGCTTTTCCTCCACAAAGGGATATTTGCACGGCTCGTGTGATAAGCGTTTCCAGTACTGTCGTCTGCATAGCAATGTATGTTTTTGATGAATAACATATCATTGATATGCAATAGAAACAGCGTAAGAGTCAGCCTAGAGCCCGGCATTGATGACCATGCTACAGAGCAACTACCGTCAACTACAGCTCGTATGCGTCTGCCGAACAAAAAGCTAGCTATCAATTTGCACAAACCCTCGGGCAACTTCGATAGAAGATCCCGGTGCCAGACCCGATCGAACACCTTCGCTATGTCCAGGCTTCATGCCAATGCCTCCCCCTGAGTCAGTGGCTAGTGCCCAACGGTGTGTGGGATACACTAGAAGGTCACCAGTCGAGCGTCCGCTGACCAGATCGTATTTTTCTAAGTATCTTAGAACCTGTGTGTTTTTCACACGCTCCATCATCTTGGAGAGGAGAGAGGTAATAGCGATAAGCCTATAATTTGACGGATCTGCCTATTTTTTATTAGAAATTGCCTATATAGTAGAAGAGTGCGAAGAGGCGCTTGGGTGCCAGTCACAACTCAGGAGCACACTGTTTACGCACCACTGTTGGTATACCATCTGGCCCACTCGACTTATGAACGTCTATAGAAAGCAAAGCTCGCCCGACCTCCCGCTGTGTTATGGAGAATTCCGGCATGGTCTTGCTGCATCACGGGATAGTGGGTGGTACAGCGCCTTCGTCGTTCATATTCGAGTTTGAGGTTTTTTCTTTATCACTATGGACCAAGTCATCACCGGTCTTTCGCAGTGGTGGTAGACGTCTGGCAAAAGTTTCCTTTGGCAGCTTTAGCAAGCGACCAGAAACCACGACTCCCAGAGGGATAGCTCGCAAGTAGCCCACCTATTTTGCCGATGAATTGGAATTTTGCTGTGGCAGTTGATTTCTTACTAAACCTCGAGGCGGCAGCATTTCATCTGCGTTTCAACTCATAATTATTGGGATGCTTATTGTTTTCAGCCGTAGTTCAGGCCTAATACGTAGATTGCTTGAGAATTTTAGCTTCTCTGCAGGACTAAATAAATCACGGTGACAAAATACAACACCAGTAGCTACTCGGCAACTATAACTTAAACATTCCATACCAGCGAGGATTGTCTCAGTGACTGCGGCTACGTCGACGTCAGGATCTTCTGAGCTAAAGCAAAGCTGCCTCCACCGGCGCCGTGCATAAAATTCACGCAATCCAACACAATCTGCTGACTTATAATGCCACACAGCAAATAGTTGGCCCAGATAGATCGGGTTGTACTATGACACTTGAGTTCAAACGAGACAGGTCCGAGGAGCCAAGGGACGCATCCACCGAGACGGAATATCCGTCGCGACGTGAAGTCAGCTGAAGGTTAAATAAGGAACTCGTATGGTCTTTTGTATCCGTTATTGTCGTAAGAGAAAGTACCAGGTGTGAAAATCCATAATTCAGAGCAAATTTATGAGCAGATATCCTTGTGTAGTAATCGGTTCGAAGTCTCCCTAAATAACTAGTTCTTCTGTGGGATATTGATCTAGAACTCTGTCAGTCGTCAAACTCAGGTGCGCGAAAAGTCGAGCAACGTCCGTGTCACCGCTATGAGACCTGTATAGGCACGCATAGATACGAGTGTGGCCACCGTGATCCTTCAAGGCTATGTAGGCGGTGACAGCAGATATCCTCCCGGGCCAACAAATACATAAACCGGCATGACTCACAAAATTTTGCTCGAGTTTGTAGCCGGGATAATGTAGGTATGGTGTTTTGGCCGGGTAGGATATATGCGTCTCCGTTAGAATGGTCAGCTGCGCAATCTCGAGATTGTGGTGAACTATGTTAAGATTGGCGGGAATACCCCTGATGAAAAATCCACATTACATGTGGATGGAGTAGCCGTTGAAAAACTAAGACTGAATATGAGGATTCACTGCACAGACAGCTAAAAAGACAAACAGTACATAAATTGTACAGTTGCTAACGCGGCTTGCGGAAGGGACCCCGGTCCCCCTCTGTTGTAGTAGCCGGTTTTCACATGTTGGCAGTTCAACCTCCCAGGGCGCAGTTTAAAGTGATCCCTGGGTTCGGGAACCTATTTAACCTGCGGCTGGCCAGCGGTTAGCCGTTTCATTGGGTGTCCCTGACTGCCACACCAGCACGCCGCCTCTACTCCAAACAATCACAGCAACAGAACAACCTGACCTATGTACATTGTTATTTTTGTATTGTATATGTTGTAAGTGTCCCATAATTGTGTACATGAAACAAAAAAAAATTAAGCATAAACAATTTTCAACGTTAGTGTTATTTGGTCGCGGTTTTCTGTAAGGTGAAGTTACTTCCCCAGTTAGGGCTGCTTATTTGAGTAACTACTCGCTGTGCCCTAACTCTCTAACGCCGTGCCCTTCCTCTCTAACGCTGTGCCTTTTCTCTCTAACGCTGTACCCGAACTCTCTATATCCCGAACAGCCTGGTAATATTTCCGTTCTTGGCGGTTCTTGCCAAGCGTTTATAGTCCGTTGGTGTATGGCGCTTTTGGCGAATAAAGTTTGGAATTTAACGTAGTCTGCTGCCATTTTCTTACGAAGTCCATCCTGTTTGTCTAGCTCGTTCGCTACTTATTATTGGTACCAATACGACCAAAATACTTTTGTTAATGAAATAGAAGGGATATCAAATTCGTGATCATTAACACCTATTCTACAAGACGACATTTTGCTTTTAACTCCATCTCATTTCTGAATTGGTTGTTCGATTCTGTCTTTGATGTAGCTGCTCGAGCTCTTGTTAATTGAGAAAAGATGGTTGGCCGTCACGGGACCCCCGCGCCCCGGGAGATTTGAAATATTGTTGAGTATACTATAGTCAGATAGATATAGTAAACAGCTCATATAGAGAAGCAACGGAGAGTCTAGTTTGCGCACGCACACTCGCAAGGAAGTCGAGAGCGTCTTGCCGTCACGGCATACGGTTAGATTTTACTGCCATGACGCGGCAATAGATGTTTCACATAAAAACAGTCAAGTGCGAGTCGAACTCCCGCACTAACTGTAAAACATTATCCGCTTGTAATTAAACTTTGGCTAGATTTTGTGCACACGCCTAGGAATTTTTTTGAATTAGTTTCATAAACTTTGGACCCAATAGGAACCTCTGTGGTGTAGTTATTATTCTACATAAATAAAAATGGATTAGCAGCAGTTCATGTTTTTGGAGTAAATATTTATTAATATTAAACATAACTTAACTTTACACGCTAAAAATAAATAAATATAATTGTCAAGTATACAATCGTCAGATAGATATAGTAAGCAGCTCATACAGAGAAGCAACGGAGTGTCGAGTTTGCGCACGCACACTTTCAAGGGAGTCGAGAGTGGCGGGGTAAAGGGGTATGACGGCATGACAGAGTGTCTTGCCGTTTGCCATCACGGCATACGGGTCAATTTTACTGCCATGGAGCGTCAATAGATGTTTCACATGAAAATCATTTTTCCCATTGTAATTAAATTTTGGCTAGCTTTTGTGCACATTCCGAGGAAAGTTTTGAATTAGTTTCACAAACATTGGACCAATCAAAATCGAGTTTTTTTTTATTCAAATGGGTTACTAAGAACACTTTCGAATCGTCAAGTAAATTAACTACAACTAGCTTTACAAACTAATTACAATACTATTTTATTGCGTACGTCTAATAGGTAATCCTTGTTAAATCACACACGAAACATAATATTATAGTGCATTAAGTAATAAATACATTTTTTGTATTGAAACACTGTGACGGATTTTAAAGTAAATCCCAAAAAAAATATATAACATATAATATAACACGGCAGACGTACACATACATATATATATATATATATATATATATATATACACCCGATAGTAACCTCTGTGATGTGGCACTGCATGATTCCGGAGTGATCATTTAATTTTAAACATACCTTAATGTTGTATTTATCTTATCACGGCAGTAAATAATTAGGATTGCGTATTGGTATTTATTTTTATACTCTTACTAGTCATTTTCAAGATATTTTAGATGTCTATTTGTAATATCTTGAGTAATATACAATAATAACTTTTGTAACTTACATCATAGCTGGGAACATAGGAAGGAAGATCTTCACGCTGAAAGTAAATAAATATAATTTTTGAGTATACTATAGTCAGATAATAGTAAACATCGTATCAATAGTAAGCAACGGAGCGTCTTGTTTGTGCACGCACACTTTCAATGTAGTCGACAGTGGCGGGTTAAAAGGGTATGACGGCATGACAGACAGTCTTGCCGTTTGCCGTCACGGCATACGGTTCGAATTTACTGCCAAGGCGCGTTAATAGATGTTTCACATGAAAATAATTTTTCCTATTGTAGTTAAATTTTGCCTAGCTTTTGTGCACACGCCGAGGAAAGTTTTGAATTAGTTTCATAAACTTTGGACTCGACAGGAACCTCTGTGATGTGTTTATTATTCTACATAAATAAAAATGAATTAGTAGCACTTCATGTTTTCGGAGTGAATATTTATTATTTTTAAACATAACTTAATTTTGTATTTATCTTATCATGACAATAAATAATTAGGATTGCGTATTGTTATTTGTTTTAGTACTCTTACTAGTCATTTTCAAGATATTTCAGATGTCGATTTGTAATATCTTGAGTAATATACAATAAAAACTTTTGTAACTTACATCATAGCTGGAAACATAGTAAGGAACGTCTTCACGCTGAAAATAAATAAATATAATTGTCGAGTATACTAAAAGATATAGTAAACAGCTCATACAGAGAAGCAACGGAGTGTGTAGTTCGTGCAGGCACACTTTCAAGGGACTCCAGAGTGGCGGGGTAAAGGGGTATGACGGCATGAGAAAGCGTCTTGCCGTTTGCCGTCACGGCATACGGGTCGATTTTACTGCCATGGCACGTCAATAGATGTTACACATGAAAAACATTTAAGTGTGAGTCGAACTCCTGTACTAAGTGTTAATCATTTATCCCATTGTAATTAAATTTTAGCCAGCCTGCGTGCACACGCCGAGGAAAGTTTTGAATTAGTTTCATAAACTTTGGACTCGACAGGAACCTCTGTGATGTGTTTATTATTCTACATCAATAAAAATGAATTAGTACCACTTCATGTTTTCGGAGTGAATATTTATTAATTTTAAACATAACTTTATTTTGTATATATCTTATCACAACAATAAATTATTAGGATTGCGTTATATATCATTATAATACTCTTACTAGTCATTTTCAAGATATTTCAAATGTCTATTTGTGATATCTTGAGTAATATACTACAATAATAACTTTTGTAACTTACATCATAGCTGGAAACATAGGAAGGAACGTCTTCACGCTGAAAATAAATAAATATAATTTTGATAATAAATGTATTTTTTTTTTTATTTTACCTTGTTTATGCAGGAAAATTTAATCGTTTATTTTAATGACCTTCTAAGTACATGGACTGCGCGCCCACGCATTAAATATAGAACAGCACAATTGTGCTTCACTCCGATCGCACACTTTTCTCGCAGTCGCTTGTTGGGTGGCAAACAAGCTTACGGTCCGTCTGATGGTAAGCGGTCACCGTAGTCTATGGACGCTCGCAACACCAGGGGTATCACTTGCGCGTTGCCGACCCTTCAGAAATATAATAACTTCTTTCTTGAAGAACTCCATACTGAAGTCCTTGCAGAAAACCTTGGCAGGGAGCTCATTCCACAACTTAAGCTTTCGCGGGAGGAAGTTTCTCTGAAACCGCACTGTACGCGACAATTTAGGTTCTAAAGTGTCCAAAGCAATTATAAGTTTATCATCCCTCAAAATAACTTTAAATTTGGCATCCCCCAAAATAACCTCAGACATAACTTCCAACAAAACCAAGGCCTAAAGCCAAACTAAGTACAACCAAATCAATTTGGTTGTAACGCTCACGTTAAAACTTCAGAGTAAATAAAATATTTAATAAAAATAAAACTTAATAAATTTAATTATAAACCCTTAATAATATTAAAACTTAAGCTAATTAGTTCTGAACACTTAAATCTAGTTTATATTTTCTATATCTAAACAATATAACAATTTATGCTAAAATACAAAAATAAATTTAATAATACTCACTAACAAATAAATAATACACATTAAACATAGAATAAATATTTCAAAACTTATAAAGGACAAATAAATAAATTCTATTAGTAGATATCTAATCACCTAATCGTCATCGCCCGGCTACCTCTGAACCGGTTTAGCGAGTTTCGTGCTCGCGCCGCTCGGTCTAGCTTCCTCGACCACACTCACACCTTACCAGCTATCGGCAAGATATGCGACTTACATTTTGTATTAAAGATAAGATTTTTTACCTTATACTAAATTTCTTCTAAAAGTAGTTCTAAATACTAACTAGTGAAAAACCCCAAAACTATAGGGTAAGTTGTTTAATTATATTATAAGTGTGATTAGCTATATTTTGTTAGTTGTAAATGTGACTAGCCTCGTGTTGTTTTGACATGGCATTGCCATGACTTCTAACCGTGCAAAGTGACACGACATACTTTAGAAAAGTGAGTTTAAACGTAAATTTCATTTTTAAACTATTATGTTATTAAAGTACCTAGTATAAAAAGTATTTAATTTCATCTTTAATCATCATTTTCATTCATTTTTCCTAATTGCTATTAGCTAAATTAAAATAAATCTATAACTTCTTGAAACTTCTTCTGTAGTCCTTCTGCTTGTTTGCCATAAACCTTGACTGCCTTATCTCGATCACTAATTAGAGCACAAAGTCTAGCTTCTGCAAGTAGACGCTTCATTCCTGCTATTAGTCGAAAGGATCATCATGTTGCAGTCATGGTGAAGAACTGGACATTGGACTAAATGGCCAAAGTACTGATTCCAGGGTTTTTTTTCAACACTTCTAACGAAGCCGGTGAATACAACCACTAGAACTCCCTCTTGACGCCTGCAGTCTACCGGCAGGCGACTTCAATCTTACCCTGCTGCCGCCGCCTTGGTGAACTTCGACCCGCAGGGAAGCCTATCTATATTCTACACTTAAGTAGACAATCCGCGGTGCAATTCGAAGACCATTGGTAGTCAGAGTAAAGAACCCCGACCCTTCTAATTCGATATAGTCATTATTACTTACCTCCACTTACCTTTATTAATATAATTATTTCTTTCTAAATTCATTTTTTTTATTATTTAATATGTCACCTTAGCTCAACGTGACATGGTACTCAAGGCTATAGATTTGGTGTAACTCAAAATCTACCACAACGTAGTTTTGGTCAGGCACCCACACAACCACCGCGCGCGCCATTTCAATACGGTGGATATAAATTCGGAATCCTCCAACAACAAGGTTATAAATTTGGTATTCAGAATCAACCTCAAGCAAACCCCAACCAATATAAATTCGGCATTCAAAACCAACAAACACCTAGGCTTTGAGACACCGACGTTTCAATGCGCACCGCACCCGTTAGACAGAATATGATTACTAATGACCTTTACTACATGGAAGAACCATCCCCTTGACAAGAATACTTACCCGAGTATATTACCGATTATAACCAAGATTACGGCTATGATACTAATATAAACGAAATGTGTGACGAGTACTTTAGTCTGGTCAACATGTACCTTTTTGGGTGAAATTTTTGTATAGTCTCCGAAAATTACGATCAAGGTGTCATTCGATTCGGAATATTATGTAGAAAGTTTAAGAAAAAGTTCCAAACGGGGCCGATGAAAATTGCAAAAGTTATAAACAATTTAAAAAAAAAAAAGTAGGCGTTTGGTTTTTTTTGAATATTTCGAAAACTATCAAAGATATTTGAAATTTGAAAAAAGATCTAAAAAAAAGAGGAAATTTCCTAAAAAAAGTCCTACCTCCAGGAACTGTATCTTTAATATTTATAATTATTACGGAGCCCTGAAAATAGCGCTAAAAGCGGGTAGTCTGGCTTCCGCTCGCGATTTGTCATTCGGACACGGTAACAATAAAAATCATTTTAACATATTAAATATGAATATTAAGGAATAAAAAAATTAAAGTACTATTGGGATATATAAATGAACAATAATCCGTAGGCGAAAAATTTTTATCCCCATTTTTCCATTAGTTATGCATTAGTTAATTAACTACTTTTTCTGAATAGAATGTTAACAGAAAAAACCTGATTATTATTAAACTACAACCCTAGGATTTTTTTCACTTCGTGGAGTTATTCTTAAAAGGCATTAAAATAGATCCCCGTTGGAAAAATTTAAAAATGTTAATTTTCCACTTTTTTATTAACAATCGAAAACATTAAAAAATTAAAAACTGCATAAAAGTTATTAAAAAAATTTTGTTTTTCAAATATTTCAAATTTTATGATTTCTAACGGTTAAAAGTTACATGAAAATTTTTTTTTTAATTTTTTACCGCGATTATTTAAATAATTGTTATAAACAAATGCATTGTTTATAAGATAATCAACAAATTTTTTTTCCTAATCTACTTGTCGATATAAATTATGATTTTTAAGAAAAAAATTATTCCTTAAAAAAAATTATTTATTGCTATAAAATGCATTTCTTAATTAACAATCGTTTTTTACCACTAAATATAAATATTAAGGAACCATTTTTTCTCTAAAAATCATAAATTCTATTGTTCTTAAATATTCTGGAAAAAAATATTTTTTTTTTTCATTTTTTACTTAGGAAACCCCGCCTTACCTTATTTAGAGAATAACGACGACTACCAACTTAATACCCAAGAAACTGCAGAGCCTGCTAATTTTCAGGGATCAGCCCCGAAAGAGTCACTGAAATGATACATTTAAATTACTGCGATAGTATCTTCAAATTACCCCATATTGAAATTTCCGAAATAAACGCGAGGTTTCTTATTGACACCGGAACCAGTAGATTTTTCATAAGTCCCGCCAAAGCTGACGAATTCTTTAGTCATTTTAAATATAATGAACCCTTTACAGTCATTAGCACACATGCTCAAAGAGTACATAATGAGGTTATATACATACCTTTGTTAAATACATTCAAAATCACAATCCCACTTAAATTCATATTTATGAGGTTGACGAAAGATATGACGGACTGATAGGATCTAACCTCCTTAAAAAATTAGCTACGAATATAGATATACGAAATAAAAAATTTACAAACTCACAATACCGAAATACCAATTACATATATATAACCCGCAATACGAAATAAATCTAGCAACACGATACGAAACACGTGTAAAAATCCCAACCAATTTACAAAACGGAGATGCAGTGGTGGACTTTATGAAATTTAATAACAACATGCGTATGCCCGCTGCCTTGATCAGATGTGAGAACTTCTTTGCAGAAACAGTCATACAAAATATCTCTGAAAAGGAAACCAATATTATTTTTAAAGAACCAATCGAAGTTATGGTATTTGAAAGGGAAGAATGTGAATTGAACTTTATGAAAGAGGATAGCATGACTGATGACCTTTTAAAAGAGAATTAAAAAAAATTACGATTAGATCACATGAATAAAGAAGAGCGTAATAGTGTCTCCAAATTGTGTAACGAGTATCGTGACTATTGTGATTAACTACCACTCTCTTTTGCAAATCTAGTTAAACACTGCATAAGGACAACTAACGAGGATCCGATCTATATTCGACCCTACCGACACCCACCATCACAAAACGAGGAAATACAAAACCAAATCGACAAACTTGAGTGCACCAGTCCACTTAGTTCCTAAGCAACCAGACCTATCTGGTGAAAAGAAATTTAGAATGGTAATTGACTACCGACGCTTAAACGAAATTACCGTCGATGACAAATACCCCCTTCCTAATATTACCGATCTTTTCGATAAATTAAGTAAATCGCAGTATTTCAGTACAATAGACCTTGCGAGCGGGTATCACTAAATTGAAGTTAATGAAGCAGACAGGGCCAAAACCGCTTTTACGGTTCAATCTAGTCATTATGAGTTTAAGCGTATGCCCCAAAGGGCAGAAGACAGCTCCAGAGACCTTCTAAAGGGCCATGGACAACGTATTGCGAGGCCTTCAAGGTATACACTGTCTGGTCTACCTTGATGACATTGTAGCGGCCTATATCCGTACCCGCTACAAGCAAGCCTGACGTCACGCTTCCTACATCGCGCTATCGAAGTTTTCTTCACAGTTCAGTATATAAAGAAACCGAAGTACAAGTTAAGTGGGCAGGAGATCTCCTCTTTGCCGCCGCTCCACATTGGTGACCCCGAGCTGAACATTGACGCACCTTCCGCAGCAGTAGCCTACTCCTTCCTACCTGGTACACGGACCAGTTTTCAACCGCACGCTTCGCATCTCAGAGCTTTCATCAAGACCTATCGCAGCACTTCAGCGCTTCCCAGTTCCTGCAGCTCCTCTCCGGCGACGCAACTGTACAGCATTCCACCACAAGCTGTTGAGGATTCACACTCCAGCGTGGCACTTCCTCTATACAGCATCACACCACCCTGTCGAGGACTCTCACTCCAGCGTTCTCTACTCGTCGCTTCTGTCGCTAATTCAGGCCAGTGTCACACAGCCAATCATTCTATGGACCCGATTCACTGTGGCCATACGCAACCTCCATGCCAGCACTCGCCTGTGTCTCGACTCACTGCAGACACACAGCCAACAACTTTCTAGTCTGGACTTACCGCAGACTACTGATATTCGGCATGCAGTACACGCCCTCTCACTGTGGATGGCGCATTAAACTCGACATCTCAAGATCGTACGCAAGAATCATCGACCTTCGGTCTGGGAAGGGAGTGATGTAGCGGCCTATATCCGTACCCGCTACAAGCAAGCCTGACGTCACGCTTTCTACATCATAGTTTACTCCTCAAGCCTTCAAGAACACCTTGAGAAACTCCGCACGATTTTTGACTGCCTTATGCCAAACGACGATAAAATAAAGTTAATTCAAAATTTTCCCCTACCGAGTATAGCTACTGAAATAAAGAGCTTCCTTGGATTAATAGGGTACTACCGTAAATTTATAAAAGATTTTGCTAAACTTACTCAGCCATTAACATCATGCTTAACCTTTAAGTATGGACGTGGAGTCTCACAGGCTAATCGATGTTTTCGTTTTCTTAGTTTCACCTAATTCCCCCCACTCCCCGCGATTGAGCGGCTCAGTGGCTTTTGTTTTAGTTGTAAAATTACCAACGAGGACGTCTTCCGATGAATATCACGCTAGTAATGACCATTAAAATATTGACCGGAGCCTATCAGGCTACACGTCCATTGTTGCCCTTTGATACATTTTATAGGAACGATTATTTTTGTTTCAAGTACAAAATGTCAAACAATAACGCTAGTAGTTCTAAATCAAAACGACCATCTACGAGTTCTGTTCAGAGCCCTGCGAGAAAAACTTTTCGTGCAAGAGATCCATCTTTCGAACAAAATGTGAGTGAGTTTTTGTTAGCTTCGGATCAGTCTGACAATAAGGAGAATATTGAAGATTTATTTATATTGGAGTCCGAACTGATACAAAATCATGAAAGTGACAATAATGAAGATCAGGATGAAGATCAGGACCAAGATGCGTGTTGGGTGCAACAAACCTGTGTCTCCAATGTTCTAGACCTTTGTGTACTGACTGCCAATAAATTTACGTTATTAGACTGGTGTCAATTTTTTTATATTTGTTACCTGAAGTAGGTGTTTTGTGTTTTCTTATATATTATATTTTGAGAAAAAAGACTCATTTTGTTATATGAATAAGTTTGGCTGTTTTTAATACCTAAAAATATAACCTAGGTATATTTAGACTGAAATTGTGCCATAATTTTTGATTTTTAAAAATTCTACAATTTTTGGGATAAAACTTGATTACGATGAGTTAGAATTAAATATTAATAGATATGTAAGACTTAAATCACAAGTTCAAAACCATTTTGATATTAGAGTGTTCAATGCGGACTTTCTCCAAGCCGAACTACAAACCGATAATATAATGAACATAACTATCGAAAAGTACAAACAGTTGGTTCCATCGGTAAGAGCTAAACGAGGCTTACTAAATCCACTAGGCTCATTAATCAAGGTGATCACAGGTAACCTCGATAATGACGATGCTGTAATGTACGAAAGCTTAATCCACAAATTAAAAACAAAACAAGACGCAATAACCAAGAAAGTAACAATTGTCGCTGAAATGGTACCCACCAAGCGTTTACAAATTTAGCTAACACAACAAAAAATAATTTCAATAAGTTAGAAGAAAGTTTTCAGGATATTTACCGGAGTTTAAACGAATCCAAATTATTCCAAACTGGTAATAAAATTATTCATACCTCGAACATGTTGATAAACAACTTTCAAACCCTCTACATTAAACTAAACGAAATCGAAACAGCTATTGCCTTCGCTAGAATTAAGTTACTTCACCAATCTATAGTTGACACGGACGAGTTGACATCATTGTTAAAGGAAATCGAACAAACCGAAAAATAGTATACCCATTAAACGTAGGAAATATTGCAAAAATAGAACAATGTATAGAAATAAAGGTATACATAAAGCAAAATCAGATAAAGTTTATAATGCATATCCCATTAATCATAAACGAAGTGTATAACTATTTTAAATTGATTCCGTTTCCCATCTACAATAGCTCCGCTGACCTTACCACCTTTATCCTACCTAAATATCCTTACCTCCTTGTGAAAGGGTTGAATGCAAAACCTCTCTCACAACCATGCTACGAAATGGACGAAGCCCGTTTCCTGTGCCACGAGAATTACGCCGTTTTGCTGACGGAAGACAATTGCGTCACCGAACTCCTGAAGTTTTCTACCAACGTTTCAAGCTGTCACCCAGTTCCTGTCATTATCGATGAGATCAAAGCCGACCTTATAAAGCCCGGCCATTGGATAATTTTCACGAAAACTGAAACATCAGTAACAAAGCACTGCGAGCACAAAATAACACACGACAATCTGTGGAACTTACCTGCTGTCTTTGAATGAACTACATACTACAGAAAAGTGAAACTGAAGTTGTTAGTGACAGTGGAGATTATAAAACCGTTGTAAGATATGAAAATGTTAGCATAGCACTATTTTAATGATTCTTTTTGTGTTGTTAGTATGTAAGAATAGAATTAAGAAACTATATAAACTCAGGGAAACTCGAGATTACCCTCATGCTACGGATGGATGAGTTATGTTAGGGACATCATCCAGTCCCCCTATATTCTTGTCGACGTGAGCATCACAGCTCGGGTATGCATACACGGCGCCCACGCACCAGACGGCGCCAGCCGATGATTTTGCTGAGGTGACAAGTCACCCTTTGTACTTTGTTTTTACTTAGCTAGGAGTTGACAGTCTGTAATTAGCCATCGATTGTATTAGACCATACAAATGACAACGCGCCCGCTTGAAGATTTATAAAAAAATTAAACTTTTTTAAATTCAATGTACATATTTCTGCAGGAATTTTGTTGTAAAAACGGACACATTGTCCTTTAAATGATTTTTCAACTTTTTCAAGCCTTGTGTGGATCAGAGCCAGTTTGTGTCTATTTCTTGTATTTCGATTATGAACATCAATATTTTTAAAAAAAAAGATTAATATTCTTATGAACATACATTAAATTATCAAATATATGGACCAGGTAAAGTTAGTATATTGATCTCTTTAAATTTATCCCTTAAACAGTGTCTGTTAGATAAATTGTATATTGCTCGAATAGACCTCTTCTGCAGTACAAATATTGTCTGTATATCAGCTGCCTGTCCCCATAATAGGCTATCATAGGACATCACGCTATGAAAGTAACTAAAGTATACAAGCCGGTCTGTGGCTTCGTCTGTAAGTTGACGAATCTTTTAAACCGCAAAAGCTGCAGAACTAAGTCTATTCGCCAATCCAGCTATGTGTAGGCCCCATTGAAGTTTTGCATCTAAAGTAATGCCTAAGAATACAGCGCTATCTACAACATCTAATTACACCCCATTTATAAGTACACTGGTTCTTACTTGACTAACATTTGGCGTTAAGAATTTAATACATTTAGTTTTCTTACTGTTTAAAAGCAAATTATTCATATTCAACCAGTGGACAACTTTAGTCAAATAGTTGTTTACACTACCTAGAACTGTTCCGCGTCTTTAAACTCTAAAGAAAAGTGATGTGTCATCTGCGAACAACACTATCTCCCCCCCGGCAAATCATTAATGTATATAAGAAACAGGAATAGCCCCAGGATGGAGC
This sequence comes from Apoda limacodes, assembly GCA_946406115.1. Classification (NCBI taxonomy): domain Eukaryota; kingdom Metazoa; phylum Arthropoda; class Insecta; order Lepidoptera; family Limacodidae; genus Apoda; species Apoda limacodes. Next base: position 28,065,469 of record OX291555.1, on the reverse strand, counting down.
CCTGTGAACGCCCATTTCAATTTAAGATCCAGTAGCGCGCTTCTCATTTATATAGACTGTCTGAATCCTATTGTCCAGGTACGAGCTAATGAGGTTAAGTTAAGTGGAGTACCTCTTATACCGTAGTGTTGCAATTTCCTAATTAGGGTTTCATGTTGGACGCATCCATTGAATCCTCCCAAGCATCAAATATGTGCTGAATTAGCCCAACGCCAGCATCGGTTGTTGACCCACCTTTTATGAACCCAAACTGTTTGCAAGTCAGTTGTGAAGTAAAATGACTACTCATTTGATTTAAGATCAGTTTTTCAAATATTTTACTGAACACAGGTAGTATAGAGATAGGTCTAAAGTTAGAGGGGTCAGTAAGTACTACCTGATTTAAATATAGGTATAATTTTACTGTATTTCATTAAATCAGGAAATACACCACAATCAATAGATCTATTAAATATTATAGCTAGTTGAGGAGCAATCACAGAAATTTAGGTTTTTGCTAAGGTATCCGAATGGCCCCAATGGTTTCAAATTGGTGTTAAAATTTATAGGGCTATATCTCAGTAACTATTGTTCGCAGACTAGTAGTTTATTTACAAAAGTTTTAGATATCATGAAGATCTACATTACAGATGACAGCTGTCAAACTAGAAATGGCTGTATCTGCGTAACTATTGATCGCAGACTAGTAGTTTCTTCACAAAAGCGTTAGATTTTTTGTTTGTTTACGGGTAAGTAGCGTATTTTACTACCTACATAATTTAAAATGTTAATATTTGTTACTATTACGTATTTGTTGTATTATCTTCTTATTTAGTGGCGCAATATAGTATTACGAAAAACTTATTTTCTCAGCATGTATTCACCCATGGAATTCTTTATGAGAAAATAAAGATCTTAAGTCATCATATTTGTTTAGGAAAAAAGTTGTAAAATTTACAAATACAAAAAATATAAATTCAAAAATCTTGTCTATTTTCTTACTTACATGAAACCTTGAAGAAAGCTTTTCGCGCTTTTTACAAATTACACAACAGGTACTTATTATGCATTTGACATACATGACATACTTACATAATTGTATCTGCTGTGTACTGTGACATACATGACATACTTACATAATTGTACCGGTTGTGTACTGTGACATACATGACATACTCACATAATTGTACCGGTTGTGTACTGTGACATACATGACATACTCGTACTTACATAATGTGAACTCCAGGGTATTTCCCCGCGCTGCGAAAATTAAATATTTATGTAGGTAAATTAAACAAACATTTTTTATAGAAATAATACACATATAATTTGTATTGCTCTAAAAAAATAGGTTGTGTAAATTACTATAAAATGTAAAGGAGATGTGTGTTTGTGTCTACATTAGGTAATCCATACACACACACAGTTGATGTTGGATGTTTTGTATCCTTACAAATTCTAGTTGTGGTATTTTACTACACTCACAATTGCTTTTCAATTTGAAAGCCACTTTTCTTAATACAAAGGCACATTGTTTTCCTTAAATAAATGTTTACTACACTACTTGAAAATATTCTGTCAGTTCTGTCTGCAGCTTGGAGTCTGCAGCCTGCACCGGTCGCCACCCTCAGGTTACAATTACACCAGACTCTTCACAGTCGTACGTACCCAATAGTCTATCACTGTCCGTCATATATTTAGCATCTGGATGTTAAAAGCATTGTTACCAGTTTACTTTCATCCCTACTAATATTATAAATGAGAAAGTGAGTTTGTTTGTTCTTTCGTCGCATCGGGTCATCCGGTTGAGCTGAAAATTCAAAAGTTCCCGCTTGCACTTGTTACCCATGTTCAAAATCACCTTGTTGTATGTTGTAAAAAAGCTATTAAACTGAAGATGTAAATTGTCTTCTGGCTGATGTACAGTCACGTTCAAAAGTCCAGTCCTATTATAATTATATATTAATAATTATTATAGGAATTTTGAACGTTACGATTAAATACATATTAAAATATTACAAATGTAATGTAATGTAACGTTTTTACTTACATCATAACTGGAAGATAGATCTTCTCGCTGTAAGTAAATAAATACAATTTGAATTTAAGCGTAACAAAGTAGGATATTTGATAAAATAGACATTCATCCTTGCATAAATTCCCAAGAAGTAAGTTAAGTACACTATCTCATAGGTGGCTTGGATACGTGTGCATATTATGGGAAATACAATGGCAAACATTATGTGATAAAAACATTTGTGTTTGTCTTGAGTCTGGGTGCATATATATATATATCTATATATATATATATATATATATATATATATATATATATTATGTATGTATTTACAAAAAAAATATATATGTTTCTGTATCCGTTGTCTGGTATCCATAACACAAGCTTTGCTGATAATAATAATATACGAAATTATAACCGAAAATAGGGTTACCGCGGTAAATAGGATTCGACGCCGCGCGACCGCTTGAAGGTTAAACAGAAACTTGTCAAAAAAGCATACTATTCAACTAAAGACTATCTTATAGATAAAAAAGCATGGGATTAATTAAAATGTTATTATCATAGTACTTATATTTGGAAATGTACCAATCGTTATAATTAAAATTGAAAAGAGCGACAGCTGGAGAGTTTCTTTCGCCGTTTCTTCTCCCCAGAACGTCATCTTGATTCCGAAACGGTAGTTGTTTATAAATTCCGTGCGTATTATACTGATTATACTGTGATATTGTATCTTATTTTTGAGAAATAAACTATTTGAATTTGAATTTGACAACTGAAGTAGGTAGTTTAAACAACAGCAAAATGTAACAAGAGACCAATTTTTTTGTTAATGTGATTTAGATTTTAATGTAAACTAGACCTGTTTAAGTTGTGCCTTATATAAAAGTAATAAGTAAGAGTAACAGATTTTAATATTAACAAGTGGAAACTGTTGAAGTTGTATGTCTAGGTACTTTTTTTATATGTATGTTATATGTGAATTCATAAGTTAGAATATTGGATTTTAAATATTACGAGAAAATTACCTAATTTGTTGGTAATACCACGGGTAAAAAAATGTGCCAATGTGCCAAGTAGTACCACGGGATAGATGGAGACTTTTTACTATTTCATTATCATGGTATCCCTAACAATAATGTAAAAAATCTGCTTTTTGGGAATTTATGCAAAATTCATTTACCCTAAAAAAAATGATTTTGCACTTAGTTAAATAGGGGTTATTTAACTGAGTGCAAAATCTTTTTTTTTAAAGGTTCCGTACCTATTAGCGGAACCCTATTACTAAGTCTCCGCTGTCCGTCCGTCCGTCCGTCCTTTCGTCACCAGACTGTATCTCATGAACCGTGATAGTTAGACGGTTGAAATTTTCACAGAAGATGTATTTCTGTTGCCGCTATAATAACAAATATAGCAAATGATAACAAATGATGGACCTAATTAAAATTTTAATATGCATTATCAAAATGTCTGTTTTACATGTTTTGTGTTACTTACATCGTAGCTAGAAAGAAAATCTTCACGCTGGAAGTAAATATTAGTTGGATTATATGTGTAGGTAGCATTTGACATCTTTTTATTATTACATCTCAAAATACATTACTAGCCCAAAGGGTGCCAACGGAGCCTACGCCGCCTGTCTGTCTTTCCGTCCGTCCAACTTCTAAAGGGTCCGACTTCTTTAGATTGATGTAGGTAGAAGAAGAAAAAATTTTCTCAAAATATTTGTAATTATGTCGTTTTTCTCAAAAAATAATAAAAACAAAAAGTTAACAAGAAACAAGTTTTTTTTATTTTTGACTTATCTTAAAAACAGTAAAACATACAAGCTTCAAACTTATCGTAAAAACGATAAAACATCAAACTCAAAATATTTTTAACTTAACGCTTTTAATATCTATCTAGCTTGGTTATGGCTTAGCTATGGTTTATTTTTAGTTGAGCACACCTATGGGATTATATTCTATGTGTGCGTGTCTATATGTGTGTGTGTCTATATGTGTGTGTGTCTATATGTGTGCGTGTCTATATGTGTGCGTGTCTATATGTGTGTGTGTCTATATGTGTGCGTGTCTATATGTGTGCGTGTCTATATGTGTGCGTGTCTATATGTGTGCGTGTCTATATGTGTGCGTGTCTATATGTGTGCGTGTCTATATGTGTGCGTGTCTATATGTGTGCGTGTCTATATGTGTGTGTGTCTATATGTGTGCGTGTCCACCAATCACTGAACTTTTTTAAAAATATTCAATGTAATAAAACATAAACAAATTTAGTTCAACAAATATTTTCTATTTAAAAAAATGTTTGCTTACATCAGAACTGTAAGGAAGATCTTCTCGCTGAAAGTAAATGTAATATGTATAAATTGTAGTAGGTAATGTATTTATATACTTTTTGCAGGGTTCCGTACTTGTAAGGTGCCACAGGTGAACGCTGTATGTCTGTCTATAGGGCTCTATCTTTTGAACCGAGGTAGAAGCAAAAGTGGTGCATTTGCTATTTTACTTACACAAGAAACAAGAATTTTTGTAAAAACGGTATTTTTTTATGTTCATCGTTGTTACAGACGGAAGAACGTCGGCCTTCTTCATATGTCTCCACAACGGCCGGTCCCGAGTCGCCCGAGTCCATCGGCTTCCTGCGGCTCTAACCAAGTCGTCTGTCCACCTGGTAGGAGGCCATCCCACGCTGCGTCTTCCGATCCGTGGTCGCCAATCGAGAATCTTTCTTTGATATATACATTTAAAACATGACTACCTTGGGAAATATCCTGTTGTCTCGTTAGTTCCATGTATGATGTGTAATAATGTACATAAGTACTTTACTATTGTTGCATAGGTACTTACATAATGTGAACTATAGGGTAGATCCTCACGCTGCCGAAATAAAACAGAATTTAAAACGTTAGGGCTAGTCTTCTAACTAATATTTTAAAGGAAATGGCATTAATGTTCTCTCTAAACTTACTAAGTAAATAGAACTAGACTTCTTACCAATGTTGCTATGTATATGTATAGTACTAGTCTTCCCATTGATATTGCAAGTGTTGTATGTAAATAGCAAAAAAAGTTTCTATACTATTCAAATATTTAAAAAAAATTATAACAGGGCTACCGGACGTGACGGGAACTGAATTCACGATGTCTTGATCGAATCTCATTCGATCTGCCATCTAAACTACACACATGCGCAGACTAGTCTCACGGAGTTTAATAGTAACCTCGCATCTTAAAGATATGGTAAGACTATTTACAAACACATTACTGTAATTTTTAACCGACTTCAAAACAGGAGGTTTTCAATTTGTCTGTATTTCATGTAATATACACAGAAAAAAATACGATATCTTCGTCTATTGTAAATAAAATTTTACACGTATAAAAGGGTTTAAAGTCCATTGAGTTAACTGTTTTCCTTCTACTATGATATCACCAAACATACTTGTCCTATCCAACTTCGGATTGTTTGCGCATATTGTGTGCGTGTGCGCACATTTGTTGTGTTTATGTTCATCTGTCTTGTATCTCCTAATTTATACTAAGTTTTAATTTTGTTTGCCTCATACGAAAATATCAAAATAGGTACATATGATTTAATCAATTTATCAAGGCAATTTATAATTTGTCCAAATATTTAAAATTACTTGTAATTTAGGTTCTTATGTATTTGGTTTCGAAGATTTACCTTACTTACTAAAACCTTAGTTGAATAAATGAGTTTTAACTTTGACATGAATACTTACATAATATAAGCTCCAGGGAATTTCCGCACGCTGCGAAAATAACACCGAATTAGTAATTATTGATATTTATCACTTTGCTAACTTTAATCATCTTTCAGATATATAAACAAATAAACGGCTCGGTATTACCTTGATTTTTCAGCAATTCAGTACATTCAATTACTTATATTATCAAAATTAAAATTATTACATTTATGTTTTAAATGTTCATTTTTGAAGTTGTCATATGAACAACTAGGCTAGCCGCATTAGGTATAACATTATACTAATACCTATGCTAAAATATCACAGTTTCTATTAGAAAGTATTTAAAATATCTTGCTTCTGGAATCCTATTTACTTACATCAAAGCTGTAAGGAACATCTTCACTCAGGAAGTAAATAGATATACTTAATTCGGATAATAATTTGCAATTAGAATTTAAGTTTTCTCTGTTTATGCAATTAGTTCAAAGTCAAACTCAAACTTTTTTATTCAAATAACAGCGATTTAATCGTCAGTTTAATAATTAATTTAAGAAAAATGACCGTCGGTTCGGAGAGAAGAACCGGCAAGAAACTCAGCAGGTAATCTTTTATATTTTTTCAACTTACTAATAAAATATAATATAGACTTACACTAGGTAAAAACATAACATTTAATGTTTTAATTTCAAAAATATTACAAATATTAATTAAGTTTTAATTTTTACAAGTATTTTTATCATTTATGTATTCATCAACTTTGTAATAGCTTTTTTCCGTTAAACTATCTTTGATATTTTATATTTTAATTTTTTTTTTAATTTATTTGGAGGTAAATGAACTACATGTTCTGGAATTTCATATATATTTTTACTTTGTATTACGAAAGAGCAACTGTACCTTCTGAAGACGACATTTTGGAGCTACCAATTTATCCTTATTGCTTGTATTAACACTGTGTAGTTAAGCATTATTAGCAAATAAGTGTAAATTTTTGCGTACATACATTATAAATATATTAACATAGTCGGTGAATGTGGGACGTGGTTATATTGTTTCATTTCAAAGAACTCATACAGCCTAGTTCGACTTCGGTGTATTCCAACAGTAGCCTAGTCCTTGAATTTCATTTAAACACTTGCTCGACCTCATTACTTAAGAAATCAAAAAAATATTTATAAAGATTATTAGCATCAATTGTTTCTTGTAATCTATAGAATAGATAGTAGAGTAGAAATTTAAATTTTTAAAATGTTTATAAGTTTCAGTAATCTTTTTTGTTCTGTCGTCAAAATCTTGGCAAATTGTGAAAACACCACAATGGATACATATGTGAGTGTGTGGTAGGTAAGTTCAGAGCAAAACTGTCATTAAGTGTGCGTTAGCAAACAACAAACTATGCGCATGTTACAGATACGTACTAAATAGTTATTTTATTTCGAGCACACTGTCTCATGAAGTACAATGGAGGTTCCAAGATTTTTAGGGCAGTCTATACCTAAATTGTACCAAAGTAACTTTTATTGTTAAAATATTTAGATAAGACTAAAATAATAAATACATTGGAATCAGAATCATTTGTAGTAGAGCTAGAGTACAGTTCGTCTATTCAAAAACAATATTTCTGTAACATGACAAATGTATTGTCTTTTCTAGTAAAAAAAATATTTGAAATATGTTTTTAAATATCCCATATGAATAATCCCTCCTGCTTTTTTGACTTTCGTCTGATATCCATTTTCCTTTCTTGTCAATAGTTCTGGAACGGCTTGTTTATCAACAGTTGTCCAATTTTCTTTCAAGTAACAACCTTTTAAATCCCTTACAATCTGGTTTCCGTTCCGGTCATAGTACGACTACTGCACGGTTCTGACACTCTTAGATTTTAGCAATGCTTTTAACACCGTGAATCTGGACATCCTGCTACTCATTCTTAGTTTTCTGAACATTTCTCCAATCGTTTTCGATTGGTTTCATAGTTACTTGCGTGGACGCCGGCAGCGCATAAAGGTCGCTGATTCTCTATCTGACTGGTGCAACACGGCCGCTGGGGTTCTGCAAGGTGGCGTTTTGTCTCCTCTCCTGTTTGCTATTTTCATTAATTTTCTACCATCTCTATGCAGACGATCTTCAGATTTGCACCACCATTTGATTCAGGCCGTGAAAGAGTTGTTTAGGTATTAATCCAGAGATAATGATAGGTATAATTTTTATTGTTTCTTGATGCCACATTTGTTTAATTTCTTCTGCCAAGGGTATATATTTGTGAATTTTCTCATCATATTTTTTATTAATATTTTTGTTGTTAGGTATAGCAATGTCTATAAAGTGTGTTACTTTTGTGTTTTTATATGTGATGGTTAGGTCCGGTCTATTATTACTGATTGTTCTGTCTGTAACAATGTCGCGATCCCAATATAGTTTAACGTCGTTATTTTCCAAAACATTTTTTAAGTTATATTTATAGTACGGTGTGAATGTATCTATAATTTTGTATTTTATTGCAAGATATTGGTGTATTTGCTTGGCAACGTTATTATGTCGTTTTACATATTCTTTCTTTGCTAATTTTTCACAGCCTGCTGTGATATGGTCAATTGTTTCTGTTATTTTATGGCATAATCTACAATTGTCATTGTCTATAGTTTGATCCTTAATAATATATTTTGCATAATTTTTTGTTCTGATGATCTGGTCCTGTATTGCCACCATCAATCCTTCTGTTTCTGAGAATAAATTACCATTTGTAAGCCATGCACATGGAGCTTCACTATGAATGTGGTCTTGGTGCAGATGGAAAGGATATTTACCGTGTAATGCTTTTTGTTTCCATGTTTTTATCTTGGTCAAGTCCTCAATTAGTTTTAGTTTAGGTTCGAAATTTATATTATTTAGTTGATAATTTTGTGATTGCTTTGTGAATCGGGTTTTCCTTGGCTTTTGTCAACATGTATGTACGTAAATTATCTATTTGTCCATTATTATTATTATTATCATTATTATTATTATTATTATTATTATTATTATTATTATTATTATTATTATTATTATTATTATTATTATTATTATTATTATTATTATTATTATTATTATTATTATTATTATTATTATTATTATTATTATTATTATTATTGTTGTTATTATTGTTATTATTATTATTATTATATGAATACCACTAATCAACCAGGTAACCTTAAACATAGTTCAACGAAATTGTTTTAAATAGTTTATCTATATGCATTTGATTTACAGTGTACTCTCAAATCCAATACGAAAATATAATTAATTTAAACAGTTTTCACAAATAGGTATTTTAGAACTTTGTCTGCCCATCTCCTGCACTGTAAAAATTGGAGCCCACTTTTGTCAGAACTAGGAAATGCAATCTTGAGCCGAGATCTCGCGTGTGTCGAGATTGGGAATTTCGAGATCTCGTGCGAAACCGAGTCAAGATCCGGCGAGATTTCGATATTGACGAATACGATACAAAACTATGAGTCAAAAAGTTTCCTTTATAAAACAATGTGTGTTAAGCACCTTTTAGTTCAGTTCGGTTCATAATTCTAAACGCATATTTTGATTTAGATATTTTTTAAATAAAATAATGTTAATACTTTACTGTAACACGTTCTATGTGCCGCCCCGGTAACAAAACATGTATGAGGAGAAAATTTCTATTTCTTTATTGGGTTATTAATACTATGCGGTGTTTTGCATTTTTTTTTACTAAAATTGTTTGGAAGTCTACACTGTCTGATGTATACGCAACAAAATTCTGGTTGCAGATATGAAAGTTTTGGCCTGTCTTACATTGTTTTACCTTGTTTGTAAAATAAAGATGTTTACAGTTGCATCAATACTTACAGTTGCATCAATACTTACAGTTGCATCAATACTTACTGTTGCATCAATACTTACAGTTACATCAATACTTACATAATGTGAACTCAGGGATGATGAATCGTCGCGCTGCGAAAATAAAACAGAATTCGAACTTTACACAATTTATGTAAAGGCGCATGTCGGCCATTATCGGCGCAACCGTAATCCACGATCTCTTGATCAAATCTCTGGAACCTGAGTTATACATTTCTTTCCGCTCTTCTTTCTTTGCTATACAAAGTATGTAATTTACATTTAAAATTTAAAAACATGTGGTTAATTTACCACCATATAAATTACAAATATATGTCAAAGACAGTTTAATTAAAAAAAAAACTATTACAAAGTTGATGAATACATTATTGATAAAAATGCTTGGAAGTTAATTAATTTGTATTTGTATTGGTGCATTTGTGATTTTTTTTTTAAAGTAAGTCTTTGCATGTTATATTATTACCTAGTGTAAAGCTATATTGTATTTTAATATGAAGTTGAAAATATATAAAAGGTGAACCGCTGAGTTTCTTTCTACTAAATAAAGATGGATGGATAATGTAGCTCTTCCTCTGCCAAATCAAGTAAAAATAATACTATAACTATATTATTATTCATTACTAGGTCATTATTTTACAATCAATTATTTTCTAGAAGAAGTGCGGTGTTACAACTTACCTCGTGCTTGGGGCAAGTTGTAACGTCTACCGGACCAAGTAGTAACGACAAAAAAAAACGACAATAATAACTCTAATCATTTATTCTTTGTTTATTTTTAACAAAATTGATATCTTTCTAATGTAGTCTGTAATTCTTATCAAAAATCAACTCCAATACACGTTTTTAGTAATCAACACTTAAAGATTAGGTAAGTAAGTTTAATTTAGTTAATCACTACTTATCATAATGGCACTTTTAAATCACAGTAAGTAATTAAATTAGTTATATCTGAGGTATGCTTCGTAATTATGTCTTGTTAATAGCTATCTAACAAAGTATTATACTTATGTAAGAATCAACATTTGGTGGGTTTCATTATAATTAAATTCAGTCTTCATCTGAGCTACAATTAATACAAATAAAAGATATAATGTCTCCTGTAACACATCCTACATGTGCCCACATTTTACAAATGATACACTCTATCCAATCTTCTTTATTTGTATCTGTGTAAGCTTCACCACATACCAGACAATACCACCCTTCGGATTTAGATTCTGAAACTGAACATAAAATCTTTTTTTAGCTCTGTCCACTCCGGTTTTATTATTTGTCGATTTACCCCTTCCCCTTTCCTTTTCCTTTTCCTATATTTTTGTCATCTTTTTTCTGTTTTTCTTTCATCTTTTCCTCATATTCCTTTTGTAAAACTTCCTTTTCAGAAGTGTCCGTCAATACTGTAGATTTTCTTTTGCGTCTGCTATTTGTATTAGTTTTTCTTGGTGGCGCCTTTGGTAAAGGTCTAATCTTCGATGGCGAGAAAGTTTTTTGTAGACCGGAGCAACTTTGAGTTGGTTCGTTTGCAGTTTCGATTTGGCTTATAATTTCCGTTGTGCTTATATCTACTTCAGGGACAGAATCTAATACTTCCGGATTTTCAAGATTCAAAGATATATTATCTGTGACATTTACGTCATCTGGCTCTTGTGTAGGATCTGGACGATCGGTACACTTCTTGGCTTTGTGTTGCCCGCTCTGACTTTCTTTTATACACCCTCATATATACAAAGGAAAAAAGTAGGTATCTACATCATAACTTGGGGCATGATGTAACACGTTACAACGATTTTGTTATAAATAACCCTATGGTAATAAAAATATGATATTGAACATTTATCAAGATAACTATTTGAACAATTTAGCAATCATAAAAACTGTTACACATTATCAGAGATAGATAAATTTGAATAGAAATAAGATTGGATAGAAAATTTGAAATTAGTGGATATTAAAAACGCAAACCGAAATTTTATGACAGCACAATTTTATATCTGGCAGAAATAAAGCTCGTGCACACTTCCGCTCACTGCGCCGGCCGGCGGGACACTGGCTATGGCAACATGATGCGGCGCGGTTTATAGGTCAAAGAAATACGTTAATAGCGTTTAAGATCCTAGTGAAAAGAGCCTGTTACTACTTACCCCAGTTACAACAAGCCCCTCGCTCCCTGTTTAAAATTCTACTTGAAAATAAAGAGTTAGGGTTTGAGTTCTTCCATCAAGAGATCAAGTTTTACAGGTTAATACCCTAATTATTAGTTTCTGGATTTTTCTTGCTTCTTGTCAAATTTCATGATTCTAGGTCAACGGGAAGTAGGTACCCCATACGATTTGATTTATTTGTGTTAAAATAAACACAAAAATTACCCTATTTTGGGCATATTTTTTACTGCGTCGACTTAGAAGCTTGATTCTTTTAGAGTGCATGGAGTATAATGACTTGTCCCCTAATTGTTATACTCTAATGGGAATCGAAATTGGGAAAACATAAGTCAATATCCACTTTTAAATATGGTGTCCTTGGCCACTTGTCTGTCTCCCCGTATTTCGCTAGCTAAATTATCTATCTCAAAAAATCTTGCACCATGTACCTTGGGATACTCTCGGGATGTGATATGCAAATGTACCTGAGTCTATAGTGGAGGGAGCGTTCTAAGTGTATATTTTTGTGTTACCAGCGAGTAACTGTTTGCGTCGCTGTTATCTATAACCAGTCAATTTATGACCACCACGTGCCGAAGCGAAATCAGACACAACTTCACATAATTTTGTCGCCAATATAATTTTATCAACGACCATCGGTTCATTGACAGATCTGATCTGCCCACCACCACTTTAGCTTGCTTATTGTGCAGGTAAGCTATGTCGTATCACAATAGACACTTTCATGTAGATATCATTTGAATCGATGGTATGACAGCAAGAATTTATAAGGTAAGGGTTTCGGGTTTGCTAATGAAGTTGATATAAATATAACTTAGACGAGGTATTTTTTTTAATAAAGTAATTGTCCCTATTTTGAAAAGATTTTTAGGTTTTTTTTATTTGTTGTTGACTTATTTTCTTTGCACTTTTGGTGATCGTAGGACAATGACAGGAAATCAATGCAGATTAAAGATTTTCGTCTTTAAACATTGAGGTATGGGCAACATGAAGACCTGACGTAACTATGGTTTCAAATGCCGCCAATTTCACGACCTGAAATTTGGCACAGAGATAGAAGAGGAGACAAAAAAGGAAAAAGGCTACTTTTTATTCCAAAAGCTTCAAAAGTTACCAAAAGAATAACTATTTCTGAATTTCACATGGCGAACTATAGGTACAGAGCTATAACATGAAATAGCAAAGAAGTTGCCGTAGAAATTTGACGACAAAAACAGAATTTGGCGTAGGCAGTGCCGCTGGCAAAGATAGGAAAAATTTTTGTGATTAAAAATAATAATTGTAATTATACTCACGTAAGAGCTCCATGGGATTTGTTCTCGCTGCAAAATACATTTTGGTGATAAGTATATCAGATGGCAATAATTTTATTCAAACACTAATGTAATCGGATCCTGCGACATTTTTTTTTAAGAAAAGTGTTGTTAATTTACAAACTTCCGACCATCATTTTACCTGCTCAGGGGATGAATTTTGCATAATCTTTATCTGAAAAGAAAGAAAAGAAAAACTTTATTTATCGCCAAATTATAAAATAAAGGATATTAAACAAACAAAAATGGAAATATTAAACAAAAAATATAGCAATAACGGTCTATCTGGAACTACATGTTGCGACACATAGGGGTTCAGCTCAACGTAAGCTACAACTTATAGCTGCAACGTAAGCTACAACCAACAGCTGCAACGTAAGCTACAACCAATAGCTGCAACGTAGCTACAACGTAAGCTAGAACCAATATCTGCATCGTAAGCTGCAACGTAAGCTTCAACCAACAGCGACAACTTAGGCTACAACCAATAGCTGCAACGTAAGCTACAACCAATAGCTGCAACGTAGCTACAACGTAAGCTAGAACCAATAGCTGCATCGTAAGCTGCAACGTAAGCTACAACCAACAGCGACAACTTAGGCTACAACCAACAGTAGCGACGAAAGCTTGCCAGCTCTTTTTGACAGAAATTAACATTGTTTACATTGTGTTGACGATTCAAAAGTGTTCTTAGAAACCTACTTGAATAAAGTTTTATTTGAAATAAAAAAACAGGCGAAGTGCATTTCGAACTAGGTTTCGAATGGAATCTACGAACTATGAAGATAGGGTTGCGTAGAATAAGCATTATTGCGGATATCTAAAAAATTGTGAACCGATTTTGTTCAAATCAATTTTCATTGAAAGCTTTTATAAAGTTTTGGTGTTCTTTTTTCTGATTTTTAGAACACGCGGCTTAAAAACGAGAATTGGAAGTCAATAACTCGCAAAATCTACAAAAAAACATTCTTGAATCCCTATCCAACGACACCCCACACGACGGAGTACGCGGAAAAACAAATCAACTCTCGGTTCAATATATGGACAGCGAACCTATCTTTTTTTTTTCTTAATTTCCATAACAAATCTGGATGGAGCTTCACAAAAGACACCTTATTGTAAAATATTATTTGAATCGATGCTAAGGCTAAATTTGTAACATAAAAGTCTTAGGAGTTAATTAAAAACATAAAGAAAGAAGTTATTGGATTTTTGAAAGGTCGGCGGATACCCCTGGTGCTACAAGCGTCCATAGGCCACGGTGACCGCTTACCATCAGTAAAAATAAAAAGCTACTGGATACTATCTTTATGGGATTAAAACCGAGATGTTATACATATATACAGATTTAACCTGTAGGTGTGAAACATAGAATGAAGTTAACTTACTGAACTCCAGTAGGAAGGTTTTATTATCTTTTATGTGGTAACAAAATACTTACGTAGTAACTCAGCGGGATAGCTTCACGCTGAAATAAAATAGGGATTATTCAATTATTTCAATTTTTTTCTTCTGAATAATTTATCCTGAAAACTAATTAATTCAAGGTGCCAATTGTACATAAAACTAATGAATGAAACGCTCAAAATAATTTACTGTTAATCAGTTTTAAAAATTAAAAAAAGAATCAAAAATTTAGGTGACCAACCGTTAACAAGTTACTTTTGTCACCTGTCATACGTTCGTTTAGCTTAGGTATCAAAAATATCAAAATTTTAGTATCATCTGTGACAAACTGTCAAGCGTTCGTTTACGATATTTTTGTTATTTTTGTCACTTTTGCCACCGAAAAATAAAACTTTAGACCCATGTCTGGAGGTGGGGTTTTTGTGTTTATCTGTCAAACTGCCTATACATATTCATTGTTTATGGTTTAGTGTGTGTACGTCAACCGTTCGTTTTACAAGTTTAGTAACCAAAAATTTTATCCAACCAAAAAGCTACACAAACGGTAGGTGTCGGTGGCAAAACTGGCGTTCTCAAAAGTGTGAAAAGTATCGTTCGTGGGAACTCTTAATACCAGAACAAAGGCGCCCTTACTGTACCTACAGGAAATTGCTAAGATACTCAAGTACTCAGTTATCAGAATTGTGTTGAAGGTTTTGGCTTAATCCATAAAAAATACTAAGAATTTTGTTCTAATTTGGGCAACCGATTGTCTCTTATGTTTATCATCATCATAAAACATCCAAAATAATCGAGACGAACTAATGATGCGGCCACAAGATGACTGCAGCTGTTTGTAAGTCAGGTGCAAGGAGTTTTGCGGCCACAAGATGACTGCAGCTGTTTGTAAGTCAAGTGCAAGGAGTTTTGCGGCCACAAGATGACTGCAGCTGTTTGTAAGTCAAGTGCAAGGAGTTTTGCGGCCACAAGATGACTGCAGCTGTTTGTAAGTCAAGTGCAAGGAGTTTTGCTGCCACAAGATGACTGCAGCTGTTTGTAAGTCAAGTGCAAGGAGTTTTGTAAAACAAACTTTAATAGCAATCTCCACAACTAGGAGTACCTCATGGATGTACTTTTGATATAATATACCTACTCGTAGTCACGCATCATTTGATAACACTTGTATGTCGATATTATTAATTACTAGATTCCTACTGAATGACTAAAATAGGTAATTTGAACTCAAAATGAGTTAAAAACTTTTGTTTGTATGTTCTTTAAATTTATTTCTCAATTGTTGTTGTACAATAATGGCGATCAGTAGATAGAACTTTTGTTGGTCAATTCCAGAACTCGTTTTGCCGTTGAGTGTTGTTTGTTGTTTGTTGCTTCGACAGCAGTTATCTTATCTTGTAACTACGACATAAGTCACCTCTCCAAGGTTTGTTATCTTTTGTATAAATATTGTGATAAAATTAAAAAAAAATATATTTACGTGGCTGATGTATGGTAACTGAAATATAGATTGAAATGTTAAGACAAGCAAAGAGTAACTCATGCCGAACGCTGTCGGTCCTTTTATTTCATTTCATTAACTTGGTGTAGCACAATACGTAGTTTACGTGTTTTACAGATGGGTAAGCAAGGGATATGCAATATAACATTACAAGAACATAAACTATAAATTACAGTTTATGTCTGTTTAAACATAAAGGGTTGTAAGTGTTGTTGATACAAAAAACTAGTCTCAACTGAAGATGAATAGTGAAAACAGAACTACATAAGTAACGGGAACTCCTTAATGATAGTGAGGCAGTATGTTAAAGCAGCTATAGCTGGGGTTCGTCCTTGTGGAATTTGTTTATAGTTATTCCTGCGGGAACTTTTGAGTTTTTCGGAGTAAACACTATGGATAAAAAGCATATTTCCTTTGTCGTCGCTTCAAATATCTCTGTGTCAAATTTAGGCATATAGGTACTACAGCCAAACGTAAATGATAAGGACAAAAGTTTTACCAGTGCCATCTGGGGCATCTAAAATAAAAAACCACGATTGCCTATTTGAATCTGCCGGTACACCGAGATTAACAGTTTTTTGTAAACGGTTAGGCAGTTAGCTGTTTGCAATACCGCAATACTATAATTACTGGCAAAACAATACTTGCAGTTCCATCTCTCCATGTTATTGCACTGCAATGTTTACATTTTCATCCATTGACCCAACGAAAATAGTTCAGACAATTTTCTAATCTAAAAATAAAACGAGCTGCACTCCGGGAGTGCCGGCAGAAGTGAAAACCTTTACACACGATTCGCGCTTAACACTCAAATATGTCACAAGACATGTCTTTGACATTGTCAAGAAATAATAATGTTTGTTTATTTACTTTTTTGACGTAGTATATTTGACATCGCAATCTGTCATAGAATTAAAATTCCATATCCAACCTCCCTGTACTACTCATAATCGCGAATACTAAAAATAAAAATTATAATAGGCGTGGCATTACGGTTTCCGTCTTACGAATTTTCACGATTAGGACACGTGACCTGACGCGAGTTTATCATTTTTTACCCATACCAAAAAAAGTGCACAACGCCGCTAAAGAAGTTTTCACTTCAATAAACATTAACTGCTAGAGCTTTGTATTTTTGGTGTACGTGTACCTACATACTAAATGATTTGCGCTCCAGCCGCTACTGCGTTAAGGAACTTCATATATATATATAACAAAGACTAGATAACTATATCTAGTCTTTGTTTTTTTATACCAATAAAGTCGCAAAAATGCTTACGGTCCGCCTCATGGCAGCGGCCACCGTAGCCTATGTACGTTTAAAATACCTGGGGCAGCACTCGTGCGTTGTTAACCCTTCAAAAATCTACTAGTCAACTATAAGGAACCGCATACTGTAGTCTTTAGAGTAAACTTTGCCCTGCTCATTCCACAACCCAAGCGTTCGCGGAAAGAAGTTTCTCTGAAACCGCACTGTACGCGACCATTTCGGCTCTTAAGTGTAAGCATGAATTCCCTGCCGATGGCAAGCGGTGCGATGGTAGAAAGTAGCCGTGGGCATCATTTCAAACAATTTTTCACAACACATCCCATTGAACAAGCGCTAGAAAACACACAAGGTGGCAAAGTCTCTCTTTACTTAAGGGTTCGATACGGCAAGTGAGTTTGGGATCGGCAATATCTTAGGAGCTGTGTTTTAATCACACGCTGCATCACCTTGGAGAGGAGACAGGTAATAGCGATAGGCCTGTAATTCAATGGACCTAATCTATCGCCCTTTATGGCACCGTGTAAACATTCGCAGTCTTCCTTAAGGTTATATAAGCCTTCTTGCTTAAGCACCACTGCTGGTATACCGTCTGGCTTACTCGGACCTCCCGCTGTTGTATGGAGATTTCTGGCATGGTGTTCTGGAATTGTGGGGCCTCAGTGAAGGGGTTTTCTTAGTGGTAAACGCGCAGAGTTATTTTCGTAGTGTTGAATAAGACCAAGTTTCCCCCCGGGGGAGTCCCCTGTCAGAGTGGTCTTAATTTTAGACACAAGTTTTCCGCGCTTTTCCTCCACAACGAAAATGGTATGTTTGTACGGCCCCTGTAATAAGCGTCTCCAATACTATCATCTGCATAGCAATGTATGTTTTTGATGGAAAACTTGTCATGCGGTATAGAAGACGGCACAGCGCCTTGCGAGACACCAGCATTAACGTCCATGGTATCAACTACGGCTCGTATGCGTCTTCCGAACATAAAGCTAGCCACCTACTGCAGAAAAAAGATAGCAGTCGAGCGACCGTTGTAAAAGCCATATTGAAGGTCGCTGACCAGGTCGTATTTTTAAGAAGGTGTATGTTGATGACACGCTTATTGGAGAGGAGAGAAGTTATAATAGATCTATATATATAATAGATCTGATCTAGCGCCCTTTTTGGGGAACGGATGCCCATTCGCAGTCTTCCATGAAGACGGAAATTGCCCAGTGTGGAAAGAAAGTGCGAAGAGGCGCGTTAGTACAAGAGACAATTCAGGAGCAAACTGTTTAAGCACCGCTGCTGGTATGCCGTCTGTCCCACTCGACTTATGAATGTCTAGAGAAAGCAACGCCCGCCGGAACTCCCGCTGAATTATGGACTTTTCCGGCATAGTCTTACCGCACCACGGTATAGTAGATGGTCCAACGACTTCGTCATTCATATTCGGTTTTGAGGAAAAGAGACTGCCTTGTAGTTCAGTTTTCTCTTTACGTCTATGGGCCAAGTCATCATCGGTCGTACGCCGTAAGTGGTGAAAACGATGACTGACAAAAGTTTCCTTTGGCAGCTTTAGCAAGCGAAAGTACGACTACCAGAGGCATAGCTAGCATAGAGGCATAGTCGCCCACCTATTTTACCTATAAATTGGAATATACCTCTGGCAGTTCCTTTCTTACAGAACCTCGAGGCAAAAGCTTCAAATTGTTGTCCTTATTATTTTATAGACGATACATCAACTTATGTGAAATTAAACCATTTAATAAATAATAATAATAAAATGTTTTATTGACAGGTATTAACCCAGGTTTTATATGATTTTTTAAGTCTAAATTAAATTAAATTAAATCCAATCAAACAATCAAACCAAAAGAAAAGAAACAAATCAATTCAATCAACTAAATTACATCAAACTGAATTAAATTATTCCTATCCTATAATATCCTATATATATATATATATATAAGAATTATATAATATATATAGTCACACATGTATATATATTTAAATAGATTAGAATAGAGTCACAGTTAATTAAGCCAAATCAATTATTATACTATATCAAAATATATTAAACAATTAAAAATTACTATTCATTTATTTTTACATTAAATTGAATTAAATTATTTCTTTTGTATATATACAGACAGACAGATACACATATATTTACTATGTTTATTTGTTAAATTAAATTAAATTTAAGCACTATGCAGTCAGAATAGCCTGTTTTCTTAACATGCAAGTGGTATGGAAAACCGCCCTTACAATTTCATTGTTACACTTCCTCAGTCTCATTTGAAAGGACGCCCTATGCCTTCGTAAAACAGCAAAGAAGTCATAAACCCTGTTCTCGGCAAACCAGACATGCCAGACGCGCTACATCGTCAGGGCAGGTGGAGCATGGCCCTAAAGGCATTGTTTGTATTGCACACGAAGAGTGTTATATGCTTTTTTTGTGTGATGGTACCAGAGTTGGCTGGTGTAGAATGCCTGACAGTATGCCTCGAACAGGGTCATTTTGACTTGGTTATTACACTTTGATTTAAATAGAAGAATAAAATTATACTACTTAAAGTCCCATCTAAGCAACCAAATTAGCTAATTTTATGTACAGTAATTGTTGAAGGAACGGAGAAGGACATATGCTACCCGCTTATTATCATAAACAAATTGCAAAATTGAAAATCTGTTGACATGGTTCACGTGGACGAACTTTAACTACAGCTCGCTTTAGCAAACTTTTTCCATAACCGAGGAGTTGCCGTAAGACCGATAATCAAATTAAGCGCAATAAAGCGAGCGGAGCTGTGGTTAGAGGCTAGTCGAATCGAATGTGAACTTTTGAAGTACACAGATAATAAAATATTTAAGTACTTACCGTGTAGTCGTGATAATAACCAACCTAAAGCAAAATAAACACTGAGTCATATAAAAGTGATCAGAGGATAAAGCAAGGGAAAATCGCATTCCAGAGAAGGTTAAGGAATTAGACTTTTTCGAGAAGTAACGGCAATTTGTAAAATATAAGTAGCTGGTGATTGACAAAAGTTCAGGAATGCTTTAGCAGCTTAATAGCTTTCAGGCTGTGCATTACAAAGTGTAAGTAGAATTAAGTCACCAGTTTGCGGTGGCCGAAGTCACTAGTGTGCGGAAGCCGAAGCGTATCCTTGTTAAAAAAAATGGGATAAACAGCTACTGAGTATACGGTTAGTGTTTAACGCTTATTTTACGTCTCAATCCTACTAACATTATAAATGTGAAAGTTTGTATGTCTGGATGGATGTTAGTTATTTAATCACGCTTCAACCACTGGACGGATCGGAATAAAACTTGGCATACATATAGGTTAGGTCCTGGAATAGCATATAGACTACTTTTTATCCCTAAAAATTCAAAAGTTCCTGCGGGAATAACGATAACAGAGTTAAAATAACTATTGCCGCACCTATAGCATGCTATAGCAATTCATTGGTATAACTAATTAATTAATTGGAGTTAAGTAAGGAGTTCCGCGCCGATATCCGAATTTAGGGCGGGCGGAGCCGCTGGCAAAGTCTAGTGCTATTTATTTATGGGGTAAACTATAGGGATATTCAAGGTTTATACTTATTAGTTTAAGACATCAAAAACCAGAGTTATAAATACTGTAAGTGCATTTAGGTGCAAGAATAAAGTAACAACTTATATTTATTTATTACAAATAATAATGTTTGTTTATTTACTTTTTTGACGTAGTATATTTGAGATCTCAATCTGTCATAGAATTAAAATCCCATATTTACGACTCGTACGTCATATTTGATTGAAGGAAACCAATGACCTTTACACACGATTCGGGCTTAACATTCAAATATGCTACAAGACAACTCATACGTCATATTTAATTGTTCAAAACCAATGTCCTTAATACACTATTCGCGCTTAGCGCTCAAATATGTCACAAGACATGACTTGACCCATTGTATATTTTTGAGCAATATACTACCTATATTTCTCAATAATGTAATAAGCTATATTAAACTGGCTCTGTATCCTATCACACGTCTCTAACTCCTCTAACTTTCGACTATTTTCTTTGACACAACCTAACATAATAAATAAAGATTGTTTATTAATTTTCCTATAAAATCACCTATTGACACGTCAACACATAGATATACCTTCTATCCTACTTTTTATTCTTCTTATTTCCTCCTACTTTTTATTCTTCTTATAGAGTTATTATTCGTCCTATAGAGTTTACCATTTTTATCCATCACAAAAAAGTGCACAACGCCGTTAAAGCCGTTTTCACTTCAAAATTATAATATGCGCGGCATTATGGTTTCCGTCTTGCGAATTTTTATGGCGTGGCATTATGATTTCCGTCTGACAATCAGTCTGACGCGAGTTTATCATTTTCTACCCACCATAAAAACTAACCTAATGTAAATAAATTTGACGCGAGTTTCGTTTTACGAATTTTCTATGAATTTTCGATCAGGACAAGAGTTCAACATTTTTTACTCATATACCTAAAAAGTGCACAACGCCGCTAAACCAGTTTTCACTTCAAAAAATATATATTTGGTCTGTTGTTATATGTACATGTATACTTATTACTTATATCTCAAAAACACTTCTAAAACTTACATTAGCGTCAATGTCATAGTGCCCGTATCTGCCGTATGAGCTCTGAAACAATAAAAAATTAAATTATTTTTTATTTATTTAGTCGCTGTGATAAAAGACATTGTGTGTGACACGGGTAGTACGGAAATTACAAACTGGAATCATTATAGCCTTCGGCCTTTGGCCTTAGGCTTTTAAGGCTATGGTCCAGCAAACGACCACAAAATACCATGTATTAAGTTGTAATTCAGTTGGTTTTTGTTGTAGTGAAACATCTGGGCCAGTTTTCAAAATTTGACAGTGATAGCTAAAGTTTATATCGTTTCGTAAACTGTATATTTCTTCTTGCTCAAAGATTTTCCGGCTTTTTACTGTTATTTTAAAGCAAATATCAATCAAGCAACTGATATTTGACATTGACAGATAAATGTATTAAAAAAAGTAAAAACCCTGCTGCCCCGCACTGACGGAACGGAAATTACAAACTTGAGTCATTACAGCCTTTCTACGACTTTCTCTTAAGCACTATGGGCCAAGTTACCATCAGTTTTATATTATGATGTTGAGTTTGACTGACAAGAGTTTACCTCGAAGCTTTAGTAAGTGACTAAAAAATCGCATGAAGGGTTCCGTATAATGATTTATAAAAACGGCAAAAAATCACGTCTGTAAGGGACAAACGTGATTTTTTAAATATTTAAAAAAATATTTAAAAAATCACGTTTGTCCCCTTAAATATTTTTTAGTATTTGTTGTTAAAGCGGCAACAGAAATACATCTTCTGTGAAAAATTCAATTGTCTAACTGTCACGGTTCATGAGATACATTCTGGCGACAGACGGATGGACGGACGGACAGCGAAGTCTTAGTAATAGGGTTCCGCTAATTACCCTTTGGGTACGGAACCCTAAAAACCACTACCTAGTCGTAGATGAGGAGCTTGCAAGTCGCCCACTAATTAACCTAATGAATTCCAATTTTACTCTCCTTTTTACTGTATATTTTTGTTTTTATGTTATGGTATGTTATATTTTTGTTTGTCTATTATATATGTATAAGTATTTGTATTTATGTATTAAGATACTTATCTTTAAATAAATTAATGTTTCAAATAAGCAATAAAAGATTACAAAAGACCTCTTCACGATAAAGATTTTGAAGAGCCTATACGTGCCAGACAGACGTCTGCCATCCAGCACTATCATGGACAAGATATGTAACTGTGCTGACTTATTTACCTACATCTTAATCTATAAAAAAACACCATTGTACTTACAAATTTGTTTTATATGCACAAAAATATTACCAATCTAACATATTTTTAATATTTTGTTGCATTTTTTTTGTTTCAAATTAATATCGTCATATTTTCTTGACGTATGGCAGTTTTTGTATTTTATAAACGTTAAATTTAGTTTTTCCTGTCTTATAAAGCTCTATTTTTACTCTTTCAATGGGAAATTTATTAGTCGTAATGTTTGCCCTTCTTAGGATTCGTACTAGACTTAGCCTAATGTCTTTAGTAGAATCACTATTTCCAAAATAAGCCATAAAATCCCCATCCAAATATGAAAGGTAAGTTATTTCCAATTCTATGACTATACGCTTACTGTACGTAGTCGAGATCATTATTTCTCCTCGAGACATTTTTTTACCAAGCTCATCACCTGCTAAATATTTTTCAGACTGTCTTAAGTTACGACCGTATGCACTTCTAAAATTTAAAACAGGACCATCAAAGTAAATATAATAAAATACTTCAGCGTCTACAATAACTCCTTTGTTCTTCCACTTATGACTAATATTATTATAAACACACTGCAAATCTGCACTGGTATCCAGTACAGAATTATTTATATTGACATATCCATTTGAAGTTATGGCAACAATGTCTTCTTGAAAATTAATTACTTTTGAATGTAGAGCTTTTACAATAACTTTAATAGGATTCGTCTGATTTTTACCTTGAAATGGTTCATTTAAGTATATTTCTGAAGGAGAATCCAATGTTGCATCCTTCACTAGCTTGAATAGCATTGTTTTATTGATTCCATACTGATTAGCTTCCTGATGAGAAACAATTTTATCATTGTAACCATCTACTTCCACTCTTGTTTTAGAAAGGGGTTTATCTACGAAAATTTTAATATTTATGCCATTGACAAAAAGTACAGAATAAAGTACTACGAACAAGATTTTCGTTATCATTTTTTTAAAACCTGTAAATGAGAAAAATACATATTAATAATACACAGTACAATGCAAAGAGTATGTCTATCTGTGTTTTTTAGCTTTCAGAACTTATTGCCTATCTAACATATTGTACAGTCATCAGTTTTAATTTGGGACCCACCTAAGGTTGAATATCGTGTAGCAAACTTGGTCCGATTCAACCCTTCAAAGACACAAGTCTGCGCGTTCACCGCTAAGAAAACCCCATTCACTGTAGTCCCACAATTCCAGAAAACTTCCCTCTCCATCTCCAAGAGCATTGGGATCCTTGGTGTTCACATCTCCAACGATGTTCAGTTCCGAGATCACTTGCTAGACAAGGTAAAGCTGGCGTCCAAAAAACTTGGTGTACTCAACAGAGCGAAGCAGTACTTCACGTCGGGGCAAAGGTTGCTGCTTTACAAGTCGCAAGTCCGGCCCCATATGGAGTACTGCTGCCATTTCTGGGCGGGTGCACCCGGATACCAGCTTGGCCCTTTTGACTCGGTTCAACGACGGGCTGTGGGAATTGTCGACGATCCCAAACTCACTTGCGGTATCGAGCCCCTAAGTCTGAGGAGAGACTTTGCCTCCCTGTGTGTGTCCTACCGCTTGTACAATGGGTTGTGTTCTGAGGAATTGTTCGAAATGATGCCCACGGCTACTTTCTACCATCGCACCGCTCGCCATCGGCAGGGAATTCATTCTCACACTTAAGAACTGAAATGGTCGCGTACAGTGCGGTTTCAGAGAAACTTCCTCCCGCGAACGCTTAGGTTGTGGAATGAGCTCCCTGCCAAGGTTTTCTCTAAGGACTACAGTATGGGGTTCTTCAAAAAAGCAGTTATTAGCTTTCTGAAGGGTCGGCAACGCGCGAGTGATGCCCTTGGTGTTGCAAGCGTCCATAGGCTACGGTGACCGCTTACCATCAGGCGGCCCGTATGCTTGTTTGCCACCTTAGTGGTATAAAAAAAAAAAAAAATTTAGTGCTAATATTCTAACGCAGTGTCATACGTCATAATGTTTACTATCGACAACTAACGTTTACGTTTCTAGGGGCAACCACTTAATGACGCCAACCATAGGGACCAAAGGCCAAACGATGATTTCCGATTTCTTCCGAGTAATTGTCTGTTATATAATGTGGTTTTTGCTCGTCTTCTATCCGGCAGTATATATTTTATTGGTTGTGATACGGAAATAAAATAAAATAAAAGTCTAAAATTATTACCTTTATTAAAATATATTAAAGCTTACCTAACCTTATAATTAGGAGATACCAGCCACAATTTTATCAATAAAATGTTGAGCAAAATAAACTTTTTTATTTTTCATTTTTATTATTGATTTATGACATAAAATAACTATATAGAAAGCATTATTAGCGGTGCAGAAATATTTAAAACCGCGTATATCCACCTTGGTTGTCAATAACGGCCTGGAGCCGGTCACGCATGGATCCAATCAATTTCTGACATATGTCAGTACCCCTAAAACTTTCCCAGACTGTGTGGCAGTGTTCTTTAAGTGCCTCTCTAGTTATTTCGTTTCGATTTGACCATTTTTGGACCATTAAGCCCCATAAATTTTCGATTGGGTTTAAATCGGCACACTTTGCAGGCTACGGAATATCCTTAAAATTCGCTCTGTTATTGTTGAACCAATTTCTAACGATTCTTGCTGTATGAGGTTGCGGTATTTTGAAAAAAATTTATTCTAGCAACTTCTTGTGGATAATATAATCGCAATTTCGGGAGCACACTCTCGTCCAATAAATTAACATAATCCTGAGCAGTGGCTCTGGGTGGTAAATTTACAAGTTCTCCAATGCCTCCTGAACTAATCCAGCCAGACATGTTAGCTGTAATGTGACCAGGCGCATTGTTAGCTCTGACGTGGTCTTCCGCGTATCGCGTGTTGTTAATCCGCCACATACACGTAGTCTGCCCGTTTGGGAAGATGAAAAAGACTTTTTATCGATGAAAGCCGTAGTCGTCCAATCAAAAATTAGATATTGATTTGCGAAAATAAGTAGAGCAGCTTTCTAACTGTCGAAGGGTGCACTTCAAACGTTTCCGCAAAATGACTCGTCGGCGTAAATGCGTCCATCAAGTATTGCCTATGCATCAGGCGGCTCTGCTCTTGAGTTATAACATGCGAACGATGGTTGTTTCGCCGTAAGTCAATAAGATTTCCCTCGTTCCCGTAACGTCGAACCCAACGGCGAACTGTGTTTCTTGTCACATTTGTTCGTCGCAATACCTCGTGAATGCCTACTCCTTGTTCGTGTTAATCAATAATTTGAAGCCTCGCTTGCTCACGATTAGCCGCAAGCATGTTTATTATTTGCAAAATTATAGATTGTGAAAATAATTTTCTTGACTGACACTGACACATGTTAGTAATTAGAAAACCGTGGTTATAGCTTTTTGCAAAGAGTTTATCATTTCAGATTCGATAAAAATTTTAAATGTCTTAACTTGACATTTCAACACTATTGAACTGAAGTTTCGACGTTATTGCATTATGAATGTTCTAACAACATTTAATGGAAAAGGGTCCCAAATTAAAGCTCGTGACTGTACATATCTAGTACAGATTCGTGGCTCTGTTAGCGCAAGTTCGTTTCCGCACAAGAAAAATAGTTTTTTTTTGTGATGAATATTTGTGTTTGTCTTGAGTCTATTAAGAACAGGTTTTTATATTCCATTTTTGAAGCTTTGCTTGTCCCAAAGACTAGATGTCGTTGTGTGTAAGGTCTAGAAATCTTTTTTTGTTGAAATAACAAGATAACCAATGATAGTCAAATTCCATTTTTTTATAAAATAAGGCTTATTAAAACAATCTTTTTGAAATATTATTGCTTAAAATTGTAAAACCCTTTAAAATTTGGAGCATTCGTTGCAATTCTGATTCTACAGAGAGGCACAGATTATAGATATATATATAGAAGGGTTTCGGTCACACAGAATTTGAACATATTCCGCTATTATTATATTTTGAAATTAGTTACTCGCATTGCTTTGATTTTTTTTTTAATGAATAAGTATTTTATTCAGCATTTGGCAGGGCACAGGCTTTAAGCTCGGTTGCACCAACTAACTTTGACGTTACCTAGCCATTTAAGTGGGATATTGTATAAAAATGTGCATAGTCAGCTATTCTTAAGCTTAACTGTCCTGTCAAAGTTCAGCAAACCACTATTGCTGGTTAACTTTAAAAATAGCTGACAATAGAAATTTTCATACAATCTCCCATTTTTGGCGACTGGTTCAAGTTAAAGTTAGTTGGTGCAACCCAGCCATCGATGCTATCGATATGTCATTGTAAAAACATGAAATCCAAATTGTGCGTGTATTAATTTATCCTTCTGGGAGTCGTGCTTTATAGGGGCCAGCCGCCTATCTCAAAGCGAACCCAATAGTATAAGCGTTTACTATACCAATGCTGAAGTCAATGCAGTAGCCTTTGGGTACCGCACAAAATTCCAATACTCTTGGTATCGTAATCGCTTACTATAAAAACAAAATAGACCGGTTTTTTTGTCTTTGGACATGAGCGCGGTCCGATTTCTCTCCATAGTGGCAGCAAAGTTCAGCTTGACTGTGCTGATCCTTCTATTTTACCTTACAAAAATAAACTTTAACATAATATAGGTTTTAATTTACAGTTTACTTATTTATTCATGTCTTTTAACCGCTATCGTTCGATATTAGATTTTTAAAGATAAAATATATTCACAAAAAAATGGGTCTGATGATGAAAAAATGATCGGACGTGTCATTTTATCTTTTGTAAACAAACAACGCCATTTTTCATTTTAGTAATTTAAAGTATTGATTATTGAATTATTATAATTCAATATTGAACGTCAAAGAAGTAACAAGTAAAAAAGTAAATATGCTTCTTCCATTGTGTGTGGTGTTTCTTTGTTACATTTTTAGGTTTGTTCTAAGTACACTGAGAAGTATAAATAGGTAGTGTGCAGCTGGAGGAATTGGTGGTGTGGATGGAGTCGCACCCACTGCAAGCCAGAGTGACCTCATTAAATAGCCTGCAGGCTTAATGTAGTGGGTGACGGCGTTTGAAACCCAAAATTTCCTACAAAAAACTTATAAGTTATAAAGGAATCTAAAAAGTTAATAAACATTAGAAGATCACTAAAAACGTCGTAGAAAATTGTAAATATTTAACGGCAAGATACAAGAATCTACCTATTCAATGTACCTTATGAGGTAGGAAAACTAGCAGTTAAAATTACCTAAAATGAATCAATTGATATGGCACCTATTTGGTATAATCTAGATACCCTTTTTATCTTTGATCAGTTTACTGCAGGTATACCTAACTAACGCTGATGGAACAATAGTATTTAATCATCAGCACAACACAAATGAAAGAAACTAAAGTTAACAAATCGTACTGTAAACATAGTAGGTAGGTTATCAAAGTGGGTTAGAAGAATAAAACCAATTAAACCTGACTCAGAATCTATTTGCAGTTCGTGTAAACATAACCTTACTTCACTTAATATTCACTTTTTCTGGTAATTTAATCATAAATCATTAAAATACTTACATGATTACCTTAATTGTCACATTCTTTAACTGGTTTTCAAATCACGACACTGATTAAACCTAAATTTAACAAAATTCCAAATTAACGTAACATATATGTTGTATCACAGAGTACATTGTTGGGTTGCATAGTAGCCTTAGGTAACTCTGGACATAACTATATCTTTAGAAATATATCCGAGGCCGGATATGTTACAACTCCTTCACTTTGCGTGAAATAAACATGTAGTTTTTAGTATCATTTCTGCTTTGTTACGGGCACGTGAATATCTGTTAGAAAAATATAATATAGATATCAAATAGTATCTATCTATAACAAACGAGGGATATATTAAGCGGTTATGGATATGCGAAGCGGATACATATCTTTAATCGGAATGATATGTGACATATCCAATCTTTGTCCGCAGTTACTTAGCCCATGGCTATTGCAAAGACTACAAAGCGAAAGACGCGGGTCAAGGTCATTTTTGTTTACACGAATTGCAAATAGATTCTGCGTCAGGTATAGGTACCTATTTCTATGAGGCAGAAAGCAGATACTTTCCTACAGCAAACACCGGGTGCACATTCGCAGTCTTCCATGAAGACGAAAATTGCCTAGTATGGTAGGAAGGCGCAAAGAGGCGCATGAGTACAGGACATAACTCAGGAGTACACTGCTTAAGCACCACTGCTGGTATACCGTCTGGCCCACGACGACTTATGAACGTCTAGGGAAAACAACGCCCGCCGGAGCTCTCGCTGTGTTATAGAGATTTCCAGCATGATCTTCAAGTCAAGTCAAGTCAATTAGCTCCTTATATGATCCGTTGCGGCGTTATTAAGTTACAAATAAACTTACAAACTTTAACTTTTAATATAACATAGTTGAATGTAGGTAGGTAGGGCTTAGTTATATTACCCCTCTCTTAAGAACTTAGGGTCAGTGAAATAAGATTCAGCGGGCCATCATTTTTAATTTATCCCTTATAATTTTAATCACCTGTATAAGATTATTTAAGTGTAGCTCGTACAAATATTGGCCAATACAGGGTCGTCTTTGTTTTTATATTAACATCGGGGAGTGAAAATGGTAAAAAGGTAAATAGTACACAATAAGTACTTAACTACTGCGTTTTAGTTTTATTATAGGTACAGTTATCAATTAATTTATAAAAAGTTTTTTTTTTTAACATGTTGCGGTATTTTTATTTATCTATACCAAAATTATACAACAGAAGATCCTGCTTAGAATTTTGAGGTACTAAAGATCCTTGAAACATCTTGTACATTACCCCTTGTCTCCCCGGCTAAAACGGTCCTGGATAACTTACTGTTCGGTGTTCATTTACTTTAGCATACGTCGCCAAATTTTCCGTATACGTGAAACCCGGCAGACGCCACAAATATTTATAAGCTATGCTCGTAGACTATAAATTATATTAGATGTCTCGTAAGTGGGAGCTTATTGTTTCTATCATCTCGCTACACTAACTACAGATAACTTTTTAGATGATTTTATTTTCGCCTATATCTTTTTGTGTATTGCCCTTAGAAAAGTCTTTAAAAAATAATAAAGGTTTTGAAGTTACTTTTTTCTCGACTATATGTTTTTGCATTAGTAGAAAAAATCGTTACATTTGTGTCCCTTCTCTTACTTTTTAAATACGCGTTTTAAGAATTGGAATTTCATGATATTTGTTTGGAACGTTTAGATAACATATTTTATTTCATCATTAAATATAATACTTGGAACTTTTTCATCCTTTAAATTAGTTTTTCTCGTACCAATTTGATAACTTTAATTCATTCTTTACGAAAAGGTCAAAAATATATAAAATGCCAGATAATATTAAAAATGCCAGATAATATTAAAATTGCCATGGTTTTTTTTTTACGACTAAGGTGGCAGACAAGCTTACGGTCCGCCTGAAAGTAAGCGGTCACCGTAGCCTATGGACGTTTGCACCACTAGGGGTACCCAAACGTTCGCGGGAGGAAGTTTCTCTGAAACCGCACTGTACACGACCATTTTGGTTATAAAGTGTGACAATGAATTACGTGCCGATGGCAAGCGGTGAGAAGGTAGAAAGTAGCCGTGGGAATCATTCAATTCAAGCGGTAGAACACACATAGGGAGGCAAAATCTCTCCTCAGACTTAAGGGCTCGATACGGCAAGCAGAGGCAACTCGCCCTAAAGAGCGCTGGTGCAGCGACCTCCCATAAATAATATATTATCTACCTCGTTATTAAGTATAAACAATACGTTTTTAAATTATACTTAAAGTAATTAATTAATATGTTTCGATTTCTCATTATGTAAACATCGCATTTAACGAAAAACATTCCGTACACACACAGTTAACTCAGGATTTGGTTTGGAATTTCACTAAGACTGAGTCACAAGAGCGCTAGCAATTGCGCTCCTATGATACGAATTTCAGTACAGAGACTTAAGAGTATACACTTCGCGGCGCCTCGCAGCGGGCTTCATACAAACGAATTTGTCATCTGTATTTGACATTTACTGATCAATCACTGTGAAATTTCTTAGTCATAATCCGAAGCCGAATACCTAGGTCTGCAGTTTTTCCAAAATCTTGTAAAACGTTCTATTAACTAAAAATCTTTTTAAAACCATTTGTATGAAAAACTAGAATCCTGTATACCTTTTGAACTATAAAATTTGATAAAAAACTGGCACACTGCAGACCTAGATATTTATTATTAGAACATGTCTTCAAAATTTCGTGGTGTTTGATTAGCAAGTGTCAAAAATAAGTGAGAAATTCGTTTGTATGAAACCCGGTGCGAGGCGCCGCGAAGTGAATCCTCTTAAAGCTAAAATCAACGAGTTTGAAAGAGAAAGATCGACACAGTCCCACACGTGAAACAGAAGATTTTGTATGAAAAATTTGCAAAATGTGCGCCGCTCCCGGGCTACATAAAGTAAAATACTGTTGCCAGCTTGACCTCCGCCGTCGATCCGGTCAGCGCACTTTTGCTGCTCTCATCACAACCATTTATTTAGGACGTGTGCGCGAGTTTTTGATTTACAGATTAAATAGAATAATAAAAGATGAGCAGTTAGGCATTTCTATGTTTTTTAGTGCACACCCATTAAAAATGGTCACGAGCCGCCTTTAACGTCAATTGAGCTTGGGATCGTTGACAATTCTCACAGCCCGTCGTTGAACCTAGTCAAATGGGCCATGCTGGTATCCGGATGCACCCGCCCAAAGATGGCAGCAGTACTCCATATGGGGCCGGACTTGCGACTTGTAAAGTAGCAACTTTTGCCCCGACGTGAAGTACTACTGCTTTGCTCTGTTGAGAACACCAAGCCAGCTACACCTTGTCCTGCAGATGGTCTCGGAACTGAACATTGCTGGAGATGTGAACACCAAGGATCCCAATGCTCTTGGAGATGGAGAGGGGAGTGTTCTGGAATTGTGGGACCACAGTGAATGGGGTTTTCTTAGACGTAAATGCGCAGACTTGTGTCTTTGTAGGGTTGAATCGGACCAAGTTTTCCCGTCCCCAGTCAGAGACCTCGGACAGTGTGGTCTCGATTTGAGATAGAAGTTCTCCGCGGTTTTCCTCTACAACGGAACGAGGGATGTTTGCACGACCCGTGTAATAAGCGTTTCCAGTACTGTCATCTGCATAGCAATGAATTTTGTTGATTCCCAAAATGATGGTTTTACCCAAATAATTAAATGTTTTAATTAAATGAATCAGCTTGTTCAGTAATTTACAGATAAAACAATTCGATGGCAGGACGATCGTAACGTGTTTTAAGTAATCAAACGTTTATACATATAAATTGGTGATGTTGTATGTTTAGAAAAAATCTAAAATGGATAATAAGTTGCTGTAAAATATATGCAGATAATAACACATTTTCATTTGTGAAATATTGATAGTTAGGTACATATATTTATTTGTAATGCAATTTGTATGAAAAAAGTAAAGTAAAAGAATAAGTGTCATATTATAGTTATATATATTTTATTCCAGTTCTTTGTCTACATCAAGTCAAGTACATGTAATTTAAATAAGTATATGTAGGAATACTTTAACTTACCACAGGCAGGCGAAATTGAGGACAAAACTATAATGTTTTCTACATGTCATTTTATAGCAAAAGGGTAAATAGAGGTGATATGAGTAAATGAACAAAAATAAATTTAAAATTAAAACTAAGCAAAGGAGACTAATGGCCTTTACTATTAAAAACCTATTAAGTAGGTAACTAGTTATTAAATAAGAAAAATAATGTCAACGTCTGGCCTGTGTAGAGATCCATAGATGATGTTCCAAATCTCTAATCACACATAACAGGAACAATGACAGCTGTTATTTACTCAAAAAACTGCAACGCGCTGTGTGGAACTTGAAATCGATCGCGTGAGGAGAGGCGTAGGCTCCGCTAGCTTACTCAAATGCAATTAACTCGTAACGATATTGGCTCCACAGAGTATATTGTTACAAAAAGAAATATAGGTGTCAATCAAAATTTTATGAGTAATCTGACATCTCTGTCTGTTTAAAAAAAAATAAAAAGAATAAGTTGCCAGCTTTAACAAAACTCACTTTAAAAACTCCTAAAAGTGCGTTCGTTTTGGGGTAAAATATCAAAATTCAAAAATGTGTATACATTGCCGCATAAGAGAGTTACTCATTTTGTGTAGACGTATATCATGCACTAACAGCTAATTAAAAAAGCTAACAGCTAATTAAAAAAGCTAGTAGCTAGCTAGTGAAATAGCTGTGCTCTTGGTGGGTCCCACACAATTTGATTATAAGGCTCAAAAAAACGGACCGCGTCACTTGGTGTAATGACATGCTTACTAGATTCAACTAAGGAACGTCAAATGGTGTGGGATATAGTAAGAGGTGACTAAACATGAATTTATTGCTACGATCCTAAAACAAAGCAGCAGTCGAGCGTATGGGTGTTTTAGATGAGCCGAAACTTACCAAAGTGGCGCGCGTGCAAAGTACCTCGAAGCGGATGATTGCTTCTTTTTTAAAAAAAACTGAACTAGTGACTACTGTTGCTTTAGAGAATCGTCATACCGTTTTTTTTTGCCGTAAATGGCGTATTATCTTGCACCACGATAATGCCAGTTGTCACACAGCCAGTCAGACAAATGAATGACCTTATGAGCCATCCTGCATACAGTACTGACCTGGCACTCCTGACTTTATTTTTGTTTCCAAAAATTAGGAACCAGTTACACGATCAACGATTTTCATCACCAGAAGTGGCTGTCAAAGAGTCTGAAAAACATGTTTTCGTGGAGGAGAGGCATCAATGTTTACAAAATTGGTTTTTTCGTACGAAAAAGTGTATTTAAGCTAACAAAGAACATTTTGAGAAACAATAAATTCATTTTTGACCATTTCTAGTAATTTCAGAAACCTTTAGTGCACCCACGTAGTAGCTATATGCATGGGAAGGCAGAGGAAATCAAGAAGTGGCGCGCCTTAAAAGACACTAATATTCGGGTTGTTCCCCTGTGTCCAACTAGTTGTACAAACAAGGATTTTTTTTCCTCGTAGTCCAACTAAATAGTTGAACATTGGAAAACCGAAATTTACAGTGCCCGTTGTACAACTGCATGGCCAGTTGGACCACTGCCCCAAAATGATAAAATAAAAGCTTTTAACCGACGTCAGCATTGGACTGAATATCAACTGAAATGATGATGAAGGAATAGTTCGTGGGTGACGTCATACTTTTCCGTATGCCTTTCTTAATGTAGTGTGGGGGACACAGTAAACCAAAGCATTATACTAGGGTTATTTTACATTAAAATAGAAAAGTAAACTTAAACCTTAACTATAAGCTGAAACAATATTTTCTTCATGTTTTTTTTTTAAAAAAGCAATTATGTTTGAAACGTCTGGGATTTATTTTAAAAGGATAAAGCATACACACTTCTTGTAACCCAAGTTTTTAGGCCTTTCGACCGTGTGCTTATAAGCAAAACAAGCGATTAAGAGCGTAAAGAGTGTTTTGCGCCTATGTTGCCGATTTTTTATACCTATTGTGATATTTAAGAAAAAGTCACTAGGTCACTTCAACTTTGATTGTAGTCTAAATCTTCGGCCTCTTTCCAAGACTTATAGCTGACTCTGTTACGACAGTGGAAGCAAGAAAGTCCACGTACGTAATGAGAATAAATTGGCTTCTTTGCATTTCGTCTACTAAATTCAGATTTCAGTATCATAATGTGTTAACTACTTGCTGATTGCCGGTCAGGCTCAGTAAGTTGTTCACCTTTACTACTAGTGTGTTGTTTTCCACCTACCACTTTAGTGAAACCTAATTCAGAGCACAAAGAACCGCAGGTTAGTAATAAGGTAAAACCCAAAACTCTTCAAAACTGCTACTTTATTAACATAGATAGACCTGCAGTAACTGTCTCTTTGTCTTCCAGCACAACTGTTGCGAAATGACTCGTCCGTCCAAAGAATGAAGCAATCATCTTGTTTCCTTCACTTCTTCCTTTCTTTACTTTTGTTGGCAAATCCTCTAAAAGAAACTCCCACTCCACTTCCACTGTGCAGATTGTCTTATAATTTCGGGTTCGTCACAATATATTCAACTTTTATCACCTGTGACAATGTCAAATACAGCATTAGAGTTACTTTGTTGTACTTTTTTAGCATTTTGTAGCACCAATATACGCGACGTCGTTTTTAGTCTTTGATCAAATTATGGGTAATAAAACATCTAGTATGTACATAGCGTCCTAACGCTTAAATGCTCATGTAAGATTTTTTGCACCTGACGCATACCAATGCCTAAGTTTGCCCAAATCTGTTGGTAGGTCACTCTCTTATCAGTCTCTAACATGCGCTGCACAGTAATGATGTTATTAGACATTTACGACCACACTTAAACCCACTGAACCAGTTGTGAACAGTGGCATGTGTAAGAGCTTCATTCCGAAAGAATGTTCAAAGTCTATGATAACTTTGTTGTTATAATTTTCTCACCTTACATTCATTTTGACGCACTACACACACTTTTTAAATTGCCACCAGTTTATAGATATAAATGACAGATGAATTTCATATATATTATGAGTTTTGTGTTTATATTTGTGAAAGGAAAAACTGACGTGATAGGAAGCAGTACTAGTAAAAGTTATAAATAAATACATAACAATCCAAGATTAGTAGCTAACATTGCCTGTTTTTCCTCTGAAAGTAGTAACCTTCGTCGATAGTTATCGAGTAGCTAGTTTGTGTGCCATGGTTTCCTAGTATACATAATTATCAGTATCGCTATTTAATTTAAATTTCTAATAAGGTTAAAAAGGTCGAATTTTTGTCACTGCTATGGTAGTACAAGCAACCTTGAATTCTCTCTCTTTTTCCCCAAAAATTTATATTGTTTTTATTAAGATACACAATTGATGACGTTGGTTGTTGAGAAAAAAATGACGATATAACTATTTCCTATATTACTGTTATCATTTAGTTTTTTATTACGTCATAAAAAAAAATTGAGTACAAATAATCGAGAGATTGATGGGATTGGTATTCCGTTAACCAAACGAATTGTAACGCCGGACCCTTGTCATTGCTAGGGTTTTAGCTATTTTGGAACCTTTAGGGCTGGCTCGGGATGACGGTAAGAAATTTGACTCTGGTGTCCTGGAAGTTGGGGCGACCGCTGATTTGGGATGCAACATCCATTACTTTGTTTTTATACCACTAAAGTGGCAAACAAGCACACGGTTCGCCTGATGGTAAGCGGTTGCTGTGGCCTCTATGGAGGCTTGTAGCACCAGAGGTATCATTTGCGCGTTGTTGACCTTTCAAAAATCCAATAACTTCTTTCTTGAAGAACCCCATGCTGTAGTCCTAAGAGAAAACCTTGGCACTCCCTGCCTCATTTCGTTGGAGGAAGTTTCTCTGAAACCGCACTGTACGCGACCATTTCGGTTCTAAAGTGTGAGAATGAATTCCCTGCCGTTGGCGAGCGGTGCGATGGTAAAAAGTAGCTGTGGGCATCATTTCGAACAATTGTACACCCATGTGTCCCATTGTACACGTGGTAGAACACACACAGGGAGGCAAAGTCTCTTCT
The DNA here is from genome assembly GCA_946406115.1 of Apoda limacodes. NCBI lineage: Eukaryota > Metazoa > Arthropoda > Insecta > Lepidoptera > Limacodidae > Apoda > Apoda limacodes. The sequence continues at coordinate 28,028,773 of OX291555.1, read as the reverse complement.
CAGACTTAAGGGTTCGATACGGCAAGTGAGTGATCGTCGACAATTCTCACAGCCCGTCGTTGAACCGAGTCAAAAGGTCCAAGTTGGTATCCGGGTACTTTGGCGCTGTCACATTTACGGGCTACGAGTCAAAATGCCGGGTCTAGGGCAAACATTACGGTATACATATTGTAGTCCTGTTTTTTTCTTTCTATTTTAATAGCTTTGGCAAGGCTAAGGATTGTGCTTTATATACAGCCTTGTTATTTTTTGTCTAAATTTTTATTTATTGTTAGCCCTAGCTTTGTAATCACGTGTGTATTCAATTTGATTGAATTTAAATAAACTGTAGGACTTTGTAGTGTGTGTGTATGTTAGCTACGAAAAAGGAATTATATTATGATTAGGTACTCATTTGTTGTTAGTGTAGGTACTCTTTGGTAGTAAGTGAGTCACTCCACTCCTCCTTTTTAGGGTCCCACTGATATTCAGTGCTTTGCTCATTGTGAGCACAGTTATGCTGAGTGGGATACCCATTTGGCTAATAAATGTATACAGTAAAGTTTTGATAGTATTTAAATTTAAGATATTTTTTTGTTAGCTATATGATATATATTTATGTAGATGTATGTGTGCGATTGTGTGTGTTTGTATGTTTACATGTACATATATACCAATTATTGTACTCTACCATTTATTGTATGTTTATTAGTCAAATAAATGTGTTTCTTTTTCTATATATTTAAAGCTTTTGGAGTGGAGACCATGGATTCTTGGAAGCCCGAAGCTCGTAGCTTATATAAAGAACTAACAAAGCTCCTCTTCATGGCAAAGCTGCTAACCTCCTAGCTAAATTGTCCACTGGTATAGTAATTTAGACGATTTTTTATTTATAGATTTTTAAGTAGGTTAATTTAACTAGTTTCTAAGTATTGTATTTTTCTTAGGATTCGTCTATTTGTAATTGGTATTTCAAACACGTTAGGTCGAGGTATTTGTAATTAGTATTTCAAATACTTATTGCCTCAAAATGCATTATACATACATACACACCTTTAGCGATCGTCAAAAAACAAACAAGTAATTATATGAACAAGAATAAACCGTTAAAAAATTAAACAAACGTACATAAACTACCAAATACACTTATAAGCACAAATCATTACTTATATTACCTTACAATAAAATAAATTCTCGCGTATTTCAAAAACTGTATTTTTTTAAACTACCTGTAATAGTCAGAGCTAAGTAACCATGTTGTATAAGAAATATTTTAATATAAAAGGTTCACATCAAACTGGAAGAGATGCCGTTTACGCGGACTCTTGCCAGAGTATAAATTTGGTTTGCAAGTGGCATACCCTCTCTAACAAGACAAGGTGTCACTTGAAGACGACCCACGGCCAGAAAGGCCGATCGAGGTGACCACTGCGGTAATTATTCAAAAAGTCGAAAAATTAATACTCAAAGATGCCCGACTAAAGAAGAAACAGCTCGTAGAAATGGTTGGACTATCAGATACAACCATTTCAAAAAAAAATCACGACCATCTTAGCATGACTAAATTAAGCGCAAGATGGGTGCCGAGAACGCTCACGCTTTCTCAATAACACAGCGCGTGAAGTGTTCTCGTGCATTTTTGGACCTCTGTAGGAAAGACAAAGATGAAATGTAAACAGGACTCTATGCAGTGGCACAGAAAAGAAGCCACGCCACCAACCAAGAAGTTCAATAAATGCCCCATTACTTACGGCGCTGGCTGGACAATTTCGTAGTATTATTTATTCACATACCCATTTGATGTGATTGCAACAACAATGCTAACTTAAATACATAAGTTTAAATGTATTAATTAAATAGTTCAAAGAACAATAATAATTTAGGGGATTAGTCTTACATTTTAGTGGATTTGAAGTCGGTTTATCTTTTAGTTAAAAAAATAAATTATTTGTAAGGTTCCTTACTTCAAAAGAAAAAAAAAACCCTTAAATTATAACTTTGTTGTCCGTCTGTCTGTCTGTCTGCCTGTCTGTCAAGACCCAAGACTTCAGGAACGTGTAATAGTATCACGTTTAAATTAATGTCAAATACTGAGGTCTACGGTCCTTTGACGCTGTAAAAAAGCAAGCTTGTATGTCAAAAAATATGGCCAAAATACGTCTACTTTTGTTGCATATTTGGGTATTCACAATCAAATCAAAACCTATGGGGTACTTCTCGTTGTCCTAGAATAATGAAATTTGACATGAGGAAAGGCCATCACGAAAATAGGGAAAAATCCGAATTTTGGTAAATTATAATATTAACACATTTCAAAAAAAGTTTCTCCGTTTGTCTGTCAAGACCTTTTTACACAAGAACGCGTGGAGGTATCAATTTGAAATTAATATTTAATAGTAAAATCGACGGACACTTTATGTTTAAAAAAAAACAAGCTTCTAAGAAAAAAAAAAATTAGTGTCGGACAACCGTCCGGAATCGTGACAACTTGTGCCTTTCACTTTTTATGTCTGTCTCTCTCGCTCTTAGGCGGGCTAACCATGCCGCGTGCCTCTCACTCGCTCTCATTGTGAGCGCATATCGTGAGCGGAGCGTAACGCAGTTTCTTGAAGTGTCACCCGGCAAACCAATTTATAAGACGTTGTCACGTCAAAAACTGCCCAAAATACCTTAATTTTTATCGCATATTGTGACATAAATAAATCAAAACCTATGGGGTAATACCTGTTGACCTAGGAGACTTGATCTTATAATGGAAGAGCTATCTACATATAATAAGTTTGTACGGAACCCTCAGTGCTCGAGCCAGACTCGCACTTGGTCGGTTTTTTTTGAAGTGAAAACTTCTTTAGCGGCGTTGTGTACTTTTTTTGGTATGGGTAAAAAATGGTCAACTCGCGTCAGGTCACGTGTCCTGATCGTGAAAATTCGTAAGACGGATGGAGAGTAGACAGCTGGCGCGGCGTAGGAGTGGGAGTATCCCCCTCTCTTTCTACGGCGCGGCGAAAATGTATGCCTGCGCCTGCTGTTTCGTTTAGGCGGCGCAGGGCGCTTGCGAGAATGGTCGTGTGTGTTTATGTTACAGCGTGCTACGCGCATCCATGGATGGTGACAGCTGATGGCTCGACCGTCTGTGTAGTGGCCATACTGCTGTGTATTCGTAAAATTCGTGTATATAAAGTGTTTAAAATATGGCAATTGAACAAAGTGTATTTGTAAAATACGGAAACCGTAATGCCACGCCTATTATAATTTTTATTTTTAGTATTCGCGATTATGAGTAGTACAAGGAGGTTGGATATGAAATTTTAATTCTGTGACAGATTGCGATGTCAAATATACTACGTCAAAAAAGTAAATGAACAAACATTATTATTTCTTGACAATGTCAAAGACATGTCTTGTGACATATTTGAGTGTTAAGCGCGAATCGTGTGTAAAGGTTTTCACTTCTGCCGGCACTCCCGGAGTGCAACTCATTCTTTGTTTATAATTTTGAGTTGCCCTTATAAACAAATTTCTGATGGTCCTTAAAGTCAATATTAAAGGAACTAAGAACTTTTTCATTTTTTTTCGAAATCCTAAAAACAAACGACTGACAAAACATGACGAAACTATAAGCGTTAGAATTACTTTATAATATTTGTCGACGCAGGTATATACATACCCACCGCTTAAGAACAGATATGACGAAACTGTATAATCGCTAACGTTTTTACCCTAAAATTGACTAGTGGAAGAACAGATGGACATGGCGAAATCCGTTTTTGCTAAATGACTACGGAACCCTTATATCTGACAAACAGATGGACGCATAGGTATGACGAAGCTAAAGATTAACTACATAACATTCGGTTTTAACGACGGAGCACTAAGAATTAAAAAGTCAAAATCAGTTTTTTTTGCAATGTCAAATGCACAAAATGTCAATATGGTCATCGTAAAATGCTGTACGTTTTATTTTTTAAATTTGTTACGCGTGAAACTGTTTGCAGAATCTTTTGAAACGAAAAGCCGCGAGCTCTTAATTTTCTTGTTCTTTTTTTGAAATCAAAATGTATTTTGTATGAAAACAATCTGCAGCTTTTACCACATACTTCGCAAAAACATCCTCAGATCTCCGCAATAGTGCTCAAAACGCGGCGAAAAAAATGTAGTCACTGCGCATTTTACAGATAAAGGTTTTCTTTAAATTTAATTGATAGGCTCCAAATCGTATGGTTTTAGTGAATTTTAAGGCCAATAATATTTCCTATCAAATTCTGTACTACTCAAATTTAAAGCACGTACCAATCTGATGCCTTACGATTTTGAATACGCACCGCAACACGCCGCACCGCAGTGCACCTAGCCTTAGAATGCGCGTCATATAAATTTGCACGTATTAAAATGCAGAACATAAATTCCATCGTATATTCTGCCGTACAGAACCTAAACCGTCGTAAGTTCACTTTTGGTGTTTTTTAGTTTATATATTACGGGTTACAACAGATAAAATTATCTTTTAGGCAAACTAATCAAAATTTTAATACGATAATCAGAAGTTTGATTTTAAAAAATCATTTTTGTCGTATAAGCGCATTTTTTGCTTCAAAATTAACAAGAAACTAGCTAATGTGACGGAAAACCATAAGCGGCAAATTAATTGATACCAAAAAATTTTAATATACAGATTAAAATGTCGTAACACATTAGATTATACCATCATTAAATAAGTAAAGTAGACAATAAAATACCTATCAATTACTTACTAAATTGCCATAATTGTTTCCCTACCTACGTTGAGTTTGTACGACAAACGTTGTCATACTATTTTTTGTATGAAGTTAACTAACTAAAGTGTCGTACTGACTCTCTTTAATTCATTTTAGTTGGTATTATGTAGCAATTATACGAAGGAAAACTAATTAAACTGACGTAAGTATGTGTAATAAGACACTATAATTAGTTTTTATATTAATAAAGTTAGTTCAAACCTACTGGTTAAAATATAATAAAAGTAAATTGACTACTGCAGTTTAATTGGTAAAGTTTAACAAAATGTATCTAAAGGTTGTACATAGAAAAAGAGTATTCGGATCTCTACGTTGTTTTAGTTATTAGATATAGTGTGTGTTGGATTAGATCTCAACAAACAAAACTACTTTTGAAATCTCCGGATACCAGCTTCGCCCTTTTGACTCGGTTTAACGACGGGCTGTGAGAATTGTTGACGATTCCGAATTCACTTGCGGTATCGAGCCCTTAAGTCTGAGGAGAGACTTTGCCCTCTGTGTGTGTTCTACCGCTTGTACAATGGGTTGTGTCCTGAGGAATTGTTCGAAATGATGCCCACGGCTACTTTCTACCATCGCACCGCTCGCCATCGGCAGGGAATTCATTCTCAAATTTTAGAACCCAAATGGTTGCGTACAGTGCGGTTTCAGAGAAACTTCCTCCCGGGAACGCTTAAGTTGTGGAATGAGCTCCCTACCAAGGTTTTCTCCAAGGACTACAGTATAGAGTTCTTCAAGAAAGAAGTTATTAGATTTCTGAAGGGTCGGCAACGCGCAAGTGATACCCCTGGTGTTGCAGGCGTCCATAGGCTACTGTGACCGCTTACTATCAGGCGGACCGTAAGCTTGTTTGCCACCTTAGTTGTATTAAAAAAAAAAAAAACAATTTATGTTTAAAATATGGGTTTGACCAGAGTAAAAGGTCGCTCATGCCTCCCACTATGGGTGGTATACACTAAAAAACCGGTTAGGTGCGAGTCGGACTCGCGCACCGAGGTTTCCGTAAAAGGTAAACTGAATTGAGGGACAAACTTAACTTTGCCGTAGGACAACTGTTGTCCCAATACATCGACATAGGTCGCGGTTAGTTTACCAACTACAATAAATTTATAATTGAAAATAATATTTTTTTTGTGATGTAACAACAAATATAGGGTTTTAAGATTTTTTGCTTCATGTGTGCTACATGACATTGCTTCTTGCCAAAATTCATGATTCTAGGTCAACGGGAAATACCTCATAGGTTTAGATTTATTTTTGTCACAATATGCGTCAAAAATAACCATATTATGGGCATTATTAGTTAGTAGATATTGCTGAAGTTATGGTAAAAAAAACGATTTAGATCTCTATTATAAAAAACAATTTTCTGATTCTGAATATGATAAAGTTTATTGCCTAAAATCGAAAAAAAACCCAACGTTTTCGCCTCGTAGTATTCCTTAAGGAATAGACAACAACAGAAAACTTAACATAATTAAACAGCTGGGACCTTTGATGCCTGAGAACAGGCTAGCATTTTGGTAATATTTATTTAAATACAATAATAATTTAAACGATACAAAGGTATCTTTTGATTTGGATTAAATTCATTATCTTACTTATTATGCCGCATTTTTTTAACTTTCTTTTGACGTGACAACGTCTTATAAATTGGTTTGCCGGGTGACACTTCAAGAAACTGCGTTACGCTCCGCTCACGTTATGCGCTCACAATGAGAGCGAGTGAGAGGCACGCGCCCGCCTAAGAGCGAGAGAGACAGACATAAAATCATTGTCACGTAAAACTTTCGCCCGTATACCGACTTTACAGGCAACCAGTTTTTTTTTGTTTTCTTTGTTTGTAAAGAAAACATTCATCAATTACTTTATAAATACTTTTTTCAATAGTTTTTTTATTGAGATCTCTACAATTTGTTCATATCATGTTTTAGATAGCTTAAAGTAGTAGTAAAGCTGTCTATGTAAGACAGCTTTTAAGGGAAAAATTTTACTAATTGGGTCAAATTACCTACAATAAAAACAAATTTGTGATCTTAAGTCTTACCCATAAAACTAATCTTTTAACTAGGTATCTATTATAGGAAACAAAACATACTTGGGAAGTGGTATAATATTGGGCATTCTAGCTCACTTTCGTTCGCTCGAAGTTTTCCAAGGAAAACTCCTCGCTCTCTCCAGTGTCGCTGAATGCCCAAAATTATGTGCCTGCTTCCTAGGATTTTGTTGCATTTGGAGACTTGAAGTGATAAGTGTCTTTATTTTTAATATGCTCGTTAAAGGTAGACCGTCTCATTCACATCAAAGCCATCTGAAAGAACGGACATGAAATATGTAAAACAATCACATTCACTAAATGTTGACGAAGTCAAAGTTGATGGTTTAAAACATGTTAATTTTCGGCACGAAAAACTGTTGCCTAATACGATTAGATGTTTAATTTGCGGCCCGTCAAATAGTGATAAAACAAATCCAGTAATTGGTCTTCTGTTACATTAGCACGGTTTGAATTTTAAAAATGTTTATGTGTATTCTAAGAGTTTATATCAACCTAAATATGTATTTCTACAAAAAGTCTTGATTTTGGTGCCGGGACTTTCATTTACAAAGTATTATGGAAATGAGGAAATTATAAATTTGAAAGAAGCTAAACAGAATTCTGTATTTATATTTGATGATGTAGCATGCGAAACCCTGAACAATATTCGAGATTATTTTGCCATGGGTAGACAATTAGACATAGATGTATATCAATGCTTTTATTGAAATCAAACTTATACAAAAATACCAAAACAACTTGTTAGAGACAATGCAAACTTAATAGTGCTTTTTAAGCAGGATAATGTAAATTTGAAACATATTTACAATTAGCACGTTAACAATGATATGACATGGAAAGAATTCAAGCAGATTTGTACAGATATATGGCGTGAGCCTTACAGTTTTGTTGTAATAAATAAGGATTGTGAAAAAAATAAAGGTTGTTACAGAAAAAAAATCGATACTTTCATACTATTTGACAACTAAGTTGTATAAATAAGTATTTCTTTTAATATAATCGCCATAACATTATGAACAGCTAACTAATAATTACCTATCTAAAATGGAGGAAAAATTAAAGCGACAGATTGTAAATGCTACGGAATCCGTGAAAAAAAAGAACGGAAAATGAAAGATATTGAATCTTATAACCAATCACTGATTGAAACTGTTTTTAGACCAATAACGAAACCTATGAATCAAATAATAGACAAAAATAATGGAATGGCTTATGTAAAAGTAAACCGTTTGTTGTAAATATTTTGACAGCTATGGAGATCTAAAACCAACCAAAGAATTAGTTAATTATTTAAAAAGTGAAGACATTTTCTATAACTACACACAACATCAAAGTCTTAATTCTGTAAACTGTGGGCAAGTGTTTGAAATATCTGGCAAGATTTTGGAATAAAGATATATATTATTATCTTTTGTTTTATTTATATCAATCGCACTATGACGTTCACACTGTCAATAAGCGTCCTCAGTACTACATCGTATTCACTTACTCTACAACTTGAAGGCAAATATGAGTGTGGGCTATTATATTTGTCCACATTTAATTCCATACCGAAAGTTGATAGTACAAATAATGCATTTTATTATGGAGTTGACGAAGTTATAAAAATACCAGAAGGCACTTATGAAGTTCAAGATATCAACGACTTCTTTTAATCTAATATAAAAACGCCAAAGTTGACTTGAATTGCAGTAATGATACGTCGAAAACATCGATATTTTGCACAAAAGACATAGATTTTACAAGAAAAGATTCTTTGAGAAGTTTACTAGGATTCGATAAGCGGGTTTACAAAGCAAATAAAATACACGAGTCGCAGCTTCCAGTTAACATTCTATCATTGACCGTGGCAAGAGTTGAATGTGATATAGTAAGCGGATCGTTTATTAAAGGCAAACCCAGTCATATCATATACGAATTCGTTCCTACTGTACCACTATAACCGTTTGATAAATTTGCGTGGGGAAGAAGTTCAAATATATTTACATCTTAAAAGAAAATGATAGATTACAATCAATACAGAATAAAATTATTAGTTCCACCCGAACTATCTGCAAGATAACACCCACAAGAAAACGAAAAATAAAATTAACAAACGAGAATAAGCAATTCCTAGAATAATCAATTACGAAAATGAATATTTTGGACTTTTATCATCACCTCATAATTACAACTCTATTGATCGAATCGAGTTTCACTCATATAAGCCATATGTTACAAGTTTTAACCGTAACGATGAGATTCGTAAACCTATAAAGCAACAGGATTTGTATGTATTACCATCCGTCAGCACTTTGTACTTAGAAGGGACTGTTAATGTTCATAAAGGAGATTCAAAAGCACTTGTTAATAAAGTTCAATTCACCAATAATCCTTTAATGTTTCTTTTTCAAGATATTCGATATGAACTAAATGGTATTGAAATAGATAAAATAAAAAATGCGGGTATTACTACCACTATGAAGTCTTTAGGATCGATAAATAAGAGTGAATCAAAGATGTCAAAAATTTGAGGTTGGGATGTAGATGGAACGATAAACGTACATGGAGGATCTTTTTCAGCTTCTATTCCTCTTTAAATATTATGGGATTTGCTGAAGACTATAAAAAAGTAATTATAAATTGTAAACATGAATTTTATTGAGAAGTAATACAAACTTAAACGCTATGAAACTAAACGCTGGAGAATCTGTAGCAGATATTGATATACACAAAATCATTTGGCGTGTACCACACATAAAAGTATCAGATGAAGAAAAGATAAATTTACTTAGAGTTTTGGAAACTGATCGAACTTTACAACTTACTTTTAGAAACTGGGACCTGCATGAATATCCTTTGTTGCAAACTACAACAAAAAGCACATGGGCAATTAAGACTTCATCTCAAATCGGAAAACCTAGCTATGTTATTATCGGTTTACAAAATAATCGTAAAAATAATGCTCATGAAGATATGTCGCAATTTGATCATTGTTACTTGCGTGAAGTTAGCGTACACCTAAATTTAACGTACTTCCCCTATGAAAATTTAAACTTCAGTTCCTCTAAGGATCAGATTGCTTTATTATATGAGCAGTATGTAAGATTTCAACAGTCATATTATGGTCGTCAATCACAGCCAGTGCTGAGCATAACACCGTTTAAGGAAAAAGCACCGTTATTTGTAATTATCTGTTCTAGACAAAACGATAATTTAAAAATAGGACCTGTAGTGGACGTGAGAGTCGAATTTGAGTGTGAGGGAGATATCTCGGATCAGATTTCAGCTTATTGTCTTATTCTCAACGACTGTATTGTGGAATATAGACCGCTTATAGTAACATTGTTTGAAAAATATCATGAATTCAGATACTATAATAGTCAATGTTCAAGGATTCAAAGATTGTAAAAACAGTTTTATAATTAAAGAATTAGCAATAGCGAATCAGGAATGTACGTTAACATTTTTCATAAAGCCACCGTAAAATGTATGGATGATACATTATCTTATGAAGAAAAAAAACATGTGAAGTGGATAGAGAAAAATAGAGGAATCAACTGGAGCGAAGGCTACATTGACTTTAGACGACTAATCGTTAAGGTACGGTACGTAACAAAAAAATATTGACAAAAGGTTGTGAAAAAATTAAATGGATAAAGGACTTGTGTCATGTAGTAGATATAGGTCAAAGTGGATGTAGTAATTCAGAAGAACTTCATAAAATGTATGATAAAAATGTAAATGGTTCATATTATGTTACTCATAAGAAACAGTGTGCATTGAAAAATGTGATATGCTTAAGAACATTGTTTGAAAAATATCATGAATTCAGATACTATAATAGTCAATGTTCAAGGATTCAAAGATTGTAAAAACAGTTTTATAATTAAAGAATTAGCAATAGCGAATCAGGAATGTACGTTAACATTTTTAATAAAGCCACCGTAAAATGTATGGATGATACATTATCTTATGAAGAAAAAAAACATGTGAAGTGGATAGAGAAAAATAGAGGAATCAACTGGAGCGAAGGCTACATTGACTTTAGACGACTAATCGTTAAGGTACGGTACGTAACAAAAAAATATTGACAAAAGGTTGTGAAAAAATTAAATGGATAAAGAACTTGTGTCATGTAGTAGATATAGGTCAAAGTGGATGTAGTAATTCAGAAGAACTTCATAAAATGTATGATAAAAATGTAAATGGTTCATATTATGTTACTCATAAGAAACAGTGTGCATTGAAAAATGTGATATGCTTAAGAAAATGGTGTCTAGAAAGAAACTTATTAACTTCAAAATAAAGTATACAGTCAAATATTTGATTTTTCAAATAGCTGTGCCCTCGGTTTCGCTTGAAGAACTCTTCACCAAAATAAAGAGTAGCCACACAGTAGGTATTTTAAATAAATCCAATTTATTTTAGGTAAAAACATTTATTTACTCAAATAGAGTGGTTACAGTGTACATAGTTAATTTATAAAACATTATTTTCACTTAATCTTTTAGTTATTTTACTGATGAGGTTGTCCGTCATATCTTTAATGTCGTCGATAGGCTCTGTCACAATATACTGCGCACTTAAAACTGCACTTTAATTTTCAGTATTGCTAATTATTGATGAATCAGCTAAACTAAAAATGTTGATATTAATGGTATAGAGTCCTTTCTTTTGGGTCTTGAATCGCACAAACGATGATGACTGGAGATTGTTCTTCAATTTCGTATTCCGTTCATTCCTTTTAAAAATTTTTTTTTTTTTGCTTATTATTGGTGTCCGTGTATGATTCGTCAGTTTTGTTTTTTAATTCAGGAAATTCTTCGTCAAATCGGGCCAGAGGATCTTGCGCATAGTAGTAGGGATTGATGATTGGATCTGAAGACTATTCCATCATTCTGAAAGTAATAAAGTTTTATAGAAAGCGTGTTTAGTTTAAAGTCATATAAAACTATCCAGCTAAATAAATACTCACATAAACCGTTCGTTATAACGAAGTGACTTATCACGATGATTAATGAATTTAAATGATATTTTAACCTGACAGAAACAAATATGAACTGCTTTTATAGGAGTCCGCTTGCCAATATCATATTTCATAAGTTGAGCAATGCAGTTGCGTCATTCATACAGGTACTAACTTGTTAGATTGAAAGAAAACATCGTGCTATATTTAATTACATTTTATTTTTTAAAAAGATAAATTTAATATATGTAATATGCTTATATAATATAGGTACACATTAACTAGTATAGATACGTTTTCTAAATCAAACACGTGTAACCCCACGCTACGGTCGAAATTTTATTTGACAATATTTTACGTTTGACGTCAGTATTTGACAAAGCAATTTTGTTTACTGACTGAGTAAAAATTTCATGCTTTATTCACTCAAACAATTTGTATTTCTTACGAATAACGTTTTCATTTATTAAAGTATCGTGGTAATCGTGAGTAGTCAAGTCATCTAAAACACATTTTTTAACACCCTTAGCTTTTTGAATAGGACGTTTTTCAGTTCTGTTATGGTTTCTCCAGACATTTCATCTTTGTATAACCCCGGTATTTTTGTTTATGATAGGTAAGTTATATAGATTTTGCTAACTATGATTACTTGTGTCAAAGAGATTTAACAAATCATGTTTTAAAATCCTTGTAAAAGTTCAAAGTGTCAATTTCATAAATAAAACTATCAGTATCGGTGTAACAAAGTTTTATTTTGTTTCCATATTTAGGAATCATTACCGAATAGTGAAAATCATACACATGTTTTTTTGAAAGCTCTAAAACAGAAAATATAAATTGGTTTATATAAAAATATTTTCTTAGGTTTGATTTGTACAGCAACAAGATTTTCAGAAAAAATAGAAACACTATGAAAATTTGGACGTGATATTAATTTATTTGCCGTGATACATTTCTTTGTTTTATTTCTTTTATCGTCCCACTGATTAACTAATTTTACATCTACTCGTTTTTCGTTGTTTTCGAGCGTTTTGCCAAAAATAGAATTATTAAGCAATTTAAAGAGATCTTGCTGAAAAGGTGTTTCGGTTTCTGTCCTAAGTTTGTATCTATGTATTCTTTCAAAAACGCTTTTTGACGGAACGTAATAACCCGATGTATTTTTTTTAGAACCAGACCATTTTCTAAACATGTTTTCAGGAATGCATAATGAATGACATAGTTAAATTTTTCATATAAATTTGGTATTAGCTTTGCTGATTTACCACCTGGAGGTACAAATTTCTTAGGGCAAAAAGAGTAGTCATTATGAGAGTTATGTAACTTTCAGGATATATTAAATCGATTTCGATAATCGATCGATAATCGGCATACTTCCATTATTGAGATTTCAAAATTCGGAAATAGGAAGAGAATGAGACATGCTGTACCCATATAAATTATTACAATCTATATATACAAGAAAAGCTTTGGCATGTCTTTTAGGGCATAAACAGATACTCCCTCGAATACCCTTTTGTATAAGACGAATTATTTCTAAGTTAGTAATGAGCTCTAGCCTTACTCCAGGTTTTAATAACATACTATATGCTAAACTAGATGCTGTTAAATAAAATGCTGGATCCAAACTGTACTGCAATTTACAAATTTTTCTAAAATTTTCAAACACATCAGTCAGAAATAATACATCTGATTTAAGGTAAAGATCTGTGTATTCACCCATATCGACAACATTAAACGTTTTCATACATTTTATGCATGTTGGTATTCGTCGTCTGTTATGTTTGCAAGTCGCAAGTTCGACCCCATATGGAGTACTGCTGCCATCTTTAGGCGGGTGCACCCGGATACCAGCTTGGCCCTTTTGACTCGGTTCAACGACGGGCTGTGAGAATTCAGACAGTCTGAGGAGAGACTTTGCCTCCCTGTATGTGTTCTACCGCTTGTACAATGGGTTGTGTTTAGAGGAATTGTTCTACCATCGCACCGCTCACCATCGGCAGGGAAATCATTCTCACACTTTAGAACCGAAATGGTCGCGTACAGTGCGGTTTCAGAGAAATTTCCTCTCGCGAACGCTTGCGTTTTGGAATGAGTTCCCTGCCAAGGTTTTCTCCAAGGACTACAGTATGAAGTGCTTCAAGAAAGAAGTTATTAGATTTCTGAAGGGTCGGCAACGCGCGAGTGATACCCCTGGTGTTGCACGCGTTCATAGGCTACGGTGTTCGCTTACCATCAGGCGGACCGTAAGCTTGTTTGCCACCTTAGTGGTATAAAAAAAAAAAGTATGTCCCGGTCGGTCAAGGATTTAAAAAAAAATTCCTTAGACTGTGACTGCTTCTCAGAAAAAGAAGTACGGGTAAACTCCGGCTAAGTTATGAAAAAAAATTGGTATCAATTTAGGAACGCTGTATTGCAAGTTACATCAGTGTGCAGCTCCGCGATAACGACCTCTCAAATGACAGTGATCTCTAACTTTGTCTCCGAATAAAAATCATTGACAAATGTGGCAACGATCCGCGAGTCGATGGGCGGCCGCGTCTTTATCTGTAAATATAAAAGGTATCTCTTTACTTAAAATGTTATGTATTTTCTGTACAGTCCGATGTAATGATTTTACAAATATTTGAACGCAATCTGAGCGTCGAATGAGCAAACGACATAATATGCGCACGCTACCGCGACATGTTTTTGACAATTTACTGTGAAACTATACGTCGTGTTGGGCTCGCAGTTTTGAAAAGTTTGTATAAGTCGTTCAAAATCAGAATAAATTACGAAAGGTCTGTCTTGATTCCTGTCGTAGTTTTTTAACGCTAAGAAAGAGCCTTTATTTGGCAGTAAGGTAGCCACTTCACTACATAAGTGATTTTGTTGCTCCTGATCTGACGAGTGAAACAGCAGACAGTCTTCGCAGAAAAACAGTTTACCGTGATGTTTTGTTATCTGACTACGAACAAGTCGAGACAGGTTCTTTATTACAAGTAATGACTTGTTATCAAAAATATTTAAAAAAATTTGCAGGGTTGCAAAATCAATACATTTAAGTAAAAAAATTAAAAATTCTGATAATAAAATAAAGGCCACATGGAATGTAATATAAAGTAAAAAAATAGTGAAAAAGGAAAAATTAAACCGCGTGATAATCATTATTCACTTACTGTAGATTCAAAAATAATTGATTCAGATCTTGATGTCGCTAACTCTTTTGAGAAATATTTTACTGAAATGCCTACAATTACAACTAATGCATTTAATTCCTCTTCATTAGAATCAGAGTTACTTTTAAAATGTCATGTAAATAAATGCAAGGCTATATTTAAATGTGCATGTTACCTCTGAAGACATCATAAAGACATTTAAATTACTAACTCAGAAAAAAACTTGTGACCAATGGGGTATATCAGTCAAAGTCCTTAGCGGAATTATTGATATTATAGCACCAATCTTAGCCATAATATTTAATAAGTGTGTTGAAGATGGGATATTCCCAGACTTAATGAAATATAGTAAAATAATACCACTTTTTAAAAGTGGAAGTAAAGATGATCCTAATAATTTTAGACCTATCTCTATACTGCCTGCCTTAAGCAAAATTTTTGAAAAACTTATGGTCAATCAGATGCTTAAACATTTTAACTTAAATGGATTACTTCATCCTCAACAGTTTGGTATCTTCTGTGATCTATCAAAGGCATTCGACTGTGTGCAACATGAAACTCTTATACGAAAACTGAGTCATTATGGTATTGCAGATTTGGTTATTGAGCTTATCCGCTCATATTTGAGTAGTAGGATGCAGAACGTTCAAATCAATGAAGTAAAATCCAATGGCTCAGAAGTAAAATTAGGAGTTCCTCAAGGTTCTATTTTAGGTCCTTTTCTATTTTTAATTTACATAAATGACTTGCCTTTCTTTGTGGAGAAGCTGTTCAAGATTGTACTATTAGCTGATGACACATCTCTTTTATTTAAAGTTGACAGAAATAAAACTAATTTTGACGACGTAATTAGTGCGCTTTCTCAGGTTCTTCAGAGGTTTACGGCAAATAATTTACTTCTTAATGCGAAAAAGACTAAGTGTTTAAAATTTATGATGCCAAATGTCAGAAACATAAGTACAAAATTATCCCTAAACGGAGAAGAAGTAGAACTATTAGACTCAATAGTATTTCTAGGTATGACATTAGACAATAGGCTGCAGTGGAACCCTCACATTTCAGTTCTTGCAGGGAAACTCAGTTCAGCTGCCTATGCAGTTAGGAAAGTTAGGCAGCTTACAGATGTTGACACTGCTTGCTTGGTCTACTTTAGCTATTTCCATTCCGTCATGTCTTATGGCATTTTTCTTTGGGGTAAGGCAGCTGATATTGATACAGTCTTTATTTTGAAAAAAAGAGCAGTACGGTCAATTTATAAATTAGGACTTCAAATTTCTCTGAGGGATTTTATACTTTGTTATTTTTTATGTGTATTTAAATTTTATTAATATTTATTTATGATCAAATGTATGTAATGTGTATAAAAATGTTAAAGTTGCGTATGTAGTTGCGAGGTGGCGCTGCGGTGCCCCGCCAGCAGCCTATTGGTTAGTAGTGGCCAATAAGAACAGTCTTGCTTTGAACCGAATTCGAACGGCAGCCTAAGTTAACTTCCACGTTTTTCAGTATCGATTTGTACTTATAAGGTTTTCAAAACAGTGTGAAAATACAGAAAATATCTTTCTTAAGCCTAGTTTTATTAAAAGGAAACCTACGTCGGCTACAAAGTGGTCCATTCGAGCAGGATCGTAGTAATGTTCCATACTCAACGATCTTCAATAAAAACAAGAAGTGGTTTTCGAAAAGAACGAGAACAAATGGAAAAGGAAGAACAAAAAGGAAAACAACTGACAAATCAAGATTCCAACAGACAGAAAAGCGAAAAGATGGAAATTAACGACACATTCAGCAAAGAGGCGGGTAGTGTAGTTAAATCGGAACCGTCACAAAAACCAGTTTTGCAGTCGCAAGCGTCTCATCAATGGTCAACAAAGTCGAAATCAAAAAAATCGTCTGTGAGTTCGTCTGTTGCAGCACGTAAGGCAAAGTTGGAATTGGAGGCAGCCGAAGCAAAGGCGAAAATACAATTTGAGCTTATTGACAAAAGGCTCGCCGCGGAAATAGCTGATTTGGAAGAAGGAGGCAGCATACACTCGGATCAGCATACTTACAGTGAGGTGGAAAAGTGGTTAGAACACAGCCAACGAGAACAGAATGCACAGCCTGCCCCCGATCAAGGTCAAAACTCGGGGGCGCCGTGTCAGTTGACGTCAAATAACGTCGGCACCGATGATGGGACTGTTCATCTTCTAGCTAGTGCTTTAAAGGACCTCACCACTGGCACCGCTTACAACGGACCCAACTCAAGCTTGTTGAGTCGTATCTGCACCCCGCGTGACTTACCATCGTTCACAGGGGACCCTATGGAATAGCTTCAGTTCAGACAAGCTTGCGAAGAGTAATCAGAAGTGTGTAAATTTAGCCCAAAAGAAAATCTGTGGCGTTTACGAAAGTGTCTACGTGGACCTGCACGTGAAGCCGTGTCATCTTTACTTATTAGTGTCGCGACACCCGAGATAGTCATTTCGACGTTGGAGTTACAGTTTGGCATCCCTGATGTGATTTTGTCAAAAATTATGTTAGATTTAAAGAAACTTCAACCAGTGTCGCATGAGTATCATAAGGATATTGTATCTTTTTCCGTAAAGGTACGAAACTACGTTGCCGCAGTCGGTGTGATCGGTCGCGATGAGTACGTAGTGGCCACAAACTTGTTATCAAGTGTTTTGTCAAAATTACCTACAGTCCTACTATCGAAATGGGCCGACTACAGCTATCTACTCATCACGCAAGGTAAGAGACCGACACTAAGTATGTTATCTGATTTTTTGCACAACGAAGCCCTAAAAGTAAATTCTATGGCCCTATTAAATACGCGCACTATGTTCGATAATAGCTATAAAAGAAAATATCAAGAGCCTAGTACATCCACACGCTCACATTCAGTTTTAGTAAATAAAGTTTTTTTTTTTGGGCGGGAAACCAAAAAGCGCGGTTTTTGAAATTTTTAATTTCAATTAATAATTGAATTCTATTGGATTTCTTGTTTGAAATCTTAATAGACTTTTGCTGTGAGCTGCGGCGAGCTACAGAAATGGATGGAAACGAGGAGGGCGGGGCTGACCCGCTTAACTGACATAAACGTCCTCGGGCTGAGAACGAAACCACCAAAAATACGCACAACATCGACAGCGGCGTTGGTGGAGGCGACGGCGGTGACTCTTATTTACCTTGCCATATACCTAGGTACAAAAGAAAATTCTTTTAACGTAGACTTCAAGGTTTTTGTAGAAAGCATTTCTCAAGGCAAATTAGGCAATAAAAGTCCAATCTATTTGAACCGTATTTTCAGAACGGAGATAAAAGGTGTGACGGCAATTCAGAGAGTTAATGCCAATAAAATAGAGGTCATATTTAAACAGTATAATACAGCAAACAATTTTATTAACAACACAACTTTTCTTACAAAACATAACATGAAAGCGTTCATACCATCAGCTCAAACAGGTATAATCAGATTCGTTCCACCAAATATTTCAAACAAAGAACTATATACCCGATTATCTTCTCTTTATGAAATCATTGCAATAAGAAGATTGACAAAGAAAGTTGGAAAAGAACGTGTCCCACTACAGACTGTAAGCATTACTTTCCTATCTAGTGTACTTCCCGATAATGTTCAATATGATTTGTTTTCATATAGAGTTTTTGAATACATTCCACCATTACAACAATGCGAGCACTTATATAAGGAATGTGACAAACCAAACGATATTTGCTGCATAAATTGCCGCGGACCTCATCTTGCAATATCAAACTATGTTCAATTAAAATACAAAAAATTACTGAAAAGGAAAATAAAATTACTTATGCAAGTGCTACCTTAACAAAACAATCTAATACAGATTTTCCACCGCTATTGCCACCAAAAATCCAACTTGTATATAATAATGTAAATAAGCCTCTATATACATCTGTAAATAAACCTATACATACCTCTGTAAATAAACATGTAAATAATATACCTAAAACTAAAGATGTCTCTCGTAACGAAGACATCAAGACCCAAATAATATCTAACAATGATGTACTGATGGCCCTAGTACAGACAGTGATTTGCTTACTTAATAAAACCTGGTTCAAAGACAATTGTTTTAAGATACCGGGATATAATATTTATAATAAAAACTCTAATAAGTACAAATCGATACTGAAAAACGTGGAAGTTAACTTAGGCTGCCGTTTGAATTCGATTTATCTTTATTAGGTACCTGTTTATTCTAATAAATGCAAATTCAAATGAAATTAACAAACACTTCTAAAAAACATCTGACTATAAAAAAAGGTAAAAATTAAAAAGTATCTTACTAATACTTACCTATCTACGTATATATTTTTATAATTGACTATAAGTTATAACAGAAAAAAAGAAAAAATATAAAAATTACTGATCACCTAAATGTATTATTTATTAAAAATTCTTACAATTTACTTAAATTTAAGTAGGTCGCTATAAAATCGTCGTTCCGCGTCTTCAAATAAATGTTTACTGTTTAAGAAATTTTTGCAGCGTTTCCCAATGCGGCGTGTCGCTGTCCAGCTGTGTTTTCAAAACGACATTGGCCTTCTTCCAGTAGTCCGCACCCCGCAAGTCGGCGACGTTGTATAATAATATTACTATTAAAAAACTTAATTTAAACATGTATTTAACAATTAAAGTAAAAACTTTTCTATCATACAAATGAAAACTATAAATAACGACCAGATTTAACTATCTTGGAAGGGGTCTTAGTTAGGTTAACTGGTCTCTAAAAACATGAAACAAACAAACATAGCTTACAATGGATTACATGGGGTCCGTCATATACACTTTAAGTATTATATGATGTAAAGTTGTCTATTCTCTCTTACAAAGAAAATAAATGTAATTAAGAGAGACAAGGGTGTATGTGTGTGGTGACGCCTCATAGAGATCGCGTTTTTGTATTTTAGTTTTACCTACGATCTCACAACCTTACCATTCTTTCGTTCCCCCTTATGCACTAAATTCAAAAAGAAACAGTTCTGGTCAACCGATCGCGCTGTGTTGACATATCGTGAATTACGCATATTGTGAATTCCGCTAATAATTTAAACATACGTTAATAGTTTCTTCGCAACCCGCTTGCAATCGACTGATGCCTGTGCCCATTGTCGCTGAAACGCTGTGTGTGTCTTACGGTGATAACAGGAGCTCCTGAAGGATTTTCTGGTGCATCATAGTGCCGTAGTGCAGTACGTGCTCACGAGCTTTGAGTGGATTGAAGTACCAATATCTACATTCGAAGGTGAGTGCATGAGATTTCCTATATCCTTAATTCATCGTGAGATCCTTTTTATTAGTTAACATAATTTTACTATATCCGCTTAGTCCACTTTAGAATTACGGTGACAATTAAGCATAGGCGTCGCCATCAGTGTTGACACAAGAATTAGGCTATGTGAGTCCTTAATACTTTCCAAACTTAATTATGCGGACACTGCCTATGGTACTTGTTTACTCGCTAGATCAGAACGATTAGTACAACGAGTACAAAATGCCTGTGCACGGTTTTGTTTCCCTGTGCCACCTCGTTCACATGTCACCCCGTTTTTGAATAGTGCCAAGTTATTAAATATGTCCACACGTCGAAATTAGCACTTTGCTTCTCTGCTGTTTGGTATAATAAAAACTGAAAAACCTTATTGGTTACTATTTGGTACCTTAAACCAAGTTGTCATGGGCACGTTATCGTTATAAATATAAAACCGGGACATCTTCATACTTGATTAATTGCCCTCGACATAGAACTGCAGACTTCAGTGAGAGTTTTAAATTATCTGCCAACCGGTGCTGGAATCATTTGCCACGTTCCGTGCTCTAAAATGTAAGAAAACATTTATAAAAAAACTCAAGGATTATCTGTTAAATAAACAAATTCCAATTTGGATTCGGTTAAGTACTTACATTTTATCTATTTACTTGGATATTTTTCTATTGTATCCTTTTCGCCGAAGCAGCATTTGGTATTAGTACTAACTAGTACCAGTTGTTATTCCCTCTGGTGTCTGTTAAACAACCTATTCATTTTATCTGTCATTAAGTTATTTGTTTGTGATGTGTAAAGAAAAATAAATAATCCTAATAGTATTTATATTCTACTTGTCCAATACATTGATAATTAATTTTAGTAGTAGGTGGGTAAGTATTTCGTTCCAACCTGTAACAAAATTCTTCTCATCCGTTAATAAAATGAAGAGATATAGGTTATTCGGTTAATTTTAAATAGTTTATGATTCAAATATATAATTATGTCAAATTTCGAAGTCAATTCCTTTATGTGATTTGATTAACTTAAACAAATTAAAGTAATAGAAGTACATAAGTAAACATTTTAAAGTACCTAGAAAATGAGAGACAAAGAAAAACAAAACAAAATAATAAAAAGGTTGCAACAATACCTATAAACGTAAATAAAAAAATTAAAGAAAAAAAGAAAAAAATCAAACAAAATAATCAAATAAATAAATAAATAAACATGAAACTTAAATTATTATAAAAAAATAATGTTTGATTAAGAACTATCCACTTACCAAATTTAAGTCTAACGACTTACATTTCTTCAAATCAAGAGGGAGCTACCCTCTTATTCAATTTCCTACCTCCCTAAATTTTTTATTCCTATAAAATTTTGTTTTCACTTTTTATTCTAAAAATAAAAAAAAAGAAATTTTAATTAGGTGTAAGTGATAAATGTAAATGTATTGAGTAATGTATGTATGTAAAATTTAATTCATAAATAAATACTATTATAATAAAATTATCCACCTATATACTTTAAATAAATAATAACAATAGAACAGATCTGTTCTACAACACGTCGAATTCCTGAAAATACCCCAAAAAATTATTGATTTCCTGAAACTTTTCAGATTTATAAATTTATTATTGTTATCTGAAAATCTTTTATTATTAAAAAAAATTCCCTACCCGAGGGCTCCCTTCCAATCCTACACCCTCGCCTTGTCTGGATAACCACATTCCAGCCTTCAAATCCACCTAGCAACCTAAGTCCACTAAGTTAGTATTTAAATTTCAAACCTTCAAAAATCTATCATTCTGAAAACCACCTCTTGCACCGAATGACACAAATTCACTTATTCTAAACAAATCACCTCCTATAACCTTTTTCTGTATTACTCTTTCTCAATTTATTCTAGTAATAATAATGTAGGTAATAGGTTTTTAATTATAAATTAAGTTAATGCTATAGATTTCTGTAATTTAGTAATTATTTGTTGTTAATATTTCACACTGTTAATTTTCAGATTTGTTATATGATATTTATTATCTGAAAATTATATTTCCTAGTCTGACATTCTTATCTCGTGATAATGTTATCAAATTTTCATGGTTCTATAAAAATTAACACCTGACCGGTTGGGTTAGCTTTGTACACAAACAGTCTTTCATGTAGGGACATCCACTAGACTTAGTAAGCATCAGATGCTTCTCTTCAAACCCCATGATATCTAACAATATTATTAAGGAAACTCAGGAGAATATCTCTGTGTTGCACAAGTGTTATTCACTATGCCAACTGTCTGTGGTCTACATGCGTGAATATGAAATCCAACTCGAAACCGTACCCCTCCAGGGTCTTACAGCGTCTCCTTGGAAGTTTGAGTACCTAGTGTTTGTTAAATACCTAGTACATCAAAAAAAACAAAATTTTCTTAACAAGATTGAAATTTTAGTACCTTAAAAGGAGTTAATATTACAGAGAATATCTTCAAATTATTTCCTAGTCTGACATTCTTGTCTCGTGTTGATATTATTTAATTTCAATAATTTAATGAAAATCTATATTTGACCCGTTGGGTTAGGTTCATACAAAAACAGTATTTTATGTTAATGCATCCTCTGAACTTAATAAGTATCAAATATATCTTTTCAGACCCTAAAGAAATCAACAATATCAATGAGAAATCCCAGGTGAAAATTTCTATGTTGTACAGTGTTATTCAACTTCTGGTACCAACTCCCAGTCGAATTCTGTTTTCAGGTCAATCCCGCACACCTCAGATATACGGTACTTTACTGCAAATTTGAGTTCCTAGTGTTTATTTAATTCCTAAAACTATCTAGATTCTAGGTCACTTAGTAAAATTTGTATTTTTAGTGCCTTGAATCAACTGATAATAATGACAGTAACTCAAATTTATAATTTTCACCAAGATAAAATATATAAAATTATATAATAATATAAATAACACATAATATCTCTGATACATTCAGATCAACACTATTTATCAGATATGATGCACTTGCAATGATAACAAATAATGATAATTGTTTAATTATATCATCAACAAAATGTTGATAGATATGTTTATAGGTATAAGTTGAAAGATGTAGAAAAATGAGAACTTTATATTGTTAGTCTTCTCATTTACATATATACAAGAAATGAGATTTTAGTTTAGTTTTAAATGTATAAGAAAACATTGTCTCCCACTGTATTTCATACAGTAAATTAAAAGTAACAATTTTTAATAATAAATATCATCAAAATTAGAAGAAAATATACGTCTTTAGATACCTCTTAAATACGTAGAACAGTGAGATTTTAAAACACTTGAAGTAGATTAAAGAAACCATTGTCTCTTATGTATGTACATACATGTATCACTCACGGTGAAAAAGCATTTTATGTACATCTCACTAGGATTTAAATATAAACACTGTCAGGAATCTATGAATGTCATAAGCTACAATAGTATATTTAGGTAAATTTAAGTACATCATTCTAACAAAAGTGTTACACAAACATACATACATACATACATACATACATACATACATACATACATACATACATACATACATACATACATACATACATACATACATACAGACATACATACATACATACATACATACATACATACATACATACATACATACATACATACTCTCATCTTACTCGTTACCTAAAGTAGTTTTAAAAAAGCTTTGGAACCTATATCCATTTCTCTACAAACAACGTAGAAGAAGCTCGTCTGGACTCCTGGAAAACCTCCTCTCGTACAACCTTTGACTGCTCCGTAGGTCTGCAAATCTTCTTTGTAGAATTCAACATAAAAAAAAGAACACTTCACAATAGAATATCATAAATCTTGAAGATTTATGCCTAGTTCTCCTAATTCACATATTATAAACAGAACACAATGACGACTGAAAAATGAACTCGCGAAACACCATGTCCTGAAAAGCGAAGCCTTTCCTAAAGAATATATATAATTGATTTAATATGTGTTGAAGATATTAAAATTTTATTTTTTTTAACATTAATTATGAACCTACTTTAAATAAAAATGCTTTAAACTCGAGATCAGATTTCGGATCTGATCATAAAAATTTCACAGTCAAACTTATTGACTGTATTGACTGTATTCCTGCGCGCGCGGACCCAGACTCACTACTCATTTTAAATTTTGTTTCTACCAAAATTTCAAATCTCCCCCTCCTCTCGTACTTTCTTCACCCCCTTAACCTTTATAGTTCACACCAATCTTGCTTGTCAAACCCAATATTTATAGTTTCAAGTATTCTCAGTGTTATTTGCTCCATAAGCTCCAATCTCTTCAAATCCAAAAAAATTTTTAACTCAGCTTTGTGCTTTTTTATTTACAAAGTCTTGGAGTTTTTATACATTAACATCGACCAAGCATAAGAGGGTTGTCGCAAAATTATAACATTTGGAATTTAAAATTATTCAAAATAAATCAAATTTCTATCAAAAATATGATTTTAATTATACTCTATTTCAACAACCAAACTATATCATTAGGTTTATACTAGTTTTATTTATAAATTTTATTATTTTTATGAATTTACTAGCTTATTGTTTATTAAGCTTTTTTGGTAATATGTTTTAAACATTTAAAGTCACCTTTACAAAACATTTACAGTTAATAATATTGATATTTATGTAAATTTCCAATCCTTTGAAATTTCGTCTAGGAAAAGACAAGAAAACTACAATTTTCTTGAATTCCCCAAAGATGACTCACATTAATCCTTTATCTTCAAAATCTTTATTGTTCATCGACTAATAAACATGATATTCCCTAACAAAATTCTAATAAATATATCAATTTAAGATATTGCCAACCCTACCTGACACGTCCTTCATCACTCTTCTGGCCTTTAAGATTTGCTTTCAGCTTATGCCTCAAACACGTCAAGCCAAATAAAATATATTGCTAACAAGGAAATAAAAGACTATTTTGGTTTAGTTTTGTATTTAACTATTAATTTGAACTTTATTTTGATAAGAATATGTGTTATGTTACTCTTTTCTAATGTTTATAGTTACTTTGTTCGCCGCCTTCAACTAAACGTGGGAAATAGTTTATATTCCTTTCTCTTTTCTTTTAATACTTTACTTTTAAGATAAACAAGGTAAGAATATTATGGTTTTTTACAAATATGAATTTAATATGAGGAACACCACCAGTATAACTTGAGCTCTGAACTTTTTATGTGCATTCCCAGACTCAAGTGTGCAATGACTGTGTGAAACTTACAATTTTAAGCCAAGTTAACTTTTATGCTATTTTATAATATTTAGGCTAAATACATTTGTTTAATACTGATTGCATAACATGTATACTTATTATTATGAAATACGGGTCTTTATCCAATGTAGTAAAAATGATTTACTACAAACCCACAACATAGAGTAGAATATATATATACCCACATATGATACTTTTTTTTTTATTATATGCTAGATACAGCGCCCACCACAGATCACATATGTAACGGCGCCCACAGACTAACCTATAATTAAACACCAATCCTCAGGTATACATATTGTAGTGTTTTTTTTTTACAACCAATATGTGATTTTTTGTCTAAATTATTGTTTATTGTTAGCCCTAGCTTTGTAATGATGTGTGTTTTAAATTTAATTTCCTCTATTGGAATATATTGTATTTAGTATTGTGTGTGTATGTGAGCTATTAAACAGGCATTATATTATGATTAGGTACTCTTTGGTAGTAAGTGAGTCACTCCTCCTTTTTAGGGTCCCACTGAAAATCAGTGCTTTGCTCATTGTGAGCACAGCGTTATGCTGAGTGGGATACCTATTTGGCTTTTAAATATATACACTAAACGTTCAAAAGAATGTACATATAAGATAATTTTTGTTAGCTGTATTATATATATTTAGGTTTATGTATGTGTGCGATTGTGTGTGTTGTATGTTAACATGTTCATATATACCATTTTTTGTACTCTACCATTAAGTGTATGTTTATTAGACAAATAAATGTGTATCTTCTTCTTCTTCTAGTCGAAGTAACCGTTATAATAAGGATATTTCTGAGGTAAAATGCAATTTAAATGCTGTCTCGAGGTTCAGTAAGAAAGTAACTGCCAGAGCAAAATTCCAATTCATCAGAAAAATAGGTGGGCGACTTGCGAGCTATCCTTCTGGCAGTCGTGCTTTCTGGTCGCTTGCCAAAGCTGCCGAAGGGAACTTTTGCTAGTCGTCGTAACCACCACTGCGGAAGACCGATGGTGACTTGGCCCATAGTGCTAAAGAGAAAGCCGATCTATTGGGAAGTCTCTTTGCCTCAAACTCGAATATGAACGAGGAAGGTGATGTACCACCTACTACACCGTGATGCGGTAATACCATGCCGGAAATCTCCATAACACAGCGGGATGACCGGCGGGCGTTGCTTTCTCTAGACGTTCATGAGTCGGGTGGGCCAGACGGTATACCAGCAGTGGTGCTTTAGCAGTGTGCTCCTGAGTTATGTCCTACACTCACGCACCTCCACTCCACTCACCCGGTGCCTAAAAAGGGCGATAGATCAGAGCGTGTGGTCAACACACAGCTTCTAAGAGACCTAGAAGAACACGACCTGGTCAGTGACCGTCAATATGGCTTTCAGCACGGTCGCTCGACTGGTGACCTTCTAGTGTATCTAACACACTGATGGGCACTAGCCATTGAGGGTCAGGGGGAGGCATTGGCATGTAGCCTGAACATAGTGAAGGCATTCGATCGGGTCTGGCACCGGGGTCTTCTATCTAAGTTGCCTCCTTACGGGTTGGTTCGTGCAAAGGGGTGGCTAGCTTTTTGTTCGGCACACGCAGACGAACCGTAGTTGACGGTAGTTGCTCTGATAGCATGAACATTAATGCTGGTGTCCCGCAAGGCTCTGTGTTGTCTCCTACGCTGTTTCTACTGCATATCAATGACATGTTGGACATCAACCACATGCATTGCTCTGGAGATGACAGTACTAGAGACGCTTATTAAACGTGTCGTGCAAACATCCCTCGTTCCGTTGTGGAGGAAAACCGCGAAGAACTTGTGTCTCAAATCGAAGCCACACTGTCAAAGGTCTCTGACTGGGGACGGGTAAGCTTGGTCCGATATAACCCTAGGAGACACAAGTCTACGCGTTCACCGCTAAGAAAACCCCATTCACTGTAGTCCCACAACTCAAGAACACTCCAATCTCCATCTCCAAGAGAATTGGGATCCTTGGCGTTGACATCTCCAGCGATGTTTAGTTCCTAGATCATTTGCATGACAAGGTGAAGCTGGCGTCCAAAAAACCAGGTGTACTCAACAGAGCGACGCAGTACTTCACGTCGGGGCAGAGGTTGCTACTTAGCAAGTCTCAAGTTCGGCCCCATATAGCGTACTGCTGCTATGTCTGGGCGAGTGCACCTGGATACCAGCTTGGTCCTTTTGACTCAGTTCAACGACGGGCTGTGAGAATTGTCGAAGATCCCAAACTCAATTGCCGTATCCTATAAACCTAAAGTATTAAACCTTAAGCCTGAGGAGAGACTTTGCCTCCCTGTATGTGCTCTACCGCTTGTACAATGGGATGTGTTCTGAGAAATTGTTCGAAATGATGCCCACGGCTACTTTTTACCATCGCACCGCTTGCCATCAGCAGGGAATTCATTCTCACACTCTAGAACCGAAATGATCGCGTACAGCGCTGTTTCAGAAAAACTTCCTCCCGCGAACGCTTGAGTTGTGGAATGAGCTCCCTGCCAAGGTTTTCTCTAAGGACTACAGCATGAGGTTCTTCAAGAAATAAGTTATTGGATTTTTGAAGGGTCGGTGAACCATCAGGCGGTGCTTGTTTGCCATTTTAGTTGTATAAAAAAAAAAAACAAAAAAAAAACTACAATTATCTCCTTAGTGGTCGAATTTGAAAAAAACACCAAAGTAATTGTTTTGTTGTTTGATTTATATTGAAAAGCATTGATACGAAGTTTTTTTTGTCAATTAGACTATAAAAATTAAATTTCCCAATTACATACAAACTTTGCAATCCCCCTTTTCCTCTTGGAGGTTTAATTTTAAGCAACTCAAAGGTTCCTTTTTTATAACTGCACTTTGTTTGTTTTCCGTTGAAACTTTGCCACGCTTTTTACACATTAGGTGTTGAATTTCGAAAAATGCTTAAACACGTTATGCTGTGTTTGCTACCGAATATAAATATACTAATCTTTATGGCTTTATTTAGAAAAATAACCGGATTCCCATTCAAAGTTTGACCCCTGTGGGACGATATTAAAAAAAACAATTAAATAACTTATTACTTAGCCAAAAGGTTAAGCCAATTTTCATACATTGAACTCAAAAAATTACGGACTTGTATAGAACCTGCCAACACCTGTTTCAACCTCTTAGGGGTCGAATTTCGCAAAACCCGATCTTAAACGACGCCTTCAATATATAACAAACTCATTCTCCAAATTTTAAATTTCAACCTTCAGCGGTTTGAGTTGGGGAGTGATGAGTTAGCCAGGACATTGCTTTTTGTCCATTGAAATGTTACAATTAAAGGACCGAATATTGCATTTGTTAGAGGACGCAATTTTATTTTCGGGACATGTGTGGGGGGTCAATAGAAGCTTAACCTCAAGTTTGAGGGATCGCCACCCTTGTCATCCGGCCACCATCTTGGAAAAAGGGATGAAAACACTTTTTTCGCGATGTCACGGAAACTATGCGTCTAAAAAAAAAATTCGTAAAGACATAATTTGTAGCAAATTGTTTTGCCTATAAATATGTTCAATAACTTTTTGCCCTAAATTAAAAATTAAAGAAGTAATAACCAAAAAAGTGAGAAAATTTTTATAAAAATTTTTTTTTTGCATAAATTTTCTTTTTTGCTATATAACTTTTTTTTTATACATTTTAAAAAAAACTTTCCTCAGACCAATCTTGTAGATGATATTTTGAGGAAAATTTTTCTGTGTAATTTTTTTCAATTTCATTGATTTAAAACGCTGTTACAGCGCTCCAAAGTTGACCGGGTTCGTCAATGCTTATGAGAATCCGGTCAAAACGAAATTTTTAACTTATTTTATTATTGTAAATATATTCTTAAAATTTTTTCTACTTTTCTGCGATGGTCGAGGCTGTGACTCAGAATCTCTAAATCAACGTCAAATGTAAAAGTTCGAGGAAAGACAGGAGTTAAAATTGGAGTCATATTTGAAAGTTCATCTTCGAATTCTTTTTCTTCCATTAACTTTGACATTACCATAATGTTGCTGCATGTTTCGCCAGAACAATGGCCTGCTTTTCTGAAGCCTCACATGCTTCCACAGTTTCCTTTGCATCTGCAGAAAATTAATTTCATAAGATCGGGCCCTTCATCTACCAGGTATACGAGCCAGTTGTCAATCACAAGAGGTTGGTTAATCGGGACCTATCGGGGTATGACGCTTATCGTAAGCGTGTTACGTTATTTCAATCCAATACATTTTACTTGTGTTAAGTACTGTTATTCCAACAAGACTAGTTTTATTCCTGTTAGTAAATACAATCAGTAAAACTCATTGGTAACCGTCAATGTAATTCACTTGTCCTCGGAATGACTAATATTTTAGTGATTATTAGTATTATTTACGTAAGTTTTTTCTCCGTGAAAAACCAAATTCCTTTTGTCACTAGTTAATTTAAACGTTGCTGTCTCATTTGATCAGAGCGTTTAGAAGATCTTCTTGTACAAAATACACACCAGCTTGTACAATTACCACAAAAAATAAAAAATAAAGAAAGTTTTACAAAAAAACAAGAACTGACTTCAAATCTTGCCTATATCTACAAATTTAAACTAAAAGGTTAAAAATAACTTGTTTTTATAAGTTCAAAGAAAAGAACATTAAATGGAAAACACAAAATCTATGCAGGTGGAATTTTAAATTCTATGCCTTCGCTGCACGTAAAATTATTTACGTTGGTTTGAGTCGTATGTAATAATCTGTTCAACTCTCTACTAGTTCCTACAAAATTTCTGCCGTTGTCGCAATATATGGTGCGTGGTTTCCCACGGCGTGATATAAAACGACGAAGGCACAGCAAAAATGCGTTCGTACTAAGGTCGCTAACCACCTCTAAGTATAAAGCCTTTGTTGTAAAACACAAGAATAGGCATAAATAACATTTCGTAGTTTTGGCACCACGGCCTTTGCGGCTTAAGATATGAAAAGGACCTGCAAAATCTGTACCGCAATGGAGTAATCTAAGGTGTTCTTTTTCGAAGAGCTGCTCCGTAAAAATGTGTTGAGAATTAAGAAGTATGGGGTGTTTTTTGTCAAAAGCACAATGTCAAGTATTGTCGATTCGACTACCTATACGCAAAACGCCAAAAGAGTCAACGAATGGGCTCAGTGAAATTAAATGTGACTTACTAGGCAATGTCTTGGTTTTGTTAAGAGTGGATATTTCGTCTGAGAAACAATCACGTTGTGCTTGTTTAGCAATGGTAAGTAAAGAGCTATTTAATTCTGAGTTTCTTAGTGAACCCATTAATTAATTATTTTTATTTTTGCAATTGTATATAAATCTGAATACACAAGCGATAACTCGTTGCAATTTATATAGTTTTGAGAATATGTCGAATGGAATAACATTTTCTACGTCATTATTTTGTTTTTTATGTACTAATAAGTTTGTTTTTGTTTCAGGTAATGACAGGGGACTGCGATTGGTATTATTAGTCGGCCAATCAGCCTCGGGTTGGGACAAAAACTGAGACCCGTGACACCAGAGAGAAGAGCAACTAAGCTGCTGCGGTGTGCCCTTAGAAGCCATGTCAGCGGGATTGTGAGTAGTAGGTACATGCCTCCAGTAATTTTGATCTGTTTGCTTCCGTATTTCCTCTATGCGATTGCACACGTATGTTTTAAGGGTTTTTGGCGGTGATTTTAACCACGCCAATACAATCGTAGAGTCACACCAAAATGTTGATTTGATGGCATTAATTCGAAGTGAGGCCAAAACTTTAAAATACAGACGAGCACCTAGAAGAGCTCCTAATAGTTCAAGCCGCGGGATTTTTAATTCAGGTTTAATTGGTGCTACCCTTGTTTTTGCGCACAGCAACTTTACTTCGGTTGTATTGGTTGCCTTTCTAAAGCTTTTTAGATACACGCACGCACCGTATGCGGTCTGTGATGCGTCGGTAAAGACGTGAATTTCTTCGTTTGTTGGTTCGTCGCATAATACGGTGTGAGATATGTGTAAATTTAGAAAGATGTGTAAGTTACTAGAAAACTCTATCCACTTAGCATTTAATTCTGCGGGAACGGGTTCGTCCTAAAGTAACTTTAGCAGCCATAAAAAGTTAAAAGCGTAAAAGTTTTTTGGGTATTATTGTGCACGGAGAAAGTAAACCGAGGGGATCGAAAATTTTACATGATAAGGATAATAAGTTGCGTTTTGTAATATTAGCGTTACTTTCTATTTGGGTAGTAAATTGCAATTTGTCGGTCGTGGGTTGCCATTTTTAACCTAATATTGAACTTTCTTTGCAAAAGTCTTGCGTTTGACTGATCATTGGTATGTCTCTAAAGATTTCAGAAACATTTGAACGAAACTTATGCAATGAAAAACAACCTTCTCGAAAAATAGATGATTTTATCATTGCAAACAACACAAACCTTTTTATTAAATTGTAATGAGGACATGACAAATGATTTTGTAGACTTATTGTCCTTGTCATACGAGTTATGTTTTTCTAATTTAGTAGAATCAGCTCGGCCCGGTCGTATGGTTTCCAAGACATTGGCTCGGCTGCGCAAAAACTCGAGAAAATCAGCCAATGTAGGTAACTCTAAAGAGTTACGATGCTCCTCCCATTTTCGACTTGTGGTACTGTCTAGTTTAGAGGTCATAATAAAAATAACTAATGTATCCCAAAATTGCACTGGTTCCTTTAACTCTTCGAGTGACCGTAAATTTTTGGAATAATAATTGACCATGTAGCGTAATGATTTATGTGACTCTTTTGTCATGGCATCAAAATTGAATAAGCATTTAATGTGGTTATTTATTAATGTTGTCTTATTGTTAAATCGATCGCATAGAATATTCCATGCCAGGTCATAGTTACTTGCAGTAAAATTAATGGACTTTATGACAATGCATGCACTACCTTCGAGAGATGAACGTAAATAATGAAATTTGTTTATGAGTGGGATGGAGTCGTTGTTATGAATTAGGGATTCGAAAGTATCTCTGAACTCCAACCATTTCAAATTATTGCCATCAAACGAAGGCAGCTTAATAGTTGGTAGTTTGATATTACACATATTATTTTCGGTTAAAAAGCTGGCAGAGCCGTGGAAAGTTGGTTTGTCAACCTTACTAGATGTCGATTCTAAAATATTCTGAGCGATCGGTATCAGTTTGCAAAATGAAGTTTCAATGTTGTCGCGTTCCTCTGGTTGCGGTGAAATATTGTCAGAGGCAAGTGGTTCTATTTTGTATTGAACCTCATCAAAAGATGCAAAAAGGTCTTGAAATCTTGTAAGCTTAAGTTGTAATTCACTGATTAGTAATTTATCTAATTGCTGAGGTTCCACTTATTTAATGACATCGATATATTTCTGAAAAATAGTTATCCTAGCCTTTATGTTACTTCTTTGTTGCGTATACTCTTTAAACTCTTTAGCGTCCGTCAAAGTTGCTATCGGAAGTACCTATAGGCCTACAACCCAGGCAGTCAAGTAGAAAATTGTACAGAGTAAATATGAGTAAATGTCTGACCGTAATACTACTATTTATCATCCAGAGCAGCTGAGCAGGTATTAAATACAAGGACAGTGATGATCACGTACAGCGATAGGCTTTGACGTTTACACGTACCTCACAGTGGCTGGTTCGTCCAAGGTTCACCAGCTATGTTTGGTCTCACTGCACATGCACAGCTCCGGTAGTATTTGACAGCACGCACCTGGAATGCACGGGTTAAACTTGGCTTTTATAATTGTACTGAATAGTTTTTTTTTTGTTTTTTTATAGCTATTGTTGTTATTGGGTATTATCGTTTCCTTATCATGGGCAAACCTTTTGTATAAATAAACTGACTTACTAGCTTACGCGAAATATCAATATAAAAATTGTAAGTAGGTATAAGATACTTTCAATAAAAAATACGACTGACGCAAGCGCGTTCTATTTGACACTTATGAGGCAATACTTAAAAAACACTTTGTATGCACTGAACACAAGATTACACTCTAAATCGCTCGTTTGGACACTTCCCTTTCAACCATGCCGAAAACTCTAAATTCCTTTTGTCTTCTGATCTTTGTATGCACGTGACGGTGTCGTATCCAAATTAAAGCTTGCCCGATGATTTTGGTACTCGGTGTCAAAAACTTCCGTCTGTTTACATCGAGTTCGTGTCTTATTTCGCCGGGGCCTCCATATGTTAATCCAAGAGTTGGTAACAGCTTGCTTTATCCTATGATGAGGAATTTATATAAACCAGGAAACTTCTTAGTAATATATTTATTTTTATAACAAAAAATGTGATAAACAGTTTGTGGCGCGTACTGGCTCTGAACCTATCTAGTTTCGCATTATAGCTACGTTCGTAGACTGGCGCTGCATGCGCCCACGCCGCTACCCCGCTGACCTGCCGCCGAACGCTAGCCCAAGCATAGGTGTGCTAACACTAACCATATTTGTCCTAAAATAATGCATTATTTGGGAAGGTGTTTTTATAAACATGATATTAATCTTTATCCAAATAAATACGTTATTCATCACAAGCATTTAATTTAAAACAAAATTGCCCCGTTCATCATTCGATTTCAATGAATATCTTAGGAGATATCGCAGTTTTAAAATAACGTGGCAGCAAAATAATTATCAAGTATTACACGCGCATATATGATGTGCAAAGCCGGCGAGCAGTCATGAGGGGGAAGGGCGGTACGTATTATTTAAAAATATTTTACCTTCTGTGTTTTTTTTTATAGTTGCCGTAAGAATCCTATGCCGATAACCAAATTTAGGGCGGGCGTAGCCGCTGGCAAAAGCTAGTTATTAATATTTAGATAGCACCAATATCTAATCTGTTATTTTTTTTTAACAAAGACGCAAGCTTACTCGTGATATATTATTACAAGCGATAGAGTATTTTCAATCCTCAGATAACTTCAAAAAAATTAAAAAAAACTTTTAGTCAGTGCTAGCTTGCTAAGATAAGAAAAAATATAAAAAATATTTATTTGTGTTTTATTTATATTGTCAAACCTTATTAATAAAAATTACTGTAGGTTAATAAACCATCGTCCGCTGGTACCGACTCGAGCTCGTATAGTTCTCTATATCTGGTATTCTCGTCGGAGAAAGTACCAGTTGAGAGAATCTATAGGTCGTCGGAGCCAATTTGTAAGCTGACATCTCTGCATAATTATTGATTAGAGTACTGATCCACTTACAGTGGTGGGCGTTAGTCTCCTAAAATACCTAGCTCTGCTGTGGGATATTGCTCAAGAACATTGTCACATGTCAAGTTCAGGTTCTTGTCAAGTTAAGTCACTTCCGTATGACAGCTGTGACACCTGTTAAGGTTATACACATACCCTCATTATTCACAGTTTACTGTCTTCAAGGCCGTCAAAGCGGACACAGCAAATATCCTCCCGAACGAACATACATATAACACTACTTACAAAATTGTGGTCGAGTTTTTAACCGCGGTTATCATAATCATTTTTTTGGTTAGGCTAATTTACATGTCATTTCCAATCCATACTAATATTATAAATGCGAAAGTAACTCTGTCTGTCTGTATGTTACCTTTTCACGCTTAAACCGCTGAACCGATTTAGATAAAATTTGGTATGGAGATAGTTTGAGTCCCGGGGAAAGACATACGATAGTTTTTATCCTGAAACATTTTAAAGTTTCTGTGGGAATAAATATAACCGAGCTTAACAAACTATAGCTTGCTATAGCAAACTTAGTATAATTACGGAGTTAATTAAGAAGTTCCACGCCGATAATCAAATTTAGGACAGGTGGAGCCACTGGCAAAATTCACCACCTATCTCATTAATAATATAAATGCGTAAGTTCTGATGTTTGGTTGTTTGTTACTCTACTCAATCACGCTTCAACACCCACTGGATGGATCAGGAACGTCTGAACCGATTTAGATAAAAATTGGTACGGAAATAGTTTGAGCCCCGAAGAAGGATTCAATCCTGCCGCAACGGGGAATTCAATTGAGCAGAAATTTTAAACAGAGACAGATGAAGATACAGAGAAGGACAAAGACCCGGACTTTTTATCCCGGAAAATTCAAAAGTTCCCGCGGGAGCAACTATAACCAAATTTTACGAACGAACCATAGCTGCAGCTATATACATATAGCGTACTATAACAAACTTCTTTAGGAGGATTCAAGGATTCAAGGATCAAGGAGTTCCCGGAAGAATCCTACGCCGATAACCAAATTTAAGGCGGTTGGAGCCGCTGGCTAAAGCTAGTTAACTATAAGTTCTAACAGAAAATAATAATAATAATGGTAAGGTAGGTTTATTGACAAAAAAAAACAATACTAAAAGCATAATGTAATATAATATGTCCGAAATAACTATACGTCAATGTTTATATAATTTAATTCCATATTTTGTATAATGTAAAGTTTATTGTTCTTTTTCTATTTTGCCAAGTTTGACGTCTGAGTCGAAATAAAATGCCGTTTCGATGATTTGAATAGATCGTACGAACTTGGGTGCTCTGGTTACAGCCAGTATATCATCAACTGGGTATGCCTTAAATTGAACACCTTGAAAATTAGGTTTAAAATTACACCAAACCTGTCCGATTAGTCTAGTTATAAATTCTACTTGATACTTCGCGGTCCCTCGTGAAGCTTTTAAGGTCACAACTACGGACTCTCCCGGTTCCAGATCAGTTGCAACAGGAGATGGGCTTGACAGCTTTCTTACTATTGATTCAGTCGTCTCTTCGCCCCAAGTTGAAGAAAATTCTAAAGAATTTTTTGATACGATATTAATATTGAAATCGACAGTTGTTCCTACAGTGATTGTCTTTCCTGCCGTCTTCGTCACAGATGCAGAAGTTTTAACAATTGCAGATAATGCGGACTTGAAAGTTCCTTTCTTACTACTTGTATTACGAAGCCTCTGAGTGGCGAGGACCACAGGAACAGCATTAAAACCAACAAAAAATGCTTGTAAAACAGAGGTAGTTTTTTGTGCTTCTCTGTAATTGTGCTCACTGAATGTGCCAAACGGCGTGGGATCTTTAAGAAACACATCTTTAGGTCTCTGATCAATTACTGTTTTTATTGCATCTTTAATTTCATTATCTGAAAGTTTAAACACTTTTTTGTCATTATCGTCTATAGCGCTTGTTGCTGTGCCGTCAACTGTTATTGTGAAATCGGACACATCGGGTGATGATTTTATATTACATTTAAACCCGCGAGCGCAAACGAGAACAGGTAAAGCCAGGAAATAAATAAACTTCAGTTCCATTTTTACTGCAACAAAGATATACTTAGATTACATACAATCAGAATAAAATAAGAATATTAATTTTGCAAAAAGCATTTATTTGTGCCATCTGGTGGCAGCTGAGTACAACTGCACTATCTCTCTTCCCAATTATCTTAAAAAGGTGTTTCTAGAGGTGACTAAGGGGTAATAGGGGGTATACAGA
This sequence comes from Apoda limacodes, assembly GCA_946406115.1. Taxonomy (NCBI): domain Eukaryota; kingdom Metazoa; phylum Arthropoda; class Insecta; order Lepidoptera; family Limacodidae; genus Apoda; species Apoda limacodes. The sequence continues at coordinate 27,991,841 of OX291555.1, read as the reverse complement.
TTAAATCAGAGTGCGGACGACAAAAAAAATAGCATGTACTTACATATTTTGGTGCTTCAAAATTGTTTGTTAAAATCTGATTTGAATAAAAAAAATTGACTTTGACTCTGGATTTGTTGTATAGCAGGAGAAGCAATGCTACGGACTTAGCCTTTGAGGCCCCGCCCCTTCTGCGTAGAACTTACATAACTGTACCATACTCGTTACTTTGCTCATATAATCAGTCAGCAGAATAAGGTAACAAAATATAAAAATAGTCTGGTCTATCACAGTGCAAGGTAGAGTACTTTACCCACTCTGTCTAAACGCGTGATGAGCACTAATCTCTATCACAGTACAAGGCAGAGTACTTTACCCACTCTATCTAAACGCGCGATGAGCACTTATCTTTATCACAGTGCAAGGCAGATTACTTTACCCACTCTGTCTAAACGCGCGATGAGCACTAATCTCTATCACAGTACAAGGCAGAGTACTTTACCCACTCTATCTAAACGCGCGATGAGCACTTATCTTTATCACAGTGCAAGGCAGATTACTTTACCCACTCTACCTCAACCCGCGATGAGCACTAATCTCTTTCACAGTGCAAGGCAGAGTACTTTACTCACTCTATCTAAACGCGCGATGAGCACTTATCTTTATCACAGTGCAAGGCAGAGTACTTTACCCACTCTACCTAAATGCGCGATGAGCACTAATCTCTTTCACAGTGCAAGGCAGAGTACTTTACTCACTCTACCTAAACGCGCGATGAGCACTTATCTTTATCATAGTGCAAGGCAGAGTACTTTACCCACTCTACCTAAACGCGCGATGAGCACTAATCTCTTTCACAGTGCAAGGCAGAGTACTTTACCCACTCTACCTAAACGCGCGATGAGCACTAATCTCTTTCACAGTGCAAGGTAGAGTACTTTACCCACTCTGTCTAAACGCGCGATGAGCACTTATCTTTATCACAGTGCAAGGCAGAGTACATTACCCATTCTATCTAAACGCGCAATGAGCACTAATCTCTTTCACAGTTCAAGGTCTCTAGAGTACTTTACCCACTCTATCAAAACGCGCGATGGACACTAATCTCTATCACAGTGCAAGACGGAGTACTTTAACCACTCTATCTAAACGCGCGATGAGCACTTATCTCTATCACAGTGCAAGGCAGAATACTTTACCCACTCTAAGCGCGCGATTAGCACTTATCTCTATCACAATGCAAGGCAGAGTACTTTACCCACTCTATGTAAACGCGCGATGAGCACTTATCTCTATCACAGTGCAGAGTACTTTACCCACTCTATCTAAACGCGCGATCAGCACTTATCTCTATCACAGTGCAGAGTACTTTACCCACTCTATCTACCTATTTTGTGCCTACAACGTGCTCAAAATTTACTCGCTCGATATATAAAAAGGTTTTTTTTCCTTTTTTCTATAGAAAGCCATCTGGCACAAATAAAGCATGGTTAACATTACTCAGGTAGCAAACAAGCTTACGTCCTGCCTCATGTTTGTGATAACCGTAGCCTATGGACGCTTGCAACACAAGAAACATTACTAGAGAGTTGTCCATCCTTTGAAAATCTAGTCACTCCCTGTTACATAAATAAGAAAAACCAATAGGAAACTTGGTTTTATTTAGCTTTAAGAATTTTACATGTTTGATTGACACATGACAGAACGTTCATAGAATAGAATACTTTTTAATTCTATGACAATCTTTCCCCCTTAAATTATTCCACCAAATAGTCTCGAAGATAAGCAAGTTGAGGTCTATTTGACTCAAAAGGTTGTATTTAGCCACTTTTGAAACAATAGTCTCCATATTAGGTAAAGAGAAAGCATCCAGTTGTGTAAATTTATTGATTGTTAAAGAGTAGTCAATAACTAACCGCTTACGATGTGTTGTACCACCTGTTATCAGCACTTGTGCTCGCCATGGAGATGTGCTAGGTTCGATAACTCCGTCGTCTAACATCTTAGATACTTCTTCCTCAATAAATTGTTTGTCTTCATTACTATAGCGTCTGGATTTCATAGCTATAGGTTTAATGTTCGGTGAAAAATTGGTAAACAAAGATGCTGGTGGTACAGAAGCCTTTATAACGTTGCATAAACGCAGCGGCTCTTTGTCACCTCAAAATTGAAACTCTAGAGAACTATGTGTCTTTAATATATCATGTCCAATTATAACGTCTGCACACAGATTGCTGACAATCAAAAGTGGACGTTGCTTATAAGTATGTTTATTCAAGGTTAAGGTTGCAAAACTGATTCCTTCAACAAATGAAATATGGCTCAACGATGCCAAAGTAATAGTCTGTCTACATTGCTTCTTTTCCAGATTCATTGTGTGAGCAAATCTTTTGTGAATAAAGCTTACAGAACTTCCAGTATCAATTAACGCATCGGCTCGTATACTATTAATAAATGCAGGTACAGTAGCCTTATGTAAACTAGATGGTGAAGCAGCTGACATGGCGGATAGTTCAACAGATTCTAAATTTATGGCATTGGCATGTCCTCTTTTAGCTTTAGCGCACTGTTATAAAGTCTTTTCTTGATGAGTTTTTAAAAAAAAGGAATTCAAACAAAAGTCAAGGAATAAAATAAAAGTGAGTTTAATAAAAAAAAGAATTATTAAATACAAATAAAAATGGTATCTGGCAGGTGTCGACGGGGTAGAGACGCGTGATGAACTGACTGATGCGTCCATGGTGACATGGGACTGCAAGATATGCTGATGATGAGGTTTGCCAGAGGGGCAAGCCGCTTAGGCAATAATGTATACTATAAATATATATAACAGCCCCCCGGTTGAGACTGAACTTCCACCTTAAGGGTGAAGTTTATGTAATAGTGGTTTTAATTCTGGGTCCCGGAATATTAGGGGTGGTTTCTATAATTTCAGAGAGTTCCTGAGCTATTTCGATTTCTCTCTTGTGAGGAAATAAAAATCGAATAACTCGAAGACATATGCCAGATTTACAAATGATGTATACTATATATAGTGTTATAACTATAATAATAACTATTGTGCTAAATGAGTAATAATTACCGTAGGTTACAATATGAGGTTTTTCAATAATTTTATCTAATTTTCTAACAATATCGTTACTAATTTCACCGTGGTTTAGTAAAACAGAGTCAAAATTAACATTTTTTAATTTTAAGTTTGGCAGGTTAAACTTTAGATTCTGAAACTTAGCTATATTACAGCATGAGTCATTTACTATTTCAAAGTTTGGTTTTACAGGTTTTAATTCTAAATTTATGCTATGTTTCGGGGACAGTTTCATTTCTCCACAATAAGCAACACAGTTGCTTGGCAGGCTTAGCGTGCCGGCACCCACAATGTAGGTGTCAAATAGGTTAGACTTATGACAATCAATAGATAATTTAGATTTTTGAGACATGATATAGATCCAGTTATTATTTTGAATGCTTTGCCAGAGTTCAAGATGACCTTGAATAAATTTAGTTTTACAAATTTCGGGAACTGAATTCAAGGCCTTTGTTAGTATTTCCGTTTCACATATCGGAACTGCGGTACTAGAGTATACATCTGATATTGCACATATAAAAAATTGGTTATATAGTATTTTACATATCTTTATATCTTCTATCTTACAGTAATATGACTTATCTCTACTTATACCTATATATTTAACAGAAGGGACTATAGTGGAATATGACTCAAGGTGTTCAGGGCTGATTACGGCGGGAAAAGGAAGGCTATGGTAGATTAGATATTCTTTCGGGGTAACAAGAGGCAACCTTAGTACAAAGACTATTCTGTCTTTCATGTAATAACTGGATATTTCGGGTATATTTAATAATATGTTAATGTTGTCTAGTTCTAATGAGACTGGTAACTCTTTTGAGCTGGGCAAAAATCTGTAGTTTTCTACAAGGTCAAGAAACAAGTCTTTTGGGGTGATTATGGAGGGGTGTAGTATATTTGATTTGCTAAACATTACTGCATTTAGTACATCTTCTAATTTAAATGACAAGGTTAACAAACTGTTTTCTAAAATGTTTAATAACTCGAACAGTTTAGATTTTACATACAAATTATCAGTTAAAATGGACACATTCTGTAATTTTGATGACAACAGCGCTATTCAGACGTTGTTCGTTGACGCTGATTTTGTTAATGATTTCTTTAAATGAGTTAATTGTAGATGTGGTTACTAAAATATTTTCTTTCATTAATTTTGATAATTCTTTTTGGTCGGTTTCGACAGTCTGTATAGCGGTGCTGTACTTAATAGCGTCATTTTGATCCATTGTCCCAAACAGGTGCTTAAAAACGGTTCCAATTCCACCAAACCATGCAGATCTTTTCGAATGTTTCGAGAGCAAATGTGAGATGGAATCAAAATCTCGGACAATATCATTATATCGTGTTGACAATGGTAAGAACATGTTATGACATTCGGAGTCATTGTATACGTCACTTAGTTTGCACAAGTACCGCGAGGTGCCTATCACACCGTTTATGTTTTCTATGTGCGGTTTAATATATGAAATGTCCGTAGGTATAATTACGTTTAAATATCCGTCAATTACCTTCAGTGAGCCAACTGGGTCGAAATAAATACCAGGATAATTTGTAACAGGTTGAATATATTGTTCCTGTGCCAAGGACTGGGCACTGCAATTAAAGTAAAAAGAATAAAAGTAAGGTAAACATAAAAATACCTTCTTAAAACTAACATGTAATAAAATGTAAAAGGTATGTATAATAAAGCTAACCTAATATATATATAATTTTATATAATAAAAATGTAAAAAAATTAAATTCAAACACTTTATTTATTAGGTACTTTTATTAATATTTTATTACATTAAGATTCACCGCGTGCAAGTTTTACCTGGTCGTAGTGGTGTACTACATGACGGCGGTTTATTAAGAGAGTCAGAGTATTTCTGCCGTTTATCTTCATTACCTTGTAAGGTCCTTTCCAGATTGGTGAAAGGGATTTACGCAACCTGAGGTGGTTTCTAAGGTAGACGTAGTCACCAACTTTGTAATTAACAGGTCGTGTATGAGAGTCATAATAGACCTTAGAACATTCTTTGGACCTTTGAATGTTTTCTCTAACTTTATCGCGAGAATATTGGAGTCTGTGTTGGAGCATCTTAAAGTAGTCTAAATAGGTCGCATCTTCCAATGGAGTGTATACGGAGTTGGGGATAAAAGGTTTATGGCCGAAGAGTAACTCGTATGGAGTGAAGTTGGTTGTACTATGAACTGCTGTGTTATAAGCTAACATAGCTGTGTACACGTATCTGGGCCAGTTATCTTGTGATTCATAGAAGTAAGATTTAAGATACTCCTTCAAAGTGGAATGACTCCTTTCAAGAGCTCCTTGGGTTTGGGGATGGTATGGAGAGGACCAAAGTTGTTTTATCTTAAGGAATGAGCAGGTTTGTTTAAATAATTCTGCTGTGAAATTTGTGCCTTGGTCAGTGAGAATATATTTGGGTATGCCAAATAAGGAAATGAAGTGTAAAAGGCACTTACTTGTTTCTTCGGCAGTGGTGTTCCTGAGAGGGGACCCTGTTGAGAACTTAGTCAGGTCATCTTGAAGGGTTAAGATAAACCTTAACTTGCCAGGAACAGATTCAGGGAGTGGACCGACAATATCCAAGGAAACTCTCTCAAATGGGCTAGTAGATGTGCTGGTGATCTGCATAGGGGATCGGTTAATCTGTCTTAAAGCCTTATTGGTTTGACATGATTGACACGTTTTGACATAATTCTCGATGTCACTGCGCATGTTCTTCCAATAAAACTGTTCACGTATTTTATCGAACATTCTATTAGCACCAAGATGTCCGGCGACAGGACTGTCATGGTTTTCCTTTAATATGGTCTTGGTTTCGGTTAGTGTCGGGTAGAATATTTTGTTCTTATAGATGTGTATTTCGATTTCTGTGTTATTAAATAGGTAAGAAATAATACTATAGAGTTTCGGATAAGAGTGTCTGTCAAAGGGAGTTTTAAAATCAGTTATGCTGAGTTCAGTTGGAGTCTCTTCCCACAGTAGTAAAAGTTCATTTCTTACATTTTTCAGGGATTCGAAAATATCGGCGTATGAGCAGTCATCAAAATGATGGACTTTGGTGAATAAGAAGAGGTAAGTTTTGTCTTTAATTTTGAGGGACTTGTAGGAATGTAACGTCTTTTCAGATTGCAGGAAGTTTTCGGACTCTGGGAAATTGCATAAGATTTCCTGTACATAGGGCATGGACTCGTCCAGATCTAGGGAGGTAGGCACAATAAACAGTTTGTGATAGCTTTTTGTTAGGCTGTCATTGTGTTCGATAATTTTAGTAGTGTAATTAGTATGAGGGATTGATTACAGGAATTTCGAATAGGAGTCGTCCAACGCGTCTTCGGAAAGGAATGGGCTGAGTGTAGGGTTCGGAATCATAGAGTCTTGGTTACTAGTGGATGGTTGAATTTCAGGTATAGGAGGGCTTAGATTTTGTGATGTATTTGCATTGGTAGTTAGTGGATAGGGATTTTGATCTGCGTTAGAAGGACCAGCGTCTATATCTACGGGATTAATGGAAACGGGGTTTTGGATAGGGAACCTAGAAAGAGCATCCGCAGCGGAATTAAGCTTACCCTTGCGGTAAATAATCTCATACTCATACTCTTCTAGTTTTAAGCGCCAACGTTGCAGTTTACTGCTAGGATCAGTATGGTTAAAAAGCCATTTCAAAGGTCGGTGATCAGTTACAATCGAGAATTTCCTGCCGAACAGGTAGGGCCTAAAGGTTTTACAGCCAAAGACGATGGCCAGTAGTTCCTTTTCGGTGGTGCTGTAATTGATTTCGTTTTTATTTAATGTACGAGATGCAAAGGCTATAGGGTGATCCTTGCCGACTGTACCTTGAGAAAGGATGGCTGAAATTGCGTAGTTTGAAGCGTCACAGGTAAGGATAAAGGGGTTTGAAAAGTCAGGATAGATGAGGACAGGTGCGGTTAGGAGTTTGTCTTTCAGTTGTTCAAAAGCAAGTTGTTGTTCGTTCTGCCAGAGGAATGGAATATCTTTCTTGAGTAGGAGCGTGAGTGGCTTAGAGATTTTGGAGAAATCGGGTATGAAACGGCGATAATATGACACTAAACCCAAAAAGGATTTAATGTCTTTCGGACACCTGGGAATGGGGAAGTTTTGGACAGATGTTATTTTGTTAGGATCTGGTTTGACACCTTGTTCTGTAATTACGTGGCCAAGGTATCCGACTTCTTTTCTTAGAAACTCGCATTTGTCGGGTTGTAATTTCAGGTTATAGGACCTGAGCTTTTGGAACACGAGGGAGAGGTTTTCAATGTGAGATGATAGGTCAAACGAATAGGTTACGATATCATCTAAATATACGAAGCAGCGCTCTCCTTGGAGACCGGTGAGGACGTTATTCATGAGCCTCTGGAATGTAGACGGCGCATTTTTCAAACCGAAGGGCATTCTACAGAAATTGAAGTGACCTTGAGGCACACTAAACCCTGTCTTAGCTGAATCTTCTGGCTTCATTCTTATCTGATGGAATCCGGACGCTAAATCTAAAGTGGAGAAGTACTTCGAATTTCCCAACTGGTCCAAGATCTCTGTAATGTTAGGAATAGCGTAGGATTCTCCAATGGTTATGTCATTCAACCTCCTGTAATCAATAACAATGCGCCATTTCTTTTGACCAGATGCGTCTATCTTTTTAGGCACGATCCAAATCGGAGAAGACCAAGGGGACATAGAGGGTTCAATTATATTTTGATCAAGCATTTTTTGGATTTGAGTTTGCACTTCTCGTTTATGGACTTCGGGGAATCTATAGGACTTGACATTAATAGGCTGGGAGGAGGACGTTCTTATTTCATGTTGAATGGCACATGAAGAAGTTAATTGATCATTTGGGAGGTGGAAGATATCCGAGTATCGTGAACACACATTATAGAGTGCTTCAAGTTCTTCGCTATTCAGGTGCGAAACACGAAGGAGACTTAGAACTTGTTGTGTTCTGTCAATGCTTTTTTGACTGGATTTAGTTAAGCATTGGGATTCGTGATCGAGAGGGTGAAGTGTGAGTTGAAGATCTGAAGACAGTGGTATTGGGTTTTCGGATACATTGGCAACAGTTATGTTTACTCTGTTGTTGTCTTTGACTTTCACTATACAGTTTGCAATAAGTAATGAATCGGAGATATGTTGGTCGATTATAACACCTTCTTTTAGTTTAGGATTTTTGATGGAACATTCAATCATGAGTTCTGTACGAGGAGGAATATTGTAAGTAGGTTTAGAAAACAGGAGATTTAATTTGTTTTTGTCAATGTTAAGTATATTTCTATTGTAGTCTATGTTACATTGGAAGTGGGTAAGTAGGTTGTGTCCTATAATTCCGTCATAGGATAGGTTTATGTCATCAACAACATGGAATGTAAATAGAAGGGATTCTTTAGAAAACAGTATTTTCATTTCGAAGTCACCTAGAGTGGATGTAGTTTTTTTATCGTTGTTTATGCCCTCTAGTTTTAGTTTACGGTCAGTTAGTGTTATGCCGTTGTAGGATTGGATGGAAGATTTTTTGATAAGGCAGATCGAGGATCCTGTGTCTACAAGGAAGGATAACGGTTTATCTGATACAGAGGTTTGAACATTTACGTAAGGTAAGGATAGTTTAATCGGGTCACAAGAGACTTCGGAGATAGTTTCATTTATAGGAGTTGGATCGGATACAGTATTTGTTACAGGTACTACAGGGTGATCTTCAGGTAAGTGATTTTTTTTTTTGATAGGTAATTTGAGGAAATTGAAAACCTTTGGAAACAGAGGACTGGTCGCTTATTTGGGGTTGGTTACCCGTGTCGTCCTTCAAAATAGTAGATTGGATGCTTGCTTGGGGCTGGTTACCCGTGTGACCCTTGGAAACAGTGGATTGGATGCTTGCTTGGGGCTGGTTACCCGTGTGACCCTTGGAAACAGTGGATTGGATGCTTGCTTGGGGCTGGTTACCCGTGTGATCATTGGAAACAGTGGATTGGATGCTTGTTTGGGGCTGGTTACCCGTGTGATCATTGGAAACAGAGTGGGTGTCCTTATTACCGTTTGGGATAATTAAGTTAAGTGTTTTGGGTCTCACGAGACACCTCCGTGAGCCCATTAGGCGTTTAAATGGTCTTGAGAGTGGGTTGTTTCATTGGTGTATAGGGGTTGATTGTTGTCATATTCTGATGGGTAGTAAGCGTTATTGTCTTCTACAAAATGTACTCTAGCTTGTTGAGGTCTTGCAAAGTTCTGATTTGGAAAAGGTTGTGGATTAGGCCTTGGATGAAATTGTGTGGGTGGTTGTAGCATCTGATTTCTATTGTTGTATTCACGTTTTTGCAAACGTCAATAGTGTGACCTAGAGCTTTGCAATATCGGCAAAACTTGGGGTCTGACTGAGGTGGTCTACTGGACACTTGAGGCCTAGAATCGACGTTGTGTACTGTAGGTCGAAAGGGTTCTGTCCTTCGGTATGGACGCGGCGAGACTGAATTTGCACCTGTTGGTGGAAAACTACGTTTTTGTTGCAGTAATAGAATCTTTTCTTCTGATGTGGCTAGGTTTATAGCCTCATTAAGGGTGGATGGACTTTTGACTCGTACAAGGTTTGAAATTCTAGGTAGCAGTCCTAATAAAAAGGTGTGAAGACCGAGCTCTTCCATAGCGGCAGTCCGGCCAGCCAATTCTGTTTTCTTCTTATTTGACAGTGTGATTTCGGTTAGTAATTTTGACAGATGTATTTCTATTCGGAGTCCGAACTGACTAACTGGCTCGTTAAGTGACTGACGACATTCTTGTAAGTCGGAAAGAAGGTGAGCATAGTGTTTTCTTTCGCCAAACTGCGCTATTAAGAAATCACCAAGCTGTTCCCATGAGTCAAACTCTTTTATTGCGCAAGCTGTTTCTGCCTTCCCATTTAATTGGCTTAATATATATTTTAAAAGTAAGTCTTTTTGTGAATCTGAAGCTAGGGAAAGAGCATTGTTACAATTTGAGATAAATGAGTTTATTTTATCACGGGATCCGTCAAAAGGTTTGATAAATTTAAGTAAAATGTTTATATCCGCTTTTTCGCGGCTTTCGGTCATTGATCGCGTTTTAATTTCATCTTTTGAAGTCATTGTAAAATTTTAAACGAACAGAAAATAAGATGAAGTAAAAGTGTTCGATTCAAATTACGATACGGTGTAACAGGCAGCCAGGTGTTATTATGTGCGTGACGAGATATAAGCGAGTTGAGATAGGATATGGTCGAGACGGTGCTACCTTATCTTCTAGTTGTAATAACAAAGCGAACTTAATAATAACACATTTACCTTCTGCTTATTTCTAGGAACTTTGGCTTGAATATTAATGATGAATTAATTATGACTATGAAGTATTTTGAAATGTTCTTGAATAGGATCTTCTCACACAAAAACACTTTATACACAATAGTTATAGGAAAGTCACTTACAGGAATATGAAGAAATAGTACAGGATCAACATACTACTTCCGGTGATGTGAGTCGGATGTACTTCTGGATCTTGAAATAATTGAAGTCAGTCTGGGATTGGTGTTACGATTTTTTCTTTGTAGGGACGGCGGCTCTCGGCGGCGTGGCGACGACGGTGATGTGGCGACTACGGTGACGTCACAACAGTGTGCAGGAACAAGGTAAGTAATGTAGAATTATTATTTCTTTTTTTTTTTTTTCAGGAACGAGACGACGATGACGTAGATTTTTATTTTATTGTTCAGGAACGAGACGATGATGACGACAATTGGAAGGGTGAGTTCAACACTTAAGTTTTTACGACACTTGCTTTACGTAAATATAGTTTTACTTGGTATACCACTTTTAGAGTTCTAAGCACTATAAAACTTCGGAGACGAACCGGGGATATTTTTGATTATCCCTTAACGCTGCCACCATTTGTTATAAAGTCTTTTCTTGATGAGTTTTTTAAAAAAAAAGGAATTTAAACAAAAGTCAAAGAATAAAATAAAAGTGAGTTTAATAAAAAATAGAATTATTAAATACAAATAAAAATGGTATCTGGCAGGTGTCGACGGGGTAGAGACGCGTGATGAAGTGACTGATGCGTCCATGGTGACATGGAACTGCAAGATATGCTGATGATGAGGTTTGCCAGAGGGGCAAGCCGCTTAGGCAATAATGTATACTATAAATATATATAACAGCACGAACATAATCATCAATTGACTCCTCCGATTTTTGTTAGACAGATAGGTCTATTAGACAGAACATGACGTGCATATATTACGTTTTTGGGTTTAATATATATTTTATCAAGCAGAGCGATGGCTGAAGTATAATCGTTGCATTCTTTAATGTATCTGAACACTTTAGGCGACAGGTGATTCACTAACTAATAGTGCTTTGTTGAATCAGAAATCGTATCAGTTACTTGTTGAGATAGAAAGTTAGAAAATGTAAATTGCCAATGCACCCAACTTGAATTTGCTTCCGGTAGTGTAGGGTCTTTTTGCAAATGCGTGCTTTTTTAAGGCAGACGCATACGAGCCGTTAATGACGGTAGTTGCTCTGATAGCATGGAATTTAATGTTTGTGTACCGCAAGTCTTTGTGCTGTCTCATGCAAATCTATAACATGTTTTCCATCGACCATATTGATATGCAGATGACAGTATACTAGAAACGCTTATTACACGCCCTGCATATATTCCTCGTTCCATTGTTGAGGAAAAGCGCGGAGAACTTAAAACGAGAACCTATGAAGACACCATAAGCTTGCGCGTTAATCGCTAAAAAAAACCAATCACTGAAGTCCCACAACTCCAGAAAACACCTTTTAGCATCGCCAAGAGCATTAGGATCCTTGGTGTTGACATCTCCAGCGATATTCAGTTTCGAGATAATTTGGAAGACAAGATTAAGCTGGCGTCCAAAAAACTTGGAGTACTCAAGAGAGCGAAGCAGATGCTGCTTTACAAGTTGCAAATCTGACTCCATATGGAGTACTGCTGCCGTCTCTGGGCAAGTGCACCCGGATACCAGTTTGGTCGCGCACCTTGGCCTGCGCCGATACTGCACACCTAGGTGTGCAGTGCGGGACCACAATGAAAGCGATGTGCTCGTTAGCTTGGATATTAATCAATTATGCATACATTATGTATATCAAATTATTAAAAAACCAAATGTCTCATACTATACTTTTTTTTACCATTATCAAAAAGATTATGTATGTTTTTTTAATAAAAATTAAATTTGAGCTATATTTTAGTTAAAATAAATGTATAGTCCACTTTTTCTTACTAACGATGGAAGTAAATAAAAATATCAGATAAGTAACAACAGCGTGTGCGGGGGGGAGGGGAAATAATAATATAATTCAATTTATTTCAGCTAATAGTGGGTGAATAAGTCGATACGGAGATTGTGCCTATCGTTTACTATCGTATCGTTACCATACAAAGTAGGTAGTAGCGAAGAAGTAGTAAGGTACGAAGTAATTTGATTTGCTTGTGAGTAAGCTGAACGAGAGCGCGACGTGAGTACAAAGCTGGCGTAGCCAAGCCATAAAGCCAAGATGCGACTCAAACCATATTTTTTGCTAATTCTTTGCCAAGAAATTATTTTTTATGCACAACCGGTTTCCGAGATACCATTGTCTTGCTAGCTTTAGACTACAAAGAATATCTATATTCAAATGCATTTCAAAAATGTCTGTCAATTTTGACACAATCGACACTTTGTATAATAAAGTGTATGTTCCTTAATTGTCTAAAATCAACAAAGCAAGTTGTTTTATTAGGATATAGTGGAGTTTCAATACAACTCTTTTTATAATAAAAAATACAAATTTCAATAGTTTTGCGTGTTCGTTGCAACAACTAGATTTGAGGTGGGGACCTTGACGTCACATTTATTGGGTGGGAGTCGTGCTTTCTTGTCACTTGCCAAAGCTGCCGACGGAAACTTTTACCAGTCGTCGTTACCGATGGTGACTTGGCCTATAGTGCTAAATAGAAAGCCGATCTACTGGGCAGTTTATTCGATTTTTGAGGGATCGGCAATGCGTGAGTTTTTATCAACAAAGTGTGATTAAGATAAAATTCTACATTTTGAGATTAACGCTTGAGATTTACTTAGGGTGTTGTACTCCTTTGCGAAGCACTCTTGTTGGGCCATAAGACAGAGGTATTTAAAAGAATTATTTAATTCCTCAATACTTAAGTTGCCAGTTATTTTACTTTTGGCATTTTTGATGTTATGGATAAAACACCCTAAGTAACACTTTAGCGTTAAGAAAAGCTGTAGTGGACCCTTTTTTCGGTTCTGCTTAAATATTAAAGAGTTAGCGTATAATTTATAAGAGAGTTATAGGGTGTAATAACACCTTTTGTAAAATAGTAATTTTTGGCGCAGGGTTGATTGGTCTAAAGACGAAGTTCAAAAGGCAGCTGCATTCCTTACCGGTGTGAAGTTAGCGGCCTTTTATAATTCGACCAAATTAAAAATTAAAGGATTTAAATGAAAGAATTTATTGAATGAAACGGAAATAACAATGAATAGCCCAAAATAAAGAGAAACCGGTTAAAATTAAACAAATATACAGAAAATAATTTGGGTAAAAAATATTTTTCTCTTTAAAATACACCTACATATCTTAAAATATCCAAAGATTTAATCTTTTACCTAAATGAAAAGACAGAGAGGATGGTATTAACGAAAATTATTGGAAAAGGGACGCTGAAGTTTTAAAAACAACAAATACAAGTACAAAAATAAAAGATCTGTGGTGTGAGGTAAATATGAAGCACACTATAAATCTGTCAAATAAGAAAATAGACACAATCAATCGCTGTAGAAACAAGCATTTTGTATTGCTCTTATTAATAAATATTTCATTATTTGTAATAACTCTTCCATTAAAAAAAAAATGTTTAAGAAAATTTAACCATCAGATACATATCAGCTAAAAAGTTAATGATAAAAATGTGGTAACACTTAGTGACGCATATCAAATTGAACCTCTTTAAACCAGAAATAATATAAAGTATTCTATTTATTCGACATGTAGTTATTAAAATGTAATGTATGTAAGGTTGTCTTTTGAAATCGTCGGGTATTGAGTATGTTTATCTAAATTTATGTATTGTATCAAGGAATCATAAGGAATGTACGTGTTGCCTTAATTAAAATTTTATTTAGAAATAATAGATTATTTATAAACTATTTACACGACCGCCTATAAAATTGTATTGTTCTCGATAATGAAATTATATTAGCCATTTATTTTGATAACATGAATTAAATCTAATAAAAAAAATTTCGTTAGTGTCCTCCCAGTTTCTGTTTATTTTGATCACATTGTTCCAATGGTCATTAAATATTTGCCTTTGGTTGTAACTTTTTTACTTAACTAACAGATTAACGGTGTGTTAAAAATTTTGAAAGAAAATAACTTTTACGCCACTAACCATTTTACTCACAGTTAACCCCAAGATAGTTGTGATTTGAAAACTTCATATGGTTTCTGGTTTAAAGAGGCTCAATTTGATATGCGTCACTAAGTGTTACCGCATTTTTATGATAACCTTTTAGGCCGATTAGTATCACATTGTAAAATTTTATTTTACTTTTATTTTTTATGTGGAAATATTTATTAATAAGAGCAATACAAAATGCTTGTTTCAACAGCGTATGATTGTGTCTATTTCCTTAATTGACAGATTTATAGTGTGCTTCATATTTACCTTTAATTCACTAAACTTTTTCACTAAGCACTGCATTAAAAAATTTCAGTTTTAACAATAATGGTTCAATGACATAGGTACATTCACTAACACTGTACTTATCTTCTTTTTCAAACATTAACTACCTATGTAGGTACCTATCTTAATTTACAAAAATGATTCAAAGTAACCTTCATTTACTAAAACACTGAATTAAAACCCTTTTTAAGTTCCCATTTTAAAAATTAGCTAGGTACGTACGCACGTACGTTTTCACAAAAGCGGTTCAAAGTGAACTGAACACTAAACAAAAAAAAAAAACTTTTGCGTATTTTAACTTCTATTTCAAACATTTGCTTCCTTCCCGTAGGTACGTAACATTTTCAAAAATGATTCAAAGTTGCCTCCATTGTTGTTAACAAAGAGACGCGCCGCAACACATTATGATAGGTACATTTCGTAGCATTACCACTGTTATGAAGTTAAACGCGACTGTTATCCTCTTCTTTACACCGTAAAAGTAGCACGTGCCAGCCACAGCACAGCCGCAGCACAGATAATAAGTATTTGAAGCCGCAGTGACATGCTTCTGTAGGCATCATATAACGGAAACCTTTGTTGCTTGCGATGGCCTCCCGTTGATAAAACGCTCTACATACATATCTTGCCCTCGACTCAAATCGTTATTTTCAAAGACTCCAACACACAGAATCATCTTGTTGTATTTGCTAATGAAATTCACGCATTTTAATAAAATAACATTTTAATTAACGAATTTCACTCATATTTAATTCAAACAAAACAAAGGCGTCGCGTCAAGTCGCATGCCGTCGGCTTTTGACTGAAGATTTTGATCGATAGATAAAGTGAATGTAGTATGTAGGTACAGGACAAAGAGAATATAACCACTACGTACAGGACCTACTGTCCAGATTGTGCTATTACGTTTTAAACTAAAATGTGTTGCCATACAGAGTTTTTTTTTTCGTACCATCTGTAGATAAGACATTATATTTAGAATTAGTATCAACTGATGTGCTTCAATACAGATTGTATACCTACTTGTTAGTTGATTAACAAAGTGTTGTATAATTACTTTTAATAATAATAATTAAGAATATTGCCGGCTCTTTTCGACACAAATTCACGTCGTTAAGTAGATTGTATCGACGATTCAAAAGTGTTCTCAGCAACCTACTAAATTCAAATAATTATTATCTGATTTGATCCCTGGATATGTTATTAAAAGTAGGTATGATTTTTTGTGGCGCGGTTAGTAGGTAGGTATTCTGTTATCTGTGCCGACCCTACATACGTAACAAAATCCTATCCTAGGTACTCCAAGGGGCTATAGTTTGTTTTCTTTATCTCCATCTATTCATTTTAACAAATCATGATTATGATCGACAAGCAAAAATTTATTTAATAGGATTCACCTGAAAATTAATGTGTGAATAAAAGCGTAAATTGTAATACGACTATTAAAAACTAAGCAGTAGTTATTACTTATTTAGCAAAAATTACAAAGTGAAATTCTTGTAATTACTAATATTGATCATAATTCCCAATTTTATGGTAATTTTGCCGAGGATTCCCAAACAACCCAGGTGGGCGTTGACCATATATTGACCAATGGTCGTAGAGCAAATTATTAGCGCGAATCTTTCATTCCGAAAATTGGGGGTTTAGTTCTTTTATCAACTTTGTCCGAAATGCTAACAGTGTTCTATGAAATCCTGGAACATGGAATTTAGAAGCTCACATTAAAAACGACTCCTATGACAATTTTAATGAACTCAATTGCCCTAATAGCTTAGGTGTAATGGGTACAAAATTATGAGATATGATCTAGTAGAAATTATTTTATTATTTCACTCAAAACGTTATACAAGAGCTTATGATAATTTTTTATTAAAATTTTAATTACTTTATTTTTATTATTTTTTATTTAATTTATATATACTGTAAAAAGAATATGATGGAATCTTTTCACTATTGTAAGATTTAAACCAATTTTTCGTTAATTACGAAAAACATGTAATTATTTATGAAGAACCCTTTAGATAAAATATGTGCAGAAAAGAGAAAAATCTTCCCTCTCACTCTGCACAATTTCTGATGTCCGGGTTCTTCAAGGAACAACGGATCGCAGTAGCGACATTGACAAGTTGTTATTGTAATTAAAATTATTAAAACCCAAACTTAACATGTTGCATGTTACGTGGCTAGTAATTACTAGACCAGTGTGCACTAATATTCTAAATTGAACATGAATATATAAATAAAAATAACGAAACATGTATCTTTATTTGCGATAAAGAACATTTTACGATGTATAAATTATTTGTTAATAATTTTCTTGTCATTTCACTCATAAATTTAAAAATAAAAAGTTAAAACAAAAGGTCTTAAACTACTTTTTTTTTTATTAAATTAGCCTCACAGAGACGTCACCTGTAGGTAAAAATAGAAAAAAATGATTCAGATATTTCATCTCAAATTTTGACAAAATGACCGGTTATCGACCCCCACACAGCTGAGTTTAAGGAGAAGTTCTTTTCAAGCTTTCACCAAATTTCTGAAAGCTGCGGATGCTTCAGGTTAATGATTTCACCCTTGGGTCCATTACTAAATGCTTGTGTACCGGATACCTTACAACCCCTTTAAGGGATTTGGGGGTATTCCGTTACATATTGTATAACGGTGTCAAATAGAACTTGGATCCATATACTAGCCGTAACTTCTAAAGTCATAAAATTACATTAATTTATAAATATTAAATAAGTGCTACTGTTTATCTACAGACATTGCAAAATTTTCATCACGAAATGTAAGTATTGTTGATTAACAGTGTTCTTGAAGTGTAATATTAATTATCAGTACGCTTGCAAGTTTAATGTGATTGTGTATGATGTTTATCGTCTCAATTTTGACGCGCCTTAGAAAAAATATGATTTTAAGGAAAAAAAAGTAAAACAACTAAAAGTTCTAATAACCCAAAATAGTTTTTAGACATTCAATTTAAAATTTTGGTCAGTTTTAGTGACTGTTTACAAAAACTATGTAAAATAATTCTAATTCTAATATGAAAATTTAGGTACCACGTTATTTAAAAGTGATTTTGTATATATGAATATTTAGTTTTTTTTGACAGAAAGTGATTGAAGATGGCCATATTTATCTTAAAGATGCAGCCTTTTCTTAAATCTATAACGACACTCGAAGAACTACAACGCCGGTAGTCAAGAGTATTATGCCATCTTTGGTTGAAATTTTTCTTTTTTTTTTTTTCTGATCTGACAAAGCAGTTGGCTGTTGCAGCCATTACTGCTTCACCGGGCTTTTTTGGGGCGAGACTCTGAAGGAGCCTCAGCCCATGTAGCGCCCAACGCTCAAGGGCTCCCCGCGGGGGGAGCCTCGGCTTGGGTTGTCGCTCTCGTGGGCTTCCCTTCGACCGGCGTGAGCCTCGAACCCGAAGGTGAGTCACCGTCAGGAGGGGAGTTCCCCGTTACGCGGGTGCGGTTGCGATTGAGTGGCGGCGAGAAGCGCCCCGGCACTCTTTGATACCTCGTGTATCCGTTTGGGCGCCGACGAACCCGGGGCCGTTAGTACGTGCCGAGGCCGCCTAACTATAGTTGTACGACCATGCCGAGGTCGACCGGGGTGATGATTGGTTGACATAAGAGTACGCACTTACCGAAGACATCTACCTGCGGCGGAGAGAAAAATACCGGCTTTAGCGTTACCTATATACCTTAATTTTAGCTCAGTTCGATAAATGTTTTCATAATGTAAGGTTAGATTATAGACAAAAACTTTAAGAGTTAGAAACATTAAATGGTGTCATTAAAGAATTACCATTTGTTTTACTTACACCATAACCCTTATATCAGGATCGTACAAAACTGCTATAACTATTTAACCTATCATTGTCTTTCGTATTACAGGCGTAAGCTGTATGTAAGAGTTATACAACGCATGTAGTGTTCGGTGTTACTACACTCTTAACTAACTCCGTTGCAGAACCAATGACGTTAATGAAGTTGAACAACAGCCTTATGATATATAAGCAACTATCTATAGCAGATTTATAGCAATAGGAATTATAGGGAGTTAATGAAGATCTTCAAACAGCTTTTGACGCTGCAGGCCGAAACAAGCTTAACGTCATAAGTATATAAGCGTCCGCTACTGCTACACTAACTGGAAAGAATAAATACTTCTTTTTTACAGTTCTAATACAACCTATAAAGCTAAACTTATTTCATAAGTGAACTTTATCACTTTTAGTGACAACCGAATCCATTATAAATCAATAGTAGTACTCTAAGCTTTAAAATTACCTGTAACCAACGCTAAATTGTTTGTACATCAACATAACAAAATGTGCGTTTAATTCGGAAAAACGTTTAATATTATTTTTTGATTCAAATTTTGAGCATAGTCAGTGTTATAGTTGTAGCCTTAGTTTCAGATAAGTTAGGTAATGGGTTTTGTTTTATAACAGGCTACTTGGATTCTTCATCTAGTAAAAAATTAGGACCGTACTACCACAATGCCGAGTTTATCAGTAGGCTTGAGCTAACATTTCTCGAAATGAGGTCAGCGGGATTATAAGTGGTAGGCACATATCTACAAGATAAAAGATTCGTTAGATCTTGAATTTCGCCTATTCTATTTGCCACAAACGTTTTAAATCTGTTAGGATTACCAGATAACCACCCAAGGACAACAGAAGAGTCACACCAGTAAAATATGCGATCAGAAACATAACTTATGGATTCTGTGACAGTTTTACACAAACGGGCTGCGAGAGGAGCGGCGCAAAGCTTTAAGCGTGAAATAGACTTCAGCTTTAAGGGTCAGTTCATACCGAGACGCGACGCGACGTGAAGCGGCTTGAAGATATGATATGATGATGTGATATCTCGGTATAGTCAGTTGACTTTTCTAAAGAAGTGACTAGCCAGGTCACTGCGCTAATTGAAATCATGAATCCGGAAACTAACACCATGCACGTCGTCAGTGTAGTGTGTAGAGAACATTTAAACAACGTGAGGGTAGTGCAAGAAACTGCACGAGCGGCCCGAAGTCGATGCCGCGCTCTTCAGCCAGTACAGCCGTGATCACGATAAGGTGCAATCCTTGTCGAAACGTCGGCACCCAACACAGGTACGTTTCCGGATACGTACTTACGTGGATCGCGTTAAGACCCGATTTCTATTAAAATAATGAGTGAAAAACGCTAAAGTTTAAAATTAACTTCTAAAGAGGTTCTTAAAGTGCGCGCCTTGCAGGATTCAGGCAGTCAGTTCAGTTTTGAGACTAAATCATTACAACAAAATTATCTTTAACGGTTATTCCTGTTAAACTAAATGTTTTAGGAATTGGCAATTGTCACGCCAACGCAGTCACCGAAAGATGTGTCGTGAAAATGCAATCCCGCGATTTAAATAATAATTTTAAAATAATTTCTTCTTGCAGAAGATATATCTAAAATCAAAATATCCAAAACTATATATCTAGCTAACCTCCCGCTTTGATAAACCACGTTGACGTTTCAATCGGAGCTAATATTTAACTTTAAACATAGATAGGTGCCCCAATGCTTCATATTCTTTCATAAATTCCACGTATTTTGTTTTCTCTAAGTTAAGAAAACGTTTCATACCAACATAGCAGAGATAGATGATAAAGTGATGCATTGTGACATAGCGATAGATATCTCAGTATCTGTCCATAGTTTATCGCTACATCTCGATTACCGACGCGATTACGCATAGAACGTGGTTAGCCAGCATCCCTTATCCCCCCACGTACCAAAACGTATAGTTAAGTCAATGTAGTAATAATTAGTATATAAGAGAAGCTATATTGTACAGAGCTCTCATTCTATAGGCACTCTATATTCAATCTCTATACGACAACAGTTATTATAGGGGTAAAAGCCGGATAGTTGCTTCGGTGGGATACATGCCCCGTGGGGTTATCACCAATCTTGCGTGAGCAGTGCAAGAGCCTCATATTTCGCAATAATGGCTGTCAAACACCAATTTCGAATTATGAAGCAGCGTTCGCGATGCAAGTAGCGATAAGTCGACGCTAGCGCCTCTATCAGGCAATTTAGGAGTTAAAAATGCATTTTCAATCGCTACGCGTCATAGAAAACTTCAAAATCAGAATTATGAATGACAACAATCACGATTAGCGAGCGGTTAGCAAGCCATATGAACTGTCAAGTTTGCGTTTACCTTTTTAATGGTTGCAAACTGATCGCTTTCTGATTGCAAAGCTTATATTTATTAAATAAAATGCTTTAGACATTTTCAAAACATTGATTGTTAAAGCAGATATCCGCAAGAAATGAATTAAAGTTAAGTAACAAAACAGAAACCAGTGCGCGAGGTCAGAATACGCTTCGTTGTAACTAATACAATTTTCTGTTTAAACTAGTGTTTTGGTTAATTTTGTGTGTGTTTGTGAATTTTAACTCGCTAAAAATAGTGAAAAGAATACCAAAGAAACTGTATGTGCCAAAATTGCCTATAAAATACTGTTACCTACTAATGAAGGAATCTAGAAAGTTGACAACATAAGATTACTAAAATCGAAGACAATTGTATGTATTTAACGGCAAGATACTGGGACTTACCTATTCATTACACCATAAATGAATAGAAAAACTTACAGTTAAAACCTATAACCTAAAATATACCAAACAATTGATGTGGTATATGTTTGAATTCACATACCTAACTACCCTTTCTTTTATGTTTGGACAGTTTTCTACAAGTGTACCTACCCAACGCTCACAACAATAGTATTTAATCATTAGGGCAACACAATTAAAAAAAAACAGACTAAGAATTATACTGTAAACATAGGTAATCAAAGTGAATTAGAAGAAATCTACCAATTTATATATTTCTATAAGGCAGAGGGCAAATACTGTCCTACAGCATAGCCTACAGGTGTTCTTAAACACCATATTGCAATTAAAAAGTAGTTTTGGAACAAACTTATCAGCTGATTATTACTCAACAGAATAATCATTATAAAATATTTGTTGGTCTAATAATAATCTGTGTGTGCCAAATTTCATTTCATCATTGTCATAAACTTAAACATACTGTATAAAGCATTAGTAGGATTTCTTCCATTACTCTATTCAAACCCTAGAATATGCTGCTTAGCTTTAGGACCTACTTTTTATAACTTACCGTTTACCTTAATACCATATCCTCTATAGCTAATTTTCTAAATTATTTTGCAGATAATATGATGAAGATATGTTACAAGGTTGATAAACCTATGCTGTCATGATAACAAAATGGAATCAACACCTGAATTTGTGAATACTGCAACTTTTCTGCGAATAAGAAAGGACAAAGTGTAGTCAGCAGTAGTACCTATATATTAATAAATAAATGTTACTAAGGAATAAATGAAATATATTTTACTGACTACACTGAACAAGCACACATGGAATGAAATATAATTGTTACCATAATACATTAAACTATAAAAACAAACCAGCATTTTTTTTTATACCACTAAGTCGGCAAACAAGCTTGGGGTCTGCCTGATGGTAAACGGTCACCGCAGCCTATAGACACTTGCAACAACTAGGGCATCACTTGTAATAAAACTATTGACCTATCACTTACCAACAACTTATTTACAAACAAAAGTTCATAATTGTTGGTTGATGATGACTTAAAGAGTGTATAAACAAACCATACACATAATATAATTAATACACAAGTTTTTGTTGGGTAAACAATTTTAAGTGTAGGAAATCAATTTTCAAAGATGGCAGTCAACACTTACTTCTACAATAGATTTTGGCCTTTAGTTAAAAGCAAGCCTTACTCTAGCTGCTAGATCATCTTCAACCATGATAAACTTTTGTCAACCAGCTGCAGCTTTCGCCAAGTGTATAGGTCAAAAGTGCGAAATTTTATAAAACCGTGACTAGTGCTCAGGACTATTCACCTCATAAGCTCAAAACTGCTCTGCAGGCAATAGAAAGTGCAACACTTGGAGACCCTTTATAGACTAATAAGAGTGCTTGTAGAACTTATTAACAAAGGAGAAAGAAGGTTCTTGATTAGAGACCATAGTCATAAGAATAATGAAAACTTCTTCATCCTCATGCCACCATCAATTCCAACTCAATGTGGCAGGACCAAGTGGACTAACAACCTAGAGGCTTGTCCTAGATGAATTTAAGTGGTACAGACGGATTTGTTTAAGAAATACATGGGATACGCCTATGTCTAGCAGTGTTTGTAAGGCTGATATGTTAAGGAAATCATCAAATGGTTCAGCAGTTCACTGAAATAATATACATAAGACATTTTGTTAATGATAAACAGTTATGAAGTGATAGGTTTTAGTTAAATAATAGCACAAAATAAATTGAGAAGAATTTTAATTAAAAATTTTATTACATTATTTCAATTCTTATACTTAATCTAATTCTACTGTGGTATCCTGCTACAATATTTGATCCATTTAAAGCAGGAATGATCTTTTTGTTGATGTTTTCAGTACTTGACTTTTGTAATACTTTTACTAATAGTGCATCTTCAGTTCACATTCTTAAACTTGCATTTCCAAGATTACTGAAACAATATAAAAAACATTACTTAACTGGTTGTGATAGTGACAGGCAACCTGAAATAAAACATCAACATTATATCTTTAATATTGAAACAACAAAAAATAATAAGATATCGGTGGATTGATTTTTAAAGAATTCCTTGGTACTGACTTTATTTGTACACAGACCTAAAATATGCATTACACATTATACTCAGCAACAGAAACTATTCTTTACTGGATAAATTACATAATGAAGTATCTTTTAAGTGTGGGCAAGATATTAAAAGATACAATTTTAATACCTATTATTTAGCGCTGTTTTCTCAAGACTTGTCAATCAAATAAGTGCAACTATACCTATATTAGGTTTAATCAAACTTAAACTAAGATAGATATTTTGGCATCATGTTAAATAGGTCATCGCTGTACGAAGAATCATGTTATGTGAGTACTACAGATGAGTAGCTCTCAATGCTTAGAATACAATTTCAGTATAAAACTGGCATAAGATAAACAGCAGTATAGAGGCAGGCTTATTTTAATGCCACAAAATCATGAGATTACCTATTTATCACTTGTATTTGCAGCGTATGTAGGGATCTAGGGTAGGTATTGGCTTTAAAGCGTGACAATAACTAAGATTTGTTTACATACCTTCGATTGGAATCTAAACTGTTTTCCAGAGTACCTATGCCCTCAGGTACGACGTGGTTTTTTAGAAGATACCACAAAGATTACATTTTTAGATTGATAGAATAACACCTTCTACATCTACTATAACACCAACCTTCCTCCTGGATTTCGTAATTGTTTACTTTGAAGGTACTAGGTAAAGAAAAGTAATACAAGACGACGAATCAATGTACCTTTTTTATTATACGGCACAGTCTCAGGAAATTACTTTTTGAATTTTTAAATAACCTTACTTTAAAGATTTCAATTTCAACGTAAACAAAGCAGTGTTACCAATTACCAATCAAAAAATTCATAATATCCCAAAATGTAAAATATATAAAATTTATTGTTTCTAAAAACTATCTACAATATTAATATGTAATATTGTTTGTTTAGGACAGTCATTTAAAAATTGACATTACATATCAAGTTTCTCAAAATATGAAGTTCTTTTAGTTTTATTAATAAAAAACTATGTGTAAAACGATCATAACAGTTTACAAATTCCAACATTAAAGGGCAAAATCAGAAAGAAGGAACACTGACATCATTTTTAGTTAATACCGCTACTGCATAATAGATGGTGTTAGTTCTGTACTTTGAAAATGCACTTTCAACCTGTGTTCAAACATTTAATATGATGTAGAGATATGTAACGTAACAGTAGAGATGGGAAATACGATTTTGTGTACGACAGAAAGAGATAGTGCTATACTTCAACAAAATATTGTCAATTTTGGAACAAAGCTGATCGCTAAGCGTTTTCGTAGCCGCCAGTACGCAATTTCCATACATAATTCGATGTCTAGAGCAATACCGCGAACTGCTTGCGCAGGCACCACGCGTTAACAATTTCTTGCTAACTCATTGTTAATAAGGCAGGTTCACTTGAATCAAGGGGGCACAATTGGGTTTTCGTTTTTCCTTAGATTCTTTAGTAAATCATCCTAAATTCCTCAAAATTCAGGACGTAAAGTTTAATAATATATAAAATTATAACAAAAAACCTAATTGTAATTTTTTTTTCATGAAACCAGACAATAGAATAAAGATCGTTAAGAGTATTTCAAAATAGAGCACTCAGTACTGCCACTTCAAAAAGGAAAACAATGTTATAAACAATGAATGAAATGAATAAATAAATAACAGAATCGTTTAACAGAAATTAAACCGCAAAGTAAAGTATCCTTCTTTGTGAAAACTTAATTGAAAAAATCAAGAGGGTATATGATATCTTGTTCATTCACAAATATTGTCAAGAAAAAACAATAACTTCAATTATTGAGGTTTAGTGTTCTCTTGGCCCTACATTGCTTCTTCAAATTAAAATATGGCTCTTAAAATGGGCGAAATTCCTAAAAGTGGAAACATTGATTCAACTTGACTGATTTAACTCGGTTAGCCGTTCAAAAACTTTAGAGTAGAGTTGGGAACCCTATGATTTAATTTTTTCTTAGGTTACTCGTTTTTCAACGTAGCTCAGTGGCATCAATATATTAGCTTCTTGGTATGTTAAAAGAAGCATAAATATGGATGTCACTGGAGAGTAAACTACGAACAAATAGTTGGTGCCAATTTTTCTTGACCTTGTTGACCTTTTTGACTGTATGTGGGTTACCAACATTCCGGAGAATTTCCCTATTTAATAACTACGCAACACAACCTGTCATTATGCACATAATAAACACATGTATTTCGAAATCAACCTACCCGGACAAACTAAAATTAGAAATAATAATACCCATTTATAAAAGTGGCAGTCCCAGCGACATAAATTACTACAGGCCAATAACCATACTGTCATGTATTGAAAAAATAATTTAAAGGTATTTCGGTAACGAAATTAATAAATATTTAATAGATAACAATATTATCAATGAAAAACAGTATGGTTTTCAGAAAAACCGGACTACTATTCAAGTTTTAAACGTGTTTAGTTATGATATAAACAAATACTTAAACGAGAAAAAATATGTTTTTACTATCTTTAAAGACTTTTCTAAGGCATTTGATTATTTTATTTACGAAACCATCTTTTCTAAATTAGAAAAAAAAGACAGGCCCAACTTTATAATAGTTCTGGAAGAAGCACAAGCTATAATGCAAAAAAATCTACGACATCTTATGTAAATGGGCACACGACATTGGTCTAGCTATCAATGCAAAAAAAACTAAGCTTAGGCACATACACTCAACGCATTTAAAATATTTTACCACTCCAGCAATTGCGAGCCATGATCATCTATGTCTTATTTATATACCAAATTCAATGAACATTATTGTAAACATTTAGAATTAGTAAATGAGCATTTATACTTAGGACTGTATATATGTATAGTAGGCATGATCACTTACGAAAACTACTACTTTCTAAGCTACCTTTCAACTTACGCTTTACCAACAAATGACAATGTATATGGAAAACGAACGTCAGAAAATTTATATTTTACCAGAAATATTAAATAGACGGCGGCAAAATATTTTGCAAATAAAAAAATTTGGAAAATCCAAAAGTACACGCCTCATAGCGGTCATTCACATTTAAAAAAAAATCTAAAACAAAAACTCAAGTTTTTTAAAATAAAATAACAATTAAGGTGAGGAAAAAATATACTATAAAATAAAAATAAAAAATATATATATAGATATACAGTATACAGTGGTATATTAGTTTTTTATAAATTATAATTAAACGACAGTACTTAGAACGCTAATATTAACTAGGAATCAGCACAGTGTAATACTTTATATATTAAAAACAAAAGTATTCCGGTAAGATGAATTTTTCGACCAATTTCTCTGCCACATACATGGTCACATAAACACAGACTCACTGACGTCCAAGAACGATAAGTTTTAATGTTATTATTTATTATATTAAACAAATTAATTGTTTATAAAATGTACCATATGTGCTAGACAGATTATTTAACTTCATATTAGTGCACTCATCCTGTATCCTGTAAGTGATATATTAAAAAAAAAGCGCCATTTAAGTTTCGAAAGACTGGGTTTTTTGACATGTCGAGAGTAGAGCACTACCTCACCGCTCCGCTTATGAGGCGTGCAAAATGAAAAATTTGTAATCTTATAGAATGTCACAATTATAAACCACATTCAATAGAGGTAATTGTAAACATTTTGAATTAGTAAATGAGCATTTATACTTAGGACTGTACACAAGGTGTTCGGTACAGGGACGGATCCAGCGGAGGGTGATTGCGGCGATTTTTTGGGTTTTACGTATTAATTAACACGGAAGATAATAGGTTAGTCATAAATTCATTTAAAACCAAATATCATTTCTAAACCAAAAATAAATACGATAAAATAAAAAAGGATTTTGTAGGATTGCTTTCTCGGTTCGCCAGAATGATAGTAGGTAGAAATAAACTGATTAGAACTATCTATCTCTATTTTTATTCTTTCGCTTGGTATTTTGGGGTCAGCGGTCATAGTAATAAACAGCTGATTTCATTCATGATTATACAGGAAATCAGCTGTTTCAGGGCTGTCTCTCTACCGTTTTAAGTACAAAAGGAAATTTGCTGATTGTTGGGAAACCTGAACATTTTCCGACTTCAGGATATTTTTTCGAACATCTACAAACCAACCCGATCTACCACTTTTGGCAGTATAAACCATTTCCCTTACATGTTGTATAGGTATAGTAGGCATGATCAGTTACGAAAACTGCTATTTTCTAAGCTACCTTTAAACTTATGCTTTACCAAAAAATGACAATTTATATGGAAAACGAACGTCAAAAAATATATATTTTACCAGAAATATTAAATAGACGGCGGCAAAATATAAAGAAAAAATCCGAAAGGAGTTATGTTGAAATACATCATTCAAGTCCACTATTATTATTTACATCACTGGCTTAGCAGTAAAGGAACACATCGCAAGAAAACCTCAATATGTCAAAAATAAAAGACATACACATTCTTCAATCCGCAATGGGTCCGCGTTTGGACTATGGCCCAATTCACCCTCGGCGAGGGTAGGCCATCCCTAAACAGTGGGGACGTATGAGCCTGATAAGGTGCATATATTACTGTAGCTGACTAACCTTTTACGCTTCTGCTGCTTGGCGTCTGGTTGAACGGTGAATTCAACCTATCGTCAGTAGGAGGCTAGCTAAAGAGAGGGAGTTCTTATTCTAGTGGATAATCAAAGTAGGGAAAAAGAGTAAATTGAGTCACAATGTTGTGTCATTTGTCACCGCTAAACTTCCGCTGCGACACTGCCATCAGCCGAAACCGTTGGAATCCGGTCTCAACCGGTCGTGTGGGTAAAGCGCCGAGAGGGGAGATGCAGTGTGCACTGGCCATTCACAGTTCACAATTAGTGCCAAGATCTCGTGTCTCCGAGGATGAACTACTACATTGCAGTCGGTAGATATATACTCAACAATAAAACACAGGGCCCGTTGCCCCACCGTGATAAGCTATGGAAATTAGGTGAGACGCGAAACGCGTGCGCTCAGCTCCATATGTTTCTACGACTAACTTGACGCGCCGGAGACAACTCGCCGCGAAGCGTCGATAGCAGATAAGCCAATGACGTCATTACTTATCTGTACCGAACAATCCCCGGCCCAGCCAGATCGCCTCGGGAGAATCCTAAACAACAGGGAGAGGGGACAAGGCCGCCACAACTCGTCTCAGAACAGAGCTATTAACCAACACCTCAGCAACTCAAGGAACTCCATCCTGCCCTGGAACCGTTGCAATATACGATTTTTTTTAGCTTAATTCAAACTTCGGGTCATACGTTTCTCAATAGATGCTAGTCTAACTTTCTGGAGTGACCCAAAAGGAGCCTGTCGGGACGAAATGGTCCGAAAAACGTACAGGTACTAATGGTTGTGCAGAACCGATAACCGAGACAAAATAGTCGGGCGAGGAGAATTCAGGGGGCCACAGCGACCGAAACCTGTCCTAACCCCAATACCAAAATTCCACCAATTTCTCGCATCCGTATCTCAACTTTAATTAATTCAGTAATCATTCGGACACTACACACCCCTGCGAGCCAGCCAAAATCACGAAGGGGAACGGGATAGTAAAGGAGTGGAGATTACATACTAATAACGAAAAGGAATGCAAGGATGGGTGGGAGACAACTCACGCGAAGGAAGATTCCAGTCCGTGAGGGGAACGCCTCGTGCTGGTCCACTAGCAACCCGTTCCAGCAAACCTGGGGACATCCAAAACCGACAGGCTACTCAGTAGTGCCGACGTTTCCAGGTTTGAGCCAGCGGCCCCCCCTTCCGGCTGGGGCGCGACGAGATTCCCTACAGCCTGTCTAAACTCGTCAGCTATCTCCTCGGCCTGCCCGGAGTCGGCCGTGCCCTTAGCCATGGCCTCCGCATCTTCCGGTCTCCCTATATTCAACTTCATCGATGCTATCCAACGCAGGACGTCGAAAACTTCATCGTTACAAATGCACAATAGTCAAAACAAAAAATATAACAAACGTATTAAACCTAATTAGAAACGCAACTTATTATTAACCGAAGAAATTTTGAAACAAAAAAACCAAATTAGCAATACAACCACCGATATCTTAACGTACACCGAAAATAAACCGAAAAATAAACGAATAACCAAATTTCTTTTCGCTAATCTAAATACCTACAATACCTAACTCACTCAACAAATACACGAGCTCTTTACCAATACCTACCAACTTATCGGCGCATAAGGTCAGTCAGAAAGGTCCGTAAAACTTTGCTACCTGTTGGGCCAAAAATCACGCTCTGCTACTAGTTTGTAGCCGCCAATAACGTCATTGCTTATCTGTACCGAACAATTACCCTAAGCTCGGCGGGGTTATCACCAATCTTGCGTGAGCAGTGCAAGAGCCTAATATCTCGCAATAATGGCTGTCAAACACCAATTTCGAATTATGAAGCAGCATCCGCGATGCAAGTAGCGATAAGTCGACGCTAGCGCCTCTATCAGGCGATTTAGGAGTTAAAAATGCATTTTCAATCGCTGCGCGTCATAGAAAACTTCAATATCGGAATTATGAATGACAACAATCACGATTAGCGAGCGGTTAGCAAGCCATATGAACTGTCAAGTTTGCGTTTACCTTTTTAATGGCTGCAAACTGATCGCTTTCTGATTGCAAAGCTAATATTTATTAAATAAAATACTTTAGACATTTTCAAAACATTGATTGTTAAAGCAGATATCCGCAAGAAATGAATAAAAGTTAAGTAACAAAACAGAAACCAGTGTGCGAGGTCAGAATACGCTTCGTTGTACCTAATACAATTTTCTGTTTAAACTAGTGTTTTGGTTAATTTTGTGTGTGTTTGTGAATTTAAACTCGCTAAAAATAGTGAAAAGAATACCAGAGAAAATGTCTGTGCTGATTTAAAACCCAAAATTGCCTTTAAAATACTGTTACCTACTAATGAAGGAATCTAGAAAGTTGACAACATAAGATTACTAAAATCGAAGAAAATTGTATGTATTTAACGGCAAGCTACTGGGACTTACCTATTCATTACACCATAAATGAAGTAGAAGAACTTGCAGTTAAAACCTATAACCTAAAATATACCAATCAATTGATGTGGTATATGTTTGAATTCACATACCTAACTACCCTTTCTTTTATGTTTGGTCAGTTTTCTACAAGTGTACCTACCCAACGCTCACAACAATAGTATTTAATCATTAGGGCAACACAATTAAAAAAAATAGACTAAGAATTATACTGTAAACATAGGTAATCAAAGTGAATTAGAAGAAATCTACCAATTTATATATTTCTATAAGGCAGAGGGCAAATACTGTCCTACAGCATAGCCTACAGGTGTTCTTAAACACCATATTGCAATTAAAAAGTAGTTTTGGAACAAACTTATCAGCTGATTATTACTCAACAGAATAATCATTATAAAATATTTGTTGGTCAATTCTAATAATAATCTGTGTGTGCCAAATTTCATTTCATCATTGTCACAAACATAAACATACTGTATAAACCATTAGTAGGATTTCTTCCATTACTCTATTCAAACCCTAGAATATGCTGCTCAGCTTTAGGACCTACTTTTTATAACTTACCGTTTACCTTAATACCATATCGTCTATAGCTAATTTTCTAAATTATTTTGCAGATAATATGATGAAGATATGTTACAAGGTTGATAAACCTATGCTGTCATGATAACAAAATGGAATCAACACCTGAATTTGTGAATACTGCAACTTTTCTGCGAATAAGAAAGGACAATCTGTAGTCAGCAGTAGTACCTATATATTAATAAATAAATGTTACTAAGGAATAAATGAAATATATTTTACTGACTACACTGAACAAGCACACATGGAATGAAATATAATTGTTACCATTATACATTAAACTATAAAAACAAACCAGCATTTTTTTTTATACCACTAAGTCTGCAAACAAGCTTGGAACCTTGGAAGGTGGACCCCCCTGATGGTAAACGGTCACCGCAGCCTATGGACACTTGCAACAACTAGGGCATCACTTGTAATAAAACTATTGACCTATCACTTACCAACAACTTATTTACAAACAAAAGGTCATCATTGTTGGTTGATGATGACTTAAAAATTGTATGAACAAACCATACACTTAATATAATGAATACACAAGTTTTTGTTGTGTAACCACATCTAGAACTTGTAAGTGCTCAGGTTAAATTTTAAGTGTAGGAAATCAATATTCAAAGATGGCAGTCAACACTTACTTCTACAAGAGATTATAGC
This sequence comes from Apoda limacodes, assembly GCA_946406115.1. Lineage (NCBI taxonomy): Eukaryota > Metazoa > Arthropoda > Insecta > Lepidoptera > Limacodidae > Apoda > Apoda limacodes. The sequence continues at coordinate 27,960,031 of OX291555.1, read as the reverse complement.
CTTAGTAAAAAGCAAGCCTTACTCTAGCTGCTAGATCATCTTCAAACATGATAAACTTTTGTCAACCAGCTGCAGCTTTCGCCAAGTGTATAGGTCAAAAGTGCGAAATTTTATAAAACCGTGACTAGTGCTCAGGACTATTCACCTCATAAGCTCAAAACTGCTCTGCAGGCAATAGAAAGTGCAACACTTGGAGATCCTTGACAGAGTAATAAGAGTGCTTGTAGAACTTATTAACAAAGGAGAAAGAAGGTTCTTGATTAGAGACCGTAGGCATAAGAATAATGAAAACTTCTTCATCCTCATGCCACCATCAATTCCAACTCAATGTGGTAGGACCAAGTGGACTAACAACCTAGAGGCTTGTCCTAGATGAATTTAAGTGGTACAGATGGATTTGTTTAAGAAATACATGGTATATGCCTATGTCTAGCAGTGTTTGTAAGGCTGATATGTTAAGGAAATCATCAAATGGTTCAGCAGTTCACTGAAATAATATGCATAAGACATTTTGTTAATGATAAACAGTTATGAAGTGATAGGTTTTAGTTAAATAATAGCACAAAATAAATTGAGAAGAATTTTAATTAAAATTTTTATTACATTATTTCAATTCTTATACTTAATTTAATTCTACTGTGGTATCCCGCTACAATATTTGATCCATTTAAAGCAGGAATGATCTTTTTGTTGATGTTTTCAGTACTTGACTTTTGTAATACTTTTACTAATAGTGCGTCTTCAGTTCACATACTTAAACTTGCATTTCCAAAATTACTGAAACAATATAAAAAACATTACTTAACTGGTTGTGATAGTGACAGGCAACCTGAAATAAAACATCCACATTATCTCTTTAATATTGAAACAACAAAAAATAATAAGATATCGGTGGATTGATTTTGAAAGAATTCCTTAGTACTGACTTTATTTGTGCACAGACTTAAAATATGCATTACACATTATACTCAGCAACAGAAACTATTCTTTACTGGATAAATTACATAATGAAGTATCTTTTAAGTGTGGGCAAGATATTAAAAGATACAATTTTAATACCTATTATTTAGCGCTGTTTTCTTAAGACTTGTCAATCAAATAAGTGCAACTATACATATATTAGGTTTAATCAAACTTAAACTAAGATAGATATTTTGGCATCATGTTAAATAGGTCATCGCTGTACGAAGAATCATGTTATGTGAGTACTACAGATGAGTAGCTCTCAATGCTTAGAATACAATTTCAGTATAAAACTGGCATTAGATAAACAGCAGTATAGAGGCAGGCTTATTTTAATGCCACAAAATCATGAGATTACCTATTTATCACTTGTATTTGCAGCGTATGTAGGGATCTAGGGTAGGTATTGGCTTTAAAGCGTGACAATAACTAAGATTTGTTTACATACCTTCGATTGGAATTTGAACTGTTTTCCAGAGTACCTATGCCCTCAGGTACGACGTGGTTTTTTGGAAGATACCACAAAGATTCCATTTTTAGATTGATAGAATAACACCTTCTACATCTGCTATTACACCAACCTTCCTCCTTCGAATTGTTTACTTTGAAGGTAGGTACTAGGTAAAGAAAAAGTAATACAAGACGACGAATCAATGTACCTTTTTTCACACTGGCACAGTCTCAGGAAATTACTTTTTGAATTTCTAAATAACCTTACTTTAAAGATTACAATTTCAACGTAAACAAAGCAGTGTTACCAATTACCAATCAAAAAATTCATAATATCCCAAAATGTAAAATATATAAAATTTATTGTTTCTAAAAACTATCTACAATATTAATATGTAATATTGTTTGTTTAGGACAGTCATTTAAAAATTGACATTACATATCAAGTTTCTCAAAATATGAAGTTCTTTTAGTTTTATTAATAAAAAACTATGTGTAAAACGATCATAACAGTTTACAAATTCCAACATTAAAGGGCAAAATCAGAAAGAAGGAACACTGACAACATTTTTAGTTAATACCGCTACTGCATAATAGATGGTGTTAGTTCTGTACTTTGAAAATGCACTTTCAACCTGTGTTCAAACATTTAATATGATGTAGAGATATGTAACGTAACAGTAGAGATGGGAAATAAGATTTTGTGTACGACAGAAAGAGATAGTGCGATACTTCAACAAAATATTGTCAATTTTGGAACAAACCTGATCGCTGAGCGTTTTCGTAGCCGCCAGTACGCAATTTCCGTACATAATTCGATGTCTAGAGCAATACCGCGAACTGCTTGCGCGGGCACTGCGCGTTAACAATTTCTTGTTAACTCGTTGTTAATAAGGCAGGTTGTTAATAAACTATGTTACGATTATAAGTTGTGTAAGCGCTTTACAACAATAAGTAGTTGCAGCCCTACAGGCCTCAGGGCCACGTAAGCCATCGGAATAGGGGCAGTGGTTTTTTTCGTGTCAGCAAAAACCTTCCGCGGCGACACTTAGACAGGGGTTATAATTATATTGGTAAGTAGTTTCTATTGAATATTTTTATTACTGATTTTTTTGTTTCTTTGCAAGCTTTAGAGTTTTAATTACATTGTTTATAATGTTTTATTGCTAATTCAAAATTCAAATTCAAATAGTTTATTTCTCAAAAATAGGATACAACATCACTTTTTTGACGTCAGTATAATATGCAAGGAATTTATAAACTACTACCGTTTTGGAATCAAGATGGCGTTCTGGGGAGAAGAAACGGCGAAAGAAACTCTCCAGCTGTCGCTCTTTTCAATTTTAATTATATTATTAAATATTTTTTTATTTATTTTGCAAAAAAAGAGCAAGTATCCGCATCAAAAAGGATAGTCGCCTTACTTTCTTTCGCGGACAGTTGCCCCTAGAGTGACTAAAATATTTCTTAACAAGCAAAGACGGATTTTATTTTTTTGTTGTTTTTTTCTAATTTACTGTGACTAAACTAAACTTTTTTTTTTTTTTTTTTTTTTTTTTAATACCACTAAGTTGGCAAACAAGCTTACGGCCCGCCTGATGGTAAGCGGTCACCGTAGCCTATGGACGCTTGCAACACCAGGGGTATCACTTGCGCGTTGCCGACCCTTCAGAAATCCAATAACTTCTTTCTTGAAGAACTCCTTACTGTAGTCCTTGCAGAAAACCTTGGCAGGGAGCTCATTCCACAACTTAAGCGTTCGCGGGAGGAAGTTTCTCTGAAACCGCACTGTACGCGACCATTTAGGTTCTAAAGTGTGAGAATGAATTCCCTGCCGATGGCGAGCGGTGCGATGGTAGAAAGTAGCCGTGGGCATCATTTCGAACAATTCCTCAGAACACAACCCATTGTACAAGCGGTAGAACACACACAGTGAGGCAAAGTCTCTCCTCAGACTTAAGGGCTTGATACCGCAAGTGAGTTTGGAATCGTCGACAATTCTCACAGCCCGTCGTTGAACCGAGTCAAAAGGGCCAAGCTGGTATCCGGGTGCACCTGCCCAGAGATGGCAGCAGTACTCCATATGGGGCCGAACCTGCGACTTGTAAAGTAACAACCTTTGCCCCGACGTGAAGTACTGCTTCGCTCTGTTGAGCACACCAAGTTTTTTGGACGCCAGCTTTACCTTATCTTGTAAATGATCTCGGAACTGAACATCGCTGGAGATTTCGACACCAAGGATCCCAATGCTCTTGGAGATGGAGAGGGGAGTGTTCTGGAATTGTGGGACCACAGTGAATGGAGTTTTCTTAGCGGTGAACGCGCACACTTGTGTCTTTGTTGGGTTGAATCGGACCAAGTTTACCCGTCCCCAGTCAGAGACCTGGGACAGTGTGGACTCGATTTGAGACACAAGTTCTCCGCGGTTTTCCTCCACAACGGAACGAGGGATGTTTGCACGACCCGTGTAAAAAGCGTCTCCAGTACTGTCATCTGCATAGCAATGTATGTTGTTGATGTCCAACATGTCAATGATATGCAGTAGAAACAGCGTAGGAGACAGCACAGAGCCTTGCGGGACACCAGCATTAATGTCCATGCTATCAGAGCAACTACCGTCAACTACGGTTCGTATGCGTCTGCCGGACAAAAAGCTAGCCACCCATTTGCACAAACCCTCGGGCACTCCGTAAGATGGCAACTTCGATAGAAGACCGCGGTGCCAGACCCGATCGAACGCCTTCGCTATGTCCAGGCTACATGCCAATGCCTCCCCCTGACTCTCAATGGCTAGTGCCCATCGGTGTGTGAGATACACTAGAAGGTCACCAGTCGAGCGACCGTGGCGAAAGCCATATTGACGGTCACTGACCAGATCGTGTACTTCTAGGTATCTTAGAAGCTGTGTGTTGATCACACGCTCCATCACCTTAGAGAGGAGAGAGGTAATAGCGATAGGCCTGTAATTCGATGGATCTGATCTATCGCCCTTTTTGGGCACCGGGTGCACATTCGCAGTCTTCCATGTAGACGGAAATTGCCTAGTGTGGTAGGAAAGCGCGAAGAGGCGCGTGAGTACAGGACATAACTCAGGAGCACACTGCTTAAGCACCACTGCTGGTATACCGTCTGGCCCACTCGACTTATGAACGTCTAGAGAAAGCAACGCCCGCCTGACCTCCCGCTGCGCTATGGAGATTTCCGGCATGGACTTATTTTGCCCACCTATTTTGCCGATGAATTGGAATTTTGCTCTGGCAGTTGCTTTCTTACTGAACCTCGAGGCAGCATTTAATTTGCGTTTTAACTCAGAAATATTCGGATCCTTATTAAAACGAGCCGTGGTCCAAGCCTCATATGCATTTTGCTTAAGAATTTTAGCTTTTCTGCAAGACCTATTAAACCACGGTCGTTTTTTAACGCCGGCAGCTACTTGCGGGTTAGGAATATAGCATTCCATACCAGCAAGGATTGTCTCAGTGACTGCGGCTGCGCAGACGTCAGGATCTTCTGAGTTAAAGCAGATCTGCCTCCACGGGTACGATGCGTAAAATTCACGCAATCCATCCCAGTCTGCCGACTTATAGTGCCACACACGACGCCAGTTAGTTGGCCCAGAAGGATCAGGTTGTGTGCATGACACTTGAGTCCGAACGAGACAGTGGTCCGAGGAGCCAAGAGGCGCATCCACTGAGACGGAGTACCCGTCCGGACGAGTAGTCAGCAGAAGGTCCAGTAAGGAGCTCGTATGTTCCTCTATATCTGGTATTCTCGTTGGAGAAAGTACCAGCTGAGAGAATCCATAGGTCAGAGCAAATTCATGAGCAGATATCCCAGCATAGTTATTGGTTCGAGAACTGAGCCACTCGCGATGGTGGGCGTCTCCCAAAATAACTAGTTCTGCTGTGGGATATTGCTCTAGAACTTTGTCAGTCGTCAAACTCAGGTGCGTGAAGAGTCGAGTTACGTCCGTGTCACCGCTATGAGACCTGTATAGGCACGCATAGATACGAGTGTGGCCGCCGTAATCTACGCGCACCCACAATATCGACAGGTCCCTGTCTTCAAGGCTATGAAGGCGGCGACAGCAGATATCCTCCCGGACGAACATACATACACCGGCACGACTCATAAAATTGTGTTCGAGTTTGTAGCCGGGATAATGAAGGTATGATGTGTCGGCCGGGCAGGATATCTGCGTCTCCGTTAGAAAAAGAATGGTCGGCTGCGCAGTTTCGAGATGGTGGTGGACTGCGTTAAGATTTGCGTGAATACCCCTGATGTTGCAAAAATCCACATTATATGTGGATGGAGTAGCCGCTGTGCAAACTCTTTTCTTTTTGTGTCTTCTGGCCATAATATATATAAAAAAAAGTTACTAAGACTAAGGATGAGGATTCACTGCATAGACAGCATAGAGGACAAAGGGTGCGGTTCTAAGACTGCCGAAGCTCGCCACAGATGATACGGTTGCTGGCACGGCGGGCGGAAGGGCCCCTGATCCCCCTCTGTTGTAGTAGCCGGGTCCACTCCGGTCTCCTTCTCCGGCACGACTACCACTTCAGATACTTTACCCAGGCTGGCGAATCAGCCTCCCAGGGCGGAGATTAAGTGATCCCTGGGTTCGGGATCCCGTTCAACCTGCGGGCGGCCAGCGGTCAGCCGTTTCATCAGGTCTCCCTGACCGCCGAACCAGCACGCCGCGTCTACGCCGAGTATGACAGCAACAAGCACCGCCGGTCCTCCGCTGTCCGCGCAGCGAATCCTCAAAGAGCTCTGGCAACCTTACTCACCGCCAGGAACACAACACTACTCAATGTTAGTGTTATTATGGCCGCGGTTTTCTGTAAGGTGGAGGTACTTCCCCAGTTCGGGCCGCTCATTCGAGCAAGTACTCGCTATGCCCTGCTTAGTTGTTCGGGTGGCTTATTCGAGCGAGTACTTGCAGTGCCCTACCTCTCTTAAAAACTATTAAACTATTTAAACTTTTAACTATTAAAACTATCTAAACTATTGAATAATGTTAAATAATATTTAAAATTGTACTTAATAAAATATCTCAGCAAATTATAAAGACTATTAAATAAATAATAAAGATTACTTTAATTAATATAAATTCGTACCGAGGTTACTTACTTTCCCCGCACAAGGCAAGTATGCCCCGAAGCATTTTCGACGCTAGGCTACTATCCGCCATAGTAGGCAACTATCCCTCTTCTGAGAGATGATTTAAACCAGTATTTACTCAAAACCATTGTTAATTTCGTATACAAAAATTGGCTTTTATAGAAGATAAAAGACCTATGTTGTGAGATACATACTGAATATTTTCAGCAAGTTCATATTTTAGGAAGAATAAAGCTGTTTCGAAAAGTGCGGCAAGTATCCGGCTTCTACCCTACAAGTTATAAGTACAATGTCTTTCCTTCAATCCTACGACCAGCCTGTTTATTTCAGCGGACGCGCCACAGTATGTCTTCAAACAGAAGTTAAAAAATCATTATCTTAAACAGATACAAAATTGAATGTTTCTGTGTACAGTTTTGGGCTTTTAGTGATATTAGTCTGTATATAAATATATATCTATATATTTTAATAATATTTATTTAATATAGTACATTTATCTAATATTTATACATCATATCATTATATGTGTTTATGTATATGTATGTCTATGTATGTGTTTATGTATATGTATGTGTTTATATAAATATCCCATATTATCAGTACAAACATCATAGTATTAGTATTAGCATAGGTTTATTTTTAACTATTCGTTCTTTTTTGTTTGATTTTTACTTATTTGATAGATAACTGAGTTGTTTTATTGCACCACCATTTAAAATTATATATTAAGCTTGTGGTTAGCTGGTAGATAATGCCGTATGGCATTTAGCTCGCCGCTATTTGTTTGTGCAAAAAGAATAAATAAATAAATAAATATGCTATTTAATTTTTATGTATATTTTACTATGTAATTTTTTTAATTAATATTTAAACTGACGATTCAAAATTGCTGTTTAAAAGTTTATTTGAATAAAAAAGTTTGAATTTGAATTTGAGTTAATTGGCTGACACTGCTCTTACCATTTGGCTGACACTGCTCTTACCATTTGGCTGACACTGCTCTTACCATTTGGCTGACACGGCTCTTACCATTTGGCTGACACTGCTCTTACCATTTGGCTGACACGGCTCTTACCATTTGGCTGGCACTGCTCTTACCATTTGGCTGACACTGCTCTTACCATTTGGCTGACACTGCTCTTACCATTTGGCTGACACTGCTCTTACCATTTGGCTGACACTGCTCTTAACAATCCCAGATCTGTTGACTTGTTGTTATGGGTTGATTCGTATAATAAGGCGTTGTATGAAAAAAAACTCAGTCTAGCTATTGGTATACCTACAGCCTACTTATCTATATTAGGTTGAAAACTCATGGGTCGAGCAATAGCATCTTCAAAATTCAACCATGTTGCAGTACCGTCGTGTACTGTATAGACCATCTATATCACACCATAGACTCTTCATCTCACCAATCATCTCTGATCCTGAATATATACTATCCGAAAGACATTTTGTTGGAAATTATTTTAAATATTTTATACGTCTAAGGTGGCAAACAAGCCTGATAGTAAGCGATCACCGCAGCCTATGGACGATTTTAATACCTGGGGCATCACTTCAACAATCTAATAACTTCTTTCTTGAACAACCCCATACTGTAGCCCTTAGAGAAAACCTTGGCAGGAAGCATTCCACAACCTAAGCGTTCGCGGAAGGAAGTTTCTCTCTATCTAGCAATACACATGACGACAATACGCTACATTATATACCTCATCATGGTGTACCTAAAGTAAACATAGCACAACTAAGTTAAGAGCTGTCTTTGATGCATTTGCCCCAAGTTCAACCGATGTATCATTAAACCAGACCCTTATGGCATAATAATAGGTTATACCTTTATATCAATTAAAGTGACAGCTGAATATTGAAGACATAATCCTAAGGTTCAGATGTCAGCTTATTGTATGCACCTGCGACATTAAATGCCATTAAATGAAATGCAAATGCAGGTTTGGACGCATAAAGAAGATTGTAAATATCAAAACCTGGTATGACAAGAAAGCCCAGTAACTACAAAGCTATGAATTGGCTACTGTAACTTACGGGTGGACAAGTTCAACCTTTTAAGCAATAGGAGTAATTCATGAATCTCTCTCTCTTTTTTCAGTTCTGATCAATATTTAAAACCCTTTTAGAAGATGCTTTCGCCGATGACGCAGTGACTGAGTCAGATAATTTAGACTCCGCAAAATGCTTAAAATTAGATCTCCAGTATTTTATCTTAAGGCGGATTTCACCTTAGAAAGTGGACTAGCAACACTACTGCAATAGACACCAGAAGCGCACTGCGAACTTCCCTCGTTCGTTTTCTTGAAAAAGAAGATAGCATTTTAAAGGTTTTGGAAATTAAATGGAATGCCAAGTCAGTTCACATAACAGGGTATATGAACCATATTTCGCAAATGCCCAGTCAGGTCATACAACATGGTATATGAACCATGTTTCGCAAATGTCAAATCATTTCATATAATATGGTATATGAACCATGTTTCGCAAATGCCAAGTCAGTACATACAACATGGTAATTGAACCATGTTTCGCAAATGCCAAGTCAGTTCATAAAACATGGTATATGAACCATACGAGGGACACTCAGAAGGTTTTAAGAAACTGAAAAACTAACTTCCATGGATAAATTTTTTTAATTAAATCTTTTCAAAGCCAGCCTGTATACAAAGTTTCATGAGTCTTCTCGAACGCTGCTGGCACGTCTTCCGGGTCTTCTCGAACGCTGCTAGCGCGTCTTCCGGCAATGAAAACTGTATGACTTTCAGCTGATTTTTTATTTAAAGGAATAAAAAGAAGTCACACGGTGCCAGATCAGGACCAGTGTGGTGTCCAGGGAGTCCCTCGTTTTGAGCGCTGAGTGCGTTGGCGCGTTGTCATGGTGAAGCAGTACCCCGTGGAGCCCGGTGTTCGGTCGCTTGTTGCTCGTTGCAGATAATTTGTGGTATACCATTCGGCGTTGATGCTGCTTTGGTCTCGTAATGGAATTGAAACCAGATACCCCGTCAAAGTATAAAGACTAGCGATCAAAATTTTACCTGCGCTTCTCCATCGCTTCACTTTCGTAGGCGTTGGTTCCTTTTAATACAGCCAAACTGTCGACTGACGCTTTGTTTCTGGATCGTATTGACAAATCCAGGATTCGTCCCCTGTCACAATGTCACAAACGCGCCGAGACGAGCCTGCTTCAAATTTTTAAATCATATCACGGCACCACTCCACACGGGCCTGCTTCTGAGCTTCGGTGAGGTTGTGCGGCACCCAGCGCGAAACTATCCTCCTCACACGAAGGTGCTCGTGTAGAATCTTGTGAACGCTTGCCGAACCAATCTGCAATGTATGCTGAATCTCATCGTATGTAATTCGCCTGATTTCTGGAATTAAATTTTTTACTGCCAGCACACTTTCTTCCATGACAGCCGTCGTAGGACGACCAATCCTTTGTTCATCGCCCAAAGTAAGGCAACCGCGCTTAAGCTCGCTATGCCACGGTAGTTCTTCATCCATAAAAGCCATTTAAAGTCGATCAAATGACTCATCAGGTTTTAGGCCACATTTAAAATCATAGAAAATCATCTCACGAAAATGTTCTCGATGCAGATCCATTTTTAAATGAAACACGATAATTTAATTTGGCTCTCAAAAAAATGAGGAGGGATATCCGAAATTCGAACAATGGTGTTTTTACTTTCAAATAACCAAATTTTTCAAAATAATTACAAGTGGCCAGTGCCTTATATATAAAAACTTTATTTCGCAAAACTTTCTGCGTGGCCGGGTATTTCGCATTTCGCAAATGCAGAAATATTCAGACAAAATTTCATCCAAATTGTTCCAGCCGTTTAGGGGGAGTTAGGTGACAAACCATGGCAAACACGTACAGAAGAATTATACGTAGAAAAAAAACCGACTCACACTTGATGTTTTGAAGTACCCTATATCCTTCCCTGGGAGTCAGAATATCTCCATGCCATATTTCATCGTAATCGGTACAGTGGTTTAAGTGTAAGGAGGTAACAGACAGACGAACAGTTACTTTCGCATTTATAATATTAGTATGGATTTAGCAAAATTTTCTTAAAATAACCTTAAGTAGAAGCAAGTCTAAGTAGAAAGTCGAGTCTGAATAATTCAAGCATTTTTTTAAGCTGGTACTTACTTGAAGCAAGGAGAATGTGTTTCAAGTTTCAAGCTGCCCAAATACGATTCGATTTGTAACTGAAAATTATTCTAGAATTCGACACGTATATATTTATTTTGTTACTCGTTAGGAATGTATGTATAATTAATTAGAGCTTTAATTACTAATAAAAGTTATAAGTTAAAATTACTTAAATTTAACTTCTGGACGATATTAGTTAATAATTGGTTAACGCTGTTGGTTCTAATAATATATAAGCTGTTATAATAAAAATCTATGAACTAGTTTTAAGTAATTAGCGATGGGCCTGATTCTCGTGTTGAAAGAGATAATCTCGAATTCAAGGTATGATTAATTGATTTACTCATGGCTTGTTAATCGCGGTAACAGTTGTAGGCATTAGATCTGCTAGTTTGAACTAGATATGTCGAAAAAACATAGCGCAAATAGTTTTTCGTATTCTTAGAACCTATATACGTCGTCGAGTGGTCGAGAGCAGTAGAGATGGGATGTCGCGTGGGATGAGAAGTAGTCAGAATCAGTGATATTGGTTGATGTCTAAATCGTTTTGATTTAAATAAGCTAAACCTATATTAACAATCCATAAGTAAATCAATTAAACATTGTCTTTGAAATTTACCTTCTTATCTGGAAAAATTAAAAAAGATCAAAGACTTAATATTTTACTATAAATGAAAAGACAAAGATAATGGTATAAACGTAAATTTTATCGGAAAATGAGACACTAAAGTTTTAATAACAACAAATAAAAGAACAAAAATAAAAGATCAGGGATTAAATATGAAGCACACCATAAATATGTTAATTAAGGAAATAGATACATTCAAAGTCTCTTAAAACAACCATATTGCCTTTTTTTCTAAATAAATATTTCAATTCCTAATTAATCGCTCCAAATTCAATTTAAAAAATAAAAGTACAAGAACCCAAGTGATACAAATCAGCTTTAAAGCTTATGATTAAAACGCGGTAACACTTAGTAATGCATATCAAATTAAGCCTTTTTAAACCAGAAATCTTATGAAGTTTTCAAATCACCGCGAGAGACACTTCCAAAATGGTAAAATGTGTGCTCCTCCCCCATGTGACTTCTAAAATAAGAGAATGATAAAACTAAAAAAATATATGATGGACATTACCATACAAACTTCCACCGAAAATTGGTGTGAACGAGATCTAGTAAGTAGTTTTATTTAATACGTCATAAATCTTAAACCGTAATTTACCTTTCACTCAATCAACTCAAATATAAAAAAAGAAAAAAACTTGGCCGATTATTTTATTTTTACTGACTGTCCCCTACTCGTGTGCTTTTAGTAAACTTCAAGGCCAATCATTCCTATCAAATTCTTTTCTACTCAATTTCAAAGCGCGTCCTAAATCTGATGAGTTACGATTCTGAATACGCACCGCAACTCGCCCCAGAGCACCCAGCCTAAGAATATGGAGTTGATGACAACATACCATCAGGCGGACCGTAAACTTGTTTGCCACCTTAGTGGTATAAAAAAAAAAAAAAAAACTAGAGTGCGCGTCACTTTATGTTTCCACGTAATAAAAATGTGGGGCGATGACTCCATAGTATATTGTTTTGTTAATCTCATTTTCCAGGACACGTCGTCTATACGGTACGGTACACCACCAACCCGGTTGATAATGAGGACTTGCTGCTTTTGAATTAATTTAAGCGGTTAATGATTGGATTGCAATGCAAATTGACACAATTCACTTTTCAACAGTAATGAATAAAGCAGTAGTTAAAAAAACTAAAAGAAAAACTCTATTCTTCAAGTAAAAATAAAATAAAACTAATTTATCGAACATTTTTCCCCATCTAGCTCGTAGGTACCTACTTGTAGGTAATGACGGTAACTCAGTTTAGGAGTACTTAAAATTATATATTAAATTACATTATAAAGTATGTTATTAAGTATTTAAAGATTATATATTAAACCATAAGAATAAATAACCATAAGATTTAAATAACCAAATCATAAGAATAAATAAAGGTATCTGCGTTTTATTTATCGTACGTGAATCCCATACAAGGAAGGGTTATATACCCTGTATGAAGATAATACTATTTATATTTATGCCTAGGGGTGCTTTTCCTTTATTTGAAAAGCGAATTGCTCACTGATGTATTCAAAGTGGGATTGCTGGTAAAGGGGTTTCCAGTCACTGGTACACGTACCCCTACAGGTTTTTATTTTGTGCCTATATATACGTTGGATTGCTTGTGAAGAGGGTCCTAGTCCGTGGTACGCGTACCCCTACCAGGTCCTTGGTATATGCCAATAGAATTAACCATTTATCTATTAATGTAATTTTAAATTCATTACGAACTTATTTGTGCAATTATAATAGGGTTATTAAAAAAACTGAACATATGTTGAAACACTGATTATACATAATTTAAATACTTCTTGAGTTAGAGCAAGTGGCTCTACTACTCAGAAAAAAGCTGATAAGGAACTCTTAGCTATATAAATATCTCTGTGACTTTCTTTTAAATAATTATTTTAACCTTTTTAGTGCATATTTTTGAAGTCGGTTGTTGTTTTTGTTTAAAAAGTTTTAATTTTTTACTTTTAAGTGACCCCTATTGCCTTATGAAAAAGAGACCCAAATCGCTTCAAGTGTGCCTCTAACTTTTTTCCTCTGATTTCTTCAGGATCAAATACTTATATCCTAACCTGATGACCATGAAACCATTTGTTGTATGAAAACCTTCTCCAGAATGTAACAAAAACTTTTCTAAAAACCTTCAGCTAAACGCGAGATAATCGCTGACATACAAACATACGGGTCAAACTGAGAACCTCCTATTTTTTTGAAGTCGGTGAAAAATCAAGCCAATTGGGTGCTAGCGGTGTATCGTTAAAATTCTCGAACGGAAAAAAGTTTTTCTGTCACTACAACTATTTTTGTGCCAAAAAAGTCAGTTGCGACGTTTGAAGATTCTTATTCAGATCAGATCACTAATACTAGCGCTTAATTTTGCTAACAAACTACAACAAACACCTATATTTATTAAAATTTAAAAAGGAAATAAATACTTTGGACAATTAAACACACACAAATATATTGAACACAAATATTCGTGTGATTCCACAATACATTTCATTATCGCAAATTATAACAAAATTAACTAGTATACTTATTTGGTAAGAACTAATCTTTCGTCGTGACAAAGAAACTAGTAACACTGTTCTCTTACATTAATTTGAAAATTGCTAATCACTGTCTTCTTCTGCTTCTACATCTTTAATGTTAACCTTTTCAGTTTTATCTTCATTGCTTTTTAAAGACTTTATCAGTTGCATCACTTGCATCCTGAATTCGAATTTACTTTCGCTTGAAAGTGACTTCACATAGGGCAATACAGATTGGAAAAAAGCTCTATCTTCATCTTCTTCCTTTTCAATTAAACTAGTAAGAACATTTACAACTCTATCATTAACCATCAATTTGCGTTTGGAAGCATACTTTTGCATTTTGGACGGAGTAGGAGCATTATCATCAATATTAACAAAAACTTCATTAATCCAATTGTCTTGATTGTTTTCTTGTAGTTCATCATCGTCATCGTCATTTTTGAGCCCATACTGAGTATTATCGTGTAAACCGTCATCATCTTCGTTTTCTTCCATCACGTCTTCGTAGGTTTTGAATGATGGAGATTCGCTAGCTGTGGCGTCTCTATAGTAATCACGCATGAACGAAAGTTCATCCGCATAGATGTAAGGCCGTGATCTTGGTGTTCTTAAAGACTTTCTAAATGCATCTCTGACGTTGTACCACTTTTTTGTCAATTGTAGACCTGTAAATTAAATATTGATGATAAAATTTCTATTAAATAATTTACTAATAATGGGAAAAATTTTACATTTCCGGTTTTCTGTTTACTTATGGCATGACCTAGGTACAACTATCTGGTTTCTTAGCGTATTAATACCTAGGGTATTTCGTCAAGACACGAGGCAAGAATAAATTTCAAAAATGTAAGCAAAGTTGATCCCGATAATTTTAGACCAATTTCGATAAGCCTTGCAGGCCCTTAAATAAAATTTTAAAAAACTTCTGTCGAATCAGATACCTAAACATTTGGACATTACAACATTACTTTATCCAAAATAGTTTGGTTGTACCAAAGGGCGCTCCACAACTAACGCAGTTGTTGTTATTATACAACATATATTTGAAGCTTGGGAACCGTCACTAAATGCCATTGTTATCTTCTGTGATCCATCAAAGGCATTTGACTGCGTCTAATATGAAACTCTTGTATGGACACTTAATTATTATGGTATTGTAGGTTGGCTCTTGAAGTCACGCGCATATTAAAGTAGTAGAACGCAGAATGTTTAAATCAATAAAGTCGAACCTAAAGATTCAAGGAAAACTTAGGAGTTCTTCAAGGTTCTGTTTTAGGTCTTTTCCATTTTTTAGGGTTCCGTACATCAAAAGGAAAAAAAGGAACCCTCCAAGCGGCTAAATTATCATTTATGACGAATTCATTTGGCTATAAATGGAACCCTACAAAGGGTTTTTGCGATCTTCCCTTTACAGGAAGGTTCTATCACCCCTATTTGCGGTCCATAATTTTCAATTTTACTAATATATTTTTTTTTTCATTCTGTATAAAATTATTTAGGTGCAATTCAATCAAAGACTGCCAGTCAATGAATGCAGGCCCGTCTACGTTTTCATATTTAACGTCGGGTGCGAACAAATTAATAAACTATTTTCCATGGTTAACTACTAATACTCGGTTCAATTTTTTCATTCAACTAAGTTAATTTTTAGAAGAATATTGTTTGGTACTCCTATTATTATCAATTATAATTTTTATTTAATATTTTGCCCGTGGCTCCAGTCGCTTGCAATTCGGTTATCAGCGTGGGATTTCTATGGCAACTTCTTGATTATAGAGATTAATATTGCTATAGCAAGGTATATATTTTTTAAATGTTTATTGCCTTTTTCATATAATTTCTAAAGCTTTTACTATGGAAGCATACATGTAAAACTGCAATATTAAAGGACATCATTGGAACATTGTTTTTAGTAAGGAAGTTTAGCAAGCTATAGGGATTTGGTTATAGTTATACTTATACGTATTATAATGTTAAGCTCGTTTATTCTCCACGGATCTACTGAACGGCACAACTAGTTGGTCCGTGGGGTATTTCGAGCGTTTTCTTTCCCCACGGAACAACAAGTTGGGCCGTCGGGAATTGAAAGCGTTTTTATCTCTCCACAGCTCACCACTAACAATATAAGAGATTAATTCAAAAATAAAAACTAACCGACTCCTTAAAGGAGGAGGTTTGCGATTTGTTTGTAACCATACTTCCAAACTAATATTATAGATACGAAAGTGTCGGTGTCTGTCTGTCTATCAATCCGCAGAGTTGTACGGTTGAACCAATTGTGATGAATTAATTATGGAGATAGCTTAAAAAGTAAAATAGTTAAGTATAAAGTAAGACTACATTAATGCCCCGACTTACGCCACCTCGACATACGCGAATTCGGAGTTACACGATTTTTAGAAGTGGATAGTGATGACGTTCAAGAACTGCTGGATTCACACAAACAGGAGCTTACAATTGACGAGTTCATAAAAATGCGTGAACGAGAGAAAGACATTGAGAATCTTGATTCTTTGGATCCAGTTTAATTAGAAGATCAAATGACAGTTGAAAACTTACAGATCTTCGTAAGATACCTATATCATTTCTGTAAACAAACTACTAGCCTACGATCAATATAGTTACGGAGATATAGTCCTATTTATTTTGACAGTTATCATTCGACATGAAGATCTTTATGAGATATTTCATTCCTGCTAACAAACTACTTGTCTAGTTTGACAGCTCTATTAGAAATCAAGATCTTGATGAAATCTATCAAAACTTCTAGTTTACGATCAATAGTTACGGAGATGTATCGTTTTCTAGTTTGACAGCTGTCAACCGAAATAGTATTTAATAAAACGTTGAACACAAAAAAAAAAACCATTTAAAGTACCTATGATCCTAATTAAAAAAAAAACGAAATATAAACAAAAATAGGATAACAAAACAGCATCTACCCACATACATTTATTATTTTTATTTTTATGCTTATGGTCTGCCTGATGGTAAGTCGCAAGTGACGGTCACACCAGAGGTAACACTCGCGCGTTGCCGACCCTTAAAATCTATTAATTTAGAACCTCTTACTGTAGTCCTTAGAGAAAGCCTTGGCAGGCATTCCACAACCTCGCTTTGGTTAAACACAAAACATACATAATTTCCAGCCAAATTCAAAATGATTCACCAATTTTACTTGCAGCTATATTTTTATAAGCCTATAAAAAAATAGTTGTGCCGTGGGAATACATTTCTACTAACTATTTAGTGATGCTGTTGGGTATTTCGAGCATTTTTTTTTTCCCACGGACTAACTAGTTGTGCAGTTTAGTTGGTCCGTGGTTAATAATCGGTTAAACTATATACCTACTGTCTCTATTCTAAATTACAACTAAATCGGTCCAGTTGTTTTGATGTGAATGCGTAACAAATACTTACAAACTTCCGCATTTCAAATCGTTTTTATTATAATTTTCCCCTTGCACCCCCAAGCTAAGACGGTCCTGGATATCTGAATGTTGGATTTTCATTTGCTATTAGTCACGTAGCATATGTCCGTGTGTGGTATCTCGCAGATGCTATATATTGATATGCAACGCTCGCAGACTAAAAAGTATATTATATGCCTTGTATGTAACAAGCTTGATCATTACGAATAAAACGCTTAAGTACCTAAACAAACTGCATGGGGGACGAACACAACCTCAAAAAAATAATTTATTTACATCTTTTTTAAAAAAATTATGTAGGTAAATACATAAAACTCACAATTCACAACTAACAATTTATGTTAACAAACTAAACCAACACTGGATATAAACATGGGCTCATACTGAGAAGTCACAAAAGGTCCTTCTATAAAATGGGATTGCGAGTTTACGTCTAATCACCAACTCCACACTAGGTGTTTTGGATATCAGAAATGTCCGTGTCGCCCATCGATGGTGTCGCCGCGACATATGTACAATACTTTAGATTATTTTGTTTGTAACTTGTATAGAACTACCATTTTCAAGGCTTATGAATAAATCATACAATCGTTATCGTTCCTGCGGCTCTGATAGGAGACCGTCCCACGCTGCGTCTTCCGATTCGTGGTCGCCTCTCAAGAACCTTTCTTCCCCCATCGGTTATCGGTTCGACCAGCGATGTGGCCTGCCCATTGCCACTGTTTATAAATACATGTTTATATTATACCTGCATAGAAACAACTCATACGTTTATCACATAAATGTTTGTCCTGGGGAGAAATCGATCCCGTGCTCCTTTAATCAGTACCCCTACCATCAGAGCATCTGCGATGTGTGCGTGACATTTGTTTATAAGGTGCATTCCACAATTGATGAATTATGTTGCAATGGAAAGTAAGTACCTAGTACCTATACCATGCCTGAGCATGAATTAAGACAAGACGAAAGTCATGTTAAACTAACACGTCATGCCAGAACCAGTATATTACGTCGCTGGTAACCTTACTCGAGATGAACTAGGATTACGTCTACCTTTGATTGACTCTGGCCGAAAAAACTTCGAGCTTCGCCTGTTCGTCTCGGCACCTATATACCACAGTGTCTGAAGACTAAGGACTTTAACCTGTGCGTCCTGCCTGTCATTATCTACACTGTCGAAACGAGAATATTTACAGCGGTGCTAGTCCATGATCTTAAAGTAGCGCGCAATGGAGCGAGATTTTTTGGTTTTTTTTAAGGGATTGGGTCTGAAATGAGTACACCTAGAAAAAAATAAAAATCACCAACATAACTTGCACAATCAGCCAGCTGGAGTAACTGTGAGCGAGGGTACACCCGATAGAGCAGAAGTGTTTTAGAGTAAAGGCTGCTTATCGGAAAGCGATATGTGGGACGCCCTTCAGTTGGATGGTATTGACCTATGAAATAAATATACGAAAGTAACGTTTATAAGGTATCGTAATTCTATATTCCATCCACGCCGTCTACACCGATTTTTGTAACCAATCAGTGGTAGCATGATATGGTCGGCGGCGGCGATCATCAGCGCGGGGCGGCGCACACGTCATGTAGGTACTTGGAACTAGGGAGGAATCCAATCCAATTCATCGGGAAAATAGGTGGGCAACTTGCGAGCTATCCCTCCCGGAGTCGTGCTTTCTGGTCGCTGACTAAAGCTGCCAGGGAACTTATGCCATTCGTTGTTACCACCACTGCCAACGACCGATGGTGACTTGGCCCATAGTGCAAAAGAGAAAGCCGATCTATTGGGCAGTCTCTTTGCCTCTAACTCGAATGTGAACGACGAAGGCGCTGTTCCACCTACTTTACCGTGGTGCGGTAAGACCATGCCGGAAATCTCTATAACACAGCGCGAGGTCCGGCGGGCGTTGCTTTCCCTAGACGTTCATAAGTCGAGTGGGCCAGACGGTATACCAGCAGTGCTGCTTAAACAGTGTGCTCATGAGTTATGTCCAGTACTGAGACGCCTATTCCCGCTTTCCTACCACACTAGGCAATTTCCGTTTTCATGGAAGACTGCGAATGTGCACCCAGTGCCCAAAAAGGGCGATAGATCAGATCCATCGAATTATAGGCCTACTGTATAACCTCACTTCTCTACAAGGTGATGGAGCGTGTAATCAAAACCAAACTCCTAAGATACATAGAAGAACACGACCTTGTCAGTGACCTTCAATAAGGCCTTCGCCACGGTCACTCGACTGCTGACTTTCACAGAAATAAGATACACTATCCTACGCACCGATGGGCACTAGCCACTGAGAGTCAGGGGGAGGCATTGGCATGTAGCCTGGACACAGCGAAGGCGTTCGATCGAGTCTGGTACCGGGGTCTTCTATCGAAGTTGCCATCTTACGCAAGTTCGGCCCCATATGGAGCACTGCTGCCATCTCTGGGTGGGTGCACCCGGATACCAGCTTAGCGCTTTTGACTCGGTTCAACGACGGGCTGTAAGAATTGTCAACGATCCCAAACTCACTTGCCGTATCGAGCCCTTAAGTCTGAGAAGAGACTTCACCTCCCTGTGTGTGTTCTATCGTTGTTGTTCGAATTGTTGTGGGCATCCACGGCTACTTTCTACCATCGCACCGCTCGCCAACGGCAGGGAATTCATTCTCACACTTTAGAACATAAATGGTCGCGTACAGTGCGATTTCAGAAAAACTTTCTCCCGCGAATGCCCTGCCAATGTTTTCTCTAAAGACTACAGTATGGGGTTCTTAAAGAAAGAAGTTATTAGATTTTTTAAGAGTCGGCAACGCGTGAGTGATACCCCTAATGCTTCAAGCGTCCATATGCTACGGTGACCGCTTATTATCAGGCGGGCCTTAAGCTTGTTTGCCAACTTAGTGGTATAAAAAAACACCTATTTGATTCTTCACTCCCTCTTTCAAAGAATCGTATTGCGGTTCAGCTTCCCGGAAGACGGCGAGCCAGGCCTTCTCCCGCGCGAACTTGTCTTGATAGTTCTTGGACTTCCTGTCCCACAAGCATGGGTGCTTGTTGACCAGGTCGATGAGCTCTTTTGTCGAAATGTTCGTCATGAGTAGTCTTTTCTTCTGAAAAACAAAAAAGGAAAGAGTCAAATATAAAGTCCCACAGAAACATTGGTTATTTGCACAAAAAAATCCCCTTTAAATTTAAAATAAAAATTTCAATTGGATAGTCCGTGCGGTTTGGAAGGAGGGAAAAACAAACTCATGGTCGAATTTATATTTTTTCTTAGTTTTTGTCGGCACAGCATGGACACGTTCAAAATACTTGTAATATTTACTTATAATATAAGAAATCTAAAGAGTTCTTTTTGTTTATTGTAAACAGCACTACCAGCAGCACTACTGGTAGTGCTGTTTACAAATTATGACACCTCCAGGGCACTGTTCAAATGTTTCATTAATTAATAAATATGGATTTCTTCATAGTAGTCATGTGGCGCAAACGGTACGCAACACCAATGACGTATACATCTTTTTTTATCTTTGGTATTAAGTAATATCCTTTCTATTGGTATATGTATTTGGTATTTCATACAACTGGTTTGACCGCTTTTCTTCTGGAAAATTAGATC
This sequence comes from Apoda limacodes, assembly GCA_946406115.1. Lineage (NCBI taxonomy): Eukaryota > Metazoa > Arthropoda > Insecta > Lepidoptera > Limacodidae > Apoda > Apoda limacodes. Next base: position 27,939,121 of record OX291555.1, on the reverse strand, counting down.
TAAAGAATAAACACTGTGGTCACCCAAAAACTAGATGGTCGGCTACGGCTGAGTTGAGCAGCGTTCGACGTTAGAATTAAAACATATTTTTTTTTAATTGCATTTGCGTCACTCTGGCCAGGTATCAAAGCTTGACAAATGGATGCCATACGTTCTAAGTGATGGCCAGCGTCGCTCAACTGACACTGAAACGAAGGGATTTTGAACCACATTGTCACTTGTGACGAAAAATAGATTATTTTTGGCAGTCGTAAGCGCTCGTCATGTTGGCATTATGTATGATTCTTTAGAGCTTCTTACCAAATCGTAAGATCGAAATTATTGTCCATACGTACATAAAGAACTAAACACAATGATGTGAGAAGCTCGCTAATCTCCAGCCAGCTTTGGTCAACAGCACCCTGCTCCCGAACGACAATGCGCGACACGACACTGCACAACAGCTATAACAGTTAGGGTTGGAAGTTCTTCGTCATCTACCTTACTCAACAGACCTTGCGGCAACAGACTTCTACTTTTTCAGAATTTAGACAACTTCGTGGCAGGAAAAAAATTCAATACCCAAGAGAAACCAAATGCCTTTGGAGAGTTCGTTGCCTTCTGTCTAGCTGACTATTTACACTGCATACTGATTGACTAAAGAAATGAAAGGTAACATAAATGTAACATTGGCGGTCAATAGATAATTAATAATACCAAAATAATCTATAAAGGTTGGCATTCATAAACAATATTCGTAGTAAGTATTTTTTGAAATGGAGTAGGGTAAAACACCCAAGTGTCGGCCCCTTAACGTGAAATGCAACTTTCAGTCCTAACCATACCTAAACCTTGAAGTTATCCACTGTTGAATTTGCATTGTCGGGCTATTTGACATTTACACTTTATGTTATTGAGTATATATAGTGATTATAAACATCTTAAATTACGTGACAAAGAATAATAAGCGTTTAAAGTTTTGTACGGCAAATTTCCCTAATATCGGCTAATATCCCTTTACCTAACTACGGCCTTCTTCTTTCCTAATGTCGAATCGTAAAAAGGGAAATATATTCATAGAAATTATTATTATTTGTGTTGAAACTTCACCATGCATAACTTTAACTCTTTATAATACCTTTTAAAATTGACCAATAACAATAAAATAAATTGTTGAAATTTCCAACGGAAACTAGTTTTAATATGATAAACAGCATTGTGTTTTACAGCAAAAAAATATAAACACACTGTTCTACACAGTTACATGAATAGACTTATTTAGTATTTTAACATACTGTATTTCATGGCAACAAATGAAGCTGGCCAAGCTTAGTTTGTTAGAGCAGCCTAATTTCGGCCGTGATTTTTATAGTCTATTAAAATATTATAACTAATATTTTGAGGCGGCCGAACTTTGGATATTCAATTAACGGGTATTTAAAAGCCCTAACTTAGGATACTAATAAATCCATTAAAATTATAAAATTGCTGTCATCTCCCTTGTCTTGGCCACAGGCCACTAATTTGTTTTCTTTCTTCACTAATTCTGTCACTAATTTGGCAAAAAATGTCAACGGATACCAATCTGGAAATATGTTTTATTTTACCACTAACAGCTTACAATAGTTTTCTTACTAATTCCGGACAGTTAAATAGCAGTGTAAAAGATATTTTTCTTTTTAATTTAATTTGGTAAATAGAAATAATGGGGCCCATGATAGGATTCTTTTTTTATTACAAAACCCCTTATGTTGGTCTGCGGCCGAGACAAGGGGAATGACAGCTATTTTAAAATTTATAAGTATCCTAAGTTAGGGCTCTTAAAGTTTATAAGGCGTTTCATACCCGTTAATTGAATGACCAAAGTTTAGCAGCCTTTTAATGTTAGTTATACTATTTTGTTAGACTATAAAAATTAGGGCCTGTTTTGATGAAATATAGTATGTTCAAAATAATAAATAAGTCAATGTCATGTCATGTAACTGTGTGGAACAGTGTGTTCATAATTATTTGCTAAAATACACAATGCAATTTGCCACATTATTAATTTATTTAAATTTAATCATTTTATTATATTTTATTTATCATTCGTCAAATTCGTTTCTATTTTAATACAACTTTCAATTTTAAATAACAATGACTAATAATGCCTTTTTTTGTTTACGATTTAGAACATTATTTACTGGCCGATATTAGAGTAAAAGACGGTTGTATTATAGAAATGTTACAAGCGTCCATAGGTGACCGCTTACTATCAGGCGGACCGTGAGCTTGTTTGCCAATTTTCAATATATAATATTTATTTTTTAATATTTAAAAAAAAATTAAATACTGTTCTATTCTTTTTACTTAGGAATAATTGGAAATCTCTTTCTAGACTTTTAATCTTAGTGACACATTGTTTACAGTAGATTTAGGTACAATTATTTTGAAAAATAGGTATCATACGGCAAAATTTTAAATAGGTATGTAATCATTATAAAAATCCATACTAATATTATAAATGCGAAAGTAAATCTGTCTGTTTGTACCTCTTCACGCTTAAACAGCTGTACTGATTAAGATGAAATATAGCATGGAGATAGATTGACTACCGAGAAAGGACAGGCTACTTGAAAACGTCAAGTGTGAGTCGGTTTTTTTATAATTATGAAGTTGCCGTTGAAATCTTACTACGATAACCTTATTCAGGGCGGGGGGAACTGCGGTCAAATTTGGCATTTGAGTCCCGAAGGAGATAAGCTACTTGAAAACGTCAAGTGTTAGTCGGTTTTTTTTCTATAAGTGAGGAGTTGTCATTGGAATTCTACACCGATAACGCGGGCAAAAGCTAGTATTATATAAGTGTAATTTACTTATGATCCTGTCTGATCGAGGTTCAATAAATTGCAAATCAAATGGTAACACTTTTAATTACAGTTACCCACTATTATTTTGCACGTTCTAGGCAGTGCTCTTCATAGGTATTACTAGCTGACCCGGCAAACAACTGTCGCACCAACCTATTGAGAAAGGGTTGTACTAATTCAGAAACCTTCCCCGACATGTGCATAACAATTTTATTAAAATCGGTTTACCCTTACAGTGCGAGTCCGACTCGCACTTGACCGTTTTTCTTTCATAAAAACCTTGCCCTAACACTATCAAACAAAACAAAAAAATCCTTAATTGGTCCAGCCGTCTTCGAGTTTTCCTTAGTGCGCGAGTACGACTCGCACTTGACGCTTTTTTCTTTCTCAGAAACCTTCCCCGGCGTGTGTGTAACAACTTACCAAAGTTTCACTAAAATCGGTTTACTATTAGTGCGCGAGTCCGACTCGCACTTGACCGTTTTGTTATTTCATAAAAACCTTGCCCTAACACTAACAAACATAACAAAAAAAAGTAGCCGAATTGGTCCAGCCGTCTTCGAGTTTTACGTTTATCAACAAATTTTGCGATTCATTTTTATTTATATAGATTACGCTAAATAGGTACCTAGTTAAAAGTCAAAAAAATCTTATGAACTTGATGCGAAACGAAACGTGCAACAATGATATTTTCGTAATTGCTTCCTTAGGTACCTACCTACTTACGTTAAACTCAATACAAGTAAAGATTCGCTCACGGACGGCCCGCGACTGAATTAGCAACCTCGCCTCGCCTTCCCCGGCTCAAGCCCCGTGTTTGTCAAGCGAGCCAGCGTCACGCAGAATTCGATTTTTGCAAATTTGACTAATGATTTTTGTGTTTCGAATTATTCTGTTTATTCATTTAATTTAGTAAGAATGCCAGTAAAGTTTTTTTATTTCGAAATTTTTTTATATTATCTAGGTCTGTGGTGCTTTAAAATTTTCGGAAACGTTTTTGTTATAGTGTATAATAAGCACGAAGTTTTTGGACCCTAATAATTTTAGAACTACACAATTTAATGTAAAACTGAAACACCACAGACCTAGATATTAGTTTTCTTGTCTTGTTAAAAAAAACATTGAATTTGAGGGATTGATATGCATCATAGGAGAAAAATCCTGTTGTATGGAACGCGCTGCGAATCCGATACTCTTAAGAAATGTCAGCTTGACTTTTTCACAGGTTACAGACAGGCATAATGCTGCTAAGTTGTTGTCAAAATTATCTTTTTGAAAACAGATTAAAAATAGTAAAATGACTTTTCTTACCCGAGGGAAGAAGCTAGTCGAAGTGAGCTGAAGGCGAACGTCGAAAGCTTTTATTCGAGAGTAAGAAAAACCATTTTGTTTCCGGTCCGAACGTTACTTTTTCTACTACCTGAAAGTCCAATTTAGTATAAAAAAGTAGGTAGAAAAAATTTACATGTTTTCCCGCCAAAATTTATATCTTGTTAGAATGAATGACCTTGCGACCCGGGCGGCGCGACACGAAGCGGCCAGCATCATTCTCGCCGGCCTGTCGGCCGACCGCTGGCTACGTCATATTTTTCTTCTACGGCTGCGCTAAAAATATAACTGGCCACATCGAGTACGAAATGAAATTTCATACGGTTTTTCAAACTGACCGGGGAGTTATTTCGCTCTGGGGTATCAAAAAGTTCGATTTTCCAAACTGAGTTTATATTAAAATTTGGAACTTTTGATTGCAGGTAGTGGAAACATGTATTTGTATGTATGTATGTATTTATTTTTTGCAAACCCGGAAACCTAAAATAATTAAGAACTAAAAATTCCTATAAAAAAACCTAGCTCATGGTGCTCCATCTCCATTATAAATAGAGGTCCATGCGAGCGAGCGCTGAACTAGGTACTTACCTACGATATGTTCGAAAACTCTCCGTAACATGTGCAAGTTAGACAATGTTTTTATACTATTAATTATTGGTATAAAGTTTACAAATAAATAAAATAATATCTAAAAAGGTAAATATATAATAAAAGGTCTCGCACTTCGACAAATAATATTTTGCTGAAAAATAAGTTTTCAACTTATTGAACAATAATAAATATAATAGGATTAAATATAGATTACTGAAAAATTTAATTGTACCTAATAAGTAAATTATAATTAAATGTACTAACTAACGAGCCAACTCGAATGACGATCTATGTGTTGTATACAATAGAATTGTGAATGCAGGTCACTAGTGGAACTGTAAAATTGATGAGTAATATTAAGGCAAGACAGGTAACGTCACTGTATACACACCAACAGCACAACAATATATGTAATAGTTGTCAAGTCAACATTTATTAAATGTATTTAATGCAGATATTTTGTAAAATAAATCAATTGGAATCAAGAAAGAGTTTCACTTGTTTTACAATAAAAACTTTTTAACAAAAAAAAAAAGGGCTTTGAAAAGACGCATTACAAAGTTAAAAATTAATACTTTTATCCAAAAATCTGATCTGTATTAGAGTTTGAAGTTGGTGTCATGCAATAGTCCCCTAAAGTCTCCACGACGCGGAACAATTTAACTAACAAAAGTTCTTATTAATTGAGCTGACTAAGAACTAGCCCATTTTTAAAAGACTAAAAAAAACCTCCTCCAGGTTCTCTATTCGTCGAAATCTTTTTTCATGTATTGTCCCCAATTACTCGAAGATGCCTGGACCCATTCGAGAAATTCTTTTTTTATTTAAAAGGGTATATTTCCGAGGTGGTCCCATATTAATGTAGTAAATTTAAAACTGAAACTTTTAGGGAAAAAAAAATATTATGTTAATTTGGAACTGGTGAAACGCCTTTTTGTTATGATAGTAGGTATATACCTAATGAGATAAAGGTATTGCGATTTTTAGCTATTAATTATGGTAATTAGCAAAAATTTGACTATTTTTTTTATTGATATTTAGAATATCAATAAATTTTATTTAGAATAGTTAATTTTTTATGAACCGTGATATTTAGACAGTTGAAATTTTCACAGAAGATGCATTTCTAACAATAAATACTAAAAATCGGAATAAAATAAATATTGAAAGGGTTTCCAATACAACAAACGTGATTTTTTTGCTTAATATTGTTAACGGCAACAGGAAGACGCTTGAAATATTCAGACTATTAAGTTATTATATTATATAACCAGCTTTCGTCAGCGGTTTCGCCCGCCCTAAATTTGGTTATCGGCGTAAGATTCTTACGGCAACTCCTCAATTATAGAAAAAAACCTACTCACACGACGTTCTTACTCTCTCTCTTACCCTCTGTCTCTCTCTATCTCCCCCTCTCACTTTCTCAAAAATAATAAATAATTAACTACTATAAATTAATTAACTAATGGATTAACCTCCTTGGTGTTCCATACAAACTTTGAACCGTTTAGGGGGTGAGTTTTGGAAAATCCTTTCTTAGCGCACGCCTAGATCATAATAGCTATATGTGCTATAAATTTCAGCTCGATCCGTCCAGTGGTTGGAGCTGTGCGTTGGTAGATCAGTCAGTCATAGTTACTTTCAAGTAACGCTAACTTTAACCCGCAACTTTGTTGACGTAGAAGAGGAAAATATTTTTAAATAATACGTACCGCCCTTCCCCCTCATGACTGCCCGCCGGCTTTGCACATCATATATGCGCGCGCAGTACTTGATTATTATTTTGCTGTGATTTTATTTTAAAACTGCGATAGCTACTAAGCTATTCATTGAAATCGAATGATGTAAAGGGCAATTTTGTTTTAAATTAAATACTTGTGATGAATAACGTATTGATTTGAATAAGAATTAATATCATATTTATAAAAACACATTCGCAAATAATGCATTATTTTGGAACACATTTGGTTAGCATAAAAAAGGTTATAGTGAGCCTCGATAAATGGACTATCTAACAATAAAATAATTTTTCAAATCGGACAAGTAGTTCCTGAGATTAGCGCGTTCAAACAAACAAACTCATCAGGTTTATAATATTAAATATTAATAGTAAAGTATAGATAAAAATTGGCCAAGTGCGAGTCGGACTCGCGTACGAAAGGTTCCGTACCATTGTCTATAAAAACGGCAAAAAAATCACGTTTGTGGTATGGGAGCTGTAACATATCGTTTTATGTTACTTTGAAAATAGACATGAAAGTAAATATGGTGAACTGAATTTATGTGCAATACTTAGAAACTTGAGTTATTTTCTCAAGTGATTAGGTGCTTACATCTGTATTGCGCTTACACAGTTAATTTCGTCTACGATGACAGGAATCTTTTAACAAGTTTAAAAAACTTACTAAAAATATTTAATCTTTAAATATGTCAACTAAGCTTGGTGACTTGAACTATGAAAAGGTCACATACTCAAACTGTATTTCTATTACTATGATAAATAGAGTATAATTTCATTTTTCACTATTAAAATGCGAGAACCTCTAAACCGTGTGAACGGAATTCCAAGAATCGAACCTCGAAAACGAAGCTGAGGGAGGCATTCTGTGGCAGCAATAGAGGGTTGTTGTAGAGAGTCACCCAGGAACAGCGTTGACGTTTGGACGTGATAGTTTAAAAATTCAAAGGAGTCGGCCAAAGAGTTACAAGTGATATTTTTAGTTACAAGTGATATTTCAATTTACTTTTAATTTAGCATTTAATTTAATTAATTTAAAATTTAACTTTACAATTGTGCACTTTAACAAGTAAAATCTTGATGGTTGGAGCTCTTCATACAATTGGTAAATAGTATCATTTTTTTTATTGTTATTATATATTTCTTCTCTTAACTTTTAGGTTCTTATTTAATTCACTGATTTCTTCGGATAACTTAGTTTAATAGGATGTATATAATAAAGACGGATGTAGGTTTTATTGATGACTAAAGTGTGAAATATGTATGTCTAAAGGAATTTTTATTAGCGTATGTTCGGGAACGACGGGTCTAATTAATAAACACTACACATACATATATATATATATATATATATAGCTTATATATTAATTTAGATGCTGATGTAACATGAGACGAGAGGTGGTACTCTTTCGACTTCCTGCATTTTGTCTGTATTTTTCTCTTATTTCTCAACTGGTTTTATAAATTAGGAGCTTTAGGCCTGAAACGAATTTTAAAGTTTCAGGTAGGGTTTTCTTTCCTTTTAAATACAGTTTAGAGAAGTAAATTTCGACAGTGACAACAAACATCGGACAACGACTGCAATATTTTTGATTTATCAATTGGTTGGAGTAGGGGGCGAGCTTTTGAAATCGAATTTATTTACAAAAGTGTTTGTGATTGATTGAATGTGTGTATAATTGTTATGTTATTTTGTTTGATGTGTATTGTTTCAATTGGGTGATTACAACCGCTTAAGCATTTAATTTGAAGCTTCATCAAGTGATTTTCAAACGAAATGTTTGAAAAGCTTAATACTACATGAAAATAATTTAAAAACTAAATTATCCTGTCAAGAGCTCAACAACTATATAAAAATGTGTTTATTAGTAAATACATTATCGCCGAGTGACCATAAAATCTATAGGTATCTTTATACCTAACTATTCTTCAAAGTCGTGACTATTAAATTTAGTCAAATCACCGAATTTCATGAAGTAACGGATAAAGATCAATCCGTATAATACCCACCTATAGAAACACATCAAATTAAATAATTTCAACAATGAGTGAATACAATTCTCTTGAATACAAGTTTATTTTCACAACTAATTACTTCTAGAGTTGAGAGAAAATTTTATTATCTCAGTTTAACTTTTAAAATATTTTTTTTTTTATTTTAGATTACATGCATTTAGGAACTCAAACTCTCCCTCGTATCTGTCGGCGTCCTAAGGGAACTAGGCGGAACAGGGGGGGGACAATTTCTAATATCGGAGGCATATTGGAAATTACTTCACAACATAGCTTCATCACCTAACTAGCTCAGCGTTCATTTTCGAATTTATAGCTTCGGGAAATGATGTATGCCGGTTCTGGGAGACTCTTGGAGGAAACCTTTGACCTGGTCAGCGTGTCGGAATCCAGTTTATGCTAGGCGTCATATAATTGTTTCCTACGTGGCTATGGAATTGGAAATGTTCGTCGCGAGCAGACGTTAGACTAGGTAAATACAAAAAATGTTTGAAATTTGCTTTCCAATGTCGATATTAAGATATTCTATGTCTTAGGAGTCTAGTATGACTTAGAGGCCTAGGATGTCTGCAGACTTTAGGAGAGAAGTATGATTGTGTAATAGGTATTATTTTAAGGGGAGATTGAGCAATCTATGTCTGAGTCTCAGTGTGATGCCTGCGAGATGGTCTGAAAATCTGGATAGATAGTTCGAAACTTATATTAAAGATTTCAGGAATCATGCTATATTAGGTTGTTTAGATATTCTTAATTTTCAGGAGGAAGATTGTGTCTCTGGTTTTCTCTTATCTTATATTTGTTTAAAGTTCCAGATTTAAGTAAATATATTATATTTAATATATTTTACTATTACAATTATACACATACACTTATCATTATACAAGATTTATACACATACGTTGTCAATCACACATAATCACAAAATTATGGCGATGTATGATGTATATAAGGAGAGATATATTGTGTATCGGAATTTCTAATGAGATTTTGAATGATAGAGAATATGTTCTGATGATTAGATTTTCTTTTCAGCTATAAATATTATAATATATTATTGTTTCATTTATAAATTGTTTTATAAAATCTGTTGTTTGAGTTGCTGTCCGTAGACGTTCAACGTGACTCGACAAAGGGATGTAGACGTCATGTGCCTATGGGACTGGAGATACTTCCGGACTATAATGTTGAAATTCATAAAAGCTGAGTATAATTTATTACTATTTGAACTTTTTACTTGTATGGCATTACTTTAATTCTATTCTATCACATAAATATACTGTAAGGGATTATTTATTTTAATTACATTGATTAAATAATTAGGTCTTTTACTGTACTTAAGTAATGCCCAATTTCAGTGAAGTTCTAAAATACGATAACTAAACACAAATTCACTGAAAAATTGATTTAAGCTATTTTGTTTTCTTATGAGAAAAATTCAATTAATTTAGCTCTCGTTTCACTCATTCATGTACCTTAATGTTAATTTATTTCAATGTGTATTAATCTAATTTTCTTTCAGCGTCCTTTTTTTTTTATGGCCTTCAATTGGTCCATCATAACTCGCTAATAGTTGAAGATTAGTACATCCCAAACACTCAATTTGTATTTCTTGTTCCTCTTGTTTTTTTTTTTGAGTGTTTTGATTTTTTATGTTACGTAGTAAATAGAGTCACTGGACAGCCTTTATGTGTAGAAATCTTAAATAGATTGCGGTTTTTCTATTTAAAAATCTCGAGGAGAGGGCAACAGATATGATTGGTCAAATTATCATAATTAATTTGGTAATTACAAAAAAGCAGAATTAATTATATCTGTTTGGAGATAAGGATAAAGGGTCCAAACAATTAAAAGTGCAACTATTCTAACTTGATATTTGTAATTTTATTTGTTGATTTATAATTTCATATTTTTTTTTTTAATTTTTATTTTCTTTTAAAAACTAAGATTCTGAGACAAAGGTTGTCTGGAAGAGATCGCTTTAAAGCGATAAGACCGCCTTTTGTTTTCCTCTATTTGTAAATATGTTTTGTTTGTAAATTTTTTATGTTGATACAATAAAGTATAATAATAATAATCATAATAATAAGATTCAAAAATCTATATTATTAATTATTATGAATCCAATATATACACATTTTTAATTTCGAATTCCAGGAGCGGATAAGCGAACTCAGCGTGGTGTGAGCAGGAACGACAAGCGGGAACCTACGAACCTACGAACAAGTTCCGCATTGGTGAGCCTGGACAGATGAAAATCTTAGATAAGTTACATCTATTTCATAACAAATTTTATAACTTCAAAGGTTTAATAAAAATTATATCTCTATAAGGTTTGCTCTTCTTATTTTTGCACGGGGGAGTTTTACAGAGCCCCCCTTAAATGTTTGTTTTATTTTAATTCAATTTATTTTTAAAGTGAACACATAACTAAATACTCTGTGAATATTTCAAGCATTTATACCTGTTTTACAGATGTACCACTCCATTTAAGTAACTTATAATGGAATTTGTACGAAAATTTCACTACGTAACTTCAAACTCAAACTTTATTCAAGTAGGATTCTAAGACCACTTTTGAATCGTCAATACAATGTAAAGAATGTTAATTTCTGCCAAAAAGAGCTGGCAAGAAGTTCCATTTAAAGCAGTAATACAATAAATTGATAATTAGCTACAGAGTATAAAATATGTACCGAAACATTTATTAGGTAATAAAAAATAAGTTAGTAAGCTACTAAAAACAAAGTCAAACATGTCATTTTTTTTTGTTTTTATGTAGCAAGTGAAGTGTCAAATATCGTTAATCGAGTGAAGGAATTTAGATATTTAAGAGAATTCCGATATTTAATAGTACTAGTGGCATTATCGCCATCATAATTATATTTTTGCACAATCATATGTACCTACATATATTTACATATACATAAAATTATCCATACTATCTATGAATATAATATAATAATATATATTATAAATGCGAAAGTAATTCTGTCTGTTACCTTTTCACGGTGAAACCACTATACCGATCAAGATGAAATTTGGCATGCAGATAGTTTTGAGTCCCGGAGAAGGACATAAGCTACTTGAAAACGTCAAGTATTATTCGTTTAGTAATTGAGGAGTTGCCGTTGAAATCCTACACCGATGACCGAGTACTAGAATACCAAGAAGTTTGCACCCGTTCACAAGTATGAAAGAAGAATCAGCCATCGCTTCGCTCAACCATGTTTTAGGGAACGTAACGACCTGACGCACATGCCACCACTGCAGAGACACTTTGAGAGAGCATGAGACACTCAAGCAACTCCCAATAAAACTTCGATTGTATTAGTTACAATGTGTGTAGTAAAGGAACAAAATATAATTCCGATTCATATTGAGATTTACACACACAAGTTTACATTTAACACACGTACTCTGAACTTAAAACTGATTTATATTAAAACACAGTGTATTAAACTACTACTACTAACTACTAGGAAAAATATACATATATGTATAACCTTACATAGGTAAAAGTATAATAATATAATAAAAATAGTATTAATAACCGGTGCAAGTACATTTTATAACTTGGTCGACTATCGCCTGTAAAGTGTACTTACCCGTGATAGTTTTTTTTTTACATTTCTAAATACTACACTTTTGCTGGTAGAGGGGGGGGGGCGGGACACACACTTGACTCTAACAAAAATTAATACTTTAAAGCTAAATGTTTCGCAAACGGAGCCCTTAATCAAAAAATGATCGTTTCATACCACCAACGTTTTTGGAATTCCTATCCAACGATACCCCACACGATGGGGTAGACGAGAAAAAAGAAATTACGTCCCCTTTTCACGTGTAGGGGAGGTACCCTAAAAAATTTTTTTTCAAAGATTTTATTCTACCACTTTGTCGGCTTGATTTCTCGTATTATTAGTTTTTGAACTAATTCGCTGACAGACGGACGGATGGACGAACATGGCGAAACTTTAAGGGTTCCTTGTTGACAACGGAACCCTAAAGTTTTTGCAGTTTTTATAGATGATGGTACCGAACCCTTCGTGCGCGAGACCGACTCGCACTTGGCCGATTTTATTTGAATTTTGTTGAGTAAATATGTATAGTAATTTTGAAACATTTACTTAGGTAAGAACAATGTTTTAGAATATCCATTAATTAATTACTTTAGGCTATTTTGGCGATTATTTGATCACCTGGTGAGATGTCATTAGATTTTGTTTTTGTAATTTTTGTGTCAATACGTTAATCGCGTCCGTAATTGCGTTTGCTGTATATAGAAAAACAGTCAAGTGCGAGTCGTACTGGCGCACCGAGAGTTCCGTAAAAGGTAAACTTTATTTAGGGACTAATTGAACTTGTTGGAAACCTGTTTTCGCAATACATCATTTATTTATTATCGCAAAAAAAATTTACGGTTATTTAGATTTTTTCCTTCTTGTGTGCTGGCATTACTTCTTGCTAAATTTGATGATTCTAGGTCAACGGAAAGTACCCCATAGGTTTTGAATTATTTGTGTCACAGTATGCGACAAAAATGGGCGTATTTTTTATTGCTTTGACTTAGAAGCTTTATTTTTTACAGCTTCAATTAGGGTTGCCAGATGTAGACAGCTAAAAATCTGAACAGGAGCAGAAAAAAATCGGGATCATGGCTCCCAAATCGGGACAGTATAACAACAATATAAGAGCCTAAAGTCATCATTTAAAAAAAACGAGTTGCACTCCGGGAGTGCCGGCAGAAGTGAAAACCTTTACACACGATTCGCGCTTAACACTCAAATATGTCACAAGACATGTCTTTGACATTGTCAAGAAATAATAATGTTTGTTTATTTACTTTTTTGACGTAGTATATTTGACATCGCAATCTGTCATAGAATTAAAATTCCATATCCAACCTTCCTGTACTACTCATAATCGCGAATACTAAAAATAAAACTTATAATAGGCGTGGCATTACGGTTTCCGTCTTACGAATTTCCACGATTAGGACACGTGACCTGACGCGAGTTTATCATTTTTTACCCATACCAAAAAAAGTGCACAACGCCGCTAAAGAAGTTTTCACTTCAAAAAAATAATAGCAAAATAAGCTAACAAAAAACTAATGTTTATGAAGTGACGTGAATTAAAATGATAAATAATCAAATCAAAGTCAAATTATGATAACTATTCTTTCTTAAATTTATATTTATCATTTGACTTTACTGCCTTCAGCAGTATCTTATTGTTTAATGCATACTCATAAAATTCACGGCAAGATAAGTTAATTTTGGATTTAATCTGAACTTCCGCTTTTACATGTTCTAAAGGTAACCGGTTTCTTGTTTCGGACCACGGAATATTGTTTTCGGTGGCGGCGTTTAAAAACTGGTATTGATGCCATGATATCAAAATATCATCTCGCACAGACAAAGGTTTAAATATTGCCATTTTATTGTTTCGAAAGTCCTTGATATTAATATTTAAACCTACCTAAATATTTTAGAATATTTTTGTACTACGCACAACAATCAGATTTTATCGACTTTTTTATTAGATTACTGCGCGTGAAACCCCAGCCCTTCGATCCCGACCACGTGCGCGAGGTAGACGGCGAAGTGGAGCGCAGAACTTCTCTGCCTCCACAAGACCCCCTGCCCCCTGTCACTGTCGACGAAGTCGTACAGGTCATCAAAGACCTACGCCCCCGTAAGTCCCCCGGTGCGGACGGTATCTCTAACGATATCCTAAAGCGCCTCACTCTGCCCCTTGTCTGCCTCCTAGTAGCGATCTTTAACGCTGCTATGGAACATTGCATCTTTCCATCTCAATGGAAAGATGCAATTGTTATAGGCATCCATAAGCCAGGTAAAGCTCGTACCGAGCCGTCCTCCTATCGCCCCATAAGTTTACTAAAGGCCCTTGGTAAACTCTATGAACGCCTCCTTCTCGCCCGCCTACGGAACGCTAGAGTCTCCAGAGGCATTTTAATAGACGAGCAGTTCGGCTTCCGTGCCAAACACTCATGCATCCATCAAGTCCTCCGCATAACGGAACATATTCTCACTGGCTTTCAGCCAGCGTTAGGTCACACGGGCGCTGTCTTCTTCGATGTAGCGAAAGCTTTCGACAAAGTCTGGCACAACGGTTTAATTTTTAAACTGTTCAACTTTCAGTTGCCAGATCGTCTCGTGCTCATCATACGAGACTATTTGTCGAATCGTAGCTTTCGCTACAAAGTCGAAGGCACTCTCTCTTCCCCTTCGTCCCATAGAAGCAGGAGTCCCGCAAGGGTCCGTGCTCGCCCCCATCTTGTACCTTCTGTACACAAACGATATCCCTAAAACGATAGGTACCAATCTAGCCCTCTTTGCGGACGATACCGCTCTCTATACCACAGATAGGCAAGTGAGTCGAATCACTGAGAGACTCCAACCCGCTATCACCGCCCTAGGCGAGTGGTTTCGGAAATGGAGAATCGAGGTGAATCCCGACAAAAGCTCTGCCGTCCTTTTTACCCTAGGCCGCCCTCCGCGGCCTTCTCCCCTTTCTCTTTTCGGTCGTGACATTCCCTGGCAAAATAAGACCAAATATCTCGGTGTGACCATGGATAGTCGTTTGAACTTCCAAGCTCACACCAAAATAGTCAGAGACCGAGCCGCTTTTGTCCTCGGCCGTCTCTATCCCATGATAGGCAAGTATAGTAAGATGTCGCTTAGAAATAAGCTAAATCTTTACACAACTTGTATCCGTCCCATACTAGCTTATGCTAGCGTAGTCTTTGCGTTGTCCAAGCGCAATCTCCACAAACTCCAGACCCTCCAAAACCGCTTTCTCAGAGCGGCCTCTGGAGCCTCTTGGTACGTTCGCAATGCGGACCTACACAGAGACTTCGAACTTCCCACGATTCCCCAATACTTTAAAGACTTGGCAGTCCGCTTTTTCGAGCGTACGCAAAATCACCCGAATCGTTTAATTGTGCAATCCACAACGTATCGTCCCCCCGATCGACCCGGTCACGGTCGTAAAACTATTGTTAGGTGGCCTCGGCACGTACTAACGTCCCCAGATGACGATCTCGCTGTCCGGATAGCGAGATTAGTCTCTACGACCTCCCCGAATAGGGCCTCCCTCCAAACACGACGCCGACGTCCCCGGGTTCGTCGGCGCCCACAAGGATACACTAGGTATCAAAGAGTGCCGGGGCGCTTCTCGCCCCCACTCTTTCGCAATCGTACCCGCGTAACGGGGTGGACCCCAGGAGGGGTGGCGGTGACTCACCTTCGGGTTCGAGACTCACGCCGGTCGAAGGGACGCCCCCGAGAGCGACAACCCAAGCCGAGGCTTCCCCCGCGGGGAGCCCTTGAGCGTTGGGCGCTATATGGGCTGAGGCTCCATCAGAGTCTCGCCCCAAAAGTCCGGTGAAGCAGTAATGGCTGCAACAGCCAACTGCATAGTCAGCTCAGAAAAAAAAAAAAAAAAAGCGTGAAACCCAAAAACGAGAACTCTATTCTTTGTTTTAATTTATCGGTAAGGCTGACCATTATATCATAGCCTTCAAACCACAATAATGATTCATTATCTAGGCTAAGAACAGCATCTTGTAGAACTTTTAAAGAGTTTCGAAAGAAAGCTAGGTATGGATCAGTTCGTTCACTATTAAAAACGATTTTGTGGCTGTACAGCTGGAAGAAGATACAACCAGCATGTTTTGACATGGCGTAAAACAGGCGCAAACTCAGATTCGTGGGAGTCAAAAACTTCTTTCAAGGCTGGTTCTCTTTTTGCATAGTAAGAAAAATGGCTGTGTAGCTTTAGAATAAAGTTTTCAAAATCAAATTTGCACAAACATAGAGCAAATTTTACACTCTTATCTATACATATAATAAAATAGTAGGAAAGTCAAAACTGTACATTGAATATTTTTTTTTAAATACTTGGGGTGTGATCTACAATCGATACCGAAGCCAAAAATATAGTTTTAGAATTTTTGTCTGTTTGTCTGTATGTATGTCCGGGCTAAACTCAAAAAGTACTGCATGGATTTACTTCAAATTTGGCACGAATATTATTAAAAAGTCTGGTCAACATATAGGCTACACGCTATCACCTACGGGGAACGAGCAGTGAACCTTTATTTCTTCAACGCATTCTGTAACAACGTGTAATCTATACTACCATTTTTTAACTACAAATGTATTTGAGCCCTGATTTCCATGATAGACAAACCATTTACTTACCTACAAACAATTTTATTCGGAACCCTCGGTGCGCAAGTTAGACTGGCACTTGTCCGGTTTGTTGATAAATACAGACCCGCAGTAAATTAATATAAATAAAAATCAATACCTAGGCACTACTTACGACAACGCAGGCATGGTGAGTTTAGCTACAAATGTAAATTTTATTTCATGTAAATGTAAATATGAAAACAAATAATAACGTTACAGCGCAGTAACAAATTTTCATGTTACAAATGATAATTAAAGTTAAGCAACGTCGAGCTTAATCAGGATGGGTAATGGTTTTTTTTCTGCTTGTGTTTGTAAATTACGTAAATATTGGTAGGTACGGAACCCTCGGTGCGCGAGTCCACTCGCACTTGTCCGGTTTTTAACTTTTTGAATCGCTTTATCTCAGAAATGATAAACCTTGAGAAAAAATGTAAGATCAATTTTTATAGATACAACAATTGTAGATTACATTAGATTACATTTAACATTTAAAATTATAATTTACCTATTTTTATGATAAGACTTACCGTTAAGCCAAAAAATGAAAAATAACTCATCTTTGTGAAATTTAACCTTAAATATTTTTTTGGAGATTTGGGATTTCTATTTTGTAAAACTTGGTTCGGTATCAAGAACCGCACGTGTTGTTACTCTTTGAGAATATTTTTCTTGTATTTGAGAATTTATTCATGAAGATTATTATTGCGTCTTTAAAAAAATCAGTCTTTAGCAATAGAAAACAAACCGGTGGACCGATTTGCACCAAGCCTTAGGATGTCGAGATGGAAACGAGATGGTATTAAAATACGGAGCGATAATTATGTCGTATAGTGTTTTGTTCATCTCATTCATAGTGGTGCCTCCGCCACGCAGAGGATGTAAAGCATCCGTTTACAGAAATAACAAGGTAAATTCCGTTGGTGATAACAATTTGTGGTTGTTCACTTTGTATAGAGGTTTTGACCTAACGTGGACAAATTCTGAGGTTAAAAATGTATTACATTTTAAGTAGGACATAGTACCTACCCTTACGAATGTATGGATTACAATATTTTAGTATCAAAGGTTCCCCTTTACCTTATTTAGCATGAAGTGTTTGAATAGGTATACTAATTCAAAAAACATGACAACTGATAAAGCTAAAGCCAATTAACCCTTAAAAAATATATCATTTTATACATGATAAATGCAAATTCAATTAAAACATTATGTAGATTAAATATTTAGGTAATAAAAAAAAAATAACATGCGATGCAATCATACCTACCTATTCATGAACAAAATATACTAATTTTTTTTTAAAAAAAATTACTTTATGATACTCTTTTAACATTTCTCTTTTGAATAAAATAAATAATCCGTAGATCTAGGTAGGAACATGTTTTTAAAAGTAAATACCCCCCGGCCAGATCTGAACAACCCCTTTGGCCGCTTTCGAAACCAAGTTTCGAAACTGGTTTCCAAAAAAAAAAATATTTTTTCTACCGAAACTCGGTTTCCAAATAAGAACATAACAATGCTCTTTGTCATTTAAATGTCACTGCAAAGTAGCAAAGTACCTACTGCAATCACAGATTATTTCCCAAAATTGACATACCTATCTAGGTATCTAGTAGGTACCTATTCATATAGGTAAGTAGTATATTTTATAGCCTAAATTTATTTCAATAGTACCTACTGTCGATGTAGGTAGGTAGGTACCTGTTATTTCGTCTAACTTGGCTGGATTATGACATTAAATGCATTGAAGCAGCGAACAAAACGCGCCTGTAGTACCTAGAGGCTAAATATGTGGTAATAGCGTAGGTACCTACCTGACACTTCACAGATAGATAACGTTCTAGTTCGTCCTTCACAAACCGGACGATTTAAAACCGTGTCACGTACCTTCTGCCACTGATAGACAAACTATTTACTTTCAGTCCAATTTTGTACTTATGGTACTTTATCACTGAGAAAAAATCTTCACAATTCATGGATAAAACAATTAATTCCACAATAACTTAACTGAGAAGTACCTACATCAATTGAATATAATTTTCACAAATTAACCTGACAGGATGGAATACGTATTTAGTCTTACCGTCCGGAGTCTAAAACTGAACTGAAG
Organism: Apoda limacodes; assembly: GCA_946406115.1. Lineage (NCBI taxonomy): Eukaryota > Metazoa > Arthropoda > Insecta > Lepidoptera > Limacodidae > Apoda > Apoda limacodes. The sequence continues at coordinate 27,920,290 of OX291555.1, read as the reverse complement.
CAAAGAAAGAAATCGTTCGGTTGGTTACAGACGTATCAACTTAAACGAAGAGTACACAAACTGAGAATCTCACATAATTTGTATGTGAGTCATTGACTAAACTCTATAAATGTACGACAAGCAGCGCCATTGCTAACAATACAATGAAGTTAGTCTGGCAAGCGCCGTTGCCGTCCCGTTTCTTGCCTGAGTGTGTCGTGCTGCCGTCTCGCTGCCGCCGCCGCCGGGTCGACGCGCTGTGAGAGCCGTGTTACGCCCCGCCCTTGCCGCCGCGCGCCGCCCCGCCCGCGCCGCCAGTGTGTCAGTTGGCTGGCACGCTCGAGGTGGGCACCGAGCTCGGCTGGACGAATGTTTTCCGGTTATGAAAGAACGGAACGGCAACGTCTGTGCGGTTCGAAACTAGAAATTATCATTCAATACGGTTTCCGGATTGCTGACGCACAGAGTAAAGTTAACCTACCTACTGATTAGATACCTTAGTGTTATCTGTGGTATTATGTTACTATAGTACCTAGATAGGTACTATATACAGGTACTATGTAACTACTATCTATCTAACTAACTTGATTTATCGTCATAGCGATGCAATTTTATATTTTGACATAAATAAATTTATTTATAATTTTAGATTGAAACTGGCTGGTATGTCCATATGCCTATAAAATGTGGACGAGAAATGGCTACGTTATTAGCTTCTAATATACATGATTTAGATATAAGTAGTATTAAGGAGTCTATTGACCTCTCCGGCGTTAGTGCTATGTCTTATACTGCTGATGTTATTAGCTGCACCCAGTCAGTTCCTATTTTAAATCATACTTTAAACCGAGTCCTTTGACAACAGACAATGCCTGTTTTTTTAACATTGTTCATCAAAATATACAAGGCATTTCTGGCAAAGTATTGGAAATAGAATTATTTTTAAAAAGTCATAATATACATATTTTGTGTGTAACTGAGCATTGGCTAAGTGAACATGAATTAATGTTTAGTTTCCCAAATCATTATTTGACCAGTGCCTTTATTCGAAAAAATGCTATGCGAGGGGGTTCATCAATAATTGTTAATAATAATAATAAAAACAGTGTAAAGACCGAAAGGATATAGTTAGCCTCTCACTTGAACGCATAATAGAATTGTCTTGTATAGAACTTAAGAATTATATTATACTTTGTGTGTATCGCCCCCCTTCTGCAAATTATAATTCTTTTGAGCCTGTAATGGAACAAGTTCTGAAAAAATTGTCATTCTAAAAAATCAGTTATTGTTTGTGGTGACTTTAATATTGATCTTTTAGAGAGTTCCCAAACAAGAGAAGAGTTTTGACTTAAATTATTTGTTTCTGGATTATTAATTACATCGACTTCAGCTACATGTTATGATAATAATTTCTGTTACGTTGAAGTAAAAGATAAATCTATTATTAACAATTTGCCGTCCGATCACTGTGGTCAAATAATAAAAATTCTACACAACTATAAAAAAAAATCTCAACTAGTAACTTGTAGACCTGTGACCACTGCTCGATTAGACAATTTTAAAGCAAATATTGAAAAGAAAATTCCATTTTTACATTTCATGCATGATAATGCTAATAATCTTTATAATATTTTTTGATTTCTTAAGTAATGAGTTCGAGCAAGTGTTTAAAGTAAAAACTTTTAGGCCAAATGATAAAATAAAATTCAAGGACTGGGCTACTGTAGGAATACACCGAAGTCGAACTAGGTTGTATGAAATGAAACAATATACCCGCAGTGCCATATTCACCAACTATGTCAAAATGTATTCAAAAATATTTAAAAAAGTATGCAGGGTTGCAAAATCAATACATTTAAGTAATAAAATTAAAAATTCTGATAATAAAATAAAGGCCACATGGAATGTAATAAATAGTGAAACAGGAAAAATAAACCGCGTGACAATCATTATTCACTTACTGTAAATTCAAAAATAATTGATTCAGATCTTGATGTCGCTAACTCTTTTGAGAAATATTTTACTGAAATGCCTACAATTACAACTAATGCATTAAATTCCTCTTCATTAGAATCAGAGTTAATTTTAAAATGTCATGTAAATAAATGCAAGGCTATATTTAAATTTGAGCATGTTACCTCTGAAGACATCATAAAGACATTTAAATTACTAACTCAGAAAAAAACTTGTGACCTATGGGGTATATCAGTCAAAGTCCTTAGCGGAATTATTGATATTATAGCACCAATCTTAGCCATAATATTTAATAAGTGTGTTGAAGAAGGGATATTCCCAGACTTAATGAAATATAGTAAAATAATACCACTTTTTTAAAGTGGAAGTAAGGATGATCCTAATAATTTTAGACCTATCTCTATACTGCCTGCCTTAAGCAAAATTTTTGAAAAACTTGTGTTGAATCAGATACCTAAACATTTGGACATTTAAACATTACTTTATCCAAAATAGTTTGGTTGTACAAAAGGGCGCTCCACAACTAACGCAGTTGTTGTTATTATACAGCATATATTTGATGCTTGGGAACAGTCACAAAATGCTATTGGTATTTTCTGTGATCTCTCAAAGGCATTCGACTGCGTGCAACATGAAACTCTTATACGAAAACTGAGTCATTATGGTATTGCAGATTTGGCTCTTGAGCTTATCCGCTCATATTTGAGTAGAAGAATGCAGAAGGTTCAAATCAATGAAGTAAAATCCAATGGCTTAGAAGTAAAATAAGAAGTTCCTCAAGGTTCTATTTTAGGTCCTTTTCTATTTTTAATTTACATAAATGACTTACCTTTTTTTGTGGAGAAGCTGTGCAAGATTGTACTATTTGCTGATGAAACATCTCTTTTATTTAAAGTTGACAAAAATAAAACTAAATTTGACGACGTCAGTAGTGCGCTTTCTCAGGTTCTTCAGTGGTTTACGGCAAATAATTTACTTCTTATTGCGAAAAAGAGTAAGTGTTTAAAATTTATGATGCCAAATGTCAGAAACATAAGTTTAAAATTATCCTTAAACGAAGAAGAAATAGAACTATTAGACTCTACAGTGTTTCTAGGTATTACATTAGACAATAGGCTGCAGTGGTAACATTTCAGTTCTTGCAGGGAAACTCAGTTCAGCTGCCTATGCAGTTAGGAAAGTTACGCAGCTGACAGATGTTGACACTGCTCGCTTGGTCTACTTTAGCTATTTCCATTCCGTCATGTCTTATGGCATTTTGCTTTGGGGTAAGGCAGCCGATATTGATACAGTCTTTATTTTGCAAAAGAGAGCACTACGGTCAATCTATAAATTAGGACCTCGAATTTCTCTTAGGGTACTATTTAGAGAAATTGATATTTTAACTGTTCCTTGCCAATATATCTTCGCTTGTATAATGTATGTATGCCAAAATGGTCACTTATAAAGGTACATAGCTCTTTCGCAATACAAAGTATATTTTTCTACAGTAAAATTCCAGAACATGTGGTTAATTTACCTCAAATAAATTTAAAAAATATGTCAAAGATAGGTGAATGAAAAAATACTATTACAAAGTTGATGAATACATAAATGATAAAATGCTTAGAAAAATTAGAACTTAATTGATTTGTATTGGGGCATTTTAATTTTTTTCTTAATTAAAACATTGTATATTATGTTATTACCTAGTGTAAGGCTATATTGTATTTTTATATGATGTATAAAAGATTAACTGCTGAGTTTAGTGCCGGTTCTTCTCGGTAGTAAAGCATTACGAACCTTTCAATCTTCTCCTCTTATATTTTGTTACTTTACTACACACATTGTAACTAGTACAATCGAAGTTTTATTGGAGTTGCTTGAGTGTGTCATGCTCTCTCAAAGTGTCTCTGCGGTGGTGGCGTGTGTGTCGGGTCGTTACGTTCTCTAAAACATGGTTGAGCGGAGCGTTTGCTGATTCATGTGTCATACTCGTCAACGGGTGCCGCCTGAGGAGGCTGGTCTGCCCTTGCAAACTTCTTTGTATTCTTAGTATTTAGTCTTACTTTTTTGTTTTGTTTATCAATACTGTAAGACATTGATTATTTCTTAGTGATGAATACATAAAATGTTTTTTTTTTATATATTGCAATAAGATACTTTTTTATGTTGTGCTTGTGCTTTATATTTCATGTTTTTTATGTTTGTAATGGAAAGTGTCCTTTTATGATAGGGAGGTCATTTTCCAATATTTAATTAGGACGCTGTAAGAGAAAGGGAGAAAAGAAATGCTGTTGCTGAGTTTCTTGCCGGTTCTTCTCAGTACAAGGTCTCCCGCCCTATAGACTTACGAACCGATGGCGTAGTGACATTCATAAGTGCTCAATTATTGTAGCCTAAACTGAATAAATTATATTGAATTTGATTATCTATTTATATTATATTATATCTATTTGAATATGTATTTGCTACATACATATTGGCAATCCATACTAATATTAAAAATTCGTAAGTACCTCTGTTTGTTTGTCTGTCTTTCTGTTAACTCTTCCCGCTTAAATCGCTGTTCCGATTAAGATGAAGTTTAGAGTGGAAATATTTTGAGTACCAACGAAAGACATGGGCTACTTAAAAACGTTAAGTGTGAGTCGGTTTTTCTGTAATATGCCGTCGAAATCCTACACCGATAACCGAATTTAGGGCGGGTGAAACCACGGGCAAAAGCTAATATAATATAAATTAATATATGGTAGATAATTATAAAGACGACAAGTCAAACTGTGTATTAGCTGACTAAATCTTCTATATAGGTACATATAAAATGCTTCGTCCTGAATGACTAACCGTAGAGACCTAAAACTTGGAGGGTGTGTTCTTTGTATGACGAAGGCATCTGACAAGAAAGGATTTTCCAAAAGGGTCAAATGCCAGTCGGACTCGCGCAATAAGGATAAACCGATTGTAATGAAATTTTGGTAAGTTGTTATGCACAAGCCGTGGAAGGTTGCTGAATTAGTAGTCAAGGGCGGATCCAGAAGTCTTTGTCGGAGGGGGCACATTTATATATATAATCCCATGAAAGCAAGATAAATTCGGTCGAAGGGACGCCCCCTTGAGCGTTGGGCGCTCTACGAGCTGAGGTTCCTCCAGAGACTCGCCCAAAAAAGTCCGGTGAAGCAGTAATGGCTGCAACAGCCAACTGTAATGTCAGTTCAGAAAAAAAAAAGCAAGATAAAGTACGATTTTATAGGAAGATTTAGTTTAATAAACAAAATTGCCAACAATTCTCAAACGTTCAAGACGAATTATATAATGAATGAATGAATTAATGAATATACTTTATTTGACAAAAAAATAACAAAAACAAGAAAAGTTAGTTGATAAATGCGGTACAAAAAGGCGGCCTTATCGCTAAAGAGCAATCTCTACCAGGCAAACCTTTGTGTAGATGAAATAATAAATGAGAGGTGGTAGTAAAAATAGTAACTTAAAATAAAAGAGAACAGACAATTACATATACATGCAACATATACCTACATAAATATCAGCAATATAAGTAAATACTTTCATATCAAAGATGCAGTCAAAAGATTAACCTCGAGCCAAGACTTGAACCTGTGACCCTTACATTCCGTGTAAGTGCTCTACCACTGAGCTACCGAGGTACAAGTCTGACTGATGAAAATCCCAAATTGAAATGTTACATTAGGTTTGCATTTTTTAGAGGACGCAATTTTGTTTTTGGGACATGTGTGGGGGGTCAATAGAAGCTTAACCTCAAGTTTGAGGGGTCGCCACCCTTGTCATCCGGCCACCATCTTGGAAAAAGGGGTGAAAACACTTTTTTCGCGATATCTCGGAAACAATGCGTCTTACAAAAAATTCGTAAAGACATAATTTGTAGTAAACTATTGTAGGCAAAACAGTTTACTAAATTAAAAATTAAAGAAGTTATAAGCAAAAAAAGTGCTTTCTTGCCCTATCACTTTTTTTATACATTTTACAAAAAAATTACCTCAGACCAATCTTGTACATGATCTTTTGAGGAAAATTTTTCTGTGGCCTACCTCTCTTAAAATATATGTATATATATATTCATACACAGTATAATAAATACATCAAAATGAAGTAGTCGTCGTAGTCGTTTGCCCCATGTTGGGGACGAATCAGCTGTCTCCAGTGTTTTTTAAAGTAAGCTAGCCGAAGGGCGAAGTGTAAGTGTAGATGAAGAAATAAATTGAAAACGTTCTTTCTAATAATGAGGAATTGATGGATTGAACAATACGTTATAAGGAAGTGTGATAATATAGGTATTCCGGCGAAGACGAATCGGTAGCCACTTGAGCCGAGCACGAAATTAAGAGACATGATCATATTTGCGTAATCCAAATATAAATCGAATACAGAGATTTTGTAGTCGCCCAAGTTTGTTTAATTGCTCCTCGGTGAGATTGATATAGGAATATAACATAATCATAATAACATCAGCATAATCAAGAATAGGAAGAAGTAAAGATTGCGCAAGCGTAACTTTGCTGGGAATAGGTAACAGATTACGCAACTGTCTCATTGACCCAATGGAGGCAAAATTTTACGACTGACCTCTTTTAGTTGTGGAATCCATGATAGTGTACTGTCAATAGTTTGTAAGGAATAATAACTGAATCAAGTTCAACAGGTATGTAGTGTTTATTTATCTGTTTTGCAAAACGGACCAAAACCTTTCCTCTCTCCACAGAAACTCTATGAATGTGTAATAGGCATAGTTCATTTAGACGGCCTTCAGACATCCTTGATCTTAACCAGGTTTTTACCCTTCTAAAAGTTGAAAAAGTACGTTCTGAAGTTGCAACGCTCACGGGGAAGGGTGACTTACACAAGAAGTAGACTTCTAACTATAAGAAAGATGTCAATATCACAATTCTCCAGCACTTCGAGAACAGCTTGTGGCATTTTGTAGGACTTTGCATTTTGACTGGTATTTATCCAACGTTCAAACCAATGGTTAAGACACAGCTTTTATACAGAATTGATAGAATAGACAGTACGTCATTACCACTTTTATGAACGCCTGCTTTGCCTTGAGAAAAGTAAAATTTATAAAACCTGTGGGACTAATGAAGGTACTAGATTAGATCACTACTGTATGGTAGGTACCTAGGGCATGTAATATCAGGTTTTGAATTCCGATATTGGATTTTAACATCGGAATTCCGATACTAATATCGGAATTACAAATTTTGGATATAAAGTTAGATTAGATACGGAAAGGAAGACATTTAAACCAATTTCTTGTAAAATTCAACATAATAAACACAATATCACTATTTTTGTGATTAAACTATGACAAAAAACATAAACTAAAGGAATTATTTAATGACAAATATTCAAAAATAATTTGTCATGTTATGTGACTTATTCGTATGTTATTGTATTATTCAATGGAAGTTTTACCTATAAGAGCTACGCCGGGCACGGGAAGGACCGGGTATGTAAGTGTTCATTAGAAAAGGCTTATTTCCAACAGTGGACTGCTATAGGTGGGTTGATGATCGGTCGTGTGACTCGCCACGCACCTTTCATCACGTCAAATGCGCTCGCCCCATAAACAAAATCTTATTTCTAAATCAGACTACTTAAAAATATTGTAAGAAATTAGTTTATATTTTACTGACACTGTGTTATGGAACTTATAGTATGTATTTGATTAAAAATTATAGACATATTTTTCATTATTATCTACTACTTATTGATTTAATTTAAATTTAAAACTCAGAATAAACTTAATAAAACAATCAATTAATTAAAAAAAACAAGATAATAAAACTATTAATACAATATTATTTATCTATCTCTTAGAAAACGAACGATTCGCAGAAACTCCTGCACTCCTACTTTTATTTTATTAATAAAACAAAAAAAACTTAAAATCAATTAAGATTAAAAAACCTTAATAGCCTCATACATTGTTGGGACACGGCCTACCCTCACCGAGAGTGATTTTTGCCATAGTCCACACGCGGGCCCACTGGGATTGTGGACTCCACATATGTCTTTTTTTGACATATGTAGGCGTGAATAATCAGTATACTTGAGAAATTTAGAAAAAGAATAATTGGAACACGCGGGGCTCGAACCTCCGCCACTCAGGGCACAAGGTGACATCGAAACCTCTGGGCCACCACCGATAAATTATAAATAGTCGGAATCGAATCAAATAGAACTACTTATTTACTAAAATAAAATTATGTACATGTTTCTTTGAGAGAAACTTGATTGATTGAGTATTCTTAAAAACGTTAAAGCTTTTATTTTATTCATCTAAAGGTAAACTTGGAACGAAACTTCAAAAATACTCAGTTGACGAAAAACACTATCTGGCAAAACTGATATAAGATACGTGCATGCACAGGCATCAGACACAAATTTTTCAGGCAATTTTTGTCGTGATTATAGTTTTGAAAAAGTCAAAATTGGCGTCTGTAGACAAGGCCCTCTTATTTTTCGGTTTTCTCCATTTCCATCTCAAGTTCTTGGTAATCTTACACCTTGTATTTTAGCGGTTGGTTCTCTGTTCATCAAAAAAAACTTCCATCAATTAAGTCTTTGTTTCTGTGACCGCTCAGTACAAACAAGAATGCATTATATTACAGGTTTTTAAGATGCTTACAATTGCATTTTACCTATATTTATTCACTTGTTGACTTGTCCTTGGAAGCCAATAGAATCTTTCAGAATTATGAAGATAGTGTAGTAACTACTATTGATATTAATAGTCGTCTTTTTTTATTTGGCTTCGCAAGTTTATTGCGAGACTTGAGTTGATTGTTGTGTGCATCTCGCTTGCTTGCACGAGAGTATTAAGAGTCCCTGAATGTTTACTTTGTGCAACCTGGCCTCACCTTGAGCGACTTCAATGGCGTTCTGCAACTCTATAGCTGTATAATAAGTAGTAAGTGAGACAACATTACATTGCACGCAGGGCGGAGCGCGGGCTGGCATAGTTGACGCCTTATTTAAAAACTTAAATAGAATATTTGACTGATGAATATCGGAATTGCAATATCGGAATTGTAATATCGGACCTAGCATTCCTAGATAACGATATTAATGCCCTAATTGTAAGTGTATAGGCTTCCATAAACTAATGACAAGAGTTGTATTCAGTAAGCTATGCTACTACTACTGCACTGACGTACCACTACGTCGCCGTCCGTCGAGATCAGTTTTGCCATCCATAACACCGATTTTCCTAAGTTCTCTAAGCAATAGATTCAGGTATTTACATATAATACAGGATTTTAACAATGCTTATTTTAGATTTTTTTAACGCATATCAATTTTATTGTGAAATAATTATTCCTTTTTAAAAATTTGCGATCCCGGGGAGGGCAATTGCCCTTAGTGCCCCCTCTCTGGATCCGCCCTTGTTAGTAGTAGGTACAACCATTTCAAAATAGGTTGGTGCGGCAGTTATTTTAAACAAAGAAACAACGTTCGCCGGGTCAGCTAGTTTTATTATAAATAGTAAAATATTGTTTTTTGAACTAGGAAGTTTAGTGCTATATTGCAATAAAATATTAATTTATGGTGTAAATAAAAATTTGGTGCCCTGCGTGTAGAATATCAGCCTGTTCAGCGTCAACCCGTGCCGGTCAACTGTCACGGGAAAGGATTTGAAAAAATAACCGTTTCCCGGAGAGTAAAGCTAAATTGAGTTGATCAGTGTGGGACGTTTATAAGTCATCTTTGGTATTATCATTATACATATTATACATATCAGCGTAGTTTTTTTTTGTCAATCGTTAATTTCCATTATGCTATTGTGTGCATTATCTATTTTTTTTGTTTACTTTGAAGTTTATATGGTGGACTGGAAGATAATGCTATTAGGAATTAAGTCCGCCATTTGTAAAACTGTTGTGCAATCATTTTTTTAATAAGAAAATACCAACTCTGCAGATACGATAGTTCGTATATATTTTTGTGAAGACTACATGTGCAGATAAATCAGGTTAATGAATGATTGTCCAAGCGGCTAAATTTAAAAATATTTTATAATATTTCATTAGATAAAGATATTAACTTTAATTGTAAGCATATCATTCACTACGGATGGTCGGATATGACAAATTCATTTGGCTTTATACGGAATCCTAATAAAATCCCCCGATTTTACGCTTTTCCATTTACAGGAGGGTTCTATCACCCCACCCAAATCCCCCACATTCGCGGTCCATAATCTACAATTTTACACTTATGTTATTATAAAGTACCTGCATAAAATAATTTAGGTGCAATTAGTACACAGACTGGCAATTGCAGGGCCGTCTACGTCTACATATTCAGCGCCGGGGTGCGAATAAATTAATATTTTTTTTTCAGGGTAGTAAACTACTTATACTACATTTTAGTTTTTTGATACAAACATGAAAGTTAATTTTAAGATGATTTTTGTTTAGTAGTTTTTTGTTATAATTTTTATTCAATATTTTGCCTGCTTCACTTGCGTTAAATTCAGTTGATCAGCGTGGGATTAATATGGCAACTCCTTTATATATATATATATTTATATATATATATATATATATATATATATATATGTGTGTGTATATTTCATATGATTTCTAAAGTTTTTACTATGAAAGCAAACCCGTAAAAATGCAGTATCTGAGGAAATATTTGGAACACACGAGTACAAACTTAATAATTGCAATTGAGAGATATCACGTGCCAAAGACTGAACTGGAGCGATCAATGCCCTTGTTAAATAAAGGCACAGAAAATATTACTTTATAAAGACAACTAGCGCATGCTAGCCGAATATTAGTTTATAATAAATTTGTCGTAAATCATAATTTTCCACTTGCACCCCTTGCTCAAGCTAAGACGGCCCTGGATAACTAAATGTTCGGTTTTCATTTACTATCACATAAGTCGCATATGCCCCGTGTGTGGCACCTCGCAGATCCTATAAATATACATATGCAACGCTCGCAGACTAAAGTAAAGTGAGAGTCGGACTAGCGCACCGTTGGCTCCGTACTACTATTTACGTAATTTATGAACAAAAATATAAAGTGTACCTACCGCTAAGCTGTCACCCGTCCAATCACAGACCAAGCCCGACGTTGCTTAACTTTTAAATTCGTTTCCAATAAACAAATGTGTAACTTTGTTAATGATAATGATATAAGTACATAGTTGCTTTATCGTAAAAACAGTAACACATACAAGTGTGGTATAAGTTATATCTTGCAGTGATTGATGTGTAAGCTCTACATTATAACAACATATTTTAAAAAAAACAGCCAAGTGCGAGTCGGACTCGCGCACGAAAATTTATTTATAAAAATGGCAAAAGCCGAACCGAGTCAAAAGCTGCAGGTATCCGGGTGCATCCGCCTAGAGATGGCATCAGTACTCCATATGGGGCCGGACTTGCGACTTGTAAAGCAGCAACCTCTGCCCCAACGTGAACTACTGTTTCGCTCTGTTTAGTACCCTTTGGGTACGGAACCCTAAAAACTGGCCAAGTGTGAGACAGGCCTGAGCTATATTGGTACACTCTTTGTTTGGTGGTAGGTACGAAACTTGTGCGAGTCCGAATCGCAATTGGCCAGTTTTTTCGTAAAGATGCCGAACCAACAAATATTTTCGACATTTATTGTTAGATGATTTTATTAAATTATAATAGGTAGGGACTTACTCAAAAATTAAATTATGTAATATACCATATTTATTCGTTTATAAATATATTAAAAAAAATACCCTAAATTTTGTTATGAATAGAATGGTTACTGACATGTAAATTATCTAATTTGAAAGCAAAGTACACATAGAAACACAAAATAATAATTTATCAGATATATATCTCTAAACTACGTAGTAATATTATATTTTCTTTGTCTAAACGTTCTTCGAAAATAAATTTGTATAATACTAATTGCGTACAATTACACAATAAACGAACGGACCGAGGGACTTTGTTTTACATAAATTATGTTTGTGGCGATTTTATTTAGGTAGGTACTCACCAATACACATTATTTGTCGCAACAATAATAATATTTAATAAGCGATAACGACACAGGACACGTTACTTAGACAGTACCTACGTGCTCTATCGGTCGGACGGAGCGGTCGCCTGCGAAAAAGGGAGTCCTCGTCCTGGACCGCACCGCACCTCATCGTTGCCCTGTCTAGACAGCTGAGCTACCTCACTATTAGTAGTTATTACGCTTTGGTTGCCATAAAAATCCCACGCTGATCAACCGAATTTCACGCAGGTAGAGCAGGCAAAATATTGAATGAAAATTTTAGTAATTTAATAATTGGTATTAACAAAAAAAACTGCTAAAAAATTCACCTTAAAATTGACTTTTATTTTCATAGGTATCCAAAAAGTAAAACGTAGTAAAAATCCTGAAAAAAATAGATGATTAATTATTTATTCGCACCCCGGTTTGCCAGTCTTTTTGTGTCACGAATTGTAATAGATAACCCTCTTGTATAAGGAAAAGTGCAAAAACCCCCTTATTAGGGTTCCGTATATAGCCAAATGAATATGTCATGTCCGTCCGTCCGTAGTAGCTATCGACGGACATGAAAATGATATGATTAGGTATTGTTAAAGATATAAACTAATCCTACTAATATTATAAATGTGAAAGTTTCGATGTTTGATGTTTGTTATTCAATCATGCTTTAACCACTGGACGGATCGGGATGAATCTTGGCACACATAAAGGTTAGGAACTGGAATAGGTATTTTTCCTGAAAAATTCACAAGTTCCCACGGTAATAAATAAAACCGAGCTTAAACAGCTTGCTATAGCAAACTTCATTAGAAAAATACACATGGTCCATTAATGCATCAACCAATATGTATTTGCGAAAAACTGATACAGAGTCTGTCAATATTGCTCAGCAGACGCGGATTCCACGTGAAACTGCCTCACATAATAATTCCAGCCTGCTACTTGTTTACCAGTGCCTTTGATATATTTGCCTCTACACGAGTGATAAGCAGTCTTGCTCATATTATTCAGTAACTGATTACAATTTGATAAATAACGTTGTGGTGATCTATATTTTTACATAGAGTCATTGCAACTAACAACAAGTTTATACATATACATATTTTGATGACATAATTTAGAATATTGCCTATAATACTTTTTAATTTCTTATGCTAATAAGATCATTATTAATTTTAACATATAATATATGTAATTGATGTTACATTCAATTACAAACGGAAATGGACCGATCAAAACGACGTTCAACAGATAATTATAGCTTGACAAAACGTCTCGAATCATTCTACTTTTGGTAACTGGTTTGAACACAATCAATTTGTTCAAATGCTGGAGTACGGTTTTCAGTTTGAGCCTCAACATATAGCTAGAGATCTTTATCATACAGATGGCAAGCGCAACTAAGATGGTAAGCAATATGATTAATAAAATAGAAAAAAACGATGAGGTAACAGTATTCCATCTTGTTTCAGAATAGCAAGTAAGATGTCATGCTCGAGTGTGTTGGAGGCATCAGAAAAGTCCCTTAGTACAAGTATTGTTACCAATGTATCCTCCATGCCATCTCTGATATCTATGGTTACTTTCAAAAGAGCTGCCTTGCTGTGTCCCATCTGAAAGCTAGGTAACATTTTAAATACACCTTTATCGACCTACGATGTGCCCTCGACTTACGTTACTGACACAATTAGTTCTGGAGTCTGTCTGTATAGACTTGAGATAGGTATATAGGTAAGGTATATGTACAAAATAGCCTTCAGACTCATTAACTCATTAACCGTATTAAATACGACATTAACAATTAAATAGCAAACGCTTAAACTACATTTACCGACATATAATTTACGAGTAGTAATTAAGATACTATTAAATTCTTTTCTTTCTAAGTATTATGTTACTGTTGGGTTTTGGAATTAGGTTAAGTACTTTTTGGTCTGAAAGATAACTACATATAAAAGTTACAAGCACAGGAAACATTTAAAGTAACTTACTGTACACATACTATACTAACTACTGCTAAAGGTGAGATTTAAATTAGTAAATTATTTATTTTCTTTTGTTGGAAAAAAATCTTAAACCTTAAATAATAATGTTTAATAAATAATAGATAAAATAATAAACTAAAGTAATACATTATATATATATATATATATATATATAAAAGTCAATGCCCAGACCAAAGCGCTAAGGATACTAAAGGTGCGTTTTGTTCACTGCTTCAATGCGTTTAATGTCTAATATAACAATCCAGCCAAGTTAAAAATACATAAATTCTGTATGGCACACTACAAATCTTGACTCATTCACTTAAGTTGGATAATTGACAGTAAGCGCATAATGTACATTATGTCGGTGAACAAAACGCTAATTAATTTAAAATTTGCAGAGTAAGTTTGTTATACATTGAAGTCGTCGCTTAATAGCGTGTTTTGCGAAATTCGACTCCTAAGGGGTGAAATAGGGGATGGAAGTTTGTATGAAAAACCGCCATTTTTTAAGTTAAATCTATGAGACCTGGTATTTGACCTTCTGGGCAGAAATAAAGAAAGATATATTTCACTGTTTTTGGCAAATCATCCCACAAGGGGTAAAACAGGGGATGTAACTTTGTATGGGAATCTGGTTTTTTTGCAAATAAAGCCATGAAAATTTGTATGTACACTTTTGTTTGTAAATGAAGAATGACGTGTTTCAGTATTTTTTGAAATTCAACCTTGGGTGAAAAGGGATGGCCAAGTTTATATGGCAAAAAAAAAGTTAAATTAACTCTTAAGTGTATGTTTCAGGAATTTTTAAAATTCAGCTTCTAAGGTAACAAAGTTTGTATGAGATAAAATATTTGTTTACTCAATTTACTCCAAACCTGGTATATATGCATTTTTAAACAGTCAATTAACAAGGAATTTTAGAAGTGTTGAAAATTCAACCTCCAAGAGGAAAAGGGGGATGGCAAAGTTTGTGTGCGATTGGGAAAATTTATTTTTACCATTCCAGCTCCAAAAGGGCGGTTTTGCTGTTCAAACAGTGGGCAAAATTGATTTTTACTGCGAGCGTGAGACAAAGTAACGCAACGTTCGAATATTACCTTAAGCATAACTACATTGCATTTTTACATTGATTACATACTTAATATTTATGATTAATAATACCTACTAATAATTAATCGCGTTTATTTAAGAAAAAAAAAATGCTTTGTTTTCGATAAAAGTTAGGGTAAATTTCTGAACGCACGTCTTAAAAAAAAAGAAAGCGAAATGGCGCGAAAGTTATAAGTTAATAACCTTAGATTATTGATTTAAGTATATAATGTTTTATTCACCTCACCAGCACGAAAAGGATAGTTTTGCCGTCCAAATATCACTTCGTTTGCTCAGGATTTAAAGTCGGCAATACTACTAAAAAACGCTTTTACTCACTTGTATAACAAATAATTATTTTTTGAAAAAATGAGTGACTCGAGTTACGAAGATATTTCTTTAAAACTAGAAGAGCTAAGACAACAAGTGTCTAATGCTGAACTAAGCTTTTAACCCGAGAAGTCACATGAAAAATATCTTTAGCATACGAATTGTTTAATAATTGGCGACTTTCAAAGGATGTTAATGTTAAAAGAATAGTTAGTACCTACCTATTGTTTATTTTTTCATAGGAGCAGAGTATAGTAGGAAGTATTTGTAAATTAGAATAAACTTATTGTTTGTTATGGCCTTCGGTGTGTTCCTTGCCTAAGACCTATTTTTTGGCACTGATAGAGGTGAAAAGTTGTATGTTTCACAGAAGAGCAACTTATTTCAGGTCTCGTGCCTTTAAATCCCTCGCTATGCTCAGTAGTCTGTATTAGAACCACGACCATAAAGTTGGCAATCTTCACGAACAACAACTTTGCCCACTTGTTAAACAAAAAACTATTTATTATCTAATTTACAAAAAAAATATCTTATCAATGCTCTTTAATATAACTCAAAAACACATACTTTGGTGTTTTCTGCAAATTTAACCTCTGAAACAGCGGGTTCAACAGAAGTAAAATTTGTATGGGAACAATATTTTTTAATCAGTTTTGCTTAAACCTTAAGACATCCGTTGTTCCATCTCGATTTCTTTAACACGATTAATGACATACATATCTCTTTATTTTTGTATTTTATATTTTGCTAATTTTGTATGGGGTTGGGAAATATTATCCTTACAATCAAATTTTTACGAAAATTGGTATCAATGCTTTACAACACCAAAATAAAACAGTTATCAAATTCAAAAGAGTAATGAGGAGAGAAAGTAGTAAATGAAAACTTCTTAACAAAAACCCGAACCGACTTCAAAAGGGAAAAATAAATATTTCAAGAAATCTGATCTAAATTTCAGTTTGAAGTTGAATTATTTTTCTCTAACAGTTTACAACACACTTCACTAATACGACAATATTTCCTAAACAACTCATAACATCTCTGTGAAGTCAAAGGAAAATTAAAGCGTATTCAATTATTTATGAGTAAAATAAAACTGTTTATAATAAACTTACATTTTGTTCCATTAAGCTACCTTTTCTAGTTTATTAAATATCGTGGTAATGAAAGTCACAAGTTATTTCAGGGAGCCAATTCTCACGCGGTCGAATTGATCACGAATTCGAAATAAAGTACGAATTTAAACTTTTCTCGAACGAACATGTAGTTAAGCGATTCTGGTCATGTCGAATCCGACATTTCTCGTACGCAAGCCGCTCGAACTGCTTCGAGTGGTCGGGACCGTTCGAGACTACATCTCGCGTTCTAAACATTAATTCTACTCTTAGCGTAAACTATATTTTCTAAAATCTAAAATGTATGTCAGAGTAATTAAAAGGGCGAAAAAAAGACTTATATTACCAAATATGATATTTTTTTTACCTTTATTCCTTTAATAATACATTATTAATTAGTCTTTTTTCAATTGATTGATTGGCCGATTTTCGTGATTATCAAAGTCGCCTATGATAATAATATTCTTGTATTTCTATTGATTTCGATCACAACAAACACATCCCATAAACTGACAAAAATGTTTGAGGTATTTTGATAATTCTAGGTGGTCATTTCATGTAAGAAAAAATTAATAAACACAATTACACCTTTGAAAAATAAGAATAACTTAAAATTCTCAACCAAATAAACACATAAAACACTCAACAGTTTTTTTATTTATGTCCAAATACGTTCCGTTTAAAGATTATAGCAATTTCTCGAAAAATAGATGTAGTTTATAAACTTAGTTATACTTATTATTTACTTATTAATAATAATGAAACACAAGTAAAATATATCAAAAGAGGCATATTGGAGAAGGCGTTTTTAAAAACGCTCGAAAACTGTGCAACGGAACGTACCTCGTAGCGTAACCGGTTCACAATGGCAACATTTCACCGCTTCGAACGACATTTTGTTCGAAGGTTGTTTCGATTCATAGTGAGAATACAGCAAACGAGAAAATGATGTTGACGATCGAAATTTTACAGTCGAGATGGTGTCTTCCAGATAATTTCTAATACGAGATTATCTCGGATGAAGTGAGAATTAGGTCCCTGCTTGTAAGTATACTAAAATTTTGTCGACAAAATAAACCGCATCAACAAAAATCGATAGAGCTGAACTAATATGTCGCTACCCCAATAACGGATCCATGCGGACGGTGTCACGGGGTATCCATTTGTTGTGTACCAAAATTTGTTGTATTTGTTGTACTCCAGAATGTAACAAATACTGTTCTGACCGCATTAAAATCGATTAAGTCAAACGCGAGATAACCGCGGACAAACATACATAAATACAAACATACGGGTCAAACTAAGGACCTCGTTTTTATTAAGTCGGTCAAAAAGTTTGTATGAGATTTCATACCAACTATGATCAATTTATTTATAATTTAGTATATTTTATGCTTTTAAACACTGTGTTTCAGGGTTTCTAATAATAAAACCCCTAACAGGGTTTGGCTTACTTTGGGATTTGAAAATATTATTTTTACATTCAAATTCAAATGAAGAGAGCGATGCAGCCCAAAAATCAAAAAACTTAACTCCAAGGGGGGATACGGGATGGCAAATTTTTACGCGGGAAATAATATTTTTAGAGTTAAATTTACTTGCAACTTGCAACTGTTCTTCAACACAATAAAAAACGAGTTTGTTTCAGGGTTTTTATGGATTAGGGGAGACCTAGGAGTGTTGACACAAAATTTACGTATTCAGGCATTTATTAAATTACCTAGATTTGCGAAGAATATATCTTTGGAAAATCATATTCATCCTTTTATTATAAATCTTAATAAAATAAGTTATAAGCAATTAGAAATATTTAAAAATATTCTTTTTCTACATCAAGTCAGTCTTTTTCAACTCTCCAAGTACGAGATAAGTTGAAACAGGTACCTGGGTAAGTTGACACATAGAGAGAGGTTGAGCTTTTAAGGAAACAAAACCGCAATGTATAGATCAAAACGTATAACTTATATTGGTATTCAACCTTTTAATGTCAATATAAATATTAATATTGCTTTCTTCAACGGTCTAAAAGCTGCGACTTATGCATCAGTGTGAAGGAAATGTTAATAATATTTTCCCGTTACGCTGCAGAATAATTTTATTCAAGGCTACGTGAGAACTGTGACTGTCGAGAATCAACAACTCTTTATTATCGGGTTACGATCGAACATGTAGATGAAAATGTTTCAAGAAAATATAAAAAAATCTCTTCTTGAGACCAGTTCACGTCTACCCTGTATGAAGTGATTCTGAAATCGCTTTCTGGGGAATATGAACATCTCTCTGGCCTCTGTAACCAATTTCTCTCTCTAAGCTGATGTGATCGCACTAACTTTAGTTTGTCCTCTTTGCCAGCCATAACTCTGTTGGAAGACTAAGAACTACTTTTAAACAAATCTATACACATAACAGAAATAAAGGTAACAAAGGCTGTGGCAAAGTTTTTATAGCAAATAATACTTTTATGTTCAAATTTATTTAGAGTTCAGAATAAAACTCTATAAAGAATAAATTAAATAAATAATTAGATATTTTTCTAAATTCAACCTGTCAGGCTCTCTAGGGAGCTGAGGCTCTTAACGAGACAAGATAGAAATAAAGACTCAGGGCTCATGGGATTCGAATGAGCATATTATAATTTCATTTCAAACTTATTTACATATTTTTTTTTGCACAATAATTCCCGAGTCTTAAACATTTACACACATATATACACCCCCCGGAACTGCGCAAGCTAGAGGTCCTTTCACTTACTAGTAATACCAAATAACGCTTGAAAAAATATTCAGCTTTGGTGAAATGACCACCCTCAAAAGGTCGCTGGCTCCTGGACCACCACCGGCGACCCTTAAGCGTAGTTCTGGGCAACGTCTCGGAAAGTTGGTGATTCTTCTAGGATCTTTGGCCTCTCGGTGATTTTCTAAAGCGCCTAAATGGTGTTCTAGTTAGAATCCTGCCTGTTGCAGCGATGAAAGTGTATTATGTAAAAGTTGGTTTCTTCTAACGTGAGTATAGTTAAAAGAAAATTTGTACGTACGTTTTGTAGGTTTTGTTGGATTGCCTACTAAGCCATTGTCTGTAAATAAGTAAATCACTTCAGAGATACAGATGGATGGTCTTTTTTAATTTTTAATTTTACCACAGTTCGCCCAATTAAGTTTAGATCCGTAACAAGACTGTGTCAAATCTTTTCACCCTTGACACCCTTTCGAATTATTAAATCTTATAGTCCAACAAAGAGAATTCACTTCGTGACTGCGGACGTAATATAACAAATACATTACTTTTACCCGTGACTTTTATAAATTAAACTAAAAAACTTACACCTAATATGCCAAAGGGGTCTAAGGGGAGAAAGGGGATCAGAAAATTTGTGCAGGATATAATATTATTAAAATTGGGTATATACATACTTCTCAACACAATTAATTAACGACATGATTCAGGGTTTCAGAAAACTTAAACCCCAACAGGAGAAAAAGGTTTGGCAAATTCTTACGTCGGAAATGATTAATGATTATTATATTTATGGTTGAATTTACTTGCAACTTCTTCAACAAAATTAAAAAACATGTATTTTAGAATTTTTAAAAATGGATTCCCCTAGGGTAGGAAGTTTGTGGCAAATATAGGAAATAATATTTAATGTTCATTTACGTAAAATTCAGTATCATATAATTGGTTTGAGGTAAAAATTCAATCCCTAAGGAGAGATATGGGATCGTAAAATTTGGTAAGGTGAATAGTCAATTTATTTGGAAAATTACGTTCCTATATGATTCTCAATTAAATTTACATAAAACTCTGAATTCATGCTGTTCAACAAAATTAAGGTAAAATGTGTTTTGGGGTTTTTAAAAATTTAATCTCTAAGGTAAGAAAGGGGGAAAATAAGTAGTGATCATCAACGAGTCCGAATTGCTACGGATAGAAATTTGAAATTTTGAGACATCATTAACGTTTTTTTGAAACTGCTGGGGTGTAAGCAAATATTTTCACCGTGGCGAAAAAGAATTGGCTTTTAAAGCAACTTGATATTGAATATTTCATAGAGAGGGATTTATATGTATATAAAAGGGATTTTTCAAAAATTCACCCCTAAGAGCGTGAAAAGGTGTGGTAAATTTTATATTGTTTGTCTTATGCTCATATCACCATATATTTCAATGTAATCTGCACATATTACTCAGAATTTTTTTTTAAAAAAAAGAAATTAATTATATTGTAAGTTTTGTGAGCTAGAGAACTAAGAAGGTGAATAGTGCTAATCGTTACAGTATGTTGATTTAAGTACTGTGCAAATCTTATAGTCTACGCGAGCAAAGCCGCTGGTGTTAAACTAGTAATATTATAAACGATTTTGTTTGTTTGTCCTTGCTTCACGTCGTCACTGCGAATACAATTGTACTAAAATTTGGCTCAGAAATCGTAGAAAAGACGCAGAAAGATAGATAGGCAACTGTTATCCCAAAAAACTCGTAGGCCATAGGAACAACTATACACAGTTTTCACGTAGACGAACTATATATACAGATATAGCTTGTTATAGCATATTTTCTCAGTACAATCAATAAAGAGGAATCCCAACCGAATCGAATCCTAACCGAGTTAAGCACGGGTGGAGTTGCTGGCCAATTTAGCAATAAATAATACAGTAAAGTCACAATGTTCTATAACAATGTCCAAAATGTTAACTAAATATTTACATTTGTAATTTCTGTTTCAGATACCCACAATGTATTTTGTAGTTAATATATTTTTTATATTAACAATATCTGTGAACGCTTACGTCGAAGTTGAAATAAACCTTAGCCCTTCTTATGAATATGCTAGCGTTACTGCTGTTGGAAATGACATCCACGTTGTAACTGATAAGGAGTGTACAACTTTTAATCTTATCGATAAAAATATCAAAGACATTATTTCAAATGAAACTGGTGAAAGACCTGAAATTGTTTATTTTCGAAGCCCTACTCCGAACATTTGGGGAGACCTTTATGAAACCCACAATTATAAAGAGGTGATGAGAAACTTTTATCCTGTGGCTACTGCAGTTTTAGAAATTACAAACGAAACTATAGTAATTGATCAAAAAGAATGGGTGAATAACGATACGGTGAGAAAAACATATAATACAGGAATAACAACTGAAGTTCAAAGTACAGTAAAAGGTCACTGGACCAGAATGGATGGTGGAAAATTAAATGTTAACATCGATCACGTAGTTAATTTGGGTGAAGATGTACTTCACTTTACAACCCCATATGGTGAACCTGTGGAAATATCCAAAATTTCAACAGTGGGTGTACCATCAGATATAGAAGTAGAGCTAGATGCTGATCAAAAAGGAATACTATTACTTGCAGCTACTAAAGTGACTATGAAAATTAAAACTATTTGGAGCGCAAGACTCGATGGAGATATTATAGCCTATTATCCACAGACTTTTCATGCAAATAACTTTTACTCATTCTATATTACGTATATTCAGTCACTTATGAATGTAGAGAGCAATTTATTTGGAGAACTGTTAGAGACTGTTTCGTGCTATATAAATCCGAAAATAGGAATTCAGAAACAATAGTTTTCAATTTTAACATTTACGTGGAGAAAAATAAAATGGAAGACGTACATATATTGTTTGAATTTAATTAATAAGTTATTTGAATATTTTGTACTTTTGTTTTATTACCAATTTTGCAAAATTCGGTTTTCGACGTGGTATTGCTAGGGCAACTCCTTAATTATAGCAAAAAAGTTTGTCATAGCAAGCTAAAGCTGCAGCTACAGTTCGTCTACGTAGAATTCGATTATTATGTTTGTTGAAACATATGAATTTTTGAGACTAACAAGTAGCCTATGTCCTTCTTCGTTTCTCAATAATCTTTTTGCAAAATTTCAGCTCAACTCAACAATATCACAATTCTGGTTTTATCCAAAGATTAAAAAAAGTAATATTATTTTGTCCGCAACATGAAGTAACGCAAAATTGTAAAACTTATAAGTACAATTTTAGGCAGGAAATCAATATGCAGAAGTTTAACGGTTCAAGAATTTTTTATACAGGTAAATGTCATCGTCGCACTTCTGACACAAACATTTCAGTTATACTAATCGTACAGTCGTCACTGACTAATATTTGTAAGAAACAATTTACGCAGTTGTATAGTGATCATTGACCATGTTAGGGATATATCTTCCAGCCTCTATTTCGATCCACGACTATGGAGGTTCCATATATATCGATGTATGGTGCAACAAGCTTTTCTCACCTGGTGTTCAAACAGCAAAACTACAGTCGTCATATTTAAATGGTGTAAAGTTAGAACGACACTAGCGTCCAAACACCAAAGGTCAAAAATTCAGAAAGGTTTGTTGCACTGTATCGGAAAAACCCGACGGCACCTGCGTTTCATATTATTCTCTGTGTTTATAAACTTTATATTAGTAATAAATTTCAGTCTTTTCTGTCTTGGTACAATGGTCCTCAACTATTCAGATCGTTTAGAGCAGACAACGCTTTAGAGTGTATAAATATGATGAACATAGATCTAGAATCTATAATTAACTGGACTAAACGATATGGACTTTCACTTAACCTCGGTAAACACAAGTCATAATGTTAGGCAATGAAGCAGCCCTAAAAACAGTTGACCAAAAAAACTAGCACCTTTTTTTTATTGTTTTTGAATCACTAAGCTGCCAAGCAAGCTTACGGTCCACCTAATGGTAAACGGTTAGACCTTAGTCTATGGACGCTTGCAACACCAGGGGTGTCCCTCGCGCATTGCCGACCCTTCAAATATCAGCTCTTAAGTATCTCCTCAGACTTAAGGGCTCGATACGGCAAGTGAGTTTGGGATCGTCGACAATTCTCACAACCCGTCGTTGAACCGAGTCAGAAGGGCCAAGCTGGTATCCAGGTGCACCGGCCCAGAACGGGCAGCAGTATCCCATATGGGGCTGAACTTGCGACCTACCTTTGTACTGCTTCGCTCCGTTGAGTACACGAAAGTTTTTTTGACGCCAGCTTACCTTATCTTACAAATGATCTCGGCACTGAACATCGCAAGAGATGTCAACACCTAGGATCCCAGTGCTCTTGGAGATGGAGAGGGGAGTGTTCTGGAATAGTGGGACAACAGTGATTGGGGTTTATGTAGCTGTGAATGCGCACAGTTTGTCTTGTTAGGGATTAATCGGGCCAAGTTTCCTCGTCCACAGTCAGAGACCTTGGACAGAGTGGTCTCGATTTAAGACACAAGGTCTCCACGCTTTTCCTCCACAAAGGAAAGGGGGATGTTTGCACGATCCGTGTAATGAGCGTCTTCAGTACTGTTATTTGCATAGCAATGTATGTTGTTGACGTCAAACATTTATTTATTTATTTATTTATTTATTTCCACTAAACACTACTTTTACAGGATACCTCAATTCAACAGTGTTGACTATAATACTAAAAAAGATACAAAAATAATACAAGTAATACAAAAAATATAACAATTATTTTAACCTGTAACATATTGCCCACAATGCTGTTATAGTGAATTCACACAAAGCACAATGGAATATATCAGTATAAGTTGCAATAACGTTCAGATTACGAAGTGCTCGCGTCAGGGGCGCCTCGTTAAGTAGGTTTGTACGGCCACGCGGGGAAACCAGCAGGGCAGGTCTGCGCCGCCGCTCCACATACCTGTCCGGAACACATAGACCCACCTGTCCCAAAATATCCTCGTTTTTCCTCGTATTATTTTAAAACTATACGATAACAAAGCTAGTTCCCTCCTAACACTCAACTCGTTATACCCGACCATACCTAAAATAAATGAAGTCGGATACATCAATGGGTAGAACGGGTATACCCCGTACTATTTTAAATATATATATATATCTTATAAACTTGTTTTGTATTCTGTCCAACATGAGTTTATATTTAATTTCATGTGGAGCCCAGATAACTGCATTGCATTCTAATTGAGTTCTAACTAGAGCATTATAAAGAGCTACTATAGCTTTTACGTTAGTGAACCCACGACCGACCCGAAGAATGAACCCTAAATTCCTATAAGCTTTCTTAAATATGTTTATCATATGATCACGAAACGTTAGCCCAGTATTCAGACAAACTCCTAGAACTTTTACTTCTGTAACTTTCTCCAAAGGTGTCCCGTCAATCATATATGTATATGAAATTGGTACTTGCGACCGGGAGAAACTAATTGTTACACATTTTGAGATGTTAAATTGTAAAAGTTTGTCCTTGCTCCAAGTGACTACCCTATTTTTGTCCCTTTGCAATATTTTACAATCACTCACACTGTGTACAGTTAGTGATAGCTTAAGGTCATTGGCGAACAGTAAGCATTCTGTAATGATACTAAATTGCTACCCTGGCGCACCCCGGATCTAGTGAAATATGGCTCTGAAGTGTATCCATCATATTCTACATATTGTTGCCTGTCTCCTAGGTAGCTCGCAAAAAATTTAAGTAAGTGTGGGGTGAAACCGACACTGGCTTACTTTTTTAGCAATATATATTGGCCAAGTTAAATGCTTTTTTTAAGTCAAAATACGCAGTGTCAGTCTGTCCTCCCCTATCCACTGTTTGCACAACATCCGTCATATGACACATTAAATTGCTAGTAGTGTTTCTAGCCGGTCGGAACTCATGCTGCGCGTCAGAAAGTTGTGCACTTACCTGTGAGTATATATAAGTTTGAATTGTGGATTCAAATATTTTAGCTGGTGTCGATAACACAGCCACCGGTCTGCACCCATCCACTGCTGTTACAGACTTTCCTTTTGGTACCGGAATAATTCGTGTTATCGATCGGGAAACTCTGGTATTTTTAAACAAAGATTAAAAATATAAAGTAGTGGTTTGGCTAAGACTATGGCAATCTTTAAAGATGTAAGGCGGAATACCGTCTGGTACAGCAGAGTTCTTAGTTTTAAGTTTAACATGTCATTGGCATGCAGTAGAATCCACATAGGAGACAGCAGAGAGCCTTAATGTCCACGCTATCAGAGCAACTACCGTCAACTACGGTTCGTATGCGTCAACCGGACAAAAAGCTAGCCACTCATATGCACAAACCCTCGGGCACTCCGTATGAAGGCAACTTCGATAGAAGACCCCGGTGCCAGACCCGATCGAGAGCCTTCACTATGTCCAGGCCACCTGCAAATTCCTTTTGCCAGCGGTGTGAACTCAAGGCCTTATGATCTTTTTTTGTTACACCATGTCACAGAGGTAAGCAAACATTTTTTTTCAGCGATGCTATAATAGTATAGTATAGATAGTATAAATGACGGTTTTTGGCTAGCAATTCTTACAGGACCGGAAGTAGGGAATACCCCAAGAAGCAAAATCTACCCTATGCCGAGGTGTGCTTTTTCGCGGGAGGTGAATACCACTCCAACGAGGGGGTGGTAATTAAAAGAAAAACTCGAGGAATCGATATAAAGATGGATTTTAAGCTAAAAATGTTCTATAGAAGTTTTTCGAAAAATCAATACTTTTTGAGATATTCGTGATCGAAAATGTCATTTTTTTTTTAATTACCACATTTTTGACGATTTTTCACATATAACTCATAAACTATTGATTTAATCAAAAAATCTTTAATTATGAAAATGGTAGGTTATGAAAAATCAAAGAATTACTTTTTTAATTTTTTTATGTAAACCCAATACAAACAAACTAAAAGTGTTGTCATCATTTGCACCTGGTGAAGGGTGTGTGTGTGTATGTATATATTTATATGTATGTATTATATATATGTGGCATTTCCCTCCTTTACAAACTTAACGCGCGGCAAGACCAACATCTACCAGCCGAGCCCAAACATTGTAATTTTTTTACACCCTTCTTCCTGGTGACATGTAATTTAGAAATACATGTTCTGAGATAATAAACTCAAAAAAATTAAAGATTTGTTTTAATCAAGCATCATATCTTAAAAAAAATATTTTTTGTATTTTAATGTACTAGGGGTGGTTTTAAGGGGATAAAAACTAATTATAACAATTCCCTTAAGATGTCTACGATTTAAATATAATAATTTATCAAAACTAAATATGATATATATCGAAAAATGGTTGTTTTTTCAATTTTATGTCAAAGGGGGTGTTTTAAAAGAGCAAAATTTATATCAAATACTCAGGTCTACTGTCCCTTGGAGCTGTCAAAAAATGACCTTATAAGCTAACGCAATCAAAAGATACACCCATTTATGCCGCAAATTTCTGCTAATTTTCGAAACTCGCACGGGAATCAAAACCTACAGGGTACTTCCCGTGAAATCAGAATCATGAAATTTGGTACGAAGCAACGTTTTATAGTACAGATAAAGGAAAAATACGAAAACCGTAAATTTTTAGTTACATCATATAATAAATATATTTTTAATAATATACAACAACATATAATAAGTTTGCACGGAATCCTCGGTGCGCGAGCCAGACTCGCACCTGGTCGGTTTTTTTATTTAAATATAGCCATGGTAAGTCGATAAATTTGTTACGATTAGGTACTACATTGCCATTCCAGAGCAGAAGCTGATTTGATTTCATTTTATATTACAATTTACAGTCTCTAGTTTCGAGATTATCAACAGCTAGTAGGAACAGCTCGTGGCTTAGTTGCATTCATCTCTCGGAACAAATATGCGTAGTCAAGCAACGTTAGGCGTGATCTTTTATTGGATTGGTGACCGCTCCAGTGGTACAAGTTTCTCCGTGCCTCGACAGGCACATTTAACCTTCGGTCCTGCCAGGCTGTTGTCTTATGACAGCAGACTTTAAGCAGTCAGAGGACCGATGTGACGTTCGACAACGTACGCCAATCCCTATTGAGCCAGCTTAGTAGACTATGGCCTTAGCTCCCTTTCTCGAAAAAGAGGCCTTTACCCCAGTAGACGTAGCACGGTAAATGAGGGAGACTTTGAAGTGATGGTTTAACAACTCACTTGCAATATTTGGGCAGATAACAATATCTCTCCGGTACACTCGTCTCCCTTGTAAATTTCGTGCCAGTGAAGCTTTGGGGCGAATTCGTTATCGTGCCGCTCATACAATATGGGCTTTATTTCCATCCGAGCCACGCGATCAATTTTCTTCTGAAGTCATAAACATATCAAACAAAACAAGAGAACTTTGCTAATCATACGTTAAGTATGCAGATGAATGCTCTGCTGAGATAACTAAAAAGCCACTTAATATTACTTATCATTAGTTTAGATTTTTTTTTTTAATCGAACAAAAGTTTGTTAATCGTGTTTTCATGTTTTTCAGGGTTCGAACCATATCCTGAAGAACACATTCATTTAATTTTAGTCGGATCTGCTCAGCGGATCTGCTCAGCGGATCCAGAGAAACATTTGCCAAAAAAAAATTAATTTAGGTACTATAGCCTCTTAAGTTTCTTTATTAAATCACATTATTAATTTCATGTTCGTTTACATTAGGTATTACATCTTGAAAGTGGTAGTATTGAATATTATTTGAAGAAAACAATAAAAAATATAGTACACTAAAGAGAATCAGATGGCGCTATAAGCAAACTATAACGCACTATTGCAATAGTCACGGAAAAAGAGAGTTTCCAAGTTCTATTCCACCAAAATAGTTTGCATTCAGTCAAGAAATCCAACTATTTTGGACAAATTTTGTTTACAGAAGGCAATATTATTTCCCAGAAAAAATTTCATTTTATCAATCGAAATTGATAAACTTCTTTTCGTATGAACAAATTTTTTTTTAACCAAATAAATGTACGTTTTAGATCAACCAAACTTAAATTAATCACCCTAAGACAGTTAATGTTCTCGTATAAAATAAATACATTTGCAATATAATATATATGCAACATTTTATTTTTCTTCGTTTAAAACAAAAAATAATTTTGCTTTAACATAATTTATTTTGCGCCAAAATCATGGTTTTCTTAAATCAGTGACGTCACTTATTAAAAACTATATCTTTCGATTAAAATAATTGTATCTTAAATCAAAGCCAATGTAATGTTCAGTTAAGATTATATTGTTTAGAATTAGAGAAAATAATAATTTTAACAGAATTGGTTAGATTCTTGACTCAAAATCTGATATTTTAAGCTGAAACTCTTGTTTTAGTCGAAAAAATAAAATACCTGCTTTAAAATATTAAACATTTTCGTTGAAATTAATCAGCTAGTATCGCTTTAAACGAATTTTCGTTTAAGTAAATACCTGCATTTTTAAAACTGAATGAACCTAATAGGTTAGGATTTCCTGTTGGATTTTAATTTAAAATAATTGTTTGTTGTAGGGTTTTGTGCGTCAAATTAGTATCAGTCTATGCAAGAAACCTACAGTTAATTATTATCTGAGAATTGAAAAGTTCGTGGCTTAGTCGCATTCGTCTATCTGAAACGATAAGCGAAGTTAAGCAGTGTCAACCGTGGTCAGTACTTGGATGGGTGGGTGACCGCTTAGCGGCACACTTTTCTTTCTTCCATGTTTAAGAAGGATCGTTAAATACTCATAACAATTATAATTAAACATAACGCTGTATAATCAGCTAAAGGCGAGAATAGCTACTATAAGCTCGACAAACATTCCGCCAAGTCATAGAAAGGCAGGCATTGCAGTAGACTGACTCTATATGGCCCAAGCCTCCAGAAATGAAGAGGCCTCTGTGCCTCTGCAGTAGGACATTAGCTCGACAAACGTCCGCCAAGACACAGTAAGTCAGTGCGGTAGACCGACTCGTTATGGCCCAAGCCTCCAGAAAAGAGGCGTAGAAATAAGGATTTACATACCGTTAAATCCTACTAAAAATATAAATGTGAAAGTTTGTTTGGATGGTTGTTTGTTACTCTTTCACGCTTCAACCACTGGACGGATCGGAAAGAAACTTGGCATACATATTGGTTAGGTCCTGGAATAGCATATAGGCTACTTTTTATCCCGAAATTCCCGCGAGAATAACTATAACCGAGCTTCAACGAACTATAGCTATAGCTACAGCTTGAAATAGCAAACTTTATTAGTGTAATTAAGGAGTAAATCACAATTTACGGCATTTTAGGGCGGGCTAATAGAGGAGTAAATCACTGTATTAATACTGAGATTAAATAAAGGAGTCCCACGCCGAAAACCGAATTAAATAATAAATATATATTTATGTCGAAAACTGATAACTGTTAATATAACTGAATAAAGACAAAATATAATTTAAAACGTTTAATGTAAGGGACATGAAATTAATAAATTGTATTGTACTTTATCGATATCATTCTGTAATGTTCAAGTACACGTATACCCCATCACTAATGTTGGAGAACTTGTCCTTTGATTGTTTATTGTTATGCAGATCCATAGGTTTAGTGCAACAAACTTTTTGACCCTTTTGGTGGTCAAAAATCAAAACTACACTCGTTATATTAAAAATAATAAACTTACAATGATGACCAAACACCCACGGTCAAAGGTTCAAAAAAGTTTTTTGCACTGTACTGTCTGCTAAAGCGACAAGGTTGAAAATTGTATAGGGTCACAAGACAATGAGATTTATATAAGACTAGCTTTCCGCCCGCGCTTTGCTCGCATAGACTAAGATTTGCAGTTTTTTAGGGTTCCGTACCTCAAAAGGAAAAAAGGAACCCTTATAGGATCACTTTGTTGCCCGTCTGTCTGTCTGTCTGTGAAGATCCTTTTTTTTCAGGAACGCGTGAAGGTATCAAGTTGAAATTAATATCAAATACTAAGGTCTAAGGTCTACGGTCCCTTGTCACCGCAATAAAAAAATAAGGCCAAAATACGGCCATTCTTGTCGCTCTAGCTCTTTAGGTAGCCTACTCTTTCCCACTGCACACGAAAATATTACTAAGCGAAGTAACCATCGCTTTGCATTTACGCGCGGTTTGGCCCTTAGAGGTGGAATTTGAAAATAATCTATTATAACTACAATATAAAATAAACTTCTTCAAATTTGGGCTCGGTGATTTTCTCATTCAAACTTTGTAACGCCCTTTTTCCGCTTAAGGGTTGGTTTTTTAAAAACCCTTAAACAATTCATTAATTGTGTTGAAGATACCGCTTAAGGTAAATTTGCCAAAAAAATAGTATATTTTATGAATATATATTATATTATATATGAATATGAATATAAATTGCGACGTTTACGAAATGAAACATATTCAATCGTGGATGCGTCGCATGATATTTTTTAACCGACTTCAAAAAGAAAGAGATTCATAATTCCGTTGTGTATTTTTTTAAACTGTAGATTGGGATTTTTTTACTAAACATGTCAATGAAAATCCTGTTAATGGAGATAAGTCTTACTAGTATATGAAAAAATAAAATATACTTTTTCTGAAACAGGCAGCCGAAAATGTGTTGCATTTATGGATAACCTTTTTTTTTCTAAATGGAAGCCTATTGTTGTAACTCTGCTCTCTGTATATGTGTATGTCTATGTTTCCGATTATGTCACAGGTTAACGGAATAGGGCGTCATTATATAGTAACTCATTAATTGCTTAGAGAAATAGTGGGCTAAGGGTGGTAAGGAGAAAATTACTGACGAAAGGGTTTTTTAGAAGGCCGAAAGATTTAATGACTCGAGTTTGTAATTTCCGCCCGAGTTACACACAATGTTCTTCATCATATTTGCGAGTTAATAAATAAAAATATAAGTTTGAATGAATAAATAATATCACAAAAAAAATATAATTAAAATAGCGGGAACGTTAGTATAAAAAATAATGCCACCACCAGATACCGCTAGAGATCTAGAGAAATTATGAATTAAAAATATTAAAAAGATTTATATAAAAGATTTGGCTTAAGTTAAAATTTGTAACTTATAGTGTGTTGGAGACCATTAAAACTGAATGTCAAGTAAATTTACTCAAAAATAGTTTAAAACGAAAAAATAAGTGTTTTCTATTTATGTCAAAGAGCAAGTTTCTTGTAAATTTGGCTATTAAATAAAATTTCCTAATCACAAATAAACCATGTCATCCCTTTTTTCCCCCTTTGGGTTCATTCATTCATTCATTGTTGAAAGCCCGAAAATCTTCGTTCATGAATTGTTTAAAAAGCATATATACCAGGGTTCAAATAAATTGAGCATACAACTATTTTATCCCATACTAACTTTGCTACCCTTAATTTCCTGCCTATGGAAGTTGGATTTAGAAAAACGCCGAATATTTGTTCCGTTTACTGCGTCAAAGAGCATTTTACACCCAGTTCAATTAAATTTGCTAATAAGTTCTTCCCCATACAAACTTTGCCACGCTTTTTCATTTATTTATGGTTTTAATTTCGAAAATGCTAAAACACGTCATTCTTTATTTGCAACCAAAAGTGTAGGTATATACCAATTTTCACAAAAAAATCGCATACAAAGTTTCATCCCCTATTTTACCCTCTATATCGTTAATAAAAACGGCAAGAAAATCCTTTAAAATTATAATACAATACTTTGTTAATAAACTTACGAATATGGATTCTGTATTGAAACATTTAGTTATATAAATAAGTTAGTAATCTACTAAAAACAAAGTCAAACACATGTTAATTGTTATTTTTTGTTTTTATGTACCATCGACAACGCGTTCAATATCGTCAATTTCGTCAATCGTGTAAAGGAATTCGGATATTTAAGAGTAGACGAGTAAGAGTAGTACTCGACATAAATAGTACTAATAGGATTTAAAAATTAAACGGGATTAAATTGGTAAAATATATCGTTATTTGGTAAAATAACTTTTTCACGACGTTTCGATAATCGGTAATGAAACGCGAAAATAAAAAAACTTAATTTACTATAGTAGGATTATTACCGTTATAATAATAATTGTATTCTGCCACAATCATAAGTATACTTATACATATACCTACTTGCATACACTTGAAGATGACAGACACGTTTACCCATCCTACTAATATTATAAATGTGAAAGTTTGTTTGGATGTTTGTTACTCTTTCACGCTTCAACCACTGGACGGATCGAGATGAAACTTGGCATACATATATGTTAGGTCCTGGAATAGAATATAGGCTACTTTTTATCCCGAAATTCCCGCGGAATAACTATCACCGAGCTTAAACGAACTATAGCTATAGCTTCGGCTTGATATAGCAAACTTCATCAGTGTAATTAAGGAGTAAATCACAGTCGCCGATAACCGAATTTAGGGCGGGCTTCAACCACTGGACGGATCAGGATGTAACTTGGCACACCTATAGATTAGGTCCTGGAATAGCATATAGGCTACTTTTTATCCCGAAAAAATTGATTTTTTTTTTTTTTTTTTTAGGTAAAATTTAGGGCGGGTGGAACCGCCGGAAAAAGCTAGTAAAGATAAAAAGTAACTCTGTCTGTCTTTATGCGACCTTTTCACGCTTTAAATTAAAAGGTTGAATACCAATTTTCAATGATTTAACTTAATATAACAGATTTTTATATAAACTTCACGCTCTTGAAACTGTTAAAAATAAGCTCCCTGGATCCGTACCGGATGCTTCGTTTAAATGGTCTTAGGTATAAACTAACTCATGATGTATTTTACAAAAGTGCTTATTTATTTGTATTCATTGGTGTTTGTGTTTTGTTTTGAGCGCTTTTAAAGTTAGTGCCCAAGTAGCAATGACTAGCCTTTAAAAGGAATTGTAGATATCTTGAAGACAAATTATCGAATCCGGGCTTTTGCCTTGGCTAAAACTATTATGTCCCTCAGGATATCCTCTAGATACACAGAAGTAAAAATGGGCACAGATTTATAGAGAATATTAGGAGTCACTTCATACTACTTTGTAGCTAAGATTCAGTCGCACTTAGGAGAGACTAGTATTAACAAATTATTAAGACAGATATTAAGATTAAGATATTAAGAGAGATTCAAGATATCCTGAAGGTTGACTTCATATAATAAAAATTCAAATTCAAATAAATTGAAACCACTTAATTTTAATTTTTTATGATATTAATGTAATTTAAAAGTCTATTATTATAATTTTATATTATGTTGTGCCTGTCTTTCTTTAGCAAAACTTTAGCATATTATCACATCCGAATGGGGACATATATATTAAATAGGACAGTAATTGGCGAAGGTAACTGACCGATTTTAAACCTCCTTTTATTTGACAGGGAAACAAAATATTTTTTTACAGCGAGGGTGCAATATTTAATGGGATGTTAATTACAGTACCTAAAATATTATTTTTTACAACTTTATATGCTATGTAAGCAAATATAAAGAAAAAATATATTTAGGTACCTATTAATATCTGTTGCCAGGTAGTTCATTTTTGAGACCACCAGGATAACGCCGTGTATGTTTGCCAGGAATATTTTTTTTTTTATATGTTATTAATTTATATCTAAAGTAAAAATTAAATCAAATTCCATCACATAATTAAAACTAGACTGGACAGAGAATTGTCCCCCTTTGCAATTGTTAAACATCAACATATTATGTTTGAAATTGTATGTATAGATTGTAATTAAAATAGTAACTACTTGTGTAATACCTGTTTTGTAGAAACCTACTACAACAAACAGTTTATAAGTTGAGTTGAATCCAGGTTTTAGGAAGCGAAGAATTAAAGAATGGAGATAAAAATATTGTGCAACCGAGTGATACTTACCTACTTACTTTCATTCATCTTTTATGAGAAAATAGAACATATAAATTAGGCACTTTGTAGATATAATGTAACTCATGTCCTAACACCTAATTTACAGAATATCAGTAAAAACAAACATATGAGTAGCCTCCCTTATTTATTTAAGTAAGATTATTTAAGTCAGTAAAAGCCATCTGGTTCTAAGAATTTTCAAAAGAAATTCCAAGAAAGAATTTGGGTCATTACTTTTTATTGCATTACTACCATTAACAGCACTTTCTTGTGAACTTTTACTGCTAGACGCATTACTAGACGTAATATTTTTCTAATTTTTGACACGCCGACGACAGTTACCAGATCTTTTTAATTTTTTAACTTTATCCATTATTTGTAGACAGGTTGGCAAATTTTGATTAAAATCGTCCCGTTAATACAAATCCAAGCAATCAATCACTTAAATTTACTTGATAAAGAAAATGAACAGTACTTAGTGTTATTTTTAACTTGAGATTATTTGAAAACGTTATATAAACAATTTTTGCTTAAGTTGAACTGGAAAAGTTTTTGTTTATTCAATCATACCTTATTTAAGTCTTTAAATAATCTTACTTAAGTCAAAAGATAATTTTGAGGTATGCGTTGTAGATATACTTTAGGGGAAAGGTTTTGGATTTACTTAACTAGGTTTAAATAATACACAAATCACTGAAAAAGCAGTAGTCAAAAGCTATTAGGACTTAAAGAAGAATAAGATTTAAAAAAAACAATTTTCTCTTAAAAAAATCTTACTTCAGTCTCAGTACAGACACATTAGATTTAATACTTATCCACAATTGCTACTTGGGTGCTACTTTTGCCTAACAGATGACACCAGGGAAATTCTGTACTTCTCAAGGCTAAATTCTGTACTACTATAAAGTATACGCCAAAGAATGGTTTCATTTACCTAACTTAAACTTACAGTTACTTTTCAATGTGAAAATGAGAAATCCACTTGTATAAATGTTACACAACGCTTGGTCCTTGTTTTGAGTTCTACTTACATAAAATAATAGTTAATTATAGAGCTAGTAATAGGTAAAATGGTTACGAGGAAAGCAACATTTTAGCGATAAAAGTATTTTATGTATCTAATTAAATTAGGTTAATTAGTGAGTACTAAATTGCTTTCGTTATAAGAAATAAAAATTGTCGAAGGTAGCCAGCGTGTACCAATGTGACTTTTTCTTAATTTCTCAAGTACATTGATTATTCACACCACTGGCTTTCGGTGAAGGAAAACATCGTGATGAAACCTGCATACGTTGAAAAGGCGTATGTGAAGTCCACAATCCGGACTGGGCCCGCGTGTGGACTATGGCCCATATCGCACGCGCCCAAGGTGTGGAGGGTAGGCCGTGCCCAGCAGTGGGGACGTATCAGGCTGCGAAAAAAAGAATAAAGATCTAACAAAAAAGTAGTATATTTTACTGTAGTATTCTTACAAAACATACACACATTTCAACTATCACCCCTGACTTACTTCGTATAGTTCATCAATAACTGACTACATTTTTATTTTACAACTTATGAAGTGAGCTTTCTCCCCACATCACTGGGTAAGAGAAGTAAGCTGCCTCCCCACATCATTGGGTAGAAGAAGAGAGCTGTCTCCACACATCACTGGGTAAGAGAAAAGAGCTGACTTCCTATATCACTGCGTAAGAGAAAAGCGCTGTCTCCCTGCATCACTGGGTAGGTGTTAAACCGTTAATATATATATAAATACATGTATTCATAACACCTACTAAGTAGAACTTTATTATGAAAATTTGAATAAAATTTTGTGTAAGAAACCAGTTAAATAAAAATAGTATTTATTACACTTACTACGTACGTTACGTGCAGTGCCGGTATAGCGGGTGCTACGTTATTAAATTTCAAGTATTGTAAATTGCAGTTGTAAAGTTGTAAATTGCACTTTCCTCAAGACAAAGTGAGTGTTTATATTACCCACGGGCAAAAATGACATATAGACGCACCGCGCGCGTTCTACGTACTGTCTATTCTATCAAGTATTAAAACTTCAGCCAAAACTTTTTGATTCATTAATATATATATAATTAGATAAATTTTCTTGATATCTATATGTTTTTATTTATTTACTCCCAAATGTGACGAACAACATTGTGTGTAACACGGGCGGTACACAAATTACAAACTCGAGTTATTAAAGCCTTCGGCCTTCGACCTTAGGCTTTTAAATAGTCTCTCGTTGGTTATTTTCTCCTTTCCACCCTAAATACACAATGTACTATTGCCTACTTTAATTAATAAATAGCGAACAAACCTTGAATGGATCAATGATCTGCTGGTCAGAGAAGAGGGAGGTTGCAATCATATCACAATAATATATCCTGGAAATCATTCACTTCACCTATGTTTAGCAGAGCGTTGAGATAATGATGATCTATTTTTGTTGCCTGTTGTACGTCCACGCTGCATGAGCATAGGCGTCTATTTGGAGAAAGACTGCTTTGGCTATTATAGTTCGCCATGGTCTATTGCGGATTGGCGGACGTTGTCTTGATTGTGGCTACTCGAATGTTACAATTTTCAAACAGCCTGTAAGGATTCTGACTTGGATTAACTATTGTTGTTATATGACAGCTATCTTAATGGTTTGTCCTGCACTCGGAAGCATCTAGGAACTCACAAGATATGCCTATTGCCATCACCCTGGATAAGTTAACGTTGTGGACTCGTTTTCCATAGGCAAGAAGTTTTACTAAACAACGAACTTCATGATTCATGTAATACGCTGTACAACATTCTAAGCATTCACACTATGCGTCGTCATCGCGTATGATGTTTACGGGACAACACAAAGGCGGCTCGGTTATTACGTCTTATTTTGTGTAAGACGCTGCGCTCGCGTAGTTCCGGGAGCTTCCTAACAATTTTGAACATCAGGCTGTCGTGAATTTTGTATGTAGTGAGCTAGTTGTGTGTAGTCGGCTTTTCTTAAGAGATGTAAAAACCACAGAGCTGTGACAAATGACTGTCGCTAGTGTCGCGTAAGTTTACAGCATATGGTCCGTCGTTTTGTGTATTTTATAACTAGGTAAACGACCCGCACATTTATATGAAATTGTTTCTCATTAGGTTAACGACAGTGTAAAGCTTTGAAATTGTGTTTCAGTGAAATTTCCTAACTAGAACTACTCTTTATTCTGTTGTAATGCTTAAAAAACCGGCCAAGTGCGAGCCGAACGCACGCACCGACCACCATTTACGTAATTTACAAACACAAACATAAACAAAAAGTGTGCTGCTGAGCGGTCATCCATAAAATTACTGACCACGCCCGACTTTGTTTAACTTTGAATATCGTTTCCAACAAACGAATATGTTACAGTTTTACTTAATATTAAATAGATGGCGCTGTAACGGTGATTTAAGATGGTAAATGGCTCGGGCCCGTCTCACACTTCACCGGTTTTTTATTATTTGATGGTATACTTTAGAGCTTACACACACTATTGATCACTGTAAGATTATATGTGTAACTCTTTTTACTAAAGAGCAACTAGATTATAAATTTGTGCCCTGTACCGCCAAGCGCCGCACCTGTACCGCCTAGCGCCGCACCTGTACCGCCTAGCGCCGCACCTGTACCGCCTAGCGCCGCACCTGTACCGCCTAGCGCCGCACCTGAATGCGAACGTAAATATTATTATTAATTCAGTAACTGTTCAGAATGTTCAAATTTTATTTTCCTATAATGTTACATCATTCATAAACTTATTTAAAATACCTGTTTTACACAAGTACCAACTTCATCTAAGTACCTTCTAATGGAATTTGTACGAATTTTTTACTTATCTTACTATATTTGTAAGTTGGTCGACTATTACTCAGTAAGTTGTGAAAACGTTGTTAAGTTGTAAGTTTTGTTGTCTAACAAAAATTTGCACTTTATTTGCAATCGAAAAATGGTTTTTGCACCCCCTTAATATTTTTAATCTAATATATAGACAAGAAAAAAAAATCATTTCTACTTTACTCACACCGTAATTTTTTTTTAAATTTTATATAACACTTTGTCGGCCTAATTAATGCTAAGCGACGAACAGCCAAGACGGGTGGATATAGCGAAACTTTCTGCCTTGTTGACTAAGAAACCCTAAAAAAATTAAAGCACTTCTTCATACGAAATGTCATTGTTTACTAAATATTATTATTTGTCATCTCGATTTCTAAATGATTTCGAAACCAAGTCAAGTCATCGGTTAATAAGATAGATATTAAAATTAATGAAACGAATTCTGACGCTGTTGTAAAATCAGAAGTTGATGCCATTCGTAATCTACATTTATACACAAATAAACATTTATCCTGATATCCGTTCAGTAGCTTTTGCGTGATGCTCCAAAGGACTGACAAACTAACAAAAATCGATCAATTGTTTGGGTTCGGAGACGTTCTCATGTTTTTGAATATATTGAATGAATAGTGAATTTTTTTGTACATTTTTATTATAAAAAAAAACCAAACAATAACTTGTTTTCCTTATTTTGTCTCCATCCTTGTTATTTCTTCTTTAGTGTTACTATTGGGTCAGTGTAAATTGTGGCGATTACTTCAAACTCCGCTGATATGGTTGGATACTTAAAATAATTAATATCGTATAGCCAATAATGATGTCCGAGGTACTCTTTGATATAATATGCTGCCACGAAGCCAGTGAAATTGATCTTAAGAGGTAGTTTTACGGCAACAGTAGTTTTTAGTACATCTAAGGATACTACAGCTGATTCGCCTGGAGCTAACGTTATTGAATCTTTACTTTTTCCAGATATTTCAATCAATCTAGTTACTATTTTTGAATTTGCCCACTCCATACCGTCGAATATGCTTTCGTTAACATCATCGATGATAATTTTTGTGTAAATACCGGAAATATTAAGTTTCCCCTTTGAAGGTTTCACAACAGGTTCAAGTGTGTTATTCATTTTAAAATTTACGGCTCCATCATAAGTTATTTTCTCTTGCTTTTCGTTTTTGTAGGTTTCCGTGTGTACGTTAACTCTTTCGCGTTGTAACATTAAAATTTCACCCTTCTGTGGAAACGCTCTTCGTTTAACTTCTGTCCACAGGAATGTATTACAACCTTCTGACCAGTCGTCTCTCCTACTTACATAGATTCGGTCAGGCATTGCACCACCAGTGTAGTTTACAATGCTCTTCTTAACTGTATCGTCATCAACCTTCAAAAAAGCTTGTTCTAGTTTTTCTTTGATGACCTCAATACTTATGGACGAGTGCTTTAGAGTTGTAGATCCATTTCTTCCTACTTGTATAGTGTACATCAATGCAGCATTCACAATCCCTGGGATCCACAAGAGCAAAATTAATTTTAAATGCATTTTGTTCTGAAACAAATAAATATTGATAAGGGTAGGTATTTAATTAGTTCACTATATAAACAATCTTTAATATTCGTAAAATTTTTTAAGGTTTCTTATTTAAAAAGTACCAAAGCGATCTTATTACCAAGCCTACATAGTCGTCAGTTTGTCTGCCTATTTGTCACAGAGCTGTTTGTTTTAAACCATTATAACAAAAGTACCAACAACAACTTATTTTACTTACATTAACTTTGATTAGAAATATTTTTAACCGACACCTAAAAAGGAGGAGGTTCTCAATTCGGTTGGATGTTTTTTTTTTCCTTTTTTAATGTTTGTTAACTCAGAACTCCGTCATTTACAAACCGATATAGATTTTTTTACACACATAGAAGATTTAAATGTAGTAAGGATTGGTACAATAAATCCAGAGAACTAACTGTTGTCAGTTGTATCAT
This sequence comes from Apoda limacodes, assembly GCA_946406115.1. NCBI lineage: Eukaryota > Metazoa > Arthropoda > Insecta > Lepidoptera > Limacodidae > Apoda > Apoda limacodes. Next base: position 27,880,318 of record OX291555.1, on the reverse strand, counting down.
TTACCATCTACTAAACACTGTGTGTAATGATTAAAGTAACGAGATTCACCTTGTTTCTTGCAGTGCGCGCACTTTCGTTGTATCGTTCACACCTTACACATTTTGAAAACAAAACTTACAGAACGAAGCAGGCCTAACAAATTCAATGACTGTTTTGACATTTTATGCATTTGGAATTGTTCATTATGACAGTCTAAAGCGGAAGAAGAAGCTGATTTTGATGTTTTAATTTTTAGGGTTTCGTAGCCAAAACTAAATCTTATTTTTTTTTAATACCACTAAGGTGGCAAACAAGCCTACAGTCCTGATGGTAAGCGGTCACCGTAGCCTATGGACGCTTACAACACCGGGGGTATCACTCGTGTCGACCCTTCAAAAATCTAATAACTTCTTTCTTGAAGAACCCCATACTGTAGTCCTTAGAAAAAACCTAGACAGGGATCTCATTTCACAACCAAAGCGTTTAGGGGAGGAAGTTTCTCTGAAACCGCTCTGTACGTGACCGTTTAGGTTCTAAGGTGTGAGGATGAATTCCCTGCCGATTGTGAGCAGTGCGATGGTAGAAAGTGGTTGTGAGCACCATGTGCAATCTGCCTTTGGTTGCCTGATTTTGGTGGGGTTTTAGATATGTGGGGGTGTGGCGCACGAGTATGTACGTTTATGTGTGTATATACATATTTGGATGCTGTTGTGTACTTGTTTACTTGATTCCTGCATGGCTGATTGGTAACAGGTGAACATCCGGGAGTTTCTTATTTTTATGTTATTATCCCCTCACTGTATTATGTGCATTTGTTGCCAGGCTGTTGTGTGGGAGCTGGACCACTTTCGTGTGTGCGATGTCTGTTTAAATGTGTGTGTGCATATATGTATACATGCGTGTTTGTGTGATACACCCGCTCGTGTTCGGACCCTCCCGCTATCGGGCGGCAACACGAGGATTACATCAGATAGGACCTATAAGTTAAGACCTATAGTAAGTTAAGTTACGTAGTTTTATTTTATATATCTTTTATATGTATTTGTATTTTTATATATTATATGTATTAACATATGTCTGTGTGTGTATATATGGATATGTGTATATATGAATATGTGTATGTTTGTGTATTTTATTATATCTTTAATATGTATATGAATACCTATTTATTTATTTACATGTTTGTAAAATGTAATTTTGCATGTCTGTATATATGTATTACGTCTGCTGTGTAGTGATATATGATATATGATTTTTTTTCGGGAGTTACTTTAATTCTCGTCATTAAGACTTAACGTATCACATACATGGTGCCCCACTATGCAATCTGAAAAACAATAGGCAATATAAAACTTGATTTTTAATATTTTTTTTACAACGAAATAATTACATTGTAAATCTTGTTTTTTAAGAGTTTCAATAAACATGGATTTATTAGTTGATTCACTATAATATTATGTTTGTGATTTTACAAAGAGTACCCATTGGACGCACGCAATAAAACAGTATTGTAATTAGTTTGTAAAGCTAGTTGTAGTTAATTCACTTGACGATTCGAAAGTGTTTTAAGAAACTTTGTGCCGAGGTGAAGTACTGCTCTGTTGAGTAAACCAAGTTTTTTGAACGTCTGCTTCACCTTGTCTTGCAAATAATCTCGGAACTGAACATCGCTGGAGATGTCAACACCAAGGATCCCAATGCTTTTGGAGATGGGGAGGGGAGTGTTTTGATATTGTAGGACTTCAGTAAATCGGGTTTTCTTAGCGGTGAACGCGCAGACTTGTGTCTTCGTAGAGTTGAATCGGACCAAGTTTTCTCGTTCCTAGACAGAGACCTTGGACATAGTGGTCTCGATTTAAGACACAAGGTCTCCACGCTTTTCCTCCACAACGGAATGTGGAATACTTGCACGACCCGTGTAATAAGCGTCTCCAGTACTGTCATCTGCATAGCAATGCATGTTGTTGATGTCCAACATGTTATTGATATGCAGTAGAAACAGTGTAGAAGACAGCACAAAGATTTGTCCTTGAATCAACTATCAACTACGGCTGCAAACATTAAGGTTCCGTAGTCAAACGGCCAGAACGAATTCCGTCATGTCCATCTGTTCTCCCATTTGTCAATTTTAGTGTAAAAATCGAAGGCCATTATACAGTTTCTTCATATCGGTATAATCATTTAAACGCTTATAGTTTTATCAAGTATTTTCAATAATAAATATAATATAATAATAAATATTTTTGGATATTACACACAGCGCCGTCTAGCCCCAAAGTAAGCAAAGCTTGTATTATGGGTACCAGACAACGGATACAAATACATAAATATTACTTTTTATTGTAAATACATACATATGATACATAAATACACCCAGACTCGAGACAAACACAAATGTTTATACTATGACATAAATGTTTGTCCAGTGCGGGAATCGAACCCACACCCTCTGCACAGCAGCTGGCCACACTACCGACTAGGCTGCGAAGGAGTCGATAGGTCGAGGAAGGGATAATTTGTTTTTCAAGTTCCGTAGATATGTGGTAAAAACCGATATACACTCCATTTCGTAATTTTACATTCCGTTCTACGTTGAAAATTGTTAACGATTTGTGTGAATCGCAGGGCCAAAAGAAATTGTTTTTATTTTAGAATTTCTAGATTTAAAGTGCTCTTTAAAATAAATCTACTCACAAGCTGGTTAATTTTTTAATTCATTTTGTATCAAAATAGAACGACTCTTTTACAAAAACACTAATCCGACTTCAAATACAAAAGTAAAAAATAAGCCTCTAAAGCAGACTTATTAACAGATCATTCATGTACATTCTAAGAACATTCTAAATTAAGTTCCCTATACAAAAAGAGTGTGTTATCGTTAAATATTTGGCTTAAGGTGACCGTTTTAAATAAGTTTCATGTTAGCCATAATATCATTCTTAAGGCATGTCTAAAAAAAATTTTAAAACAAGATACTGACAAATATTAAATAATTATATTTGTCATTTAATAATGTTGACATTGATGTTCTATTGGCCGTATTACGTTCTCTTAATAAGATATCTTTAATGGTAATCGAATGCTATCTCAGTTACTTGTGTGGGCAACGCAACAAAATCGAGGATTATTTCTCGGATCGGTGCTTTCCATCCGTCAGCGCACGACAAAGAGGGATCGTGTCACCTTTTTCTTTGCTTTCGATTCGATGATTTTGGTAAAGAGGACTACAATTGGGTAAGATAACATTTTCTAAAAAAAAATTTAATTCATTTTTAAACCCCTAAAGCAGGCACTGAAGGTACCTAAATAGAGTGCAGTAAAGATAAACAAAATAAGCCAAACTGAAACTAAAAAATTTTGATGCGTATATATGAGGCAGCCAGGATCGTAGCAAGTGGCAGTCTTTGGTCTCTGCCTACCCCTCTGGGAAACAGGCGTGATGTAATGTATGTATGTATGTTATGTGTGAAACTAAAAAAATAAATAATAAAAACAGTTAGTTTGAATTAGAGAAAGTCTCAAGTCCCAACCCAAGTGTTTTATTTTAAAATATGTTAAATACACAAATTATCTTTTAAAGATTTATGAAAATTGAGACGACAAAATAACTTTTTTGTATCATGATTGTTATGTCTTCTTTATAGTTACTACTGCATCTGTGTAAGTTATTATCTTGACTTTAAATTCCAATGTCACAGGCGAATAATTCAAATATTTAATATTGTAAGTCCAACAATTGCGTCCATTATGCTCTTTGATAAAATATGCTCCCACGTAGCCTTGTAGAATAATCACTAAAGGCATTTTTAAGGTAATAGTAGTCTTTTTTACATTTAATGCTGCTAGAGCTGATTCACCTGGGGCTAATGTTATTAAATTATTACTTTTTTCAGATATTTGAATAGGTTTAGATATTTTTTTTGGGTTTTCCCACTCTATACCGTAGAATTGGCTTTGTTTGTCATCGACTATAGCTTTTATCAAAATATCGGAAATGTCAAGTCTCTTTGAAGGTTTTATTATAGGTTCAAGTGTATTGTTAATTTTAAAATTAAGGGCTCCATCATAATTAATTTTTTTTTGCTTTTCGTTTTTGTAGGTTTCGGTATGTACCTTAACTCTTTCCTTTTTTACCATTAAAATTTCTCCGTCCTTTGAAAACATTATTCGGTATACTTCTATCGAATTATCGTTTGTACATTCATTTGACCATTCATCACTTGTACTGCGGTAAACATTGTCAGGCTCTGCACCAGTGTAGTTCATAATTCTCTTCTTAAGTATATTGTCTGTGACATTCAATAGATCTCTTTCATAGTTTTTGATCACCTCTCTACTTATGCCTTTGTAGTTCAGACTTATCTCCTCATCTTCTACTTTAATAGTGTAAACCATCATAGCATTGACAACTTCTGAGATCCACAAAAGCAAAATAAATTTGAAATGCATTTTGTTCTGAAACAAATTAAATATTGACGTAGGGACTGCATGGTTAACTTCACTAAGCAATCTTTCATATTCGTTTAAATTTTTAGGATACCGTACTTATAGGGTTACAATGGGATCCTATTAGCAAGTCTACACCGACCATATGACAATCTGTAACAGGGCTGTTATCTTTGAAAGTCTAAAAATAATAATAGTTATAAATATACTTTGATGTACACCGTAAAAACAATTAACCTAAGGGAAAGTAATAATAAAATATAATATAAAATAATATATATATTTTTGATGCAAGGCATATGCGAAGTATAACTCATGTCAACAATATTTAATTGTATTGCCTGCCTGCCTAGGTAATATTTAGTCGTCATGATACGTAAATTGTGATTTTGTACTTTTTGGGGTTCCGTACACAAAGTGAGCTACAGGAAGCCCTATTCTTAAGTCTGTCTGAGCTTGGATTGTAACTTTGAGTTGTAATGGGTAAAATGCTTAAAACAAAACTACTTCTTGTGACTTATTTAGTCTAGGACTTCGCAATCTTACAAATACACAAAATCTTCAAGAAATACAATATAGACATACATACGGAGAAATACTCTTTATTTGTTTTTTACTTTACTTCCTGGGGGTTTGAGTTTTTGAAAATACTTAATCATACATGCCATATCTATGGCTAGATCATTCATGTTACTAAGATTAATATTTTCATAGCAGAGATGGAGTCAAAAGATTAAGTTCGTCCGTGTAAGTGTTAATTTATTAACGGAATGTAAGTGTTCAGAAAAGAGGTAATTACTATCGGTCTCGGACCGGCGTGACGGGTTAGCTAGGATTCGTCGCGCCCTCTCTGAGCACTGGCGCCTTAGTCAGTAAGAATCGTTTAAGAGGCACGGCTGTCGCAACTCCGTCGAGCACATTGTATACGTCGCGCGGAAATCGTTGCAGTTTTATTTTCGAATATATAATAATTCAACTATACAAAATTGAGTTGTCGTTCTGAGTGAACCAATTACTACACTGCATACATAGCCACACACACTACATATAATTTTACACAATACGTTTATTCATGATCGGCTTAAACCAACTGTAAGTACCAATTTTTCTTACGGCCTAAGTATGGCCCAACTTTAATCCAACAGCTTGGGAGACAGGAGCGTCGTTCGTTTTGTAAAGGTTAGTTAGTTTGTTTTCGTATTTGGGTCGTATTACGTCGGATTTACAGTTAATTGCAATTTAAAAGTTTGGATTTTGGGTCACGTCGTTTTTTAGGCATTGTTGACCGGTCTTATCTTATCTTATTGTTCGTCGGACATATTCGTACAGTTTAGTTAATTACTTACTTACATTTATGATTTATTGTTGCTGTAAAAATAGACTCGGAATAAATAGGTTTAAATATTGTTGTTTTGTTACGGTTAAGATAACGTATGTATTTACGTTATTGTGGTCGGGGTATTGTAAATTGTAGTTGGGGTTTTTGGGGTTTCTATCTACATTTCGTTAAACTTATTACGTTATCGCACTCTTTGCTGTATATTAAATAAACAAAGTCGGTTGTTTAACTTTCTGCCTGCCTTGTTTTTTATTTTATTTTTTGTGTGTGAAATTTAATTATAAAAAATGACGCCATCAATAAGGAAGCTCAAGGCTATCTTAACGAACCTGGTTAGCTGGTTCTCTTGTGCGGCTGCGTTAATTAAAAGGGAGGATAGGATTTTCGCCTTGAAGCAAAGGGCTGAACAGTTATCGACAAGAGTTAGCGAGTTGGATTCCGCTTATCAGGGTCTCGTGTCGATAACGGATGACGTAACTATTCTGCGGGTAGCTAACTCAGATTATGACTTCTGTATGTCAGTAGTGGACGAGAACAACGAGGCTGTGTCGATGTTAGAGGTTACCTCGCAGCCGGAAAGTAGGAAGGAGGTTTCGGAACAAAAATGCAACGAACGGTTGTCAACCCTGGATATTCCTTATTTTAGCGGATCATTGCATGAGTGGACTAATTTAATCACACTTTTTGATAGCATTGCACACATACGGACTGACTTATCTGACTCACAAAAATTAAGTTACCTTTTAAAGTCTATGAGAGGTGAGCCTCTCGGGTTTGTGAAGCATTTAGACATCACCGATGTCAACTACAGCACAGCCAGGGAGTTAGATAGATAGATAGATGAATACTTTATTGAACACCAACATGTTTTCATTTACATAACGCGAATAAAACTAGACAAAAGAATACAACTAGGCGATCTTATCGCTTAAAATTTCTACCAGACAAGCGTAGGGTAGAGGCTAATAACAAAATTAATCAGAGGAAGGTGAACCAAAATATAGGTTTAATAATTACGAGTAAAGAAATATCTTAAACTACACTTAAATATGTTTTTAAAAAATATCAACATACAATATCAATACATATATACACAAAATAAACACACATAAGTCATATATAAATATCTACAATACAAATAAATATAATTTTATATGCTTTGATTCTTATAGTGATCTGCTAATGTCAGTAAAATGTGATTTTACAGGGTGTTTAAAAGTATTAGGAGATTCCGGTTTTTTTATTAAATAAAGGCAGAGAATTCCAAAGTTTGATGGCTTGAGTAGTAAAAGATTTGTTTTAAAAGTTAGTGGAATAAGCAGGTGGTTTTAAAAGGAGTTGAGTGGGAATTACAACTGCCTTTAAATTGGAAATTATCTTTAAGGTATGCAGGCGCTGACGGATTGAACAAAATGCTGTACATGCTGTATATTAAAACAGGAAAGTAGAAAACACGGTCATATTTGCGAAGTTAAAATATGAAACGTATACATAGATTCTGTAGACGCTCAAATTTATTAAATTGGTCTTCAGTGAGAAAGTAGCTGGCGCCAGCGTAATTGAGAATCGGATGAAGTAATGTCTGCGCAAGAGCAATTTTAGTGGGAATAGGAAGAAAATTACGTAAACGTCTTAACGAACTTACAGTTGCGTATAACTTTCGACTTAATTCTTGTAGATGAGGTGCTCAAAAAAGAGTCGGTCAATAATTATACCAAGATTCTTAACTTTTTCGTTATAGGAAAAAATAACACCATCAAGTTGTACTGGGTATAGCTGAGAAAAATTAATTCTTGGCATTAACTTTGGACTTCCGATTATGATTACTTGAGTTTTATCCGTATTTATGGTAAGTCCTTGCCGTTTACTCCATTTTGTTATATAGTCTAAGTCAGAATTCATATTTTCGATGGCTTTATGAAGATCAGTCAAAGATGCTTGAGTATAGATTTGTTAATCATCTGCATAAAGAAGATATTGAATTTATAAAAATAGCGAAAATAAGTCGTGACAATACTTCACCCTGAGGCACTCCAGCACGTATATAACACCGGGAAGAAAAAAAGTCCTCAACCTGTATTCATTGCTGGCGATCATGCAAGTAGCTGTAAAACCATTTAATTATTGCTGGAGATATGTTAATAGAGCGCAATCTGCCAAGTAAAATATCAAAGTCAATGACGTTAAAAGCGTTGCTGAAATCTAAAAGTGATAGGACAGTAAGTTCAGTGCCATCCTTTCCCAATGATATATCACCAATAACCTTAGTGAGTGCAGTAGTCGTACTATGACCAGGACGGAAACCGGATTGGAAAGAATTAATGAGACTATTCTTCGTAAGGAACGTACTAAGCTGCTGATGAACAAAACGTTCCAGTACTTTAGATAGGAAGCGTAATATAGGACGGTAGTCAGAGAATGAATTGGGATGAGACTATCTTGGTAAAGGAATTATTTTAGTCTGTTTCCACAACTCAGGAAATTTACCAATCAAAATGGATGAATTAAGGATGTGGGTAAGGACTGGAGCAATTATGGCAACGATGGGAATGATCATATTGTTGACTGATGCTGTCAGTACCAAGTACGCTCTTCTTAACATCACAGACGGCAAACTGAGTGAAAAAAAATGGAGAGTTTACAGGAGTTGGGTTGTTAAAGTTTGGCTTTTCTTACTACCTTCAATATTGGCAGAAGCCGAAAAGTGCTGCTTCAGAAGATTGATATCGAATTTATGAGAAGGTGCCTCAGGATGAGTTTTCCCAACTCCTAATGATCTTAGAAATTTCCAGACTCTACCCGGGTCCTCGTTATTAATTGATTTATGGATGTGCCGCCTTTGCGCATGCAGTATTTTAAATACCTTATTGCAGTGATTTCTGAGTATTTTATAATTTTGTAAATTGTCGTCTGTATAGTGAGCTTTAAGTTTTGCCTTTGCCCTGCATTTTTTGCCAGCAACAACTTAATTTCATCTGTAAGCCATGGGGCTGGAAGGTGTTTTATTCTAACTGGTCGAATAGGTGCGTGTATATACAAATAAAGCCGTAAGCTTTGAATTAAATATTTAGACCTTTACGCCAACAGTTTGTGCTTCACTAATAGGTGACCAGTCAATATTTAGGGCATCGTTTTGTAAATTCTCGATATTTATACCACTTAAGTTGCGCTGTAGAAGAATTCTCGATTTCGCTTTTGGAGGACGTATTTTGTATGAGAGGTATATAAGATCATGGTATGAGATGACACCATGATCTGAAGAAGAAACCATTTTAAGATCTAGCAGAAACGGAGTACTGTTCGGAAGGATATTAGTAGCATCAAGAGGTAGAATTTGCATGTTACAAGCACACTTACCCTTTTAAACCTGGTATGGAATATGTGATCTTAGAGATATGGCAACTCCACAATCCGTTCTGCCTACGCGATCGTTCCGAATTAAGCGGAAACCAGGCAAAGAGTATGAAAAATCGAAGGAAAAGAGGGTTTAAGCCAGGTTTTAGAAACAAGTATTGCATGAAGATTTTTGCAATCAAATGACGACAGCATATCAGTATATTGAGTCGGAATACTTTGGGAATTTATATGAATGGTATTAATATTTTTCTCTAGGTCAGAAAAACAAGAAACAAGGGATTTGTTGAGTGGTAATGAGTGCTGTGGAAACTATCTTTCAACCCGTCGGAAGAAAAACATGTTTGGTAATCATCAACATCAATGTCAGTATTAGTGTAATGTATCATAAGCAGATAAATAATAAGTATAATAAGAAATATAAAATATTATTATCTAAAAAAACTAATATACAACAAAAGAATCTCTACCCGTCAGCAGTCTAGTATTGAAATTTTACAAAAAAAAACAAATGTAAAAAAAATTGGCACAATCACAAAACAAATTTAGCAGCTGGGTAAGTTTAAATTAATATGAACTATGTGTGATTGTTTATACATTTAAATTATAAGTTATATTAAAACAAATTACGATTAAAATACTTCAGTTGGCTTATAAAAATTAACACACAATCGTTGTATAGTAAATAATAGGTTCAAATTAAATGCTTCGAAATAAATACTTTTTTAAGATTAATAATTCTATAAAATTATAACTTTAAAATACATTATGAGTATGGACATACTTACATACTTATAAGTATGAACAAATTGCCTAATGACGTAAGGGCTCGTTTTGACCAGTTGCACGGAGGTGACTCGGCGTCACATATACCTACTTTCGACACTTTAGTGTTGTTTTTGGAGGACAAGAGTAGGAAGCTGGAGAATCTACACGCCAAACCACAACCGGGACCGTCACGATTTCCGGCCCCTTCTGGACCCCGTCAACAACCTCGTCCCAGGACATCGCGAGGTACCAGGTTGTTTCGGCCCCCCAGATTTTTTACCGGTCGAACGAACTGAACGGTGGGGGTTGTTTACGAACCGGGACAAACATTCGGGATAGCCACCAGTTCATAAAATCTGGGGTGGCGCGAAAACGTTTTCTGACCCGTAGGCCTCTAGGTAGGGACTGCCGACAGTCGCGACCTTGTATAAAGTGTGGTGGGGGATACCACCCTGATTTGTGTATGCCCATTCGAGAGGATGGTCCTCGGTCGACACCTGGAGGTGTGTCTACGGCTCGCACGGGCAGGGGTTCGTCGCCACTGAATCAAACCCAATCTCCACCACCTGTCACAACTGTTTTGCCCACCGCGCAGGTTCTATCCCATTCACCATGGTGTAGTTGTGCTCGCCATTTTCGATTTAGGCGCTCAGGGGTATCTTATGTCGCTGTGGCTGGTGAAGTGTCTCCGCTTACAGGTAAGTTCGCGGAGTAACGGCATTTCTGGAGTAGGAGGTCTACGGGTGGATAACGTCGTGGGTACGGTCTCGTTTCCTTTTCCTCCTTACTCCATCCTAGTATGCAGTATCAACTAGGAGCTGTTGTCCTAAGGGATATTTTGGGTCATCACCCTCAGGTGCCCCTGCCGACGGACGTCCTGGATCTCTCGTCCCGTCTGCAGTTGGCTGATGAAAGGTTCCACCTACCTGGCTGTAAAGCTTCTGCTTAGCGTTGATGTCCTTGGGTTGCTGGGATTGGACAAGGTCATATTACTCAGGCCAGGTGGGTTGGTCGCTGTTCCGACTGATCTCGGATCTGTTATAATGGGCCCAGCATACTCTCTCGCCGCTCAGGCGTAAACGGATTTGTCGGTGCAGGTGGGACTCTCGCTTGCTGACTCCCTTCAGCGTTTTTGGGAAATCGAAGAGCGTCCGCCCGGCGTCACGGACTCGACGAGTGCGAGTCGTATTTTCTCGTCAATACGGGTCGTTTAAGTTCTGGTCGGTTTTTTACTCGACTGCTTTTCCTATCCCCTCGTCCGCGCGTCGGTTTCGTAGTTCGAGTTGGAAGGCAACGAACATTTTTTTTTTCACATCACGCCGTCTTTTAAAATGGTAAGATTCGGGTGGTGTTCGATCGGACCGCGCCTACATCTTCGGATGTATCCTTGAACGACTGCCTGATGTCGGGACCAAAACTTCAGGTAGACATCTCGGACATCTCCAGCGATTTTCAGTTCCGAGATCACTTGCTAGACAAGGTAAAGCTGGCGTCCAAAAAACTTGGTGTACTCAACAGAGCGAAGCAGTACTTCACGTCAGGGCAAAGGTTGCTGCTTTACAAGTCGCAAGTCCGGCCCCATATGGAGTACTGCTGCCATCTCTGGGCGGGTGCACCCGGATACCAGATTGGCCCTTTTGACTCGGTTCAACAATGGGCTGTAAGAATTGTCGATGATCCCAAACTCACTTGCGGTATCGAGCCACTAAGTCTGAGGAGAGACTTTGCCTCCCTGTGTGTGTTCTACCGCTTGTACAATGGGTTGTGTTCTGCGGAATTGTTCGAAATGATGCCCACGGCTACTCTAAGGACTACAGTATGGGGTTCTTCAAAAAAGAAGTTATTAGATTTCTGAAGGGTCGGCAACGCGCGAGTGATGCCCTTGGTGTTGCAAGCGTCCACGGTGACCACTTACCATCAGGCGGACCGTAGGCTTGTTTGCCACCTTAGTGGTATAAAAAAAAAACATCTTAACGGGTTTTCGTCGCCACCAGGTTGTATTTGTGGCTGATATTAAGATGATGTTCCGTCAGGTCATGATATACTTTGAAGATAGGCGGTTTCAGCTCATTTTGTGGAGAGAGGGAGAGGCCCCATTGGTTGTTTATGAGCTCAACACCAATACCTACGGGCTAAAATCGAGCCCGTTTACAGCAATTCGCTCGTTGCTACATTTGGCTGATCGCGAGCGTCTGAATTTCCCGCGCGCAGCTGCTGTCTTCCCTTCTGACGCCTACGTCGACGATAAGCCTGAGGGATGAGCTAATCGGGTTGTTACGGGCAAGTGGCTACTAACTGTGAAATGGATTTCCAATTACCATGCTGTCTTGGAAGACTTGCCGTCAGAACAATAGCAGGAGCCCCACCTCTTCCAGAATCCTGAAAATCCTGACTCCATCACGGTCCTTGGAGTATCGGCCAGTTCAGGATATCTTCACATACTCGGTTGAACCGTCGGACACAATGAAGAGATGGACTAAAAGGCTGGTTCTGTCCACAGTAGCGCGTGTCTTTGATCCTAATGGTTGGGAGGCTCCTGTAGTATTTTGGCCAAATGTTTCCTACAGGTGCTCTGGATTTCTAGTCTCGACTGGGATACCCTGTTGATTGGGGAACTTGTTGTTTTATTGGCTATGCTTTTATGAGACATTTTTGGACCTTCAACATGTCTCCGTGCCTCGGTCGATCTTACCCCCAGGTCGTTATCGGGCCAGTCTTCACGGCTTCTCTGACCCGTAGGCCTCTAGGCAGGGACTGCCGACAGTCGCGACCTTGTATAAAGTGTGGAGGGGGATACCACCCTGATTTGTGTATGCCCATTCGAGAGGATGGTCCTCGGTCGACACCTGGAGGTGTGTCTACGGCTCGCACGGGCAGGGGTTCGTCGCCACTGAATCAAACCCAATCTCCACCACCTGTCACAACTGTTTTGCCCACCGCGCAGTTCTATCCCATTCACCATGGTGTAGTTGTGCTCGCCATTTTCGATTCAGGCGCTCAGGGGTATCTTATGTCGCTGTGGCTGGTGAAGTGTCTCCGCTTACAGGTAAGTTCGCGGAGTAACGGCATTTCTGGGGTAGGAGGTCTACGGGTGGATAACGTCGTGACATTCACTGAGCTGAGAATGTATTCAAAGATTTGTAAAAACTATGTAAAGTTGCTATATGTATACACTTGGTCATACAATTGAAAACCTTAATTATAAAATAAAGGTCACATAGAATTATAAAATTATAAAAGAAGCAAAATCAAACCTCGTGACAATCAATATTCAGTAAATGTAGATTCAAGCAATTGTACAGATCTTGAAGTATGAAAACAATATTGAGAAATAATTTATTCCTATGTCTATATTTAAAACTAATGCATTTAAACCTTCTTCATCAAAGTAAGGTTACTGCTAAATATCATGTAAGTTTCTCCGATGTAAGTTAGGCCAATGTGTTTAATCTAAAGACATTATACAGTCATTCAAATCTCATTAAAAAAATGGCGATAACACGCATATAACAGATAAATTTCTTACTATATAAGCTTTTGCTCGCGGTTTCATCCGCCCTACATTCGGTTATCGGCAACTCCTCACTTATAGAAAAAAAAAGACTCACACTAACGTTATCAAGCGGCCTTTGTCCCTTCCTCGAGACTCAAACTATCTACATTCCAAATTTCATCTAAGCGTGAAGAGGTAACAGACAGACAGACAGACAGAGTTATTTTCTCATATATTATATTAGTATGGATGAAAAAGGGATATTCCTGCACCTAATTAAATGACCTTTGCAAAAAAAATCTCATGTTGAATCAATCTAAATCAAATCAAAATCAAAATCAAAATCTTCCCATGTGATACGTTAAAAGTCTTCAATTATTCTGTGACGGGATTTAAAGTAACTCCCGAGAAAAATATATTGATATAACATACAATATATAATATAACACAGCAGACGTACATATACATATATATATATATGCTAAAAATACAAAGAAATTTGCAAGAGCAGACCAGCCTCCACAGGCGGCACTCGTTCACAAGTATGACACATGAATCAGCCATCGCTTCGCTCAACCATGTTTTAGAGAACGTAACGACCCGACGCACATGTCTCCACCGCAAAGGCTTTAAGAGAGCATGACACACTCAAGCAACTCCAATAAAACTTCGATTGTACTATATGCCACACCCCCACACATCCAAAGCCCCACCAAAACCAGGTAACCAAAGGCGGATTGCACATGGTGCATCCCCTGGTAGCTCAAAGTAAACAACAGAGACATAACATCGTCACGTAGCTTGGTCTTTAGAGTGCTCCTTTAACTTATGTATCAAAGGTAAATTATTTAAGTTTGATTAGAAAACCTAACATTAATTTTGTGTGATACTAGGCCATACAATTTAATCATTCAAATATTCATCTACATTATAATATGCTTTCTTACATAACAGATGTTTAATATAAAATTTAAACTGTTTGTCACCTAAGTTAAGAATTTTTACAATTAATTTATTATAAAATTTTACACCGCTTCCCATAAATGATTTGTTGGCTTTAGTTAGCCTAAACTTTAGCATAGCAAGCTTATTTTCATTTCTCGTATTTAAGTTGGGCTTATCACTGTTCCTCGGAAATTGGGATATATTTTTACGGACAAACATAATATTTTTATAGATATATTGACACGGTACCGTTAGAACATTTATTCTTTTAAAAACATCCCTGAGAGAAACTCGGCTACCTAGCTCATAAATGCTTCGAACTGCCCTTTTTTAGGGTTCCGTAGTCAACAAGGAACCCTTATAGTTTCGCCATGTCCGTCCGTCCGTCCGTCTGTCGGCGGCTTAGTTCAAAAACTACTAATACGAGAAAGCTGCAATTTAGCAGAGATATACACATTGATCAAGCCGACGAAGTGGTAGAATAAAATCTTTAAAAAAAATTTTTTTAGGGTACCTCCCCTACACGTGAAGCGGGTACGTAATTTTTTTTACTCATCTACCCCATCGTGTTCATCAATTCCAATTACATTAGTGGTATGCAAAGATCATTTTTTGATTTTGGGCTCCGTTTGCGAAACATTTAGCTTTAAAGTACTTTTTTTTTATTAGAGTCAAGTGTCCCCCCCTCTACCAGCAAAAGAGTAGTATTTGGAAATGTAAAAAAAAAGGTGGTAGTGCATATAATCAATTTTAAAGGAAAACTATCACGGGTAAGTACACTTTACAGGCTAACGAGTAATAGTCTACCAAGTTTAAAATGTACTTCCGTAGTGAAATTTTCGTACTGTAACTAACCCCCCCAAAAACACATATACTAGCTACCCTTAACGTACCTACCTAACTAACCAGCATGGACAGAAAAGATTATAAGAGATAATATGAACACGAAACTTGAAAATTGAAGTATAAATTTATAGAAGGATTGGCTATGTGATCGTCTAAGTGGTAGGACCCAATTGTGTAACGTAGACCGCAGGTTCTTTAAGAGAAAGACTGAAACACCGTTCTAGTAATGAAAATAGTATCCTCTACCCCTATGTGCTTTTTATTTTTTCTAAAAAATTAAAAAGGCGGGAAGCTCCACCCAGCGCTTCCCACGGTACGTGTCCATACCGAGGCTAACTTAGCGCACATCCCCCGTAGGAGTAGAGGTGTGAAATCATACATGGTATAACCATTAAATTATCGTTGCAGCCGAAGCTGAAGACCGAAGTCTTAATATGTAGTTTCAGGAACAAATCCTTGTGCGTGCATAGCACAAACACTCAGCCTTAGGCCAAAGAGTGTGACATCCGTTCGCACAGACACAGCCATGACATTGTCAAGAGAGCACGCCTCGTGTTAAGCACACTCCGAAGAGCAGGACGCAATAAAACCCACTGAACCATTTGTGTTGTAGGTAATAATTATTATGTACCAATGGAACAGCCTTGGAATTCACCAAGAGGGCACGCCCCATGCTTAACACACTCCGAAGAGCAAGACGCAATAAGCCCCACTGCATCCATGTAACTTCAGTCGTAGATTATAAATGATATATTTCGGTTTTCAAGCCGGCGTCCACACCATACATGATCAAGGATTCATAAACAGGTTAAATGTATAGGTATATTATCAGTTCAAGTACGAAGAAATATAGTTTATAGTTTATTTGATCGATTAACGATAGAATAAGTGTGAGTTATATTATTTATGTAATATTCAGTATCGCAGCTTTTTAGGAATTTAGTCGCGAACCAAATATGATTCCATGAGTTGTTACCAGTCGCGTAGGTGAAGTATCACTGTCGCCTTCACGTAATCAGCGTCCGACTCCCCAGTGTCAATTTAAATAAAACAACAATTGCCTTCTTTCGCAGTTTTTCGACTCTGACAGACAGCTCGGGGTAAGGACCTTTACCCTTCTACACTGTGTATTCTGCTGTCGTCGTTCAAGTCGCTCGGTACTGAACTCAAATTCGTATTTGACCCAAACAAACGGATCGAAACGTTAGGCGAGAGATGTTCAAACCGTCTGTGAGCTCAGCCGATGTAACTTGAAGCCACTAACGAATGTTAACGATAAACATTCTGAGAGATCAGTAGGTTTTAAGCTTCCGATCCCCGGGCATGCCTCCATTTCATCTCCTTGTCTCCACTTTACTTTACTCAGGCGAGGACTTTTTACCTGTATTGTATAGCAGCAGTATAAGCAATCAAACATAAGAAGCAACATCCATCGCTAAATCAAGCAAAAGAGTCGCATTCCAATATTCAGGTCACTACAACACTACCACCTTTTATTAGCCATCAGAAAGGTACATAATTCCTCTCATAATATAATGTATTCACCCAATAATACATTGCATTTTGACGTGACAACGTCTTATAAATTGGTTTGCCGGGTGACACTTCAAGAAACTGCGTTACGCTCCGCTCACGTTATGCGCTCACAATGAGAGCGAGTGAGAGGCACGCGCCCGCCTAAGAGCGAGAGAGACAGACATAAAATCATTGTCACGTAAAACTTTCGCCCGTATACCGACTTTACAGGCAACCAGTTTTTATATAAATCTATCGCATTTTGCATATGCCCACTTCATACGCTTTCTTTATATTTGGTGGCACCGCGACGCTCGCCGCTGCCTATGTATGTCTACGTAAACTTATGCTGTCCCGGGTGTTCTAGTAATGAAATTTATTTTATTTTCGAATTTAGGTTTTTAACTACATAAATGTGTTAAGCCCGTCTTTAGAAAGTCTACAAAAATATTAAAGACCTCCACCGCCACGATCCTGGCTAACTTTTTCTAAGTCCTCGATCTTCCACGATCCTATTTAATTATTATTTTGATAATTATGTTAGTTTTATATAACAATTTTATTTTATATATATTTTTTTTTTTTCTTTTTTTTTATTATTATTAAATTTTATATTATGAAGGACGAAGATGGCTTGGTAGACGGGTAGGCTTGGCAGATGGGTACAGTACAAATTTCATTAAAAGTTAACAAACGCTTGAAATATTCACAGAATATTTAGTTATATGGTCACTTTAAAAATAAATTGTATTAAAATAAAACAATCATTTAAGGGAGCCCCCCCATACCACTAACGTGATTTTTTTTGCCGTTTTCATAGATAATGGTACAGAACCATTCGTGCGCGAGTCCGACTCGCACCTGGCCGATTTTTTGTGATATAAATTTGGTTTGAATATCAGCAACAGAACCCCATAGCAAAATACCATATGACATGACACTGTGGAAATAAGCAAAGTAAACATGTCTTGCTGTGGTTATGTCAGTCTATTGCCTGATTATTCTCACCGCAAAAGCAGCAGAACTAAGTTTACCTGCTAGTACTGTAATTTGTGGACCCCACTGCAATTTGAGTCAATAGTTATTCCTAAGAAGACAGTTTTATCAACTAATTCTAATTTTTCATTATTTAATACCAGATTTCTATTAATTTGGATTACATTAGGTAGTAAAAGCTTAATGCATTTTGTTTTATTAGCATTAAGTACAAGTAAACCAGTTTTTTGTAAGGTGTCTATTTATGTCGTTCGAATTGTCGTGTTTCCTGTTCACTTCAAACAATAATGAAGCGTCATCTGCAAATAATATTATCTCTGTAAACTTTTGCGCCATAAAGGGTAAGTTATTTATATATACTAAAAACAAGAAAGGCCCTAATATTGACCCTTGGGGTACACCTAGTTTCACTAGAGATCCCCGAGATTGAGCACTATTTATTACCACTTTTAAAATTATATTGCTTAAGTATGATTCTACAAGTTTAAGGGATTTATTTCTAACACCATAATATTTTAGTTTAGCTAACAACGTCTGATGATCGACACAAACGCCTTCGATAAGTCGCAAAAACGCCAACTACATCCTGGGAACTCTCCCATGCCACGAGAATGTGCTTCATGAGCAAGGCTCCATCATCAGTAGTTGAGCGTCCCCTGGTAAAATCGAATTGTCGATCATGTAAAAGTAAGTAAGTATACAAAAATGTGAAAGCAATTGATTTAGCAAGATTTTTTCAAATATTTTACTAAAGACAGGTAGAACAGATATTGGTCTAAAATTTGAGGGATCTTCTTAGTTATCAGATTTAAAAAGAGGTACCAATTAACTGCATTTCATAAGGTCTGAAAATACACCATTATCAATGCATACATTAAATGTATCAGCAAGATAGGGAGCAATAACTATAATGATTATTTTTCAGATTAAGTATTTTAAATGTTTTGATAATTATTTGGGGATCGTGTTTAAATTTAAAGTTAATTTTTCTGCTTATGTGATTAGAGTTTGTAACATGAGAGATCAAATACTTATTCATTTTACTTAAATTACTTCGGGCGTGCGGGAACCACACAGTCAGCGGGTGGGCCTATGATGACGGCTAACGCAAACTCGACTGGACAGCGCAGAGCAGTGGACAGGATGACGTCTGAGGATCCTCAAAGCGGAATCCTGAAGCGAGCTGGTGACACCACAAGGTCAACCCAACCAATCGCGACCGCAACAAACAAACAAACTAACAAACGCGGTACGCGCTGTACAGCGAATCGACCTAAACAATAAGGACATCCCGCACCGCCTTCAAAGACGAAGAGGGAGCGCCCCGATGAAACTTTGTCGCCAAGGCACGGACCAAAACGCGCTAAGCTGGATACGACACCGAGGAAGACAACAACTAGCTATGTAGAAGCGAGTAAAACGCACCTGCTCATAGCTATTGCTGCCACTCATGCCACTGACCTGACGGTAGAGCAAGCACAGCAGCTCGAACTCTCCATCAAAGAGAGAATTATAGAAGCAGCGCTTGCTACACCGACAGACAACGAGCCACCATTCGCACCCGCATTTAGAGGGAAACCTATCGTAGCAGAAAGCGTACTAAAAAAATTTCGGGTCCCTATCAGATAAGCACGATCCAAACCAACCTCCAAGCAAGCGTCAGGGGCATTCATTTCTAAATACACGGGTGCGCGACCCCGGCCTCCCGAGCTACTACTGATTCTCCCCATTTCCTTCCAACAGTAGTATCCCCGCCCTATTTCGACGTATCCCACTCATTATACAATTTCCATTAAAAAAAAATCATCACATCCTAACCCTACTCCTTGCTCCTTTCTAGTATCCGATAGGGGATGTTGGGTAGCAGCAGGTTTACGCGCCGACTTCGACACACTCAGACGACGTAGTGGAGGAGATGTATGAGGACGTTTCTAAAGCTATACACTCCTCCAAAAAACACTATAACGTCATGATGGGGGACTTCAACGCGAAACTAGGCAAACGAAGTGGTAATGAGCTGAGAGTGGGGCAATTTGGATATGGACAACGGAACTCCGGAGGGCAGATGCTGGCCGACTTCATGGAAAAGGAAGATGATGATTATGATGATTTTCTTTTTCAAGAAGCGCCCCCACAAAAAGTGGACCTGGATGAGTCCGGATGGTTGCACGAAGAATGAGATTGACTTTATCATCTCGACGGAAAAGCAAGTGTTTAATGATGTCTCTGTGAGCCACGCGGTCAAATCCGGGAGTGATCATCGTATGGTAAGAGGCACATTGAACCTCAACATAAGGCTTGATAGGTCTCGACTGATAAAGTCCACGCTTCGACCCACAACCATCCAAATCCAGAACCCAGAAAACTTTCAGTTCCAACTCAAAAATCGCTTTGAATGCTTAAACGAAGACGCATCAGTGGACAATACCAACCACATGTTTGTGGAAACTGTCCATACGGTTGGGTCTTAGTTCTTTAAAACCCACCGTACAAAAAGAACAAAAAGACTTTCGGACCAGACTCTAAGACTTATGGACGAGAGACGAAACCTTGGGCTACAGTCTTCGGATGATGCAGTATCATATCGGTGGCTTAATAGACAGATTTCAAAATCACTTGCACGCGACAAACGCCACTTTAATACATTGCGTATTGAGGAGGCAATAGAACGGAACAAAGTTTCTAAAGTGTTTGCGAGAGATCTGGCTATTGGGCGAAGTCACCTGGCAAGGCTGAAAACGGAGGACGGCACCATTGTTTCGTCTGGACCAGAAGTCTTGTAGGAGATCGAGAAATTCTAGGGACAGTTATACACGTCGACATCGAAACCAGTTGGCAGTCCAGCTAAAGACCCTAGAGCTAGACTGACTTGACACTAAACCGAGCACATCCCGGACGTCAGCTTGTACGATATTAGTATGGCTCTCAAACAGCTTAAGAACAATAAGGTACCGGGTGATGATGGAGTTACGACTGAGCTTCTGAAAGCGGGTGAGCTTCAGAAGCTCTTTAACACCGTCATACTCGAAGGTACTTCGCCGCAAGCATGGCACAGAGGCGTGGTTGTGCTTTTCTTCAAAAAAGAAGACAATACGCTTCTCAAGAATTACAAACCCATCACGCTTGTGAGTCATGTTTATAAGCTGTTTTCGAGAGTAATTGCGAACCGTCTCGCTCCCAAGTTTGACGACTTCCAGCCTCCTGAACAAACCAGTTTCCGAAGAGGCTATAGAACCGTAGACCACATATATACGCTGCGGCAGATTATACAGAAGTCAGAAGAGTATAATCGGCATCTTTGCTTAGCGTTTGTGGACTATGAGAAAGCCTTTGATTCGGTAGAAACATGGGCAGTGCTACAGGCTCTACAGAGATGCCGTATTGATCATCGGTATATCGAGGTGCTAAAATGCTAGTACGATAACGCCACCATGTCAGTCCGTCTCCAGGATCAGAACTCGAAACCAATCCAACTGCAGAGAGGTGTGAGACAGGGAGATGTCATATCTCCGAAACTGTTCACAAATGCGTTGGAAGATGTCTTTAAGCTTCTGGACTTGGACGGGCTTGACATCAATGTTAATGGGGACCTTCGGCTGGCCGACGATATTGTGGTCATGACAGAATCGATGGAGGACCTTAGCACAATGCTCGAAAGCCTCAGTAGAGCTTCTTAACGAGTGGGCCTCAAGATGAACATGGATAAGAGGAAAATCATGTCGAATGGCCATGTATCACCCACTCCAATAACTGTTGGGAACTCTACACTCGAAGTTGTTGACAAATACGTATACCTGGAACAAACTGTTCAATTAGGTAGGTTCAATTTTGAGAAAGAGGTTAATCGCCGAATCCAACTCGGTTGGGCAGAGTTCGCAAAACTGCGTACAATTTTCTCGTCCTTAATACCTCAGTGCTTGAAGGCAAAAGTCTTCAACCAGTGTGTGTTGCCAGTGATGACTTACGGTACTGAGACGTGGCTGCTAACTTTGGGCCTTATACGAAAGATCAAGGTCGCTCAGCGGGCGATGGAAAGAGCTATGCTCGGAGTTTCTCCTACGTGATCGAATCAGGAATGAGAAAATTTGTAGGAGAAGTAAAGTCGCCGATATAGCTCACCGAATCGCAAAGCTAAAGTGGCAATGGGCAGGCCCCATAGCTCGAAGAACCGATGGCCGATGGGGGAAGAAGTTTCTCGAGTGGCGACCAAGAACTGGAAAGCGCAGTGTGGGACGGCCCCCCGCTAGATGGACAGATGACCTTGAAAAGGTAGCAGGGAGCTGTTGGTTGCAGGCGGCATAGAGTCGCACGCTGTGGAGAAAGTTAGGTGAGGCCTATGTCCAGAAGTGGACATAAATGGGCTGATATGATGAAACCAACCTCCAGCACAAGCAAATTGCAGTGGCTACCCTGCGCAGACTGCAGGAGGTTGACCAGAAGACCATAGCCTTAATCCAGGAGCCGTGGATTAGAGGAAATAACATATAGGGTCTTAACGACATTGGGGTAAGTTGCTACACAAAATCTCAGTTGGACAACCGAGAACATGCATATACATCCCAGATCAATACCAGCCTTGCTACTAACCGATTTCTGTTCCAGACACTTGACACAGTAATGCATAAACAACCACTAGTGCTAGCCTCGGTCTACATGCCCAGAGATGAGGTAATACCGTCTAAAGAGCTGACTGAACCAGTGCAACACTACGAGGACCACTGCTAGGACATTATAATATCAGCTGATGCAAATGCTCACCACCCTCTATGGGAGAGTCTAACAGCGAACCAAAGAGTTGAATCTTTAACAGAGTATTTATTCTCAACTAACCTATTTATAATCAATACTGGCTCGGAGCCCACTTTTGTAAGTTCCATATACCAGAACATAGTAGATGTAACTCTCGCATCCGCGGTTGTGTCAAATTGGGACGTCTCGGCTGAGCCATCCTTTGCAGACCACAGGAGAATTTGCAATACAATATAAGTGCATGAGAAGGACCAGCAACCAAAACGTAACCCTCGTAAGACGGACGTTGCGAGGTACATGACCCTTCTTCAACATTAGGTAGATATAATCACCTTTAAAGACATGACCAACAGCACTGACAATACAGAACACAATATAGACACACTAACCAAGTGTATCCAACACAGCTACCAGCAGGCCTGCACCCCTACAACACCAATAATAGGGGGAAAGCGCCAGAATTAGAGGAACTTAAACTCAATCTGAAAAGACTCTTCAATAGAGTCAAAAACACTTAAGCTAAAGAAGACTGGGAACGATACAAACAAGCCCAGTATCATTACAAGAAACTCATAAGATATTGCAAAGGCGAACAGTGGCGGCAGTTCAGTGACAACATCAATTCCACCAATGAAGCAGCTAGAGTGAAAAAGATACTATTACAGGATAATAACAGAACTTTGAGCTCAATAAAAAAACAGGATGGTACATATGCGACCTCTGATAGCGAGATAAGCGAGGTGATTATCGAAACACACTTTCCAGGATGTGTAGTCACTGACAACGTAAACTGGGAAAATATAGAACACAAAGAACCAACCCCCACAGACTGAAACAAAGCCGAATCCATGGTCACTGCATACCGAGTTGGGTGGGCAATTGAAAGCTTCCAACCCTTCAAATCTGCTGGCCTGGACAACATATTCCCAGTTTTGTTGAAATGGGGACAAACAACACATGTGCCACGTCTTATCTAGTTGAAATATATAGAGCTTCCATAGCTCACAACTACATACCTCGCCAGTGGAGAGAAGTCAAGGTTATATTCTTGCCAAAACCAGGTAAATCTGACTACACACAGGCGAAATCTTACAGGCCAATTAGTCTGACCTCCTTCATGCTGAAGACTTTAGAGAGGCTAACCGATAAATATCTAAGGGAAGGTGCACTAACGCGCATGCCATTGCACCGCCAACAACATGCTTATAGGAAGGGCAGATCAACAGCATCAGCCCTACACGCTGAGGTAAGAGCTAAAGAAACTGCCTTCTCTGATAAGTTAATGACACTAGGCGCTTTTATTGACATAGAAGGAGCGTTCGAAAAACGAAATTCCACAGCATCAGTCCCTCTCTTAGTAGATTTGGAGTTGAAAAAACCATTAGTGGGTGAATTGATCAACTTCTGAAATTAAGAGCAGTACAATTCACAGTTAACACCACAACAGCGACCTGTTGAAACGTCTTAACGACAAAGTTGTTGTCGACGTCAACGACGAGTGTTCTCCCATGACCTGTACATCAACATATCAATGACCTTGGGTGCACTCAACACCATCTTCCAGGCAGAATGTGTTGGGATTACCCGAGCTGCTACAGCGGTCCTGTCTAGAGACATAAGCGATGCATCGATACGCAAAGAGAGGATAGGGCACTAAAATATTGGGACCCGAACCAATCGTACTGATACTTTTTACACAACTCAAAACGTGGTTACGTGACAAAACCTAACAACTACACAACAAACAGTGGGCAGAGCAATCGGACTGCAGACAAACCAAGAATGTTCTCAAATCCTTGGACGGTAGTCTGTCGCACAAGCTGTTACAAATAGATAGAAAAAATCTACGCTACATAGTTGGTATAATAACAGGTCACTGCCCGCTGAACAAACACTTTTTCAATATCGGCGTTACCGACAGTCCTCTATGCAGGGGCTGCATGGAAGCCGAGGAGACACCTTCTCACTTGGTTCTACATAGCAAAAGCGTGAGCGACCAACGGACAAGGCTCCTTAAGAATCCACAAACCATGAGATAGACGCTGAATAACATCAGATGCCGTCTTGATTTCTGGACGGAGCTGGGATGGTATGAGTAACCAATGGAACGAACCGGTTACCTACGTTCGATAGCCCTATTATGAGGCTAATTTCGGAAAACATAAGTCCAACTAACTAACTAACTTCTTGTCCAATCCTGACTTATGTACTTCTTATAGTTTGGTTCTGGATTTGCCTTTTTAATAGTTGTGTGAGGTTATGTAGCTTTTTTTGTCTTGCGGAGATTTTTCGGATATAAGTTGTATGTTCTCTCTAGGATATTTATTATATTTTTATATTTATTATTTTTTATAATGGCCCTTTTTTAATTTAATTCCAAGCAGTCCGCTCAATAAACGTAACATTTTTTTCTAAATCTAAGCCTAACTGCTCTCGAGTTTTAAATTATACTTTGAGCACTACTTTTTATCTGTTTCTATTTTTAAAACTTTCACAGTCTGTATAATTGTTTCCTAGGGTAAGTTTATGGTTCGTTTGTAATACTTTCCTACTAATTTCTAAATAATTATATAGTAGAGTGGTCGGAGTTTATAATCATCTCTGTTTTTTGAAGATGTATTTAGATGATAGATTTTTGTAAATATAAAAGTCTATTAAATCAGGATTTTCAAAGGACCAGTTGGCTAATAGGAAGGTGATTTTTTCGACGCCACGTTACATTTTATTTCTTGTATGGCACTCATAAGGTCCCCTCCTTTTGTGTTCCTTAGCCCCAATACGTATTCTTGGCATTGAAATCACCTCTTAATATAAATCGTTCGCCAATCGATTTAAAAAGACGCGTATAAGAATCTTTTCATACCTTAATTGGATGTACGGCTCTTCATATTCAAAAGTTTCGTGATGTTTGATATTTTTTTTACAATTACAGCACTGCCGCTATTACCTTTATTTTCTGTGTGTAATGCATGCTATAAAGATGATCGTAAGGGTGTGTTTAATATGAGTCACATCAATATTTTCTATATCTTGCAGATCGTTCTGATAATTTTGTAGCCCATTAAAGTTCCAAGCCAACTTAAGTTTATCAATCATTTTTTAAGCTTAGGTATAGCCGTTTTAGCGCTGTTATCTATTCTTTTAAGACGCTCATCAAATGCTGTCATGAGCATCAAAATTTCGTCCAGATTATTGTCTTTTGGTTTGCTCTGTTCATTGTGTTGAGTTGATAGTTACTTCTGCGCAAGAAGCATTTTTGTTTGTATTTGCAAAAATCTTCAAGCACCGGTTAGTCCGGTTAATAGCTGGCTGTTTAACACTGGTATCTGGTAGTTGCCGAGTGACTGATTGTTTTTTGACGGTCTTGTTTCTTTATTTTTGCATTTCTTTGGCTATCATGCAGCCTCTATAGTTGGCTGGATGAGCTTTTCCACAGTATACATATTTTGGTTTCTCTTCTGCAGGTTTGCTATAGTCTGGGGTTAGATGCTTTTCTGTGCATTTAACACACCTTGGATTTTTTGCGCAGTAATTTTGTGTGTGTCCGTATACCTGACATCTCTTAGACTAGGATATAAGCTTTGAAGATCTGAGAGGTTGTATCGCAGCGAAGTATTAATTTTATATCGAATACCTTGCTGATTTCCTTGTCATTTTTAAAGGTCAGCATGATTAATTTGTTCATCGCATACTGGATTTTGCAACTTTTATTTCTTAGGTCTTCAATTATTCTCTCAGCCTTGCAGATAAAAGGCAATTTTTTAGCCGTTAATCTAATTGGCCTATTTTAATTATTTTCGTATGAGTGCCATAGACAGTTGTTTTCGGTCAACGTCTTAGTTATAGCTCTATATGTTTCGTTATTTGAGGAATTTATGTTGACGCTATCACTATTTTACATTTTTATAGTGAAGGTCCCATCAGCTAAATCAATTTTTAGATATTTATAAATAATAATAATGGTCCACTTGTACCCATCTGCCAAGCCTACCCGTTTACCAAGCCATCTTCGTCCTTCATAATATAAAATTTAATAATAAAAAAAAAAAAGAAAAAAAAAATATATAAAATAAAATTGTTATATAAAACTAACATAATTATCAAAATAATAATTAAATAGGATCGTGGAAGATCGAGGACTTAGAAAAAGTTAGCCAGGATCATGGCGGTGGAGGTCTTTAACATTTTTGTAGACTTTCTAAAGACGGGCTTAACACATTTATGTAGTTAAAAACCTAAATTCGATAATAAAATAAATTTCATTACTAGAACACCCGGGACAGCATAAGTTTACGTAGACATACATAGGCAGCGGCGAGCGTCGCGGTGCCACCAAATATAAAGAAAGCGTATGAAGTGGGCATATGCAAAATGCGATAGATTTATATAAAAACTGGTTGCCTGTAAAGTCGGTATACGGGCGAAAGTTTTACGTGACAATGATTTTATGTCTGTCTCTCTCGCTCTTAGGCGGGCGCGTGCCTCTCACTCGCTCTCATTGTGAGCGCATAACGTGAGCGGAGCGTAACGCAGTTTCTTGAAGTGTCACCCGGCAAACCAATTTATAAGACGTTGTCACGTCAAAATGCAATGTATTATTGGGTGAATACATTATATTATGAGAGGAATTATGTACCTTTCTGATGGCTAATAAAAGGTGGTAGTGTTGTAGTGACCTGAATATTGGAATGCGACTCTTTTGCTTGATTTAGCGATGGATGTTGCTTCTTATGTTTGATTGCTTATACTGCTGCTATACAATACAGGTAAAAAGTCCTCGCCTGAGTAAAGTAAAGTGGAGACAAGGAGATGAAATGGAGGCATGCCCGGGGATCGGAAGCTTAAAACCTACTGATCTCTCAGAATGTTTATCGTTAACATTCGTTAGTGGCTTCAAGTTACATCGGCTGAGCTCACAGACGGTTTGAACATCTCTCGCCTAACGTTTCGATCCGTTTGTTTGGGTCAAATACGAATGTAAGTTCAGTGCCGAGCGACTTGAACGACGACTACAGATTACACAGTGTAGAAGGGTAAAGGTCCTTGCCCCGAGCTGTGTGTCAGAGTCGAAAAACTGCGAAAGAAGGCAATTATTGTTTTATTAAAATTGACACGTAAACCGTTGCCATGTTGCGGGGAGTCGGACGCTGATTACGCGAAGGCGACAGTGATACTTCACCTACGCGACTGGTGACACCAAATAGGGAGAAGTCTTGTAGCGATTTGAATATTGGAATGCGACTCCTTTGCTTGTATTAGTGATAGACGTTGCTTCTGAGGTTTGATCGTTTATAATGCTTCTATATAACACAGGTAAAAAGGCCTCGCCAGAGTAAAGTAAAGAGGAGACAAGGAGATGAAATAGAGGCATGCCCGGGGATCGGAAGCTTAAAACCTACTGATCTCTCAGAATGTTTATCGTTAACATTCGTTAGTGGCTTCAAGTTACATCGGCTGAGCTCACAGACGGTTTGAACATCTCTCGCCTAACGTTTCGATCCGTTTGTTTGGGTCAAATACGAATGTGAGTTCAGTGCCGAGAGACTTGAACGACGACAACAGATCACACAGCGACACACACGCGACTGGTAACAACTCATGGAATCATATTTGGTTCGCGACTAAATTCCTAAAAAGCTGCGATACTGAATATTACATAAATAATATAACTCACACTTATTCTATCGTTAATCGATCAAATAAACTATAAACTATATTTCTTCGTACTTGAACTGATAAAATACCTATACATTTAACCTGTTTATGAATCCTTGATCATGTATGGTGTGGACGCCGGCTTGGAAACCGAAATATATCATTTATAATCTACGACTGAAGTTACATGGATGCAGTGGGGATTATTGCGTCTTGCTCTTCGGAATGTGTTGAGCATGGGCACTGCCCTCTTGGTGAATTCCAAGGCTGTTCCATTGGTACATAATAATTATTACCTACTACACAAATGGTTCAGTGGGGTTTATTGCGTCCTGCTCTTCGGAGTGTGCTTAACAAGAGGCGTGCTCTCTTGACAATGTCATGGCTGTGTCTGTGCAAACGGATGTCACACTCTTTGGCCTAAGGCTGAGTGTTTGTGCTATGCACGCACAAGGATTTGTTCCTGAAACTACATACTTTAGACTTCGGTCTTCAGCTTCGGCTGCAACGATAATTTAATGGTTATACCATTTATGATTTCACACCTCTACTCCTTCGGGGGATGTGCGCTAAGTTAGCCTCGGTATGGACACGTACCGTGGGAAGCGCTGGGTGGAGTTTCCCGCCTTTTTATTTTTTTAGAAAAATAAAAAGCGCATAGGGGTAGATGATACTATTTTCATTACTAGAACGGTGTTTCAGTTTTTCTCTTAAAGAACCTGCGGTCTACGTTACACAATTGGGTCCTACCACTCAGACGATCACATAGCCAATCCTTCTATAAATTTATACTTCAATTTTCAAGTTTCGTGTTTATATTGTCTTATAATCTTTTCTTTCCATGCTGGTTAGTTAGGTAGGTACGTTAAGGGTAGCTAGTATATGTGTTCTTGGGGGGGGGTTAGTTACACACTCTATCCACTTTAATAGAAATTGGAGGGGAAACTTTCTTTTTTTTTTTATTGAATGTTTTTGCTGATATTGTGGTGAGAGTGTGGGTGAGGTGTTAATTGAATTTACTTACCAAAGGGACTTAACTATGTACCATGTCAACAAGAAAAAGTAATCTATCTAAGTAGTTTGGATTCGAAAAGATTTTAATCACATTAAGCGATCGACTAACACTATCAAACTATATTTTTGAGTATTTATAGTTTATTTCACGTCTGAATTAATAGATTTTAAGTGTTTACTAAGGGGATGAGACATTCATAGAGACCAAAACATAAAATTGTTTTTAAAATTATTAATGTTTGAGATATTTGTGTATAGAAAAATATGTCTGCTTTTTTAATAATTAATGCATAATCATTAAATAACGTAAATAACTTACATGCATGATGCATTTTGAAACACTGAATCGCTTTAAAAATTTAATACAGGCAGTAGAAAAAACACTTTTTTCTAAAATTTATTTCTTTAACTGATTGTTGACGAATTCAACTTTATAGACCATCGACTATCACCTCCATGCCAGTTTTTAAGTAGACAATATTAATTGTCTAGCTAGATAATGTAAAAGAATTTACTTACTTCAAGAAACATTAAAAAAAAATTTATCTAAGTTATACGAATTCAATTTTTTTATTTACACCAAGCGATTGACTAACACTTTTATTATATTTTTGAGTAATTCCATTTAATTTTTCGTTTGGAATAATAAATTTTAAGTACTTACTAAGGGGAAAAAACATTCATATAAACCAAAACAACAGCCTTCAAAAACCTAGGCTTTGTGTTGCGTACCTACATGTCAACCTTTCAATAACCTAGCACGCATTAAACAGCTGTACCTACTACGCTGATGTCTGCAGCACTGTAGAATATGGTAGTAACGTGTGGTGTCCACAATATCATGTATATATAGATAAGATAGAACGATTGCAAAAGAAGTATTTAAAGTTTTTAGATCTCAAAAAAAAAATGTACTTCTTGACACTTACAAGGACAGATGTATACACTAGAAATTACTAACATTATCTGAACGTAGGAAAATGTTGGATCAAATGCTACTTTATGACCTCAGTCACGGACGCCTGCGCCCAGACAACTCAAACTTACATGCTCAAATCAAATTTTCTACACTCATCCATCACAAGACATACACAATTATGTTCTATTACTTTTAGTCTTATAATAGAATTTTCTGACAAAGATCTATTCATCCATAGAAAACAATTATTTAAAAGACGAGTCTCTGACAAACTTTATAATAATTTAAAATATACTAGTTTTGAATAACACACACACACACTTATAGGTATACATACACCTATAATCTTTTACTAAAATTTAAATAATAGACAACAAAACAAATATATTTATGTATTACTTATTTTTGTCACATTGTATATGTGGACTTTTTTCTATCTTCGATTTATCTATGTTAAATGTTTATTTTTATAATTTTTTTTTTTAATTATTATATTTAGCAATTTATCTCATATAATATTGTTACCACTCCTATTTGTGTACTCTGTATAAGTACTCTAGGGAAACCTTTAATTGGCTTGTGTTAAAATAATTGTATAATATTTTAATCCTCAATGATAACCTCAATTATATATTTGTGAATAAAGTAAAATAAAGAAAATAAAATAAAAAAATATCCATATAGCGCCTACACCGGATGTTGTTGGGAATTCTCTGGAAATTGTTGACAAATGTACGTACATAACAAAATAGTGCAGTTACGTAAGTCTTACTTTGAGAAAGAGGTTAATCGAAGAATCCAGCTCGGCTGGGCAGCGTTCGGGAAATTACGTAACATCTTATATACGTCCAAAATACACAATGGCTTAGGATGAAAATTAAATAAGCTAAGTGTCCATCAGCGAGCTGAGGAGTTATGGAAAAAACTTTGATCAATGTTTGTTTGCGTGATAAAAACCGGAATGAGGAGATTCATCCAAGAACAAAAGTTACCGAAATAGCTCAAATAGTAAGAAACTAAAATGACAATGAACAGGCTACATCGCTCGTTGGACCCATAACCGTTGGGTAGGAAGGCTTTAGAGTGGCGACCACGGATTGGAAGACGCAACGTGAGTCCAGGTAGGTAGACGACTTGATTAGAGCCGCAGGAAAGCCGATAGGCGCGGGTGGCTCAGGACCGGCCGTTGTGGAGACATACGAGGTGAGTACGTTTACCAGTGTTCTGGCCATAATCGTAAGCGTTTGTAGTAACCTAACTCGTTTATTTTGACGACGCTTTTGCGTATCCCGTATCCACTACTAATCTATAGTATCTTGCTTTTATTAAATGTAAGCTCAATGCCGAAAAATGTTTAACTCGAAAGTACTATTTCATGATGTTTGTGTAAGCTATGTTTGGCTATATACTTTTAGTATTCTACGAATTTAAAATTTCAAGCCAGTGACAAAATACATGAACTGAGCAGGTATATATACATACATAAATACAAGGAATTTTAATCACCCTCATTTTTTGTTGCCATTTAAAAATAACATAAATAAGAGACAATAATATCTGATTTAACTTTTTCTGCTGGTTCAATTAATTTAAACAATTTGTAGCCACTTACTGCACGGAGCAGGTGTGCCGAGTTTGAAGCTGCTTAAACACAAATAATTAGGTTTGCTAAAATTTTAAGAAGCCTTTGGGCCGAAAAGCGGGCGTACTTAGAAATGCATTCAACAATTCACACACTCACACAAAAACACGTAGTTACTAACACACACAAACACACACCATCATAAAAACATGAACAACATACCAAAATCGGCAAATATGGAAGTGAATCTTAAACAACCTGAAAGTGAAAGAAATATAGTCTACCTATAGGTTAGATATTTTTGTTAGGTAGTGCGTAACACAGAACGGGCGCAACGTATACAGAAAAAAGTATTTGATAGAAAGGCTAGTCTGTAACAGCTAGAAGTACTTAACGTAGTATTACTACATTATAATAAGCGTAGGTTAGGTTTTTATTATTATAATAAGCGTAGGTTAGGTTTTTATTATTATAATAAGCGTAGGTTAGGTTTTTATTACAAGTTAAGAAAGATTTTAAAGGTCCTTATGTAATTACAAGGATGTTTCGTAATAAAAATGCAATATTACAAAACAGAATTTAGGAATAGAGAATAGTTATAGTAAAATAAGATATTTTTTTCTATATATTAGATATGACTGATGGAGTTTGAAGAATTTTTTAAGCAATTAAGTACTGCTATCTAAACAGTTTG
This sequence comes from Apoda limacodes, assembly GCA_946406115.1. Lineage (NCBI taxonomy): Eukaryota > Metazoa > Arthropoda > Insecta > Lepidoptera > Limacodidae > Apoda > Apoda limacodes. The sequence goes on along the minus strand of OX291555.1, from coordinate 27,848,023 downwards.
AAATGTTTATATTAAAATCCCCAGAAAGGATAATGAAATTGGCAGTAAGAAAAAAGGCAACAGAGTTAGTTATTGCATCCAAAAACCTGTTGATGTCCAGCCATGGTGGTCGATATGCAGTACCTGTTACAAATTACCCATATACATTATTACAAATTACCCATATACAATATTACAAATTACCAATATACATTATTACAAATTACCCATATACAATATTACAAATTACCCATATACATTAACTGATATCCACATCTGTTCTACAATTTCACTAACGAATGAGTATGTACTGCAGCGTGCGGGGGCGTAAAGAAGCTGCTTCTACCTATTTCTTATTAGGTATCGGGAATCTCTGCTAATCATAACACGGTATTGGGAGATCTTTTCTATATTATGCTCTTTTAAATTGCCACAAGAATAAAAATCATTTAGGCACAACTTCTACCTAGGAGAATTAGTATACAAACATAACTTAGCTGATGTACTTCGACGATTATTAGGTCATCCTTCCATGGTCCTCGGGTCGTCTTTCCATTACAATTGGTAACTTCTACATTTAGTAATGGTGGCGATGCGTTATTAATATTGGATACAGGAGTATCTATTCCCAAGTCTACTGGCAATGTTAAACCATTCTACATATTCTAGGGCTCCCTGATAGAGACAGGAATCGGCCCTCTAAACCAATATAGACTTGTCCGATCTATATTTTTCACTGGAATGTCAATCAATATAAAAATAATGACAAACTGTAAATTCCGATTGTTTTAAAAAACACACTAACACCATCTATTATATTTTCATAAAAACACTACGAAGTATTTGCTGCGTAAAAGCGTTCGCTAGCATATTTACTTCCTTTATACTTAACAAGAGGTCGTAACCTTTACATATTTCCTACCGATCGGCCAGAAAATTATAGCATCTTGTTGCGTATAATTTTCTATTCGCTACCTATAAACTACCCATCGAAATTACAAATAGCGGGAAATCTACATTACCCTACTGATTTTAACCTAAAACCGGGACACTTCGTCACGCGATGCCAAACCATATGCAAATGGTAAATTAACTAAATCAGAATCCATTTAGGATTTTTAGTTAATTTTCCTCCAGATAAACCACGGTAAGGATCCAAAGACATGGCACTACCTACCTCCTTATCGGACACTAACTTGTTTCAATGTTGGGCAACTTCCCTGCAAATTTATTCGTTAATAACGCCAACACAAAACAGTTTTAAGTTTTTGACTTTTGAAGTCACACTTTAAAAATATTATACACTATAATACCCTTTCAACCTACCTTAATTATATTATCACCAATTCAATATAGCAAAACAAAAGCTAATCACAATTGAACCTATACCTTACTTTACTTTACACATCTTTTAGTTTTTTTTTTTCATAAAACAAAATCTCTCGTCCTCCTAACTTCCATTTACATTTATCGCTTTTAATTCATAGACATAGACATAGACAAACATATATTCAACATCATTTCGCTCACAAAGTTAAAAACATATATTTAAAAATAGCTAAATTACATAAAATAAAAATTACAAACGAAAAAGACAAAAAGATAAAGGAATTGTTCTGTAAGTAGGCATATTGTGAGCGCTGTGATGTTGAAATGGGCACCAGCTCAGCGTGTGCCGCGACACGAGTGCCACAGCGCTGATTTTCAGCGAAGCCCAAGGTAGGAATCTGTACCTGCGCAAGTAACACGGTCGTGGTGTCGCTGTTACCTATAATTAAAAACGATTTCACTACTGATTTTAGTGAAATTATACCCTTAATAATATGTTATATGTAGGTACCTACATATACTAAGATAATACACTAATGAAGCTAATAAATTAAATATAAATAAATCAATAAATTAAATTAAATATTGCACTTTCTATTTATCTATCCCTATTCAATTAAAGCGTGTTGAGAATATCTTGGCCACCTGGCGCTGTTCTCGTGTTTCTTTTGATACAGTAAAAAATGTTTCTTTAGTTGTAACTTAAAGGTGGTTACTGTATTAAGTGCGCGAATGGGTGGGGGCAAGTTATTCCAACATTTGGTGGCCGCATACCAATTCAAGTTAAAAACTGTAATACAGCACAATAACTTATTCGCGTCAACCAGTGTTTATTTGATTCTAAATTCAAATCGCGTTATAGAACCTACCCGTATCGACCTACAATTAATCCCTAACTCAGCATCTCCTTTACTGAATATTTCTGAATAGGAAGGCACACAAAAAATTAATAAACAATCTATAAATACAATGGTCCTTCATACTCGCATACTTTTTCATCAACAATTCAAAATTAAAAACAATATTATATACTCATCTTAACTAGACTTGGTAGCGCATCACCATGCATTAAGTGCTATACCTGCCTAACTTACTTTAGTATCTTGCAATAACACAAAAATTCCTACTTTCGGCTTGCTTTAGCCTATATAAACCTCGTACCTCATATTTATTCCATTTCTAATTAACTAATAAACATTCATTAACCACCATACCATTTCTTTTAGGATGGAGTTATTTCCTTTAAATACCCTAACTCATTAATACAATATACTAATAAAAACCATTACCTTTATATCCTTTATTTATAAAAGTCATATGTCATGTTCGCATTTCAAAATTAACGAACGTCGCGGAAATTACTTCCTATGAACTTTCATTCCTACTCATACTTGACCCTAATACCTAATACTTATCATATAACCTCGAAGCTTAACCCTGTTTCGTTTTCGAATCAAAAACGAATAAAATAAAATATATTTTTTTTCTCAAGGTTCACCTTTGACATATTTTTTTTTCTTTCAAGTTTCACACTTGAATACTTGGAAAAGAGGAGCTATCCTAACTAAAAAAATACTATACACCTACGGCTCACACTTGGCCCTTATCCTACTTGGATCCTATTTGAATTATCCCTAATGACTCAGATCACCCTTGACCTAAATCTCACTCGACCATAATCACTATTCCAATACCATTGGTCCGGATCAAGCTTGACACAGATCACCCTTGACCTAAATATCTTTATCTCATTACAATACCTTTAAAATATCAATGGTTCGCACTTGGCTCTAACCTATTTTACTCATCAATCTATCTTAATAAATCATTAACCTACGGATCCCTACACACTCTAAATCTATTTACCTTTGACAACGTTTTATGCCATTATATACTTACAAGATGCAAAAACCTATATACAGATCCTCTTTATACCATCTTTTTATCTATTTATTTATTTTTATTATAAAAATCTACCTACGGAACCTTACCTAAATAAACTAAAACTCCTCTTGACCTCATCTAACCCTTTTACTAGTAGAATCTATCCATACTAAACTCACTAATCTTAAGGAACCCTAACTTAAGGAATCCTATCTTTTAATATATAATAATTAAATTCAATAAAATGAAATACCTACGGAACCATTCTAACGACTAACCTCAATCTATCTTAGCCCTATCTAATGACAAATATAACCTCGAATTCCGAGTTCGCTCGTCCTACTGTAAAAAATCTCCCGTCAATAAAAGAGGAAAGACTTTATTGGTATGATTAATTATAATTTCGTAGTAAAATAATAAATATAAATATCCTAAATACTAGAGTTTATGACTTAGCTATGTCCCAACTCGCTGTTGTGAAACCGGAGTATGCTCGTAGGTTCCCGCTTGTCGTTCATGCTCACACCACGCTGAGTTCGCTTATCCGCTCCTGGAATTCGAAATTAAAAATGTGTATATATTGGATTCATAATAATTAATAATATAGATTTTTGAATCTTAGTTTTTTTTTAAAGAAAATAAAAATAAAAAAAAATGAAGCTATTAATCAACAAATAAAATTACAAATATCAAGTTAGAAGTTCAGAAGCATTATTAAATGCTTGGACCCTTTATCCTTATCTCTAAACAGATATAATTAATTCTGCTTTTTTGTAATCACCAATTAATTATGATAATTTGACCAATCATATCTGTTGCCCTCTCCTCGAGATTTTTAAATAGAAAAACCGCAATCTATTTAAGATCTCTACACATAAAGGCTGTCCAGTGACTCTATTTACTACGTATCAAAAATTAAAACACTCAAAAAAAAAACAAGAGAAGCAAGAAATACAAATTGAGTGTTTGGGATGTACTAATTTTAACTGTCAGCGAGTTATGATGGGCCAATTATAAGCCATAAAAAAAAGGACGCTGAAAGAAAATTAGATTAGTACACATTGAAATAAGTTTACATTAAAGTACATAAGTGATTGAAACAGTAAGCTAGATTAATTAAACCTTTCTCAAAGAAAACAAAGTGGCCTAAATCAATTTTTCAGTGAGTTCTTGTTTGGTTCTTGTATTTTAGAACTTCACTGAAATCGGGCATTACTTAAGTACAATAAAATACCTAATTATTTAATCAAAGTAATTAGAGTAAATAATCCCTTACGATATATTTATATGATAGAATAGAATTAAAGTAATGCCATGCAAGGTGAAAAACTACAATAGTAATTAATTATACTCAGCTTTAATGAATTTCAGCATTATAGTCCTGAAGTATCTCCAGTTCCACAGGTACACGACGTCTGCATAATTTCCGTAAACTCCCGTCGGACAGACAAGGACGAGCACTCACGAAACATGACAAATAAAAATGAAATAATGAATAAAGATAACATATTATTATAACATTGATAGTTGAAAAGAAAATTTAAATAGAAGTAAATAACAAAATTACTTTTTAAAATTACTTCTTACAAAATATAACCCATTCCTGTACACACTCTTCATCATTCAAAATCTCATTAGAAATCTCGACACTTAATAGCATCTTTCCTTATACACAACATACATCGCCTTAATTTTTTTGATTATGTGTGATTTACAATGTATATATGTAGTATAAAATATATATTATGTATATAAAATTGGAATTCACAATTTTTATATTATGAGATCTTACTTTTGAGAACTTTAGAACTTCGTTCGGAAGTTCGTAGTTTTGTTACTTTTTCGAGTATGTGCTGTAATATTTAAATGTATGCAAGTATAGGATTCCCAGAATCATTTGTTTTATCTACCTGCACGAACACCTAGGTGTTATGTACTTGACGAAAAAAAAAAAAAAAAAAAAAACAGAAAATTTAAATATTCCATGCTAAAAGCACAAGCACAAGGAATTTTGTATAAAATACATATATATATTGTATTATGTTCTATGTGCTATATCCTAGGGAAGACAAAAATAGTCACTCGTTCTTTCATCTCACGAAATACCATGAAAATGTGTTCGATAGGTGTTTTTTTTCAAATACATAATTCTTTACGTAACGTGAACTTTATCGTTTGTTGTTTTGTGATTAATAATTTGAACTGTTGATAAAAGGCTTTTACACGAAGATTTTATAAATACAAATAGTAGTTAGAATCTCGTCGAATATGCATAATCATTAGGTCCCAGACCTATTTAACAGTAGAATACAGTAGATAGAGTAAATTAGCCTTCAGTTCATATGAAATACCATGAAAATGTGTTCAACAGGTATTTTTTACAAATACATAATTCTTTATGTAACGTGAATTTTGTCGTTTGTTTTTTGTGATTAATAATTTGAACTGTTGATAAAAGGCTTTTACACGAAGATTTTATAAATACAAATAGTAGTTGGAATCTCGTCGAATTTGCATAATCATTAGGTCCCAGACCTATTTAACAGTAGAATACAGTAGATAGAGTAAATAAACCTTCAGTTCATTGTATCACAATATATTTTCACTGCGTTGAGTTAGAAAAACATGAAGTAATAGTTCTCTATGTCAAACTTTACATTTATAGAAAGATATAAATAAGAGTGACTAAGATTTTGTCTTGCTCTAGTATCATACTTATAAAAAATATCTCATACATCAACTCTCTTTGTTATACATATTCCACACCTTGGTCGTCAATAAAACATACATTCACCTTTAAAACATACATCTCATTCAACTGTCATAACCATTTAGCAACATAAGGAATTAACCAAAATCTGAAGAAAACCTGTCAGACATAATTTAAAAAAAGGAAATATTATAAAAATTAATAATACGATACTACTTTACCGAACTGTTTTGTAGAACACAAACCACTAATTAAAAAAAAATTTAGATGTTCAAATATTGTAAAGTAATTATTATACACATCTGAACTTCCGTACACTGTCTGATTGACTTCCGTCGTCCAAATTATTATCAAATTCCACGACTGTACTCTAGAGAACTCTCTTGCAGACTGATCTAACTTCTTTCCCGCTTGCTTCCTCGAAAATCCTTTATACCGATTATCGGCTCTGGCGCCCTTTTTTATGCATTCACGCGGTTCATGGATCTAATAAAACTGGCTATTCAACATCGTAATCTGCATTCTTTGTCTCTAAAATTTTTTTGACAAATTGAAACTACACCGTATTTGTATATCTTTTAGAGATGAAAACAAAATACAGTTCGAGTACGTGACTTTCTATAGTTAAAGTTACCAAATTTTAGTTGATCCTTTTTTAAAGATTAAGTAATTTTCTCACAGTGTTTAAAGTTGTTAAACACTCGACATTTCTGTCATCATAGACAGAAATTGACTGTGTTAAATGAATGCACCTATTCACTTAAGGAAACAATTCAAGTTTCTAAGAATTAAGCAAAGTTTCAGTTCTCTATATTTACTTGCATCTTTATTTTTAAAGTAGCATAAAACAATATGTTACACTACACTGACTTTACTGTCATCCTACACCAATCTAACAATAACAAATTCCCTACTGAACCTTATCTTACTTCAAACTTCTCTATGCTTGACCTATTTTTATATGACAAACTTAGTATTTTTCTAACAAAATCTCATGTATCAAAACCTACTGAACTTTTTCAACAAAATAACCTACACCTATTAAAATTCCTACAATTCTCTACTAAATCCTACTAGTATGACTACTTCCTACAACTATCAACTTACCAAACCCTCGTTTCCTTTGAACTTTTTACCTCAATCTATGCTCCTACAATATTTACTAACCTCCAGCGTATACTTAGTACAAGGTACAAGTTACTCATGACTTGGTGACCTTCTCTTCCTGCTTTACTCGTTTCTATATTCTGCTTTATGGTTAGGCTACAGCCTTCTTCTATCATTATAAAACAACAAAAATGAAAATACCCTATTATTTTACGTTACCATGACAACTAAAATCACATGGCTCACTCCTCCAATTATATTTTATCGGATAACTTTTCATGATATCCTATAATGACATATCATTATCAGTCGACATTACCTAAGTTTGACTTTCAATCTTCTAAACTTTTAAGAAATTACCTATTTCTCTCAAGTATTTCTTGCTAAACTATACCTAAACCTGCCTACAACTAAAGAATCTATATGCCTAAATTACAATTCAAATAATAGCAATGTCCGCTACAAGACTTTCTGAATTTTGAAAAAAAAAACTAGCCAAAAAAATCTACTAAAACTAGCTTGACTAGCTTTATACCCTGACTTCAATATCTATATATAAATAAATCGATCTGTCCGTTTATTTATTTTACCAAGTAAGTTGGTTGATATAACCTATTTATAAGGTTAATTTTGGACGAAATACTTTAAATCTATTAAAATGCACAGGACCTATGGTTGCGCCACCTAGTGTAGTAGTGTAATTAATGATATAAAATTGCACATATACTGTGATCTCCTATCCCTTTTTCTCCTACCCATACTTCGCCTATACAAGAAGAGGGCGGATGCTTTCACATCCGAATTGAACAGTCAAGGAAAGACAACGATGCTATGCACATCCACTTTTAGTAAACCGTGAATTTTGGTGTTTTATAAGTGTGACCTCAGAACTGCCTTTTGCGCGTGTTTGTGTTGACGGTGGCCAAAACTATTGAAGAAAATACCCAGGATTTGTGACGTAAATCTAAGGGTCTGCAGATCTGCCAGAAGCACCGCCATTATTTTCGAGGTATTTTTTCCTTTCATACTGCTTCATTTAATAACCTTCCACAGCAGTTTTTGAGATCTCATTCTCCTTTCTCTGTGTATGTGCATATTGGTTTTATTAGTTCATCAACCTTATTTTTAATTGCGCCTATGGAAACTACATTAACGCGCCGCCATTTTATGGTCCTCCTCGACGGATATCATATATTTAATCGCTTAACATACTTTTCTAATATAAACGTTTTTTAATTTTAAGAGCTATTTTCAATATTTTCCGCATTCTTGTAAGTAATTCGCAATTTATTTCTTAAAAATTTAGTTACCCGTTACGTTAAAATATTCGTTATTTTATTGTTTCCACAAAAATAAATTCCCGCATCATTTTCATATTTTTTAGTTTATCGTAACGAGTTAATATTGAATATTAAGTAATACGAACTACGTTTTGTGAACATAAAACACATTGTAGATAACGCGTTTCGTTCGCTTATACTACCCGCGTGATTCATTGCTCGTGTCTTTCTTTGCCACATTCGAACTATAACCGAGATTACTTTATGATAATATTCATCGCAGTAGTTGTAAACAACCTTATTCAAACTTCTTGTAATAATACTAGTAACAGTAGGTAGCTACCATAACTAATTGGCTAGTTTAAAGTAACACCTTATTGTTATTACATATAACTTTTACCGCATAGTATTTATTTCACTTTGTTTACATACAACATATTTATTGGTAATTAAATAATATTTTTGTACTTAGCATTCCTGTGTGCAATATTTTGCCTTTCAACGCTGTTTGTTTTGCATTTTAGTTTATTTATTAACAAGGGTCATGTCTGAACAAATTCCTATTTTGGAATCGCTACTTGCTACGTATTTTGAACGTATGCAAAGTACTTACGTTTTGTCGCAGAATTTGGATGACGATTCGTCTCTTGAATCGTTTTTGTCTAACTCAGAAACAATTGATGATATACGTACGAGTTATCAAAATACCTTAAAACAAATAAATACGCAAAAATTAAAATTAAAACCCGATTATGTACCTAATTTTAAGTCTTGGGTCGCATTTGAAGATATTTTTTGTCGCACTAAGCGGAAATTATCAACATTGTCAGAAGGTCGTAAGAGTCAAAATTCGGATATTAAAACTGAAATAAAGTCTGAAAGACCGCGTCTTCCGCCGTTAAGTCTCCCGGAATTTTCTGGCGATCCCCGTAATTGGCCAATGTTTTACGCGAGTTTTTTAAATACAGTCCACAAAAACGAAGATCTTACTGACGCAGAAAAAATATATTATTTAGTTGGAAGATTAACGGGCAAGGCAAAATCTATATGTGCAGGCATAACGCTAGATGGCGATAATTATAATATTTTGCTTAATATGCTGGTAGCCAGATTTGAAGACAAAAGAGTGCTATCAACTTCATATCTAGACCGAATATTTGATACTAAACCTATTTCATTCGCGACCGCAGAAAATTTAGAGAATTTTTTAGATAATTTTGTGTCATCGGTATGTGCGCTTAAAAATTTAAAATTAAGTGATCTTTGTGATTTTATATTTTTGTACATGGGGCTAAAGAAACTAGACCCTGAAACTATTCGTTTATTTGAAATGGATCAGAGAGATTCTGAAATACCTAAGTTTGACAGTCTCGTCAGTTTCATTCGCGATCGCATTAAAATACTCCATAGGACTTTAACGTCAAAACATGAAACTACGAAACGGGCACCGGATCGTAAGCTGGAGTTGGCATCAAAATCAAAGGTTACGCACACCTTTATAAATACGGCAGCTGCATCCTCTAATTCACAATCTAAAACGTGTTCATTGTGCAATGGAGCATCATCACATGAAAATTTTTATAAATGTACGAAATTTCAAAATTTAACTGCATTTGAAAGATTTAAATTCATTAAAAATAATAAATTTTGCGTTAACTGTCTAAGTGATAAGCATAAAACACTTTTTTGTAATTCAAGCATGTCTTGTAAAAAATGTGGTAATAAACATCACACGATGTTGCATTTTGACAACAATATGAATGCCACCTCCAATGATCCCAATACTTCGCGCTCTGTGGCAGCTACGCAGTCGGAATTAAAACCTGTTAGCCCTTATCAGTCGCTCGCGCTGCAGTCAGTGCCGTCACCTCCCGCACCGCAGTCTCATAGACACTCACCGGCAAACTTTACTCGTACTGACGTCACGCTTTGCAGTTTAAACCCGAGTCATAATAATAAGATACATAATAAAAACATGTTAACTTCACCTAGTACTATTTTACTAGCTACTGCTCGCGTAATTGTTTTCGATTCTCAGGGTAATGAACATATTTTAAGGTGTATTTTAGACAGTGCGTCTCAAAGTCATCTGATAAAAAATGAAACTTGTGTACGTCTAGGTTTGCAACAAATACCTACACGTTCATTGGTGAAAGGTGTCGGAGGTTCTACCCAAGAAATAAATGGTTCCGTTCAATTTAGAATATTCTCACGCTTCAATCGACACATTTTTTATAATATAAAATCTCTAGTTGTAGATAAGGTAACTGAATGCCTACCTACTACAAAGGTAAATGAATCCGCTCTTTCCGAATTTAGTAATTTACCGCTAGCGGACGACGCATACGCTGTGCCGGGTAATATCGATATTTTGATTGGCGCTGAGCTATTTCCGCATCTTTTATTACCTAATAGGGTTCAAGGTTCCTTAGGTTCTCCGCACGCTATTGAAACGGTTTTCGGGTACGTTGTTCTCGGCTCCGCTCCCGCATTAATTGATACTCCCGCGTCTACTATTTCATGTTGCTGCATTCAACCTCAAAGGGTTGAAGATTTAATTACAAAATTCTGGGAATTGGAAGAAATAAAATCTTCTTCTGTTCAAAGCCCAGACGATACTGCATGCGAAGAATTTTATTGCCACACCACTACTCGCGACCCAACCACTGGCCAGTACACAGTGGCTCTGCCGTTTAAAGCCGATGTATTTACTCTTGGCGATTCTTTCGCAAATGCTAAAAGACGCTTTGAATGCCTCGAACGTAAACTTACAGCCTGCTCTCAACTAAAAGAAGCTTATGATAGTATTATCCGCGACTATCTTGACAAAGGTATTTTGTCACCCGCGCCGCCTATATCCGAAGAGAATAAAAATTACCCCTTTTATGTAATACCTCACCACGGCGTTCTTAGAGAAGACAAAACCACAACTAGATTGCGCATGGTGTGTGATGCAAGCGCAAAGACCACTTCTTCGGTCTCCTTAAATGACTTATTGTACAGTGGTCAGAATTTACAGGGTAATTTATTCTCTATTTTGATCAATTTCCGCTTATTTCCAGTAGCGCTTTCAGCAGACATACGTCAGATGTTTTTATGTATTGGCATAAGAGATTGTGACCGAACTTTCAACGGATTTTATACCGTTTTTCGCCACTGCAGGACTTAAAAATGTACCATTTCAATACCGTATGTTTCGGCTTACGATCTAGTCCATTTCACGCATTGAGAACCTTAAGACAGATCTTGATAGATCACGGTCACACATTTCCATTGGCTAAAGAAATAATGGAGACTGGTCTATACATGGATGATGTAGCGTATAGTGTAGAGGAAGGTTCCGCAGTAGAGGCTGTAGCGTCTATGATTGCTCTTATGAAAGCAGGCAATTTTGATCTCGTAAAGTGGATGAGCAATTCACAGTCTCTTCTTAACTCTGTTCCGTTATCACACCGGCTTGAATCTATAAAGGAATTTGGTGAAACAGATACCCATAAGGTTTTAGGTTTGTCTTGGTCCCCTAATACCGATAACTTTTGTCTTACCGTTACTGCACCTGTGAATTTCAAATGCACTAAACGAGTAATGTTATCGTGTATTGCTAAAATATGGGACGTTATGGGGTTTGTCGCTCCCGTCGTATTGTACGCCAAGTTACTAATTAAGCAGCTTTGGTTGTGCAAGAGTGACTGGGATGACTTCCCACCCGATCACATCTGCAAGTTATGGAAGCAATTTTATGATAAACTGCCTGCTCTTAATAATTTGAAATTCCCGCGTCATATTGGTATTACTGGTGGTAGCTCTGTCATCATTGTTGGCTTCGCAGATGCCAGTGAGAAGGCATATGGTGCAGTTGTTTACTTTCAAGTAAATAACGAAGGATCCCGTACAGTACACTTGATCAGTGCCAAATCAAAGGTGTCTCCTGTAAAAGTCATTTCTCTTGCTAGACTTGAACTCTGCGCCATATTAATACTTGCTAGGCTTATGAAGACTATTATCGCGGCTTGTAATAACCGTATAAACATTTCTGAAGTATTTGCGTTTTCAGATTCCACGGTTGCATTGTGCTGGGTTCATTCTTCTCCGCACCGATGGGGAACGTTTGTTGCTAATAAGGTGACCAAAATACAATCAGAATTACCGTGTTGTCATTTCTACCATTGTGCAGGTGCCATTAATCCCGCTGATTGTCTTTCACGTGGAATTACTCCTGCTCAGATCATTGACCATCCTCTTTGGTTCACTGGACCTTCTTGGATCAAGTTAGATCCATCTCAGTGGCCTATTAGCGCATTTAACGCGTCAGAAATAGCTGAAGTTCCAGAAGAAAAGACGCATTCTTTGGCAGCAACTATCAAGCCAGAGTCGATAATTATGACTCTTTCAACACGCATTTCGTCATGGTCAAAACTTCTTCGTACGTTAGTTTACGTTTTTCGTTTTCTTAAGCTTCTCCCGCAACGCAAATTTATAATCGCATCTGACCTTGAGTTTGTTGAACATAAAGTATTAAGAGAGATTCAGATTTTTTATTTTGAAGATCAAATTTCTAAATTAAACGCAAATCAGTCTTGTAGTACCGCATTCCAACGTTTGAAGCCGTTCATTGATGATGGTTTAGTGCGTGTAGGTGGCCGTTTACACAATTCATCACTAAGCTACGACCAGAAACATCCTATTATTCTTCCGCGTAAAAATCATATTGTAGATCTGATTGTTGATCATCACCATAAGGTAAATTGTCACGCTGGGCCAACGTTGTTATTATCCATTTTGCGTCAAAAATATTGGATTTTTTCTGCTCGAAATTTAATCCGAGGATATACAAATGTATTCCTTGTTTTCGTGTTCGTCCACGTCAAACTTTTCCTGAAATGGCCAGTCATAAGCCTTGTCGTGTCACGGAGTTTATAAAGGCATTCACTCACACAGGTATTGATTTTGCTGGTCCGCTGAAGGTAACACTATCTCGTGGCCGTGGTATTCGTTCCCAAAAGGCATACATTTGTCTCTTTGTGTGCCTCACAACACGCGCAGTGCATATCGAGCTCACATCTGAGTTAAGCACTACTAGCTTCTTGTCCGCTTTTAAACGTTTTTTATCATGCCGTGGCCCTGTTTCATTCATTTATTCGGACAATGGGACAAATTTTGTTGGTGCCAAAAGAAAACTCAATGAGATATTTGAGTTTTTGTCTTCCAATCATTTAAATACCCAATTTTCGCATGTATTAGCCGATAATCGCATCCATTGGCATTTAAATCCTCCAGCTGCTCCTCATTTTGGTGGGAACTGGGAGGCCAATATCAAGAGTCTAAAGGCTCATTTATTTAGAGTAATAGGCGAACAAATTTTGACACTTGAGGAATTAACAACTGTTTTAACGCAGGTAGAGGCAGTTATGAACACTCGACCTCTGTGTAGAACACTTTCCAGTGACCCGTCAGAACCTATTGCGTTAACACCAGCTCATTTTTTATCGTTAACACCGCTTAAATATTTACCCGCATCAGATGATGCTGACCGGCTTAATCTGCATTCACGACATTTATTATTGGATAGGTTAGTTAAATCTTTTTGGCAGCGTTGGAGGTCAGACTACTTGCCCACATTATTAATTAGAGAAAGGTGGAATACACCTACAAATCCCATTAAGATAGGAACAGTTGTAATTCTTAATATGGAGAACACCCCTCCTTTACACTGGCCTTTAGGTATTGTTGAGGAAGTTTTTCCGGCTAAAGACGGGGTGACACGCGTCGTTAGAGTTAAAACTCGTACAGGGTCGTACCTTCGTCCGGTAGTGCGACTTTGCCCGCTACCTGAACAATAATAATAATATACCGCAATTCTAGTTTTATTTTTGTCTTTTTTTTTTGCATGTTTCTAAAATTAGATTGATGTTTTTTTATTTTTTTTTTGAAGGAAATCCTTCAAGGAGGGGGAAAATGGTTGCGCCACCTAGTGTAGTAGTGTAATTAATGATATAAAATTGCACATATACTGTGATCTCCTATCCCTTTTTCTCCTACCCATACCTCGCCTATACAAGAAGAGGGCGGATGCTTTCACATCCGAATTGAACAGTCAAGGAAAGACAACGATGCTATGCACATCCACTTTTAGTAAACCGTGAATTTTGGTGTTTTATAAGTGTGACCTCAGAACTGCCTTTTGCGCGTGTTTGTGTTGACGGTGGCCAAAACTATTGAAGAAAATACCCAGGATTTGTGACGTAAATCTAAGGGTCTGCAGATCTGCCAGAAGCACCGTCATTATTTTCGAGGTATTTTTTCCTTTCATACTGCTTCATTTAATAACCTTCCACAGCAGTTTTTTATCTCATTCTCCTTTCTCTGTGTATGTGCATATTGGTTTTAATAGTTCATCAACCTTATTTTTAATTGCGCCCCAGCGCCCTATGGAAACTACATTAACGCGCCGCCAACCTACCTGTCTTTCCGTACGTACATTTCTTAACAACACATTATTATGCCTAACCAATCTGACAATCTCATACGGACCCTTATAAATTTTCTTTAATTTGTATGAGAACCGTGATCGAGTTTATCATGATGTAATAACACTACATCTCCTACAACTAAATTTTTCGCTCTCCCCCGTCGATCAAATACAACTTTATGCCACTGCTGTACTCGCACAATGCTTCGGCTTACTTTTCCTAAGAAAATATTAATGTACCTTCCTAATCTACTTAATTGGCGGAAGTTTTCGTTGCTCTTCCTTACCATGTAGCAATAATTAACACACATAATATATGTAAGCGGTAAACTTAGGTGCTTGCCACTTACGTGCTTGCCACTTACCCTCAACGGCTTCATGCGACTATAATTCCTTTTTACCTTTTGTTGCTGCCCAATCTTACCATAGAAGGAAATAACCAACAACAAAAGAAGATACATAAATTCTATGTAGTTTTGCCCGGCTTTGTCTTCTTTTTTAATTAATTTAATAGATTTGGCCCGTTCACCTCGCGACCATTTTTTTATTCTTCTGCTCGATGCTTGCGCGCAGGATTGCCTAACCTTAACCTTTGAGTAAAACTCTCCTTGCTCCCTTGCTCGGCCCTATAACACTCTTTTGAGATACTAATCTCCTCCCTATCTTCCACCATTCCAACACTATCTGCCCTATCCTTCACTACATTTGTAGCCAGCACATTATATACATTCTCCGACTCTCTTGGTTTCATGACATATGGCTTTAATTGAGTAAACGATACTATTACCTTGTCGCCGATATCTATATTTTGCTTCATCAAGTCAATATGACAATTATACCTAAGCAAAAAGTCAAGACCTAAAATTGGAAATTTGCAACCTTAAAAACAATAAAGTCTACTTCAAAGACTTTTTCTGCAATTTTGATATCGATGCTATGCAATAGATATCCTTAGCTCAGTGTACCATTAGCTGAAGTCATTCGCACTCCTTCTTCTTCACGTGTATCTTCCTCTGGAAATAATTTGTGGAAAATACTTTCTGGCAAAATAGATATCTCTGATCCAGTGTCCATGATACACGGCATCCTTTTCCCGCGTAAAGTAATCGGAATCTTTACGAGATCAGGTGCATTCCTAATCGTATTAAAATTAACAACACATTCTCGATTCTCAATATCGTTGTTGTCTAAGCCCCCTGCTGGTTTCGTACCTGACCGCATCTGCCCATTCTCCCTCTTTACAGACTTTCTACTATTATAAAATTTTGACTTACTGAAATTGTTTCGTTGATAGCAATCTCGGCATTTATTTACACCTCTTCTTGGTCCTTTTCCGTAAGTCTTCTTTTCATAAACACGATTATATTTTTTCCTGGGCGATGGTCTTGCCGACTTATTTCATGGATAACCAGCTTTCCGCTGGTGGCTAGAATTAATATCATGCATTACATTTTGGACAATATTATTTACCTTTCTACAACTATTCTCTACAGGACACTCTGCCATCTTCTCTACTACCCTAATGAGATTCTTTAATTTAAATATGTACAACGGTATTATTTTTTCCTGCCACTGGTATAATACGCTCGATTCAAATCGTCGGGTTATAATGTCCTCATTTGTGGCATTGCTCTTCGCTGCCTGTGCCAAAAGTCTATACAAGTATGGCTCTACACCTTCCTGTGGATGCTGTGCCATTTCGTAAAATACTTGCATCGGATCCTTAGGTTCTACTTTAGACCTAATACATTTTACAATGTCTTCGTATGTCGTGCTAGATTCTATTTTTTTCTGCACGGACAGATATTGTGCCAGTGATCTGGCAACAACAGTTCCAGAACCTGCCGACCCTTTGTTGCTTTGTCTAACCCCATCAAGACAACGTGCACCTCAATGTCGTTGAGGGCTTTTAATGCATCCGACCCATCACCTGACATTCTCCTAGATAGCTCTTGGATATTAAGAGACATTATTGCTAATTAAATTTTACCTTTATCTATCCCTGTGTCACCTGTTTTAGCAAACAACGGCGTACTCCACCATATGCAGCGTGCTGGGGCGTAAAGAAGCTGCTTCTACCTATTTCTTACTAGGTATCGGGAATCTCTGCTAATGATAACACAGTATTGGGAGATCTTTTCGATATAATGCTTATTACGGAGAGCCAATGAAATGTAGGAATGAATTCGAGATGCAGTGAAATACTATGTTGATTATAGTTAAGTTTTAATAACTAGAAGAATAATAGCGAGTAAAATACAATTTATATCCTTTCACCAAGTAAGGCAAATCAACAATGAAAACTGACATGACAAAAAAAGAAGAAAATAGTTAAAAAGGTATAAAACTAAACAGTATTTACTCTTACATACAACTTTATAAAAAGAGGTTGTAACATCCTCCCCCCTTGTGCGCGTGCGCACACAATAACATTTTTCAAAATTAACTGGGGCTATTTAACTAACTTTTTCAGGGGTCGACGTAAAATACCGCCTTTCGTTGCAACGTCCACTACTCATAGTATCCCATCTTTCCCTGGGTATGTAGCGGCTATTCGACCTCGAGGCCAGGCTCTTCGAGGTAATGTGTCGTCGACAATAATAACAACGTCGCCTATTTTGATGTCTTCGCTGCGAGCTTGTTTGCTTTGCTGTCGCGGTTGCATCGTTGGAAGTATTTCACGGACCCAATGACTCCAAAAATGATCTGCCAGTCTTAATGCCTGCTTCCAGTCTGAACGGCGAACAAGGTCCGAGTCATCCAAAACTGTTGGAAGTATTTGATTGGAGGAAAAGCCAACAAGGAAATGGAATGGTGTAAGAGTCTCCACAGAAACGTGAGCGAGTGGGCGAGAATTCACGATAGCTTCAGCTTCTGCCAGTAATGTTGTTAGTATATCTTCTTTTGGTGCTCGTTCATGAAGTGTTGCATTAAGGGCTACTTTTACTGTGCGTACTAATCGCTCCCAACAACCACCAAAAACTGGAGCTGCAGCAGGTATAAAACTCCACTTGATGCATTTGTTGGTGGCAAAATCTTGGACATTTGTGGTGTAAAATTCTTTTAACAGACGGTTGGCTCCCACAAATGCTGTACCATTATCAGAAACAATTGTATTTGGAGTACCTCTTCTGGCAATAAATCTGCGCAAACTCATAATGGCGGAATCAGCAGAAAGGTTGTGTACTATCTCAAGATGAATTGCCCTGGATGTCATGCACGTATAAAGGGCCACGTAGCGTTTCTCATGTCGGCGCCCGATAGTAACGGTGATAGGGCCAAAATAGTCGAGGCCAGTATAGGTAAAAGGTTGACGATGATGAGCAAGTCTTTGAGCGGGAAGATCACCAGTAGCGGGATTTAAAGGTTTTGCTTTGCGGATTCGACAGTACAAACAATGATTAGCTACACTTCTTACTGTGTCTCTCAAATGTGAAAGCCAATATTTTTGTCGTAATTGATTGACTACTAATTCGTTGTTCGCATGACCAGCTTTTCTTTGGTAATATAAAACCAACAAACGAGCAACCGGGTGTCGACCATCTAATAAAACTGGAGTTAACATCTTCTCCTACACCATCAACGGTTTTAATTCGACCAGCTAACCGCAACAACTTATCCGTTCCTAATACAGGTGACAGTTTTATAAGGCGACTTTTTTTTGATATCGACTTGGATTCTATCACACTCTGGAACTCTGGTAGAAAATTGTCCAATTGCATTCGTTGCAGTACATGAATGTCTGTTGTTTTGATCAATTCCGCTGTTAGGGGTTTTAGAGTAGTGGACGCTACAGATTTTTGTACAGAAAGATGAGAACGGAGCGTACCGCAGTAGCGGCCGGCGAGCGCCAGAACCAATTTCTACTTATTTAGTATAGTCACGGAGACCCACTTTGGAACATGACAACTTGCGCGCGAAGCCAAGCGGAGCACATGAAAATTAGCGCGCGATGCGCGCAAAGTGGGTCGCCGTGACTATACAAAATGAGTAGTTCTTAAAATTTTACTTAGGCCCGGATTTATAGTCGTGGCTTAGCCAAAGTAACATTCTAAGACAGAGGCTTCGTAAGCGTAATGTAATTAAATGCAACAATGAACATAACTGAAGCCCGTTATAATAGTCGTTGCTTAGACAAAGTATTACTTATTGCTAAGACATAGGCTTAGCTTAAATAATGTAATAATAAACACTGCTTAGACACACACACGTTGCTAAGCATGCTCTTGTTCTTAGCTAAGCCTGAGTAACTCATTTCCTTTACTCAGGACAGTCTAAGCACGTAATGTGTTAAAAATAATAAAACATTGATTCAGATGCTCAAATATCCATGAATTATTTTTTTTCTAGCTTCTAACGTCGACTTCTGGAAGGGTACTTTAGGCAATTGAGAGAGGTGTGAGGGGGTAGGGTAATAATTCTGATACATAATTACCTACGGTATCGTCGCCGCGTTCGGTGCGCAAGTTAAACTCGTACTCGACGACTCAACCGGTTTTTTGCTCTTTATAACATTGGATGCGCGCAGGTAAAGATTACAAGCCATACAGCGTTGTCGATAAACAAAACCACTGTTTACAATAAATTGACATGAAAAAAAACATAGACTTTTAGGTAGGCGGTGTTTTTGAAAATCTGGTAAAATGACTAATAGCAGTAGTATGTATTGTATAGGATTCTCCAAGTAAAACTTTCAGAAGTATTACTTAGGACATTGCTTAGAAACGTCTATTAATCCGGGCCTTAGATTTTTTTTATCGATTATTACTTTACAGAGTAAATACTCGATTGTTGAATACTGGCAACATGTTATGTTTTTGTTATTTTCTTCTCTCATGCGTTTTGTTTTTGTAGATATTTATTGTTGTGTAATGGCTGATTTTGTATGAAATGAATTTATTTATTTTCCGAAAAAACTAGTGTCCTCCGAGAGTTTCTGATTTTCATCTTTGTATATAAATGTGGTATTTTATCAATAGAAATTTTTATTACGTAAAAATCTCACGTTCTTGGAAAGTAAAGAATTACCAACGAGGGCTTCAGCAGCAGCTTTTCGAGCTATTACTGTGGCCAAAGACCGAGACGACTTGGTAGCGAGTGATCGTGCGCTACTGTTGCAGGCGGCGGCGTCCTGTTCCGAGGGAAGTAGAGCGGGCACATTTTTTGCTTGAAGCGGTCGTACAATTTTCGAAACGGAAGAACTCGGCATGTTTGTCGGTGACATTTACTTCTACTAATTATTAATTGGAATAACAACTATATTCAACAATGATATTCAATGTATATTTTTTTTGGCGTGAAAATAAAACAAAACTGATATGAAAAAATGAAACAAAATTTTAGGTGCATGGAACTAGTATGGGTGAAGGACCAAATATTACGGAGAGCTAATGAAATGTAGGAATGAATTCGAGATGCAGTGAAACACTATGATGATTATAGTTGAGTTTTAATAACTAGAAGAATAATAGCGAGTAAAATACAATTTATATCCTTTTACCAAGTTAGAGCAAATCAACAATGAAAACTGACATGACAAAAAAAAGAAGAAAATAGTTAAAAAGGGATAAAAACTAAACGGTATTTACTCTTACATACAACTTTATAAAAAGAGGTTGTAACAATGCTCTTTTAAATTGCCACGAGAATAAACATCATTTAGGCACAATTTCTACCTAGGAGAATTAGTATACAAACATAACTTAGCTGATGTACTTCTTCGATTATTAGGTCAGCCTTCCATGGACCTCGGGTCGTAACTTCTACATTTAGTCGCAATGGTGGCGATGCGTTATGAATATTGGATACAGGAGTATCTATTCCTAAGTCTACTGGCAATGTGTAGAATCGTTTAGATTCTACATATTCTAGGGCTCCCTGATAGAGACAAGAATCGGCCCTCTAAACCAATATAGACTTGTCCGATCTATATTTTTTACTGGAATGTCAATCAATATAAAAATCTAAATTCCGATTGTTTTTATTTAAAAACACACTGACACCAACTATTATATTTTCATAAAAACACTACGAAGTATTTGCTGCGTAAAAGCGTTCGCTAGCATATTTACTTCCTTTATACTTAACAAGAGGTCGTAACCTCTGCAGTACTCATTATATTCGTGTATCTCTATATCTCTTTTTTATTTAAAATCCGACTTCTCTCATACGGTCTTATCGACTATTTAACGGCCGCGGAATGTGTCTAAGACGATAACCCGGCACTGTTGGAGCTCTGCCTTCTTCCTCTACCCTGGCACTGTTGAAGCTCTGCCTTCCTCCCTACCCTGAGCCTAGTTTCGTTTATAGCTATATCCAGGGACAAATTTAACATGTTTGATATAAATTCGTCATGTCTCGAGCCTAATGATCCTGCATTAAAGAGTCGAACTTGTAAATAATAATGATTTACATTTTCTTTACAACTGATACTAGTTCTGACACATTTATATGAGTAATTGTAGAGACTTTCGAGTGTTACGAGCGTCTCGCATTGATGATATGTGTGCGAGACAAAGCCTATGTACAAAGCTAGTTCAAAAAATAAATAGATGCTTTATGCGAATAGCAAATAGGTTTAATGAATAGTTCGTAAATTCCTTAGTACCTATAGTGTGTGCCAAGACATTTAGATATAGTCTAGTAAAGTGTAGTACTTAATTTTCTTTGTAATATAAATTGTAGTCATAGTCATAGATAGTCAAATTCAAACGTATTATAGAAAAGTATGTAATAGATAATTTAAGAAATAACTGTGTAGAATAAGTTACCTAGCTTTGTAATAATTTGTAAATAAAGCGCGCGGGGGTGAGCTAAGGGCTGAAGGGGCTGGCGGTGGCCGGCAAACTCGCGTAGAAGCTCAAACAATATAAAAAAGGACCGCTACTTGGGACATTATGGCACTCGTAACGGGAAGTTCTAAGCTAGCGGTTCTTTGAAATATCTACCTACAGACCGCCTGCAACAAGTGCCTTGCTCGACAAGCTTCAGCCCGCGGCTTCACCTTAGCCTTAAAGAAATTTCTCGACGTGTTTTTATCCAAGCTACGTTTCGAAAGGCGTACGGCCTACAGCTACAGTTAGCCTGCGCCATATCATTGCACAACGGCCCTGCCGTTCCGTACAATATGGATCCCCAGAAATTTTAGGAAATTGAGTCGTTACCTGAAAAACTAATTCTTTCTCCTGATGAAATTCAATCATACTACTATTACAAAGACAAAAGTTTGTGAGTGCGTTTGTATCTTAGTTACTTCTTCACGCTCAAACGGCTGGATCAATGAAAATCTACTTATATCATAGTGTAAATATATATTATTATTTTATAAATGTGGCGCAGACGAAGTTGCGCGGGTTAGCTTGTTATTTATAAAGAAAATAATAGTTTCCATTTTAAGAAGTAATTATTCAGTAAAAGTCAATTCGTTATACGTTTCTTATTAGGTATAAACTTTTTTGGACAATTATTTTAATCAATTAGGTACAAACTTTAAAACGTATGTTATGCAAATGAACTTTGTCTGTCTGGCCTGGTTTTTCGACAACTTACGAATTGTTAATTAGTAAGATAAAGCAGCAAGGTAAATTCAGGACAATTGAAAATTCGATGATTGATAACGCTTACTAAGTAAAATGAATGTGCGAAAAATAAATTTAGCCCTCCACAACCATTTATAATTTAAATAAAAAAAAAAATTATTTGACTAAGGTCTTAAGGAGTAAAAATTTCAGAACAAAGCTCATTATACAAGCGGTAAAACACACACAGGAAGGCAAACTGTCTGCTCAGATTTAAGGGTTTCAGCTTATGATTTTGACATCGTGAATAATTCTCACAGCTCTTCATTGAACCGACTTGAAAGGCCCAAGGTAGAATCCGGGTGCACCTGCCTAGAGACGGCAGCAGTACTCCATTCCATGTGGGGTTGGACCTGCGACTTGTAAGGCAGCAACCTTTGCCACGATGTGAAGTACTGCTTCGACCTTTACTTAGAATTTACCATTTAAAAATACACGTGTAAATATATTAAGACATCCATTTTCTAAATGCATGTATTTTACAAAGTAAATTATGAGATTTTTTAAAATAAATCTTATCAAATTAAGATTTCAGCAAGATTGCCTGTGTGAAAAAATATTGAATTAAAAAAAAAATAAAAAAATAGTAGTCCCGTCCAATTAGGGATCAACCGCGGAATGTGAGATAATAAGCCGAAAACTCGTATACACCTTCACTTTGGTGTTCTAAAACTTGTCTGAAAAGTCTTATAAAATCTCGTGTCTGCGTCGTAAGTTATTCAAGGCCAAAAATTACGAAAATCAGTTTTTCGCGCGGATCTCGGTTTCTAGAGCTTCAATGATAACATCTTGTATAAAAATTGTAAATCATAAATTTTGCGACAAATAATATTTAACAATTTTTTTATGCGCTCATCCGTTTTTGAGATAGAGAGTGGTGACTGCGCAGCGCTGAGCCATACATACTGTAACGCAAGGTCAACCGTCAAACTCGGTGAATAGTAACTTGTATAAGCTTATTAAATTATTAAAATTTCATAAACAAGAAAAAAATTGTATAATTTATGTGTAGTAAATTTTTACATATTTATATTGTATTTATATTTACGAGTTTTCTGCTTATTATCTCTCAATATGCGGTTGACCCCTTTTACTGGACTATAAGAAGTACATAAAGTGAATAAAACGAGATATCTGAAAGATCTGGAAGTATGATCTTGTTTCTTTTATGACGGGGTGGTTTGTAGGTCTATAATCTAGGATGACTTTAGTCTCGCCAGAGTTTTGATGAAGAGTTGGTTTTTGGTGTGGTGGTGTAGCAAACAATTATGGGTTAGATGAACTCTGTAACAAATAGGATTTCTTTGAGCTTCAAAATTTTGAGTTAACTTCGATCAAAGTAGGAGAGAGTAATAGGTGCTGTAGTACATTTAACCTTAACCTTAATTCATTTATATGTTTTTCTATTTAAGTATGTAATTTATGTATACATTTTTTGTTTACGTATTTATACGTCGCCTGTGTTCGGATACGATAATAATTCTTGTTTACGTATGTATACATCGCCTGTGTGCGGATGCGACAATAATTCTTGTTTACGTATGTATACGTCGCCCGTGTGCGGATGCGACAGTAATTCTGGTTTACGTATGTATACATCGCAAGTGTGCGGATGCGACAATAATTCTTATTTACGTATGTATACATAGCCTGTGTGCGGATGCGACAATAATTCTTGTTTACGTATGTATACGTCGCCCGTGTGCGGATGCGACAATAATTCTTGTTTACGTATGTATACGTCGCCCGTGTGCGGATGCGACAATAATTCTTGTTTACGTATGTATACGTCGCCCGTGTGCGGATGCGACAATAATTCTTGTTTACGTATGTATACGTCGCCCGTGTGCGGATGCGACAATAATTCTTGTTTACGTATGTATACGTCGCCCGTATGCTGATGCGACAATAATTCTTGTTTACATATGTATACATCGCCCGTGTGCGGATGCGACAATAATTCTTGTTTACGTATGTATACGTCGCCCGTGTGCAGATGCGACAATAATTTTTGTTCACGTATGTATACGTCGCCCGTGTGCAGATGCGACAATAATTCTTGTTTATGTATGCGAGTAAATTCGTTATATTTTTAAATAATTATCCAGATTTAAATTCACAACTACGGCTAAAAGAAAGAGAGTTGACCTGATTTATTATATGGAGTACTAAAATCAGCTATTTGGTAACTGTATAAAAACTATATCATGTATATTTTATTTTTATTTATCGTTATTTGGTTTCGTTTCGTTACGTTATATATTTTCTACTAGCTTAATTAAACTTTCCATTACATACTCGGCATAAGTTTCGAAAATCAATCTTTCTGCATCCCAGTGCAAATTAACTCACAGGTCAGTACGGAATATTGGTTGTAATATCATTTCGTACTCGGCCGATATAATTTTGCGGCTCCGTTATGGGCAGAATTATACGAGCCAGTTATGAGCGTCTGTTTGAACATGTCTTTGTCGATAGTCTTATGGTAATATGTGAAAATTACATTCAGGTATCTTACGAAAACAATAATTGTTTTTAATTTTCACCTTTTCAAAGTTTTAGGGCAATGGAAATGTAAAACGATACAATTACCTCAAAAATATTAGATACACAAACAACCACAAATATTAGATACACAGACACCCACAAATATTTAAATGTAGATTTAAAAAATATGTCTAAACAACATGTTTTTATGCGCCTTAAAAAGACAAACAAAGCCAATGACACAAGAGGACATACACACATATAACATTCACTACCGCCACGTACATGCTCACAGGTAAACTCGAAAACGTAGGGCGCATCTTTCTGCTAAGCATTTCATTCATTATGTTTCATTCTCCTGTATACATTAAGCGGTCTCTCTCTAACGCAACGTATCAGAAAGTGTCAGCATAACTGTTATTCGGCAATTAAAAATGGACTTTCGTACAACTAGAGGTGAATTTCAGTCCAAATTGAATTGCTATTCTGTCAAAAGTTTGTTTTAGGTAGATTGCTTCAATTTCTAGGTTACCTACCTACTTACCTAACGTCTTAATAATTGTAGGGTTAAATGTTAAATGACATAATTTTAGTGTTCATGAGTATTATTTTATTTAGCAGAGTAAAAATGATTGTATATGATTTGTGACTAAGAGAGTGATCAATGAAAACAAAATGTTAAGCATTATCCATTGAAACGAAGTAGTAATAATGCATGTATGTAGTGTAGGTGTTTGTTTTGTGTGTGTACCTATGTTCTCTTGTTTCATCAAGACATACGGAGATTTTTTTTTAAGGTGCATAAATAAGTAATATAAGTTTTTAAATTTTCGCGTTACATTACTAATTTAAAAATAAAACGGGATTAAACGCGTCGTTATTTGGCAAAATACTTTTTTCTCGACATTTCGGCTGGGTTACACCAGCCTTGGTCACGGGTAGACTGGCGGTGCGCGGTGTCTTGGTCACGGGTAGACTGGCGGTGCGCGGTGTCTTCGGCTTCTAGAGAAGTACTGTTGAACTACCCTCACTTCGTCTTTACACTTGTCATAATTACTATACAAAACACTAACGGTGTCCTCAGGTGCTTTGGTTGGTAAATATTTTTCTATGACTGGACACATGCAG
Source organism: Apoda limacodes (assembly GCA_946406115.1). Classification (NCBI taxonomy): domain Eukaryota; kingdom Metazoa; phylum Arthropoda; class Insecta; order Lepidoptera; family Limacodidae; genus Apoda; species Apoda limacodes. Next base: position 27,822,073 of record OX291555.1, on the reverse strand, counting down.
GCGACAGTTTTTTAGTTTATTATATTTTCAATACTAAAAAAGAGTGTTTACTATACTTACGTAAAATTACACCAACTTATGAACGGCCCTATTATTTGGGCATCTTCACTTTTACCTACCTACATAAAAAACCTACCTGCATCGAACGCAAGCTAAGAGTAATGGAATGAGGTCATTGAAAAGTTACATTTCGACGGCGATGTACTAATACCTCCTATCTGAGCAAAATTGAGTTACTTCATGAAATTCAGTGACTTGACTAAATTTAGAAGTCACGACTTCGAAGAATAGTTAGGTATATAAATACCTATAGATTTTATGATTTCTCGGCGATAATGTATTTACTAATAAACACATTTTTATATAGTTGTTGAGCTCTTGACAGGATAATTTAGTTTTAAAATATTTTCATGAAGTATTAAGCTTTTCAAACATTTCGTTTGAAAATCACTTAATGAAGCTTCAATTTAAATGTTTAAGTAATTGTAATCACTTAGTTGAAACAATACACATCAAACAAAATAACATTACAATTTTACACACATTCAATCAATCACAAAACACTTTTGTAAATAAATTAGATTTTAAAAGCTCCCTCCTACTCCAACTAATTGATAAATCAAAAATTGCAGTGTTGTCCAATGTTTGCTGTCACAGTCGAAATTCACTCCTCCAAACTGTATTAAAGGAAAAGAGAACCCTACCTAAAACTTTAAGATTCGTTTTAGGCCTAAGTTCCTAATTTATAAAACCAGTTGTGAAATAAACAAAAAAAAAATATACAGACAAACATGCAAGAAGTTGAAAGAGTATCACCTCTCGTCTCATGTTGAATCATCACCTAAATAAATTATAATATATATAATAAATAGTTTAAATTATGTGGTGTAATAATTATAATAATCATAAATTGACAAAAAAACCAAAAAAAAATAAAGTTAAAAGAAGAAATATATGATAATAAATTGAAACTGTTTACCAATTGTATGAGGAGCTCCAATCACATAGATTTTTTACTTGTTAGGGTGCACAATTGTAAAAATGTTTAAATTTTAAGTAATTTCGTATATCACTTTAGCTAAAAACACTGTTTTTCACTGACCCCACTACGACTGCACTCCAATGCACTCTCTGGCTGACTGTCCGAGTTTTGTTCCGAGCAAGCCCTCGCCCGAATTTCCAATACCAAGAATCGGCTTTGGGTATCTCACGGTTTCATAGATCAAATAATACTCGTTGTTCAATAATTTTTCCTATATCCTTTGTTCGTATCTTAATAGCGACAAACCAAAACTACACTCTATTGATATATCTCATAGAGATAAAAACAAAATATAGTTCGAGTACGTGACCTTTCTATAGTGAAAGTTACCAAATCTTAGTTGATCCCTTTAAAGATTAAATATTTTCTCACAGTTTTTAAACTTGTTAAGAGACTCCTGTCATCGTAGACCAATTGACTGTGTCAGCACAGCACAAATGTAAGCACCTATTCACTTAAGGAAATAATTCAAGCTTGTATATAGCTTATATATATTGAACAAAATTCAGTTCCCTATATTTTCTTACATATATATTTTCAAAGTAACATAAAGCGATATGTTACAAAACCCTTAGAGTTTCATCATGTCTGATTCTATGATATATACTGTATATGTACCAATGTATTTTCTGTTTAGTTTTTAACCATTCCACAAATCCAAAACTACGCATTTTAGAAAAAAAAATATAAGAGTCAAAATCTGTAGGTCATTTTTTTAAATATATACTTATGTATACTCATGCTATATAAAATGTATATTTTACGTTTTACTTGGAAACTATTTAAGAGAAATATAAGGGAAATATTGTATATCAGTTATTTATATTATTAACATATTAAGACTAACTTAGTACATTCATATGCTAACTTGCGCTCTAGGGGTAGAACTTAACAAAATTAAGAAAATTAAAAAAAAAATATCGATCGAAAAATATTTAGCTCAACAATTTTGTGACTTAGTATTTTTTCTAAAAGGTCTACATTTGGAGTAAAATGCAAAAAACGACAAAAATATACACATATGTACATATATGCCTCCCATCTCAACCTAGCAACTGGAAACTGGTTATTCAATAATTAAAAATCTACAATTTGTATCATTTTATTGGAATCCAGTAACACGTTTTTTCCTGATTCCGACGGACTAACCAAAGAAATCTGGAATAAGATATTTGAAATCCTCAGAAATATTTTTGCAGAAGCCACGTGTACTTATTTATCTTTACTTTAACACGTAGCTTGACAAGATAAATCACATTTCATTTATATTTGGCCCACGACAGTAAAACCGATGTACTCTACCGATTCTCATCATCTAAATGGTCGGTTATTAGGACACACTCCCTTTTGAAAAAACGAAGAGGAGGAGAGATCACAGAAAAACGTGCTCCATACAAACGATGCTGCCGATGAAGTACCTACTGTATCAATTTATATCAACAAAATATATGGGTATGGGGACACGATTAATTTTCACGAAAAGACCTAGAACGAAATCACAAAGAAATGAACCAGCTTTAGACTTCGACAAATTTTCGTCAAAACTTGTGGTATCCCCCTATAACACCCTATTTTTATGAGTGAAATCCATAGATGGCATATCTTAGACGATACACTTATTCAAGGGGTTGCACCGCTTTAGAACCCTGAAATTATCCTTTGCATTTAGATTTCTATTCATAGCAGCTCAGGCAATTAACTCAGAAAGAAATGTTTGTACAAATGTTGCTCCTGGAGATGTACTTTATCGATACCCGACACAAAAGTCACCCACAATGAGGACACACCCCCTTTTGAAAAAAAAAACGATCGCCCACAGCGGTCCGGGTAGAGGTCACAGAAAAAAGTACTCCATACAAACGTTGCTTGTGACGATGTACTCTACTGATTCTCATCATTTAATGGTAGGTTATTGGGACACATCCTCTTTTGAAAAAAATTTGAATCCCTACAGTGGACCGGGGACAGGCCACAGAAAAAAGTGCTACATACAAACGTTGCTGCTGACGATGTATTTTATCGATTTTTTATCAACAAAATGTTTGGTTAAAAGGTGTAGGGTCAAAAAAGAAATTAAAATTAAAAAGAAAAAATATAAGAATTTAATAAAATGCGATATTGATATGAGGATGTAAGATTATTTATTATAAAGGAAAAAAATTAATGTGCAAAGCCGCCCCTTATAAGCCTCAACGTCGGGCTAATGTACCCGAGGCGGGCTTGTTATCCATGTTGTTACAGAGGAGCATAAAAATTTGCTACAAAAACTAAAGAAAAGGTATGCTTCTAGTCCAAACTTGAGAAAGACCGGGTTAAGGACCAGGAGGTGCAAAATTTAAGTTACTTTTTACATCTAGCTATTGTACAGTCCACTCACTCTCTCGATACCATCTTCTTTGTCTTCTTTAAGTTTAAGTTGATCGTGACAGCTGCGTAGAAAATTATAATCATTTATCCATTTTTACCTTTTATTACATGACAAAATGAACAATCCGTCTACGTTAAGAGTATCGGATTCGCAGCGCGCTCCATACAACAGGATTTTTCTCCAATGATGAATATCAATCCCTCAAACCCATTTTTTTTTGTTTTAACAAGACCAGACAACTAATATCTAGGTCTGTGGTGTTTCAGTTTTACGTTACATTGTGTAGTTCTAAAATTATTAGAGTGCAAAAACTTGTAATTTCTGATCAAAACAGCTGCAACTTCGTGCTTATACACTATAACAAAAACGTTTCCGAACATTTTAAAGCACCACAGACCTAGATAATATAATAAATTTTCTTAATAAAAAAAACTTCACTGTCATTCTTACTAAATTAAATGAATAAACACAATAATTCGAAACACAAAAATCATTAGTCAAATTTGCAAAAATTGAATTCTATCATGATGCTGGCTCGCTTGACAAACACGGGGGCTTGATCAGTCGCGGGGATGAGCGAATCTTTATTTGTATTGCGTTTGACGTAAGTAGGTAGGTATCTAAGGAAACAATTACGAAAATATCACTGTTGCATGTTTCGTTGTGCAGCAAGTTTATTAGATTTTTTTGACCTTTAACTAGGAAGGTATTTAGCGTAATCTATATAAATAAGAATGAATCGCAAAATGTGTTGCTAAGCGCGAAACTCGAAGACGGCTGGACCAATTCGGGTAATTTTTTTGTTGTGTTTATAAGTTTTAGGGCAAGGTTTTTATAAAAAAAACGGTCAAGTGCGAGTGGGACTCGCGCACTAAGGAAAACTCGAAGACGGCTGGACCAATTCGGGTAATTTTTTTGTTGTGTTCAATAGTGTTAGGGCAAGGTTTTTATAAAAGAAAAACGGTCAAGTGCGAGTCGGACTCGCACTTTAAGGGTAAACTGATTTTAATGAAATTTTGGTAAGTTCTTAGTACTTAGAAATAACGGGGCCAATGATAGGATTCTTATTTTATTACAGAACCCTAATGTTGGCCTGCGGCCGAGACAAGGGGGATGACAGCAATTTTATAATTTATTAGTTTCCTAATTCAGGGCTCTTATAGTTTATAAGGCGTTCCATACCCGTTTATTGAATGACCAAAGTTCAGCCGCCTTTTAATGTTAGTTATACTATTTTATTAGACTATAAAAATCACAGCCGACATTAGGCTACTCTTACAATCTAAGCTCGGCCACATTTACCTGCTCTGATGAAATATAGGATGTTCAAAATACTAAATAAGTCTATTCATGTAACTGTGTGGAACAGTGTGTTCATAATTATTTGCTAAAATACACAATGCAGTTTGCCACATTAATAATTTATTTTTTAATAATAATATAGAAATTTTAATAATTTTATTATATTTTATTTATCATTCGTTAAATAATAAAAAAAACCTACTGTTCTTTTCTTTTCACTTAGGATAGGAATAATTGGAAATATCTTTCTAGACTTTCAAAAATGTAGGTACAATTATTTTGAATAATAGGTATCATACGGCAAATTTTTTAATAGGTATGTATTCGTTATAAAAATCCACTAATATTATAAATGCGAAAGTAAATCTGTCTGTTTGTACTCTTCACCATGGGCGTAGCCAGCTTTTGGATTAGGGGGGGGGGCAGTCTTGGCTGGGGGTAAGCTAAACATGTTCATTTTGAGCCAATTCTTTCAGGTTATGGGCACCTAGGGGGTTTTTTATAACCGAATTCAGGGCGGAAGGAACTACCTATATTATTATAGTCCTTGCTGGTCTCCGTGAAAAGATAAATGAATGTTAGCTCAGAAACCTTTTCCTATATCAATATTAATTCCTGCCTATAAATAAAGAACATTTTTCTTTGAAAAAAAAAATAAAAAACATGTCTTTCTTCTTCTCTCTAAATTAGAGCCGGAGGCCATGGCCAAGATCCTGGCTAATTAAATCAGGCCGAGGAGATAGCGGACGAGATACGACAGGCTGTAGGTGATCTTGTCGTGCCCCAGCCGGATAGATAGCCCACTGGCCCAAACCTGGGAACATCGGCACAACTTAGTAGGCTACCGGTGTTAGATGATCCCAGGTTAATAGGAACTGTTAGCCAGTGGACTTCCTTTCGGAACATGTTCACCAGCCTAATCGACGCCCGCTCTGACCTGACTCCAGCGCAAAAGTTGGCCTAGCTTTTGGCCTCACTCGATGGGGAACCGCGTGGCCTTATCCAGCATCTGACCTTAGACGACGCCAGCTATTTGGTGGCGCGTGAGTTGCTAGATAAGCACTACCAAAATTTGCCGTAGTTTTTTCTCCGCCATTCTGGGGCTACCACGGGTTCAGGACTTTAAGAACCTACGGAACATTCAGTTAATTGCATATAACGCATTAAAGGCTTTGGACCTTCAAGTGGAGTAGTTTTCTAAAGCTCTTAGGACGTGGACCTCTTTTGTGGTTATATGTGAGCTATAGCATGCTATAAACGTTATTTAGAACCACTGTACATGTCATATAACGCTTATCTTAGCGCTAATGTGCGCTAGTTGGGCACTACTACTGTGCGCTAGTTGGGCACTACTACTGGGCATCAAATCGAAGTCGAATTATTTCTGATCTTCGTCGATTATTTGTTCGGCGCCGACTTAAAAGGAGTTACTTTGATAAATTAGTTTAGTTTAGGAGGTTGTTATTAAGACTAAAAAGGTTTATTTATTTTTGCATCAGTTCTCAGTTTAGAAAATTATATTTTTTAGTAAAGAACAAACAAAAAAATATTAAAATTAATTAATTACATATTCGTAAAAAAATAAAGGTGACGCTAACCAAAGGAAATTGGAACACAGTTGTCTGCTCTTGCAATAAATTAGATTATTTAAACGTTTCTCTAATCTTCTAATGAATATTTCAACACTACTTATACTCATACCGAGTTACCTATAAGAGCAATGCTTAACAATTTAACTCTAAATTTTAAAGTAAGTGTTATCGGGGAACGACGAACATAGGTATGTACCTCGGGATTCTCTTAAATTTATTTATTTCTTTTATTTAAAAAATATGCTTAATGTAACATATTTTGTAAATTAAACGTTTTTATTGAAAAAGAAAACAACATTATTAAATATATTTATGTAGTTTATAATAATTTATACAAAACTAGCTTTTGCCTGCGGTTTCACCCGCCCTAAATTCTGTTATCGGTGTAGGATTTCAACGACAAATTATAGAAAAAAATCGACTAAGTTAGTTTCGCATTTATAATATTAGTATGGACTAGGTTTCCGAGATTAATGATTTAAATTATAAATAGGGTATTTTTATCATTCCGGGGCCAATTGGTAGAAACGAAATCCATAATAGTTTTGATAATTATTTTTTTAAGAGTATCCACATAGATTTTTTTTAATACTATTAAGGTGGCAAACAAGCTAATAGCATGCCTGATGTTATATAAAAGGCTGTTCCCATACAAATGTATTCCCCTGTTTCCTGTCTGATTAGAAATTATTTTTTTATATGATACATACACAGTCACTAGGTCTTTATGTTTTGTGTTATTAAAATGCCGTTCGTACGTCAAACGTACAAAAAATTGCCTCTTTCTTATGACGTTTACAGACATTTATTAATATATAATCAGGGGTTATCTTAAATTATTACTTATATAACTTACTATATCTTTGCTGCAAACTTTTAGCATTCCACTTCAAGAAAAAGTAAATACTTAACTCAGTGTTCCATTATGGGTGTATTTGTTACTCCTTATGAAGTCTGTGCAACTTTATTATTCCTTTTTAGGGATGCGTACCCAAATGGTGCCTTCGGGACCCTATTACTAAACCTACGCAGTCTGTCTGAACTTTACAGAGTTTTATCATCTTTGGATCGTAACTGGTAGATAGTTGTAATTTTTACTCAATACTCGTATGTCTTTACGGTAGATCACCTAATAAATAAAAAATAATAGTTAGGGAGAAACTCCATAAAAATATCACGTAATACATATAACCTTTATACTTGCACTGATTATAGCGTGAGCTGTAATGTATATCAACAAATAAAAAATCGGCTAAGTGTGAGACGGGTTAGCGTTATTACAATGGTAAATTACCACATAAGCTAGTAATAATACAGATAACCAAGCTAAACAAAGTTTAAATGGTCCAGCAACATTTGATAATTGGAAATGATATGTGAAGTTAACACGTTCACTGCGTGGGCATATTTGTGGTATCTTCTTCTTGGTTAAGAGACTTTAAAGATTAAGTTGCCGTTTGTCTACCTATGACGGAACGAGATCCTTTAGATCCTTTAGATCTCGTACGGATTGTTCACTTTAGATAGGTATAATTTTATGAAAAAACTTGAAAATTTGTATTTTCTTGCATGTTGGTGTCGACATAAAATAGATGAATTGGTATGTATGCAGTTCCGCACTCAGATTCGATAAAAAAACATCCAAAATGTTCTTAACAAAAATACGAGATCTATTGGATCTCGTATTGCACTGTAAGAATGAATATTACGATAACTTTTTGGTCTCGTAATACGCAGATTTTAAAAATGACGATAAATCAGAAGTGATAGGAATAGTATAATAAATACCAATATCGATAACTTTAATCAATTATTATAAGTAGTGGGTGGGAACTTTTAAAATTTTTTTTTTTTTATGTAAACAAATAAAACATAAAGTTTTGTTGACACAAAAACCCTGACTTAATTACTTTACTTTTTTATCAGCCGCTCTTTTTGTAATTTGTTTGTTTTGTCTTCTCGTGGCACACTCTCTAGTTCGTGATAAGTGTTTTCAGAATTGGGGATTGTATGAATATTTTCACTGTATATTACTATATTTTACTTTGAAATACTTTTGGGTACAAAGATTGTATTTACGAGAAAGTTCGCATTTATTTGCCACATCAACATGCTTTAAAAATAAAGTTCAGTTCAAGTCCAATTTTAAAAATGATAACTACAATATTCGATACGATCTTTTTTGATTATTTTTATAATTCATGATGTCAAAAACTATACAACTGTACAAAATTTGACTCAACACCAGTTACTTTCAATGACATGTTGGACATCAACAACATACATTGCTATGCAGATGACAGTACTGGAGACGCTTTTTACACGGGTCGTGCAAACATCCCTCGTTCCGTTGTGGAGGAAAACCGCGGAGAACTTGTGTCTCAAATCGAGACCACACTGTCCCAGGTCTCTGACTAGGGACGGGTAAACTTGGTCCGATTCAACCCTACAAAGACACAAGTGTGCGCATTCACCGCTAAGAAAAATCCATTCACTGTAGTCCCACAATTCCAGAACACTCCCCTCTCCATCTCCAAGAGCATTGGGATCCTTGGTGTCGACATCTCCAGCGATGTTCAGTTCCGAGATCATTTACAAGATAAGGTGAAGCTTGCGTCCAAAAAACTTGGTGTACTCAACAGAGCGAAGCAGTACTTCACGTCGGGGCAAAGGTTGTTACTTTACAAGTCGCAAGTTCGTCCCCATATGAAGTACTGCTGCCATCTCTGGGCAGGTGCACCCGGATACCAGCTTGGCCCTTTTGACTCGGTTTAACGACGGGCTTTGAGAATTGTCGACGATTCCAAACTCACTTGCGGTATCGAGCCCTTAAGTCTGAGGAGAGACTTTGCCTTACTGTGTGTGTTCTACCGCTTGTACAATGGGTTGTGTTCTGAGGAATTGTTCGAAATGATGCCCACGGCTACTTTCTACCATCGCACCGGTCGCCATCGGCAGGGAATTCATTCTCACACTTTAGAACCTAAGTGGTCGCGTACAGTGCGGTTTCAGAGAAACTTTCTCCCGCGAACGCTTAAGTTGTGGAATGAGCTCCCTGCCAAGGTTTTCTGCAAGGACTACAGTATAGAGTTCTTCAAGAAATAAGTTATTAGATTTCTGAAGGGTCGGCAACGCGCAAGTGATACCCCTGGTGTTGCAAGCGTCCATAGGATACGATGACCGCTTACCATCAGGCGGACCGTAAGCTTGTTTGCCACCTTAGTGGTAAAAAAAATATGTTCGTATGAGATCCTGACGAGATCCAATAGATCTCGTACGTTTTCATTCATAAATCCATTGCATTAATGTTCCTAAATGAAGGTAAACTTATATATCTCACTCATTCTAAAAAAAAAACCTAAGGAAAATTCATTTGCACGATAGTCATACTACTCCAACTAAGCACTGAATCCAAACTCGTACTAGAATTATTATATCTCGTACCGCAGTTACCGTGGCAAAGTAGGTTGTGGTCAGTCATTGAATGGATGACCGTCTAAAAGCACTTTTTTGTTGTTTGTGTAAATGGAACTCACAGTGGGCGACTCTGACTCGCATTAGAGCGTTTCTTTTTATTTTATGCTTCATGTAGTCCAGATATTCGTTTGTTATATTAATTATTAGGATTAATAAGCCAATTTGAGCATTAGAAATGTCTAAGTTGAATAACTAGTTAGGGATTTAAATCAAATGTCTGATTCATAATGAAAAAATACGTCAGAAAAATCAATTAGTCATCTAAGATTTAACTGCATATGCAAAAGTTGAATTAAGTAGGTTCAATATATTTATAACTATAGTTGGTATTTGAGTTAATTCGTCGGTTCGTCCATTGATTTATAATTTTTTTCGCAAAGTTTTTAGTAATTTAGTTTAGTAGGTAGACTAAAAAAAAAAGATACCTTGACTAACCAGCCATAATCTTTTAAATTACATAGCTTAGCAAAACAGCAGATATATTTAATAGACCATTGTTTGCAATAAATAAAACAAAAAATATTTTAAAATTGCGTATAAGTAAAAATATTTATGATTTTTTTTAAAACTTTAAACGTCTCTACTGTAAAGTTGCAGTTTTGCATGTTAGTCAATTAGGTTTTCCACCGTCTCGTTATCAATAAGTTCGACGAATGGAGAACTCGAAACTAGTACCTACCTACCCTCTTCTGTTAAACTCGGAACTAGTACCTTCACTCTTCTGTTAAACTCGGAACTAGTACTGTAAGGTATCATACTAATAATTCTTATTCGAGTATTGTATTATGCGCTGCATCCAGATATATAAACAAATATGTAGATGCAGCGCTATCTTGTAATCGATTGTCGTTCTTTATTTAATTGTATCGATAGTTTAATGTTAATCGATTATTTGCGCGACACTAGCTTGACTGTTAAAAAGGGCATGGAAGGGAGGTTATAAATTAGACTGTAATGCGAGGTTAGAGAGCATTGCTTGTTTGTTATTTTGCGGTAGACTTGAATAAGAAAATATAATCCATTGTAATCAAATAGTTAAGTGTTTGATTTTGAACCAGAAGCGATATATTCTTCAGTACTTACCCACTTCTGTTAAACTCGGAACTAGTACCTACCCATTTCTGTTAAATCGGAGCTAGTACCTACCCACATTTGTTAAACTTGGAACTAGTACCTACCCACTTCTGCTAAACTCGGAGCTAGTACCTACCCACTTCTGTTAAAACTTAATACCTATGTCTGTTAAATGTTTTTCATTGTACAAAAGACTGCAAGTTTAAGTGAAGAGTATTTGTTAAAAATATTATTACATGACGTACAACATAGGTACCTACTTCATGCCTATTGTTTGTTTATATTTAGATAAAGTATATGAGATCATATACCCTAGGCCTAGGCTAAGTATGTGAAGCAATAAACGATATTTATTTATTATTTAATATTTGATGCTTGGGTAGATTCGATGGATGCCTTGGGTGTTTTCTGTGATCTATCTAAGGCATTCGATTGCTTCCAACAAATATTTAAGTTAAGATACGATGTCCGACTTCAAGACCAAAACACAAATCTACAGAAAGATGTGAGACAGGCAGACATTATTTCTCTGAAAATGTTTTCAACTGCGTTGTAAGATGTGTTTAAGTATGAAGAGGAAAGGACATTGTGTCAACATAAATGACGAGTATATAGAGACGAGACATAGTGGTCAAAGCAGAACCGCTGACCTAGCCATGATGCTTGGAGACCTCAGCAGAGTTTCCCAACAGGTTAACCGTAAATGAATATGGATAAAACGAAGGTAATCTTCAGGGTCGCGCCTGTACCATTTGTTGTTGGGAACGCTACTCTCGAAGCTGTTGATGAATACACATACCTAGGGAAAGCAGTCCAGTAAGGTAGGTCCAACTTTGAGAAAGAGACTTACCAGAAAATCCAGGACGATTGGGCAGCGTTCAGATAACTATGCATCCAAAAATATCTCACTGCCTAAAGACGAAAATATTGATAAAGCTTCTTAACTTAAAGATTTTCTAAAGGTCATTCCAGAGTAGTGCAGCCTAAATCTAGTAAGAGTACGGAAGAGAACCCGAGCTGTTAAAAAGGATAGGTATGTAATTTTAGACTGCCAGAGGCAGAAAGGGTTCTGTTTAAGGTTGCATATTAACATTATATTATATATGTAGAAGCAATAATTTATCAGCGTGTTTCTATAACGACATCGAAGCACATAAGCATGCCAAGTTTCATCGTTTCTTTAGTATAGGACCGTATTTTAAATTAAGGATCCGTACTTTAAGAGGTTTCTTAATAATGGAAAAGAGAGCTGACAGTATTCTGTAGTTTTAATGTTAGCGTATTGGGAGCCGTTTTCACTGGTGGTGCAAGAAGCAATATGGTCAAATTTATGGAGGTTAAAAATTAAATAAACACAATTATTAAGTAGGTGCTTAAGTTTTGTAAGAAGTTATTCGTTGAGATCTAGGTAGCTGACATCAGCATAATTGAAAAACTGACCAAGTGCAAATCGGACTCGCGCACCGACTTTACAAACACAAACAAAAACAAAAAGTGTGCGGCTAAGCGGTTACTCATCCGATAACTGACCAACTCACACGTTGCTTAACTTAGAATATCGTTTTCGACAAACAAACGTGTTACTATTTCGCTTAGTAATAGCTAGATGGCGCTGTAACAGTGATTTAAAATGGTAAATGACTCAGTCCCGTCTCACACTTGACCGGTTTTTATTATTTGTTGTTATACTTTAGAGTTGACACACACTATGATCACTGCAAGATTGAAGCTCGTATGTGTTAGATACTGTTTTTACGATAGAGCAACTAGATATCTAACGACACACTTCAAAACGGGGTAGATGAGGGAAAAATATTCGTTTCCAATTTATGTGTAGAGGAGGTACCCTAAATTTTTTTTATTTTATTCTTCTAGTTTGTCGGAAACGGAACTCCTAATCAAATGGTACAGATACACAGAGATATAGACAGACAGACAGATGGACATGGCGGAACTATAAGGGTTCCTTGTTGACTACAGAATCTTTATGGTCAAGCTCTCTAGCTCAAACTTCTAAGTCAATGCAATAAATCCCAAAATACGGTCATTTTTGACGCATATTGTGGCACAAATAAATCAAAACCTACCTATAATCATGAAAGGCAAGAAGCAAGATGTTACGTCACAAATATAGGAAAAATCCAAAAACTGATAATTAAGGCATAGCGAAATAACTACTAATAATGAGGTAACTTGGCCGCATAGACAAGGCAATGAGGTGCGGTGCGATCCAAGGCGGCGACTCCGACCCCTATATCGGTGGCGACAACTTCATCCGACCGCCATGCGCCAGTGCGCGCGGGTACTGTCTAAGTAGCGTGTTACGTGTCGTTTATTTCTTGAAAATGCGGAGTACATGAGGAGTATATTATTGTTTGTCGACAGCAGTAATGACGGCGAATTGCAATTTTATCAATTTACAAAAGATGAGAATTGGTAAATTCCTACCCAAGTTATACCAAATATAATACGTAAAATAAAGTTCCCCGGTATATCCCATTATTGTCTGTTTGTACGCAATTACTATTATAAAAAATTGTTCCCGAAAAACGTTGCAACGCGTGAGTGATGCCCCAGGTATTGCAATGCCCTCTGGTGCTAACATCTTACTTAATTATTGTGTCGCTGATTTGCGGACTGGAGTCCATATTACCCCTCAAAGGCGACTCGTGATTGGCTGCACATCGCGAGACGTCGAATGATCATATCGTTCGTTATATGAACGCGCTATGAACACACGCTTTTTCGCTTTTTTGTGATAAATTGGTTTTGAAACTACCACGCGTCGCCCGCATACTATATTTTAGTGTAAATATTTTGACTATTCTGTGATTAAGACGCTTATTGTGTTTATTTTTGAGTTTGGACTGACAATGTTGCCCAGCAACATCCCTCTGAATTGCATAGAAGAAATCAGTGCATAAGGAGTTGGTTAGTAAATTGCACAGGTTTAATTTATCTAGAGGTAGGTCGTAGCAGCCACACATACAACCCAAATCGCTTTCTATGGTGTGGTTCCGCACGCTACACCACCGTTTACCATTAGGCAGACTGCAAGTTGTTTGCCACCCTAGTGGTATTAAAAAAAAAGACAAAGAAAATATGATTATATTATTACAGATTTAAATATAATAATAAAATATTAATTTCAGAGCATTAAAATCATCTAACAATAAATGCGGCAAATATTTGTTGGTTCCACGTCTTTTAAAAATAAAAAAAACTAGAGGTTTCATCTGGATTTTATTCAGCTCGTGGCGAAGAACAACTATTTAATCGCGGAGGTAATAGTTTTCAATCGACTTCAAAAAAGGAGCAGGTTCTCAATTTGGTTGTAAGTTTTTTTTAATGTTTGTGACCTCAGAACTTAGTCATTTATAAACCAATTTAATTTTTTTTTACGTATAGGTTTCAATTTTCAAACTCAAACTCAAACTATTTTTGATTCAAGTAGACTAAAGACTTAAAGATTCAACAACTACATTTACACATGTTTTCTTTCACGTGAGAGTGAAAGAAAACATGCTACCCACGACACGAATTTCGCTACGTGGCCTTTCTGTTATTGCCACAACGCGTCGTGAGCGTTTTTATAAAAGCCACAATACGAATTTCGCGATGTGGACGTTTAACAATGACCACAACGCGTCGTGAGCTGCTTTTTCGCTCAATGAGCGTTTTCGGTTTTTGGGCGTAACATATATACATTACTAAGACGTACGGTCGATTTTCGAGTGAATTAAAAGATAAAAGAAATCTATATGGGGCTTAGGTGAGTACCTACTTACAATATGAAACATGCCGCCGACCTTAAAATATGTATTATTTTAACAAAAACGAAAAATGATTGAATTGTGTGTGTGTGTAAAAAAAAAAATTGAGTAGAGGCTTCTATAGGCAATGGATAGACTTTTACTACAGGTCGATCTGTGTAACTATCGCCTATTTGAAGTGTGACAACTCGTACTACCTCATCGCGACCTGGGTGTAGACGGTATACTCGAGCCAACTGCGACTTCATGGGAGGCAGGGCATCGTTTTGAACAACAACCACAGCCCCCTTGAGTGGTGTAGTTTCTTCACTTTGGAACCATTTTTCTCGCTGCTGAAGTTGACTTATGTAGCTGTGTGTCCAATACTTCCAAAAATGTTGCAACATTTGCTGTAACAACTGCCATAGAACCAGACGATTTTGATTTTCGTTAGAAAAATCAAATTCAGGCAGCGAGGTCAACAGGCCGCCGACCAAGAAATGAGCCGGAGTAAGAGGTAAAGGCTCCGCAGGGTCGTTGCTCATAATGCAAAGGGGTCGAGAATTAAGTACTGCCTCGATTTGACACAACAAGGTATTGAATTCGTCGTAGGTCACGGTTTGTGCCCCTACAACCCGGTACAAATGTTGCTTAAAGCTTTTAACAACCGATTCCCATATGCCAAAATGACTTGCGTAAGGCGCATTAAAATGCCAGTTTATGTTAAAATCTGAACATGAAGGATTCAACATCTTTTAATTTTTTTCATTAAGAAAAGAATATAATTCAATTAAGTATCGATTGCAACCGACAAAGTTTCTACCGCAATCTGAATATATATCTGAACATAAGCCACGACGTGCAATAAAACGCCGTAAAGCTGAAAGAAAAGCTTGTGTTGATACATCGGGAACGAGTTCCAAATGTACTGCCTTTTGTTGACAGGCAGACAAATGTACTGCCTTTTGTTGACAGGCAGACAAATACACAAACATAAGATTTAAAAATCTTGCTATTTTTTAATTTATGAGTACGGGTTTGAAAATAACCGGCAAAGTCTGTTCCCACGTGAAGAAAAGGTCTCAGCGGAGGGACTCGTGCAGGCGGCAGCGGCGCCATCTGAGGCTGCGGAGCTGTAGGACGCGTACGGAAACATTTAAGGCATCGTCGGGTGCGCTTACGGACTGCATTGCGGGCGGACAGGATCCAATAACAAATCGATCAATCAGCAAATTGACTAAAAAGGGCTTTTTTTGGTAGAATGAATTGATGTTTATTTTCATTATTTAAAAGCGAATTTTGGATTCTGCCCCCGACCCTCAAGTACCCTCAAGTAACAATAAACGGACTTAATTTTTGTATATTTTTTGGAAATCTTTTTTTTTTGTTGTAATTCAGAAATTTCCTTTTGGAATTTATCATTTTGAAGTAAAAGTATTAGCCGATTTTATGCAAAACTAGATTCTTGTACCGAAATATAATTAGTGTAATTAGTTACGGTTTTTCGACATTTATTGAAAAAACGGAACATGTATGAAACAACACATAAAAGTTTATTTAAACTGGAGAATTTGTTTAGAAATTCTAATGAAGTTTTTTCTTCTGTATCTGTGCCTAACGCAACCGAGCGACGTTCATCATTAGATGCGCGAATAGTATTTGTGTCGGCCACTCAGAATCTGGATACCGCAACCAAGTGGGACCGTTAAACCAAAGTTCTTGGTTTAATTCTAAAGGTAATACTCCACGGCTGAGAGCATCTGAACGTTTGTCGGCGGATCTTACATGGTTCCATTGGGATGCTGGAACACGATTTGTTATTTCCGTGACACTGTTGGGTACAAATACTCGCCACTGGGAAGAAAATTGTAGCCACGCTAGAACTATGGACGAATCTGTCCATGCTAATATATCTTTGATACTTATGTAAGTAGAGTATGTATTAACGATGAGCTTAATCAATTTTGACAACAACAATGCTGCGCATATTTCCAGGCGAGGTAAGGATATGCGTTTTATATGTGCTACTTTGGTTATAGCGATGAGAAGATTTACGTGAACATATCCTACGTTATCAGTAAGACGAATATATACGCAGGGGCATAAGCTTTCTCAGAGGCGTCTGTATCTGAACCTTTTGGCATGAAGGTGCAATGTGAAGAGGTAAGGTTATGTTTGTAATCAAAGAGAGTTCAGAGACAAATCTATTCCAGGGGTCAACTATATCTGAAGGAGGAATTTCGTCTCATCGTCTCAATGTACCTTTGAAAGCGAAAGAGATTGAATTAAAATTTTAACTAAGATAATAATGGGAGAGAGAAATCCTAAAGGATCAAGAAATTTTGGGTAAATTTCGCTCAGAATTCTACGTTCAGTACACGTTCCCGGTAGGTTGTGAACATCATACGTGAATTGGTCAAGTTTTAGGATCCATTTTAGACCTAATAACTTTACTGATGTATCACTCATATCGCGAGATAGGGCGCTGAACTTACACTGTCACGGTACGGAGACGGCATTCATGAGGATTTTAGGTGATATCTGGTCGCCAAATAATTCTTTGAAAATCACGATCGGACTTCCGTATAAGTATTTTCGTCGTCTGTAAAAACGATTTCGTGGAAACGAAATTTAAGATAGTTGGAGTTTCGGCCCCGTCAAGAGAAGATCGTTTAAAGAGTGAAACTTAGAGGTTTTACTTGAGGCGTTGTAAACGACTCGAACTTTAGTTGTAGAGCTATCCTTTTTAACTACGGTATGGTGAGGGAGATAATATGGAGTAGATTTTGTACTGCATTGATTTTCTTCAGTAGAAATTAGTTCAATGTGTCTCAAGTCAAGATATTCTTGAAGACATTTATAGTATTCCAGTCGTAAATTAGGAATACGCTGTAGTCGGTTTTCTATTTTCAGTAAAAAGGATAAAGCTAGATCTCGGGATTCACCTAACTGTGGAGCGTTAGGTCTGAAGGGTAATGCTACTATATATTGACCAGTTGAGTCTCTCGTGTGCGTGTGCGTGCGTATCAACGAAAATTGAATACACAGAGCTTTATCCGCTGTTAGAACTTTGGTTTCAGGAACCGATTAGAGTCCAAAATCGCGTTCAGTTTCAGTATGAAACGATGTAATGCATACATGAAATAAAGAAGAAAGAGGTTGCGTTGGTATTCTACCTGAAAGAAGATAACCGAAAACTGTTAACAGCGAGAGGAGTACCTCGAGGACCGACGACGTTGTCGTGCAAGAATATCACATCACTATAATCCGCTCCTAACAACAACTCAACCGGACGCGCGGAATGGAATTCCGGATCGGCGTGTGGCAGGTTACGGAGATGGGTCAAATAATCAGCTTTTACTTGGAACTGTTGACCGCTAGGAATATAATTTGTTATTTTTGTGGCGTTACATCACAACACACCATACCGTGAGGTCGAACAGACTGGGCATCGCCGACTCCCGTAGCAGTCGCAAACCTAAATCGGTGATCAATGAAATTTAGGTCCCGGGTCAACAAGGGCTCGAATAGTACATCCTGATTGTAAGTTACTGTCAAGAATATATATATATACAAGTGCTGTAGCCAAAGGAACTGAATAGGTATGATCATGATTTTCGCGTTGTGTGCTGTCAGCCGCGGTGGCACAGCCCACCGCAGCGGCAGCATGAGACGGCTGTTTCGTCATCGTCACTACAGAGTCGCCTCCATCGTGAAGGGTTGAATGATGGCGACCTGAACAAATGTTTCAGTTAAATTGTGATCGGCACTGATTAACGTTAT
The DNA here is from genome assembly GCA_946406115.1 of Apoda limacodes. Taxonomy (NCBI): domain Eukaryota; kingdom Metazoa; phylum Arthropoda; class Insecta; order Lepidoptera; family Limacodidae; genus Apoda; species Apoda limacodes. The sequence goes on along the minus strand of OX291555.1, from coordinate 27,803,683 downwards.
GACCAGGACGTAGGCAATTTAAACAAATGTTATTAGATATAAAATTGTTTCGTTCAGATAAGCTTAATTTAGAAAACGATTCACATTTACTTAAAGGATGACTAGCCATCTTGCAATAAATAAATTTTATTTTGTTTTTAGTATCGTAAGTATTTTTTGAAGCACAGAGAGATGGAAAAGAAAAATTGTTAGATTTTTGTTATTTTTGAAATTACGAAAATTGTATGTATGCGCATAGGAACTGACAACGAGTTGGACTCCCGCTGCCGCAAAACATAAGTCGTGCGCGGCACCTTACACGTCATAGATCACGTCACGGAATTCATAACTTCACTCGCAGCTAACTCCTTTTCAAGAAAGTCAAGTAATTAACTTAACTTAGGTATTTCAGTCGGAGAATTCAAAGATAACTGAAATCGTTTTCGAATGTACGGCGAAAGTTTTCTCAATAAGATGTTTAACAATATAAAACTCCATTGATCGACGGGAATTTTCAAGATTTTCTTGGTATACGTTTAGAATATGGCGGATACCACTTTCAGTTAGGCTCAGTTTTTCAGACATAGTTTCAACATCTACATTTTTTTCTAAATGTTTGGTCATCACGTATAATGATAATAACAAATATCTAAACTTTTCTATGTCCGAAAGCGCTTCATTGTTGTGAATAATAGATTGAAATAAATCGAAATAAGAATTCCATTCCGTAGATGGTGCCCGAAATTCTGGTAAGGTTAAGGTTGGTTATTTTAATTTAGGCTGAATGTGGCAACATCCTTGCGATGAAGTTGAGTTATTTAAATTTTGATTTTTATTTTGTGATATTTCCAATGAGTTTTGCTTGTCAGCTGCGACCTTCACATCTTAATACAATTTGTTAAAATTATCTCTATTTAAACGTTCTTTTTCCTTCTCAAAAAGTTTTGATTTGATAGGAGATTTTCCTATTACATAACTAATTATATTATTGTACTAATAACTGGACTAATCCAATCAAATTAGAAAATGAAACAATATCAATTAGTAGAGTTTTGAATTTTTGTGTACATGTTCATTACAACTTCTCACTGAACATATACTAAAAGTCCCCATCGACACCTTTTGCGCTCGCGCCGCCATTTTGGAAAAAAGGTACCCTTTTTTAAATTTTTTGCTTATATCTTGGCAATAATTATGAATACGATAAAATCGTGTATACAAGTACTGTAACTTATTAAATTTCCTATAAAAAAGGTAAGATATAATATTTATGTATATCTAATACTTTAGCTGTAATCTAACATTGAATTTTTTTTTTATATGTTTGCTATCGATATATCGTTTTGTTGCTGTTGACTCCTAAATCATTCATATATATCTTCAAAAACTTATTTCATGGCACTACCTAGAGATAGAAAGACCGACAGAGATAGTAAGAAAGAGCGAGAGAGAGAGAAAAGGGGAGAGATAATAAAGGGGCAGATGCATTATGCTACATAATGTGTATAGCAGGACGGACCGTCTTTCGGGTACGCTTTATGAGTAAGAATAGCCAATAGGCTAGACCGACCAGCCATCAGCCGATCATCATCGCGTCTGATTCCATATCAACAAAGCATAGAACAAAGGCCAGGTTCTCGGCAGACTGATAAACAAACTCAATTTAAAAATTATGACTGCTACTTACTACGCCCTTAATGACAATCATAGGCTGGACATACTCGACATAGCGTTTCTACAGATCATAAGCCTAAGTCTGCGCTCCGTAGCTGGATTTTTTTTTTATACTACTAAGGTGGCACACAAGCTTACGCTCCGCCTGATGGTAAGCTTGCAACACCAGGGGTATCACTCGCGCGTTGCCGTTACTGTAGTCCTTAAAGAAAATCTTGGCAGGGAGCTCATTCCACAACTTAAGCGTTCGTGGGAGGAAGTTTGTAGAACCCCCCCCCCCCTACAAAAATAATAAACTATTTAAAATTTGAACTCACGTGGAGTATAACGACATACTCGCCAATTTGAATACGTGAAGACATGTGTAATTCTAACATATTATTGTTGTCTTTATTATTATAAAAATGTTAATAGTATTTTGTAACCGTTAATGTTATTATTAAAGAAAGCTAATATTTTATTTGGCTGTGATCGTCTAGTGGCGTAATCGTCTATTTGGACCCCTCGTTGTGACCGATAATAACCCAAGATCTTAAGAGGTATGGATTCAACCGGTCCCAGGTGTGAAAGAATAAAATCAAAACCCTAATTTTACATTATACCTACATTAAAAGCAATGGCCTATAACTAATCCTTAACCGCAGAACCACTAAGTCCTGATTAGCATTAAACCAGAATTTAAACTACTAAATGCGAGTTTCAGATTAAATATATGCGATTTATTATCCTAACGTAGTCGAAGTACCCTAGCCTAAGTCACCCTATTCACCAGCCTAGCTACCTCCTTACAGCTCCGAACATGTCTCGTAATAACACGGTTGCCCCTCGAACACGATAGGCCTTTAAAGTTATAACGACTAAGACCGCATACCCCTTAAGTGAAGTCGTAATCCTATAGTAATGTATGAAATCGCCTCAAAGGAGAACTCTTAAACGGTAAGTAGTCCATCGATACACTAGTTATCTTGCCCTTAAGTAAGCTTGTAACCTCATAGTAATGTAGGAAAATCACCTTAAGTGGAAGAGCCCTTAGACATATGAAAATACTAACCACTAATAAACTCACTGGCTTCCCCTTAACTAAAGTGGAACCCTTAGACATATGAAAGTACTAACCACTAATAAACTCACTGGCTTCCCCTTAACTAAAGTTATACACTTATAATATAACGAAATCATTTAAGAGACAGACAGACCTATTTAATAACTAAATAAATTATTAGCAGATACGCTATTGATCCCTTAATTAACCTATAATCTACACAACTAACCTGTCACCTGTTCTCTAGCTTGCGCTTAATTGAAGGTCGGAACTAATAACAACATATATAAGGCATTAGGGAGACAAGCGGACCTATTAAGTACATAGATAAATTATTAGCAGACTAGCTGTCGATCCCTTAAGCGAAGTTATAAAACTGTAATGTAATATGAAAAGTCACCATACGGATGAACTAACAGATTGAATATATATATAGATAACACACGAATATACTCGCGGCCTGGCCCTTACGTAAATTACACAACCCTCTTAATAACACTAAGAATGCACCACAGATGGGCCGACTGGTTTAGTAGTTGCATAAATTATTGGTTGACAACCCGTTAACAACCCCTATGTGAAACCATAAAGTCGTAATGGTATTCGAGAAGCCACCCCAAGACAAATAGACAATCTAAGTATATAATGAGCCTACCACTATCCTTACTAGCTTCTCTTCAAATCTTATCTTATAATAATATATGGAGAACCGCCGTAAAGACAAACTAACAAATTAGAAGTAAATGTAGACCTAAAATACAACTACAGCCTACCTTTGAATAAAGTTATGACATGGTTCTAACCGTATCCGGAAATCCTCATACATTCATGATTATTATTTTACCACTGTGGCTCACGCCATCTGTGTAACAATCGTAGAATTACTCGGTCGATCGATATCTTAGCTAGCTGTCTTAATAATCTTGGGGATGTTGAGAAGGGCTTATAGGGGGCGCTATTCACAAACAAATTTAGTATGAGAGTCTATCTAAATTTACTAATCCTAGTTTCCAGGTTTTCTACGGGTAACCCTAACTGGGAATCGTCCAGGAAAATTCACATATATAACCACTCCTTAAGGGTTCGTGAGTTGTTCTATTCAGAATTGTTGGGCCCGCCACCGAATTATCCCTTCGGCCGATTAATGACCAGATGGTCAGACTTTTCATACATTTGCCTGTGCATCGAAGTGCCCAGCTGGCGTCTCGTGGTCACGTGAGTGCGCAGAGTTCACATTTTTGTCTTCTGCGCAGATACAAAGTCTAAACGTGTTACTCGTCCATCCTCCGACTAATTTACGTTGGTTCGGGTTTTGTTTTGGTATCTCGCGACCCTGTCAATATGAATTTCGCTATTAGAACTAAAATTGGGTTTATGTTTACGAACTATGGAGATTATCTACACTCGGATATAAAAGTTTATAAAAATCAATACTGTAAAATCGAAACGAAACCTAAGTTCGCCGAACTTATACACTAGACTGTTCCTACCTTATTGCTAGAATGAATATTGAAATTTAACTATGTATAACTCGATTTTGAACAACTTTAAAGCCCTCGGATACCGTCCGACCTTAAGCGGTTGCCAAATGTATCGTACCTATTATCTGACTAACGCCTTGGGACCTTTACCAAGGAAAGTATATAACGACCAACTTCTGACAGACTCGTAGATAGGTTTCATCGGACTAGCTTATCTTGTGACTTCGCCTTCCTGTCGCTTAGTAATTGAGTTAGCGAATAAACATTGGTCTTTCGTACACCGAACCCTAAACTGTTCTTTAGGATAGATAAGTGGTGCTCACCACCAACACCTACCTTTATAGCACCGCGGAGGTGACAAACAAACAGACGACCATATATTTTATCTTTACTACGGTGACTGACTATGAAACTACGGGGACCATCTCGTTATTATTTGAATACAACCTACGATCGGTCTGTTCGAACCCGAGTCTCCTTAAGTTAAAATAGTCGCTAGCCTGGAGAGGCCATACTCGCCCGAAACACGTCTCGTACAAGCTAAGTTCATATGAAATAATAAAATAGGTGTGCGGTTACGCACATGGTTAAGTGGTAAGTAGTTCATCAGAGTAATTAAGGCGGCAGAACGCCTAATTTAACACACAATAAGTATGTTTAGGATGGTTTGTAAGGGAGACATATCCACACTCAGGACCCGGCACATTAGACAGATCAAGTAAGGGTTGGCCCTTTTCTGAGTGTTTAGAACTTAACGTTTCGGCCATACATACAACAATTCTGAGCCTCATCGGTTAGTAGAGAATTGTGTATGGTTATACTAATACGTCTTCAACGGGGTGATTCATGGTGAAGAATAAAACAAATCCTGACCCACTAGCGTCACCTCATAGCCTGTTAATAAAGTTAGGTCAAGTTTGAAGTTCTGTCATCTTTATCTTAAATGGCTTAGTCAAAACATAACTTAACCAATATAAAACAATAAAATAAAGCTTAGATAGTCTAATTAAAAATAAGACTCGCTAGATTAATGTCGCGGCCCTGAAAACCATATAAGGTTTACGTTTATTTTTACACAGGAAACAAATATTTAAATATGAACACAATAATACTTAGCTTTCCAAATCTATCCGTCACAGTAATGGGTGGAGTGGAGGTTTTATTCATATACGAATTCCTTAAGGAGATCGGGTTAAAAATCCCACATTAAATTTTAGCCGCCCATTACCTAAACGGAATCTAACAGTTCAGCTTCCTTACTCGACGCCGGTGAAGGGTGGAACTGGAGCCAACCCAGATCTAGGTTTTATCAGCCCCCTCACACCCTTAGATTCCTGAAGCCTGCAGTTATCCTAGTATGTCTCTAGCATCAAGCCCCAATCTTCCCTAATCTTATAACAAGCCAGACCCCGCTTGAAGAACCCCTACTGTGATTGCCCCGTCCTCACCTACCTCTATCTACCAAGGGTCTGCTTACTTGGGTGGGTCACCCATACCGCAACGCAACAAGACATCGGGACTAAAATGACTGAGATAGTAAGTAGCGAATATAGAGATATCATTAACATAACCATCAATTACATGTAACATAACTGTACCATTCTAATGAGCATCTACCAAAGCGTGTAGGATTTTCATCAATGAAGATACATATACACAGGACAGAATTTACTCAAGGGCTTGCCTGCCAAGTCATGTAAGCATGCCCCGTCACCTCGAATCCGATCAAAGCGCGAAGTCGATGCTCAGGACTTGCGTAGGGCTTTCATCAATAAGATATACATATACACAGGACAGGATTTACACAAGGGTTGCCTGCCAAGTCATGTAAGCATGCCCCGTCACCTCGAATCCGATCAAAGCGCGAAGTCGATGCTCAGGACTTGCGTAGGGCTTTCATCAATAAGATATACATATACACAGGACAGGATTTACACAAGGGTTGCCTGCCAAGTCATGTAAGCATGCCCCGTCACCTCGAATCCGATCAAAGCGCGAAGTCGATGCTCAGGACTTGCGTAGGGCTTTCATCAATAAGATATACATATACACAGGACAGGATTTACACAAGGGTTGCCTGCCAAGTCATGTAAGCATGCCCCGTCACCTCGAATCCGATCAAAGCGCGAAGTCGATGCTCAGGACTTGCGTAGGGCTTTCATCAATAAGATATACATATACACAGGACAGGATTTACACAAGGGTTGCCTGACCTTAACCCTAATCTTAAACGATTTCTTAACTAATCAGATCAGAGCCTAATTACGGGGTTTCTTCCCACAAAGTATCACAAAATTTACAACATCATGTTAAAAGACGCCGATCCCGGCAGGAACCCTTTTCTCCACTAAATTTTCTGCAGAAATCGGCAATCTCTTTTCCTTAGAGAGTACATAGCCAACAATGTCAACAAACTACCTCTGCATTTTTAATAAGCAAGGGTTTTTCCTTCTCTACTCCAAATTTACAACTAGAATCCCGGACTAAATCCCAACCAAAAAGTCAACCACTTTCAATTTTCCCCATCCAACCCTTCACTTTAACCAAGGTGGCATCTTACACGGTCCCTTACACAGTCCTTACGCCATGGTATAAAGGAAGTCCCTCACAAAGCCCCATAGTACAAACCCATCAATAATAAGTTGACATTGCTAGCCTCAGTTCTCACAAAAGACACTTACTGATATTTAATGTAGGCGAAACTTGCACGGCGTCGGTATTAAATTTCTTCAAATCTTTGTGCGTCCTGTCCTTCCCGCTTCCTCAGGAATCTCGAGCACGGCCAGCCTCTCGGCACGACGACAGTGAAAAAGGGTGCCGCAACTGACGCCTATCGCTTATAACCGTTCTCCCCTCCCCCCCGATAGACGCGGCCTGAACGCGTGGCGTGTCTAGGGATTGTGGCGCCAGTTAATTTCTTCTTTATTTTACTTCCACGTGTACCCACGTGCTTCGCATTTTAGTGGCCAGTTACTTTATAGTAATAATCGAACAATCATATCGAAATCGTAAACCGATTCTACTAAACTCTTTACCTGCCGAACTAGTTTCTCCGCTTCTTTGTGACTCGATTATACAGCTTCGATTAATTTACACATTGAAGGCTCGTCGTAAGCGGCGCGGAGCCTACTCTACTATCCCTCTCGCACCCTACGATATTTATATCAATTAACTGAAAATAATCGTTCGATATTCTCCGTATATTTTAACCTCCTGGTTATCTGCTACTTTACGAATCGGTCGTATTTAACGAGCAATTATTTTTGTATTGATGATTTTAGGATCCTACCGCGATTTACGCCTTATGACGTAGGTATAAACATATTAATCGAAGACCGGTGAGGACATCCCGGACCACTCACTTAATTCATACTTCATTGATCTCGTTTCTATCCATTTATTAGGAGTATTCGATTGGTATGAATTACGAAGGTGATTAATCTAATTTATATTTATTATTGATGAATTCCATCTTTAATTTACCTGCTCTCTTAAAACTTAAATTAGCATGTCAACACCGTGTCGTGGGGTCCAGATTATTTCAATTCTTTATACAAGGCTTGGGACCACTACAATCCTCCCCAACAAGTCATAAATGTACACTTATCAGTTGTGACTTGTTTCTTAATTAACCACTGGATCTCTACGCCTAAGTTTTAAGACCTCGACTTACAACCCAAACCTAGTTCAATAATGACATATAAATTACTCGAGACTTAATCTAACCTTAATTCAACCATAACGCTAACCTTAACCTAAAAATCCCTACATAAACCTAAGTCCAACAACCCTCATGTTGACCTGGACTTCCCAAACCTAATCGTAACCTAAACCTTATAACCCTCATGTCCCTAATGTTAACCTAAACACTATAAACCTCATGTTAACCTAGACCTCCTAAACATATCTGTAACCTAAGCCTAATAATCCTCATGTTTACCTAAACCTAATAAATTTTATGTGTACCTAAACCCTATAAACCTCATGTTTACCTAAACCTAATTGCCCTGAACCTTATAACCCTAATATTATCCTAACCTTAATCCTAGCCCTGCCAATCGCATCGAAATTTCCCGTAATCTCCTTCGGGAGCGGTATCGCGACTAATACTCAAGGGTCCTTATACAACAACGAAAACTTCTCCATCCACTTCACCCTCACACTTGAGTTATCATTTCTACGCTCTTTCATCAAATTCCCTGACTGAAATTGTTCCTTTCAATGTGTCTTCTCATAAGGACCATCCTTCGGTTCACTGCACTTTACCCATTCAGTCCTAGCCTTATCTTTCATTTCCTCCAATTCCCTCTCGCTTATTATCGACGGTTTTCCATCCATTCCCCCGTCGTTAAATCAACTTAGTTCACTCTAAAACATAATCATACGTTCACCCTATTAAAACTAGTCTCGGCACCTAAACTTATATCGGTCTCTCGACACCACTGATTTCTAACAAATCATACTTAAAGGACAACTCCCATCCTATGATCACCCTCAACCCCAAGGTTATCTCATCGTTCAAAGTCTCCTTTCATTGAGATATTAGTGAATATCCCAATATAGCACCGTACCCAGACGATCACTAATCCAACTTGTTTCATTCATTAATCTAACTTAATCACCTAAGAACCTCCTAATTATAATGAATGACATGTCATAATAATTACTCGAAATAGAACGTAAGAGATTAAAAAGAAATTATAGTGCTTAAGATCGTGCTTTACTCAAATGCAGCAAATAACTATGACGAACACAGCTTCAGTTAAGGACCACTGGCCTCACTCAACCTCAGCCAGCGACTACTCAGGGACCCACCCTGTCGAAACAAAGTCAGTCCCCTGCAACGCTACGATAGGAAACACCAGATATAATGGATAGTTATGAAGAATATAGTAGATCGAAGAAGGGAAATATGATTGGAAGCATACAGTTGAGTTTGTCTATTATTAGTCGTAGATAATCAGGACGGGTATGACGGAAATGCTTCGGTTAAGGACCAAGGGCCTCACTTAATCTAGGCTTGTTATGATGAATATGCTTCGATTAAGGACCAAAGGCCTCTCTCAACCTCGGCTTGTCGGGATATTTATAGTAGTTTGAATATGGCGATGATGTTTGGAAACAAACAGTTGAGTTTGGTCATTATTAGATGTAGGTAATCATGATAGATATAGTAGTTGGAATATGGCGATGACGTTTGGAAACAAACAGTTGAGTTTGTTCATTATTAGATGTAGGTAATCATGATAGATATAGTAGTTGGAATATGGCGACGACGTTTGGAAACAAACAGTTGAGTTTGTCCATTATTAGATGTAGGTAATCATGATAGATATAGTAGTTGGAATATGGCGACGACGTTTGGAAACAAACAGTTGAGTTTGTCCATTATTAGATGTAGGTAATCATGATAGATATAGTAGTTGGAATATGGCGACGACGTTTGGAAACAAACAGTTGAGTTTGTCCATTATTAGATGTAGGTAATCATGATAGATATAGTAGTTGGAATATGGCGACGACGTTTGGAAACAAACAGTTGAGTTTGTCCATTATTAGATGTAGGTAATTATGATAGATATAGTAGATGGAATATGGCGATGATGTTAGGACGCAAACAGTTGAGTTTGTCCATTTGACGACGTTCGGAAGCAAGCAGGTGGGTTTGTCATTTGATGACATTCGGAATCAAACAGTTGAGTTTGATAGATATAGTAGTTAGAATATGGCGATGACGTTTGGACGCAAACAGTTGAGTCTGTCCATTTGATGACGTTCGGAACCAAGCAGTTGGGTTTGCACATTTGATAATGTTAGGAAGCAAACAGTTGCGTTTGTCTCTTATTAGCTGTAGATAATTATGATAGATAGGGTAATTAAAATATGGCGATGATGTTGGGACTCAAGCAGTTGAGTTTGCACATTTGATAATGTTAGGAAGCAAACAGTTGAGTTTGTCTCTTATTAGCTGTAGATAATTATGATAGATAGGGTAATTAGAATATGGCGACGAGGTTTGGACTCAAGCAGTTGAGTTTGCACATTTGATAATGTTAGGAAGCAAACAGTTGAGTTTGTCTCTTATTAGCTGTAGATAATTATGATAGATAGGGTAATTAAAATATGGCGATGATGTTTGGGCTCAAGCAGTTGAGTTTGCACATTTGATAATGTTAGGAAGCAAACAGTTGAGTTTGTCTCTTATTAGCTGTAGATAATTATGATAGATAGGGTAATTAAAATATGGCGATGACGTTTGGACGCAACCAGTTGAGTTTGTCCATTTGATGACGTTCGGAACCAAGCAGTTGGGTTTGTCCATTATTAGCCGTAGACAACTATGATAGATATAGTAATTAGAATATGGCGATGATGTTTGGACGCAAATGGTTGAGTTTGTTCATTCTAGCAATAAATAGCTATGACGGATCTGCTTCAGTTAAGGACCAAAGGCCTCACTCAATCTAGGTTCATTATAATGTATACGCTTCGATTAAGGACCAAGGGCCTCACTCAACCTCGGCTCGTCATGATAGATATTTATAGGTTTAATATGGCGATTATATTTGAACGCAAGCAGTTGAGTTTGTCCATTTCGGAAATAAACCGTTGCGTTCGTCCATTCGATGACATTCAGGAATAACCAGCTGAGTTTAACTATTCGGCGATGTGCAGAAGCAACTAACTGAGTTTGTTAATTTGATGATAATGGGAAGCAAACAGTTGAGTTCGTCCATTATTAGCCGTAGGCAATTACAATAGATAATTAACCATGACGATGATGTTTGGACGCAAACGGTTGAGTTTGTTCATTCTAGCAATAAATAGCTATGGCGGATCTGCTTCAGTTAAGGACCAAAGGCCTCACTCAATCTAGGCTCATTATAATGTATACGCTTCGATTAAGGACCAAGGGCCTCACTCAACCTCAGCTCGTTATGATAGATATAGTAATTAGAATATGGCGATGATGTTTGGACGCAAACGGTGGAGTTTGTTCATTCTAGCAATAAATAGCTAGGACGGATCTGCTCTAGTTAAGGACCAAAGGCCTCACTCAACCTCAGTTCGTTATGATAGATATAGTAATTAGAATATGGCGATGATGTTTGGACGCAAACGGTGGAGTTTGTTCATTCTAGCAATAAATAGCTATGACGGATCTGCTTTAGTTAAGGACCAAAGGCCTCACTCAATCTAGGCTCGTTATGATGTATAAAAGTCTGAATAGGGCAATGACGTCCGAGGGTTGTTTATTTAATGGTATTAAGAAGCAAATATTAAATTGTTATCAGCAACTATAAGAACCGGTTGTAAAATTTGAACCTTGTGTAATAATGCTGATACTAGAGCGGCCTAATCCCATACCCCGCATATCCCCCTCCTCCCCTTAACTACTCACCCCTCATTCACGTTAAGCCTAGCTTCCACTAACGACGTATACATATGTACGCATACCTCCACACACTTATACAAACATACACCGGAAGCGATCCATCAAAACAGCAGTTGCCGAAACATTAAAACCTCCCTGAATCCCACAAGGCAAATTTGTAAGGGCTGCCACACCCACGTATCCAAAACCATCTCATTGTTGTATCTAACAGCTCACCATTTTTTTTTTATTTTTTTATTTTTTCCGATGACTTAAACACATCTCCAGCATAACACCTTTTGCTTCTTCAGTTAAGGACCTGACTCTCCCACCATTAAGGCAGGGCCCGACCTCAACTTCGACACATATGCACATGTATGCATACTGATATGTATACACACACATAGACACGCACCGCCCGCGGTCACTCAGGGATCGTACCTGCCGAAACATTACGACCCCCTGCAACTCACACGGCAAAAATCTCAGGGGTTACACTAGCCATGTATAAAAATCCAAAATCATTTCAATTCAGGCCCTAACAACTTACAATCTTTACTCGCGACGATTTAAACACATCCCCAGCATAACCCTTTTCGCTCTTTCAGTTAAGGACCTGACTCTCCCACCATTAAGGCAGGGCCCGACCTCAACTTCGACACATATACACATGTATGCATACTGATATGTATACACACACATAGACATGCACCGCCCGCGGTCACTCAGGGATCTTACCTGCCGAAACATTACGACCCCCTGCAACTCACACGGCAAAAATCTCAGGGGTTACACTAGCCATGTATAAAAATCCAAAATCATTTCAATTCAGGCCCTAACAACTTACAATCTTTACTCGCGACGATTTAAACACATCCCCAGCATAACCCTTTTCGCTCTTTCAGTTAAGGACCTGACTCTCCCACCATTAAGGCAGGGCCCGACCTCAACTTCGACACATATACACATGTATGCATACTGATATGTATACACACACATAGACATGCACCGCCCGCGGTCACTCAGGGATCGTACCTGCCGAAACATTACGACCCCCTGCAACTCACACGGCAAAAATCTCAGGGGTTACCACTAGCCATGTATAAAAATCCAAAATCATTTCAATTCACGATTCGTACCAAACTAAATAATAACCTTGTCCTACTCGGCTGGGTTTAATAATTTTGCCTTAGTTTCACATCAACATAGCAGATAATAGTATCTATCCACGTTCTAGCTCACTTCTCACCTTACGCTGAACCTGATTTATATATATATTTATATTTCATGGGAATCCTAATTCTGAATAAACGTTAATGCAGTTTAATAAACATTTATTATGTTGACTCCTCCCCTAACAACTTAGCAATTTATCCGGTGGTACCCTCCCCTCTCGTAATGAACATTTTATTCCTAACTGCCCTTAACATAACTACACTAACAAAACCGGTCCCGGTTTTAATCTCAGACATCAACCCCATTTCTCAATTGCTACATATCGTCTACTCAACAAAACCCTTTGAACAGATAATACCTATTAACAATAACCTATTTAGTTCAAAGGAACACGCTACTAGGCAAAGCCGACCTGAACACCACCTAATACCTGACATTATTCTATCTTACCCTTAAGTACTTTAAATTACCTAAACAGAGATGTATAAATTTATATACATAGTAAGTACACTTCTCGTTTACACCTGAGCACCTCCACACTATCAATCTATAACCTTTCATAAATGGTACCACAATGGTTAAAACCGGTTGACGTTACCGGTCCGCCTAGTAATAACATATTTATCGACAATTAAAAGGTAATATAATTTGGCAAGCAAAAATATGAGTCAAAAGTATCCATTAATTTGAATGTAATAATGAGTAATAGCAATGAATTTATAAAAGACGATCTAACAAAATGTCTCTACGTACCGTCTACATTCGATCCCACAGAATCAATTCAGATTCGTCGGCAAAACACCCCACGCCCGCGCCAAACCCTCGAGAAACTCCGAGTTCAAATCCCCGCTCGAGCGCACACCCTTTTCTCCTTTAGTTTATATTATTTGATATAATTTTCTTTCACCAAATCACATCCCTAACCTAACAACTCACAAAGGACATTTAGTCGGTTTAACATCTACTGTTTACTTTGTTAAGGTTACCTCCTACCAGACATGAATCTTCCCGTTGGAGGAAGTTCACCTGGTCTAAGGGCTTAACAGGCGTCACCGTCAAGTGAAACAGTTATTAGATGTTCGTACTTTGGAATACCCTTTTAACTAAACCTATAAACCGATAATTACACATATATACAGATATGTTTAAATGGCCCATGGGGATGATCCCAACTTACTAAGTCAGCGCTACTTAGTATAAAATTAAAGAACTGAGATGGATGAGGCCTACTTTAGCTAATATCTTAGTGACCTTATGACCTTACTTCTGCATTAACATTCTAAATGCTCGCTATCCCGCCTTTCAATGCATTCCCTGATCATAAATTAACTCACTCTAATTCTTCAATAGTAAGGTGATACATTAAGGCTGCACTCTACTTCTATGTACAGTTTTCTGCTCGGTTTTAAAATCGATTCCACTGTACTATGGTAAGTTCCAAACCGGAAAATAACATGGCCTTCCACATTCTTTGCCTAGCGGATTACTGTATTTGGTTTACGGTTTCTGTCCGAATTTCTCGTTTTCTAATTTTAATTAATAACTCACTATCAGCAAGTAGCGAGAACGCAATTTATTTCATGACATTTTAAGTAACTACAAAGCTAGAAAATTGCTGTAATCTAACTTTTATATCGCATGCGATGTAACTGTAATTAAATATTCCCCCCCCCCTTTACACTAAGTTGTATGTCTATCTATAATAAATTTACGCCACCGGAAAATGAGCTCTATTTGAAACTAACATTGTCGACTCCCGCTCCACGCCCGTAAAGCAAAGGTATATGCGCGTTGGGGCCCCTTTAAATGCTCGTTATTTTGTTATGTCCTATCCCTCCCCGAACATATTAGGTTTTTATTCCACAGTGTCGCCCTTCTGGCAAATAATTCTACCCATATGGAAAATTCATTAAGGCCTCGCCAAATATACCGATATCTAACCTATGTCTATACCGTAATACCCCTCGCGCTCGACCACCACAGTCAATACAATACGGCTAGCTCCTCCTCTCTTTCAATTAGCCATCACAAAGTTTCGAAATCTATCCATAGCACTACTGCGAAACTATACACCCGTCCACATCTACTTCACTTCACTTGACGTGGGTAGGTGTGCTGTGAACACTGTGTTCTATTTTAAAATTAAAAATATTATTGCAGTAATTGTTTAATAGCAATTATTTAAACATAATATGCAAGATTAAAGTGCACTACTTACCAGCTATCATTATCCTAGTTCATATCTACTTTACACAAATTACAATTTGACAAGATTGAAACTGTTCTACTTTGTTATCACTGCACAAAATGGAGTCCTTAAAACAGTCAATGTCTGAGATGACTGAGGTATTCAACAAAAGAATGGCTGAATTCCAAAGTGAAATAGGTGAGAGAGACAAAACTGGACATTCCTCAAGCCTCGCAGCGGACTTTGCCAGCTTCAAATCCTTTGTTTTGTTGTCTCTAAAATGTCTTCAATCACAAGTGGAGCATTTGACAAAAGAGCATGATCGTCTTGAGATGTGCAGTCGACGCAAAATGCTTTTAGTTCATGGAGTCCCAGAAAGCAAGACTGAAGATATCAAGGACACTATTTTTAAAATTGTGACAGAAAGATTAAAAATCTCAAGTTTTTCGTCAGAGCAAATACGTCACAGTTATCGATTAGGCCATCTATTGAAAGACAAATCCAGACCAATAGTTCTTAAGTTTTCTGATGTGACCCTTAGAGATAAAGTGTGGTCTGCCAAAACTGGGCTTAAAAATTCTGGAATCACGCTTTCTGAATTCCTCACGAAGTCTAGGCACGAGTTATTCATGGCAGCACGGCAAAAATTTGGAATCTCCAAGTGCTGGACGCAAGGAGGATCGATAATTGCAATTGGCATTGATGGCAAAAGGCATAAGATTGTTAGCCGTAGTGAGCTTAATGCTGCCCCAAACACGACTGCAAATGCCGTGGCCGTTTCTTCTATTGACAGTGGTACTGAAAATTCCTCTATAGAAGCTAAAACTGGCCGACCCAAGAGAACAGCAGCGAAGAAATAGGTGACATTCAAGTTCAAATGTTTACGAACGATTGAAAGCCGTTATGCAGTCTTGCCCTCTCCTGTTATCTTGGAAATATTTTTTTTTCTACCTTCAATTTTCTCTTTTAACCACTTGAGTTAAGTATAATCACATTTCGTTATTTTATTTATCACCGTTTATCACTTAACCTTCAAAAATATTTTTATTTAGTCTTTTTTTTTTAAGAATTTTACGGCTCTAGAAACTTCGTTTTAGGTACTTTAATTTGTACGGCTGTGGTAAAAGCATATTAGGACAACTTTAATTTGTTGTTTTTTTTTAATGTTTCATGTTTTAAATGATAATGATATTAACTATTGTATTTATTTTACCAGAATCTAGCTGTTATTTTCCGTGTAACATACCTAAATAATTCTTTTTTTTTTTTTTTTTTGTTTCAGTAATACTTTTTGTTTTGTTGTTTATGTTTTCGATTGTATGTAATTTGTACTTTTTCTAAACCAGACTGCTGGCATGTAGAGCACACATACTTATATATTTCTATTTTATTGTATATCAAACATATTAATAGTCTTTATATTATATTATACGTATATATAAATAAATATTTTATTGTAATATATGAATAGTGACAGCGACAGTAATAATTCTTTCCCTTGTTCTTCAGATGGATTGAACAGTGACGACAGTTCTTTTAATGCTTCTCCTTCTCTCAGCGCTACTTTAACATCCACTTTTTCAGACTCACTGAAACATTTCAATATCGTACATATAAATGCACAGAGTATTCCAGCTCATTACTCCGATATGCTAGCATCTTTTGATAACAAGAACATTCACGCCGTCCTTGTTTCGGAGTCTTGGTTAAAACCTTGCTTACCTTCTACATCTTTTTCATTGCCAGGCTTTCAGTTAGTTCGAAACGACCGTAAAGATAGAGGTGGTGGTGGTGTGGCTATATATCTTAGGTCTAACTTTTCCTTCTCTATTATTAACATTTCTGATCAAATTTCCTCTAATACCTCCGAACATATTTTTATTGAGGTAAAACTTGCAAGCTGCAAAATTCTTCTTGGAGTTTTCTATAGTCCCAATTTACATATTAATTACTTTTCTTCTTTTGAAAGCCTTTTAGAAAATTTAACACCCCTCTACGACCACACAATTGTTATGGGTGACTTTAACACTTGTTTGTTAAAAAAAGATAGACGTTCTCATCTGCTCAACAGTATTGTAGAGGGATGCAACCTACAAATATTACCCCTTAAAGCTACACATTTCTTTCCTAATTGTACACCCTCCCTTTTAGATTTAATTATAGTTTCCTCCCCAACACATGTGTACAAACATGGTCAGTGCGCTGCTGATGCCTTTTCTTACCACGATTTGATTTATCTATCCTACAAATTACGTCCTCCTAAAGCTAAGTCAAGAATACTTCAGCAACGCAATTTTAGTGGAATGGATGTGAACCGTCTGTGCGATGACGCTAGTAAGTTAAATTGGGACGCTGTTATCAAAGCATCTTCAGTTGATGAGAAAATTTTATTATTTAACAAAGTCATTACTGACCTTTATGACACCCATGCCCCAATTCGAATGATTAAAAAAAGACATCTACCCGCACAGTGGCTTACCGATGAAATTAAACAGATGATGGTTAAAAGAAATCGTGCTAAAGTTAAATTTAAAACCAACCCTTGTGAAAGCAACCTTGCTAAGTATAAACTCCTGAGAAATCGCTGCAATAGAATGTGTAGAGATGCACAACGACGCTATATCCATAAATCCGTTGAAAACGGTGATCCAGCAAAAATCTGGAAATTTCTTAAGTCATTAGGAGTTGGTAAGACTAATAGTATTCCCCTTTCACATGATATTGATGTCAATCTTCTTAATCAACACTTTTCTTCCAATGTTGCTATTGAAGGCAACAAAAAAATAAATACGCTAAACTCACTTTCCTTAAAACCAACTCCTGACTTTCCTCCATTTTTACTAAGTCGATTTTCTGATTGTGATGTTAAGAAGAGCATTATCGCTATATCTTCTAACGCTGTGGGGAGTGACTGCATTAGCCGTAACATGATCCTTCCTATCCTTGACATTATTATTCCTATCATCACAAATATCCTTAATCACTCTATTGCCTCTGGCGAATTTCCAGGTTCCTGGAAAGATTCATTAATTATTCCCTTGCCGAAAAAAGCAAATCCTGTCTGTTATTCCGATTATCGTCCCATATCCATCTTACCATTCCTTTCTAAAGTTCTTGAACGTCTTGTTCATGAACAGCTGTGTCATTTCCTCACTAAAAATAACTTACTAAATCCCCTTCAATCTGGTTTTCGTCCTGGACATAGTACGGTTACTGCACTTGTCAAAATCTCTGATGACATTCGGCTCGGTATAGAAAACAGAAAAGTCACAGTGCTAACACTATTAGATTTTAGCAACGCTTTTAACACTGTTGACTTTGATATACTACTTTCACTTTTAAGTTCTCTTAACATATCTCCAACAGCAATCGACTGGTTTCAAAGTTACTTGCGTGGGCGCCGGCAGCGGATCAAGGTTGATGATTCCTTCTCCACTTGGTGCTACACCAATGCTGGTGTCCCGCAAGGTGGCGTGTTGTCTCCACTTCTCTTTGCTATTTTTATTAATAGTATAACATCTAATTTATCTTCTCTCTACCATCTATATGCAGACGATCTTCAAATATATACTCAGGCTCCAGTTAGTGAACTAAGAAGTGCAGTTGCGATTATAAATAACGATCTTGCTCGCATTATGGATTGGAGTACCTCTTACGGTCTAAACGTAAATCCAAATAAAACGCAACTTATCATTGTGGGTACTTCAAGAATGATATCTAAGATTAATTTACAAAATCTTCCTAAAGTGAGTATTAATGGAACAGTCATTCCATATAGCGAGGCTGTAAAAAACTTGGGCATCATCATAGACCAGACATTTTCGTGGGAACCACAATTAAAAGAAGTAAGCAGAAAAATATTTGCTACAGCTAAATCCATTAGCAGATTGCGTAACTTCTTGCCCATTGCCACTAAAATTGCACTGGCTAAATCACTACTGCTACCTGTCCTTGATTATGCGGATGCTAGCTATCTTGACCTTACTGAGGAGCAATTAAATAAGCTTGAGCGACTCCAGAACCTATGTATTAGATACATATTTGGTTTACGTAAATATGATCATATATCCGAATTTCGATTAAAACTCAAGTGGCTCCCAATTCGCCTTCGCCGGAATACTCATTTTCTGTTTCTTCTCTACAACGTACTGTTCAATCCGTCTACTCCGTTATACTTGAAAGAGCGTTTCAATTTTATAGGGTCTACAGCTCATCGCGCCACTACAAACATGATGCTGAAAACCCCAACACATTATTCGCAAGCCTATAATGACTCATTCACTGTCACAGCCATAAGGCTATGGAATAGTTTACCCTTTGATATCAAAAAAGCACAAACTTTAAGAATATTTAAAAATCTCGTAATCACACATTACTTAAAAATTTAAGCTGTCTCATCAACACTGTTTATTGATCTATATTATTTAAGATGTATGTAGTTTGTGTATTTATTTTTATTTTTTGTTTTGTATTTGATATATATATATATATATATATATATATATATATATATATATATATATATTTTGTACGTATTAGTATTATTTATTATTCATATGTATATAAATTTAGCTATTGCTATAAATGTATACTTATATTGTAAAGTTTCAGTTAGCACATTCTACTCAATAATTTTATAAAGTCTCCTCTACCCAAAGGTTGTCTGGAAGAGATCGCTCATTAGCGATAAGACCGCCAATTTGTTATTACTTTTATTGTTTAATTGTTTTGTTTTCTTTATGCGCAATAAAGTATATTATTATTATTATTATTACTTACGCACACGTATACGTACAAACCAGCACTCACAATCTCATTCAACCCGTACTCACAACATTAAACTAAGGTCCATAATAATTGAATAGTGCTATCCATTAATAAATTTATTCGAATCTAGATTTTAAACATTTTCCTAAGCCTATGTTATGACAATATGCATATAGGTACTACCACATAGAAGTACAGATTGAACGAGACTAGTAAGATTTATTTTACGAATACCGTTCCCTAGGTTTCGGATGATTTAGATATACGAGTATGTATTTGTAAATAAGGTTATTAGATCATACACATATCCCTGCCTACCATTCTATAAATGTAATTGTAATTTTGCGTATTAGCCGTAATTTTATGTCTACATATTACTAGTAACGCCTTCCTATATCTAGCCACAGAATATATCTTACTATACTAGTACCTAGATAGATGAACTGTACAACCTAACTAAATAAAAACATCCTTTTACACTAATTTAACATGGTTTTATCCTAAACTTGGCCTACAATTCCCTTATATGCTATATTAAAGTACGTGTCTATAACTAAGCTTAAGTAACAAACAACTACAAAATGCCTTCTAACCAAGATTTATATCTTGCTTATTGGTTCTATTCTGTCACACCAGTCACCAACTCAAATCCATTTTAATGACCTCACATCCGTTGTACGACAACAAAATGTAGGCTTTTACAAGCCTATTTTAGTTCTATATCCTATCCTGGTAACGGCAACACATAATGTAGAACCCCCCCCCCTACAAAAATAATAAACTATTTAAAATTTGAACTCACGTGGAGTATAACGACATACTCGCCAATTTGAATACGTGAAGACATGTGTAATTCTAACATATTATTGTTGTCTTTATTATTATAAAAATGTTAATAGTATTTTGTAACCGTTAATGTTATTATTAAAGAAAGCTAATATTTTATTTGGCTGTGATCGTCTAGTGGCGTAATCGTCTATTTGGACCCCTCGTTGTGACCGATAATAACCCAAGATCTTAAGAGGTATGGATTCAACCGGTCCCAGGTGTGAAAGAATAAAATCAAAACCCTAATTTTACATTATACCTACATTAAAAGCAATGGCCTATAACTAATCCTTAACCGCAGAACCACTAAGTCCTGATTAGCATTAGACCAGAATTTAAACTACTAAATGCGAGTTTCAGATTAAATATATGCGATTTATTATCCTAACGTAGTCGAAGTACCCTAGCCTAAGTCACCCTATTCACCAGCCTAGCTACCTCCTTACAGCTCCGAACATGTCTCGTAATAACACGGTTGCCCCTCGAACACGATAGGCCTTTAAAGTTATAACGACTAAGACCGCATACCCCTTAAGTGAAGTCGTAATCCTATAGTAATGTATGAAATCGCCTCAAAGGAGAACTCTTAAACGGTAAGTAGTCCATCGATACACTAGTTATCTTGCCCTTAAGTAAGCTTGTAACCTCATAGTAATGTAGGAAAATCACCTTAAGTGGAAGAGCCCTTAGACATATGAAAATACTAACCACTAATAAACTCACTGGCTTCCCCTTAACTAAAGTGGAACCCATAGACATATGAAAGTACTAACCACTAATAAACTCACTGGCTTCCCCTTAACTAAAGTTATACACTTATAATATAACGAAATCATTTAAGAGACAGACAGACCTATTTAATAACTAAATAAATTATTAGCAGATACGCTATTGATCCCTTAATTAACCTATAATCTACACAACTAACCTGTCACCTGTTCTCTAGCTTGCGCTTAATTGAAGGTCGGAACTAATAACAACATATATAAGGCATTAGGGAGACAAGCGGACCTATTAAGTACATAGATAAATTATTAGCAGACTAGCTGTCGATCCCTTAAGCGAAGTTATAAAACTGTAATGTAATATGAAAAGTCACCATACGGATGAACTAACAGATTGAATATATATATAGATAACACACGAATATACTCGCGGCCTGGCCCTTACGTAAATTACACAACCCTCTTAATAACACTAAGAATGCACCACAGATGGGCCGACTGGTTTAGTAGTTGCATAAATTATTGGTTGACAACCCGTTAACAACCCCTATGTGAAACCATAAAGTCGTAATGGTATTCGAGAAGCCACCCCAAGACAAATAGACAATCTAAGTATATAATGAGCTTACCACTATCCTTACTAGCTTCTCTTCAAATCTTATCTTATAATAATATATGGAGAACCGCCGTAAAGACAAACTAACAAATTAGAAGTAAATGTAGACCTAAAATACAACTACAGCCTACCTTTGAATAAAGTTATGACATGGTTCTAACCGTATCCGGAAATCCTCATACATTCATGATTATTATTTTACCACTGTGGCTCACGCCATCTGTGTAACAATCGTAGAATTACTCGGTCGATCGATATCTTAGCTAGCTGTCTAATAATCTTGGGGATGTAGAGAAGGGCTTATAGGGGGCGCTATTCACAAACAAATTTAGTATGAGAGTCTATCTAAATTTACTACTCCTAGTTTCCAGGTTTTCTACGGGTAACCCTAACTGGGAATCGTCCAGGAAAATTCACATATATAACCACTCCTTAAGGGTTCGTGAGTTGTTCTATTCAGAATTGTTGGGCCCGCCACCGAATTATCCCTTCGGCCGATTAATGACCAGATGGTCAGACTTTTCATACATTTGCCTGTGCATCGAAGTGCCCAGCTGGCGTCTCGTGGTCACGTGAGTGCGCAGAGTTCACATTTTTGTCTTCTGCGCAGATACAAAGTCTAAACGTGTTACTCGTCCATCCTCCGACTAATTTACGTTGGTTCGGGTTTTGTTTTGGTATCTCGCGACCCTGTCAATATGAATTTCGCTATTAGAACTAAAATTGGGTTTATGTTTACGAACTATGGAGATTATCTACACTCGGATATAAAAGTTTATAAAAATCAATACTGTAAAATCGAAACGAAACCTAAGTTCGCCGAACTTATACACTAGACTGTTCCTACCTTATTGCTAGAATGAATATTGAAATTTAACTATGTATAACTCGATTTTGAACAACTTTAAAGCCCTCGGATACCGTCCGACCTTAAGCGGTTGCCAAATGTATCGTACCTATTATCTGACTAACGCCTTGGGACCTTTACCAAGGAAAGTATATAACGACCAACTTCTGACAGACTCGTAGATAGGTTTCATCGGACTAGCTTATCTTGTGACTTCGCCTTCCTGTCGCTTAGTAATTGAGTTAGCGAATAAACATTGGTCTTTCGTACACCGAACCCTAAACTGTTCTTTAGGATAGATAAGTGGTGCTCACCACCAACACCTACCTTTATAGCACCGCGGAGGTGACAAACAAACAGACGACCATATATTTTATCTTTACTACGGTGACTGACTATGAAACTACGGGGACCATCTCGTTATTATTTGAATACAACCTACGATCGGTCTGTTCGAACCCGAGTCTCCTTAAGTTAAAATAGTCGCTAGCCTGGAGAGGCCATACTCGCCCGAAACACGTCTCGTACAAGCTAAGTTCATATGAAATAATAAAATAGGTGTGCGGTTACGCACATGGTTAAGTGGTAAGTAGTTCATCAGAGTAATTAAGGCGGCAGAACGCCTAATTTAACACACAATAAGTATGTTTAGGATGGTTTGTAAGGGAGACATATCCACACTCAGGACCCGGCACATTAGACAGATCAAGTAAGGGTTGGCCCTTTTCTGAGTGTTTAGAACTTAACGTTTCGGCCATACATACAACAATTCTGAGCCTCATCGGTTAGTAGAGAATTGTGTATGGTTATACTAATACGTCTTCAACGGGGTGATTCATGGTGAAGAATAAAACAAATCCTGACCCACTAGCGTCACCTCATAGCCTGTTAATAAAGTTAGGTCAAGTTTGAAGTTCTGTCATATTTATCTTAAATGGCTTAGTCAAAACATAACTTAACCAATATAAAACAATAAAATAAAGCTTAGATAGTCTAATTAAAAATAAGACTCGCTAGATTAATGTCGCGGCCCTGAAAACCATATAAGGTTTACGTTTATTTTTACACAGGAAACAAATATTTAAATACACTAATTCACCTCGAATCCGATCAAAGCGCGAAGTCGATGCTCAGGACTTGCGTAGGGCTTTCATCAATAAGATATACATATACACAGGACAGGATTTACACAAGAGTTGCCTGCCAGTCATGTAAGCATGCCCCGTCACCTCGAATCCGATCAAAGCGCGAAGTCGATGCTCAGGACTTGCGTAGGGCTTTCATCAATAAGATATACATATACACAGGACAGGATTTACACAAGGGTTGCCTGACCTTAACCCTAATCTTAAACGATTTCTTAACTAATCAGATCAGAGCCTAATTACGGGGTTTCTTCCCACAAAGTATCACAAAATTTACAACATCATGTTAAAAGACGCCGATCCCGGCAGGAACCCTTTTCTCCACTAAATTTTCTGCAGAAATCGGCAATCTCTTTTCCTTAGAGAGTACATAGCCAACAATGTCAACAAACTACCTCTGCATTTTTAATAAGCAAGGGTTTTTCCTTCTCTACTCCAAATTTACAACTAGAATCCCGGACTAAATCCCAACCAAAAAGTCAACCACTTTCAATTTTCCCCATCCAACCCTTCACTTTAACCAAGGTGGCATCTTACACGGTCCCTTACACAGTCCTTACGCCATGGTATAAAGGAAGTCCCTCACAAAGCCCCATAGTACAAACCCATCAATAATAAGTTGACATTGCTAGCCTCAGTTCTCACAAAAGACACTTACTGATATTTAATGTAGGCGAAACTTGCACGGCGTCGGTATTAAATTTCTTCAAATCTTTGTGCGTCCTGTCCTTCCCGCTTCCTCAGGAATCTCGAGCACGGCCAGCCTCTCGGCACGACGACAGTGAAAAAGGGTGCCGCAACTGACGCCTATCGCTTATAACCGTTCTCCCCTCCCCCCCGATAGACGCGGCCTGAACGCGTGGCGTGTCTAGGGATTGTGGCGCCAGTTAATTTCTTCTTTATTTTACTTCCACGTGTACCCACGTGCTTCGCATTTTAGTGGCCAGTTACTTTATAGTAATAATCGAACAATCATATCGAAATCGTAAACCGATTCTACTAAACTCTTTACCTGCCGAACTAGTTTCTCCGCTTCTTTGTGACTCGATTATACAGCTTCGATTAATTTACACATTGAAGGCTCGTCGTAAGCGGCGCGGAGCCTACTCTACTATCCCTCTCGCACCCTACGATATTTATATCAATTAACTGAAAATAATCGTTCGATATTCTCCGTATATTTTAACCTCCTGGTTATCTGCTACTTTACGAATCGGTCGTATTTAACGAGCAATTATTTTTGTATTGATGATTTTAGGATCCTACCGCGATTCAGTAGGTATAAACATATTAATCGAAGACCGGTGAGGACATCCCGGACCACTCACTTAATTCATACTTCATTGATCTCGTTTCTATCCATTTATTAGGAGTATTCGATTGGTATGAATTACGAAGGTGATTAATCTAATTTATATTTATTATTGATGAATTCCATCTTTAATTTACCTGCTCTCTTAAAACTTAAATTAGCCTGTCAATACCGTGTCGTGGGGTCCAGATTATTTCAATTCTCTATACAAGGCTTGGGACCACTACAAGTTTCTCTGAAACCGCACTGTACGCGACCATTTAGGTTCTAAAGTGTGAGAATGAATTCCCTGCCGATGGCGAGCGGTGCGATGGTAGAAAGTAGCCGTGGGCATCATTTCGTACAATTCTTCATAACACAACCCATTGTACAAGCGGTAGAACACACACAGAGAGGCAAAGTCTCTCCTCAGACTTAAGGGCTCGATACCGCAAGTGAGTTTGGAATCGTCGACAATTCTCACAGCCCGTCGTTGAACCGAGTCAAAAGGGCCAAGCTGATATCCGGGTGCACCCGCCCAGAGATGGCAGCAGTACTCCATATCCAACTTGCGACTTGTAAAGTAACAACCTTTGCTCCGACGTGAAGCACTGCTTCGCTCTGTTGAGTACACCAAGTTTTTTGGACGCCAGCTTCACCTTATCTTGTAAATGATCTCGGAACTGAACATCGCTGGAGAGGTCAACACCAAGGATCCCAATGCTCTTGGAGATGGAGAGGGGAGTGTTCTGGAATTGTAGGACTACAGTGAATGGGGATTTCTTGGCGGTGAACGCGCACACTTGTGTCTTTGTAGTGTCGGACCAAGTTTACCCGTCGCCAGTCAGAGACCTTGGACAGTGTGGTCTCGATTTGAGACACAAGTTCTACGCGGTTTTCCTCCACAGAGGAACGAGGGATGTTTGCACGACCCGTGTAAAATGCGTCTCCAGTACTGTCATCTGCATAGCAATGTATGTTGTTGATATCCAACATGTCATTGATATGCAGTAGAAACAGCATAGGAGACAGCACAGAGCCTTGCGGGACACCAGCATTAATGTCCATGATATCAGAGCAACTACCGTCACGTACTACGGTTCGTATGCGTGTGCCGGACAAAAGCTAGCCACCTATTTGCACAAACCCTCGAGCACTCCGTAAGATGGCAACTTCGATAGAAGACGCCGGTGCCAGACCCGATCGAACGCCTTCGCTATGATCAGGCTACATGCCTTTGCCTCCCCCTGACTCTCAATGGCTAGTGCCCATCGGTGTGTGAGATACACTAGAAGGTCAACAGTTGAGCAACCGTGGCGAAAGCCATATTGACGGTCACTGACCAGGTCGTGTTCTTCTAGGTATCTTAGAAGCTGTGTGTTGATCACACGCTCCATCACCTTGGAGAGGTGAGAGGTAATAGCGATAGGCCTATAATTCGATGGATCTGATCTATAGCCCTTTTTGGGCACCGGGTGCACATTCGCAGTCTTCCATGAAGACGGAAATTGCCTAGTTTGGTAGGAAAGCGCGAAGAGGCGCGTGAGTACAGGACATAACTCAGGAGCACACTGCTTAAGCACCACTGCTGGTATACCGTCTGGCCCACTCGACTTATGAACGTCTAGAGACAGCAACGCTCGCCGGAACTTCCGCTGTGTTATGGAGATTTCCGGCATGGTCTTACCGCACCACGGTTTAGTAGGTGGTACAGCGCCTTCATCGTTCATGTTCGAGTTTGAGGCAATGAGACTGCCCAGTAAATCGTCTTTCTCTTGGTACTATGGGCCAAGTCACCATCGCAGTGGTGTAAACGACGACTGGCAAAGCGACCAGAAAGCACGACTCCCAGAAGGATAGCTCGCAAGTCGCCCAACTATTTTGCCGATGAATTCCAATTCCAATTTTGCCCAGAAAAAAAAAGTTTCTTGTATCCCATTTCCTTTTTCTCTCTCTCTCTCTCGCTAGGTAGTTTCACGAAATAAGTCTAAAAAAAAATATTTGAACAATTTTGGAGTAAACAGATGACAAACGGTATATCAGCAGACAAAAAAAATAATATTTTTTCTCTTTAGCGCCGGATTACAGCTAAAATACTAGAGATACAATAATAATGCTTATTTGCTTTTTTGTAGGATATTTAAAAAAAGAACGAAATTGATGTGTCAAATCATGAGCAGCTGACATGCAGTTGGCAAACGGTCGCGTAGAGAGCCGACTAGCATAGGTACATTGCCTTATCCACTTACCCTCTATTATAAATTGTTACACTGGAAAATTATGATGTAATTTTATATGAAATGAATGATTGATATTGAGTTTTTGAATAAACTGCAACTGCACCATATAGATTTCACAAATGGCATCCGGCCGAAGGATCAACTTTTATGTTGCGAAATATATATAAGTAATAGCTTAAAGAAGGACCGAAAGAACAGAGAAAGGTAGTAGTAAGCACTCACCAGCAGACCGCTTCTAGGATCATCCAGGGGGCCCCCAGTAAGCATATCTACGGGACTGGTTCAGCAGAATTCCACTTACACTGTCT
Source organism: Apoda limacodes (assembly GCA_946406115.1). Taxonomy (NCBI): domain Eukaryota; kingdom Metazoa; phylum Arthropoda; class Insecta; order Lepidoptera; family Limacodidae; genus Apoda; species Apoda limacodes. Next base: position 27,776,001 of record OX291555.1, on the reverse strand, counting down.
ATATGATGCGAACACATAATTTTGAAAGTTTATATAAAGTTTTAGTTATTTTGGATTTGTAACGATGTTACCGGTCGGTGCGTAGTATAACGAATAATAACTTCTATTAGGTCCGCCGCTTGGTGGCGCGCTTGAAGTGCCGTTAACATATACCAATGTCTGTTTTATTGTATATAAATAACTAAGACGTAAGGTCGATTTTCGAGTGAATTAATAGATAAAAGAAATCTATATGGGCTTGGTACCAAAGTTTGTATGGGATACATTTTTCTTTGCTCAATTGATTTCAAACTTAGTATATATTTATTTTTAAACAGTTAATAAGCAAGGAATTTTCAAGGAGTTACAAAATTGAACATCTAAGGAGAAAAGGGGAATGGCAATGTTTGTGTGCAATCGGGAAATTTTATTTTTAAATTCTAATTTACAAGAAACTTCGTATCACTGTTCTTTAATATAATTCAAAAACCTTGGTGTTTTCTTCAAATTCAGGGTGAAATTAGGAGAAAAAGGGAGAAGGAAAGTTTGTTTTGCAAATATAGGTGCTCAGGAGATAGAGATTTAGGTAGAGCGAGTTCAGAGGCCAGTAAAGAAAATACTTTTCAAGGGTAAGGCAGGTTTTAATGTATACTCTTTCACGTTTATAATAACGATATTTAATGGTCAGTAGAAACCTTATCACATAAGGTGATTCTGAACCCTTAATAAATATAAATAATACCTATCTATTTTACAATAGTAGAGGACTACCTAACTATCAGAAAGATAGAAAAACTGTTAGCCTGCCTACACAGATTTCTAAGTGTGTGGTTTTCAAGAATATATTTAAGATAGAATAAACAATAGTTTCTTCGGCCTAGAGCCCGATCAGCAATCTTCCACGTCGATAGCCCCCCGCCAGTCTCCGCCGCCAAAGTAGGTAGACGCGGACGAGACTGAATTTAGGTGCCCTAACGACGTGTAGTGAGTAGTGTACGGCCAAGGCTTTAGTAAGCCGGAAGAATGCTATGCCGCACGTGGCTGGCACAATACAATGCCGCACGTGGCTGTCACGATGCTAATCAGAAGTTCGCCCCGTAACTACGGTGATCAGCGGTGCTCAGGCTGAAGCACGGCCACCGTACAGGCCGAGGATTTGGAGTATAGAGTACTCCAGGCCTCCCTCAGTGCTGACGTCGCTAGCAGGTTGACGCGCACCGGCCCTCGCAGTAGTTGCGAAGAGAAGTCTTCTCTCAGACCTCAGTTACGGCGTAGAGCCGTAGTCTAATAATGTATTAGGTATATATATATACAAAGAGCCCCTTGTACGGCTCTTTGTATATATATATATATACCTAATACATAACTGCTTTTTATATTAATGAAGTAGTTATGCAATTATTATATTTAAGTTCATATTATATTTCATAATTAACTATTTTAACCTCGGAAAACTTGCTGAATACTCTTTCTACTTTTTTTTTCTATACTGGATAATAACTCGTTTATCATAACTGAAGTTGATAATACCGACCAAATCAATTGTTTTTCACTTAGTGATTCCAAAGGGTGTCTTAACCTTTTAAGTCCAGATGTCGACACTAAATCTGCTCGTACTCACGGTAAATATTCGCAGTATTAGCTGTAACTTTGATTTATTTGTTGCTTTCGTTACTAGACTTAACGTATCAGTGGAAATGTTTGTTTTGACAAAATGTTGGTCTAGATACGCAAACCCGCCGCCGTGTCTAGACAATTATAATATGTTCTGGACCAAAAATAAACTGAACCAAAATGATGGAGTGGTTGTATAAGTTCGCAATGAAATTAAAGGCTCCTCTTGTGAAACTGAATTTTCGGATGGGAATTGTCTTGTTATTACCGTTCGCCTGACTATACTATCATATGCTCATACCGTCCACCTAGCGAAAAATGCGAATAATTATCTAGAATCACTTGACAAACTCTTATTGTAGTTGTAAATGTAACTGACTGACTGGTGATATCAACCTTGATATAATAGGCAATAACCCACAAAGTCAAACTCAAGAATACCTAAATATCATGGCCATGCACGGTCTTAGGCAAGGAATTAATCGACCTGCTCGTATAACTACATGCATCGATCATTTCATGATAAAAAGTGTCAGTTCTTGGAAAACTATAGTTTTCGAACAGCTACTTACTGACTATTCCCCTATTTTACTTTCTGTCAATTGTCCTAAGATTCATAAAAGCTATATCAGTCATGATAAAATAGTTATTAAGTATGACGAGATACATAAGTTATTATTGAATGAGTGCTGGGATGGCTTATATTCCATTAATGATGCAAATACTGCGACTGAATGCTTTACTAAAAAATTGACACGTATGATTAGCGACCATACATAAATTTCTAAAATTTCAGTGCGAAACCAACCTCTAAAGCTCTGGATCACAAAGGGAGTTGTTAAGTGTATGAGGAAAAGAGACCGGCTTCATATTAAAACAAAAAAGTCACCCGATAACGAGGTTCATAAAGAAAAATACATAAAATACAGAAATCTTTATAACAAAATTAAAAGGAGAGAGTATTATAGAGCTAAATTTATATAAAATAAAGATAACCTAAAAAAGACAGGAATATAATAAAGGAAGTGTGCAATATTAAATAGACAAAAATACCTTCCGAAGACCTTCTTGAAACAGGGAATGATCCGACCTAATCTCTTAAGCTAACCTATATTTTACCTCAATTGGTGCTACACTTGCAAACAATATTCTAGAAAAACTCGATACCACAGAAAGTAATCTAGCCCAATTAGCCAAAGCCACAAACCCACCGGTTAACTCAATGACACTTATTGCCACTGATCCTGTTGAAATCCTTAATGTCATTCACAAACTTAAGCCACATAGTGCTCCTGATTGGGATAAAATAACTGTGACTCTTCTAAACGGGTTTATAGATTTTTTTGCTGAACCTATTGCCTATGTCTGCAATTTAAACTCTGAGACTTTATACCACTAAGGTGGCAAACAAGCTTACGGTCCGCCTGATGGTAAGCGGTCACTTGCGCGTTGCCGACCCTTCAGAAATCTAATAACTTCTTTCTTGAAGAACTCCATAATGTAGTCCTTGCCGAAAACCTTGGCAGGGAGCTCATTCCACAACTTAAGCGTTCACGGGAGGAAGTTTCTCTGAAACCGCACTGTACGCGACCATTTAGGTTCTAAAGTGTAAGAATGAATTCCCTGCCGATAGCGAGCGGTGCGTTGTGTTTTTAAATCAGGTGATAAAAAATGCCCATCTAACTACCGACCTATCTCTCTTCTTTCAGCATTATCTAAAATCCTAGAACAACTGGTTAAAGTGAGATACTTAAGATCCCTTAAAAAAAACAATCTGCTGAGAAATAACCAATTTGGTTTTGGAGAAGGGAAGTTGACAGAAGATGCAGTTCTTGCGTTAACAACCCGAATAGTATCATTCCTAGATATGGGTTATAATTGCATGGGTATCTTTTTGGATCGCCAAAAAGCATTTGACACTGTTTCTATCCCCATCCTCCTAACTAGGTTGGAAAATGTTGGAATCAGGGGTACTGCCCTTAGTTGGTATTCTGACTACCTAACAGGAAGATCACAGCGTGTACGAGTGGATGGTTATGAGAGTGATTACTCAATTTGCACTTATGGTGTCCCGCAGGGAAGCATACTGGGGCTCCTGCTTTTCTTATATATGTTAATGATCTCTAATCTGCCTCTAAGCCTGGCCTAGAGAATGTTGCAGAATTAGCTTAAAGTAGCCATTATATGGTAACGCAGTGGCTTGAAAAAAGTCTTTTGTCACTAAATGCTAGCAAACTAAATACATATGTTTTAGTAAAACTACCTCTGGAAATCCTAAAACAGAAGTTAAAATCACCATCCACTACTCTCCCTGCAACCCTAGTAATCACTTTGCAAAATGTAGCTGTCCAGACCTATCTTGCGTTAACTCCATTAAATACCTGGGGGTACATATAGATAATACACTTAATTGGACTATCCACATTTCATCTCTGTCATCAATGCTTAGAATTGTTTGTGACCAGAAATTAGCTATACAAACATATATGGCTTTATTTGACTGTATTTTAAGATACTGTATGTGTGTGTAGATGTGGCTGGGGTTCTTCAGCTAAATCCCATCTTATTGCTGTTGAACGCGCACAGCGTTCTGTTCTCAAAGTGCTCCTTTACCTACCCTATAGGCACTCTACTAGTGATCTATATAATTAAGCTAATGTGCTCAGTGTAAGAAAAATATACATTGATGAGATCTTAGAAGGTATCATAAAACCATAATACCAAACTAACCTGAGGTAACCAAAAGAGAAGATAGATGTCCTGTTCCACGAGTTAAAACGAGGTATGCGTAAAAGCACTTTTATGTAATAGTTCCAAACCTATTTATTATCTCATGGCTAAAAAAAAATGACCATGAAGATATTGAAAATATGTTTATTAAATTCTACTTTTAACATTAATATTTACTTTCTCACACCAGCCACACACACACACACACAGCCTTTTTTGAGCCTACGGATTCAAAAAAAAAACTTCAACACAGTAAATGAAACAAGTGTTTCGAGGGCAAAAATTCAACCCCAATGAAAAAGAAATTTGGAAGGTGTATTGTCAATTTTCTGTAGTAAATTCACTTGGAACATCACGTTTCTAAATGATTTTCAACACACTTAACAAACTATGTGACTAAATTTACTTAAAACTTTGTATACATGCTGTTCAACACAATGAATGCAAAATATGTTTTGGGGTTTTTAGAAATTCAACCTCTGTGTAAAAAAAGTACATGACTCAGTATCACCGAGCCTGAATTTCGAATTTGGATAAGGAGATGTGATTATATTGTTAACATCGTTAAAGATTTTTTTGACACTCCTTAGATGCGTAGCAATAATAACTGGCGTCTAATCAAGCGTTTAGGAAGTTTTTTAGACGTGACGGAAAAGAGTAAGCTTTTAAAGCAACTTGATATGGAAGATTTCATAGGGAGTGATTTATATAGGTACAAAAGGGATTTTTCAAAATTAACCCCTAAAAGCGTAAAAATCGTGGTAAATTTTGTACTGATTGTCTTATACTCATATCACTTCGGAATCAGAGATTTAGATATAATTCAAAGGGTATTAATAATAAAAGGTTTTGTGGGCACTTTTGAAATTTAAACGAAGGAGGTGAAAGGTGGTAAACTTTACAGTAAGTTGATTAAAGAACTGTGCAAATCTTATAGTCTATGCGAGCGAAGCTGCGGGCAGAAAGACAGTATATATATATACTAGCTTATATATAATTATAATCTTCTTGCAGATTAAAATGAATTTGAAAAGAATACTGTGCCTTGTAATGCCAGTTCTCTGTTATGGTCAATTGAGTGTTAAAATAAGAGCGTCAGATGATGAAGAGCTAGCGTCTGTTTCAAGTTTTGGCTCCGAAACGAAAGTTGTTGACGATCATGACATAGAAACGTTCCATTTAACCGACAAAGTATTAAAAGATGCATGCGGAAAACGTTATGGCCAAATACCTTACTCTGTTTTTGTAAGAGATCCGGTTGTTACTAAGAATGCTGAAACTTCATACAAGGGAAACAATTTTGACCAAATAAAAAAAACAGTAAAAGCTGTAGAAACAAAAATTATTGGAATAAACCACAAGCCTGTTATTGTCACTACGCAGGAATTTATTAATGAAAGTAAAAGAAACGTAACATACAATGCAGAAATAACTCAATCGGTTGAAAGTTCTGCAACTACCAGTTGGAGTACGGGTCATGAAATATCTGTTGGAACAGAAGTCAGTTTCAGTGTTGGATTTGCATCTGGTGGTGTCAGTATGGGTTATACAGGAAGTTGGGGCAAAGAGGAGAGTGAAACACAGACAACATCAGTCGGATCATCTTCAGGAGTGTCTTTAACTCTGGGGCCAAACGAAAGTTCGATTGCAAAACTGACAGCAACTCAAGGCACTATGGAAGTCAGAGTGGTTTACTCTGCGACCATATCTGGTGATGTATTTGCTTTATTTTATCCGCCACTTAATTCTCATTATTACTTGGGATACCCAATTAATTATGTGCATAAAACTTCTGGTTATCCTATTACTTATAATGCAACATCAAATGTTAAAATAGGATTTTATTCCCATGTTAAAATTAAAGTTTATTAAAAGTATTAAAGTTTATGATGTTGAAGTTTATTTTTATATTGTTAAATGTTTTTGAAGTTTTTTAGATATTCGTTACTTACAAGATAAAAACGAAACCCTTATCACTTTCACGTCTGCGTGTCTCTCTCACAGTTAATTCTTTTTTCTCCAAAAAAGCAAAATTATTAGTTGTTTCCTTAGCCGTTATACATTCCCACTGCAGAAGCACAACCATTCCCTACAGAAGGAGGCTAAAGCCATTATTCACCACGCTGGCCCAGAGCGTTTTAGTGGCTGTTGTCGAGCTGGTGGACTTTCACTTACGTAGATTATACTCTAGCTTATTAAACACGGGAACTATTTACTGTACACATTATCGCACTAATGTTAACTAATAATTTTTTTTTTGTTAGCCCCTTCGCTGGCCAGAGTGTTTATTTTTAAATAAATATTTTTGGTTATAATACACAGTGCCATCTGGTCCCAAACATAGCAAAGCTTATACAGTCACGAGTTTTAATTTGGGACCCACCTAAGATTGAATATCGTGTAGCAAACTGACGTTAGTTAGTGCTAATATTCTAACGCAGTGTCATACGTCATAATGTTTACCATCGACAACTAACGTTTACGTTTCTAGGGGCAACCACTTAATTACGTCAACCGGGCGGAGCAAAGGCCAAACGATGATTTCCGATTTTTTCCGAGTAATTGTCTCTTATATAATGTGGTTTTTGCCCGTCTTCTATCTGGCAGTATATATTTTATTGGTCGTGATACGGAAATAAAATAAAATAAAAGTCTAAAATTTATTACCTTTATTAAAATATATCAAAGCTTACCTAACCTTATAATTAGGATATACCAGCTACAATATTTATTAATAAGATGTTGAGCAAAATTAACTTTTTTATTTTCCATTTTTATTATGACATAAAAAAACTAAATAGAAAGCATTATTGACGGTGCAGAAATATTCAAAACCGCGTATATCAACCTCGTTTGCCAATAACGGCCTGGAGCCGGTCATGCATAGATCCAATCAATTTCTGACATATGTCAGTACCCCTAAAACTTTCCCAGACTGTGTGGCAGTAATCTATAAGTGCCTCTCTAGTTCTTTCGTTTCGATTTGACCATTTTTGGACCATTAAGCCCCATACATTTTCGATTGGGTTTACATCAGCACACTTTGCAGGCCACGGAATAACATTTAAAGTCGCTCTGTTATTGTTGAACCAATCTTGCGGTATGAATGGTTGCGTTATCTTGAACAAAATTTATTATAGCAACTTTTTGTGGATAATTTAATCGCAATGTCGGGAGCACAATCTCGTCCAATAAATTAACATAATCCTGAGCAGTGGCTCTGGGTGGTAAATTTACAAGTTTTCCAAGACATGTTAGCTGTAATGTGACCAGACGCATTGTTAGCTATGACGTGGTCTTCCGCGTATCGTGTGTCGTTAATCCGCCACATATGTAGTCTGCCCGTTCGGAAAGATATAAAAGTCTTTTCATCGATGAAAGCCGTAGTCGTCCAATCAAAATTTAGATATTGATGTGCGAAAATAAGTCGAGCAGCTTTAAGGTTGGCCGTCAAAGCAATTTTTTTTATCAGGCCGCCTCTGATGCAGTCCCATAGCGTGTAGATGCCTTCTAACTGTCGAAGGGTGCACTTTAAACGTTTCCGCAAAATGACTCGTCGGCGTAAATGCGTCCATCAAGAATTGCCTTTGCATCAGGCAGCTCCACTCTTGAGTTATAACATGCGGGCGATGGTTGTTTCGCCGTAAGTCAGTAAATCTTACTCCCCCCTCCCTCGTTCCCGTAACATCGAACCCAACAGCGAACTGTGTTTCTTGTCACATTTGTTTGTCGTTATACCTCGTGAATGCCTACTCCTTGTTCGTGTTAATCAATAATTTGAAGCCTCACTTGCTCACGATTAGCCGCAAGCATGTTTATTATTTGCAAAATTATAGATTGTGAAAATAATTTTCTTGACTGACACTGACACATGTTAGTAATTAGAAAACCGTGGTCATAGCTTTTTGCAAAGAGTTTATCATTTCAGATTCGATAAAAAATTTAAATGTCTTAACTTGACATTTCAACACTATTGAACTGAAGTTTCGACCTTATTGCATTATGAATGTTCTAACAACATTTAATGGAAAAGGGTCCCAAATTAAAGCTCGTGACTGTACTATTGACACCAGGCAACCGGTAAATGTACTCGTATATACATTTAGTAAAATAAATAACTACATTAATTTTAAAACCCCACTAAAAAGTAAATAATAAACCTAACGCTACAAGACACATAGCTCAATGCTCTAGCTGCGTAAAGTTAATTTTCACATTTTAGTAGAGTTTTGAAGTGGCGTAATTTTTGTTCTAATTGTTAGTACTTGTACACATATCAGTAGCTAGGGGATCACGTTCATTAAAATCGGCCTACCATCGGCAAATACATAGTATGACATACACACAAAAAACCTATTGGAGCAAACTAAACATATAATAAAATGTGAACATATTTTAAGAAACTGGTTTCATCTCGGATTCAAGCTTAGTCAAACACAGTTTAAATTAATAAAATTGGCTCAGAAAGTGCAGAGAAATAGAAAAAAACATACCATTTTTAGGGTTCCGAATCAAAATGTTAAAAAGGAACCCTTGTGGTGGGACTTCGCCATAGTAGCGTATCTGCCTGTATGTTACAGCTGTTTTATCAGCAACTACAAAATGCTCTTGACTTGGAATATGGTACAGTTACAGAACTTGCGAGCCCGCAGCTATGGCATAGTTACAGGTACTTGCGAGCCCGCAGCTATGGCACAGTTACAGTACTTGCGAGCCCGCAGATATGGCACAGTTACATTAGTTGCGACCTCGCAGCCATGGGACAGTCACAGTACTTGTGAGCCTGCAGATATGGCACAGTTACAGGTACTTGCGAGCCCGCAGCTATGGCATAATTACAGTACTTGCGAGCCCGCAGATATGGCACAGTTACAGTACTTGCGACCTCGCAGCCATGGGACATTCCCAGTACTTGCGAGCCCGCAGCTATAGCACAGTTACAGTACTTGCGAGCCCGCAGATATGGCACAGTTACATTAGTTGCGACCTCGCAGCCATAAGACAGTCACAGTACTTGTGAGCCTGCAGCTATGGCACAGATCTGAAGCGGAGCATTGAAATCTGAAAGTAGGGTCACTACGGCGAGTAACATAAACGTAAACATTTTTATAAATAAAATATTATCGTTTTTGACCTGTGACCAAATATTTAGAAAAACTGATCGTCGCCCTTTTCTTCTTAATCTCAGAAGTGCAAGTGCAAGTGAATTTGGTCGCCAAAGTATCAAAATATTTTTATAGCCAAAAGAAAATTATTTATTTCAAATTTTTTTTAAAACACTATTTTATTTATTTACGCAAATGTCAATAAATAGAATATCAATGTGTATTATTATAAACAATGAAAAATATTGTAGAATACAGCTAATTTAATCAAATCTGCCCTACCAGAAGGTAGGCCTTGTGCATAGCTCAGGTAAGAATATTAAACATATACCTAAATTCTATAAGTTGAATTGTTTGCTTAATAGATGTTTTTTAAGTTTTTACTAAGGGTGATTTCCAAATCGCAACGAGGAATTTTAAAAGTGGTTTTAGGACGCCCGGGGTAGAGTAATTTTCCAACTGTCAAGTTGAATTTTTTACACTGCCATAGAAAAGGTTGAAATTCACTCCTGTCAGTGTGAAAATTAACTGTCAAACTTCCGTTTCAGAACGGGTTGATTTTTCAACTCTACCGGATGATAATTACTCGGCGGTTTTTGGAACACCCTCTATATAAGGTGGTTTGACCTACTTAGAAGACATGGCCCATATACAATGTCTGCATTATTTAGTTTTGCCAAAACAATCGACTCACATAGTTGATTTCTTAAATCAGCAAATTTAAACGATAAATGCAATGTTTAACTGCTTCTTAGATGTGTGTCTCGAACCTTAGGTGGCTATCCATTATAAAGCCTAAAATTCTGGCTTTAGCCACACATTCAACTGGATAATTATTAATAAATATTACTGGCTGATTTTGTGTAATTTGCTGCACTTGTTTTTTGGAGCCAGACACTATGAACTTTGTTTTCCCAGGATTCAATGTAAGTCAGTCAGTTAGCTATCCTTTTATGATCCTAATTAAGCTTTTTTACAGATGTTGCTGTGTCTTGTGGCTGAAATGGCAAATGCAGATCATCAGCATGTTTATGACATTTACAATTTTTTATGCAGGTACATAATATATCTGACTATACTTAACAAAGAACAATTGGCCCAAAATTGAACCTTGAGGCACACCTCGTTTTACTGTCTTTAGGGCAGACATGTATCTCGAACCATCTTCCTTTGTGATTTCAACTAGCTGTGTATTACTAAAATAGCTATAAAACCAAGAAATTGTTGAAGAGTCAAAACCATAGTAAGAGAGCTTGGATAACATAAGCGAAGGATTGATGGATTAAGTCAAAAGCCCGAGAGAAGGCAAGGAGTCCCAAATGGATCACTTGTCACTATCTCTTGAATGCAGCACATCATCAACAACATCCAACAAAGCCGTTGCTGTACTATGATTTCTCTTGAATCCTAACTGAACTGTGGGAAGGATGTTGTGATGTTCTAAATACTTTGATGGTTGAGTACTGAAAACTTTTTCTAGGTCCTTTGAAATACATACCAAGATATTTATTGATCGAAGATTCTTTTCACTCAAAGGATTTGCCCTTTTTGGGATGGGTCTTACAACTGTAATCTTTCAGAGATTGGGATAAATAGAGTTAACAATAGACTCATTGATTATAGTGGTTATAACATCCAAAGTTTGTGGTAAGTTCATTATTATCATTTGTACGTAGATGTCGTCAATTTCTTGTGCATTTGAGTTGTGAATTTGAGGAGTCGCATGGGACGAGCGGCTGTGTAACCACAGCACATGTTGGGACCTCTAATAAGTTCTGATAACTCGGACGGATTAAATTTGGTCTGGTGTTGCGACCAATATCTTAGTTAACTGGGCAATGCCTTGCCTGACATAAGGCCTTGCGTTGGTACCCATGGAGAACACTCAGTAAATAGTAGGCTTGAAGAGGCCTAAATAATGCCCTGCCCGGATGCAAAGCAGTAGAGATACTTTTAATTTCAAAGGCCATTCTCATGAATCCAGTCCTACTACATATCGCCACAATTTAAAGATTAACATTAATTATGCTCTTCTACCAAAATAATATAAAATACTACTCAAATAATCTCATAGAAATAGTATTCGTTTGAAAACGACAGACTCACACCTATAATAACACTAAATTGATGCACAAATTATCACTGTAACACTTAACTGTGTGTGTTGTGTCAGAAGGTGTCCTGCAGAAATTGACACTCTTGTGCTGGACAGACTAGACTAGACCAGCAATTTGAGAGCATCGCGCCTACTTTTGGCGATGTCATGAAAATAAGCATGGAAGCAAAGATGAAGAAGAGTGGATAAGGAAACATAGCAGTAATTAATCATAAGCTTCTATACAGTGGTGCAACATGCGGTGGCTACACAAAATGGCGGCGTGCGTCATGTAAAACTGAACTTGAAGGAAATGCGCTAACGTGTAGGCTTACATCATCCAGGCGATTTTAAGTGCATTGCTCATCATGTAGTCCGCATCATGTAGTCCGCATCATGTAGTCCACATCATGTAGTCCACATCATGTAGTCCACATCATGTAGTCCACATCATGTAGTCCACATCATGTAGTCCACATCATGTAGTCCACATCAATATTAATTATGAATTAGCAATTCCATACTTAAATATAGTCAGCAAGCCTTCAAATTCTTTTAGATCTTTTAGAAACCCACACCCTCTGCACAGTAGATAGCCACACTACCAACTAGGCCGCGAGGAAGTCTATATTTATAGTATATTTGTTTTTTCTTTTGTTTGAAGGAATATCATATCATAGACAGTGTAACAAATTAACAAGTTGAAAATCATCACAAAAATCTTCCTAATAGAAATATCGTAGAAATTATTAAAATTTGTCTTTAATATTTTTTTACATATAACAATTTCAAATTTGTAATGAAAAAATTTGTTTGCAGTTTGCAAAGAAATAGAGAAGAAAAATTTAGCATAACAAGATATACTTTACAAAAAAAAAAAATGTTGTAAGTCAATTAGTAATTTACAAAAAGATATTATTAATACAAAATTCAGTATGTATGATAAATTGTTAAAACAATATTTGTTATGGATTAAGAAGTTTGGTTATGAATTTATGAAAGTTACTAATAAACAAATTACATTAATGTAATTATCAAATTAATTGTCACTACTCGAATTCGTTAAGTTTTAAAAAAAACTGTATACAAAAAATTCCAGCATTTTAAAAATGAAAATGCTTAATTAACATGTTATTATGGTAGATTCAACAGTGACAGTAGAACAATGGTTTGTTTTATTTTTTTTTGTCAACACCAAGAGAAAAAAAATATTGAAAATTTTTAGTGTACATAAGACACTACAAAGGTTTTTTGTACATAATTAAAGTTTAACTTGAACAATAATATAGATTTAATCTCTTTAAAAATTGGAACAAAATGGTTAGCATTACAAGTAAAGATATAATGTATAATTTTTTTATTATCAATTGGAATGACCAACAAAAGAAATATAGTAATATTTCAAAATAACTATTTTGTAGTTAAGTTACTAGTAGTCAAGTATGGCTAATTTTATCTTCATAATAAAACACAGAAATATAGCTGTAAGAGCTATTGCATTACATTTGAAGAGTTTATTTGGTAATAAAGTAAAATTGATTTTACAAAAGATTTTTTTACACAAATAAATTTAATATTTTTTGAAACATTTGTTTTATTTTTATTAACACTTTTGTATTATAAACAACATTTTAATGTTATATCGCAATAATGGATGTGCATTATTAATTGCAGTTATATAAAACTCGAGCATTTTCTGTTGCTGTGAATAATATAAAACGTAAGTAAAATTTAAGTCGAATAGAGTCTTAAATATTGTAAGAGAATTTACTATAATTAATTAAGTAGAAATATCTAGATCGAAAATGACAACTGCTAGACTACAAAGGCAATACAGCTTGAAAATACTTCATTACTGCTTGACCGATAAATATTTTTCCAATATACTTATATTGGCAATTTAGGTTTTTCTAGAACCTATCAACGTACTCAGTTGAAAAACTGATTTACTATCAACTTAAGTAAACTTACCTAAACTTTTATGGTATCAATGACCGAGTTTGGAACACAGTTTTAACCGAGCTTACTTGCAACAGACACAGCTGCGGCTACAAACATTAGTGCCTAATTACAAATTACTTAAAATCACAACTGCTTACTTTTTGTAGCCCCAAAAAAATCAATTACTTAGTAATAACTTAATTTATTTAAAGTATTAAAAAACTTACAAATATAAACTATAAAGACTTCCTAATCTAATAGACTAAAGGTTTCCTATACTAACTCTATCAAAACTTTTGCTGGAACTTATTTAAATACTATAAGATATAACTTAAACTAATATGGTTTTATGAAAAGAAAACTAACCTTTGTTTCTTGTATGTAGGTAATGTTATAAATGACAACTAATTTACTATTAAATTAGCAAATGAGTATAAGTGTGTGCTATTAATGCTCAGGAACAAATATGCTAGTACTTCTACATATATAACTAACTATAAGAAGCGAATGAAAAGGATAAGTCAAAACCAGGGAGCCTTTTCCGAGACTAAAGTACTTTTAGTACCGAGTGTGCAAGCTAATTTTGCAGTAAAGGGGTGAAGTAAGTATTAAAAGACTTAATTTCTTAAGTGAAAACTTAATATTACAGATAAATGACATAAGTAACTAAAATAAAGAGTTTTTATAGTAAGGGGAGGATTCAATTTTAGGAGGACAAGATGTCTAGAAATGGAGATTACTTTCACAAATTCAGTGGTCTATCTGAAATCGGTAAGATTTGTAAAACCTAACGCAAGTTAGTATGTACCAGGTCTTACTGCAGTATTCATATGAATTTTGCAGAAGCTATGATTATTATTAACAAGTGCGAATCAGACTCGTGCACGAAGGGTTCCGTACCATTATCTTTAAAAACGGCGAAAAAATTACATTTGTTGTATGGGAGCCCCCCCCTTAAATATTTGTTATATTTTAATTTTAATTTTTGAAGTGAATATATAACTAAATATTCTGTGAATACTTCAAGCGTCTACCTGTTGCCGTTATCAATACCAAGCAAAAAAATCACGTTTGTTGCATAGGAACCTTAAATATTTATTTTATTCTGGATTTTAGTATTTGTTGTTATAGCGGCAACAGAAATGCATTATGTGCTAAAGTTTCAACTGTCTAACTATAACGGTTCATGAGATACAGCCTGGTGACAGACGGACGGACAGCGAAGTCTTAGTAATAATGTCCCGTTTTTTACCCTGTGGGTACGTAACCCTAAAAAGTACTATATACATTTATACAGTAATATTTACAATCCTATTTCGTAATGGACTAATACTACTTTCTTATTTGATACATTAAAATTTAAGTTACTCGTTTCAACTAGTATTGTTAAATTATTATACCTTGAAAAATACTATGCATACGCTATGCCTGAAAAAAATTATACTCTTTATCCTTCAAAAAACCAGGTTAACTAAGCTATACCCTAAATAACCACTGCACTGCTCTGTTTCTAGGACCAAAAAGAAATTTTATGTTACAAAACTTTAACTGATGAAGTTTTAACTAAACTTTCTATATATTATCTATCTATTATGCATATTATAAAAATTACCTAAGAAAATTAGTAGCCTTTTCTTTTGACTATTAATAACTATTCAATTCAATTCAATTCAATATAATTTTATTCAGATTAGGCTACAATAATTGAGCACTTATGAATGTCACTACGCCATCGGTTCGTAAGTCTACAGGGCGGGAGACCTTGTACTGAGAAGAACCGGCAAGAAACTCAGCAAGGGCATTTCTTTTCTCCCTTTCTTTTACAGCGTCCAATTAAAAGATTGGAAAATGCCCTCCCTATCATAAAAGGACACTTTCCATTAAACTGGAACTAAATATATAAACACAAAATTTTAAAACGAATCGTGATTGTAATTAAAAAATAAAATAAAACGACATATAAACTATGCAGTAAACAATAAAAAAACAGTGAAACAAATTGCAATAATTTTTATACACAATGTAGTTTGTTACAAAAAACAAAAAAAAATCAGCTACAAAAAGATGCACTAAAAAGGTAAAAATAATTACTTAATAAAGGTAAAAACTAAACGCTGATCTAAATTACAGTTTTACAGATCTTTCAAAGCATTGCGTGAGCAAAATATGAAGTTATTTCGCTGAACCGTTAAGGGGCTAATAGCGGCTAACTATAGCCACTTGTAATTATTGAAGTGAAAACTTCTTAAGCGGCGTTGTACACTTTTTTTTGGTATGGGTAAAAAATGTCAAACTCACGTCAGGTCACATGTCCTGATTGAAAATTCGTAAGAAGGAACTCGCGTCAGATTTTTTTACATGAGGTTTGTTTTTGTGATGGGTAAAAAATGATAAACTCGCGTCAGACTGATCGTCAGACGGAAACCGTAATGCCACGCCATAAAAATTCGCAAGACAGAAACCATAATGCCACGCCTATTATTATTTTGAAGTGAAAACGTCTTTCGCAGCGTTGTGCACATTTTTTGTGATGGATAAAATTTTTTAAATTTTATAGGACGAATAAAAAGTAAGAGGAAATTAAGTTGATGACAGTGCGGATTACAAATGTTAAAATGTTATATTCAGGTTGTATGATTTTGAAGTGAAAACTTCAAAAAAGGACAATTCATAGAAAATTCGTAAGACGGAACTCGCGTCAGATTTATTTAAATTACGTTAGTTTTTATTTTTAGTATATGGCGATTATGAGTAGTACAGGGAGGTTGCATATGGTATTTTAATTCTATGACAGATTGAGATGTCGAATACTATTATTTATAATAATGAAAGTGCGGATTACACAGTCATGTTAAAATGTGATACGATACGATACGAGGTGATATATAAGTAATTTTAGAGCATAACTTACGTTACACTGGATAGAAGGTATATCTATGTGTTGACGTGTCCATAGGTAATTTTATAGGAAAATTAAAAAAAATAGAAAAGAAAATAGTTGAAAGTTAGAGGAGTTAGAGACGTGTGATACGATAGAGAGCCAGTTCCATAGTAGTAGTGGCATAGTAATATATAATGTTTAATATAGCTAATTACATTATTGAGAAATATAGGTATGATATTGCTCAAAAATATACAATGGGTCAATCAATTAATCAATCAAATAAAACTTTATCCAAATAGGTTTCTAACAACACTTTTGAATCGTTAATGACAGCTGGCAAGAAGTTCTATTTAAAGTAATAATACAAAACTTTGATAATTAGCTAAAGAGTATACAATATGTACCGAAACACTTATTAGGTAATAAAAATAAGTTAGTAAGCGACTAAAAACAAAGTGAAACATGTCAATTATTATTTTTTTATTCTTATATAGCATAGGGGGCGCACCATGTGAAGCGTCAAATATCGTCAATCGAGTGAAGGTATACAGATATTTCTTGTGTCTTCATGTCTTGTGACATATTTGAGTGTTCAGCGCGAATTCTGTGTTAAGGACATTGGTTCTGTACAATTAAATATGACGTATGAGTTGTCTTGTAACATATTTGAATGTTAAGCGGAAATCGTGTGTAAAGGACATTGGTTCCCTACAATTAAACATTATTATTTATAATAAATAAATATGTAAACGAAGTGATGGGAAGTAAATAGCTAGTATGTTTTCACTTCTGCCGGCACTCCCGGAGTGCAACCCGTTTTTTATTTAATTACCTACTCTGCGTACAAAGTATGGGCTTCATCATTTTATGATGACTTCATAGAAATTTTCAAACTAATCATAAGCTATTTTTAGAATAAATATATATATATATATTTCAATTTTGCAAAAAGTGGCCATTTTCAGCAACTGACGTATACTAGACACACTTCGAGCATTAAACCAACCGGAGAAGCCTTTGAGGGGCTTACCCCTCTACCAAAGATCCGTGACCACTGGTCATGTCGGTTATATAAAACTAGTTGCGCGGCGCCACGGGTCAGATAACGACCAGCTGCGCTTGTCAAAACATTTAAGTAAAAATAGTGTTTTTTCGTGTAAAAAAAGATCACAAACATCAAGGATACAGAAGGACAATGTCAGCATTCATTTGCGAGTATTTTGTGTGCAAAGTTTTACTGTTTTATGCCTCGAAGTACAATATAACGCAAATTTAAAGTTGGTGTGACAACGTTATATTCTTATGTACAGACAGCACTTCTAATGCTGACACAAGTTATTTCTTTTAATTAAATAGTTTAATACTACAAATGAAGCAAAATGTAATACTGTACTAATGAATAAGCCTAAATGCCTTGTAATGATTCGAAACGTGTGAACATTATGATGTATCATACCGGGCCTGTATTGGGAGTGTATTGCCATCACAGCTACTGGGTAAATAATTAGTTTCACAAAGCTATATTTTTGTAAATAGTCATAGCTCCACTCTTGTAATACCTGCCTCTTTCACTAATTCTTCCCCCTTTCAAAGTCTTGAAGTCATAATTTATATAACATATACAATGTAGCTACTTGTATTCGAAGTCAAAAAAGCCACATGCATGTACAATGTTACAAGTGTATATTGGTAATATCAAAAACCAACGAAAATATGGTAACACTAACGTATGTATAAGCTAGTAGTGATGCTAATCAAAATTTAAGTTATCGATATTATTGTATTTAACATATTTACGGTTTGTTAGTTATTGAGATTGTTATTTTAATACATATAGGATGGAAAAAATTGAAGCGTAAAAATCCTACGTCTGTGGTTATTCTTAATATTTATTTCTAAAACAAAATCACAAAGGTCTAAACGGGATGATCTAGGTAAGTAATTTAAGCATGACGAAAAGTGTAATTTTCAAATTATTAATATCTATCTACTACCTTTAAACGAGCAATTCTTGTATATATATATAATCTGAATCTCGAAAACTGCTCTAACGATTTTAATGAAATTTAGCATGCGGGGGTTTCAGGGGCTATGAATCGAACTAGCTGGGTTTCATTTTTAGAAAACGTCGTTTTATCCGTTTTCAGCGCTGGTGTTTTTAGTATGAAGAAATGAACTTCGTATTGGCATAGATAACTTGCGTCATACTAAATACGAACCAGTGCCGATTACCTGGTATCTACCTAAATGTGCCCTAAATCTATTCTAAATAAGATAAATATCTTGTCTAAATTATGGTTCAAAAATGTTTTTTTTTGGATATCAATTCATTCGCAAATTAGTATGTGAACATCATTGCATATTCCTCAACAGCCCTCACATGCATGGAAACATTAGTCAAATGTAGGATTCCTTCTCGTACAAGTTTCGATATTGAAAAATATCGATATCGACACTTGTCAATCCCCAAGAATTAATACAAACACAACTAGAGTTTTGTTTTCAATACTATGCACGAACATTAGTTTTTGAAATGTGCGCGTGAATTATAAGACTGTGTAGTTAATTCTTACCAGTTTGAATGCATGGCTAAGTGACTTTTCATCTGTGTTATATGTTTACATGTAGTGGTTAGGTACTTCACCTCCCGCAGAAATAGACAGAAATATTCGTATAGAGAGCGATTCGTAAGGCTTCTTCGGTTGGTTTAATGCTCGAAGTAGACACAGTGCAAAACGTTCTAAAAACAGCACATGACTAGTTCAAAGTGTCATGCTCTCTCTAAGTGTCTCTGCGGTGGTGGCGTGTGTGTCGGGTCGTTACGTTTCCTAAAACATGGTTGAGCGAAGCGATGGCTGATTCATGAGTCATACTCGTGAACGGGTGCCGCCTGTGGAGGCTGGTCTGCTCTTGCAAACTTCTTTGTATTCTTAGTATTTAGTCTTACTTTTTTGGGTTTTTACTAATTCTGTAAGACATTGATTATTTCTTAGTGATGAATACATAAACTGTCTTTTGTTTATATTAGATACTTTTTTATGTTGTGCTTGTGCTTTATATTTCATGTTTTTTGTGTTTGTAATGGAAAGTGTCCTTTAATGATAGGGAGGGCATTTTCCAATATTTCAATTGGACGCTGTAAGAGAAAGGGAGAAAAGAAATGCCCTTGCTGAGTTTCTTGCCGGTTCTTCTCAGTACAAGGTCTCCCGCCCTATAGACTTACGAACCGATGGCGTAGCGACATACATAAGTGATCAATTATTGTAGCCTAAACTGAATAAATTATATTGAATTTGAATTTGAATTTGAATTAACACTTCCTACGAAGCCTATTTTTTACTTACCTATGCTTTGTATAAAGAGTAATTAAAAAATATCAAGTAGCAGCGCTAGTTAGCCACTTTTAGCCCAGTTAGTTAATGTAATATTATTTATGCAAAATATTGGCAAATATAGGTACAACACATCCATTTACACAAACACACACATGATTAAATTTACACAAAAAAATTTAACAAACTTCAAAAATTGACAAAGAGAAATTGCAAATTGAAAAATAAGCTCTTAAAGCAGACAGAACATTGTAACACAGTACATTTTTTCTTCTTCATAGATGGAATGTCAAAAATGTTACAGCGAATGAATACATAAGGAAACAGTTTCGGTTTCGGTTTGTGTTGGTCATCGGTCAAGTTATCTTGGTCGGAAAAATCTGATGGAAACCAAGAATACTAACACATAGAAGGGGCGTTTTGTTTAAAAGCATTATTTATGTTACGCTCAAAGATCGATAACGCTCAGTGAACGGAAAAATAGCTCATAACGCGTTGTGGTCACAGTAAAACATCTACATGGCGAAATTCGTGTTATGGCTTTAATGAAAACGCGCACGACGCGTTGTGGCAATCACAGAAAGACCAAATAGCGAAATTCGTGTCGTGGCTGACACGCTATGCGATCTCAACGCGTTGTGGCAATGAAGAAAAGCCATGACGCGTTCTGAGCATTCATTGTTTTAACGTTTATTTACGACGGACAGGTTGTAACTTAACGTAACGTAACGTAACTACCGGTATCAATATCCGGTACCAAGATATCCAGTTCCATAATATCCAGTAAAAATATTCAGTTTTAAAAATATCAATTTAAATTATAAATAAAATTAGATATTAAAATTAGATGTTAAGTCTCAATATCCATTTTAAATATAATTTTACATAATAAAAATAAATATTACTGAAAGTTCATATTTTTGATGCTGGATATTTTTAATGTTGGATATTATTCACTCTGGATATTTAATTATTGGACTTTTTTGGATCATTTCGAACTGGATATTTTGGCACTGGATATTGATACCGGTAACCAGAGAAAAATCCTAAAGTAGATTATTTTTGTTACAGTTATGGAACCTGAATTGAAAAAACAATAATGTAATGTTCCACGAACGATTATAAACTCATATTTAAGTTTATGTGAACAATGCCAATTAAGAAAAAGATACCAAAACGCGATTTAGTAGTGAAACCTATTCTATCCGACTGCATGAATTCTAGATATATGCTGTCTGAACCAGATAAAAATTGTAAATTCATTATGAATTATTAAGATCACTTGACTAAACTTCTAAGACCAAACAAAACGAAGACTGCTGAAGAAGTAGCATATCAACTTTTAGATATATTTTGTTTGTTCGGCACTCCATGTATACTGCAAAGCGACAACGGTCGTGAATTTTCAAATAAAGTCATCAAAAATTTAGCTGAAATGTGGCCAGGGATGAAACTTGTTCCTGGAAAACCTCGACATTCTCAAAGTCAAGGTTCGGTAGAGAGGTCAAATCAAGACGATCGTGACAAGTCAATAGCTTGGATGGATAATAATAATTCACAAAATTGGTCAGAAGGATTGCGATTTATTCAGAGTAAAAAAAAACGTGCTTTTCATTATGCGCTTAAGACTAGTCCTTACGAAGCTTTGTTTGGATCAGCTGTTATGAGCATTAATCTATCAGATCTCTACCAGTTAGGAAACAATGAAGGTACATTCGTTAGACTTTATGCACGTAATGAATTTACACTTTCTTAAACAAACTTTATTAACATTTGTGATGTGCCCTCAACTTCGTCGTTAACACTTCGCTCAGCATCTATGTTATCATCTGGAAGTAAGCAAGGGTTTATAATGTGCCACTGCAAAAGATACAGTATTGATAAAAAGTGCAAGTGTCGCTCGAAGAATATAAAATGCAACTCAAAATGCCACTGTAATAGTTCCTGTAAAAATAAATAGCAACATTGTTGTTGTTTATTGGTGATCAATAAACATTTATGTTTGTGTTAAATATTTTTATTACTTACAAGAATTTAAAATTGTCATAAAAAAATTAAAATCCCTAATTATTTTAAGTGAATTATAAGTAATTTACAAATGATTAATATTTTGTGTTCAGTATTTTTTTACTTAATACATTGATTTTTTAAATATAACGTAATCTCAATAAATAACAAATATCGTTTTATTTTAATTTATATAATTATATAACATATTTAATAATGACAAACACGTCATGCAGTGATTTTACAAAATAAAAAATATTTCCTAAGGACATCTAACAAAATGTTTCCAGCCTAGGCCTAGTAGGATCCATATCGGAAATTAGTGTGCGTCGTAATCAATAATATTCCATACGCGTCATTGCTTTTCTTCATTGCCAAACGCGTTGAGATCGAATAGCATGTCAGCCACGATACGAATTTCGCTATTTGGTCTTTCTGTGATTTCCACAACGCGTCTTGCGCGTTTTTATAAGAGCCATAACACGAATTTCGCCATGTGGATGTTTTACTGTGACCACAACGCGTTGTGAGCTATTTTTCCGCTCACTGAGCCTTTTCGATCTTTGAGCGTAACATATACATTAAATGCGCTGTCTAATGCGCACATTTCATCGTTCTGTTGACTAAAAATGAATGCGCTATGACGTCACTTCCGGGCCGCATTTAACGCATCGGCTACATATGGTCGGCAGGTAGAGCAGTGTATGCGCTGTCAAATAATAAACGGCCATATTGTCAGATCATTGTGGACAGTTAGTGGTTTTTGAAAGAAAAAAAAAAGATATGAAATGAAGTAAATATTTATATATGTGCAATGTGCATACATAATAATATGGTATTATCTAAATTACTGAAATATTACATTTATGGCTATTAGTACCATGTAATGTTTAAAGATATTACAAAAAAAATGATAAATTGTGTAAACTCGGTATTCTTGTATGCACTATTACTTTCGTTGTTCTTTTAATATGTGAGGTTAAAGCAAAGTTATCCTACGACACTGAATTTTCGATATTTTATTTCTCGAAAACTATTAAGTTCCGCAAGATAAAACTTTGTAAATAGATAAATGACAGTAAGTTCTATCCCCAAAAAAAATATGAACTCAAAAAAAAATTGCAGATAAAGTACAGTGCAGCCCAACAGCTGGACCATTAACGGCAACATTTACATCATACTGTCTGATGGCAGCAAAGTTCGAGCCACTAGCTTAGAACAGTTACGAAATATTCCGGTCCCTGTCGTTAAGCCTCCGAAGACTGACGCTGGCCGATCTCGGCGCACTGAAAAGAAATAATTACAGTTAACATAGGTAACATATAGATCAGATACATTAGTTCAGTACAAATATACACATATTTAAGTACTAATGTTTGCTTACCTTAAAGCGAAATCCATTTGCAATTCAGAGATATTTACCTACATATTTTAGATAATACATTATAATCTTAATTGTTTACCCTCTAAACAAATTTGATTGAAGTTAATGGTAATAAAACTTGGGCAGACAGTCCACAGAGCATAATATTTAATTTACTTTCTTTTTTTTTTTACGGCTCTGGTTGCAAGGTAATTCTTCCAAATGTTAAATCGTAAAACTTCTTTTGTTATGTATATTTTTTTAAATTCCTGATTGCTTGTTTATGTTTTTGTGTTTAATCTGCTTTATTGTCTACATTCATAAATATGGCACATCTGTATTGTAAACTTACAAAATTGCTTAAACCTATTACTACTTAATAGGTACATTTGTTTTTCTCAGTTAACCGGCAGTATCTGTGGAATTCCTATGGCACTGTAGTGCTAAGTAACTTGCATTGAGCACACACATACACACACTATATACACATACACACACTATACACACATATATAAATATATCTTTATATAGTTTTTATTTTATTTTTTTAATTGATGAACTCATCGGGTTCTGAATCCGAATACTTCTCTACTGCAGAGTCAAGTGAAGATCTGTCGTTTCTCTCTACCGATGAACACTTAAGTGATATTCTTCACAATACTTTTGCTTCCTGTGAATGTAATCTGAATATATGTCATATTAATGCTCAGAGCATTCTGGCCCACTATTCAGATCTACTTACTACTTTCAATAGCCTTTTTAGAGCCCTCCCTGATGTCTACCTCGTATGCACTTCCGGGCTACGTGTTAATCCGGAATGACCGCACAGGCAAAGGCGAAGGTGGTGTGGCAACATATCTAAGATCAGATCTAAAGTTTAAAGTAATTCAACAATCCCGATCTAATTATTCTGCTTCAATGGAATTTATTTTCATAGAAATTAATATACGTTCCACCCTATTCCTTCTTGGTGTGGTATATGCACCCCCCACTATCAACTCTTTTGACCAAGTAGAACAATTACTTGAAATACATTTACCTAGTTACGATCACTTGATATTGATGGGTGGCTTTAATACCTGCTTGTTACGAAATGACACAAGGACTAATAAACTGAATAACTTGTGTAACTCAACTAACACTAGTATCCTCAAACTAAGCCCCACCTATCATGTCAATGATTCTCACACTCTACTAGATCTTATACTCACTATCCAACCCGAACGTATTTCTTCCCATGGACAGATTGCTGCGCCTGGCTTCTCTCACCATGACCTAATATTTGCTGCACACAAACTCATAACACCAAAACTTAAACCTAAAGTCATTTTTCAGCGTAACCTTAGCTCTATTGATCAAACCAAATTTCTTTAATTCCGCTTCCAAATAATCCTTTACATTTGAAACTGTCTCTGAATGTAATATAAAAAAGATAATCCTTTCTCTAAAAACTAAAGCAGTGGGTAATGACGGCTTAGGTCGAGACCTGATATTGCCAATCCTTGATCATATTTTGCCTCTTATAACCCATATTATTAACTTTTTTTTGTACACTGGTTGCTTTCTAACTTCATGGAAAATGGCACATATAATACTCATCCCTAAAAAAACTGACCCTACTGACTACGCACAATATAGACCTATATCAATTTTGCCCTTTTTGTCCAAAGTTTTAGAAAGAGTTACATCATCAGTTGTCAATTTTCATAAATCGCAACAATCTTTTAAATAGATTCCAGTCTGGATTTCGTCCAGCACATAGTACGTCTACGGCCCTAATTAATATCACTGATGACATTCGACAAGCCATGGACGACCGAAAACTGACACTTCTTGTTCTTTTAGATGTCAGTAATGCATTCAATTACGTCAACCATGATATTCTCATGTCTATCATTTGCTCCCTAAATATATCACAATCAGCGGCACAATGGTTCCAATCGTATCTTCAGGGGCGTCAACAACGTGTACGAATAGACGAGTTTTACTCTGATTGGTGCAATGTTGATTCTGCCATACCTCAAGGCGGCGTGCTTTCTCCTTTATTATTCTCAGTGTTTATAAACCCTTCTGTCTCAGTAATCAATTTCAGCCATTACCATCTTTATGCTGATGATCTTCAGCTCTACAGATCTTTTAGGGTAGATGAAGTTATAGAGTGTATAAATATGATTAATAAAGATCTTGAATCTATAATAAACTGGACTGAACAATATGGCCTTTCTCTTAACTAAAAAGAATGAAACACTTTTTACCTCAATCAGCTCAGGTTACGCTAGTTAACTCCCTGTTGCTTCCCATAATTGACTATGCAGATTTATGCTATCCAGACATAACTGAAGAACTACTTAACAAACTCGACCGCCTTCTCAACTTATGCATCCGTTATATTTTTGGCTTGCGTAAGTATGATCATGTCTCCCAATATCGTACACACTTAAATTGGCTCAATATCCGTTTTCGCCGAAATACTTATCTTCTAAGATGTATTTATCCCCTCCTTATTTAATAGAACGATTTGAGTTCTTGGGTTCCCAAGAGCGACAGATACGGTTTCCAATCTCCTCCGCACCCCTACGCATAGTACGACAATTTATTCGGATTCGTTCACGGTCACAACAGTTCGTTTGTGGAATAATTTACCAGTAAATATTCGTAATGCAAAGTCACTAGAGAGCTTTAAAGCTTTACTGCTTTAAACTTTACTTTTTTGACTGCATCGGTACTATATCGACATCCAAAATACATAGGTCAGGTATTAGCGCTTTCTAGTGTACTATGCCTAAATGTTTATGCATTATAAATACATATATGTATGTTTATGTATAAAATTATATAAAATTTATCCACCTTCTTATTTACATATTATTCTTTATGATATTTTTTTTTATATACTATCTTTTATCACTTAATCTATTATCATTATTGAAGCTACTACGATCTATTACAACTAACACTGCACAACCCCTTATTTATATCTACATTACCCATGGTTAACTGGTAGAAAATGCCTGAAGGCATTAAGTTCGCCTATGTACAAAATAAGTGCAATAAAGAATTTTATTATTATGTACAAAGTGTCACTCAAACAATAGGGAAGACACATCTTAAGTTAAAATCCATCAAGCCGTTTAGGCTACAGAGCATGCCAAAAAAATATACATACATACACTCGAAAAACATAACCCTCCTTCTGGTGCAATCGGGTAAAAAGGATTGCTTGTTTAACAGTCTGAGAAATCGTTTTTCAAAGTAGTTATAGTTATGACAATATATTAATTGTCCTGTGGTAAACGTAAGTAAGTATAGTTTTCAAAACACTAAGTATTTACTTAATTTATGAAACTCTAAAATGAAAAACAAAATATTATATAACTATCTTCGTAGGTGTTAATTTCGCTGTTGATTTCGTAAATCATTATATCTATACAAGGTAGTTAGGTAAAAAACAACATTACCTATCGATCGTGTATGGTGTATATAAACGATCTGTAAACCGGATCAAGGCTGCAGCTTCATGGGAGGATAGGTGGCATAGTGAATGGCTACCATAAGAAGGTATTTCGTGCAGGAAGCTCCCCATTTGGCGTGATAGGAATTCATAAAACATACTTCTGACTTCCTACACCCCAAAATACAGCGTAGTCAAATTTTTCAACATACATTTTATTGCGGCATTAAATTTACGAATCTTGAAAGCTGGCCCTGGCACAGCCCATCCCTCATTTTTTTTGATAGCATAAAAAAACGGCAAGATTTAACCAACTCTTGGGTATGTCAATAGCATGGGTATTATCAATAAACGACACGTGTGCCTGTACCGAGCAGGCTTGTGACTAGCCACCTTACCCTTCTTCTCCAAGGAGGGGATTGTGCCCTTGAACTGGGCGTACAACGGCTGACGAGATGGCGTAATCCTGACACGATATGTTTGTCCACGACGCGACGCTACATTCAAAACGTTTGCATAATGAGATTACCTACTAAACTTTTCACTTTTCGTATGTCACTTCTTGCGATGCAACCTAGTAACCACAATTTAAATTCCACTTCTTTTTCAATACTTAAACCAGCCATGAAACTAACGACCGTTTCAAAATTCTTTAACTATTAATATAACTAAAGTTCTTATATAAAAAGGTGTTTCGAAATCAGCTAAGTCATACGGCTATATTCTGTTACTGAGGAGACTAAGGTAAGTGTGAATAAAGTTTTACATAATGCTATAATTTATTGACATAACAATAGATGATGTTTCTTTTCATACAAATATACCTCACAGTGCAGGGGGTTTCTAGTTGATTTAGCAATTATTGTACATTCAATTCAATATATTCAATATAATTTTATTCAGATTAGGCTACAATAATTGAGCATTTATGAATGTCACTACGCCATCGGTTCGTAAGTCTACAGGGCGGGAGACCTTGTACTGAGAAGAACCGGCAAGAAACTCAGCAAGGGCATTTCTTTTCTCCCTTTCTTTTACAGCGTCCAATTAAAATATTGGAAAATGCCCTCCCTATCATAAAAGGACACTTTCCATTACAAACATAAAAAAACATGAAATATAAAGCACAAGCACAACATAAAAAAGTATCTAATATAAACAAAAGACAGTTTATGTATTCATCACTAAGAAATAATCAATGTCTTACAGTATTAATAAACAAAACAAAAAAGTAAGACTAAATACTAAGAATACCAAGAAGTTTGCAAGAGCAGACCAGCCTCCACAGGCGGCACCCGTTCACGAGTATGACACATGAATCAGCCATCGCTTCGCTCAACCATGTTTTAGGGAACGTAACGATCCGACACACACGCCACCACCACAGAGACACTTTGAGAGAGCATGACACACTCAAGCAACTCCAATAAAACTTCGATTGTACTAGTTACAATGTGTGTAGTAAAGGAACAAAATATAAGAGGAGAAGATTGGAAGGTTCGCAATGCATTACTACCGAGCAGCAACGGCAATAAACTCACTAGTTAATCTTTTATACATCATATAAAAATACAATATAGCCTTACACTAGGTAATAACATAATATACAATGTTTTAAATTTTAAAAAAAATAATATTTCAAATGCCCCAATACAAATCAATTAAGTTCTAATTTTTCCAAGCATTTTTATCATTTATGTATTCATCAACTTTGTAATAGCTTTTTTTCATTAAAATATCTTTGACATATATTTTAAATTTATTGGAGGGTAAATTAACCACATGTTCTGGAATTTTATTGTAGAAAAATATACTTTGTATTGCGAAAGAGCTATGTACCTTCTGAAGACGACATTTTGGAACTACCAATTTATCCTTTTTCCTTGTATTAACACTGTGGAGGTCACTATTTTTTGCAAATAAGTAACAAATTTTGGCGTACATACATTATACAAGCAAAGATATATTGGCAAGGAACAGTTAAAATATCAGTTTCCCTAAATAGTTCCCTAAGAGAAATTCGAGGTCCTAATTTATAAATTGACCGTACTGCTCTCTTTTGCAAAATAAAGACTGTATCAATATCAGCTGCCTTACCCCAAAGCAAAATGCCATAAGACATGACGGAATGGAAATAGCTAAAGTAGACCAAGCGAGCAGTGTCAACATCTGTAAGCTACCTAACTTTCCTAACTGCATAGGCAGCTGAACTGAGTTTTCCTGCAAGAACTGAAATATGAGGGTTCCACTGCAGCCTATTGTCTAATGTAATACCTAGAAACACTGTTGAGTCTAATAGTTCTATTTCTTCTCCGTTTAGGGATAATTTTGTACTTATGTTTCTGACATTTGGCATCATAAATTTTAAACACTTAGTCTTTTTCGCATTAAGAAGTAAATTATTTGCCGTAAACCACTGAAGAACCTGAGAAAGCGCACTACTTACGTCGTCAAAATTAGTTTTATTTCTGTCAACTTTAAATAAAAGAGATGTGTCATCAGCAAATAGTACAATCTTGCACAGCTTCTCCACAAAGAAAGGCAAGTCATTTATGTAAATTAAAAATAGAAAAGGACCTAAAATAGAACCTTGAGGAACTCCTAATTTTACTTCAGAGCCATTGGATTTTACCTCATTGATTTGAACCTTCTGCATTCTACTACTCAAATATGAGCGGATAAGCTCAAGAGCCAAATCTGCAATACCATAATGACTCAGTTTCCTTATAAGAGTTTCATGTTTCACGCAGTCGAATGCCTTTGATAGAAGATACCAATAGCATTTTGTGACTGTTCCCAAGCAGCAAATATATGCTGTATAAGGGCAACACCTGCGTCAGTTGTGGAACGCCCTTTTGTAAAACCAAACTATTGAGGATGAAGTAATGTTTAAATGTCCAAATGTTTAGGTATCTGATTCAACACAAGTTTTTCAAAAATTTTGCTTAAGGCAGGCAGTATAGAGATAGGTCTAAAATTATTAGGATCATCTTTACTTCCACTTTTAAAAAGTGGTATTATTTTACTATATTTCATTAAGTCTGGGAATATCCCTTCGTCAACACACTTATTAAATATTATGGCTAAGATTGGTGCTATAATATCAATAATTCCGTTAAGGACTTGGATTGATATACCCCATAGGTCACAAGTTTTTTTCTGAGTTAGTAATTTAAATGTCTTTATGATGTCTTCAGAGGTAACATGCTCAAATTTAAATATAGCCTTGCATTTATTTACATGACATTTTAAAAGTAACTCTGATTCTAATGAAGAGGAATTTAATGCATTAGTTGTAGGCATTTCAGTAAAATATTTCTCAAAAGAGTTAGCGACATCAAAATCTGAATCAATTATTTTTGAATCTACAGTAAGTGAATATATAAGTTTGATTATCACGCGGTTTAATGTTTCCTGTTTCACTATTTATTACATTCCATGTGGCCTTTATTTCATTATCAGAATTTTTAATTTTATTACTTAAATGTATTGATTTTGCAACCCTGCATACTTTTTTAAATATTTTTGAATACATTTTGACATAGTGAATGTGGCACTGCGATTATATTGTTTTATTTCATACAACTCATACAACCTAGTTCGACTTCGGTGTATTCCTACAGTAGCCCAGTCCTTGAATTTCATTTTATCATTTGGCCTAAAAGTTTTTACTTTAAACACTTGCTCGAACTTATTACTTAAGAAATCAAAAAAATATTATAAAGATTATACATATTATTTACCTACATAAGGTGTGTTTTGTATAAATAAGAACGCACCAGTCTCTCCCAGCAGCCACCCATGTGGGGTGGACGGTGTGTTGAGTCGCCACGCTATCCCTCGTGTCGTTGCCTTATTGGTCACATTGTCATAATTTATGGCCTGAAGTGCAGCCTGGAGTTCATTATTTGCTCCCACAAAGTTCGTTCCTCGGTCGCTGTACAGCATGGCTGGTTGTCCACGGCGCGCAATTAAGCGTCGTAAGATAAGAACCGCTGAGATTGTACTAAGACAAGCTACAAGTTCCAAATATACGGCGCGTGTTGTTAAACATGTAAACAACACACCCCACTCGCTCGACGCCGGCCAACTATAAACTCCGTCGGGCCGAAGTAGTGCAGTCCGCAATAAACAAAGGCCCGGCTTGTGTCGCCTATTCTTGCATACGGTATGTCTTCCATCTTAGGCGCCATTGGCTGCGCGCGACTGTCGAGGCACGCTTGGCATCTTTACTGTCGGCCGCAGTTGTGTCACCCAGCAGCGCTAGGGGACCGACTGGCGTAGTGGCAGAGCGTGCTGCCATGTCAAAGGTTCCGGGTTCAATTCCCGGTAAGGAGCAACCAATATTGTTATAATTACACAATAATGTAAAGTTTCGACCACCACTTACGCGGATAAGTATCGTAATGTAAGTATGTGTATATTTAAAATCGAAAGAACTATATTGTTGTTTGGCGTTAATGCAATATCGATATCCAAATTTTTGTTAGTAACAATTTATCTTAAAAAACTATAATACAAAAACAAAAACAAAAACAAATTTAATATTTTATACATTTAGTTCTTTGTATAAGTTTCCACAGCAGTGGACTGTCAAAGCTGTCGGCAATGACACTTAGGACCCCGTTACCACTCCCACGCACTCTATTAAGCAGAGAGGCAGATTTTTTCGCCATTGTAGACGCACTGCAGAAGCGGGGGAGCCTCAGCAGCGCCCTGAACGCATTATTATACTGAACCATCAGTGCATTAGCTACCCTCTGGGTATAGCTGAACCAAAGACTCCCCGAGTACAATGAAGTACAGAATGCCTTGAAAAACACTATTTTAACCGTGTCTGTACATCGTGAGAATCTTCGTGCCAGCATGTTCGCACGGACAGATAGGGCCCTGCGCTCCCTCTCCATATCCACATCATCTCTCAGGTCATCAGTAACCCAATGTCCAAGATATTTAAATTGGTACACTCTACTAAGAGCAATACCATTGAGCTTGATTGGTGGGACAAGAGAGGGACCTTTGGTACCTGCCTTAAAAACCATGTATTCGGTTTTCTTAATATTATAAATTAGACCATGTGAAGTGGCATATGACTCACACACTGGAATAAGTTTCCGTAGAGCGCTGACACAGGGGGCCAGCAGCACCATGTCGTCCGCATAACTAAAATTGTTTATGCAAACACCATTTATATAGCAACTAACATTTTTTTTTTTTTTTTTTTTTTTTTTTATACCACTAAGGTGGCAAACAAGCCTACGGCCCGCCTGATGGTAAGCGGTCACCGTAGCCTATGGACGCTTGCAACACCAGGGGTATCACTTGCGCGTTGCCGACCCTTCAGAAATCTAATAACTTCTTTCTTGAAGAACTCCATACTGTAGTCCTTGCAGAAAACCTTGGCAGGGAGCTCATTCCACAACTTAAGCGTTCGCGGGAGGAAGTTTCTCTGAAACCGCACTGTACGCGACCATTTAGGTTCTAAAGTGTGAGAATGAATTCCCTGCCGATGGCGAGCGGTGCGATGGTAGAAAGTAGCCGTGGGCATCATTTCGAACAATTCCTCAGAACACAACCCATTGTACTGTCAGGTCCACACGGGTGTACCTAAATAAATTTCAATTATGTGACAATTTAGTTATAACTTCGAGGTTTCAAAATATTTAAAACTTGTACATTTGCCTGGAATGCGTAGGTCAGGTACAATATTTTTTGTTGCGTTTGAACCTTTTGGGACGAGCGGCCTTTCTTAGAAATGGTTAATTAACAGATGGTCGGTTCTGAGATGATGCATCAACGCGCCAAAAATTCAAGAGCGAGAAAGTCGTACGAGTGCGTACGAGACAGATGATTCGCGTAAGGGATGGTTTTCGCATAGTTATAAGCATAAGAGATTTACGGGCTTATTGCAAAGGCGATAAGGCTGAATAACACTAACGTATAATTGAGAGTTACAGCTTTGCTCGGACAAAGGTGCGCCAGCGCATTGCAGAAGGAAGGCGGGAATCGTGACAGTCGTTTTTGAACCGGAGTAAGGCTAACACGTGGGCAGTCATTTTTTAACTAAAGGAAGGATAACACGTGGCTAACAAGTGAACTGTGAGAGTGTTACGTGTTGACGTACGGAGACCTTTGTTCAAAGCTAAGTATAGCTGCATAATCAATTTCAGCAAAACTGTAAATATTCTAGCAAACTAGTTCGAAATGTATTCAATCCTTAACTGTTTCTAATCGAGTTTCCAATAATGACGTAGATTTCGAATCTTGAGTAAAGATATATTTAAATTCATTAAAACTTGAACTTATTTGTGTTATAAAAGTAGATATTACTCAGAAGATCACTCTTTGGAAATATTGTGTGTATTAACCCGGTTTATTTCAGCAACACATTTTTTACTCCAGGCTCGAAGAGCCCATCCTAACCCGTAATTTAATTAACGTAAATAATTACTCGACACTTATTGTAATTTTGTGAGAACTTTTGTTTGTTTCTAAGTGTCGTATTTTCATACTGTAACGTAGTTTGGTCTAGATAGTCCTTGTGTAAAAAAGGAAAGCGCTTTTCGGAAAGGCCTTTCTGGATTGAGGGTGATTGACTTTTCCATCTTCGGTCAACCAAAGGGCAAGTCTTACTTTCTGATCTCTGAAGCCTAAACTTCGTGGAACAGAAATTACGACTTTGGAGACAAGGAAAGGACTATCTACTTTCCCAAAAGGGAGATTTTTCTTTTGCAGCAGACAACGTCTTTTATGTTCAAAATATATACACTTTATCTCGTCAATTCCAGGTCTTTAACGCATGGACAAGCGAAAGGAGTGACTAAGGCGGACAATACGCGACGCAACAACGGAACGAGGTATCTAATATTGTCGAACGTGCACGAGAACGACAGCGTGTACAATGCCATGTTTGGTAATGTTTTTCATTATTTAATAGAATTAAATAAATGATCACGTCATATCACAAGTCTTTTACTAAGCGATAGGCTGGGGATGTAAAAGGGTGAGAGGGGGGACCTCACATTTGTTGCCGATGGACCAGGATCTTTGTCTAAAATTCAAAATAATAATTTTGAATCAAAGAAAAAAAAAACTAAAGTTACTACAAAACACAACGTAGAATTCATTTCATTACTTCATTTATTAAAAGCTTAGTAATTGAGTAAGAGATTAAGCCAGAGTTTGTGCGCAAGTTAACTAGTGGTTCTAGATTTAAGATAAAATTAGACGATCAAATGAGATATTTTAGAAACTAAAAAACACTACTTCTATATTTGTCAGCATCAGAGATTTGAACAAAAAAAAAACTTAATATTTTAGTGGAAAAATAATTTTGTAAAGAAAAATATGTAGGTTTATATGTATTTATGTACATCTTAATGTATGTGCTGTCATAAACATAAAGAGTTCTCTCAAATAAAAATAAAACAACTAAATGAGAGAAAACTCTGACTATAAAAAGTAAATTATAGTCATTAATTGAAAGGTTTTCCGTTTTTGAAAAAATACCTATTCTGTAAAATAGAAATGATGTAGGTAAAAATATTAGATTAAAGTGTTGAACTAGCGCATTGCACAATGAAAACGTCTGTAGTAAGCAGTGAAAACGTCCTACATAGGATATTGTAACCTTATAGGCTATTGTGAAAACTAATCATCAGGCAGGTCATATGCTTGTTTGCCACTTTTGTAGTATGAAATAGAAGCAACTTATTCATAACTACACAGTAAAGTTGTTACCTGTTAAGTCATCCGACATAGGTATATAAAAGTCAAGGGATAAAAAGTATTGACTATGGAATAAAGTGGTTTTACTTTGTAGAAAACTCATATGATTATAAGAAGTAAGAAACAAGACATGTTGCGATGCTTTAAGTTTATTTGAGGCAAAGTAGGATAAGCAAAAATACCTATGTAATGTCGACTGTGAAATGCTAACTATAAATTAGACAATACTTGCGTATAGAATTACTGTTAGAAAGATATCAATATAAGGTAATATCATGTAAGATAGTTAAAAATTCTAAAGTAAACCCTGTGCATAAGGTTTACTGTCTGTCTGTCTGTCTATCTATCTATCTGTCTGTCTGTCTGTCTGTCTATCTATCTGTCGATCTGTCTATCTATCTGTGGATCTGTCCGTCTGTCTATCTGTCCGTCTGTCAATTAATTAACCGATAAGCTAGATTGTCTATCCGTCTGTTTGTCTACGATTATTTGTATGAATGCTAAACTGTTTTATACGAAAGTGTTGAACGGAGTTATAAGACGAGGTTTAAGCTTAGGATTTATAACTAATTTTAAGGTTTATACAAAGGCAAAACATCGTAAGCAGGGCCAGGTCTGCTTTGAAACTAAGCTATTTGATTTACAAATGACAAAGTTGATAGAGAGAAATGCATGTAGTGAAGTTGTCTGTCTTACGCACTACGCCTAACAAAATGAAATATAGTAGGTTGTTAGTGATATATATTGAGTGACATGAGTGTAAGAGTTATAAAAGTAGTCCTGATATATTTATAAATTAAATGTAAGGAGTAATAGATATAAAATCTAGATTCTACTGTGTTGTGGGCTTGGTTAAAAAAATAATGATTATGAAAATTATAATCCTGACTACCAAGATTTTATTCAGATTTTTAAACTAGGACATTTTAAGAGAGGTTTATATTGTCTCAGTATGATTAAGGTATCAAATTAACTTTGTGGTTCAAGGTTCGACTGAACAAATCACAGCCAAAGCACAATAGGTAGGTATAGAGGGATACCGATATGAATAAAGGACTGGAGTGTTGACTCAATCCTTGAAAGATGAATAGTATTCTATGATTCACTTAATATCGTGAGCATAAATAATATCATACCAATGATAATTATAACGATAAGTCTGTCGATTTATTTCATAATGAATACATAGTAGTTAAGCTTTACAGTTGCTTAAAACTTAGTTTGACGAATAGGAAGGAAATACTGTTCGTGAGATTAGGTATTTCATTTGACTAGATTCGATTTCTAGGATGATAAAACCGTTGTTCAATATATCTCAATGAATAAAATGTTTGTAGTTATTTATAGATAAATACAAAAGTAAATACTCAGATGAATGACACATTAAACTCAGGGTTCGATTCCCGGTAATGAGAGATTTCACGTGATAAAATAATACGCACCAATATAAGGATGCCATGGTTTTATCCTAATGTACTATATACGATAAAGTAAAATAATTAACGTTACAAGGGTTGATCAAGAATGATGACTTATAAAGCTGGTACAGTAGTGACTTATTGTGTTGATAAGAAACATGGATTAGGATCATATTCACAGTGTTGAGCAAAATGATGAAGGGGTATGGACAATATGATTGATGTTAAACGGCAATGATTACCATCATGTATATATACATGTATGTATTACAAGCAATGTCTTGTTTGTGCTACAGCAAACGACATGAACGTTTGTCTGTATAAAGAAAACTACTGAACTCCGAAGGGTATACTTACTTGCCTCTAATGAATTTAAGTTAAATATATAGACGTAGTTTAGGTGATGAAGACCGAATTAGGGTCTGGGAGGGGTGTATATAAGGTACTTGTAAAATCGGTACGCTTATATCATAAATTTCAGCATATGCTGATTTGATCAATAATGGTGATGAATTTCCTATATTCTTCAGTTTGTATGTATGTATGTAATAATCACTTAGACATAATGTAGATAATAGTTATTTTGTTTACATTAAAATTATAAAAGATTACAAATATCAGCGAAAGTTTATTGAGTAACAGATGGTCGATGCAAGGAAAACATAGCTAAGGCTGTGTATTGTAAACCGCTAGTGGTGATATGTAAGAAATAACGTGATAAATGTTAACTATGTGACTAAGTTCGCAGAGTTTGGTACTGGTTGAGACATAGGTGTTAGCAGCAAATACCTAGTCACGATATAACTAAGTGGTGAAGCTGGTTGATGGTGGATTCAACTACGCCTCCTATGGCATGTTTAATGGCTGATGTGATTATGAACAATGGTCATACTTAGATACTAAGGAACATTCTGTTTGATATATTTAGTTAGGTAACGGTGTTAATAACAGTAGTTTCATTGGGATAAAATAAAATCATTTAAAGTTGGTATTGAAGTCGCTTTAGATAACTAAGATGCGAATTAAGCATATTAATAATTTAGATGAAATAAATGACTTTAACCTTATAAACATTATGTATTCGAAATAGATGAGTACAAACTGGTACTTACAGTGGGCACGTAGACATATTATGAATGAAATTGCAAATAATACAGGATTGCAATAATTAGATTAAATATTAGCAGTGGAATAAATAGATAAATAGGGTAACATGCTCTTGGTCTAATTGAAAACGATTAATAAGTCATTCATGGCTAGAAAGAGTAATTGACGAGTCAGGGTTATTATTAATAACCACCAAATTTCAAATAACAGAATCGAGTTTCTGGTACAATTGTGGATTCTTATGTAAATTAAATGGTTGTAAAGTGGTTCTATCATGTTAAAGAAGGCTTGTGGGCTAACGCTACTGATCTCTTTATTGTTCGAGGAACTATATGTTATCAGCACCGCACATAAAAATAATATAATACGCTATTGTTGATGAAGGAAAAAAAAAAAAATAAGAGGAAATTATGATGCAAGGCACATATCTAGGTATCATGGCACTATCATAAGCCGAGGACTAAAGTAGTTCCACTAAAATATTGTTTTAGGATAAAGGATAGATAGCGTAGTATCTGTCTATGTGGAGAAGTGTGTCCAGCCAAATAGCTCAATCTTGAAAGCATTAAGACGGGGCCCCGCACTAGGAAATTATATACAAGATATTATAACAAGTACGCTCAAGCATAATTACGCGAAGCCGCTACCGGCCTGTCTATTACGGCAGGACGGGGTTGAGATAATTATGGCTAGAAGGTACCAAGCTATAATACTAAAGAGCACGAGTGCATAGAAAAAAAAAAAAAAAAAAGGACGTACGCCGAGCGCACAGTTGTGACTGTGGACTATTTGGAACTGAATAACATTTTTCCACACGCACAGACGTAAGGAAGGGCTAGAATAAAGTTTATAGTTAAATTAATTTGGATACTGGAAAAGGAACTTGTCACGATGATACAATTAGTTTGCTTGCAATGCGTAATTTTTTATATTTCAGCTGTGTTCGAGAAGAAGCCGATTGAGTGTACGAGCTTGGTACGAGGAACGAGAACGCATGTTAGCATTAGAATTGATAGTATATGCAATTAGGGAAAGATTTGTTTCACAACTTTGCATGAGGTTGATAGATGAATGCGCAATATTGTAACTTCAGTGTAGAGTTCCTGAACCTTTTAAATATGTTGTTAGATAGCCGATGTAGTGAGATTAGGTTTCGGTGCGTGAAGTCCACAAAGCCTGACAAGCAGCTTCATAGATTCCACGGGGAGGGGGATGTCAGGTCCACACCGGTGTACCTAAATAAATTTCAATTATGTGACAATTTAGTTATAACTTCGAGGTTTCAAAATATTTAAAACTTGTACATTTGCCTGGAATGCGTAGGTCAGGTACAATATTTTTTGTTGCGTTTGAACCTTTTGGGACGAGCGGCCTTTCTTAGAAATGGTTAATTAACAGATGGTCGGTTCTGAGATGATGCATCAACGCGCCAAAAATTCAAGAGCGAGAAAGTCGTACGAGTGCGTACGAGACAGATGATTCGCGTAAGGGATGGTTTTCGCATAGTTATAAGAATAAGAGATTTACGGGCTTATTGCAAAGGCGATAAGGCTGAATAACACTAACGTATAATTGAGAGTTACAGCTTTGCTCGGACAAAGGTGCGCCAGCGCATTGCAGAAGGAAGGCGGGAATCGTGACAGTCGTTTTTGAACCGGAGTAAGGCTAACACGTGGGCAGTCATTTTTTAACTAAAGGAAGGATAACACGTGGCTAACAAGTGAACTGTGAGAGTGTTACGTGTTGACGTACGGAGACCTTTGTTCAAAGCTAAGTATAACTGCATAATCAATTTCAGCAAAACTGTAAATATTCTAGCAAACTAGTTCGAAATGTATTCAATCCTTAACTGTTTCTAATCGAGTTTCCAATAATGACGTAGATTTCGAATCTTGAGTAAAGATATATTTAAATTCATTAAAACTTGAACTTATTTGTGTTATAAAAGTAGATATTACTCAGAAGATCACTCTTTGGAAATATTGTGTGTATTAACCCGGTTTATTTCAGCAACACATTTTTTACTCCAGGCTCGAAGAGCCCATCCTAACCCGTAATTTAATTAACGTAAATAATTACTCGACACTTATTGTAATTTTGTGAGAACTTTTGTTTGTTTCTAAGTGTCGTATTTTCATACTGTAACGTAGTTTGGTCTAGATAGTCCTTGTGTAAAAAAGGAAAGCGCTTTTCGGAAAGGCCTTTCTGGATTGAGGGTGATTGACTTTTCCATCTTCGGTCAACCAAAGGGCAAGTCTTACTTTCTGATCTCTGAAGCCTAAACTTCGTGGAACAGAAATTACGACTTTGGAGACAAGGAAAGGACTATCTACTTTCCCAAAAGGGAGATTTTTCTTTTGCAGCAGACAACGTCTTTTATGTTCAAAATATATACACTTTATCTCGTCAATTCCAGGTCTTTAACGCATGGACAAGCGAAAGGAGTGACTAAGGCGGACAATACGCGACGCAACAACGGAACGAGGTATCTAATATTGTCGAACGTGCACGAGAACGACAGCGTGTACAATGCCATGTTTGGTAATGTTTTTCATTATTTAATAGAATTAAATAAATGATCACTTCATATCACAAGTCTTTTACTAAGCGATAGGCTGGGGATGTAAAAGGGTGAGAGGGGGGACCTCACAGTACAAGCGGTAGAACACACACAGTGAGGCAAAGTCTCTCCTCAGACTTAAGGGCTCGATACCGCAAGTGAGTTTGGGATCGTCGACAATTCTCACAGCCCGTCGTTGAACCGAGTCAAAAGGGTCAAGCTGGTATCCGGGTGCACCTGCCCAGAGATGGCAGCAGTACTCCATATGGGGCCGAACTTGCGACTTGTAAAGTAACAACCTTTGCCCCGACGTGAAGTACTGCTTCGCTCTGTTGAGTACACCAAGTTTTTTGGACGCCAGCTTTACCTTATCTTGTAAATGATCTCGGAACTGAACATCGCTGGAGATGTCGACACCAAGGATCCCAATACTCTTGGATATGGAGAGGGGAGTGTTCTGGAATTGTGGGACCACAGTGAATGGAGTTTTCTTAGCGGTGAACGCGCACACTTGTGTCTTTGTAGGGATGAATCGGACCGAGTTTACCCGTCCCCAGTCAGAGACCTGGGACAGTGTGGTCTCGATTTGAGACACAAGTTCTCCGCGGTTTTCCTCCACAACGGAACGAGGGATGTTTGCACGACCCGTGTAAAAAGTGTCTCCAGTACTGTCATCTGCATAGCAATGTATGTTGTTGATGTCCAACATGTCATTGATATGCAGTAGAAACAGCGTAGGAGACAGCACAGAGCCTTGCGGGACACCAGCATTAATGTCCATGCTATCAGAGCAACTACCGTCAACTACAGTTCGTATGCGTCTGCCGGACAAAAAGCTAGCCACCCATTTGCACAAACCCTCGGGCACTCCGTAAGATGGCAACTTCGATAGAAGACCGCGGTGCCAGACCCGATCGAAAGCCTTCGCTATGTCCAGGCTACATGCCAATGCCTCCCCCTGACTCTCAATGGCTAGTGCCCATCGGTGTGTGAGATACACTAGAAGGTCACCAGTCGAGCGACCGTGGCGAAAGCCATATTGACGGTCACTGACCAGATCGTGTACTTCTAGGTATCTTAGAAGCTGTGTGTTGATCACACGCTCCATCACCTTAGAGAGGAGAGAGGTAATAGCGATAGGCCTGTAATTCGATGGATCTGATCTATCGCCCTTTTTGGGCACCGGGTGCACATTCGCAGTCTTCCATGTAGACGGAAATTGCCTAGTGTGGTAGGAAAGCGCGAAGAGGCGCGTGAGTACAGGACATAACTCAGGAGCACACTGCTTAAGCACCACTGCTGGTATACCGTCTGGCCCACTCGACTTATGAACGTCTAGAGAAAGCAACGCCCGCCTGACCTCCCGCTGCGTTATGGAGATTTCCGGCATGGACTTACCGCACCACGGTATAGTAGGTGGTACAGCGCCTTCATCGTTCATATTCGAGTTCGAGGCAAAGAGACTGCCCAGTAGATCGGCTTTCTCTTTAGCACTATGGGCCAAGTCACCATCGGTCTTTCGCAGTGGTGGTAACGACGACTGGCAGAAGTTCCCTTCGGCAGCTTTGGCAAGCGACCAGAAAGCACGACTCCCAGAAGGATAGCTCGCAAGTCGCCCACCTATTTTGCCGATGAATTGGAATTTTGCTCTGGCAGTTGCTTTCTTACTGAACCTCGAGGCAGCATTTAATTTGCGTTTTAACTCAGAAATATTCGGATCCTTATTATAACGAGCCGTGGTCCAAGCCTCATATGCATTTTGCTTAAGAATTTTAGCTTTTCTGCAAGACCTATTAAACCACGGTCGTTTTTTGACGCCGGCAGCTACTCGCGGGTTAGGAATATAGCATTCCATACCAGCAAGGATTGTCTCAGTGACTGCGGCTGCGCAGACGTCAGGATCTTCTGTGTTAAAGCAGATCTGCCTCCACGGGTACGATGCGTAAAATTCACGCAATCCATCCCAGTCTGCCGACTTATAGTGCCACACACGACGCCAGTTAGTTGGCCCAGAAGGATCAGGTTGTGTGCATGACACTTGAGTCCGAACGAGACAGTGGTCCGAGGAGCCAAGAGGCGCATCCACTGAGACGGAGTACCCGTCCGGACGAGTAGTCAGCAGAAGGTCCAGTAAGGAGCTCGTATGTTCCTCTATATCTGGTATTCTCGTTGGAGAAAGTACCAGCTGAGAGAATCCATAGGTCAGAGCAAATTCATGAGCAGATATCCCAGCATAGTTATTGGTTCGAGAACTGAGCCACTCGCGATGGTGGGCGTTAAAGTCTCCCAAAATAACTAGTTCTGCTGTGGGATATTGCTCTAGAACTTTGTCAGTCGTCAAACTCAGGTGCGTAAAGAGTCGAGTTACGTCCGTGTCACCGCTATGAGACCTGTATAGGCACGCATAGATACGAGTGTGGCCGCCGTAATCTACGCGCACCCACAATATCGACAGGTCCCTGTCTTCAAGGCTATGAAGGCGGCGACAGCAGATATCCTCCCGGACGAACATACATACACCGGCACGACTCATAAAATTGTGTTCGAGTTTGTAGCCGGGATAATGAAGGTATGATGTGTCGGCCGGGCAGGATATCTGCGTCTCCGTTAGAAAAAGAATGGTCGGCTGCGCAGTTTCGAGATGGTGGTGGACTGCGTTAAGATTTGCGTGAATACCCCTTATGTTGCAAAAATCCACATTATATGTGGATGGAGTAGCCGCTGTGCAAACTCTTTTCTTTTTCTGTCTTCTGGCCATAATATATATAAAAAAAAGTTACTAAGACTAAGGATGAGGATTCACTGCACAGACAGCATAGAGGGCAAAGGGTGCGGTTCTAAGACTGCCGAAGCTCGCCACAGATGATACGGTTGCTGGCACGGCGGGCGGAAGGGCCCCTGATCCCCCTCTGTTGTAGTAGCCGGGTCCACTCCGGTCTCCTTCTCCGGCACGACTACCACTTCAGATACTTTACACAGGCTGGCGAATCAGCCTCCCAGGGCGGAGATTAAGTAATCCCTGGGTTCGGGATCCCGTTCAACCTGCGGGCGGCCAGCGGTCAGCCGTTTCATCAGGTCTCCCTGACCGCCGAACCAGCACGCCGCGTCTATGCCGAGTATGACAGCAACAAGCACCGCCGGTCCTCCACTGTCCGTGCAGCGAATCCTCAAAGAGCTCTGGCAACCTTACTCACCGCCAGGAACACAACACTACTCAATGTTAGTGTTATTATGGCCGCGGTTTTCTGTAAGGTGGAGGTACTTCCCCAGTTCGGGCCGCTCATTCGAGCAAGTACTCGCTATGCCCTGCTTAGTTGTTCGGGTGGCTTATTCGAGCGAGTACTTGCAGTGCCCTACCTCTCTCTGCTGAGCTCCTCTATCAGCTTATTTACATAAAGACTAAAAAGCAATGGTGAACTCAAGCCCCCCTGCCTTACTCCACAGTCCAGTCCACACGGTTCTGATAGGATCCCCGCCCATTTCACACTGTTTTCTTGGTTAAGATACCAATACCTAAAAAGTGCATTCAGCTCTGGCGGTAGCCCAGTGTCTTTTAGTTTCTGCCACAATATGTCATATGCGACAAGATCGAAGGCCTTAGACAAGTCCAAAAAGCATGCATAAACAGGTGTCTTTCTATCAGCGTAGTACTACAACAGAGGGGGATCAGGGGCCCTTCCGCCCGCCGTGCCAGCAACCGTATAATCTGTGGCGAGCTTAGGCAGTCTTAGAACCGCACCTTTTGTCCTCTATGCTGTCTGTGCAGTGAATCCTCAACCCTTAGTCTTAGTAACTTCTTTTATATATTATGGCCATAAGAAAGAAAAAGAAAAGAGTTTGCACAGCGGCTACTCCATCCACATATAATGTGGATTTTTGCAACATAAGGGGTATTCACGCAAATCTTAACGCAGTCCACCACCATCTCGAAACTGCGTAGCCGACCATTCTTTTTCTAACGGAGACGCAGATATCCTGCCCGGCCGACACATCATACCTTCACTATCCCGACTACAAACTCGAACACAATTTCATGAGTCGTGCCGGTGTATGTATGTTCGTCCGGGAGGATATCTGCTGTCGCCGCCTTCATAGCCTTAAAGACAGGGACCTGTCGATATTGTGGGTGCGCGTAGATTACGGCGGCCACACTCGTATCTATGCGTGCCTATACAGGTCTCATAGCGGTGACACGGACGTAACTCGACTCTTCACGCACCTGAGTTTGACGACTGACAAAGTTCTAGAGCAATATCCCACAGCAGAACTAGTTATTTTGGGAGACTTTAACGCCCACCATCGCGAGTGGCTCAGTTCTCGAACCAATAACTATGCTGGGATATCTGCTCACGAATTTGCTCTGACCTATGGATTCTCTCAGCTGGTACTTTCTCCAACGAGAATACCAGATATAGAGGAACATACGAGCTCCTTACTGGACCTTCTGCTGACTACTCGTCCGGACGGATACTCCGTCTCAGTGGATGCGCCTCTTGGCTCCTCGGACCACTGTCTTGTCCGGACTCAAGTGTCATGCACACAACCCGATCCTTCTGGGCCAACTAATTGGTGTTGTGTGTGGCACTATAAGTCGGCAGACTGGGATGGATTGCGAGAATTTTACGCATCGTACCCGTGGAGGCAGATCTGCTTTAACTCAGAAGATCCTGACGTCTGCGCAGCCGCAGTCACTGAGACAATCTTTGCTGGTATGGAATGTTTTATTCCTAACCTGCGAGTAGCTGCCGGCGTCAAAAAACGAACGTGGTTTAATAGGTCTTGCAGAGAAGCTAAAATTCTTAAGCAAACTGCGTATGAGGCTTGGACCACGGCTCGTAATAATAAGGATCCGAATATTTCTGAGTTAAAACGCAAATTAAATGCTGCCTCGAGGTTCAGTAAGAAAGCAACTGCCAGAGCAAAATTCCAATTCATCGGCAAAATAGGTGGGCGACTTGCGAGCTATCCTTCTGGGAGTCGTGCTTTCTGGTCGCTTGCCAAAGCTGCCGAAGGGAACTTCTGCCAGTCGTCGTTACCACCACTGCGAAAGACCGATGGTGACTTGGCCCATAGTGCTAAAGAGAAAGCCGATCTACTGGGCAGTCTCTTTGCCTCGAACTCGAATATGAACGATGAGGGCGCTGTACCACCTACTATACCGTGGTGCGGTAAGACCATGCCGGAAATCTCCATAACGCAGCGGGAGGTCTGCTCTCTCTAGACGTTCATAAGTCGAGT
Source organism: Apoda limacodes (assembly GCA_946406115.1). Classification (NCBI taxonomy): domain Eukaryota; kingdom Metazoa; phylum Arthropoda; class Insecta; order Lepidoptera; family Limacodidae; genus Apoda; species Apoda limacodes. The sequence continues at coordinate 27,731,449 of OX291555.1, read as the reverse complement.
GGGCCAGACGGTATACCAGCAGTGGTGCTTAAGCAGTGTGCTCCTGAGTTATGTCCTGTACTCACGCGCCTCTTCGCGCTTTCCTACCACACTAGGCAATTTCCGTCTTCATGGAAGACTGCGAATGTGCACCCGGTGCCCAAAAAGGGCGATAGATCAGATCCATCGAATTACAGGCCTATCGCTATTACCTCTCTCCTCTCTAAGGTGATGGAGCGTGTGATCAACACACAGCTTCTAAGATACCTAGAAGTACACGATCTGGTCAGTGACCGTCAATATGGCTTTCGCCACGGTTGCTCGACTGGTGACCTTCTAGTGTATCTCACACACCGATGGGCACTAGCCATTGAGAGTCAGGGGGAGGCATTGGCATGTAGCCTGGACATAGCGAAGGCGTTCGATCGGGTCTGGCACCGCGGTCTTCTATCGAAGTTGCCATCTTACGGAGTGCCCGAGGGTTTGTGCAAATGGGTGGCTAGCTTTTTGTCCGGCAGACGCATACGAACCGTAGTTGACGGTAGTTGCTCTGATAGCATGGACATTAATGCTGGTGTCCCGCAAGGCTCTGTGCTGTCTCCTACGCTGTTTCTACTGCATATCAATGACATGTTGGACATCAACAACATACATTGCTATGCAGATGACAGTACTGGAGACGCTTTTTACACGGGTCGTGCAAACATCCCTCGTTCCGTTGTGGAGGAAAACCGCGGAGAACTTGTGTCTCAAATCGAGACCACACTGTCCCAGGTCTCTGATTGGGGACGGGTAAACTTGGTCCGATTCAACCCTACAAAGACACAAGTGTGCGCGTTCACCGCTAAGAAAACTCCATTCACTGTAGTCCCACAATTCCAGAACACTCCCCTCTCCATCTCCAAGAGCATTGGAATCCTTGGTGTTGACATCTCCAGCGATGTTCAGTTCCGAGATCATTTACAAGATAAGGTGAAGCTGGCGTCCAAAAAACTTGGTGTACTCAACAGAGCGAAGCAGTACTTCACGTCGGGGCAAAGGTTGTTACTTTACAAGTCGCAAGTTCGGCCCCATATGGAGTACTGCTGCCATCTCTGGGCAGGTGCACCCGGATACCAGCTTGGCCCTTTTGACTCGGTTCAACGACGGGCTGTGAGAATTGTCGACGATTCCAAACTCACTAGCCCTTAAGTCTGAGGAGAGACTTTGCCTCACTGTGTGTGTTCTACCGCTTGTACAATGGGTTGTGTTCTGAGGAATTGTTCGAAATGATGCCCACGGCTACTTTCTATTATCGCACCGCTCGCCATCGGCAGGGAATTCATTCTCACACTTTAGAACCTAAATGGTCGCGTACAGTGCGGTTTCAGAGAAACTTCCTCCCGCGAACGCTTAAGTTGTGGAATGAGCTCCCTGCCAAGGTTTTCTGCAAGGACTACAGTATGGAGTTCTTCAAGAAAGAAGTTATTAGATTTCTGAAGGGTCGGCAACGCGCAAGTGATACCCCTGGTGTTGCAAGCGTCCATAGGCTACGGTGACCGCTTACCATCAGGCGGGCCGTAAGCTTGTTTGCCACCTTAGTGGTATAAAAAAAAAAAAAAAAAAAAAACGTAAATCATAGTTAGAAGACTGCAAACAAATAGTACCTATAGTGAATGACCCATATATCAGCCCCCTAACTTTTTTTTTTCCAACTTTAAATGGTTACTACGTTCTCATATTAAACAATAACCTAAGACTCTTACTCGTTACTTGTAGCTTGCAATGTTGAGTTTGCATAATTATGCATAAAAATGACAAACAAGTTTATTTTATTTACTGTTAGCTACTACTAGAAGGCACATGAAACAACTCATTCATTCGACAACTGCGTTTCCGTAAACCCCTAATACACTGTAGTAAATCAGAACAATCAATTATATTATGTATAATTTTGTGCAATATAACTTTATCAATATAAACACGACGTTGTTAGAGATTTTCGATTCGATGTATGCTTGCCGAAACTTCATAATCAGAATATATATTACCAGTTCTATAATCTAAGGCCCTCGTAAATTTTCTTTGAATACTTTCGATACGATCAACATGTATTTTATAAAATGGGGTCCACACACTGCATGCAAATTCTAGATTACTTCTAACAAAACTTTTATACAAAATCTTATAAGCGTTTATATTTTTGAACGGTTTTCCTGCTCTTAAAATAAATCCAAGTTTTGTACGCTTTTTTAAGAATTTTATCAATGTGCGGTACAAAAGTAAGTTTTGAATCGAGAGTTACTCCTAAGTCTCTGACTTCTGTAACCCTTTTCAAAGTCTTACCACAAATCGTATAGTTGTGTATGTTATTGTTGTTGTGTTATAACATGATATTTGTCGAGGTTCAGAAATAAGCTATTATCAAGGCAGTAACCCTCGAAAGCAGAAAGATCTCTCTGTAGTGTCTCACAATCTTGTAGACCCCGCACATTTCAAAAAATCTTTGTATCATCAGCGTATAATAATATATTAGACCCATTTATAATACTAGATATATCCTTAATATAAAGTATAAAAAGTAATGGGCCTAAATGTGACCCCTGTGGTATTCCAGAAGTTATATTTCTATATCCGGAAGTGTAACCAGCAAGAGCAACAGCCTCACTCCTATTCTCTACGTAAGATTTGATCCAACGCAGAAGATCACCGTGCACACCGCGATGCCAAAGCTTCAAAATTAAGGTGTTATGACAAATTTTATCAAAAGCTTTGGTAAAATCGGTGTAGACGGCATCCACTTGACACTTGTTATCCATCGCATTCAATATTTTTTCTAACAATTTTTTCTAATAATTTGCCAAAATGACATAATTTGGAAATAGGTCTGAATTTGCTTATATCCTGTCTGATACTTTCGGTATAGGTGTAATCCAGGCACGTTTCCATAAAGAAGGAAAAACACCTTCACGCAGGGATTTTTGAAACAAAATGGTTATCGGACGGGCGAGAGTCATAGCACAAGAACGAATAAAGATAGGATGTACCCCATCTGGTTCCGCACCCTTATTAATATCGATGGATTTCAGCATTTTATATACAAGATCTTGTGTAATCTCTATAGAGTGTATGCCTAATAATGCCGAGTCTGCTAATTCAAAGCGTCTATCCAAGTTTATGTGATTAGGCTTTGGCGGTTCAAAATCGAATGAAATTGATCCTTGAAAGATTCACAAATTTCCCTACCTTCAGACAAAGATCTATAATTATAAGTCATGTTTTGTGGTACTCCATTATTAGCAGTAATTGATTTCATATAGTTCCAAAAAAAATGAGGACAAATATTTATCTTAGATTCTGCAAACTCAATATATTTTTTATAACATTCTTTCTCTAGTTTTATCGCTCTTTTTCTTAATAACTTAAAACTATCATAATCTAACCTATTTCCATAACGCTTTCACAACCTATGAAACTTTTTTTTTTCTTTTAAAAGTTTTATTAAAGGTCGTGTATACCAAACTGGTATGGAATTTGAAGAGTGAACAGTGCTGTGCGGACAGCCCCTTCGAAATCTGTGGCACAAGGTTTTGCCCGTGACAAGGAGTTTCTTCTTAGGCGCTTGAGATATTAAAACGCGTATATGCACACAACAATTTTTTTTGTTAACTTATGCTTCTAATTCTTACATTCTAGCTTAAATTCTAACACATATTTACATTATTTCACTTTAAACATTATATATTAGTATCTGATGGATACTTCTTGAAGCAAGAAGCGAAGATTGACTGAATACAAATACAAAATTTGTTCTATATTTATAATAAAAATGAAAAACCCCATCAGAGGTAGAGGTTGTTCAATAGAACCTTCTAGATTTAGTACTTAACTTATTGTACTTACTGTGGTGACTGAAAATCTAGCCCACACAAAAACTTAGTGAAAGACAACATATAGTAGTCGATATAGACATATATCGAAAATGTAGGTATATCTACCTAGCTTTAAATCGCTACTGACAGTTGGGGTCTCTATCGGCTATTGCCATCTCAGTCACACGATTTGCGGCTTGACTATAAAATAAAGGTTTTACATTTTTAGGTTTTATAGCCAAACGGCTATAAGCTAAAATGACGATTTAGGTGTCCTAAGATAGAGCTTTCGGAGGCGGTTCCAACGACGCATAGTGGTATGCTCCATCGTCTACGGTTAGGCCTTAGTGAGAGAAGAGCTGGAATTCTAGCTCTCAGGGCTTTCTGCCTACACTAGATGACTACAGACTTTGTGCTATATGTCAAAAAATAGACCTAAAATTCGGACATGCCTTTCAGTGTTTTTGGTGTCAGTCAGTATGTTAAATTATGAAAAAATGTGTGATACAAGTTTTTAGGATTTTCTTTGTGCTCCTGTACTTCAGGGCTTAAAGTTACCTGTATGAAACCTATTTATTTTGATAGATGCCTATGAGAAGTATCTAGTGATATATTTATCTTTATCTAATGTAACCCGGTTGCTGAGTTATAAGCTATTGTGTTTCATAAGTTTACATGTGTTTTGCGCCCTAACCATACTACTTACCGTAACGGTGTAGATACCTATGTATAGGGGCAAAGATGTGCATTCAACCTGTGATACTTACTTTAGGCATAGCCTAAGGACTTAATGACCCTAGCCAGGTAAACTTTCAGACAGTCTTTCTCTTTTTTACCCATAGACCCATCCCTTTTGTATCTCTATCGCAGTCTCTTATCATAGGAGTGAGGGAGAAAGAATGTACAATACTCAACATGCTAACTGTGTTCACCTGTAGCTTAATAACCGTACATACGGTCTATATAGAACTTTACATAGAAGTTCTGTAAATTTTTGCACAACAAATGGCATATGTTTTATATACATATATTAAACTAAATTTCCCGCTTTTTTGGGGATAGTCGTGCGTACAAAGTCGACAACATGTCGGTACTCACACAATATTATTTTTGATATCAACAAATAGTAAAGAGGGGAAATGAAACAAACCTACTCTACTTTTACCTAACTTAATACAATTTTACACTGATTGTTATAACATTTTCTTAAATCTTAACTAGTCCCTATAAGAAATATAGTTTTTATTATGTAAATCTATACTTAATATTAACTTATTATTACGAAACATTACATGACAAAAATTATGCTTTTTTATACAAATGTTTTTGGATGCAATTTGTGTTGCATTCTTGCAGCGGTGATAACAAAGCTTCACCGCACGTCTTCTGTTGGCAACACAATGACTTTCTTGGTTGACCTCTGCAATATGGAACGGCTGGGCAACTGTACGTCAACCACTCTGATGGCTCCGTCCTTGCCAGGATGCACGGCTGCTATCCTACCTCTCGGCCATGTGTTTCTGGGGAGGTTGGCATCCCAAATAATGACACAGTCTCCGATCTTTGGTGGTGTTCTCGGATTGCCCTGTGGTCACCTTGTCAGGAGCGTTGGTAGGTATTCTCGCATCCATCGCTCCCAAAAGATGTCAGCTAGTCGTTGCGCGCGCCGCCATTGTTGACGCGCGTTAAGGTCGCAGTCATCGAAGCTGCCAGGCTGAGGTGTGTGGCTGTTTGACCCCAACAAGATGTGGTTCGGGGTCAACGCCTCGGATTCGTCAGGGGCGCTCCTAATGTGAGTAAGCGGGCGCGAATTGACGGTATTCTCAGCTTCAGCCAGCAGCGTCGTCAGAATCTCATCACGGGGGTACCTCTCGTGGAAGGTGGCACGCAGAGCTTCTTTCACAGAGCGTACCATGCGTTCCCATGCCCCCCCCGAAGAGGGGCTAGCGGGCGGGATGAAACGCCATCGTATTTGGCGGTTGACAGCTTCTGTCTGGACAGCGGCAAGGGCCGCCTCTCGCATCTCACGGTCAGCTCCTCGGAAGTTGGTCCCGTTGTCCGACCATATCTTAGTAGGGCAACCCCGGCGCGCGCAAGAGCCCTTGAAGTCAGGCAGGTGAATAGCGCCACCCAGCGCTTCTCATGGTGATGGCCAACCACCACCTTTAGCGGGCCGAAATAATCGACACCGGCAAAGGTGAACGGCCGTGCAATGTGCGCGAGACGGGCGGACGGCAAATCGCCTACGGGCGGACTAGCGGGTTTAGCTTGTATAATTTTGCAATAAAAGCACGTATGAACTTTTATTCTGACCCCAGATCGTAACTTAGGACCCCAGTAACACTGTATGAGTTCGTTTAAAATTGTATTGGGACCCGCGTGGTTCATTTGTTCGTGTTTACGCAATATTAACAGTTCTATATACCTATGGTTGTAATCTATTATCACTGGGTGAATGAACTCATTTTTTACGTTTTTTGTGGCTTTAATACGAAAATTTAGTTTTAAAAGTCCATTTTCATCGAGAAATACAGTTACGGCGTAGAGCCGGTCGTTATTTCTAGTCACTGACTCAGTTAAACAATTTTTATTCACTCTGTTTAGTTCTTTTTTAAAACACTCGCGTTGCATACATTTAAGCCACAGAAATTCAGCTCGGTTTATTAGCTCGGTAGGTATTTTGCGATAACAAAGTTCACTGACCGCGTTTTGTGTTTTATCTTTATTATTTTTAACACTCGCAAAGTTTTTCGGTTTCTTATTTTTAATACGATTCATTGCGTTTATATTGGCGGGCATTATTCGTGAAATTTTTGATTTTAATATTTCAATGAATTGTAACACTCGCGCTGTGGTACGAATAAGTCTTAACCACTTTGAAAAACGGTTAATGTCCGGTAGCACCACTTTTAAACAGTCCTCATTAATTTTATTCGAATTTACACTTTTAATTTTATTTAATGAGTCTGTTTGTTTTTCACTGCACTGTTTTTTAGAGTTATTTTCACTTGTGAAGAGTACACTTTCTGGCGGCGATGGTGTCAGCGACACCGGCTGGTGCGGCCAAGTCTCCTCTGAGCCCCGTAGGAACTCATCTGTATCCATGCCAACACCACTTGTGAGTCAGTCCAAAAAACTTTTTTGTCTATGTTAAAGTCGTGTTCGCGCTGTACGGCAGCGGCTAGCCGCGTGCCCAGAACAGGTAACTGTAACTCCAATCTTGGAATGGTGGTCGGCTTCAACGGAGTGACTCGGTTTTTTGCTGCAGCCAGTGTGACTTGAACTCTGCCATCTGAGTGTACATTTCGCCAGTACACGGCTGCGGCGTAGGCCTCTTCGGAGGCGTCCACAAAAGTGTGCAGCTCTCTTCTCACGGGTGTGCCGTCGTCATAGCAACGTGGGATTTTGAGAGATCGCCCAGTGCTTGTAGGTCGGTCAGCCAGCTGTGCCATCTGGAATGCAATTCTGGCGGCAATGGCTGGTCCCATTTCATTCTGTGCTTCCATGTGTCTTGAAGTATGCGTTTAGCCGGCGTCGTTACGGGTGAAACGAGCCTGGATGGATCGAATAGAGACATTAAAATTGACAGTGCCTCTCTTTTATTGGGCGGTCGTTGCCCCGTGATGATCTCTGCCGGCGATTTCGCTGTGTTGACACGGAACCCAATATCATCTGAGTCAACGTACCAAAAAAGGCTTAATGTTTTTTCGCTATTGCCTTTGTTTCCCAGCTCTGTGCTTTGTCTGTTTTGTGCGTTCGGCCTGTTGTGTGCGTCTTGAAAATTTCTCAGTACCTCTTTTTTGTTCGATTTCCACTGCGTTAAAGTAAAGCCGGCTTGTTTGTGAATATAGTCTACTTCAGAGGTGATTTTTTTTACTTTTTCGACGTTTTCAAAACTTTGTAGGTAATCGTCGACGTAATGGTTTACCTCAATTGCTTTAGCGGCCTCTGGAAATTGTTCCGCATAATCCCGCGCGTTTCTGTTTTTTGCATAGACAGCCATTGTCGCCGGTGAACAGCAAACTCCAAATATAACTGAGGTCATTCGGTACTCAGTAGGTATGTTGTTTTGGTGCCCGCCACCTTGGCTCTCGCCGTACCACAAAAATCGTAATGCGTTTCTGTCTTGCGGTCTTATTTTGACTTGCATGAACATCTCGGCTAAAGCGCTGGACACAGCTACTGGGTGCTGATGGAACTTCATTAGGACCCCCGGTAGTGATCGTAGGAGGTCGGGTCCGGACAGCAACATGTCGTTTAGGCTCTTGCCGTTTGTTCTGGCTGCGGCGTCGTGTACAAGACGTATTTTCTTTTTCTCAGTGTTGATGACGGGAAAGTGCGGCAAGTATAGTGTGCGATGTTTGGGGCAGGCAACTCGGCGGGTTCTGCATAACCTTTTTCTAAGAGGTTGTTGACACTCTGTGTGTACTTTTCGTTCAAACTTTCGTCCTTTTCTAGACGTTTTTTCAGGCTTTTCAGGCGCTTACAAGCATCTGCGTAATTATTTTAAATTTTTTCATTTTCACTTTTCCATAGCAGCGGTGCCTGTAGCCTACCGTCGGGTAAGTAAGGTGTATTTTTTAAATACTCGGTGGCACGCACATCGGGATCTTGCTTCATGGATTTTGGTTCGATGCATAGCGATTCGAGTTTGAAAAAATCTTTCATTTGTTCTTCAAGTTCTCTTCGATGGCGGCGTTAGTGCATACACTTTTGCTTTCTACGAATATCTTTTTCGATCTTCCGTGTAGCACCCATCCTAGCTTTGTTTTTGACGCAACGGGTTGGTTTGGGCGACCTCTCTTGACCTTTCTTGAGATAATATATTCCCAGTTGTCTTGTCCAATCAACATAGTGGGAACGGCGTGGTCATAGGTCAGTTGGTCGACGATGCCACTGAGGTGTTTGCAACTTCCGATGTCGGCTCGCTTTATCGTTTGCGCCGTGATGTTCAAGTATGGAACCGTTTTTGCAGAGCGTATTAACAGCTGATTTTCTTGGTCGCGGCCTCGGACATTGAATGAGACAATCTTGCTATTTTTTGCTTCAATTTTCTGACCAGAAATGCCTCGAACTGTCATTGGTTTTATTGGACCGGTGGCTCCGATTTTCTCCGCCAACTCCTCCGTCAAAATAGTGACGTTAGAACCTTGGTCAAGTAGGCAGTAGGTGTTGACGTCTCCCTTGGGACCGGAGACAACAACAGGTGCTATTTTCAGCAGCACCTTTCCTTCAGCGGTTGCCGTGGCGACGTGCTCGATTGTTGGTTCTGGCGGCGGTGACGGCAAAGCGAGTTGGGCGGACTCTTCGGTGATGGTCGGCCGTTCTGTTCGCTCTTTTATCTCATGAAGCAGCCTATGGTGTGAAGACTTGCACCCTTTTACACCACATGGTCTCGCGCGGCAAGTGTCTTTGCGATGTGAGCCGCTTATGCATTGAAAACAAAAACGTATTTTCTTTACGATTTCCCACCGTTCAGACACGCTTTTCTTTGAAAAAGTGGGACATCTCGACAGTCTGTGGTCGTCTTTGCACAGTGGACACGTCGTAGGCCCTCTTTGTCTCGTTTCAGCAGTGTGAAAAACTTTTTCGGTAGGTCTCGCAAAGTTTTTTCGTTACGTAGTACGCTCCTTTTCAGGCAGCGCGTAGCTTCCGCTTTTGTTCGCTTCTATGTTGAGAAAATCGACCATTTTCTTGAGTTCTGTTACGTCATCTGACCGTCCAGCTCTATAGTCGAACCATTTTGATCTCAATATAATCTCAATATAAGCTTTTCACAAACAACTCGCGCCATCTTTTTTTTTTTTTTTTTTTTTTTTTTTTTTTTTTTTTTTTTTTTTTTTTTTTTTTTTTTTTTTTTTTTTTTTTTTTTATACCACTAAGGTGGCAAACAATTTTACGGCCCGCCTGATGGTAAGCGGTCACCGTAGCCTATGGACGCTTGCAACACCAGGGGTATCACTTGCGCGTTGCCGACCCTTCAGAAATCTAATAACTTCTTTCTTGAAGAACTCCATACTGTAGTCCTTGCAGAAAACCTTGGCAGGGAGCTCATTCCACAACTTAAGCGTTCGCGGGAGGAAGTTTCTCTGAAACCGCACTGTACGCGACCATTTAGGTTCTAAAGTGTGAGAATGAATTCCCTGCCGATGGCGAGCGGTGCGATGGTAGAAAGTAGCCGTGGGCATCATTTCGAACAATTCCTCAGAACACAACCCATTGTACAAGCGGTAGAACACACACAGTGAGGCAAAGTCTCTCCTCAGACTTAAGGGCTCGATACCGCAAGTGAGTTTGGGATCGTCGACAATTCTCACAGCCCGTCGTTGAACCGAGTCAAAAGGGTCAAGCTGGTATCCGGGTGCACCTGCCCAGAGATGGCAGCAGTACTCCATATGGGGCCGAACTTGCGACTTGTAAAGTAACAACCTTTGCCCCGACGTGAAGTACTGCTTCGCTCTGTTGAGTACACCAAGTTTTTTGGACGCCAGCTTTACCTTATCTTGTAAATGATCTCGGAACTGAACATCGCTGGAGATGTCGACACCAAGGATCCCAATGCTCTTGGAGATGGAGAGGGGAGTGTTCTGGAATTGTGGGACCACAGTGAATGGAGTTTTCTTAGCGGTGAACGCGCACACTTGTGTCTTTGTAGGGTTGAATCGGACCAAGTTTACCCGTCCCCAGTCAGAGACCTGGGACAGTGTGGTCTCGATTTGAGACACAAGTTCTCCGCGGTTTTCCTCCACAAGGGAACGAGGGATGTTTGCACGACCCGTGTAAAAAGTGTCTCCAGTACTGTCATCTGCATAGCAATGTATGTTGTTGATGTCCAACATGTCATTGATATGCAGTAGAAACAGCGTAAGAGACAGCACAGAGCCTTGCGGGACACCAGCATTAATGTCCATGCTATCAGAGCAACTACCGTCAACTACAGTTCGTATGCGTCTGCCGGACAAAAAGCTAGCCACCCATTTGCACAAACCCTCGGGCACTCCGTAAGATGGCAACTTCGATAGAAGACCGCGGTGCCAGACCCGATCGAACGCCTTCGCTATGTCCAGGCTACATGCCAATGCCTCCCCCTGACTCTCAATGGCTAGTGCCCATCGGTGTGTGAGATACACTAGAAGGTCACCAGTCGAGCGACCGTGGCGAAAGCCATATTGACGGTCACTGACCAGATCGTGTACTTCTAGGTATCTTAGAAGCTGTGTGTTGATCACACGCTCCATCACCTTAGAGAGGAGAGAGGTAATAGCGATAGGCCTGTAATTCGATGGATCTGATCTATCGCCCTTTTTGGGCACCGGGTGCACATTCGCAGTCTTCCATGTAGACGGATCTCTGTGTTGTAAAGGTACTAGCGCTTGTTCAAAGCTTCTATCGTGGCGACACTGTTGCTTATTTTGCATGCAAAAATGCACAATTCACGTGGCGATTCGTTCAACTTATGTGAGGTTCTCATTTTGTCCATCTCAGACATAATAATTATCTCAGGTCTTCCAAACCTGCGTTCAAGCGTTGACATTATAACTTCCGGTTCTGGGTCGACTAGTAGTAAACTGAACACTGTTTCTTTTGCCGCAAACTGTAGGCTTCTCTGTAGCCTAGCTACATTCTCTACTTTGGAGAAATATTTCGCTGTACTCTGGTAAGACGATCGATAATTTAACCATTCGCTTGTGTTTCCCGTAAACGTTGGTAGTTCCTGAACGTACCGAGGGGCGGCGCTAGATGTATTATTCTGTCGCACGGCTTGCGCTAATGCATTTGCCAGCATAGCTACATCGACGGTCGAACTTCCTTCCATTTTCCGTATGGATTTTTCCTCGACACATTCCTGCCGGTTTTGTTCGACGTCGGTCAATTTGCGATTTTTTTTGTGCGACGGTGGCGCCCCCTGCTGCTCTTCGATCCATTCTCTTACCCGTGATTCTCTCTCGACGCTCTCGCGGTCGTCGGAGTCTGACGACTCATCAGCCATTCTGGCCAGTTGTGCTTTTGTTATTTCTGCTTGGGCGTGTACTTCTTCCTGATTTAGTCGTGCTAATTCTTCAATTAACTCTCTTTTTCGAGTTCTTCTTTCAGACTTCCTTGACCCGGCGATGCTCTTCGGCAGGTCAGGTACAGAGTTGGGCTGTTCTATGGCGGTGACGAGGCTAATCTGCGGCGTCGATGGTGGACGCCGTCGTCGTCGTGGTTGGCCCTGACGACCAAGTATGCGTGGTCGTTTCTCCGGTCGTGGCGGTGGCGTCAGTCTGCGTGGCTGACGCGTCTTAATGCGTCTCGGCTGCGCCTTTACAGCTTCTTGTAACTGGCATCTTTCTGGGCTCTTTCGGTTGCACTGGACCAAACTTCTTCAGCAACCGAAATTGCTGGTTCTTCCAAAATTCGGCTCGAAGCTGACCAAATTGTGCGGACAGACCCTTCGAAATCTGTGGCACAAGGTTTTGCCCGTGACAAGGAGTTTCTTCTTAGGCGCTTGAGATATTAAAACGCGTATATGCACACAAAAGACCGATTTTATTTTTTAACTTATGCTTTAATTCTTACATTTTAGCTTAAATTCTGACACATATTTACATTATTTCACTTTAAACATTATATATTAGTATCTGATGGATACTTCTTGAAGCAAGAAGCGAAGATTGACTGAATACAAATACAAAATTTGTTCTATATTTATAATAAAAATGAAAAACCCCATCAGAGGTAGAGGTTGTTCCATAGAACCTTCTAGATTTAGTACTTAACTTATTGTACTTACTGTGGTGACTGAAAATCTAGCCCACACAAAAACTTAGTGAAAGACAACATATAGTAGTCGATATAGACATATATCGAAAATGTAGGTATATCTACCTAGCTTTAAATCGCTACTGACAGTTGGGGTCTCTATCGGCTATTGCCATCTCAGACACACGGCAGTCATTTGCGGCTTGACTATAAAATAACGCTGTTTTACATTTTTAGGTTTTATAGCCAAACGGCTATAAGCTAAAATGACGATTTAGGTGTCCTGAGATAGAGCTTTCGGAGGCGGTTCCAACGACGCATAGTGGTATGTTCCATCGTCTACGGTTAGGCCTTAGTGAGAGAAGAGCTGGAATTCTAGCTCTCAGGGCTTTCTGCCTACACTAGATGACTACAGACTTTGTGCTATATGTCAAAAAATAGACCTTAAATTCGGACATACCTTTCCGTGTTTTTGGTGTCAGTCAGTATGTTAAATTATGAAAAAATGTGTGAAACAAGTTTTTAGGATTTTCTTTGTGCTCCTGTACTTCAGGGCTTAAAGTTACCTGTATGAAACCTATTTATTTTGATAGATGCCTATGAGAAGTATCTAGTGATATATTTATCTTTATCTTATGTAACCCGGTTGCTGAGTTATAAGCTATTGTGTTTCATAAGTTACCATTCTACTTACCGTAACGGTGTAGATACCTATGTATAGGGGCAAAGGTGTGCACTCAACCTGTGATACTTACTTTAGGCATAGCCTAAGGACTTAATGACCCTAGCCAGGTAAAGTTCCAGACAGCCTTTCTCTTTTTTACCCATAGACCCATCCCTTTTGTATCTCTATCGCAGTCTCTTATCATAGGAGTGAGGGAGAAAGAATGTACAATACTCAACATGCTAACTGTTTTCACCTGTAACTTAATAACCGTACATACGGTCTATATAGAACTTTACATAGTAGTTCTGTAAATTTTTGCACAACAAATGGCATATGTTTTATATACATATATTAAACTAAATTTCCCGCTTTTTTGGGGATAGTCGTGCGTACAAAGTCGACAACATGTCGGTACTCACACAATATTATTTTTGATATCAACAAATAGTAAAGAGGGGAAATGAAACAAACCTACTCTACTTTTACCTAACTTAATACAATTTTACACTGATTGTTATAACATTTTCTTAAATCTAAACTAGTCCCTATAAGAAAAATAGTTTTTATTGTGTAAATATATACTTAATATTAACTAATTATTACGAAACATTACATGACAAAAATTATGCATTTTTATATAAATGTTTTTGGATGCAATTTGTGTTGCATTCTTGCAGCGGTGATAACAGTGCGTATCGGAACATATTTACTAATTAACTGATTAATAATATCATAAAATAAATCAATACAATTATCTATATCTTTGTCTGTAAATACATCTTCCCATTTAATCTGCGAAAGCTCTAAATTTATCTGTGAATAGTTTTAATACTTTTTTTACAGCTGACTTTAAACAAAGCCAACGTCTAAGGAACAGTTTATATCTAAAGATGGATGATGTCCATCCTCACGTGTAAATGGATTATCACACCGGATAATCGTACAACTAAAATTACTAAAAATTAAATCGAGTAGACGTCAATTATTATTACGTATCGAATTATGTTGCTTAAGATCAGTTAAAGACGTAAATTCAACTAATGATTGCGTTATCAAGTTAACGCTTGTATTAGTAACTAAATTAAAATTATTAGAAGACCATTCAGTGTCTGTCATATTAAAATCGCCACATATTAAAAATAAATCTGTTGGTCTATCTAATATTATTTGGATAACTATATCAAAAAACGAAAGTAGCGTGTATCGGTACCCTGGTCCGTGAGGAATATACACACTACATATATTTAAATAAAAATGCCTACTGCCATGGAAAGGTATAGCAATCCATACGGCTTCTGAGTGTGCAGGCGTCGGTACAGGCCAGTCACGTTGTATCGGACAGTATTTACTCCGCACAGCCACTGCGACCCCACCCCCTCGCAATGCGCCACTCGCCTCAGTAGATCTATCCGCACGAAATACTGTATACTCACTATGAAAATATTATATATATTCATTTATAGGTAAAAAAACATTGTTTAAAAATAAAATTAAAATGTATTGTATTAATTTTTAGTCTAAAACAGAAACGCAATTGTTAATACTCAGTACCTTGGATAATTAATTAATGATAGTAATTTCCAAATCAGAGTTCCTAGTGATATGAATAACTTTTGTTTTTTCACATTTCCGCATTAATATTTTGCAATCTCTGACCCAAAGATAATCATATTTTAATTGCAATTTCAATTCACGAGCATGTTTTAAGAGTTGTTTGTTTTCGGGTGACAGATGATCTCCGACATAAATGTTATTTGCTGTACTAGTTAATCCGATATCAGTGGAAGACAGACCTCGACGAGCACGAACCGCAGATAAAAACTGGTCCTTACACAAACGCCTGGTAAACTTCACCACTATCGCCGGGACAGGCGTTCATCCTAGAGTATTGATCCTGGATGCTGTTGGCCTCTTGCAAGGATGTTATAGTATTTTTTGCAGTACTCAACTCTGCATCTTAGAAGCAGCCGCCATTCTACCCTCAACAGCTGAAAGACGTTCATCAATATTAGTGAATCTTGCCTCCATTTCATTAAGTCTTGTATTCAAAGTTTGTATGCCCGAATTAGTGACCTTTAACTCAATCTTAACGGAGTCGAAATCTTTACGCAGAGCTCTAATCTCAGAGAGAACACTTTGCATTTCTGCGCTGTTATTACCATAACGACACTGAGTGCAGCGCCAGGTGGATTTCTTCTCGGCACTCATCTTGCCATAAGTACTTTCAGATACTCCGCAACACCCATAGTGATATAGTCTTTTACATCCATGACACTCCACGAAATCAATTAAAATATCATCACACTTCGTACAAGATGACATTTTATTGCACTGTTTACTATCAACTTTGAACTCTATTTACAACAGGCTAAGACTCAATTCCGGTTTTAATTAGAAAAGTGAACAAAAACACTTTTATTACAAACGATACAGACGATCGCTCGCTCGCTCGTGATTCATTACATTACTAATGAAAAAGACTTATGGTTGTGATTGTGCTCCACAGTTAATTTGTTATTATTTTAGTTTATGAATGACGATATAATCATATGAAAGCTAAGGAAGCTAGTAAGTAAAACTACAGCAGAAAGACATATTTTAACATGTCGTATAAATAATGTTAGGTACGAAAAAGTACAATCGCAAAGAAAATTGGATATTTTAGTAAAAAAATATAAGTGGTGGCTGATATTTGGAACAGTTCTGGTACCAAAGTTTAGGCACCCCGGCTGATATATGGCACTCCATACAAACAAATGGACCAAACGTCAGCCCTCTATTAAATTCTAAATCCAGGGGAAAATTGACTTAATTAATGTGTGAAATATTTAAACTTGTTCGCTTAAATTATAAAAACATATCTTTGCATCAAAGTTGGTGAAATATGCTTGCTGAGAGTCCAGCGAAATCACGCGTTTTTGTTGAATTTTGTATGTATTGGCACAACAATCAGTGAAATGGAGATTGAAAAAACCCTAACGAAGGGATAGGCTTGATAATTGGCAGTTTGCGTCGTAAATATGTATTCTTTTGAAAAATAGACCATAGTTAAAGATAGGGCATGTTACTTCTTATTTATCACAGAAAAAAGCACGCCCGGCTGATATTTTGGGGGAGGCTAGTAATAGGAGCATTCACCTATGAACAATAGACAAATATTTGTTCTCCGAGTTTCTTTGATAGGTAGTCAGATCTGGTTTCCAGCAGCAATTATAGGTATATACGTTTTCTATAACTAAAACTCTAAAAATGAGTACGTGTAAATCAAACGCCTCAAAAATCGATAACTTATTTCATTGAGGTGTTTCACAATGTTAATGTAATGTCATGTAGGTACCTAGTTGCTTGGTTTAAACAATTTTAAACTAACAGCTTCAGCTGAACATACTGTGCCTAGGAAAGCGATTAATATTTTTTAATAAATTTAAATATTTTTTAATAAGTGTTATTTATTGGACATTGTTGACGATCATGTAAGGTAATTAGCGTAACTACAGAGCATTGTAAGACGAGATAGAAGTGCTATATTACTCCAATAGTACCCAGAACGTCCAGAACCGATGTCGCCGCGATGTTCATATCGATGGATTTGGTGAATGAAGATCTGTCTTGTGGTTCAATTTGCAAACTATAAAATTCTGAATCAATTTTTTTATCACATAAGTGACTATAAAATAAAAACCTACGAACCAACGTTACAAACCATAAATTGCCATTGCATTACCACGCAGGCACTACTACATCAAAGCTGTTATGTGAACTGTAAAAGACTTGTACCGAATTAGTATGGAGCTGGGTATTTTATTTCCAAGTAAGTCTAACCAGCGTCAAGTTTTGTAGTTAGGTAAAGAACCTAACGAAATAATAAAACTGAACATTGAGACCTAAATTAAAAATTAAAATTGATTTTCATAAATGTATGATTATTCATAGTCAATTATCAACAAAGACTAATAATAATAATAATATTATGTACATTAGGTAAAATTTATTAACGATTTTCTGTGAATTGCAGGTCCAAAATAAAAATAAAAACAATAAATCTACTCATATGCTGGTTAGTTTTTAAACTTATCTTAGTATCAAAATGGAACAACTCTCATAAGCAACGATAAGACTGACGAATAAGTAAGTAGGGACAAGATATCCACACTATTTGATATAACGAGTGTTTTATATTTGAATTAAATATTACACATCTACATAAACATGTAAATGAAAGCAATAAGTTAGGGCATCGCAACACTACTAGAAAGACACGCGGTGATCATACGACTCTGTCGTCCACAGCATTATATAATACATTGCTCTCTAGACACGGTAAAGACACGCTCATAGTTGCGGTTAACTGCGGGGAGTACTGTGAGTAATGTATATTTTTTTTATATTTAAATATATAAAGACGTTGTATTTCGACTACACTTTTGATTTTACGTAGTTTATTCTTTAAAATCATATAAATACGTATTTTTGTACCTATCTGTGAGATATATCCCTCTTTTTGAGCTATTTAACACCTAGCTTTTTGTTCTTTATGTAGTTATGCGACACAAAAGTCTTTTTTACGAAGCTACACCAAGCGATATAAGCTGCGATTAAGTAAATAACACATTCGCGAGCTTTGAGGTAAGTATAAAGTATTGCATCCCCACGAGTTTTAGTAGTTTTCAGAAGGTTTTTATAGTAATTAAGGCCGGTTATTGAACGGAAGGATCCTGGAATCAATTTATAAAAAAGGAATGAAAAAAAACTTTGTTGTAAAACTCCAGAATCAAAGAACAAAACAGCGTGTTCAGTGGAAGAAAATGACCTTAAAATGAATTGTAAAAAAAGATTCTAAAAACTAAACAAAAAAAAAAGAATCGACATAAAAGGTGTACAGAATAGAGGATACTCCCATTTTTCATGCTATGGGTACTTGAATATTGCATTTAAAAAAAAACACTCCCTTAAATCAACGAAATTATTTTACTGGCTACATACTTTTATGATTTAAAAAAAACCTGATTATTGGGATTCACCTACAGAAAAATGAAACTACTGCATTAATATCTCTATTCATCATTAAACTGAAGTATATTCGAAAATAATAACTAAAGCTCTAAGGAATAGGGAGCTAAAACAGAATACAGCCAACAAAGAAACAAAAAACGCATGAGTTTGAGGTTCTCTTCACAAGTATTAAGTTACAGTTTTTTTCATTTAAAATCTACTTAGGTAACACGCCTTAAAACTGACAGAAGCCATGCAAAAAGAACACTGAAATTTAAAGCTGTCAATAAAGAAGCAAAAACTTAAATGTATGAAATACTCGTACTCTCTTAAAACATCGAAATTATGTTATTGGTTAAATTTATCTATGACCTACTTAAAAAATGCAATTGTTGGGAATCTGTCTACTACAGTTAGCTACAATGGAATGTCATTACTACTTTATGACTGCTTCAATTTATCATTTAATACGATATGCCTGAAAATACTGTTACTGAGCTATGGGAATAGGAAGCTGAAACTGAACACAAAGAAACGAAAAACTCAATGGTTGGAATACTTCCTTAAAAACAAAAAAAAAATCTTGGTTATATTAATATAATTATATTAATTTATGATTTTACTAGGTATGCCTAAAGAAGTTACTTAAGCTACGGGAAATAAGATAATGAAACTGAAAATTACAGATAACCAAACAAAAACGCATGTGTTGGATACCTCCTTAAAAGATCGACGTTACACTTCTCTAACTAACTCCATTTATGATACACTTAGATAGGCACACTTAAAAAAGGAACTGAAGCTACGATAAAAGGACAAAGAAACTGAAAGAATGTCAATAAATAATAATAAAAATACAGCAATTAAAATTGTGCTATAATGAATTTCAGCTACGCCATTAAATATTTTTATTTTTAATCTTATCAAGTACAAACAATAATAAATGAAGCTTTGTCAAAAGGACACCAAAACTGAAAACTGCTATAATAAACTGAAACGTAAGTGTTAAAAGGCCTACTGGTGTGTCTAAACCAGTAAAGCTATGGAAACAGAACACTGAAACTAAACAGTGCTAATAGTATAAAAAAAATCTGGACGCTAAATCAAGCCATCCGAGCAACGACGTGTCACCGCCGACGAGCCCTTCATCCCGAGGACAGAAAAGCCAATCCATCGCCCATCTACCGCTACTGCAACCACCTACAATCTCCTACGAGCTTTCGACACTTTTGTGGATTCAATTTAATAATTACGGCTATAGACACTTTTTGGAGACAACCCAACTAAAAATAGAATAGGCAAAAGAATCTTCAAACTGCAAATAAATAAGTAAAAAACGCAACTGTCAGATCCCTGCTGAACTAAAGAAAACAAAAGAAGGAAATCTTTTTTTGCGCATTGGCTATGTCCACTCACAAACTAGGAGTACTATGGTAGGTATATCTAAGAATAGAAACTGAAGCTCAGGGAACCAGACACTGAATATAAAAGCTGTCACTAAGGAAAAATAAAACACAAGTGTTGGAACACTGCTACAGAAAAACATTCATTCATTAAATATCGATGCCTAACCTTCCGATAACAGAAACTAATCGAAAATGCCTTATTAACGACGTAAACTGAATACCATTACAAGCAAAAAAATGCATAAGTTCAAACGCCAGTCAAGCAATAAAAAAAAATGCTAATTGGAAACTACTAAAAGCTACACGGATATAAAATGAAGAAGTTGGTGCAAATGAATACCATCAAAGAAGAATTAGAACACAGAAGAGTCTAGAAGCCAGCACGCAGACCACAAACGGCAAAGCAGTCATTTCCCTTCTTGTATATATTTACACTTGTATATATTTATCACCCTGCTGGCTAAAGGGTGCTGGTACCGGTCGGCTCTATCCTTCCCACTCCACATTCTAAACTGCGAAGTCCTACACTACCTGCCCTATCTACTCCGTCTTACTGGTGTCTTGGGCAGAGGTAATAGGCACACATAGGAATGCCATTTAAGAGAGGTAGGGTACTGCAAGTACTCGCTCGAATAAGCTGCCCGAACAAATAAAGCGGGACATAGCGAGTACTTGCTCGAATGAGCGGCCCGAACTGGGGAAGTACCTCCACCTTACAGAAAACCGCGGCCACAATAACACTAACATTGAGTAGTGTTGTGTTCCTGGCGGTGAGTAAGGTTGCCAGAGCTCTCTTTGAGGATTCGCTGCACGGACAGCGGAGGACCGACGGTGCTTGTTGCTATTATTGCTCGGCGTAGACGCGGCGTGCCGGTTCGGCGGTCAGGGAGACCTGATGAAACGGCTGACCGCTGGCCGCCCGCAGGTTAAACTGGTTCCCGAACCCAGAGATCACTTAATCTCCGCCCTGGGAGGCTGATCCACCAACCTTCGTAAAGTCTCTGAAGTAGTAGTCGTGCCGGAGTAGGAGACCAGAGTGGACCCGGCTACTACAACAGAGGGGGATCAGGGGCCCTTCCACCCGCCGTGCCAGCAACCGTATCATCTGTGTTGAGCTTCGGCAGTCTTAATACCGCAACTTTTTAGTCTTCTAAGCTGTCTGTGCAGTGAATCCTCATCCTTAGTCTAAGTAACTTCATACAAAATGGCCAGAAACAGAAAAAAGAAAAGAGTTTTTACAGCGGCTACTCCATCCACATATAATGTGGATTTTTGCAACATAAGGGGTATTCACGCAAATCTTAACACAGTCCATCACCATCTCGAGACTGCGAAGCCAACCATTCTTTTTCTAACGGAGACGCAGATATCCTGCCCGGCCGAGACATCATACCTTCGTTATCCCGGCTACAAACTCGAGCACAATTTTTTGAGTCGTGCAGGTGTATGTATGTTTGTCTGGGAGGATATCTGCTGTCGCCGACTTCATAGCCTTGAAGACAGGGACCTGTCGATATTGTGGGTGCGCGTAGATCATGGCGGCCACACTCGTATCTATGCGTGCCTATACAGGTCTCATAGCGGTGACACGGACGTAACTCGACTCTTCACGCACCTGAGTTTGACGACTGACAAAGTTCTAGAGCAATATCCCACAGCAGAATTAGTTATTTTGGGAGACTGTAACGCCCACCATCGTGAGTGGCTCAGTTCTCGAACCAATAACTATGCAGGGATATCTGCTCATGAATTTGCTCTGACCTATGGATTATCTCAGCTGGTACTTTCTCCAACGAGAATACCAGATATAGAGAAACATACGAGCTCCTTACTGGACCTTCTGCTGACTACACATCCGGATGGATACTCCGCCTCAGTGGATGCTCCTCTGCGCTCCTCGGACCACTGTCTCGTCCGGACTCAAATGTCATGGACACAACCCGATCCTTCTGGGCCAACTAATTGGCGTCGTGTGTGGCATTATAAGTCGGCAGACTGGGATTGATTGCGAGAATTTTATGCATCGTACCCGTGGAGGCAGATCTGCTATAGCTCAGAAGATCCTGACGTCTGCGCAGCTGCAGTCACTGAGACAATCTTCGCTGGTATGTAATGTTTCATTCCTAACCTGCGAGTAGCTGCCGGCGTCAAAAAACGACCTTGGTTTAATAGGTCTTGCAAAGAAGCTAAAATTCTTAAGTAAACTGCGTATGAGGCTTGGACCACGGCTCGTAATAATAAGGATCCGAATATTTCTGAGTGAAAACGCAAATTAAATGCTGCCTCGAGGTTCAGTGAGAAAGCAACTGTCAAAGCAAAATTCCAATTCATCGGCAAAATAGGTGGGCGACTTGCGAGCTATCCTTCTGGCAGTCGTGCTTTCTGGTCGCTTGCTAAAGCTGCCGAGGGTATCTTCTGCCAGTCGTCGTTACCACCACTGCGAAAGACCGATGGTGACTTGGCTCACAGTGCAATAGAGAAAGCCGATCTATTGGGCAGTCTCTTTGCCTCTAACTCAAATGTGAACGACGAAGGCGCTGTACCACCTACTTTACCGTGGTGCAGTAAGACGATGCCGGAAATTTCTATAACACAGCGCGAGGTCCGGCGGGCGTTGCTTTCCCTAGACGTTCTAAAAGTCGAGTGGGCCAGACGGCATACCAGCAGTGGTGCTTAAGCAGTGTGCCCCTGAGTTATGTCCTGTACTCACGCGCCTTTTCACGCTTTCTGACTGCGAATGTGCACCTGGTGCCCAAAAAAGGCGATAGATCAGATCCATCGAATTACAGGCCTATCGCTATAACCTCTCTCCTCTTCAAGGTGATGGAGCGTGTGATCAACATACAGCATTTGAGATACCTAGAAAAACACGACCTGATCAGTGACCGTCAATATGGCTTTCGCCACGGTCGCTCAACTGGTGACCTTCTAGTGTATCTCACACACCGATGGGCACTAGCCATTGAGAGTCAGGGGGAGGCATTGGCATGTAGCCTAGACATAGCGAAGGCGTTCGATCGGGTCTGGCACCGGGGTCTTCTATCGAAGTTGCCATCTTACGGAGTGCCCGAGGAATTGTGCAAATGGGTGGCTAGCTTTTTGTCCGGCAGACGCATACGAGCCGTAGTTGACGGTAGTTGCTCTGATAGCATGGACATTAATGCTGGTGTCCCGCAAGGCTCTGTGCTGTCTCCTACGCTGTTTCTACTGCACATTTTTTGGTTTACTGATTGGACATCAACAACATACATTGCTATGCAGATGACAGTACTGGAGACGCTTATTACACGGGCCGTGCAAGCATCCCACGTTCCGTTGTGGAGGAAAAGCGTGAAGAACTTGTGTCTCAAATCGAGATCGGTCTGTCCAAGGTCTCTGACTGGGGGCGGGAAAACTTGGTCCGATTCAACCCTTCAAAGACACAAGTCTGCGCGTTCACCGCTAAGAAAACCCCATTCACTGTAGTCCCACAATTCCAGAACACTTCCCTCTCCATCTCCAAGAGCATTGGGATCCTTGGCGTTGACATCTCCAGCGATGTTCAGTTCCGAGATCATTTGCTAGACAAGGTAAAGCTGGCGTCCAAAAAACTTGGTGTACTCAACAGAGCGAAGCAGTACTTCACGTCGGGGCAAAGGTTGCTACTTTACAAGTCGCAAGTCCGGCCCCATATGGAGTACTGCTGCCATCTCTGGGCGGGTGCACCCGGATACCAGCTTGGCCCTTTTGACTCGGTTCAACGACGGGCTGTGAGAATTGTCGAAGATCCCAAATTCACTTGCGGTATCGAGCCCTTAAGTCTGAGGAGAGACTTTGCCTCCCTGTGTGTGTTCTACCGCTTGTACAATGGATTGTGTTCTGAGGAATCGTTCGAAATGATGCCCACGGCTACTTTATACCATCGCACCGCTCGCCATCGACAGGGAATTCTTTCTCACACTTTGGAGCCGAAATGGTCGAGTACAGTGCGGTTTCAGAGAAACTTCCTCCCGCGAACGCTTGGGTTGTGGAATGAGCTCCCTGCCAAGGTTTTCTCTAAGGACTACAGTATGGGGTTCTTCAAAAAAGAAGTAATTAGATTTCTGAAGGGTCGGCAACGCGCGAGTGATGCCCCTGGTGTTGCAAGCGTCCATAGGCTACGGTGACCGCTTACCATCAGGCGGACCGTAGGCTTGTTTGCCACCTTAGTATAAAAAAAATAAAAAAAAAAATGCCATGATACGGGACGGGACACTACTAGAATCACTCACAAATGTGTACTGGAAACGCCGCATACCTTTCAGTGGTTGAGGACCCTCTGTTTTTTCAATTACCACTTTTTTGAAAGTTTGCGCTGTTCCAGCCCGCAGTTTTTAGCAGTCTACAGAACCCTCTCATCGACAGTTCTTTTCTTATGTGACCCGTTCCTTGAGTCCTTGCAGTCGAACGCTAGCCAGCGGTAAGACGCTGGAACGGAACGGAACGGAAAATTTTTCTAATGCTAACTTTTTCAGACGTCTGTTCTTGTGCATGATCGACCTTAGGACCCATTTTGCTAATTTGAAAGTAGAGCAAATAATATATCTAAGCTGAAAAGGTACACGGTTGATAATCAAATAATGTGAACAGTAAAATTATACACACAGAAAAACACAGGAATAAAATGGTTACACAAGCAAAACACGGTAAGATGTCACACATAAATTATGAGTGATCAGAATGGTCAGAATAGTTAGTTCAAATAACAAAACAGATTGTAGCTCTAACAAAGCACTTTGAAATAACAAGAGACGAGTTTGTGTACATTAGTCGTAGTTTGATAAGCTCAACGCAGGTGTCCGTATTCACTGAGTGGACATTATGGCTTGGCTGAGATATGTTTATGAATATCTAACAACGTTATATTCAATAAGGTTTTTAGAACACTTTGTAACACGATTTGCACTTTTACACTTTAGTAAAATTGGAAACAACTTACAGGATCAGGATATTGCAGCCAGTGGTGACCATGATTTCTGGAGTAGTTTTTCTTTTCAGGATACGGTGAAGAGCGACAACTTTGGATTATTTTATTGTTTCAGGAAACAGTGAAGACACGACGGCCTTTGACGTTTATTAATTCTTTCAGGAGACAGCGACGACCTTGTATTTTATTTATTTTTTCTCTTCAGGAAACAGTGGAGACACGACGACCTTGTATTTTTTTATTTTTTTTTCTGGAAACAGAGGAGACACGACGACTTTGGATTATTTTTTCAGGCTACAGTGAAGAATTTCTTTTGAGCCAGCGATCTTTGTTTTTATGAAATATGTTGCCACTTTTGGAGTTTGAATCACAATTGCACTTGTCACTTTGGGTTTAAAGTTTTTTGAAAATGTTCAAAAACAGTTTATTTGTTTTATAATATAGCACTGAATTTACTTTAGGCGTACCGGGAACCTTTTGAGATCCCACCGCTGCTACCAATGTTACAGGAGAGATCCGAAATAGGTATTTAAAAAAAGAAATTTTACACTTTAAACTGGATCACTTTAATAAAAGAAATAGAAAATAGAATACAGAATTGATTTTCGGAAATAGAAGGGGCGAGTGGCAAGTGTATAGCTTTCTGAGCGGACAAGATACGACTGACTGGTCCCGATGGCTCTTCAGCCCACCAGTATTACAGGACTGCTGACATTGCGTTTGTCTAAGCAATAAGTATTGTTAGTATATATAACAGTTAACGAAAATCGACATATTTTTCTACCATGTGTCCAAAAAAAATATTTTATTTTAATTTATTTTTATGATATTATTTTCATATATTACAAATTTGGGTATGAAAATCCGTGTAGCCGTTTATTGTATATGTTTTTTTTGGCACAACGTCGCGCTCGGAAGCAAGAGCAATATTCCCACCACCGCCGACCGCGAGCACGGAATCTATATATATAATAAAATGGTAGGAAAGTCAAAACTGTACATGAATATTTTTTTAAAAGAATACTTGGAGTGTGATCTACAATCGCTACTGAAGCAAAAAATATAGTTTTTAGAATTTTTGTCTGTTTGTCTGTTCGTGTGGAGTTGCTTTCGTGTGGAGTTGCTGGACTCCCGTGGAACGCGTCCCCAGGTGTTGGATAGGGGAAAACCCCCCACATATGGGAGGTACTAGGAATATACCTAGCGCGAACCAAACCAGTAGGCATAGGCTGCCTTAAATCTGGTAAGATGCGGCCTAAGGGACCTCCCCCTGACAGATAAGGCAATATTGTGGATCAGTCAAAATTTATGAGATGTCAAATAAATCCAGACTACCCCAGGAGGGTAGCGTGGAATGCGGGGAATCCCTCTCTGTACATGGTTCTGCAAATCCTGCAAAACAGTAAACTAACATTTGAACGTCCTTAAAAATTATGCGTATTGTAACAATTGTTCAAAATGACCACCTCCATTTTTTAAACACAACAAAGCACGACGTCGCAAATTGTTTTTAATTTTACGAAGCACAACTGTTCGTGATTTAACCACTGCAAAAGCACTTACGATTTTGTCTTTTAATTGTTCACTTGTTTCGGATTCACGTTACATTTCAAACTGTAATTTAGATCAGATTATTGGAAATTAGTAATTATTTTTACCTTTTTAGTGCATCTTTTTGAAGCCGGTTGTTTTTTTTGTTAAAAATTTTTTTCTATTCACAACCTTTAGATACATTTTGTTAAACTTTACCCATTAAACTGCAGTAGTCAACTTACTGTTATTATATTTTAACCAGTAGGTTTGAACTAACATTGTTAATATGAAAACTAATTATAGTGTCTTATTACACATACTTACGTCAGTTTAGTTAGTTTTCCTTCGTATAATTGGTACATAATACTAAAACTAAAATGAATTAAAGAGATTCAGTACGACACTTTAGTTAGTAAGCTTCATACAAAAAATAGTATGACAATGTTTGTCGTACAAACTCAATGTATGGGGAAACAGTTATGGCAATTTAGTAAGTAATTGATAGGTATTTTATTGTCTACTTTACTTATTTAATGATCGTACAATCTAATGTGTTACGACATTTTAATCTGTATATTAAAATTTTTAGTATCAATTTTGCCGCTTATGGTTTTCCGTCACATTAGCTAGTTTCTTGTTAATTTTGAAGCAAAAAATGCGCTCATACAACAAAAATGATTTTTTAAAATTAAACTTCTGTTCATTGTATTAAGATTTTAATTAGTTTGCCTTAAAGATAATTTTATCTGTTGTAACCTGTAATATATAACTAAAAAACACCAAAAATGCACTTACGACGGTTTAGGTTCTGTACGGCAGTTATGAAGGTATTTTTCTATAGTTACGTGATTAAGAGCCATTTAAAAAAAATACTGAAGAAAACTTGTGTAAAATCAAACAAATTTGCAACTGACAATAATAACGCATAAATTGTAAAAAGGAATGTCTAGGAAACAGAAAGGATTACTCACAGTATCCAGTAGTATAAACTGAATTTTGCTTATGTGTGGGCTTCGCCTCTTCAGTTTGAAACCTTCCAGTTCTCGTTGCGATTTTTTTTTCTGAAGTGACAATGCAGTTGGCTTTTGCAGCCATTACTGCTTCACCGGGCTTTTTTGGACGAACTAACGCTCAAAGCCTCGGCTTGGGTTGCGTCCCTTCGACCGGCGTGAGTCTCGAACCCGAAGGTGAGTCACCGCCAGGATGGGAGTTCCCGGCACTCTTTGATACCTCGTGTATCCTTGCGGGCGCCAACGAACCCGGGGGATTCGGCGTCGTGTTAGAGGGGAGGCCCTATTAGGGGAGGTCGTAGAGACTAATCTCGCTATCCGGAAAGCGAGATCGTCATCTGGGTCCGTTAGTACGTGCCGAGGTCGCCTAACTATAGTTTTACGACCGTGCCCAGATCGGTCTGGGGGATGATACGTTGTGGATTGCACAATTAGTCGATTCGGGTGATTTTGTGTACGCTCGAAATAGCGGACTGCCAATATTGGGGAATCGTAGGGAGCTCGAAGTCCCTGTGTAGGTCCGCATTGCTGACGTACCGGGAGGCTCTGGTGGCCGTTCTAAGAAAGCTGTTTTGGAGGGTCTGAAGTTTATAGAGATTGCGCTTGGATAACGTAAAGACTACGCTAGCATAAGCTAGTATGGGGCGGATGCAAGTTGTGTAAAGATTCAGCTTATTTCGTTGCGATGAGTAGCCCCGTTCGCTGGGAGACGTGTCGCAGCCGCTGTCCCAGTTATGTGTGTTCGCCGAAGGTCGGTCTCTTCAAGAAGTTCGGGAATTCAACAACAACAACAATTAAGATCAAAATTATTATATTATTACTTTGATTACAGTTTAATTAATTACTTGCTATAAATTAATTAGATCGGTACCTGAACGATTGAGAGTTCGCGTATCCGTCTCGTAATTTGTTATGGACCCAGTGAGCTCTGAATGTGAACTGCCGATATAGGCTCCTGTCTTCGTTTATAAATCCCGTGATGACGCTGTGGGGTACGTGGTGCGTCATGGTTGCTCATGGAACTTTCTGGTAAACTTCCTGTGCCATTGAGGTATGAGTTTTCGATCCATTAGTTCATTTCTGCATTTTGTTGTGGTCGTCGTCATTCGCAGTTTCTGTTACTAATGCTTGGCGCCATAGATAATATCTGCTAAAAGACATCGCGCCGCACCGTCCTAATAGCTATGCGCTGGTGCTTTTAGTGATAAGGTATTACTGTGCTAATTGATGCATTCCAGCCCTTAGATGCTAATGTTTATCTGTTGCATATTTGTAGTGTGTTTAAGCTTGCATTCCATGTGGTTGACTGGCATTGCTTACCTATAGGTATATAATTTCTTAAATTAAGTTCATACAAAAAAAATTAGTATATAACAAATAAAAAAAAAAAAAATTAATAATTAACAATAATCAATTAAAAACTCATGGCAACACCCACCACCTTTTAAGTCTTACTAGACTCTTATGTTTTTATTTGAATTAGATGGAATGACCCTCTGAGACCCTCAACCGCCACTCTCAAGGTATGTTCTTATTACTTCTTTCTTCAGTCTATGAACGTAAAGAACGAACGTATTCTTTTCCTAAGAACTAACACTGCACTTATAATTCTCTTTTTCATTAAACGTATTTTAGTTTCTTTGAATAATGTGTGTATATGTACTAATAAATATCTAGGTCTGCAGTGTGCCAGTTTTCTATTAAATTCTATCGTTCAAAAGTTATACAGAATTATGCTGCGAGGGGCCGCGAATCGCATCCTCTTAAGGTTTGATTAAAAAGAACGCTTGCTTGTAAAATATTACCACTGGGTTTGTACGAGACACACATACTATTGATAATACTTGTAATATTTTAGATAAGTTAAATTAGGCTAGTTATAGAAGTTTTAAACAAAGGGGGAGAGTGGGGAAAATCGAAATTTATAAATAAAAACCAAAATGATATGTGATAGAATAAATATAATACGGTGATTATTGGGTACAGTATTAAATTTGGGTGGGAAATTTGGTAATGAGGGGTAAAAACGGGGACGGAAGAGATAACTCGGAGGGGAAATGAGATGAGTAATCGTTTTATGCCGAGCCTTATAAGTGACTAGATTACAATAACTGGACTAGGAATTAGTGCGGCATGCCATTATAGGTGGAAATAATATGGAAAAAAATATTGAAGAAATGAAGACTTAACTAGTACACACAACCTACTTTGCTTGAAAATGAAAAAAACTTAATTCAGACAAAAACAACAAAAAGAAAGCAGAATTGGCCAAATTTTATTCGAGCGCCATTTAATGCCACAGAAGGGGATATAAATAGGAACACATATCTTTAACAATAACAATTTTTTAATATATAAATTAAATAAAAAAATCTATACAATAATAATAAATTAATGTGCACATAAAAAAAAATATAACAATTTACTAGAGGTCTATGAATTATAGTTAAAATTTAAAAACACGTTGTTTAAAAAAAAGGAAATGGGTACGCTTTGTTCAATGCTACTCTCTGTCAGTTGAGGAAAGAGAAAAAAATAATTCTTAACTTTGAGTCTAGATCCGAAGTGAGGTGGCGCGTGTGTTCATGTGGGTTCCTTGGACTCTTGCTCCAGGAGGAGAATCTAATATAGTGGCAATTCGTGGAAAAACTCGGAGATAAATGCGAAGAATTCTGGCTTTAACTGATTCCAGGTGGAGATTATGTTTCGTCCAGGATTTTGGTCGACGAAAACGTGTGGCGAGACGAGGATCCAAAAATAAATATATATAAAAAGGTCGATATCCGCATGACGCCCTTGGAGTGTTTTGTGATTTATCTAAGGCATTTGACTGTGTTCAACATGAAAATCTCATCAGGAAGCTACATCACTATGGTATTAAAGGCAAAGCTCTCGATAACATCTATATGAGTAGGATAGTTCAGAAAATAGATGTCAACGGTGAAAGATCTCCGGGATCAGCAGTCACTATAGGAGTCCCTCAGGGCTCAATTTTAGGTCCTTTTATATTTCTTATTTACATGCATGATCTCCCATATAATGTAAAAAACCATGACATTGTCTTATTTGCTGATGACACCTCTTTGCTTTTTAAAGTTAAGAGACAACAGACATGTTATAATGAATTAAATGATGCCCTTTCTAAAATTGTAAATTGGTTTAACGCTAATAATTTGTTACTTAATGAAAAAAAACCAAATGTGTTAAATTTACATTAACAAATGTTAGTCAGAGACAGACATGTATTAATATTAATGGCTAGCAATTAGAACTTGTTAATTCAACAGTCTTTCTTGGCATAACGCTGGACTCCAAACTTCAATGCGGTCCTCATATTCATAACCTAGCCAAAAAACTTAGCTCTGCTGTGTGCAGTTGACCGATGTTGACACTGCAAAAATAGTATAGTTTAGCTATTTCCATAGTTTAATGACATGTGGTATCCTATTGTGGGGTAGCGCTGCTGATGTAAATACAATATTTTTGTTACAAAAAAGGGCAATTCGTGCTATTTATAAATTAGGATCTAGGATATCTCTGAGGGATAGGTTTAGGGAAGTAAAAATTTTAACTTTAGTGTCGCAGTACATATATGAAAATCTTTTATATGTACATAAAAATATCAATAGTTTCAGCAAGAAAATTGACGTTCACAAAGTAAATACTAGAAGTAAAAATAAGCTGTTGGTGCATGATACACGTCTACAAAAAATAAGTAACTCTTTTATGGGGCAATGTATACACTTTTACAACAAAGTTCCCAATAAAATTCAAAATCTATCAATAAGTAAATTTAAATCTTTTATCAAGCAGGTACTTTGTAAAAAGGCATACTTCAATATTTCAGACTATGTAAATGATAAAAATCCTTGGGACTGATGATGCTCAATTACAGGATGCATAGGTAAACCAAATTAAAATGGAAATAACATAAAATTGTACGACTAAAAATCTTTTATTTAAAACATTAATTGTATTTTAGTTTATTTGTATTATTGATAGTGTTTTTAAAAGAGTAACTATCGAGTTTCTTGCCGGATTCTCCTCGGTAGAAATCAACAACATTGTGAACCGGCGGGAAGGTGGGAGGGTTCAAAAAATAATATTTTATAACTTTGACAATTCAAAAGTGATTGTAAAATCCTTATTTGAATAAACCATTTTGACTTTGACTTTGAATTTTGATATCAGATTCCCATAGGAAAACTAATTTCGACCCTTACCACGATCTGCTTTCTAAATATTGCCCTGCCCGAAAAACTGACTTTGGCCTTCAGGAAAAGCAGGACGTGAGTAAAGGTTGAGAAAAAAATAGCGAAGCTGAAAAAAAATGCCTATTTTAGAATAAAACAAAAAAACGGTAAGAAGCAAAAGGGGCGGAGTGTGTGTGGGGGTAAGTACTACCCACTAGATTTGAGGATTTTCAAATAAATAAAATAAATTAAAGGTTGAAGCGATGAGTGCACGCGGCACTCTCTTCAGATTTGAAATGTGGGCGAACGATCGATACGGACAGTTTTGTTAGATCGCTGATGCCTTGGGGAAAAAATATATATTTAGTGTGAGTGAACTGAAGAAGGCATGGCTAATCGTTTTGCGGTTCTCGTTGTCATAAAAGGTAACGAGGAAAGCAAAAAAATATGAAAATAGTGTTTGTGTAGGGAATGAAGTAGTTTGATGTTGTAGATAGAAAGTGTGGCCATACCTAATGAGTTAGTTTAAAAATAGGGAAAATGTTGAATAGTAGGTATGAATAGGAATTGTTAAGTTTGAGAGTGATGACATAAATAATTAAATAAGGAGTTAATAATAAATATTCAAAAAATAAATACTAATAAATACCCACGGAAATGATAGTTATTCTCATATACGTGACAATACAATCGTATGCCATTAGTTTAATCTCATCGATTGCAAAACTTTTCGAGACAGGTTTGATTTTAGGAAGGATTTATAACTTTTTAGAAACTTAACAGCTTCTCAGTGATAAACAGTACGCATACAGAAAAAACCGATCATGTGTAGCGGTCATACGTGAATTAATCTTTAAAATCATGCAGTCCAAAGAGTCAGTAAATCACGTCGCAATTCTTCTATGCGACATGACACGGGCTTTCGATTTATGTGATCACAACGTTCTTGTTGATAAATTAAACCACATAGGTATAAGTGGTCCTGCGTTAAAACTGATGTCAAATTTTTAACAAATCGACAGCAAGTTGTATGTATCACTTCACAACGGACAAACACGATCCAGCAAAGGGAGCATAAATCTTGGCGTTCCTCAGGGATCTTCTCTGGCAAACCTATGCTTCCTTATACAAGTAACCGATCTCCCTCAAGCAGTAAGCGGAGATCTATATTTGTTCGCAGATGACTCTTGTGACATTGTAACGTCCTCATCAGCTGAAGGTCTTGAAAAACAACTGACCAACGAAGTGAAACAACTTCAAAAGTTGTTCTTCTCAAATGGACTTGTTTTAAACGTGTCTTAAACACAAGTCATGCACTTTCACTTGGGCGGTAAACCACCGAGAACCTTGTTAGTACAGACAGAAGACGAACAACTGTACCACACATAACATGCAAATTTCTTAGGTTTAACTTTAGACGCTGCACTAAAATGAGAAACCCACATAGATAAACTATGCCGAAAACTATCCGCTGCCTGTTTCGCCTTGAGAAGGCTGGCATAAGTACTGCCTCCTAAGCAACTGAGAACCTGCTACTTCTCCTTATTTCATTCCAAGTTATGCTATGGTCTTGAATTTTAGGGTACAGCAGCACAGTCACAACGCGCTTTCATTCTACAAAAACGCGCTTTACGAATAATAACACACAATCCACCTGACACACCAGCCAGAAACATTTTCAAAGAACAAAGTATAATGACATTGACCTCTCAATACATTTTTGACATAGCAAAATTTGTTCGACATAATCCTAATTTATTTCCTGACAATTCTACTGACAGATGATATAAAACAAGACAGAGCAAAAATTTAAAAACCGTACAAGTCAGACTCACAAAAACAAGCAAAACCATGTACGCAATGGGCCCAAACGTTTATAACAAAATCCCTCAGGACATAAAAAATATCACATCTGACACAATCTTCTTTTCTGGATAAAAAAAATGGCTTATTAAAATCGCATTTAATAACATAAATGAATTTATTTAAATACCAATTAAAATGTAATAATGAAAACTTATAATAATGAAATATTTGTAGCATTTGACATATAATTTTATTATGAATAAATGAGTATGAGTATGAGTATGAGTATGAACAAAATTGTGGTTTAGAAATCTATTCCGTTTACATATTTCCGTAAATTTTGTATACAAATAATATATTACATGGATTAATTTGGAAATTAAATTTTACATAGATAGGTTATCACCTTATAATTTTTATTATTTTATTTTGCAACGTGTGTTCTACGTTTACTCCTAGTCTCCTAGCCTAGCCTCCGCTAGATTGCTTCTACTGCAGAATCGTTAGAAGCCTCCTTAAGGCTTCCTCTCCTAGGAGAGGGATCTCTGCGAATGAAGCGGGGCGTGTAACGGCTGACGAGACGGCATAATCATAACACGGTATATTTACCCACGATGCTAAATTCGAAATATTTGCATAATGCGATTACCTACTCATTATTCTACTTTTCGAATGTCTCTTTTTGCGCAGCAACTTGTTTGAAACACAATTTAAATTCCACTTGTTTTTCGATATTTAACCATGAAACTAACGACCGTTCCAAAAGTCTTTGACTATTAAGATTATCAAAATTCTTATATAAAAAGGCGTTTCGAATTCAGCTACCTTACATGATCACCTCCTCCTGTCACTGCGAAGACTGTATAAGGTAAGTTTAGTATAACGCTAATAATGTAATGATGTTACAATAGATTCTGTCTATCTTCATATAAATATACCTCAAAGTCGGGCTTTTAGTTGATTTAGCAAACATTTACAATGTTCCTAACTAGAATTTCTTTATATTTTGATTCTTAATATTATAAACAAATTAAAGATGCGTATAAGTACGGCACCATCATAAGCCAGCTTATTCAGGGAACAAATAGAAACAATTTATTAAGTAAGCTGACTTAAAAACCTCATTTGTGCCTACGATTTATTCTTTTCTTAGCGGTGAACGCGCAGACTTGTGTCTTTGAAGGGTTAAATCGGACCAAGTTTTCCCGTGTCCAGTCAGAGACCTTGGAGAGACCGATCTCGATTTGAGACACAAGTTCTTCACGTTTTTTCCTCCACAACAGAACGAGGGATGCTTGCACGGCCCGTGTAATAAGCGTCTCCAGTACTGTCATCTGCATAGCAATGTATGTTGTTGATCTCCAACATATCATTGATGTGCAGTAGAAACAGCGTAGGAGACAGCACCGAGCCTTGCGGGACACCAGCATTAATGTCCATGCTATCAGAGCAACTACCGTCAACTACGGCTCGTATGCGTCTGGGTCTCCCATTTGCATAAACCCTCGGGCACTCCGTAAGATGACAACTTCGATAGAAGACCCCGGTGCCAGACCCGATCGAACGCCTTCGCTATTTATTTTATTTTATTTATTTATTTATTTATTTCCAATTTATAACATGACAGCATACAATTATACCAAAGCGTTACAAATGTTAAATTAAAATTAGTAAATCATCGCTTAAAAATAAATACAACATTATTATTTTCATAATTAAACAATTCATCAAATTAATTTAAAAAATCCAATAATAATACATGTATTTATTTCAATCATAATCTTAGTTTATATTTACGCTAGTTTCTCTAGCATCCATCTCGTATATTCTCTTGCACTCATTCATCAGGCTTGCTATTCCACTCGCAAATAGATCACACTGTGGTGCTGTGGCGAGAACCGAGCTGAGAAGGGCGCGCGCGCGCTCCGCCGGGCTCTGCCTGCGTTGCACCGTACGCCCCAATGCAGGACCTACCACGCAGTGGGTTCTTTCGCGTAGTCTACCTGTTGTATGAGCATTGGGCACAACAAGTCTTAGAAACGCTTCGACGAGTGCCGGACAGTCTATTTTGTTTCTCATGATACCAAGAGCAAATTTCGTCAGTGTTAGAGACCTCCTAAGCTCTAAGGAGTCGTAACCTAATTGACCCTGTATAAAAAGAGTAGGATACAGGTAGGGGTAATAATTATAGACCTTTTTGTACAGGTGTCGTAGAAACCTCTTTTGTATTTTTTCCAGCATTAGAATATATTTGTCCTCATGCGGGCTCCATACTACTGCACTCGTCTCTAGTACGCTACGCACAAGGGCTCCATAGAGTGCTCGAGTTGCAGCTGTTGAGAGCGAGGCGGCATTCCACATAACGAAACCCAGCCGATGGTGTGCGGAGTTCGCGACGTGCTGCGCGTGGTCTCGTAGCGTCAGCGCCGGATCGAACCACACGCCTAGGTCACGGACACGCTGCACGCGCAACACAGGCGCGTCGCCCACCACATACTGGTGCTGTCGCGGGCTGTGCCCACGCGTGAACGTCATCTTCTCGCATTTACTAGGATTGAAGTGAAGTCGATTAGCCACACTCCACTCGTACACTGCATCCATATCACGTTGAAGTAGTTCGTGGTCTATTTGTGTTCTACATGCTTTCAGAAGTTTGACGTCATCAGCGAAGATTAGCACGGTTGACTCATGAACAACTTTTGGTAGGTCATTAATCAGGAGCACGAACAGAAAAGGTCCTAGGTTCGAACCTTGACTTATACCAGACGGCGTAAGGTAATGGTCGGATACGTGCGTCCCATATTTTACAAATTGCTTTCGGTTAGATAGGTAGTTGGCAAATAATTTTAAGAGTCTGGGAGTAAAGCCTATCGCCCCCAACTTAAGAAGAAGCGTGTCATTATCTACTCTGTCAAACGCTTTTTGGAAATCGAGATAGATAACGTCTACCTGACTTCCCCTATCCATCTCTAGAGAAACCTTATCTACTATGTCTAGGCTACATGCCAATGCCTCCCCCTGACTCTCAATGGCTAGTGCCCATCGGTGTGTGAGATACACTAGAAGGTCAACAGTGGAGCGACCGTGGCGAAAGCCATATTGACGGTCGCTGTTCAGGTCATGTTTTTCTAGGTATCTCAAAAGCTGTGTGTTCATCACACGCTCCATCACCTTGGAGAGGAGAGAGGTAATAGCGATAGGCCTGTAATTCGATGGATCTGATCTATCACCCTTTTTGGGCACCGGGTGTACATTGGTAAGAAAGCGCGAAGAGGCGCGTGAGTACAGGACATAACTCAGGAGCACACTGCTTAAGCACCACTGCTGGTATACCGTCTGGCCTAACTGGTCTGGTCTAGGTAAAACAACACCCGCCGGACCTCTCGCTGTGTTATAGAGATTTCCGGCATGGTCTTACCGCACCACGGTAAAGTAGGTGGTACAGCGCCTTCGTCGTTCATATTCGAGTTGGAGGCAAAGAGACTGCCCAATAGATCGGCTTTCTCTTTTGCACTATGGGCCAAGTCACCATCAGTCTTTCGCAGTGTTCGTAACGACGACTGGCAGAAGTTCCCCTCGGAAGCTTTAGCAAGCGACCAGAAAGCACGACTCCAAGAAGGATAGCTCGCAAGTCGCCCACCTATTTTGCCGATGAATTGGAATTTTGCTCTGGCAGTTGCTTTCTTACTGAACCTCGAGGCAGCATTTAATTTGCGTTTTAACTCAGAAATATTCGGATCCTTATTATTACGAGCCGTGGTCCAAGCCTCATACGCAGTTTGCTTAAGAATTTTAGCTTCTCTGCAAGACCTATTAAACCACGGTCGTTTTTTGACGCCGGCAGCTACTCGCAGGTTAGGAATGAAACATTCCATACCAGCGAGGATTGTCTCAGTGACTGCGGCTGCGCAGACGTCAGGATCATCTGAGCTAAAGCAGAGCTGCCTCCACGGGTACGATGCATAAAATTCTCGCAATCTACGGAGTATCCGTCCGGACGTGTAGTCAGCAGAAGGTCCAGTAAGGAGTTCGTATGGTCCTCTATATCTATTATTCTCGGTGGAGAAAGTGCCAGCTGAGAGAATCCATAGGTCAGAGCAAATTCATGAGCAGATATCCCTGCATAGTTATTGGTTCGAAAACTGAGCCACTTACGATGGTGGGCGTTAAAGTCTCCCAAAAAAACTAGTTCTGCTGTGGGATATTGCTCTAGAACTTTGTCAGTCGTCAAACTCAGGTGCGTGAAGAGTCGAGTTACGTCCGTTTCACCGCTATGAGACCTGTATAGGGACGAATAGATACGAGTGTGGCCGCCGTGATCTACGCGCACCCACAATATCGACAGGTCCCTGTCTTCAAGGCTATGAAGTCGGCGACAGCAGATATTCTCCCGGACGAACAAAAAAAAATTGTGCTCGAGTTTGTAGCCGGGATAATGAAGGTTTGATGTGTCGGCCGGGCAGGATATCTGCGTCTCCGTTAGAAAGAGGATGGTCGGCTGCGCAGTCTCGAGGTGATGGTGGACTGCATTAAGATTTGCGTGAATACCCCTGATATTGCAAAAATCCACATTGTATGTAAAAACTCTTTTCCTTTTTCTATTTCTGGCCATTGTATATAAAGTTACTTAGACTAGGGATGAGGATTTACTGCACAGACAGCTTAGAAGACAAAAAGGTGCGGTACTAAGACTGCCGAAGCTCAACACAGATGATACGGTTGCTGGCACGGCGGGCGGAAGGGCCCCTGATCCCCTTCTGTGGTAGTAGCCGGGTCCACTCCGGTCTCCTACTCCGGCACGAATACCACTTCAGAGACTTTACACAGGCTGGCGGATCAGCCTTCCAGGGCGGAGATTACGTGATCCCTGGGTTAGTTAGCAGTTCAAAACGCTGACACCGCCGCGCGCCGCGTCCATGCACACAGGTACAATTACAACACCACAAGCATTACATCCGAAAACACCGCACATCAACTGTGAACAACCCACAGCCGCATCATTAAAACAACGATCGGCCGCCGTACGGGCACGGGAGAAGCTCACAACTACTCGCAAAAGTGCCTCTCAATTGATGCAGAACAAGCTAGCATCGCCGTTGCCAGGGACGAAATCCAGCGAGTCATCGACTGCGCCCACATGTTCGCCAAGCCAAGCACGCGACACAACATAAAGCTAGAACAATCTTATCACCACCGAAATGACATCTACCTACAACGATGCCGCCGGATGGACTGAGGTTAAACGACTGCAAAGACGCTCACGCCGCTCCGTCACCATCAGAGCAACAGGTGATACAGCTAACGATCTTATGACGCTCGAACGATTTCGACACATACACATTTGGAATTTCCACCCAAGCATGATAGTAGAACACATTTCATCATACATGAACAACAAACACCCCGGCACATATAAAATACAAAAACCATTACCTAACCACGAAGATCATAACTGCTTCATAGTCATCGTCCCAGACGAACATTTTCAATATTTTCTATCGCCTAATAACTGGCCTAAAAACACAGCGCTTGAGGAGTGGTTCATGAACAAGCGATCAAAAGTTGCAGGAAACAAGTCTTTTCGTTCGCAAATCACAAAATAAACACCGCGTCAATAAACCGAAAATAGTAGAAGCATTTTATCAAAACGTTCGAGACCTGAAAGGTAAACTCCAGGAAAAAAAAGGATTACTCGGATGTTTCCCAACACCAATTATTGTTCTGACCGAGACGCGACTAGACTACAGTGTTTACGACGCAGAGTTGTTCTCATCTGACTACTGCGGTATACGCTGCGACCGACAGGGGCGCACCGGAGGCGGAGTGCTGTTGGCCGTTCGTCATCCCTACTCACTGCGTAGACTGGACGTGCACCGCTCACCACACGACGAGATAGCCTGTGGTATTATCACTGCGGAACGTAAGCAGTTTATATGTTGCGCGATCTACTTACCACCTAACATTCCTGATAGTAAATATTATTCTATATTTACTATCAGGAATGTTAGGTGGCAATCGGTGACTTTAACCTATATTCAACATCCCAGACAGTACGCGAAGATGTTGATCTGTTCTTAACATCGCACAATTTAGTGCAGCACAACAAAGTAACCAACCTCCGCGGTAGAGTACTCGATTTAGTGATCACAAGTCACAACATCAAAACAGAGGTCGAGAGTGTGAGGACGGATTAGTAAGCTCCGAAATTCACCATTATCCTCTTGACGTTACTTTTTATTTTGACTCTTTATCTACAACATTGCACAAAAACGACATACGATTCCAAATTTATCCTAATGAGCCAAAGAAACTTTAGAAAAGCCAATTTTCCTTTATTGTATGCTCAATTGCGCGACGTCAACTGGGCAACCCTATTTGAAATAGAAAACATTGACAACGCAGTTGAGCATCTCTATAACATTATTTAAAAGCAATTTAATGATTAATTACCATAAAAATCAAATTGAAAGCAATCACCACGGTCATACCCTACTTGGTATAATAGTAAAATTATTAAAATAATTAAGCTAAAAAACAAATATCACAAACTATATAAAAGTGAAAAATAGCAGCTTTACTATGGTCTATTCTCGTATTACAGAAAGTTGACTAAGAAAAAAATACACGAAAACTTTCTAATATATTGCAAAAACATTGAAAACAGAATTCGAAACGATCCGAAATCATTTTGGTCTGTAATAAAAGGAAACTTGTGAACCAGCCGACTTTGACTTGCCTGACTCCCAAGCTGTTGCAGATGAGTTCGCGAATTTCTTTAAAAATGTATTCCTACCCCGTTTTCCGGACCTTGACGTGGAAAGTGTAACTCCAGCTCTCACGTTATAATCGAGCACATATACCCCATTGACGTCGTAAGGCAGTAAAACGTCTGCCGCCGAAAATTACCCAAGGACCAGACGGGATATCACAGTTCATAATCAAATACTCATCCGAAATGAAGACCTTTATGAGATCTATCATTTCTGTGAGAAAACTACTAGCTTACGATCAATAGTAACTGAGTTATAGCCTTTTCTAATTTGACAGCTGTCATCCAAAATTAAGATCTTGATGAGATCTATCATGTCTGTCGAAGAAACTTCTAGACGCATAATAACCGATAAAACTTAAAAATATTTTTATGTTTAAAAGACTTAGTTGTAAACGATATGTCGTTTTGCGAATGCGTCATTGTGCGTATTGGTCATTTTGCGTATAGGTCGTTTTGCGTATATATCATTTTGCGTATTCATCGAAATGCTGATGTGTCATTATGCGTTTGCATCATTGTGCGAATTTTTTTTTTCAATATTAGTCATTATGCGTATGAAAGAATCTTTCTCCATTCTCGCAAATATTCATTATTAAATTAAAATATATTTTTTTAGTCCTATTTACTATTTACATATATGACAATGACATCCATTAATTTTTTAATAAAACCATAAGCTGTATATATTCAAAGTACGGCCAGTATCATTATAACATTAGTGGAACCAACAATATTCACAAATCCTTATAGTTCCACCGGTGGAACCACGAGTACTTTCAAATCCTTATGGACCCACTAGTGGATCTGCTCAGTGGAACCAACAGACCGTAAGGCAGGACATATGGCTTATTTTTCTCGAGTTGTCAGACCGCTCGTTAAGTAGGTAGTAATGCCTGAATAGAAGAAAGGAATCTGGCAATCAGATTCTGTAATCTTACTATAACCCGGGAACGGGTGTATAAGCAAGGCAGTGGGGCAGGGCAACTTCTGAAAGTAGCATCGGCAAATATCTCTTTTACGTTAGATAAAAAGGTTCTGACGTGTTGAGAACAGTTAATTAATATTTTTGAATTTTCAGAACTGTAACTAGCCAAAATAAATTGGACATGTTCCACAGGAATTGGGACTTCAGAAAATGTATTATATTTTGTTTTTAAAACTTCCAGCAATTTATAATAAAGACCGTGTTTAGCATTGTCAAACCTCGGCAAAGGCGCTACAAGATCGTAGCCATTATTATTCAATTCTTGCTCCATATCTTTGTACATTTGGCCTAGTGGTTGGTCGGTGATTTTTAATTTATTCTTTACGTCATGTCC
Source organism: Apoda limacodes (assembly GCA_946406115.1). NCBI lineage: Eukaryota > Metazoa > Arthropoda > Insecta > Lepidoptera > Limacodidae > Apoda > Apoda limacodes. The sequence goes on along the minus strand of OX291555.1, from coordinate 27,690,234 downwards.
TTTTTTATTTTGCATAAATGAGACCGCTGATGCAGTATGCTTAAATCCAAAATTATGAGCAGTATCAATATCCCATATCTTCAATATGTACCTATCACTACACATTAAAAAGAAAGTATGGGGTTTTTCAAGAATATAGTGATTAGATTTTTAAGAGTCAACAACAAGCGAGTAATGTTCTAGTGTTACAAGGCTCTGGTGACTGCTTAATATAAGGTGGACCGTATGCTTGTTTGCAGCAAATTTTACTAATAAAAAAGATATTTTTACCGTTGAAGAATTATATTTTAGTTTAAAAATACGAAACAATTTTAGAACATAATTCATACTAATATTATAAATGCGAAAGTAACTCTGTCTGTTGGTGTATGTCTGTCTATATGTTACCTCTTTACGCTTTTACCATTGTACGGATTAAGATGAAATATGTCATGGATATAGTCAAAGTCTCGGGAAAGGACGTGGACTACTTGAAAACGTCAAGTGTGAATCGGTTTTTTTTCTACCTTTAATTCTTCTTAACGTGTGTTTGTCACCTAACTCCTACACTGAGAAAAATGTACCCTTCGTTTTATGAGGGATTCTTAACAAATCATCAGGAATACCTCACAAAAAACGACTCAGCGTCCAAACATATATATTAACAGGAAACTGATATACTGTCATATAAAGTAAATGATGAAACTTAAGTACTGTACGGATACCGCTAAAGCATATTGCATGTAAATGTATCATGCATGAACTGAAGAATTATCAGGAAATAATGTTTTATAGAAGAGGCATACCTAAAAAATAACAAGAAGTCGTGTTGTTAATTCGAACATGTACTGTTCTTATATCAGGAATTACCACTACCATTTACATTACCATTGCCATTTTCATTATGATCACCATCGTCATTGTCATTTTACCATTGCCATTGTCATTACGATTACCATCCTCATTACCATTACCATTATCATTGCCATTACCATATACCATATACCATACCATCTACCATACATATGAGATGTTTGCATACTATAATACGTGTGATTGTACTAGTTTGTATGGAGCATCATTTGTATTATAGATTAAAAACCTTCAGTTTTTTTTGATGATTCATGTGGGAATCGATCGCAGGACCTCTGGTGTTATACATACCATATTTAACCGCTGAGCCAGCCAATTGAATAGTAAGTTGTCGAAAATTAAGGTATATATTAAAAATAATATGAACACTTCATCACAACTGTTCCTGATAATTCTTACTGATAGGATATATAAAATGCAGGGGTATCTAACGTTCAATTTTTAAGAACGTACAACATTACGACCTGACGTCATCATAAAAGTTTACCGATAATTTAACGTGACGAGGTATAATTGTTTAAACTTTAAAGGCATCAAAACTCTTTATGACAAACTAGATAATATACAAGAATATGATAAACTATTACTATTAAAGAAAAATCCGCTGTAAGACCTATAATTTATTACGATACCGACGCAATTGAACATCTTAACGACATTTTCGCATGAATCGAAATTGCCATTTTTCTCAGTGTAAACTAAAAGGCTGAGACGATTCGGGTGAAATTTTGTCTAATTATTTCAATAAGTTCCTGGATAGTTTGAAAACACTATTGGACCTGGTAGGTGGCGCTGCAGTCGGTGTGTCACTAATCTTCTCCTAAACGGCAAAGATGAATGTACGACATTAATTTCAACATTCGCTGCATTGAATGCGACTCCATTATTATCATATCCCACAACTTCAATCATTGTGAAATTTGTGGCTTGGCAACAACACATTATATAGAACGGACAGGACCACACTGTCCATGTTCTCTGACTGCGGATGGTAAAACTTGGCCCGATTCAACCCTACAAAGACATAAGTTTGCGCATTCACAGCTGAATTTTAATAGGTTATTTTAAGACAGTAAACTTCCTATAGATTTTTATACTTAATCTAAAGTCAAAGTCAATTTTTTTTATTCAAATTAGAATTTTACAAACACCTTTGAATCGTCAAAGTTATGAAATACTATTTTTTGAAACCGGTTCACAATGTCGTTGATTTCTACCGAGAAGAATCCGGCAAGAAACTCGGTAGTTACTCTTTTAAAAATAAATCATAAAAATTACAACTACAATCAATGTTTTAAATAAAAATTATAAGCCGTACAATTTTATAATATTTCCTTTCCAATTTGGTTTGGTCCAACTCAACTCGCATAACAGTAATATTTACAAATAAAGATCCTTTTTTAAGCACTCAATCAGATCTTTAAAAAAACAAAAACTTCATGTGGGTAAAAAAACAAAAAATTACGGAAAACGAACGGGTCGGTGGGTGGTACCAACTTACATTAACGTTAAGCGTAGGTACGCGACGATGGGTAGTACCAACTTTTATTATTGTTAAGTGTACGCCACAATGGGTGGTACCGATGTATATAAACGTTAAACTTACGCGACGGTGGGTGGTAAGAACTTATACTAACGTTAAGCGTACGCGACGAAACAAATCTCTCGCACAATCTGTTACAACTTAGTAGAAAAAACCTACGCTACATAGTTGGCATAATAACAGGTCACTGCCCGCTAAACAAACACTTTTTCAATATCGGCGTTACCAACAGTTCTCTATGCAGGGGCTGCATGGAAGCCGAGGAGACTCCTTCTCACGTGGTTCTAAATTGCAAAAGCGTGAGCGACCAACGGACAAGGCTCCTTAAGAATCCACAAACCATGAGAGAGACGCTGAATAACATCAGAAGCCTCCTTGATTTCTGGACGGAGCTGAGATGGTATGAGTAACCAATGAAATGAACCGGTTACCAACGTACAATGGCCCTATCATGAGGCGAAGTGCGGAAAACATAAGTCCAACTAACTTAGCATACGCGACGGTGGGTATTGTTAACTTATATTAATGTAAAACGTAAGAACGCGACGGTGGGTGGTAACAACTTATATTACCGTTAAACGCCGTAAATTTTTTCATGTAACCTGTCTATCTCCGAAGTTTCCTTAATTAACGTAACATTTTGATTTTCTTTAAAATAACAAAAATTTAAGAGCTCGGAATATTAGGAGAAATACAATATAAATATTATGCAAAGAAATAATCTTTCTTCGTTTATATCTCCCTGAAGGTTAGAGTCTTAGAAGAAAATATATTATACATGCCATATTTATGGCTAGATCTTTTTGAGATTATTTCTATATATGTATATTTATATTGTATTTCTTACTTCTATGAAGATTTTATGTGTTTATAGGGTTGATGTACTAGGACTTTATAAGTCACTAGGAGTTACTTATGAAACTTGGTATTTGACGTTTTGGGTAAAAATCAAGAATGATTTATTTCACTGCTTCGCAAATCTTCCTGCAGCTGCGCAGTAAGTAATATAGGGGATGAAACTTTGTATCGGAATCTGGTTATTTTTGCAAATAAAACCATGACAATTTGTATGTACACTTTTTTTTGCAAATAAAGAATGATGTGTTTCATTATTTTTCGGAATTTAACCCTTAAATGGGTAAAAAGGGGTGGCCTAGTTTTTAAGGCAAATAATAGTTAAATTAACTTTAAACTTTGTTATAATCACGACTACTTGAACACAATTAAAGATGTACATGTACATGTTTCAACTAATGTAGCAAAGTTTGTATGAGATGAAACATTTCTCTTCTCAATTTACTTCATAATTGGTATAAACCCATTTTTAAACAGCTAATGAACAAGAATTTTTTGATGTGTTAAAAATTTAACCTCCAAGAGGAATATATTATTTTTACAGTCAAATTTAAACGAAGAGGGAAATTAGGTCAGAAAGCTAATATCTGTAATACTAAAGACTTTTTTTAGGGTTTCAAAAAACCTAACCCCAAGGGGGGAAGGGAATGGCAAATTTTTTACGCGGAAAAAAATATTTTTAAGGCCAAATTCATTTGCAACTTGCAACTGTTCTTCAACACAATAAAAAAAGCGTGTGTTTCACGGTTATTGTGCCGCGTTGTCGGTAGAGAAATCTAGAGTGCGACCCTTAAGTGTAGTTCTGGGCAATGTCTCGGAAAATTAGTGATCCTCCTAGGATTCACCTTATCTTGGGCCTCTGGGTTATCTTCTAAAGCGCTTAAATAGTGTACCAGTTTGGTACCTGTCTGTTGCAGCGATGAAGTGTATGATGTAACAGTTTGCTTCTTCTAACGTGAGTACAGTTGTTATAAAATTTGTAGGTACGTATTGTAGGTTTTATTGGATTGTCTACTTATCCATGGTGTTATCCCTTATCTGTAAAAAGTTAGACCATTTCAGAGATACAGATGGATGGTCTTTTTTACTTTTACCACAATTCGCCCAATTAAGTTTAGATCCGTAACATGACTACGTCTAATATTTTTCACCCTTGACATCCTTTCAAATTATTAAATCTTATAGTCCAACAAAGAGAATTCACTTGGTGACCGCGGACGTAATATGACAAAAACATAACTTTTACCCGTGACTTTTATAAATAAAACTAAAAACTTACACCTAATTACCCAACATGCTACAAATCCCTTAAGGGAGAAAGGCAGTTGGAAAATTTGTACAGGATATAATATTTCTGTTACCAAATTATTAAAATTGGGTATATTTATGCTTCTCAACACAATTAATTAACGATACAATTTAGGGTTTCTAAAAACTTTAACCCCAGCAGAAGAAAAGGGGTTGGCAATTTTTTACGTGGGAAATGATATTTTAATTTTAAATTTACTAGCAACTGTTTTTCAACACAATTAAAAAGACATTTTTTACGGAATTTTTAAAAATGGATTGCCTTAGGGGAGAAAGTGTGTGCCAAAATATAGGAAATAATATTGAAGTGAAAACTTCTTTAGCGGCGTTGTGCACTTTTTTTTGTGATGGGTAAAAAATGTTAAACTCGCGTCGGGTCACGTGTTCTGATCGAAAATTCGTAAGACGGAACTCGCGTTAGGTTTATTTAAAATGTCAAATATACTACGTCAAATAAGTAAACAAACAAACACTATTATTTGTGATGGGTAAAAAATGATAAACGCGCGTCAAGCTGATCGAAAATTCGTCAGACGCAAACCATAATGCCACGCCATAAAAAATCGCAAGACGGAAACCATAATGCCACGCCTATTATAATTTTGAAGTTGAAACGTCGTTAGCGGCGTTATGCACTTTTTATGATGGGTAAAAAATGTTAAACTCTATAGGACGAATAATAAGTAAGAGGTAATTGGGTTGATGAAAAGATGAAAGTGCGGATTACACATGTTAAAATTTTATATCCAAGTTGTATGTTTTTACTTTTGCTGGCACTCCCGGAGTGCAACCCGTCTTTTTTTATGTTCATTTACGTGAAATTCAACCCCAAAGGGGAGAAATGTGATTGCAAAATTTGGTAAGGACTATAGTAAATTTTCTGTAGACAATTTACTTGAAAACTTACGTTACTATATGCTTCTAAAGAAACTTTATAAGCGTATTTCAAGTTTTCTAAAACTTCAACCCGTAAGTGGAAAAAGCGAAAAAGATTTTGTGCTAAAAATAATATTTTTATGGTCAAATTTACTTAAAACTTTGTGTTCATGTTGTTCATAACAATTAAAGCGAAATGTGTTTTGGGGTTTTGAAAAGGTAAGATAGGGTGACAAAGTTTGTGTGAAAAAAATACTGACTCATTATCAAAGAGTCCAAATTGCTACGGCTAGAAATTTGAAATTTGGAGAAGGAGCTATGATTATATTGGAGACATCGCTAACAATTTTTTTTTATTGCTAAGGGTGTAAGCAAACTTTTTTACCGTGGCGGCAAAGATAAGGCTTTTAAAGCGACTTGCTATTGAAGATTTCATGGAGATTGATTTAAATAAAAGGGATTTATAAAATTTCACACCTCTGAGCTTGAAAGGGCGTGGTAAATTTTATACTGATTGTCTTATGCTCTTTTATGATTATGATTTTTATGATTGTATTATTTCTCAATATATATTTCAATGTACTTAGCGCATATTACTCAGAAATTATCAATTTCGAAAACGGGTTAATTTATTTGTTAGTTTTGTGGGCTGGAAAACTAAGAAGGTGAAAAGTGTTAATCTTTGCAGTATGTTCATTTCAGAATTATGCAAATATTATAGACTATGCAAGCGAAGCCGCGGGCGAAAAGCTAGTAAATTATATTTGACCTTGACTTTTAAAGGCTTATAATGGGTACATTTGTTTTTCTCAGTTAACCGGCAGTATCTGTGGAATTCCTATGGCACTATAGTGCTAAGTAACTTGTATTGAGCACGCACATTCACACACTATACATATATATATATATATAAACATATCTTTATATAGTTTTTTTTTTTTTTTTTTTTATTGATGAACTCATCGGGTTCTGAGCCCGAAAACTTCTCTACTGCAGAGTCAAGTCAAGATCTTTAATTTCTTTCTACCGATGAACACTTAAGTGATATTATTCTCCTGTGAGCGTATTTTGAATATATGTCATATTAATGCTCAAAGCATTCCGGCCCGCTATTCAGATCTACTTACTACTTTCAATAACTATCGAATCCATGCGTGTCTTGTCTCTGAAACCTTTTAAAAGCCCACCCTGATGTCTACCTCGTATGCACTTCCGGGCTACGTGTTAATCCGGAATGACCGCACAGGCAAAGGCGAAGGTGGTGTGGCAATATATCTAAGATCAGATCTAAAGTTTAAAGTAATTCAACAATCCCGATCTAATTATTTTGCTTCAATGGAATTTATTTTCATAGAGATCGTGTGAAACGTAAGCATAAAAAAATTCCTACTCAAGAGAATTGCCAAGAATTTAAAGCAGCTAGAAATCATTGCAACAAGATGGTAAGGAACGCAAAACGCTGTTTTATACATTCTAATATTGAAAACTGTTCTTCTCCCGATTTGTGGAAATTTCTACGATCTTTAGGTCTTGGGAAGTGTAGGAATGACTGAAACAATTACATAGACAGAAATATGCTTAACCAACACTTCTAATCACCTACACATGTTGTCGACCCAAAAACCAGGGATTCTACTATCAACCAAATTTCTTCAATTCCGCTTCCAAATAATACCTCCTTTACATTTGAACCTGTCTCTGATTGTAATATTAAAAGATAATCCTTTCTCAAAAAACTAAAGCAGGGGCCGTCATGGCTTAGGTCGACACCTGATATTGCCAATCCTTGATATAATGTTGCCTCATATTACCCATATTATTAACTCTTCTTTGTACACTGGTTGCTTGCCAACTTCATGGAAAATGGCACACATAATACCCATCCCTAAAAAAACTGACCCTACTGACTACGCACATTATAGACCTATATCAATTTTGCCCTTTTTAGAAAGAGTAGTAAATCACCAGTTCTCAATTTTCATAAATCGCAAAAATCTTTTAAATAGATTCCAGTCTGGATTTCGTTCAGCTCATAGTAAACCCTCGGCCCTAATTAATATCACTGATGACATTCGACGAGCCATGGACGACCGAAAACTGACACTACTTGTTCTTCCAGATTTCAGTAATGCATTCAATTACGTCAACCATGATATTCTCATGTCTATCATTTGCTCCCTAAATATATCACAATCAGCGGCACAATGGTTCCAATCGTATCTTCAGGGGCGTCAACAACGTGTACGAATAGACGAGTTTTACTCTGATTGGTGCAATGTTGATTCTGCCATACCTCAAGGCGGCGTGCTTTCTCCTTTATTATTCTCAGTGTTTATAAACACTTGTGTCTCAGTAATCAATTTCAGCTATTACCATCCTTATGCTGATGATCTTCAGCTCTACAGATCTTTTAGGGTAGACGAAGTTATAGAGTGTATAAATATGATAAATAAAAATCTTGAATCTGTAATACACTGGACTGAAAAATATAGCCTTTCTTTTAACCCTGCTAAAACACAAGTCATAATTGTAGGTAATAAAGCCTTCCTAAAAAAAGTGCAACTAAATTTTTGCCAGCAGGTAAAAAATCTAGGCCTTATAATGGCAAATGATCTTTCTTGGTCACATCATGTCACCGAGGTAAGTAAAAAAATCTTTTCGACGATGCATTCCCTTAAAAGAATGAAACACTTTTTACCTCAATTAGCTCAGGTTACGTTAGTTAACTCCCTGTTGCTTCCCATAATTGACTATGCAGATTTTTGCTATCCAGACATAACTGAAGAACTACTTAACAAACTCGACCGCCTTCTCAACTTATGCATCTGTTATATTTTCGACTTGCGTAAGTATGATCATGTCTCCCAAAATCGTACACAGTTAATTTGGCTCAATATCCATTTTCGCCGAAATGATGAGTTTTCTGACATGTATTTATGGCATTCTTAATAATCCTTTATCCCTTATTTAATATATTGAGGTTTGAGTTCTTGGGTTCCCAAGAGCGACAGGTACGGTTTTTCCGTTCCAATCTCCTACGCACGCCTGCGCATAGTACGACATTTTATTCGGATTCGTTCACGGTCACAACAGTTCGTTTGTGGAATAATTTACCAGTAAATATTCGTAATGCAAAGTCACTAGAGAGCTTTAAAGCTTTACTGCATCGGTACTATATCAACATCCAAAACCTATGTTAGGTCAGGTATTAGTGCTTTCTAGTAAACTATGCCTAAATATATATGCATTATATATACATATATGTATGTTTATTCATAAAATTATATATAATTTATCCACCTTCTTATTTACATATTACACTTTATGATATTATTCTTATATACTATCTTTTATCATTATTGAAGCTACTATTATCTATTACAACAAACACTACACAACTCCTTATTTATATCTACATTACCAATGGTTAACTAGTAGAAAATGCCTGAAGACATTAAGTTCGCCTATGTACAAAATTAGTGCAATAAAGAATTTTATTATTATTATTTTGTCTTGACTTAAATAGAATATTTCTGTTGCAGGAGAAATGGGTCTGAAGTTTATTTGCTTTCTTGCCTTACCAGTTCTTGCGCACGCTGCAGGGTTCACCTACACTATTGAAGTAGCACCTGAAAAGTCTAAATCCAAAATAACAGTACGAGGCTTTGCACAGAAAGTCCTTGACGATGATGATCGAAAACTGTTTAAACTAAGAAATAATGAAATAAAAGATGCAGTAAAAGAAGGAGTTGGTCGTAGACCTTATAATGTGTATATTAATAATCCTACGCCATTTGGAGACTTCGAAGAACATAACTGGGATGTAGTCAAAAAAAATACTTCTGTTCTAACAGCATATGTTATAGGTGTTGATGCTGTTCCTGTTATTGTCACCACGCAAAGACTTAGAAATTATAGTGACAAGAAAGCAACTTACACATCCACAATAGTTGTGGGAGTTGAAAGTACGGCGTCTAGTACCTGGAGCAAAGGAGGAGAATTTACTGCAGGAGTGGAAGTCGAGTACAGTGTTCAATTCGTTACAGCCACGTTTTCTATGGAATATGCTGCAAATTGGGGAGAAGAAACGACCAAGTCAGAAGCGAATGTAGTAAGCTCTTCGTCTAGTGTTTCAACAGAACTGGAACCGGGTCAGACTGCTGTTGCAAGTTTAACGGCTACAAAAGGTACCATGAGGGCTAGGGTTGAATACATTACTAGATTAATTGGAAAAGTGATGTGTCAGTTTCAGCCTAAGTTTCAAGGTGATAAACTTAAGGGCTACAATGTTGGTGACATAGTGTATGTAACAAAAGCACCCAGGTTTATACGTACAAAAGAAGATATATCTATAGGATTCTTTTCTGACACAGATGTCGATCTAAGAAAATTAGATGAATAAGTTTTACCTATAATAAACAAACTTCTAGAAATAAATTTATTCTAATAACCATTTACAAAATTATTATTTCAAAAATAAATTTTGCAGAAATCCAAAAAATATTTATGAAGCCTTAGCCGTCATACGTCCCACTAAAGTGCCACAAGTCTTTCCTTGCTTAGAAGGCAACAATGCAGCTCCGCGCTGGTCAATTTGGCGGACGTTGTCAAACTAGTGGCCACTCGGCTTTCAGAGTTTCTATAAGGATTTGACTTAGTGTCATAGGGAAAAAGTGTCGACGCTTTAACGTATCCACCAAAGCACGTAGGAGCATTGAAAAATGTGCCACTATGCAGTGACCGAAGTACATTAAGGGTTTTCAGTTTTTCTTATGAATTTTTATTGTTCATGTCTTAAACACCCTATATTTAAAATATTATAACAATCTGGCCGAGGATATATTCTCTATAGATTAAGAAAACCCCATTTACTGGGTTCTGCAATTTTTTTTTTTTTTATACCACTAAGGTTGCAAACAAGCTAACGGTCCGCCTGATGGTAAGCGGTCACCGTAGCCTATGGACGCTTGCAACACCAGGGGTATCACTTGCGCGTTGCCAACCCTTCAGAAATCTAATAACTTCTTTCTTGAAGAACTCCATATTGTAGTCCTTGCAGAAAACCTTGGCAGGGAGCTCATTCCACAAATTAAGCGTTCGCGGGAGGAAGTTTCTCGTAAACCGCACTGTACGCGACCATTTAGGTTCTAAAGTATGAGAATGAATTCCCTGCCGATGGCGAGCGGTGCGATGGTAGAAAGTAGCCGTGGGCATCATTTCGAACAATTCCTCAGAACACAACCCATTGTACAAGCGGTAGAATACACACAGTGAGGCAAAGTCTCTCCTCAGACTTAAGGGCTCAATACCGCAAGTGAGTTTGGAATCGTCGACAATTCTCACAGACCGTCGTTGAACCGAGTCAAAAGGGCCAAGCTGGTATCCGGGTGCACCTACCCAGAGATGGCAGCAGTACTCTTTATGGGGCCGAACTTGCGACATGTAAAGTAACAACCTTTGCCCCGACGTGAAGTACTGCTTCGCTCTGTTGAGTACACCAAGTTTTTTGGACACCAACTTCACCTTATCTTGTAAATGATCTCGGAACTGAACATCGCTAGAGATGTCGACACCAAGGATCCCAATGCTCTTGGAGATAGAGAGGGGAGTGTTCTGGAATTGTGGGACTACAGTGAATGGAGTTTTCTTAGCGGCGGTGATATACACTAGAAGGTCACCAGTCGAGCGACCGTGGCGAAAGCCATATTGACGGTCACTGACCAGATCGTGTACTTCTATGCAATTCCAGAACACATCTTTTACTACCTCAAGAGCATTGGTATCTTCAGTAAGTGTGTCAAAATCTTCAGCAAAATCGAATTCCGAGATGGATTAGACGACAATCAAGTTACGTCCAAGAAACCTGGTGTAATTAACAGAGTGAAGCAATATTTCACCTAAAGACTTTTTTTTTATACCACTTAGGTGGCAAACAAGCTTGCGGACCACCTGATGATAAGCGGTTATCGCAGCCTATGTACGCTTGCAACATCTGGTCCGTCACTCGAGCGTTGCCAACTCTTTAAAAATCTAATAACATCTTTTTTGAAGAACCACATATGGTTTTCTTTAGGGAGCTTATTCCAGAACCTATGCGTTCGCAGGAGGAAGTTTCTTTTAGTTTCAGTTAGTAAGGTGTGAGGATAAATTCCCTGTCGATGGCGAGCGGTGCGATAGTAGAAGTAACCGATGTCCTTCCCACGGACTCAAACTATCTCCAGCCCAAATTTTCTCACAGTTCTACCCGCCCTGAATTCGATTATCGGTTTAGGATTTCAACGGCAACTCCATAATTATAGAAAACTCTTGACGTTTTCAAGCCGCAGCCTATGTCAGAGAAATAGACAGACGGACAGAGTTACTTTCGCATTCATGATATTAGCATGGACTACTTGTCCCAGAAAGAGCAGGTAAGACCACTGCAGTATCGACGATGTAAAGACGTGACAAAGCTTCCTTAATCCTGCCCAACCTAAATTTTTTACCTGCACTTTAATATCATCGTCAGAAAATTGTAGGTGTGAGATTTACTCGCTGTTTACATTTATTTATGCCTTGTCCTTTTCATTTATCAAGACTTAAGGAAATCAGTGCGATTGGAAACAGTATCGAGGACATGACATTTCCGTTTCACTCCTTTTTATTGCTGGATACGTCATGTTTGACTGTATTGTAGAACTGATTTCGTTGTCGAATCACACAGACATCTCAAACGAACGAACTCAGGGAAGTGTTTTTGTGGATCAGGAGTCAGGGCTCACCTCAGTGTTACAATGAAGATGAAAAAACTATAATGTTTTCCGATAAAGTAGGTATAGGGTTAGGTCATATTTTGAATACAGGCGAGTTGTGAACTCAATAGCTGGCAGAAATTATGATAAAGACTGTACTATTAAATTATTTGTAGGCAATAGTTTTGGAGTTACAAAGCGGGAGTTAATTAAATCTTATGATTTACTCTCAAATTTAGGAGTCAAAAAAAACTGTTATTTGCACTTTTCCTTTTTCAAAAAAACTGACACATAAACAAAACCAATATATACATAAATTAAATAATGTCTTGTACAATTTGACATGTAAAAATGATAATTTTTATTTGTTTGACATAAATAAGTTTATTTCTAGTTTTATATTGACTAAAGGTACATTGTATCTATCTAAGTATTGTAAGCAACGACTGGCTACTTTGTTAGCATATAATATTTTTAACTCTTCTGTAGATCTACTTGGACAACACTGATACTGTTAGTAGTGTTACTAATAGTGAGGTGGCTCTTAATGCTTTAAACTGACTTCAGTGACAAAGAGGAAGCATAATGTACTTAAATTATTTCATCAAAATATTCAAGGGTTCCTTGGCAAAGACTTACAAATTGAATCATTTATTGAAAAATTCAATATAGACATCTTATGTATAACAGAACACTGGTTTTAACCACATGAGATGTTATTAAATATTAAAAATGTTCAAGTTTCAAGTTGTTACAACAGACAAAACCATATTCAAGGAGGTTCATTTATGCTAGTAAATAGTAAATTCAAAATAAAAGAACGTAAAGATGTTGTTGCAATTTCAGTTCAAAAATTAATTGAATTATCTGGTGTATAACTTGAAAAATATATAATTGTCTGTGTATAAGCCACCTTCTACAAATTACTCTGAGTTTGAAAAAGTTATGAAGAATGTTCTAAAGCTAGTCACTAGAAGCAAAAAAAAGGTAATAATATGTGGTGATTTTAACGTAGATTTACTTATAAACTCCTCATTAAGTACTCGCTTGATTAGTCTATTTAAAACATTTTACTTGGAAAATCTATTTCTAGAGCCTACAAGAATAACTGAAACAAATGCAACATGTTTAGATTACATATTCTGTAACTGTGAAAAGTGCTAGCTTTGCCATAACTTGTTCCGAATTAGACAAGGAGATTATATGTAGACCAATCACTATTCCTCGGATAAATATTTTTTAGAAAAATTAAAAATTATCTTGTCCGCTCTTGAGCCCAAAAAAGATGTTGTTAACATTTATATAAAAACTTTTTCTAGTCAGTGAATAAAACTTTCAATAACATTTTTAAAACTAAAACAATATGATGCAGTTACATGCTTTAATTTAACGATAGGGCTACAAAAGGAATTAAAATAATCAGAGATAGACTTTATGAATTATATTCACTAAAATCGCTTATGCACGATTCAAGCCTTAATTAACATGTCAAAGGTATTCAAAAAATTTTAAATCGGTTTGTCATGTTGCAAAGTCTAATCATATAAGCAGAAAAATTAATTCATCTGATAATTTGATTAAAACTTTTTGGAATTGGATCAATTATGAAACTGGTAAATCAAAGGCTCGTGAACAGAACTTTAATATCAAAACAGACTCTGGTTTAATTGATAATCACGAAAAAGTTGCTCAAATATTTGAAAATTTCTTTGGTGAAATACCATAAAAAAATAACTGAATTCTTAACTTCATCTTGCCAAGCTGCTGAATCTATTCTAAAGGACAGTGTTACTGAGTGTAATGTAAACTTTAAATTTAAACACGTGTATCCCCAAATAATTATCAAAACATTTAAAACACTTAATCTGAAAAAAACTGAAGATTTGTGGGGGATGTCTGTTAAGTTAATTAAATCAATCCTTTCAGTTGTTACTCCCTATCTTGCTGATATATTTAATGTTTGCATTGATAATGGTGTATTTCCAGACCTTATGAAATGCAGTAAATAGATACCTCTTTTTAAATCTGGTGACAAAGAAGATTCCTCAAATTTTAGACCAATATCTGTTCTATCTGTCTTTAGTAAGATATTTGAAAAAATCTTGCTAAATCAATTGCTTTCACATTTTTGTATACAGGGACTTTTACATGATCGGCAATTCGGATTTACCAGGGGACGCTCAACTACTGATGCTGGAGCCTTGCTTATGAAGCGCGTACAGTGCGGTTTCAGAGAAACTTCCTCCCGCGAACGCTGAACTTGTGGAATGAGCTCCATGCCAAAAAAAAAAGCAAAAAAAAAAGCACATTCTCGCGGCATAGGAGAGTTCCCAGGATGTATCTGGCGTTTTTTGCGACTTATCGAAGGCGTTTAATTGTGTAAATATTATGGTGTTAGAAATAAATCCCTTGAACTTAAATAAAGCAATAGAATTCAAAAAGTGGTTATAAATGGTGCTCAATCTCAGGGATCTCTAGTGAAAATAGGTGTACCACAAGGGTCAATATTAGGGCCTTTCTTGTTTTTAGTTTATATAAATGACTTACTCTTTATGGTGCAAAAGTTTACAGAGATAGTATTATTTGCGGATGACACTTCATTATTGTTTAAAGTGAACAGGAAACACGACAATTCGAACTACATAAATAGAAACCTTATAAAAATTTCAAACTGGTTTACTGTTAATAATCTTGTACTTTATGCTAATAAAACAAAATGCATTAAGTTTTCACTACCTAATGTAATTCAAATTAATAGAAATCTGGTATTAAATAATGAAAAATTAGAATTAGTTGATAAAACTGTCTTCTTAGGTATAACTATTGAATAAATTATTTTTTGTTACAATTTTTATATATTTGTATGTACTTACTTATTTAATTCAAATTTCGTTTAAGCAGCTAATAAATTAAATTTAATATTTGAAGATATGTTAACATGTAAGCACATGCGGTGTCCGTGGACTGAATACATCATTAAAATTAAGACATTTTATGCAAATAGAGATACATGTTATACTGAATATATAGTATTTAACAATAGGAGTACACGCAAAATTATAGATTGGTCTCTTTTTTTATTTCTATGGTATTGCGTAATGTTAGGAACATCAAAAATTATAAAAAAATATTAAGTGCTTTGACAAGGGTACCCTAAATGAATAATATACCAGTAGATAAGAGCTACATGTTCGTACGGAGATATGCGTAATAACGTTTTGTGTCATAACTTCACTATAAGGATTCCTAAAAATGTATTGATGCAAGGTTAAAAGTTAAGACTGGGTTCGGTGAGTGATATTAGAGTGTCTTTTTTTGTGCGATGTGAAGTTTGTGCATGGCGTTTGTGTATAGAGTCCCGAGTGATAAATTGTGTTTGAGTAGGCAAATGCATAATTCTATAAATAGAATAAAGACAGAAAGAAAAAAAACAGACAGGGTGTCGTGTGGAGACCTCTATGGGTTTTTATGGAAACTTTGTGAATGCGTCGTTACCAATTAACGTAAATAGTAGTTGCTTTAGCGGATAAGAGTACGAATGTTTTCTGACAAACGTGCGAGATGCATCCTTTACGAAAATATGATGGCGACCTCTATGGGCTTTCGTGGGAACTTTTGTCGTTTGGTACAGATGCAATGTTTGATAGATCGGGATGGTTCTTTGAAATGTTGTTAGAGGGAACTACGCTGTGTCGGTCTATGTGTTTGAACATGGTATGAGTGTCAATTGTAAGTTTTGATTGCGTTTGTGTCATAAGGATAGCGAATACCTATAGGAAATAATATGTCAGATGGAAAAAGGTCTCGAACACCTTGATTTCCACCTAAACATTTTTATTTGATATATAGGTTTAACGTATTATGAGTTTTGCAATTAAACAGGTGTATATAGGTACATTTATATATACATAAGTATATAGTAGATACATGCGTGTAGATAGTTATATACATGTACTCTTTCATTATATACCTATATATTTACATAAGTTTTTTTTTCGAATGTGTCTAGTTAGATTTAACATATCTTGGTGGGGTTTTATAGATTTAGAGAGGTATTAATGGATGAACCATGTTTTTATTTTTTTTTATTTTAAACTATTGTTGAAGGTTTGTCAACCTCTAAAAATGATTAAGGAAGAAAAGGGTAGATAACGTAGATTGTTAATACGACGACGCTTTGCTTAGTAGTAATTTCAGTGATATATTTTTAAAACTTTAGGAACTACTCATATTTAGGTTTTATAGTTGTTATAAAAATGAAAGTTTTATTTTATCTACGTTCTGTCAACTTACCTAAGTAGAAACTTCTT
The DNA here is from genome assembly GCA_946406115.1 of Apoda limacodes. Taxonomy (NCBI): domain Eukaryota; kingdom Metazoa; phylum Arthropoda; class Insecta; order Lepidoptera; family Limacodidae; genus Apoda; species Apoda limacodes. The sequence continues at coordinate 27,673,759 of OX291555.1, read as the reverse complement.
TGACGAGTGACGTCATGACACAGTCACATACAGCGGTTAGAGATATCAATGTAACAGTTTTCCTCTGTAAAGACGGAAAATCACCTTAAATTTTCAAAACGTACTAAACTTTTTTTTTACGTGGTGTTTGATACATACCACAAGTCGGTTATTCCGGAGGCGGACATGTATCATCAATTGTTTATTGAAGAGTCGGAAAGTCAACACAGTATCTAGTAGGGAATCGTGTTCGAACAAGCGGATAATATTGAGGGTTCTTTAGGTTTGAAATATTATAAATGTTTTTAGATTGTAGATTTTGGAATTTGAATGGGTACTTTTATTTGTGTCTGACATAAGTGCTTAACTAGAGCTGTCTTGTAATGTACTACTGAGGTATTTAAAAATTATTTTATATATATGTTTTTTTTTTAGGGATAAAGGATCCACTTCACAAATAAATTTTTAAATATACAAATATTTTTTTTTTCGTATGAACACATAGCTAGGTAATTATTGTATGTGTTTTCAGGTATACCTATTATATAATGTAGAATATTTTGTAACATAAAAGGTTTTTTAATTTTATACTACAGGTGCGTGTATTACTACCTCATGGACAAGTTGTTTGAAGAAGATAACTACATAGCTGAGTGCGTAACAGGTTCGATTCCTGATACAAAAAACATTTGTGTTATGGAAGATGGCTACATAGCTGGGGGCGTAGCCGGTTAAATTCCTGGCTTCACAGGAAGCATTTGTGTTAAGGAAGATGGCTACATAGCTGGGGGCGTAGTCCATTAAATTCCAGGCTATACAAGAGGCATTTGTGTTGTGGTCATTTGTGCTTGTCTTGAGTTTGTTTATTCGTGCTGTACTTATGTATTTGGGGGAAGAGGACGTGTATGTATGTATGTATGTCCACATTGTTTTTTTTTTGTGACGCGTACATTGCTTGATATGAGGCAGTGTAGCGAGGCATGGTCTGTATGTCTGTCTGTCTGTTTGTTATCTCAAGATATCGATATTATTATTGATGAAATTGGCATATGAATACGAATAGGACCATTTACAAAGACTTTTTTTGGAACAACATACCTGTTGTATTTACCAGAATCATAGTTTCTGGCTGAATGTTTTAGGCTGCTTCATGAAGAGTATTATTTTACGACTTTGCTTAGTACGACTTACCTCATAAAGAAACTGGGCTTAACAAATGACATCGTGAAGTTGTAAATGTTTAAACAACCAACAAAATCTTTTACTGATTTTAATGGTCATGTTCATGTGTTTTTTTTATCTTTTATTAATTATTGTGTCGTTTAGTTTATTTCAGGTTTATTTCAGATGTTAGAAAAATGAATAAATTAGATCATCGTGTTGACGAACAACTGTTCTATTTCTATAATTTTTTTTTTAGGATGGTTCCATAGAAATATTATTAGATGCGCGAGAACTCAATACACGAATGGAAGGGGAGACCGAATAGCCTCCAACAATTTCTGCAATTTTGCAACAGTTTAATGGAGTAAATTATATAACATCATTATATTTAGTTAATGCTTATTTTGAAAATAAACTGGCTACAAATAGTACTAAGTTCGTATATCACGAAATATCTTATATTTATTTGCGACTTCCACAAGGTTTGAAGAACTTGGTATCTGGTTTTACTAGGGTGGTGGATATTATATTAGGAAACGAATTATGCGAATTTTGCACAAATCATTTAGATGACGTTGTTTGTTTCACATTTTATTAATTAATTTGGAGAAGTTTTCTACAGTAACTTCGTGTACCTATTTCATCTACTGGCTTCAGTAGGCTCAATCTTCAAATAGCTACTCGTGCGGTTGTCTCAAGAGGAAGGCGATTTCGGATTAATTATATTTCGTTGCGAACGAAACACAGCTGTTGAGGCGTTTAATTCAAAGGTTTTACGGGATTTTTTTTTCTGCGACAGTGACAATTTTTTTTTTGTACAGAATGATATTTTTGTACACTACTGCGGCGCAATTCTTCGTGACATTTAGATGACATCGCACCTCGGATTTTGTAAAAGCAATTGTTGCTTGCTGTGGTTGTTTACTTCGTGATGTTCGAGAACGTGTCATTTCATTTCAATGTTTTAGAAGTGAACATTTTCGGAAATTGAAAGGAGGATTACTCTTCGTGATGATGAAAATTTTGTTTGGCGCCATTTGCCACGATAATTACTTTTCTTCTTCAATAAGGCGTACATGGAAATCAGATTGTTGATGTCTACTGTTTCCTCTGTGATATTTGATTTTACTGTATTGTATTGTTGTTTTTATCTTTATTGTTATTTGATCTTTTGGAATCGGATATTTTGGGCTAAATCAAAAAGGGTAAGATGAAAGAGTTATGTATTACAACAAGATATATTGTAGAAAAGTGAAACATTGTCAGCGATTTAGTAAAGAAGAGGGGTGAATAACATTAAGTTACACCCCTAATTATCTTTGATTCCCGAATCCTTACAAATTTCTCGAACCTTACTGTCGTAAGATAAGCGGTAGTACCTCTTCCCCCAGTACCTCTTCAGCGGCGAGCAAACGAGTAGCAGTCATAGGTGGAAGCTACAGTACCTATTTGTGCGCCGATGTAATTTGATTTACTTCATTATTCCTGCTTATTGATTTTATTGTACTTTAAATTTTTTTTTTTTTTTTATACCACTAAGGTGGCAAACAAGCTTACGGTCCGCCTGATGGTAAGCGGTCACCGTAGCCTATGGACGCTTGCAACACCAAGGGCATCACTCGCGCGTTGCCGACCCTTCAGAAATCTAGTAACTTCTTTTTTGAAGAACCCCATACTGTAGTCCTTAGAGAAAACCTTGGCAAGGAGCTCATTCCACAACCTAAGCGTTCGCGGGAGGAAGTTTCTCTGAAACCACACTGTACGCGACCATTTCGGTTCTAAAGTATGAGAATGAATTCCCTGCCGATGGCGAGCGGTGCGATGGTAGAAAGTAGAAGTGGACATCACTCCGAACAATTCCTCAGAACACAACCCATTGTACAAGCGGTAGAACACACACAGGGAGGCAAAGTCTCTCCTCAGACTTAGGGGCTCGATACCGCAAGTGAGTTTGGGATCGTCGACAATTCTCACAGCGCATAGAAATATTATTAGATGCGCGAGAACTCAATACACGAATGGAAGGGGAGACCGAATAGCCTCCAACAATTTCTGCAATTTTGCAACAGTTTAATGGAGTAAATTATATAACATCATTATATTTAGTTAATGCTTATTTTGAAAATAAACTGGCTACAAATAGTACTAAGTTCGTATATCACGAAATATCTTATATTTATTTGCGACTTCCACAAGGTTTGAAGAACTTGGTATCTGGTTTTACTAGGGTGGTGGATATTATATTAGGAAACGAATTATGCGAATTTTGCACAAATCATTTAGATGACGTTGTTTGTTTCACATTTTATTAATTAATTTGGAGAAGTTTTCTACAGTAACTTCGTGTACCTATTTCATCTACTGGCTTCAGTAGGCTCAATCTTCAAATAGCTACTCGTGCGGTTGTCTCAAGAGGAAGGCGATTTCGGATTAATTATATTTCGTTGCGAACGAAACACAGCTGTTGAGGCGTTTAATTCAAAGGTTTTACGGGATTTTTTTTTCTGCGACAGTGACAATTTTTTTTTTGTACAGAATGATATTTTTGTACACTACTGCGGCGCAATTCTTCGTGACATTTAGATGACATCGCACCTCGGATTTTGTAAAAGCAATTGTTGCTTGCTGTGGTTGTTTACTTCGTGATGTTCGAGAACGTGTCATTTCATTTCAATGTTTTAGAAGTGAACATTTTCGGAAATTGAAAGGAGGATTACTCTTCGTGATGATGAAAATTTTGTTTGGCGCCATTTGCCACGATAATTACTTTTCTTCTTCAATAAGGCGTACATGGAAATCAGATTGTTGATGTCTACTGTTTCCTCTGTGATATTTGATTTTACTGTATTGTATTGTTGTTTTTATCTTTATTGTTATTTGATCTTTTGGAATCGGATATTTTGGGCTAAATCAAAAAGGGTAAGATGAAAGAGTTATGTATTACAACAAGATATATTGTAGAAAAGTGAAACATTGTCAGCGATTTAGTAAAGAAGAGGGGTGAATAACATTAAGTTACACCCCTAATTATCTTTGATTCCCGAATCCTTACAAATTTCTCGAACCTTACTGTCGTAAGATAAGCGGTAGTACCTCTTCCCCCAGTACCTCTTCAGCGGCGAGCAAACGAGTAGCAGTCATAGGTGGAAGCTACAGTACCTATTTGTGCGCCGATGTAATTTGATTTACTTCATTATTCCTGCTTATTGATTTTATTGTACTTTAAATTTTTTTTTTTTTTTTATACCACTAAGGTGGCAAACAAGCTTACGGTCCGCCTGATGGTAAGCGGTCACCGTAGCCTATGGACGCTTGCAACACCAAGGGCATCACTCGCGCGTTGCCGACCCTTCAGAAATCTAGTAACTTCTTTTTTGAAGAACCCCATACTGTAGTCCTTAGAGAAAACCTTGGCAAGGAGCTCATTCCACAACCTAAGCGTTCGCGGGAGGAAGTTTCTCTGAAACCACACTGTACGCGACCATTTCGGTTCTAAAGTATGAGAATGAATTCCCTGCCGATGGCGAGCGGTGCGATGGTAGAAAGTAGAAGTGGACATCACTCCGAACAATTCCTCAGAACACAACCCATTGTACAAGCGGTAGAACACACACAGGGAGGCAAAGTCTCTCCTCAGACTTAGGGGCTCGATACCGCAAGTGAGTTTGGGATCGTCGACAATTCTCACAGCCCTCTAACGAGGGATGCTTGCACGGCTCGTGTAATAAGCGTCTCCAGTACTGTCATCTGCATAGCAATGTATGTTGTTGATCTCCAACATATCATTGATGTGCAGTAGAAACAGCGTAGGAGGCAGCACAGAGCCTTGCGGGACACCAGCATTAATGTCCATGCTATCAGAGCAACTACCGTCAACTACGGCTCGTATGCGTCTGCCGGACAAAAAGCTAGCCACCCATTTGCACAAACCCTCGGGCACTCCCTAAGATGGCAACTTCGATAGAAGACTCCGGTGCCAGACCCGATCGAATGCCTTCGCTATGTCTAGGCTACATGCCAATGCCTCCCCCTGACTCTCAATGGCTAGTGGCCATCGGTGTGTGAGATACACTAGAAGGTCACCAGTCGAGCGACCGTGGCGAAAGCCATATTGACGGTCACTGACCAGATCGTGTGCTTCTAGGTATCTTAGAAGCTGTGTGTTGATCACACGCTCCATCACCTTAGAGAGGAGAGCGGTAATAGCGATAGGTCTGTAATTCGATGGATCTGATCTATCGCCCTTTTTGGGCACCGGGTGCACATTCGCAGTCTTCCATGAAGACGGAAATTGCCTAGTATGGTAGGAAAGCGCGAAGAGGCGTGTGAGTACAGGACATAACTCAGGAGCACACTGCTTAAGCACCACTGCTGGTATACCGCCTGGCTCACTCGACTTATGAACGTCTAGGGAAAACAACGCCCGCCGGACCTCTCGCTGTGTTATAGAGATTTCCGGCATGGTCTTACCGCACCACGTTAAAGTAGGTGGTACAGCGCCTTCGTCGTTTATATTCGAGTTGGAGGCAAAGAGACTGCCCAATAGATCGGCTTTCTCTTTTGCACTGTGGGCCAAGTCACCATCCGTCTTTCGCAGTGAGAATAACGACGACTGCCAGAAGTTCCCCTCGGCAGCTTTAGCAAGCGACCAGAAAGCACGACTCCCAGAAGGATAGCTCGCAAGTCGCCCACCTATTTTGCCAATGAATTGGAATTTTGCTCTAGCAGTTGCTTTCTTACTGAACCTCGAGGCAGCATTTAATTTGCGTTTTAACTCAGAAATATTCGGATCCTTATTATTACGAGCCGTGGTCCAAGCCTCATACGCAGTTTGCTTAAGAATTTTAGCTTCTCTGCAAGACCTATTAAACCACGGTCGTTTTTTGACGCCGGCAGCTACTCGCAGGTTAGGAATGAAACATTCCATACCAGCGAGGATTGTCTCAGTGACTGCGGCTGCGCAGACGTCAGGATCATCTGAGCTAAAGCAGAGCTGCCTCCACGGGTACGATGCATAAAATTCTCGCAATCCGTCCCAGTCTGCCGACTTATAGTGCCACACAAGCCAATTAGTTGGCCCAGAAGGATCGGGTTGTGTGCATGACATTTGAGTCCGAACGAGACAGTGGTCCGAGGAGCCAAGAGGCGCATCCACTGATACGGAGTATCCGTCCGGACGTGTAGTCAGCAGAAGGTCCATTAAGGAGCTCGTATGGTCCTCTATATCTGGTATTCTCGTTGGAGAAAGTACCAGCTGTGAGAATCCATAGGTCAGAGCAAATTCATGAGCAGATATCCCTGCATAGTTATTGGTTCGAGAACTGAGCCACTCACGATGGTGGGCGTTTAAGTCTCCCAAAATAACTAGTTCTGCTGTGGGATATTGCCCTAGAACTTTGTCAGTCGTCAAACTCAGGGGCGTGAAGAGTCGAGTTACGTGCGTGTCACCGCTATGAGACCTGTATAGGCATTCATAGATACATGTGTGGCCGCCGTGATCTACGCGCACCCACACTATCGACAGGTCCCTGTCTTCAAGGCTATGAAGTCGGCGACAGCAGATATTCTCCCGGACGAACATACATACACAGGCACGACTCAAAAAATTGTGCTCGATTTTGTAGTCGGGATAAGGTATCATGTGTCGGCCGGGCAGGATATCTGCGTCTCAGTTAGAAAGAGGATGGTCGGCGCCGCAGTCTCGAGGTGATGGTGGACTGCATTAAGATTTGCGTGAATACCCCTGATATTGCAAAAATCCACATTGTATGTAGATGGAGTAGCCACTGTAAAAACTCTTTTCCTTTTTCTATTTCTGGCCATTGTATATAAAGTTACTTAGACTAGGGATGAGGATTCACTGCACAGACAGCTTAGAAGACAAAAAGGTGCGGTACTAAGAATGCCGAAGCTCAACACAGATGATACGGTTGCTGGCACGGCGGGCGGAAGGGCCGCTGATCCCCTTTTGTTGTAGTAGCCGGGTCCACTCCGGTCTCCTTCTCCGGCACGACTACCACTTCAGAGACTTTACACAGGCTGGCGGATCAGCCTCCCAGGGCGGAGATTAAGTGATCCCTGGGTTCGGGAACCCGTTCAACCTGCGGGCGGCCAGCGGTCAGCCGTTTCATCAGGTCTCCCTGACCGCCGAACCAGCACGCCGCGTCTACGCCGAGCAATGACAGCGATAAGCACCGGCGGTCCTCCGCTGTCCGCAGCGAATCCTCAAAGAGAGCTCTGGCAACCTTAATCACCGCCAGGAACACAGCACTACTCAATGTTAGGTACTTTCCCAGTTCGGGCCGCTCATTCGAGTAATTACTCGCTATGCCCCGCTTTATTTGTTGGGGCAGCTTATTCGAGCGAGTACTTGCAGTGCCCTACCTCTCTTAAAATGAACCCTATGACAATGATGTTTACTATATTAAGCGGTACAGTTCCCTATAAGGGATAAGCCCTTCTTCTGTATAATAATTTTAGTTTATTTAGTATCTTTTTTAGTTTCTTATTTTTAATTACATACAATGAATAATATACAAACAAACAATTCATCCACAAGGGTTGCAAACCGGGAAACACTATTATTTTTATTAATATATATATATACATTATTATTTTAAACATAAAACTCCTTATTTTTCTGTTTCAAACAGTTTTAATTAAAATTTCAGCCCGTATAGCGCCCAACACTCAAGGGCTGAAATTCGACCAGCGTCCCTTCGACCAGCGTGAGCCTCGAACCCGAAGGTGAGTCAGCGCCAGGAGGGAAGTTCCCGTTACGCGGTTGCGATCGACTTGGGGCGAGAAGCGCCCCGGTACTATTTAATGCCTCGTATATGAGGTAGTTCCGTGCGTGCGTGCGCCAACGAACCCAGAGTATATTAGTCTAATGGCACTTAGCTAAAACTTTGTTGCTTAAAATTTTAATGAAAACTGTTTAAAAGAGAAAAATAAGGATTTTTTTTTGGAAATAAGTGTTTCCCGGTTTGCAACCCTTGTGGATGATGCATTACAATGGCTCGACGTACCTAGTGTTGGTACTTTTAGTTATACCTACGCCCACTCCGTCCTTCGCCTCTCGTGTGACTGATGATGTGCCTCGATACAATTTTATATACTGTATGTTGTTATTGTGTTTACAGGATCATAGTTCACATACACTACACCGGCGATGGTTACTAAAAATGCTCTTATCTCTTAGACTAATACTTTTTTGCCATTACTGAGAAAAATAATGTTTACTCAATTACATTTCTAAACCGCGAAAGAACTACTATCCTACATATGTATATGTACCTCTACGGTATTAATATATTGTAATGGATTTTCTAACATTTTTCAGTATATAGCAGTAAAAGCAAAACGAAAACCGTTAGTATTATTTTTAGAGCAACAGACATAAACAAGGCGCCAAAAGAAATATTTTTTTTCTAAAACCTTGTACTTAATATTCTAAGTTAGTTTCAAATTGTTTTTAAGTTTTGTTTATGATTGAAGACAGCTTCTTTTGTCATGAAATAATTTAATTTATACCACAACGCTAGGCTGCTCTTTAGAGAGAGGTTATGGGTTGCAGCCCGAGCCGAAGACGAGGGCGTAATTCAGCCGAGTGTGTAAATATTGAGCAGAGCTCACGAGTGTCATAAAACTATTTTCGACACACTTAAAGGACAGTAAATACTTATATTGTTGTTAATATAATTATTAAATACGCATAATCATATATTACTTCTATCGAAATATTAATAAAAAAATAGAGTGCACAAAATAAAGTGAAAATGTTTTGTGCACTCTATTTTGTGCTCACATTTACCTGTGTATATTTTCTATTTTTAGTTAACATTAAGCTTATATGCTTCAGTTATCAACTTGAAATGAAAAATACAATGCCGAACTCCAAAAAGTTAGTGATATGTGAATGAACACCTTTATATAAGTAGTAGTAAGGTTATCTTAATCGTTAAACAATTTTCAAGCAATAATTACCAGTAACGTGCATCATTTTTAATTTAAAAACTCACCCAAGTGCATGTCGTACGAACATTAAGCCATTAGGAATTATTTTAGAAGTATAAAAATACTTATTTTTAAGCATGAAATGTCTTATTCATTACATATTTTATCTTTTATAGCGCTGTATAACATACAATCTCATTGCGGATCTCCTTTAAGCTTTAAAGTTGTTGAAATTGATTTTCGTTGAAAGTATTTATAAAGTTAATAATAAATATATTCTATAACAAAAGGAAAAGCAACTTCACAGTAGACTTTTTTTTTATACCACTAAGGTGGCAAACAAGCTTACGGTTCGCCTCATCAGGCTTATCATCATAAGCGGTCACCGTAGCCTATGGACGCTTGCAACACCAGGGGTATCACTCGCGCGCTGCCGACCCTTCAGAAATCTAATAATTTCTTTCTTGAAGAACCCTATACTGTAGTCCTTGGAGAAAACTTTGGCAGGGAGCTCATTCCACAACCCAAGCGTTCGCGGAAGGAAGTTTCTCTGAAACCGCACTGTACGCGACCATTTCGGTTCTAGAGTGAGAGACTGAATTCCCCGCTGATGGCAAGCGGTGCTATGGTAGAAAGTAACCGTGGGCATCATTTCGAACAATTCCTCAGAACACAACCCACTGTACAAGTAGTAGAACACACACAGGGAGGCAAAGTCTCGCCTCAGACTTAAGGGCTCGATACCGCAAGTGAGTTTGGAATTGTAGACGATTCTCACAGCCCGTCGTTGAACCGAGTCAATAGGGCCAAGCTGGTATCCGGGTGCACCCGCCCAAAGACTTGTAAAGTAACAACCTTTGCCCCGACGTGAAGTACTGCTTCGCTCAGTTGAGTACACCAAGTTATTTGGATGCCAGTTTCACCTTGTGCTGCAGATGATCTCGGAACTGAACATCGCTTGAGATGTCAACAACAAAGATCCCAATGCTCTTGAAGATGGAGAGGGGAGTGTTCTGGAATTGTGGGACTACAGAGAATGGGGTTTTCTTGGCGGTGAACGCGCAGACTTGTGTTTGTAGGGTTGGATCGGAACAAGTTTATCCGTCTCCAGTGGGAGACCTTAGACAGTGTGGTCACAGTTTCAGACACAAGTTCTTCGCGGTTTTCCTCCACAACGGAACGAGGGATGTTTGCGCGATTCGCGTAATAAGCGTCTCCAGTACTGTCATCTGCATAGCAATGCATGTTGTTAATGTCCAACAGTAGAAACAGCGTAGGAGACAGTAGTTTTACTAACGGAGACGCAGATATCCTGCCCGGCCGATACATCATACCTTCGTTATCCCGGCTACAAACTCGAGCACAATTTTTTGAGTCGTGCCGGTGTATGTATGTTCGCCCGGGAGGATATCTGCTGTCGCCGACTTCATAGCCTTGAAGGCAGGGACCTGTCGATATTGTGGGTGCGCGTAGATCATGGCGGCCACACTCGTATCTATGCGTGCCTATACAGGTCTCATAGCGGTGACACGGACGTAACTCGACTCTTCACGCACCTGAGTTTAACGACTGACAAAGTTCTAGAGCAATATCCCACAGCAGAATTAGTTATTTTGGGAGACTGTAACGCCCACCATTGTGAGTGGCTCAGTTCTCGAACCAATAACTATGCAGGGATATCTGCTCATGAATTTGCTCTGACCTATGGATTCTGTCAGCTGGTACTTTCTCCAACGAGAATACCAGATATAGAGGACCATACGAGCTCCTTACTGGACCTTCTGCTGACTACACATCCGGATGGATACTCCGTCTCAGTGGATGCGCCTCTTGGCTCCTCGGACCACTGTCTCGTCCGGACTCAAATGTCATGCACACAACCCGATCCTTCTGGGCCAACTAATTGACGTTGTGTGGTTATAAGTCGGCAGACTGGGATGGATTGCGAGATTATTATGTATTGTACCCGTGGAGGCAGATCTGCTATAGCTCAGAAGATCCTGACCGCCGCAGTCACTGAGACAATCCTCGCTGGTATGGAATGTTTCATTCCTAACCTTCAAGTAGCTGCCGGCGTCAAAAAACGACCGTGGTTTAATTGGTCTTGCAGAGAAGCTAAAATTCTTAAGCAAACTGCGTATGAGGCTTGGACCACGGCTCGTAATAATAAGGATCCGAATATTTCTGAGTTAAAACGCAAATTAAATGCTGCCTCGAGGTTCAGTAAGAAAGCAACTGCCAGAGCAAAATTCCAATTCGACGATCCCAAACTCACTTGCGGTATCGAGCCCTTAAGTCTGAGGAGAGACTTTGCCTCCCTGTGGGTGTTCTACCGCTTGTACAATGGATTGTGTTCTGAGGAATTGTTCGGAGTGATGCCCACGGCTACTTTCTGCCATCGCACCGCTCGCCATCGACAGGGAATTCATTCTCACACTTTGGAACCGAAATGGTCGCGTACAGTGCGGTTTCAGAGAAACTTCCTCCCGCGAACGCTTGGGTTATGGAATGAGCTCCCTGCCAAGGTTTTCTCTAAGGACTACATTATGGGGTTCTTCAAAAAAGAAGTTATTAGATTTCTGAAGGGTCGGCTACGCGCGAGTGATGCCCCTGGTGTTGCAAGCGTTCATAGGCTACGGTGACCGCTTACTATCAGGCGGACCGTAGGCTTGTTTGCCACCTTAGTAGTATAAAAAAAAAACCGTCTACTACGGTTTGTATGCGTCTGCCGGACAAAAAACCTAGCCACTCATTGGCACAAACCCTCGGGCACTCCGTATTATGGCAACTTCAATAGAAGACCCCGGTGCAAAACCTGATCGAACGCCTTCGCTATGTCCAGGCTACATGCCAATGCTTCCCCCTGATTCTCAATGGGTCAGGTCACCAGTCGAGCGACCGTGGCGAAAGCCATATTGACGGTCACTGACCAGATCGTGTACTTCTAGGTATCTTAGAAGCTGTGTGTTGATCACACGCTCCATACCTTAGAGAGGAGAGAGGTAATAGCGATAGTCCTGTAATTCGATGGATCTGATCTATCGCCCTTTTTGGGCACCGGGTGCACATTCGCAGTCTTCCATGAAGACGGAAATTGCCTAGTGTGGTAGGAAAGCGCGAAGAGGCGCGTGAGTACAGGACATAACTCAGGAGTACACTGCTTAAGCACCACTGCTGGTATACCGTCTGGCCCACTCGACTTATGAACGTCTAGAGAAAGCAACGCCCGCCTGACCTCCCGCTGCGGCATTTCCGGCATGGTCTAACCGCACAACGGTATAGTATGTGGTACAGCGCCTTCATCGTTCATTTTCGAGTTCGAGACAAAGAGACTGCCCAGTAGATCGGCTTTCTCTTTAGCACTATGGGCCAAGTCACCATCGGTCTTTCGCAGTGGTGGTAACGACGACTGGCAGAAGTTCCCTTCGGCAGCTTTGGCAAGCGACCAGAAAGCACGACTCCCAGAAGGATAGCTCGCAAGTCGCACACCTATTTTGCCGATGAATTGGAATTTTGCTCTGGCAGTTGCTTTCTTACTGAACCTCGAGGCAGCATTTAATTTACGTTTTAACTCAGAAATATTCGGATCCTTATTATTACGAGCCGTGGTCCAAGCCTCATACGCAGTTTGCTTAAGAATTTTAGCTTCTCTGCAAGACCTATTAAACCACGGTCGTTTTTTGACGCCGGCAGCTACTTGAAGGTTAGGAATGAAACATTCCATACCAGCGAGAATTGTCTCAGTGACTGCGGCGGTCAGGATCTTCTGAGCTATAGCAGATCTGCCTCCACGGGTACAATACATAATAATCTCGCAATCCATCCCAGTCTGCCGACTTATAACCACACAACGTCAATTAGTTGGCCCAGAAGGATCGGGTTGTGTGCATGACATTTGAGTCCGGACGAGACAGTGGTCCGAGGAGCCAAGAGGCGCATCCACTGAGACGGAGTATCCATCCGGATGTGTAGTCAGCAGAAGGTCCAGTAAGGAGCTCGTATGGTCCTCTATATCTGGTATTCTCGTTGGAGAAAGTACCAGCTGACAGAATCCATAGGTCAGAGCAAATTCATGAGCAGATATCCCTGCATAGTTATTGGTTCGAGAACTGAGCCACTCACAATGGTGGGCGTTAAAGTCTCCCAAAATAACTAATTCTGCTGTGGGATATTGCTCTAGAACTTTGTCAGTCGTTAAACTCAGGTGCGTGAAGAGTCGAGTTACGTCCGTGTCACCGCTATGAGACCTGTATAGGCACGCATAGATACGAGTGTGGCCACCATGATCTACGCGCACCCACAATATCGACAGGTCCCTGCCTTCAAGGCTATGAAGTCGGCGGCAGCAGATATCCTCCCGGGCGAACATACATACACCGGCACGACTCAAAAAATTGTGCTCGAGTTTGTAGCCGGGATAACGAAGGTATGATGTGTCGGCCGGGCAGGATATCTGCATCTCCGTTAGAAAAACTACTGTCTCCTACGCTGTTTCTACTGTTGGACATCAACGCAAGGGCTTTTTCACCCGGTCCCAATTCTGTCGATACAGTAGACTTTGAGCTTACTGTATTTGCTTTTGACTTGCTTGTCTCTTCGCCCCAATTCCCAGAATATTCCATAGTAAATCCAGCTGAAACGAATTGAACACTGTACTCGACCGACACTCCTGCAGTAAACTCTCCTCCCTTGCTCAAAGTACTAGATGCAGTACTTTCGACAGCTAAAGATATAGTAGCTGTGTAAGTTCCTGTTTTGTCAGTTCTATTTCTAAGCCTTTGCTGGGTGACCATGACAGGCTTAGAATCAATACCAAGAACACGTGCATTTGTGGAATATGTATATTTTTCCACTTCCATAAATTTATGGTCTTCGAGTTTTCATATGACATAGGATTTTTAACGAACACATCATTGGATCTACGACCGAAATATTTTTTGACAGCGTCTTTTAGGTCTGCATCTTTTATTTAGAACGACTTTCGACCGGCGTCGTTCACAACCATATGTTCCTGTGACTATTATTTCGGATTATTTGATATTGTACCTAAATCCTGCAGTTTTATGCAAGGCTATTTGCCTATGCAAAGCAAGGAAGTATGAGAAGTCTTTATTCTATTACTACCCTCATATTTTATTTTGATTACATTACCTTATAGTTTATTTTGACATTCGCCTACATACACAACCAAAAATTATTAAAATTCTGTTTAGTTTTCAACTTATTATTATTTAAAACAAAAAATCCTTACTTTTCTCCTTCAAACAGTTTTGATTAAAATTTCAAAGCAGTTTCAGCTAACTAGTAGTTAGTAGTAGTTACATGAGACTGTTTTTTGCATTTCAACGTTTACTCAATTACATTTTCAAAACCCCCAAGATCAATTATCCTACATCCTACTATGATATTGATAAATTTTGCTACATATAAGTGTTAGGATTTTCTAAATTTTTTTTTACTTTATAGCAGGAAAAAAAATATGAAAAACGTTTACATTATTTTTAGGGGCAACAGAAATAAACGAGGCACCAAAAGACGTACCTATTTTTTTTTTTTTAACCTTGTAAATAATATTCTTAGTTTTTTCCAATTATTGTTTTTAAGTTTTGTTCCCGTTGAACTAGAATCATGAAATTTGGCTACAAGAAAGATATTACTTCACAAATATATATATTCGGCCGGTTTTTTTAGTTTAACACGACAATGACGCGTAAATAGTAGATTATGATGCAAGTGAACTAGGCTGCACATTACAAATGAGGGTTGCAGCCCGAGCCAAAAAAAATCGGCCAAGTGCGAGTCGGACTCGCGCACGAAGGGTACCGTACTATTATCTATAAAAACGGCAAAGAAATCACGTCTGTTGTATGAGAGCCCCCTTAAATATTTATTTTATTCTGTTTCTTAATATCTGTTGGTAAAGCGGCAACAGAAATACATCTGTGAAAATTTCAAGTGTCTATCACGGTGACAAACGGACGGACGGAGGGACAGCGGAGGCTTAGTAAAAGGGTCCCGTTTGTTTCCCTTTGGGTACGGAACCCTAAAAAGCATAATTCTACTTGTCTCGATATATTATAACAAAAAAACTTACAAAATAACAATCGCTTTGTTTTGTGCTCTCTGTGCTCACATTTACTCCCGTAGATATTTTATTTTTAGTTTACACTTATCAACTTGAAATAAAAAAAATGCTGAATTCCAAGAAGATAATGATACGTGAACGAAAACTTTAATATAGGTTATCTTAATTGTTAAACAATTTTCAAGCGACAGTTACCTTTTACGTACGTTATTGTAAGGTGTGTCTCGTGTATGCATTAAGATAGACTGTGTGACTGTAGACTGAAAAGAAAAAAATATATTTTCATACATGAATGTACCTATTCATTACGTATTATCTAATATAGTGCTCTTTTAAATACAGTCACATGGTGTATCTCTTTATACTACACACTACTATGTGGGCGTGCAGTGTGTCATCAGATATATCAATAGCTCCATACTAAACTGGTTGACTTGTATAGCATACTACACACTACTATGTGGGCGTGGAGTGTGTCATCAGATATATCAATAGCTCCATACTAAACTGGTTGACTAGTATAGCATACTACACACTACTATGTGGGCGTGGAGTGTGTCATCAGATATATCAATAGCTCCATACTAAACTGGTTGACTAGTATAGCATACTACACACTACTATGTGGGCGTGGAGTGTGTCATCAGATATATCAATAGCTCCATACTAAACTGGTTGACTAGTATAGCATACTACACACTACTATGTGGGCGTGGAGTGTGTCATCAGATATATCAATAGCTCCATACTAAACTGGTTGACTAGTATAGCATACTACACACTACTATGTGGGCGTGTTATCAATACTTAGACATAAGATGCCGTTTGGAACACTTCGCATTATGTATCTTGCACTTGCCGATTCAATATGGCCGTAGCAGCTACGGACGTACTTGTAAAACGCATAAAGAAAAGATATACAACTTACAAATAAGAATTTTAAAAGCAAATGTACCGAGAAATATCAAACATCGACAGAGGAGCGATTATAACACGCTCTATTTAAATATTGTGACATATTGCCCGTGCAGTGTAAATTCAAGTTTGCTATAGGAAGAATTTAAAATGTCAAAGTTCTTGATAAGTATAAGTGCAAACATTACCTGAGACATATATCTTACCTAAAAACTTATTGCCTCCCTAAGATAAATAATTTGTACGAAGCTAGAACCGGTAAATGCCTTCTTTCTCACCTACTTAATTGTCTACCACACAGCTTAGTTGACAAATATGTGATGCAAGACAAATTTAATAATAAGTGAAAAAAATTATTTAAGTGCTACTTCAGGAATAGCTTGGATTTTGCCCACCTGTGCGCGCGGGTGGATAAGATTTAGATCATATAATCAATACCTAATGGTCTAGGTTTTGCATAGATTCCTGTAACCCTACCTACAAAAGTTACATATACCTTTCTACTATAATATACTTGTCCCTACCTATATTTTACTTTTTTTATTTCTATTTTTGGTTTTATATATTTTCTCTCATGTACCTATAGTTATTTATGCAAGTAGTTAAGTTTATATAATGTGAACTCCGTCCTCGCCCAAAAACCTCACTATGTTCATGGTTCACTTACCTTTCTATGTTGTCTAGAATAAGTTTTGTTCAATAAATAAGTAAAAATAAATAACGTTTTTTTTTATTCCACTAAGGTGGCAAACTAGCAAACGATCCGCCGGATTGTAAGCGTTTACCGCAGCCTACAGATGCTTGCAACACCTGGAGCATCACTCGCGCGCTGCCGATTCTTCATTAATCTAACCTGTTTCTTGCAGAATTTCATATTTTAGTTCTTAGACAAAACCTTGGCAGGAAGCTCATTCCACAAACTAAGCGTTCGTGGAAGGAATTTTCTTTAAATCCGAAATGTCCGTTACCATTTATTTTTAGGTATTACGTAGGCAGATATTAGTCAAGGTTACAAGCGTCCATAGGCCATGGTGACCGCTTACCATTAGGTGGACCTTGGCTTGTTTGCCACCTTAGTGGCATATAAAAAAAAAGTAGATTCGAGCATTTTCTTAGTTTTCACCTAAGGCTTAATTCTAGCTAATTTGTAACGTAAGGATTTATATTTAGCTAAAAGTAATTCATTACTTTGCTTTTCCTTAACTTAATATTAACTTCGCAACGGACCTCATTGACACTGGGTTAGGTACTTGAAGCACATTCATATCATATAAAAGTTTAGGCTATGGTTAAACGGACGGGCAAGGACGAAACTTTTATCCCGACCAACAGTTCCCACTGTAATTTAATGAAACCCATATACAATCATTTCGTTGTTCTTCTGTCTGTCTGTCGGCCTGTGAAGTCCTTTTTCCTCTGTAACGCGTAGAGGAATCAATTTAAAATTAATATCAAATATTTAGATTAATACTAAAAACAGTCCCTTGAGTCTGTAAAAGAAATTAAGCGAACTAAGTGAATCAAAAAAATACTTACTTTAACTCGCGCCAAGAAACAAAACTTAAGTAAACCGGGTAATCCCTTTGACCTAGAATAATTAAATTTGGCAAGAAGCAAGAGCAAGAGACATAGTTAAGAAAAAATCAGAAAATCGTCAATTTAAATTTATATTTATAACAGTTATATTACATAGTTGTATCACATCAAAAACTATTTATATGGAAGAACACTTTTTCAACTACAAAGTTAAGTTTGTCCTTATATTTGGAAAAAACGAGTTAAACCTTCAAGATTCAATCAATGAAACAACCTGTGATGAAGGAACTATTCAAATAACCCTCTAAAAAAGCATGGAACCCTTGGTACGCGAGTCAGCCTCGCACTGGACCGGCTTTTTTCTGTGGGAATACCCTGGAAAATTGTTTTTTAAAGTCGCGAAGGAACTATGGATGGACTAATATATAGATAGCTGGAAAGAACTTAATAGATAGTAGATTAATATTAAAATAATACTTTTTTGTCTCTGAGTGACACTCTACTACTCTCTCTACGTATCATCTCCCTCTATAAGTGACACTCTACTACTCTCTCTACGTATCATCTCCCTCTATAAGTGACACTCTACTACTCTCTCTACGTATCATCTCCCTCTATAAGTGACACTCTACTACTCTCTCTACGTATCATCTCCCTCTATAAGTGACACTCTACTACTCTCTCTACGTATCATCTCCCTCTATAAGTGACACTCTACTACTCTCTCTACGTATCATCTCCCTCTATAAGTGACACTCTACTACTCTCTCTACGTATCATCTCCCTCTATAAGAAAAAAGGGTCTTTTTATTCGATGAAGATATTCGTATGATTATATAAAACTACCTCCTCCTTTCGGGTGTGTCACGTCGCCTGGTTGAATTTTTCCGGTTAATTTTCAAACAAAGAATCTTTCATACTAACCTGACAAACACAACTAGAAAAATCAGCCAAATCGGACGAGCCATTCTCAAGTGATGATCTTTCATACTGTCATACTTACAATATGCAGTAATTGGTTCTTATTGTGAAGATATTATATCGTAGTGCAGTGGTACAATACTAACTTTTAAGCCGTATGTTTTAAAATCTGGAAAAATCGCAATAATAGAGCTTAAATACGTTTAATGCGGGACTAAAAGTATTTTGTTTGAAATTGTAGCGGATTATGTCGTACCGCTACGAGCAAGGCTGACGTCACGCATCCTACATCGCGCTATCGAAGTTTTAGTTGCAGTTCAGTATATATAGAAACCAAAGCGCATATTAAGTCGACCACGGCGGTCCCCAGGCATAACACCTCGCCTGACAGAAGATCTCCTCTTTGCCGCCAGTCCACATTGGTGACCCCGAGCTGAACATTGACGCACCTTCCGCAGCAGCAGTAGCCCATTCTTTATCTACCAGGTACATGGACCAGTGTTCAACCGTACGCTTCGCATCCCGGAGCTTCATCACGACCTTTCGCAGCAATTCAGCGCTTCCTGCAGCTCCTCTCCGGCGACGTAACTGTACAGCATTCCACCACAACCTGTTGAGGATTCTCACTCCAGCGTGGCACTTTCTCTGTACAGCATCACACCACCCTGTCGAGGACTCTCACTCCAGCGTGGCATTCTCTGCTCGTCGCTTCTGCCGCTAACTCAGGCCAGTTTCTCGATTCAAAGTGACACAAGCGCAAGTTAAGTTGACCACGGCGGTCCCCGGGCATAAGATCTCGCCTGGCAGGAGATCTCTTTGCCGCCGCTCCACAAAATAATTTTCTTATTTCAAACAATAGTATATTTTGTACCAAGTATAAAATAACACTGTTACCCGGTGGAAGAAGCTAGTTTCGACGTGAAGTGAAGGCGAATGCTGAATGCTTTTATTTCGAGGGTAACAAAAGCCATTTTGTACTTTACTTTTTCTACTACCTGAAAGTCCAATATAGTATTAAAAAAATAAGTAGATATTTATTAGAAATTAATTAAAAACTACAGTTTATTAGAATGAATGACCATGCGACCCGGGCGACGCGTCACGAAGCGGCCAGCATCATTCTCGCCGGCCCACAGGCTACGTCATATTTTTCTTATTATATTATATTATATTTTATATTGAACCCGATCCGCATACATAGCTAAATATTTAAATGGCCACCATTTTGTAAAAAAAAGAAGTAGTCAGTAATGACAAAGGAACAAGCCATTGCTGTAAGCCAAGAACTTATTGATCTATTTAACAGTGGTCATTATAGGTAAGTTGGGCCATTAATTCAGCAATGGTCTTGCAAAATATTTCCGCACTGTGACAACAGTTCACAGAGCTTCGTCAAAAATAGAATTTGACAAGGCTGTTCTGCATAAAATCTTGGTCTTCGCTGGGGTAAAGCGAGTGTTCCATTCCATCCATCCCAATGTTTGGGGTTTTGTGAATCGGTTTGTCAATCTCCTTATTAACGAACTTTGGCTGATGAGACGACACACCACCGCACCATATCGTTTCCGCTTTGCATATGGTGGCGTCGTATACGTTTATATTTCCAGCAGCAATGGAAATATCATGCATATAGCAAAGGTATCGTCTTCAAAACCTTTGTCAACCTCCGGGCGGGCTGGAGCTTTGCGCAGCCGTTCTCATGTCAAAACGTTAACGTTAACTTAGTGTTTGATTATTTTGACCCGCAATATAGAATTGAAAATAAATACGCTTTTAGTGACTCCAAAGTCGCTCTTTACCGGATATGTTTATTTATTTTTTGGATTTGGTTTGACGGATATACCTCATCGATGGCAGACATTTGTTGCAAATAGGATTGTCAAAATCACTGGTCTATCTGAAAAAAAAAGTGAAAACTCGTTACATCTAGTTTGTCTCGTAGCGAAAAAAATAGGCATCGAACTGGAGGAGAGAGACATTGTGAGTGCAGAACGCGTGGGACCTAGACGCGGACTGACGGAGGGTGCAGAACCAGAGAGGCCGCGGCCGCTAGCGGTGCGGCTCACGCGCTGCGCGCAGCGGGACAGCCTACTGCGGGCCGCGCGCGTTCGCCGCGGTGCTGACACTGACGGCCTCGATCTACCGGGCCCAACACGAAGGTTCTATGTAAACGAACGACTTACACGAAACAACCGGCAACTTTTCTATAGAACACGTCAGGAAAGTAGTCGACGCGATTGGAAGTTTGTATGGACCCGAAATGGTCGAATTTACGCCCGCAAACAACCGGACAGCGAAGCGTGCCGCATCTGATGCGAGGCAGACATAGACAAGTTTTTTGGTATGTCTCAGATTTGACAATAATATAATTAATCTATCGTATTGTTACTGGCTATTTTTTACAAATATTTATTTGTGCTTTTATTTGCCATTTTTCTATATTTTTCGTTTTTTGTGCTTAAATTTTTCAATGCTTATTACTTTTGATTTGCCCCACTTTTATATTTTTAAATTGAATCGTAACCCTCCATTTTACACTATTTTTTATGTGTGCTTTAGTTTTGCATTTTTTTATATTTTTAATTTGTGTTTTAATTTACCATTTTTTACTATTTTTTATTTGTGCCGCAATTTAAAATTTTTTAGTATTGTATATTTGTGCTTTAATTTGCCATTCTCAAATATTTTTTATTGCTGCTTAATTTTGCCATTTTGTTACATTTTGTATTTGTGCTTTTGCTTATTATTTAATATTGTGTTTTTGAATAGCCACTGTATAAGCGTTGTGTTTTGTGGGTGTTGTAGTGCTTTGCGTATAATGCTTATAAAAACCAATGCCTTTTATAATGTATTTATAGCTTATAGCAAGTTTTTAGTTTTGTTACCTTTTTTCAAAAATAAACTAAGTTGCTTTATTGCAATTTACACAGAAATACACTCGCCACAAACCGTTTGCAGCAAAGTGTATAATCATAATAATTGCGATGGCGCCTAGCCGATCAAATATAAAAATTGGACTCCTAAACGCAGGATCATTAGGCACAAAGCATGATGAGTTCGTGGTAGCAATGCTTAATCACAAAGTTGATATTTTAGCGGTAAACGAGACTTGGTTGCGCAACGGGGAGGAGGGGCGCGCGCCGACTGTGCCCGGGTACCGACTGCGACATGTGCCGAGACCAAACGATGTGCGCGCGCGCGGCGGAGGCGTCGGGTTCTACCTGCGGCGCGGACTCAGCGCACGCGCATGCTCGCACCCCCCCCTCCCCGCCAGTGGAACAGATGTGGCTAAGCCTGTCCGTAAAAGGCACACGGCTTATTATAGGCACCGCTTATCGACCACCGTGGTTAAATGTGGATCTATTTATAGATGCGCTTACTGATAGCATTGTTGCTTTTTCGTCTAAATATGATCAACTAATTCTAGTAGGCGACTTCAACGTAAATATGTTAACAAATTATTCCGGCTCAGAGAAAATAAAACAATTTTTAAATTATATGAATTTACATCAATATGTCAATATGCCCACACACTTTACAGATAATAGTGCTACCCTAATTGATTTATTCTGCAGCAACTTAAATGTTACAAATTTGCATATAGATCACATTCCGACACTCAGTAGTCACGCTTTTATTTGCGGTGAGTTAAGTTTAAAAAAAAGAAAACCTACACCAATATGGTCCATGATTCGCCCGCTAAAAAGCGCCGATGACCTGTTTTGTACTTACGCTGATGCTATAGACTGGACCAGTTTATGTAGTGACCAGAACGTGAACAAAATGGTTGAAAAATTAAATAGCTGTATATTATCACTGTTTGACATCGTCGCTCCCAAAAAACGCGTTCGTATTAAAGAGCACAGCTATCCCTGGATCACTTACACAATAAGGGAAATGATTAAGCTGCGTAACGAGGCATTGCGTAGATATCGGAAATCAGGCTTGCAAACACATAAAAAATACTACAAGGATTTAAAAAGTTCTGTAAACTCTGCTTTGTTTTTTGAGAAGCGTGCATATTTTAGCCAACACATAAATAAATTCTCCAGTAGCTCTAAAACTCTTTGGAAAAACCTAAAAAAATGTATTGATATCTCAACAAGTAACCGCGACTCTGAGATTCCAGGCCACTTACGTCATCCCGACCTTATTAATACGCACTTTTTAAAGGTTCCAGGGGATACAGAAGTTGAAATGTCACGGCTTACTTATTACGAATATCATCGTTTCAATGACACTGAGTTTCAGCTTAAAACGGTTGATGAATGCACTGTTCTTAAAGTCATTCAGTCCCTCAAGTCAAATGCAACTGGCACAGACGATATATCCCTTGATATGCTGCTGCTAACCCTTCCTCAAACTCTAGGTATTATTACTTTAATTGTAAACGAATCCATTACGTCCGGTATTTTCCCTGATGCTTGGAAGTCGGCTCTAGTCACACCCTTACCAAAAACGGGTAATGTTACTGAGTTTAAGGATTTGCGACCAATCAATATACTTCCATGTATCTCAAAAATATTGGAACGCATAGTTTGTATGCAATTGACAGAATACTTAGAAAATAAAAACATCTTACTAGTACGGCAGTCAGGTTTTAGGAGAGGTCGTAGTACGTCTACGGCTCTTTTAGATATAGTGGACAACATCTTATTCGCTCGTGATCAGGGTAAGGGGTCTATTTTAGTGCTTCTCGATTTCTCGCGGGCTTTTGATGCAATTAACATTTCCTTGTTGCTATCTAAAATGACATATTACGGCTTCAAACCCTCGGCAGTCCAATGGTTTGCCAGCTATCTCAGTAATCGTACTCAGACTGTACAGCTAATGGATGGAAATGGCACCCCGTTACAGTCAAAACCTGCAAACGTTCGCAGAGGAATTCCGCAGGGATCTATTTTGGGACCAGTTCTGTTTATTTTATACACGGCTGATGTTTCTGACGTGATCAAGCACTGTCAGTATCACATGTACGCAGATGATATACAACTGTACATCTCCTTCCATCCAAATAATGCTACTGATGCCGTAAACAAACTAAACAGTGATTTGCAGCGTATAATTGCGTGGTCCAATGATAACACCTTAGTGCTTAATGCCAGCAAAACAAAATATATGATCCTTGGATCGAAGCCACAAAGGGACAGAATCTTGGCCTTAGCACCTAATGTATCCATAATAGGTACTCAAATTGCTAAAGTGGAGAAATAGCGCGCAATCTTGGGGTCTTGATGGACGAGGATCTGAATTTTGAAAGTCACATTGTCGAATTATGTCAGAGAGCTTTTTATCGACTTAAAATTCTGTATCGCATACGTGACTGCCTCAGCGTAGATCATCGCGTTCGACTCTGTGACTCTTTAATACTTTCTTTGCTAGGATACGCAGACGTTGTTTATGGCCCTCGATTGTTAGCGCGCACGGAAAGAATTGTGCAAAGAGTTCAAAATGCCTGTGCACGGTTCTGCTACAAAATACCTCCAAGGACTCACATCACACCATATTTAAATAGCGGTAACACCCTTAAGATGACCCTGCGTAGACAGCTACATCTGGCCACATTACTGTTTGGTATTGTTCGCTCGGGTCATCCAGAGTACCTGTATGAGAAACTTAAGTGGCGAGCTGTTTCCAACAAACACAGAGCGATTCGATCAATAAGTGCACCCCTCAGTACGCCTCACCACCGTACATCCGCTTTCCGTGGTAGCTTTACATATGCCGCTACCAAATGTTGGAATAACCTGCCACCCCCGCTTAGAAACACTTGTTTATCATTTGGTGTTTTTAAGTTTAGATATAAAACAATGCTATTAAATTACCAAAAGGATATACCTGCTGGCGGCAGAGTTATTACAACATACCTATAGTCCCTAGCGTATTTGAAATAAATTTTAACCATAACATAAGGCAATATTAATTAAATATTTTATATAATATAATATTAATAATATATAACATGTAAATAAATTAAAATTACAAAAAAAATGAGTTATTTAAATTAGTAATAAGATAATTTAAACATAAGGCAATAAAAAAAAAGTGCTTTTAATTTTAATACAAATTATATACCTATCATAATATGAGAAATAGTTCGACTGCGCCGCGAGCTAAGCCTCGCAATTGGGCTCCGCTGAAAATCAGCGCTGTGGCTAGTAAGCTACAGCACATGCTGAGCGGCGTCCATTTTGCACATTGCACTACGACACCCGTGATACAAAAACTCATATTTAATTGTGATATGTTTATGTGTTCTTGTTTTTATGTGTTTATTTTTTGTTATTTTTCTTTGTGTAATGTGAAATAAATAACTGTCTAACTGTCTAACTGTCTAAAAAATTACAGATAACTTTCCGGCTAAACACTGTAACAATTTATCCGGAGCTTTGACGTCTGCAGATTGCTGTTCATGAGGATTACCTCCTGACAAGCTAGTTAATCATCCGCTTTAGTTACAATTATAATCACCTAAGTTTGACGACAGACAAAGTTCTAGAGCTATATCCCATCAGAACTAGTTATTTTGGAGACTTCAACGCCCACCATCGTGAATGGCTCAGTTCTCGAACCAATAACTACGCAGGGATATCTGCTTATGAATTTGCTCTGACCTATGGATTCTCTCAGCTAGTACTTTCTCAAACGAGAATACCACATATAGAGGACCATACGAGCTCCTTACTGGACCTTCTGCTGACTACACGTCCGGACGGATATTCCGTCTCAGTGGATGCGCCTTTAAGCTCCTCGTACCACTATCTCTTCGGACTCAAGTGTCGTGCAAACAACCCGATCCATCTGGGCCAACTAATTGACGTCGCGTGTGGCATTATAAGTCGGCAGACTGGGATGGATTGCGAGAATTTTATGCATCGTACCCGTGGAGTCAGATCTGCTTTAGCTCAGAAGATCCTGACGTCTGTGCAGCCGTAGTTACTGAGACAATCCTCGCTGGTATGGAATGTTATATTCCTAACCCGCGAGTAGCTGCCGGCATCAAAAAACGATTTAATAGGTCTTGCAGAGACGCTAAAATTCTTAAGCACCACGGCTCGTTATAATAAGGATCCGAATATTTCTGAGGTAAAACGCAAATTAAATGCTGCCTCGAGGTTCAGTAAGAAACCTACTGCCAGAGCAAAATTCCAATTCATCGGCAAAATAGGTCGGCGACTTGCGAGCTATCCTTCTGGGAGTCGTGCTTTCTGGTCGCGCGCCAAAGCTGCCGAAGGGAACTTTTGCCAGTCGTCGTTACCACCACTGCAAATGACTGCGAATGGTAACTTGGCCCATATTGCTAAAGAGGATACAGATCTACTGGGTAGTCTCTTTGCCTCAAACTCGAATATGAACGATGAAGGCGCTGTACCACCTACTATACCGTGGTGCGGTAGGACCATGCCGGATATCTCCATAACGCAGCGGGAGGTCAGGCGGGCGTTGCTTTCTCTAGACGTTCATAAGTCGAGTGGGCCAGACGGTATACCAGCAGTGGTGCTTAAGCAGTGTGCTCCTGAGTTATGTCCTGTACTCACGCGTCTCTTCGCGCTTTCCTACCACACTAGGCAATTTCTGTCTACATGGAAGACTGCGAATGTGCACCCGGTGCCCAAAAAGGGCGATAGATCAGATCCATCGAATTACAGGCCTATCGCTATTACCTCTCTCCTCTCTAAGGTGATGGAGCGTGTGATCAACACACAGCTTCTAAGATACCTAGAAGTACACGATCTGGTCAGTGACCGTCAATATGGCTTTCGCCACGGTCGCTCGACTGGTGACCTTCTAGTGTATCTCACACACCGATGGGCACTAGCCATTGAGAGTCAGGGGGAGGCATTGGCATGTAGCCTGGACATAGCGAAGGCGTTCGATCGGGTCTGGCACCGCGGTCTTCTATCGAAGTTGCCATCTTACGGAGTGCCCGAGGGTTTGTGCAAATGGGTGGCTAGCTTTTTGTCCGGCAGACGCATACGAACTGTAGTTGACGGTAGTTGCTCTGATAGCATGGACATTAATGCTGGTGTCCCGCAAGGCTCTGTGCTGTCTCCTACGCTGTTTCTACTGCATATCAATGACATGTTGGACATCAACAACATACATTGCTATGCAGATGACAGTACTGGAGACGCTTTTACACGGGTCGTGCAAACATCCCTCGTTCCGTTGTGGAGGAAAACCGCGGAGAACTTGTGTCTCAAATCGAGACCACACTGTCCCAGGTCTCTGACTGGGGACGGGTAAACTTGGTCCGATTCAACCCTACAAAGACACAAGTGTGCGCGGTCACCGCTAAGAAAACTCCATTTACTGTGGTCCCACAATTCCAGAACACTCCCCTCTCCATCTCCAAGAGCATTGGGATCCTTGGTGTCGACATTTCCAGCGATGTTCAGTTCCGAGATCATTTACAAGATAAGGTAAAGCTGGCGTCCAAAAAACTTGGTGTACTCAACAGAGCGAAGCAGTACTTCACGTCGGGGCAAAGGTTGTTACTTTAGAAGTCGCAAGTTCGGCCCCATATGGAGTACTGCTGCCATCTCTGGGCAGGTGCACCCGGATACCAGCTTGACCCTTTTGACTCGGTTCAACGACGGGCTGTGAGAATTGTCGACGATCCCAAACTCACTTGCGGTATCGAGCCCTTAAGTCTGAGGAGAGACTTTGCCTCACTGTGTGTGTTCTACCGCTTGTACAATGGGTTGTGTTCTGAGGAATTGTTCGAAATGGTGCCCACGGCTACTTTCTACCATCGCACCGCTCGCCATCGGCAGGGAATTCATTCTCACACTTTAGAACCTAAATGGTCGCGTACAGTGCGGTTTCAGAGAAACTTCCTCCCGCGAACGCTTAAGTTGTGGAATGAGCTCCCTGCCAAGGTCTTCTGCAAGGACTACAGTATGGAGTTCTTCAAGAAAGAAGTTATTAGATTTCTGAAGGGTCGGCAACGCGCAAGTGATACCCCTGGTGTTGCAAGCGTCCATAGGCTACGGTGACCGCGTACCAGCAGGCGGGCCGTCGGCTTGTTTGCCACCTTAGTGGTATTTAAAAAAAAAAAAAAAAAAAAAAAAAAAAAAAAAAAAAAAAAAAAAAAAAATGCCACCTCAGTTCCTCGAGAGAAGCCATCGCCGCCGGAAGCTCGATCGTTTGAATTTTGAAATAAACCGTATGGCCAGCTGATCTTCATCACCAGGTTGTGCCTATTTGGATTTGCATATATGCTGTAAATGCGAAATGAATGTGAAAAGAGAGTGGCGCCATAATAAATAGTGAAGTGCTTTAAATTACAAAAAAATAGGTACTGATCTGCCACGTAGCCTACGTGTCGCCGCAGCATCAGCTCTAGTGTCCTGAAGGTCCTGAATAAAATATAAACTACTCAGCTATTTACCAGTTACAAGGTGGGCATCTATATAATTTTCCTTTACGCCAAATCATTAAACCACCCGTACAATCATCCCTTTTGTTTAACTCTCGCTAACAGCATCAATTCAGCAATTCAACACTTTCTACTCCTTAATAGGTAGCTAGGTAGGTAAATGATTTATCAGGCACACAACAACACCAACAATGAAACCAAAATACAATTACAACAGCTAAACATAAAGAACTAATTTTTTTCTTACAATAAAACGCTACAAAAACAATAATAATTATTACAATAAATAAAATAGAATAGTTAAGATACTACCAATGACTACCAGAGTATTAGGTTTTATGGGTGTTCCAATGTTTTACCGAATTGGACCCTGATTCAGCAATGCTGCCAAACAAATGACAACGCTGATTTTCAATCGGCGCCATACTGATATAATAAAGCAGGTATCAAGAAATTATGTATCTACGAATTATTGTTATAAACCTCTATAAAAGTCTAACTATACGTATACAATGTAAGTAGTGGTTTAGTTGTAGGGTTGTATGATAAATTAATCATAAATAAATAATTAAATATTAATAATAATCAAAAAAATAAATAGAATAAAATATTAAAGTAAAATAGCAAATAATTAATTTAATATACCTATAAAAGAATATATATAATAAGTATAAGTGTGATTACTATATGTATACAGGGAAACATTTCAATGACCCGCCATTTTAAAAAGGTTTGTTCATAAAATTAATCTAAAGATATGTTTGGATTACTTTTTAAAAAATCATAAGATATATTCTTTTTAGATAAGCTTTAAGTTATCCAAAAAGTATCTAATATTATGGACACCAATACGAACATTAAATGAATGATGTGATAGTAGTGACGCGCTACGTAGCGTAACCCCTCTCCCCCTACACCACGTCTGCCTGTATGCTTTTAGTGCCTACTCTACCTACGAAGTTTACGAACCTTAATGATTGTGTACCATATTTTACAAAGAAAATTAATTAAAGCTTTGACAATAGTCAAAACACCAAAATTAATTTAGTAGGTATTTGTACGTAGTAGGTATTATGGCGTACTTAAAATTGGAATCAGTTATTTACAATAATTTAACTTACCTTCCAATTAGGTAGTCCAGCCTAATCAATTTGTACACTATAAGGTATGAGCACCACGTAAACTTTCGCCACTTAAAAGTAACCACGGCGGTCCCCAGGCATAACACCTCGCCTGACAGAAGATCTCCTCTTTGCCGCCAGTCCACATTGGTGACCCCGAGCTGAACATTGACGCACCTTCCGCAGCAGCAGTAGCCCATTCTTTATCTACCAGGTACATGGACCAGTGTTCAACCGTACGCTTCGCATCCCGGAGCTTCATCACGACCTTTCGCAGCAATTCAGCGCTTCCTGCAGCTCCTCTCCGGCGACGTAACTGTACAGCATTCCACCACAACCTGTTGAGGATTCTCACTCCAGCGTGGCACTTTCTCTGTACAGCATCACACCACCCTGTCGAGGACTCTCACTCCAGCGAGGCATTCTCTGCTCGTCGCTTCTGCCGCTAACTCAGGCCAGTTTCTCGATTCAAAGTGACACAAGCGCAAGTTAAGTTGACCACGGCGGTCCCCGGGCATAAGATCTCGCCTGGCAGGAGATCTCTTTGCCGCCGCTCCACAAAATAATTTTATTATTTCAAACAATAGTATATTTTGTACCAAGTATAAAATAACACTGTTACCCGGTGGAAGAAGCTAGTTTCGACGCGAAGTGAAGGCGAATGCTGAATGCTTTTATTTCGAGGATAACAAAAGCCATTTTGTACTTTACTTTTTCTACTACCTGAAAGTCCAATATAGTATTAAAAAAATAAGTAGATATTTATTAGAAATTAATTAAAAACTACAGTTTATTAGAATGAATGACCATGCGACCCGGGCGACGCGTCACGAAGCGGCCAGCATCATTCTCGCCGGCCCACAGGCTACGTCATATTTTTCTTATTATATTATATTATATTTTATATTGAACCCGATCCGCATACATAGCTAAATATTTAAATGGCCACCATTTTGTAAAAAAAAGAAGTAGTCAGTAATGACAAAGGAACAAGCCATTGCTGTAAGCCAAGAACTTATTGATCTATTTAACAGTGGTCATTATAGGTAAGTTGGGCCATTAATTCAGCAATGGTCTTGCAAAATATTTCCGCACTGTGACAACAGTTCACAGAGCTTCGTCAAAAATAGAATTTGACAAGGCTGTTCTGCATAAAATCTTGGTCTTCGCTGGGGTAAAGCGAGTGTTCCATTCCATCCATCCCAATGTTTGGGGTTTTGTGAATCGGTTTGTCAATCTCCTTATTAACGAACTTTGGCTGATGAGACGACACACCACCGCACCATATCGTTTCCGCTTTGCATATGGTGGCGTCGTATACGTTTATATTTCCAGCAGCAATGGAAATATCATGCATATAGCAAAGGTATCGTCTTCAAAACCTTTGTCAACCTCCGGGCGGGCTGGAGCTTTGCGCAGCCGTTCTCATGTCAAAACGTTAACGTTAACTTAGTGTTTGATTATTTTGACCCGCAATATAGAATTGAAAATAAATACGCTTTTAGTGACTCCAAAGTCGCTCTTTACCGGATATGTTTATTTATTTTTTGGATTTGGTTTGACGGATATGCCTCATCGATGGCAGACATTTGTTGCAAATAGGATTGTCAAAATTACAGATAACTTTCCGGCTAAACACTGTAACAATTTATCCGGAGCTTTGACGTCTGCAGATTGCTGTTCATGAGGATTACCTCCTGACAAGCTAGTTAATCATCCGCTTTAGTTACAATTATAATCACCTAAGTTTGACGACAGACAAAGTTCTAGAGCTATATCCCATCAGAACTAGTTATTTTGGAGACTTCAACGCCCACCATCGTGAATGGCTCAGTTCTCGAACCAATAACTACGCAGGGATATCTGCTTATGAATTTGCTCTGACCTATGGATTCTCTCAGCTAGTACTTTCTCAAACGAGAATACCACATATAGAGGACCATACGAGCTCCTTACTGGACCTTCTGCTGACTACACGTCCGGACGGATATTCCGTCTCAGTGGATGCGCCTTTAAGCTCCTCGTACCACTATCTCTTCGGACTCAAGTGTCGTGCAAACAACCCGATCCATCTGGGCCAACTAATTGACGTCGCGTGTGGCATTATAAGTCGGCAGACTGGGATGGATTGCGAGAATTTTATGCATCGTACCCGTGGAGGCAGATCTGCTTTAGCTCAGAAGATCCTGACGTCTGTGCAGCCGTAGTTACTGAGACAATCCTCGCTGGTATGGAATGTTATATTCCTAACCCGCGAGTAGCTGCCGGCATCAAAAAACGATTTAATAGGTCTTGCAGAGACGCTAAAATTCTTAAGCACCACGGCTCATTATAATAAGGATCCGAATATTTCTGAGGTAAAACGCAAATTAAATGCTGCCTCGAGGTTCAGTAAGAAACCTACTGCCAGAGCAAAATTCCAATTCATCGGCAAAATAGGTCGGCGACTTGCGAGCTATCCTTCTGGGAGTCGTGCTTTCTGGTCGCGCGCCAAAGCTGCCGAAGGGAACTTTTGCCAGTCGTCGTTACCACCACTGCGAATGACTGCGAATGGTAACTTGGCCCATAGTGCTAAAGAGAAAACAGATCTACTGGGTAGTCTCTTTGCCTCAAACTCGAATATGAACGATGAAGGCGCTGTACCACCTACTATACCGTGGTGCGGTAGGACCATGCCGGATATCTCCATAACACAGCGGGAGGTTCGTCGGGCGTTCTTTTTTTCTCTATACGTTCATAAATCGAATGGGCCAGACGGTATACCAGCAGTGGTGCTTAAGCAGTGTGCTCCTGAGTTATGTCCTGTACTCACGCGCCTCTTCTCGCTTTGCACCCTGTGCCCAAAACGCTCGATAGATCAGATCCATCGAATTACAAGCCAATCGCTATCCCCTCTCTCCTCTCCAAGGTGTTGGAGCGTGTGATCAACACACAACTTCTAAGATACTAAGAAGAACACGACCTGTTAGTGACCGTCAATATGGCTTTCGCCACGGTCGCTCGACTGGTGACCTTTTAGTGTATCTCACACCATGCATGTAGCCTAGACATAGCGAAGGCGTTCGATCGGGTCTGGCACCGAGGTCTTCTATCGAAGTTGATATCTTACGGAGTGCCCAGGGTTTTGTGCAAATTGATGGCTAGCTTTTTGTCCAGCAGATGCATATGAACTGTAGTTGATGGTAGTTGCTGTGATAGTGATTGTTATTAATGCTGGTGTCCCGCAAGACTCAATACAATACAATACAATACAAATATCCTTTATTGCACAAAACAAAAACACAAACTTATTGTAAAAATAATATTAAAAAACATGTACAACAGGCGATCTTATCGCCAGATGGCGATTTCTACCAGATAACCTATGTTGGTATTGATATACAAATTTAAAATATTGGAATGGTAGGATGTGCAAAATTGTACAAAAACTGAAATAAAGATATAAGTAACATAGAATAAGAATAGTATAAATTACCAAATAAATAAATAACTACAAAATACATAAATACC
Organism: Apoda limacodes; assembly: GCA_946406115.1. Taxonomy (NCBI): domain Eukaryota; kingdom Metazoa; phylum Arthropoda; class Insecta; order Lepidoptera; family Limacodidae; genus Apoda; species Apoda limacodes. The sequence continues at coordinate 27,641,190 of OX291555.1, read as the reverse complement.
CTTATACATAAAATATAAAATACATAAATTCCTTACATAAAAATACATAAACTACACATAAATAAAACAATCATAACTTAAATATTTAAGTGTCTACATCAGAAGAACAGAGGGAGCAAAACAACAAGGTTATGCGAGATTTAAAAAATGCTTTTTCACTTGTGCTTTGAAGGTTGTAAGTGATTGTGCTTTTCGGATATCTACTGGGAGAGAGTTCCACAATCGCACTGCTTGTACGGTGAAGGAATCATCGTAAAATTTTGAGTTGTGACTCGGTGTATTAAGTAATAAATTAGAGGAGGAACGCAAAGAGGCATAGTAACCAAAACGCTCTTTGAGATAAGAAGGGTAGCTAGGATTGAACAGCACACAGTAAAGAAGTGAAAGGATATGAGCATTCCGGCGAAAACGAATTGGGAGCCACTTGAGCTTCACGCGGAAATTGGAAATATGGTCATATTTGCGTAATCCAAATATAAACCGAATACAGAGATTTTGTAGTCGCTCAAGTTTGTTTAATTGGTCTTCAGTTAAATCAGGATAGCTAGCATCGGCGTAATCGAGTATGGGAAGCAAAAGAGAGTGTGCAAGAACAATTTTAGTGTCCGTGGGTAGGAAATTTTGCAGCCTTCTTAGGGAACCTACAGCGGAAAACATTTTCTTACTGACCTCGGTTATCTGTGAAGTCCAAGACATACTACTATCTATAATAATACCTAGATTCTTAACCTGGTCATTATAAGGTATAAATACATTGTCTACACAAACTTTTGGGAGACTAACCCAGTTTATTCTAGACATAAACTTTGGACTGCCTAGTATTATGGCCTGGGTTTTTGCTGGGTTTATTTTTATGCCAAAGGCTTTGCTCCATTCTGAAATTTTGAGGAGATCAGAGTTTATCAAACCTATCGTTTGAAATAAATCATCAAAAGTTGTTTGATTATAGACCTGGAGATCGTCTGCATACATGTGGTGGAGAGAAGAAAGTTGGTGAGTAATTGAATTAATAAAAATCGCAAATAAGAGAGGAGATAAAACACCACCTTGCGGAACACCGGCAACTATGTGGCACCAATCTGAAAAAATGTTATCGAATTTGATACTTTGCCTACGTCCACGCAAGTAGCTCTGAAACCATGCAACCACCGTTGGAGATATGTTAAGAGAACGCAATAACTCCAACAACACATCAAAATCGACAGTATTAAATGCATTACTAAAATCAAGTAACGTTAACAGTACTGGAGACGCTGATTATACGGGACGCGCAAACATCCCTTGTTCCGTTGTGGAGGAAAACCGCGGAGAACTTGTGTCTCAAATCGAGACCACATTGACGAAGGTCTCTCTGGGGACGGGTAAACTTGTTCCGATTAAACCCTACAAAGTTCACCTCTAAGGAAACCCCATTCACTGTAGTCCCACAATTCCTGAACACTCCCCTCTCCATCTCCACCACGGTTCGTTTGTTTCCATTGCCTTCGCAGTGACACATTAATAGGTAATTTTAGTAACTCTTACTTAGTTTAGTTTATAGTTTTAGTTAAAAATACGCAGCTTTAGCTTTCCCTTTCTATATCCTTGAATATATATGTACCTACATTACAATTTCGTTAATGTAATGTAACATGTAGAAATATTCAATGTAGAGACCGGTATAGACATTTTTTATTTAAATCCTAGTATATACATATTTTAAAGACAACTCTTTAAGGCCGTGGGAAATGTTACCGCCATCTACTTACTCCATCTGGTGTTAGTGTTTTCAATATTAGAATGACATTAGTTTTATATTGAACAGCGCAAATTAGTCCCATCCTTTTCCTATACGCATCTTTTATTACTTTGGTACGAAGACAATATGAAAATGCATATTATATGCTAGTGGACAAGCAATGCCACCTCAGTTCCTCGAGAGAAGCTATCGCCGCCGGAAGCTCGATCGTTTGAATTTTGAAATAAACCGTATGGCCAGCTGATCTTCATCACCAGGTTGTGCCTATTTGGATTTGCATATATGCTGTAAATGCGAAATGAATGTGAAAAGAGAGTGGCGCCACATAAATAATAAATAGTGAAGTGCTTTAAATTACAAAAAAATAGGTACTGATCTGCCACGTAGCCTACGTGTCGCCGCAGCATCAGCTCTAGTGTCCTGAAGGTCCTGAAAAAAATATAAACTACTCAGCTATTTACCAGTTACAAGGTGGGCATCTATATAATTTTCCTTTACGCCAAATCATTAAACCACCCGTACAATTATCCCTTTTGTTTAACTCTCGCTAACAGCATCAATTCAGCAATTCAACACTTTCTACTCCTTAATAGGTAGCTAGGTAGGTAAATGATTTATCAGGCACACAACAACACCAACAATGAAACCAAAATACAATTACAACAGCTAAACATAAAGAACTAATTTTTTTCTTACAATAAAACGCTACAAAAACAATAATAATTATTACAATAAATAAAATAGAATAGTTAAGATACTACCAATGACTACCAGAGTATTAGGTTTTATGGGTGTTCCAATGTTTTACCGAATTGGACCCTGATTCAGCAATGCTGCCAAACAAATGACAACGCTGATTTTCAATCGGCGCCATACTGATATAATAAAGCAGGTATCAAGAAATTATGTATCTACGAATTATTGTTATAAACCTCTATAAAAGTCTAACTATACGTATACAATGTAAGTAGTGGTTTAGTTGTAGGGTTGTATGATAAATTAATCATAAATAAATAATTAAATATTAATAATAATCAAAAAAATAAATAGAATAAAATATTAAAGTAAAATAGCAAATAATTAATTTAATATACCTATAAAAGAATATATATAATAAGTATAAGTGTGATTACTATATGTATACAGGGAAACATTTCAATGACCCGCCATTTTAAAAAGGTTTGTTCATAAAATTAATCTAAAGATATGTTTGGATTACTTTTTAAAAAATCATAAGATATATTCTTTTTAGATAAGCTTTAAGTTATCCAAAAAGTATCTAATATTATGGACACCAATACGAACATTAAATGAATGATGTGATAGTAGTGACGCGCTACGTAGCGTAACCCCTCTCCCCCTACACCACGTCTGCCTGTATGCTTTTAGTGCCTACTCTACCTACGAAGTTTACGAACCTTAATGATTGTGTACCATATTTTACAAAGAAAATTAATTAAAGCTTTGACAATAGTCAAAACACCAAAATTAATTTAGTAGGTATTTGTACGTAGTAGGTATTATGGCGTACTTAAAATTGGAATCAGTTATTTACAATAATTTAACTTACCTTCCAATTAGGTAGTCCAGCCTAATCAATTTGTACACTATAAGGTATGAGCACCACGTAAACTTTCGCCACTTAAAAGTAACCACGGCGGTCCCCAGGCATAACACCTCGCCTGACAGAAGATCTCCTCTTTGCCGCCAGTCCACATTGGTGACCCCGAGCTGAACATTGACGCACCTTCCGCAGCAGCAGTAGCCCATTCTTTATCTACCAGGTACATGGACCAGTGTTCAACCGTACGCTTCGCATCCCGGAGCTTCATCACGACCTTTCGCAGCAATTCAGCGCTTCCTGCAGCTCCTCTCCGGCGACGTAACTGTACAGCATTCCACCACAACCTGTTGAGGATTCTCACTCCAGCGTGGCACTTTCTCTGTACAGCATCACACCACCCTGTCGAGGACTCTCACTCCAGCGAGGCATTCTCTGCTCGTCGCTTCTGCCGCTAACTCAGGCCAGTTTCTCGATTCAAAGTGACACAAGCGCAAGTTAAGTTGACCACGGCGGTCCCCGGGCATAAGATCTCGCCTGGCAGGAGATCTCTTTGCCGCCGCTCCACAAAATAATTTTATTATTTCAAACAATAGTATATTTTGTACCAAGTATAAAATAACACTGTTACCCGGTGGAAGAAGCTAGTTTCGACGCGAAGTGAAGGCGAATGCTGAATGCTTTTATTTCGAGGATAACAAAAGCCATTTTGTACTTTACTTTTTCTACTACCTGAAAGTCCAATATAGTATTAAAAAAATAAGTAGATATTTATTAGAAATTAATTAAAAACTACAGTTTATTAGAATGAATGACCATGCGACCCGGGCGACGCGTCACGAAGCGGCCAGCATCATTCTCGCCGGCCCACAGGCTACGTCATATTTTTCTTATTATATTATATTATATTTTATATTGAACCCGATCCGCATACATAGCTAAATATTTAAATGGCCACCATTTTGTAAAAAAAAGAAGTAGTCAGTAATGACAAAGGAACAAGCCATTGCTGTAAGCCAAGAACTTATTGATCTATTTAACAGTGGTCATTATAGGTAAGTTGGGCCATTAATTCAGCAATGGTCTTGCAAAATATTTCCGCACTGTGACAACAGTTCACAGAGCTTCGTCAAAAATAGAATTTGACAAGGCTGTTCTGCATAAAATCTTGGTCTTCGCTGGGGTAAAGCGAGTGTTCCATTCCATCCATCCCAATGTTTGGGGTTTTGTGAATCGGTTTGTCAATCTCCTTATTAACGAACTTTGGCTGATGAGACGACACACCACCGCACCATATCGTTTCCGCTTTGCATATGGTGGCGTCGTATACGTTTATATTTCCAGCAGCAATGGAAATATCATGCATATAGCAAAGGTATCGTCTTCAAAACCTTTGTCAACCTCCGGGCGGGCTGGAGCTTTGCGCAGCCGTTCTCATGTCAAAACGTTAACGTTAACTTAGTGTTTGATTATTTTGACCCGCAATATAGAATTGAAAATAAATACGCTTTTAGTGACTCCAAAGTCGCTCTTTACCGGATATGTTTATTTATTTTTTGGATTTGGTTTGACGGATATGCCTCATCGATGGCAGACATTTGTTGCAAATAGGATTGTCAAAATTACAGATAACTTTCCGGCTAAACACTGTAACAATTTATCCGGAGCTTTGACGTCTGCAGATTGCTGTTCATGAGGATTACCTCCTGACAAGCTAGTTAATCATCCGCTTTAGTTACAATTATAATCACCTAAGTTTGACGACAGACAAAGTTCTAGAGCTATATCCCATCAGAACTAGTTATTTTGGAGACTTCAACGCCCACCATCGTGAATGGCTCAGTTCTCGAACCAATAACTACGCAGGGATATCTGCTTATGAATTTGCTCTGACCTATGGATTCTCTCAGCTAGTACTTTCTCAAACGAGAATACCACATATAGAGGACCATACGAGCTCCTTACTGGACCTTCTGCTGACTACACGTCCGGACGGATATTCCGTCTCAGTGGATGCGCCTTTAAGCTCCTCGTACCACTATCTCTTCGGACTCAAGTGTCGTGCAAACAACCCGATCCATCTGGGCCAACTAATTGACGTCGCGTGTGGCATTATAAGTCGGCAGACTGGGATGGATTGCGAGAATTTTATGCATCGTACCCGTGGAGTCAGATCTGCTTTAGCTCAGAAGATCCTGACGTCTGTGCAGCCGTAGTTACTGAGACAATCCTCGCTGGTATGGAATGTTATATTCCTAACCCGCGAGTAGCTGCCGGCATCAAAAAACGATTTAATAGGTCTTGCAGAGACGCTAAAATTCTTAAGCACCACGGCTCGTTATAATAAGGATCCGAATATTTCTGAGGTAAAACGCAAATTAAATGCTGCCTCGAGGTTCAGTAAGAAACCTACTGCCAGAGCAAAATTCCAATTCATCGGCAAAATAGGTCGGCGACTTGCGAGCTATCCTTCTGGGAGTCGTGCTTTCTGGTCGCGCGCCAAAGCTGCCGAAGGGAACTTTTGCCAGTCGTCGTTACCACCACTGCGAATGACTGCGAATGGTAACTTGGCCCATAGTGCTAAAGAGAAAACAGATCTACTTGGTAGTCTCTTTGCCTCAAACTCGAATATGAACGATGAAGGCGCTGTACCACCTACTATACCGTGGTGCGGTAGGACCATGCCGGATATCTCCATAACACAGCGGGAGGTTCGTCGGGCGTTCTTTTTTTCTCTATACGTTCATAAATCGAATGGGCCAGACGGTATACCAGCAGTGGTGCTTAAGCAGTGTGCTCCTGAGTTATGTCCTGTACTCACGCGCCTCTTCTCGCTTTGCACCCTGTGCCCAAAACGCTCGATAGATCAGATCCATCGAATTACAAGCCAATCGCTATCCCCTCTCTCCTCTCCAAGGTGTTGGAGCGTGTGATCAACACACAACTTCTAAGATACTAAGAAGAACACGACCTGTTAGTGACCGTCAATATGGCTTTCGCCACGGTCGCTCGACTGGTGACCTTTTAGTGTATCTCACACCATGCATGTAGCCTAGACATAGCGAAGGCGTTCGATCGGGTCTGGCACCGAGGTCTTCTATCGAAGTTGATATCTTACGGAGTGCCCAGGGTTTTGTGCAAATTGATGGCTAGCTTTTTGTCCAGCAGATGCATATGAACTGTAGTTGATGGTAGTTGCTGTGATAGTGATTGTTATTAATGCTGGTGTCCCGCAAGACTCTGTGCTGTCTCCTACGCTGTTTCTACTGCATATCAATGACATGTTGGACATCAACAACATGCATTGCTATGCAGATGACAGTACTGGAGACGCTGATTATACGGGACGCGCAAACATCCCTTGTTCCGTTGTGGAGGAAAACCGCGGAGAACTTGTGTCTCAAATCGAGACCACATTGACGAAGGTCTCTCTGGGGACGGGTAAACTTGTTCCGATTAAACCCTACAAAGTTCACCTCTAAGGAAACCCCATTCACTGTAGTCCCACAATTCCTGAACACTCCCCTCTCCATCTCCACCACGGTTCGTTTGTTTCCATTGCCTTCGCAGTGACACATTAATAGGTAATTTTAGTAACTCTTACTTAGTTTAGTTTATAGTTTTAGTTAAAAATACGCAGCTTTAGCTTTCCCTTTCTATATCCTTGAATATATATGTACCTACATTACAATTTCGTTAATGTAATGTAACATGTAGAAATATTCAATGTAGAGACCGGTATAGACATTTTTTATTTAAATCCTAGTATATACATATTTTAAAGACAACTCTTTAAGGCCGTGGGAAATGTTACCGCCATCTACTTACTCCATCTGGTGTTAGTGTTTTCAATATTAGAATGACATTAGTTTTATATTGAACAGCGCAAATTAGTCCCATCCTTTTCCTATACGCATCTTTTATTACTTTGGTACGAAGACAATATGAAAATGCATATTATATGCTAGTGGACAAGCAATGCCACCTCAGTTCCTCGAGAGAAGCTATCGCCGCCGGAAGCTCGATCGTTTGAATTTTGAAATAAACCGTATGGCCAGCTGATCTTCATCACCAGGTTGTGCCTATTTGGATTTGCATATATGCTGTAAATGCGAAATGAATGTGAAAAGAGAGTGGCGCCACATAAATAATAAATAGTGAAGTGCTTTAAATTACAAAAAAATAGGTACTGATCTGCCACGTAGCCTACGTGTCGCCGCAGCATCAGCTCTAGTGTCCTGAAGGTCCTGAAAAAAATATAAACTACTCAGCTATTTACCAGTTACAAGGTGGGCATCTATATAATTTTCCTTTACGCCAAATCATTAAACCACCCGTACAATCATCCCTTTTGTTTAACTCTCGCTAACAGCATCAATTCAGCAATTCAACACTTTCTACTCCTTAATAGGTAGCTAGGTAGGTAAATGATTTATCAGGCACACAACAACACCAACAATGAAACCAAAATACAATTACAACAGCTAAACATAAAGAACTAATTTTTTTCTTACAATAAAACGCTACAAAAACAATAATAATTATTACAATAAATAAAATAGAATAGTTAAGATACTACCAATGACTACCAGAGTATTAGGTTTTATGGGTGTTCCAATGTTTTACCGAATTGGACCCTGATTCAGCAATGCTGCCAAACAAATGACAACGCTGATTTTCAATCGGCGCCATACTGATATAATAAAGCAGGTATCAAGAAATTATGTATCTACGAATTATTGTTATAAACCTCTATAAAAGTCTAACTATACGTATACAATGTAAGTAGTGGTTTAGTTGTAGGGTTGTATGATAAATTAATCATAAATAAATAATTAAATATTAATAATAATCAAAAAAATAAATAGAATAAAATATTAAAGTAAAATAGCAAATGATTAATTTAATATACCTATAAAAGAATATATATAATAAGTATAAGTGTGATTACTATATGTATACAGGGAAACATTTCAATGACCCGCCATTTTAAAAAGGTTTGTTCATAAAATTATTCTAAAGATATGTTTGGATTACTTTTTAAAAAATCATAAGATATATTCTTTTTAGATAAGCTTTAAGTTATCCAAAAAGTATCTAATATTATGGACACCAATACGAACATTAAATGAATGATGTGATAGTAGTGACGCGCTACGTAGCGTAACCCCTCTCCCCCTACACCACGTCTGCCTGTATGCTTTTAGTGCCTACTCTACCTACGAAGTTTACGAACCTTAATGATTGTGTACCATATTTTACAAAGAAAATTAATTAAAGCTTTGACAATAGTCAAAACACCAAAATTAATTTAGTAGGTATTTGTACGTAGTAGGTATTATGGCGTACTTAAAATTGGAATCAGTTATTTACAATAATTTAACTTACCTTCCAATTAGGTAGTCCAGCCTAATCAATTTGTACACTATAAGGTATGAGCACCACGTAAACTTTCGCCACTTAAAAGTAACACCGCACCATTTCATAATACTCCCGATTGCTGTAAGTATGTTTTTGTGACATAGTTATCAAATAACACTGAGAACCGAGTCAATAAACAAAAAAAGGCGAACGTGTAAACAACACTAGGTCAAGATCAGCACTAAAATTAAAATTAGTTGCAAAAGAAAGCCCCGGTCCCCGGCGCGGGGAATTGTACATAGGGTAAATTCCAGACTACATTAGTCTTAGTAGGAGACTAATGCGTGGTTATTTGTTTGTTTAGGATTATTTTAATTTTTAAATCATTACTTTATTTTGTTTTTGTCAGATAATTTTAATTATTTAATGAATCATGAAATTAGCCACTGGTATTTTATGTAATCTAGGTTTAGTTGGATAATTTTAAGATTTAATTCGTGATTACGACATGTATTGTCACTTGGTTTAAAAAGTAATAATTTTTTGGACATGGACCGACCGAAGTACCTAGTTGTCGGACGAAAATAAAAACCTATCTACGCGTGTGTATGTGTGTATTGACTTGCGAATCTGTTATTTTAATGAGTAAGGGTGCTATCGGGCTAATAACCTCGCACAGCTGTTATTGTCCATGCAATATTATTTCAAAGGAAAATTAATGGACAAAAGTTTGAAAAAAAAAAATTTATTGCCTAGACGGGTTCTGTTATCGATTCTGAACTTCCTCTGAAAATATGGCGGGTCATTGAAAAGTTACCCTGTAATGTGTCATCACTGTCAAGTTCAATTTTATTTACAATTAACACAATAACAACTTATTATTAAACAAAATTCAAGCTTAGAAAACAGTATTTATTGTTACCTCTTCCTATGTGATTGAAGGTTTATCTGGAGAAGATGTAACGAACAAACAGGAGCCCTAATCGCAAGTTGCTTTCATATGACATTTCATCGTTTATTTACTTTTTACCTATTTGGAGTTACCAAGGCAACAATACAATCGTTTCAATCTGTGTTGTCAACACAGATAATTACATTGTTTACACAAAAAAACACTAAATTTATAAGTCAATTATACAAGATCGTGAACTCTTACTGAACAATATTTAGAAGAAAAGCGTCAAGTTATTCACCGACGATTTTAAAATATTTTTCACAACAATTTTGACGGTTTATACCATAAAGGCGTCTACACCAGAAAAGCCAGCTTTTTTGAAGAACTCAAGATTTTTGTACAAGAGAACTTACCTATACCACTACCTTAAGATGGACTTGACATTTTTTGTTATTGTGATCAACTTTAATTCAGTTTAACTAGTTTTTGATATAATTAATTTATTTACTCTATTTTTTGTTATTTTAGATTTTATACGTAGATTTATTGTTTTGAATTTAGATTTGTAGTTTTGATATGAGTAATCTACATGATGCGTTGCTCGACTGTCCCATTTGTGTTGATAGTAAATGATACAAAGGGGCCAGAGGTCTTTCAATTCACTGCAGCCGCTAACACACTGTGCTTATTGATGTTGCAACTTTTTCTAGGACTTCTTCAGACACCAAAAACACAAGGGATACACCAAGCTACGCATCAAAACTAGTAAAGATTAAATATAGTACAAAGGTTATAAGAAGAATACCGAGAGGAGCACGCCTTTCAGTGGCCCGTTGTCTTACAGATTGCGTGTCTAAGGTAGTCAAAAAGAATTCTTTAGATTCTTAGGATACTTTATTAACTTTTTCTTATTCCGTATTGCATGCCAAGTCTCATGATTCTAAAATCAAAGTAATCAGAAATAAAATATCCGACAGAGATGTAAGAGGTGCAGCAAAGTTATTGGTTTCTAGCGATACCTTAGCCTCAAATTTTCTGAAACTTTAGATGCGTTACGAGACAAATCCTTCACGCTTATCAGTAAATCTTTTCAAATTGCGTGCTACGTCCAGAAGTCCTACTTATTGACAAGATCATTTTCAAGTAAGTGATAAAGAGTTATTGAACAGAATTCTGTCTTTACCAAATGGTTCGGCAGGACCATTGTTGGGAGAAACAGGTACAGCTCTTATAAAAGAACTTACTTTGTTAGTAAATCTCATGTTAAGTGGAAACGTAGCAGATGAAATTATGCCTATTCTATATGGTGCAAATTTAATTGTTCTTTTAAAAAAGGCGGTGGCAACCGTCCAATTGCCGTAGGTAGCACAGTAGCGATTAACGTCGAAACTATGCTGTCGAGAATATCGCCACAGACTTACTGGAATTTTTGAAAGTCGACAAATAGGTTTCGGCACAAAAGGTGGTTGCGAAGCCGCAGTCCATGCAGCAAGGACTTTCTTGTTCTCTAAAAATTATGAAGTTTTTGTGAAAATAGACATTTAAAATGCATTCAATTCAGTTGATCGCAGAACTATTCTAAGTGAAATTCAAAAACATATTCCTGAAATTTTTGATTATCTTTACCAATGTAACGGCAAACACACTAAATTACGTTTCGGTCTAAATGAAATCTAGCATTGGATGCCAACAAAGTGATCCACTTGGAGCAATTTTCAGCCTCGCTATACATCCAATAATATCAGAATTAACATCTAAATTCAACTTATGGTATCTAGATGACGGATGTCTAGCTGGAAATACAGCAACAGTTCTTGAAGACTCGACGAAACTTATTGCCGAATTTGAAAAAATTGGTTTATTTTTCAATTTTGACAAATGTCAAATTTACATTTCGGAAACTATCACGAATGTTGAAAAAACATGTTTTATTTGAAAATTTTAACTCAATAATACCAAATATTTCCGTAAAATGCAAAACAGATTTGTCACTACTTGGCTCTTCAATATTTGAAGACGGTATTAAGCCAATAATAGATTCTAAATTACAAAAATTTCATGAAATATCACAAGACCTTTTGTCTTTTTGCATGATTCGTTTTTGTCTTTTTACACCAAAATTTTTGTACTTCGTAATACAGTCAATCGACAACACATTAAGGTGAAGTCTTACTAAAACTTGAATTTACAGTTAGACCGTTCATGGTTACAGGCCATCTTCCCAATTAAATACGGTGGGCTCGGCATAAACACTTCTTCGAGTACATTTTTTCCTGCCTTCCTAGCCCCTAGCAATTTTCAAATCAGGAGAAAAGAGTGACCCGGGCAACTATCGACCTATTTCAGTTTTGCCTGTCTTCTCAATGAACGCTTTTTTTTAATCGTCTTGTGAAATTCTTGGCCTCTATTAATGTTCTCTATAATAAGCAATATGGTTTCAATAAAAAAATCAAAAACGTTATTTGAGACTCGAAACGAAAATCAAAGTCAATATATGATAAAAAAAAAACTGCACTTGGCGTTTTATTTAAAAAAAGCGTTCGATACAGTAAGCCATGATATCTTAGTAATAAAATTAACCAGTATTGGAATTGCAAGCTCGGCACTAAAAATTTTCAAATCTTACCTGTCGAATTGGTAACAAATTGTGAAAATTTGCGATAGTCATAGCAGTCTTGCACGGATATCATATGGCGTACCACAAGGTTCAATATTGCGACCCTTACTGTTCCTCATTTGTATAAACAATATACAAGACATTAAAATTAAAGCAGACATAACACTCTACACCGATGACACTTGTCTTTTTTACTTTGGACACTCAGTAAATGCTATAATAAATGAAGTTGAGAATGATTTAAATGTGCTAAATATGTGGTTCCAATATAACCTATTAACTATTAATATTAATAAAACAAATTATGTAATTTTTTCGGCTAAAAACAAAAAATACATTTAACCACGCATTTAAAAATAAATAATAAACCAATAAGCTTAAGCAAAATGAAAATTACCTTGGTCTCATCTTAGATATTCATATTACGTGGATACCACACATCCAGAAAATTAAATCTCACGGAAAATAGCTCAATATTTACCTCAGCACGTTAAATATTTAATCTACAATACACTTATTAAACCACATATTGATTATTTAATAAAGGTGTGGGGAACTGCAGCACAGACAAATTAAATGCAAACAACATGCAAATAGCGCAAAACAAACTCATTACAGTTCTTATAGATATAATTTGTCATCGTTTCAGCCGGAAATCGTCCACTGCTAGGGGAGAACAGGGTAATGGGAGCCTACTAAGGGAAAGTTTTGATAAACACCACGTTTGTCACAATTCTTGTAATTTTTAATATTCATCTCTTACCTTCATTATTAAAGTATACTTTAATCACAGTTATAACCAACCATAGACACGTATTAAGGTACAATTACAGTTTTACAATAAAAGTCAGTCGCTCCTATTACCCGACAAATGCGGCTAATGAGAGCCCATTTAACTATTATAATTACTCTTAAACTAATTAACAAAACATACTTTAAATGAGAACTTAGTTATTGTAATTATCAATACAATAAAACAATTTGTAACACAAATTAAAAAACGGAGAAACAAATTTGAAATTATTATTGGAAAAACTAAATATCCAGACAGAAATGCCTCCTCTTTTGCAAACAGATACCGCATTGTCCAAGAAGCCGTCGTGGTTGTCCGATTTCTTTTAAGTGGCATTTAAAACAAAAAATACGGTAGGTTACGGCTGTACAATTACTAGGCTACCATTAGCCGCTGACCACCATTTTGAAAAGTAATAATACAAATATTTATTTCTATTTTAAATAACAATTTAATTAATGGGACTCATTAGGAAATGAATCTAGAGATATATTAAGCATAAATACATGAAATAAGAATATAATTTCATGCTTACCATGATGCTGGCAGTTCACAATTTTTTGTAAGCGTGGAGCGAAAAACACACCATCGTCCCTCGGGACTCAAAGAATGGCTCTAACGGTTCGAGCGCGTCAGGTTTGTCGATAGTTGACGGATCGGACGTCATGACCCGGTAATCGGCGTGCTTATTTTGTAACTTCAAGCCTTTACGTATTCTTTTTTATGCCTTTTACCATTGCAAAAGAAGTATAAAATAAGTACGTATGTTGTGGTTATTGCGTAACACACAACACATCCGCGAGCGGCAATAGTAATTGCAATGAATCTAAACACCGTTCCCATTATAGGTAGTTATTGAACCATATCTGATTCCTTGCTCATCCCTCGAAAACACTATATTTTTTCAGGATAAAAAGTAGCATACATATATGTTAATCCAGAGTGTCACCTACCTCCGTACCAAGTTTCATTAAAATTGGTCTTGCCGTTTGAGCGTGAAGAAGAAACATACAAACACATTCACAAACTTTCGCCTTTATTATATTATAGTGTGATGCATTATCAAGGTATTAGGTAACAGGGAGCAATTTTTATGGGTAAAAAAAATGGTGACTTTCAGCACAACAAGCCGCTTGTTGGTTGAGGATACTGCGACCTACGATAAACGTGCTTGTGGTAAACAAGTCTCTGAGTAACTGAACTAAGTCGGCTGAGCCCGATTGAGGCTTGAGGCCCAATACGAATTGGAAAAGTAATCTTAAATTTAAAACCCTGTAAAAATTATACCTACCTACCTATGTGTGCAATTAGATTTCTGTGTGACCGATCGCTATGAGTATTAGGGTTAAGGGTGTAGGTGATTAATGACGACTGCCGGGAAATAATTTTAATTCACAAGAAGAGCTTAGCCGTACTTGTAAAGAAAAGACATCGCGAAAATTATTATGAAAAAATCACCCAAGTGCTAGTCGGACTCGCGCACGAAGGGTTCCGTACCATTATCTATAAAAACAGCAAAAAAAAAATGACGTTTGTTGTATGGGAGCCCCCCTAAAATATTTGTTTTATTTTAATTTTTTTTTTTTAAGGGAATATATAATTAAATTTTCTGTGAATATTTCAAGCGTCTACCTGTTGCCGTTATCGATATCGAGAAAAAAATCACGTTTGTTGTTTGAGAGCCCCCTTAAATATTTTTTTTATTCTGTTTTTTAATATTTGTTGTTATAGTGTCAACAGAAATACATCTTCTGTGAAAATTTCAACTGTCTTACTATCACGGTTCATGAGATACAGCCTAGTGACAGACGGACGGACGGACAGCGGAGTCTTAGTAATAGGGTCCCGTTTTTTACCCTTTGGGTACAGAACCCTTAAAATTTATTAAGAATTTTAGTTGAAATCCAGTAATTAATAATAATAACATTGTTTAAATAAATTTATGTATAGGTATTATTTTTTCTTTTTTGAAAAATTGTATTAAATTTAAATAGTATTTTATTTACACACAAAACGAGGAAATAATATCTATTAGGATTAGACTTTTTGATAGTTGGCAACGCTGCCTTTTCGTGTGCTTCAGCTTTTATTATTGGGTATTTTTTAATAAAATTTAATTTTCATATTTTGACGCAGAATGTCCGGCGGCGGTTGAAGCAGGGCTTCGGCACTGTAGGGCAGCGAAAATGATTCCGCTAACATAAGCGCATGCTGAAGCAAGAGTGAGCTTTTGCTTGGAATATTATAATTTTGACTGCGTTACTAATAACACCGTCATATTTGTTGACGAGAAAACTTTTCAATCGCATAAGGACGGCAGAAATCTGTTATGGAGATGAAACAATGTCAATGTTATTTCTGTCATCCTTAACAGATGGAAAATGTTTATCTTCCTTCTTACCTCGATAGTCAACTTGGGTAATACCTAACTAAGCGTTTATCAAGCTATTCTTATGTTGTTTTTGACATAACAAATGATTCTTCTCTCTCTTCTCAGTCAAAATTATAATAATTACCTGCAGGTGATTTTAGCTGACCTTGCTTTTCTGTTAGCTGAATATTTTTCAAATATTATGATAAAATTAACAGTAATGAATTATGGCCACAATAAAACGAGTGTGTTTAATTTTTCTATACTAGTAAACTAACCCAAATACTAACACTTTTGTAAGGTAAAACTCCAGTAGCTCGCTCGCTTAAAATTATCTATGTAAATAATTAGCTCGATATCTAAATTTTTGGGTATTTTACTTTCATATAATACCATGGGTATATCGACATTTTAAGAGACAGCATAATAAAATAAATTAGAGATTATATTTAATAAGGGTTTTAGTATTCGTATGTCTGATGTAAGATTTTTATTCATACTCAGTAGCTATTGATTTTTTTGTATTTTTGGTGTGACGTGTAATAAAAGACGAGCTCACGCGGTTGGGCAACAAAGGTTAAGGGTCTTCTTCTTCTTCTTGTGACGGACCGATTTCCGCACTTGCCACTCGTAGGTAAGGTTAAGGGTTTAGGTAAATAGTTTTATTTTATGATTATTATTTTTTTTATATATGTTTCTATGATCTGTATAACCTAATTGTTGTATTTAAAAAGTTTAAAGATTGAAAATACTTCATATAAAAGCTCCATTTGCACTAAGATCCCTTGTGGCTATTCACACTATTGTTATTAATAACTTTACTGCCAAATAATATCTATTAAAATTTTATTTTTATTGTTGTTATTTTTTGTTTATCCTCATATTACTTTTAATTCAAATTGTTATGTTTATTATAAATAATTTAATGACGTTACTACGACTTCTGATATTTTATTTTACTTTTACTAAAAGGCCAGTCTCAATCAAATTTCCAAAGAGTCTGCCAACTGATGACTTTGCCAATATTAGTCGAGATAAAATCAGTGGATTAAGTTGATATTTGTTAACCATTGTGTATATCTGAGGAATTGTTAAAAACTATTAAACACGTCCGCGGGGTTATCACCAATCTTGCGTGAGCAGTGCAAGAGCTTCATATTTCGCAATAATGGCTGTCAAACACCAATTTCGAATTATGAAGCAGCGTTCGCGATGCAAGTAGCGATAAGTCGACGCTAGCGCCTCTATCAGGCGATTTAGGAGATAAAAATGCATTTTCAATCGCTACGCGTCATAGAAAACTTCAAAATCGGAATTATGAATGACAACAATCACGATTAGCGAGCGGTTAGCAAGCCATATGAACTGTCAAGTTTGCGTTTACCTTTTTAATGGTTGCAAACTGATCGCTTTCTGATTGCAAAGCTTATATTTATTAAATAAAATACTTTAGACATTTTCAAAACATTGATTGTTAAAGCAGATATCCGCAAGAAATGAATTAAAGTTAAGTAACAAAACAGAAACCAGTGTACGAGGTCAGAATACGCTTCGTTGTAACTAATACAATTTTCTGTTTAAACTAGTGTTTTGGTTAATTTTGTGTGTATTTGTGAATTTTAACTCGCTAAAAATAGTGAAAAGAATACCAGAGAAACTGTATGTGCTGATTTAAAACCCAAAATTGCCTATAAAATACTGTTACCTACTAATGAAGGAATCTAGAAAGTTGACAACATAAGATTACTAAAATCGAAGAAAATTGTATGTATTTAACGGCAAGATACTGGGACTTACCTATTCATTACACCATAAATGAATAGAAAAACTTACAGTTAAAACCTATAACCTAAAATATACCAAACAATTGATGTGGTATATGTTTGAATTCACATACCTAACTACCCTTTCTTTTATGTTTGGTCAGTTTTCTACAAGTGTACCTACCCAACGCTCACAACAATAGTATTTCATCATTAGGGCACCACAATTAAAAAAAACAGACTAAGAATTATAACGTAAACATAGGTAATCAAAGTGAATTAGAAGAAATCTACCAATTTATATATTTCTATAAGGCAGAGGGCAAATACTGTCCTACAGCATAACCTACAGGTGTTCTTAAACACCATATTGCAATTAAAAAGTAGTTTTGGAACAAACTTATCAGCTGATTATTACTCAACAGAATAATCATTATAAAATATTTGTTGGTCTAATAATAATCTGTGTGTGCCAAATTTCATTTCATCATTGTCATAAACTAAACGTACTGTATAAAGCATTAGTAGGATTTCTTCCATTACTCTATTCAAACCCTAGAATATGCTGCTCAGCTTTAGGACCTACTTTTTATAACTTACCGTTTACCTTAATACCATATCCTCTATAGCTAATTTTCTAAATTATTTTGCAGATAATATGATGAAGATATGTTACAAGGTTGATAAACCTATGCTGTCATGATAACAAAATGGAATCAACACCTGAATTTGTGAATACTGCAACTTTTCTGCGAATAAGAAAGGACAAAGTGTAGTCAGCAGTAGTACCTATATATTAATAAATAAATGTTACTAAGAAATAAATGAAATATATTTTACTGACTACACTGAACAAGCACACATGGAATGAAATATAATTGTTACCATAATACATTAAACTATAAAAACAAACCAGCATTTTTTTTTATACCACTAAGTCGGCAAACAAGCTTGGGGTCTGCCTGATGGTAAACGGTCACCGCAGCCTATGGACACTTGCAACAACTAGGGCATCACTTGTAATAAAACTATTGACCTATCACTTACCAACAACTTATTTACAAACAAAAGTTCATAATTGTTGGTTGATGATGACTTAAAGAGTGTATAAACAAACCATACACATAATATAATGAATACACAAGTTTTTGTTGGGTAACCATATCTAGAACTTATAAGGGCTCAGGTTAAAATTTTAAGTGTAGGAAATCAATTTTCAAAGATGGCAGTCAACACTTACTTCTACAATAGATTTTGGCCTTTAGTTAAAAGCAAGCCTTACTCTAGCTGCTAGATCATCTTCAACCATGATAAACTTTTGACAACCAGCTGCAGCTTTCGCCAAGTGTATAGGTCAAAAGTGCGAAATTTTATAAAACCGTGACTAGTGCTCAGGACTATTCACCTCATAAGCTCAAAACTGCTCTGCAGGCAATAGAAAGTGCAACACTTGGAGACTCTTTATAGAGTAATAAGAGTGCTTGTAGAACTTATTAACAAAGGAGAAAGAAGGTTCTTGATTAGAGACCATAGTCATAAGAATAATGAAAACTTCTTCATCCTCATGCCACCATAAATTCCAACTCAATGTGGCAGGACCAAGTGGACTAACAACCTAGAGGCTTGTCCTAGATGAATTTAAGTGGTACAGACAGATTTGTTTAAGAAATACATGGGATACGCCTATGTCTAGCAGTGTTTGTAAGGCTGATATGTTAAGGAAATCATCAAATGGTTCAGCAGTTCACTGAAATAATATACATAAGACATTTTGTTAATGATAAACAGTTATGAAGTGATAGGTTTTAGTTAAATAATAGCACAAAATAAATTGAGAAGAATTTTAATTAAAAATTTTATTACATTATTTCAATTCTTATACTTAATCTAATTCTACTGTGGTATCCTGCCACAATATTTGATCCATTTAAAGCAGGAATGATCTTTTTGTTGATGTTTTCAGTACTTGACTTTTGTAATACTTTTACTAATAGTGCATCTTCAGTTCACATTCTTAAACTTGCATTTCCAAGATTACTGAAACAATATAAAAAACATTACTTAACTGGTTGTGATAGTGACAGGCAACCTGAAATAAAACATCAACATTATCTCTTTAATATTGAAACAACAAAAAATAATAAGATATCGGTGGATTGATTTTTAAAGAATTCCTTGGTACTGACTTTAGTTGTACACAGACCTAAAATATGCATTACACATTATACTCAGCATCAGAAACTATTCTTTACTGGATAAATTACATAATGAAGTATCTTTTAAGTATGGGCAAGATATTAAAAGATAAAATTTTAATACCTATTATTTAGCGCTGTTTTCTCAAGACTTGTCAATCAAATAAGTGCAACTATACATATATTAGGTTTAATCAAACTTAAACTATGATAGATATTTTGTAATCATGTTAAATAGGTCATCCCTGTATGAAGAATCATGTTATGTGAGTACTACAGATGAGTAGCTCTCAATGCTTAGAATACAATTTCAGTATAAAACTGGCATTAGATAAACAGCAGTATAGAGGCAGGCTTATTTTAATGCCACAAAATCATGAGATTACATATTTATCACTTGTATTTGCAGCGTATGTAGGGATCTAGGGTAGGTATTGGCTTTAAAGCGTGACAATAACTAAGATTTGTTTACATACCTTCGATTGGAATCTAAACTGTTTTCCAGAGTACCTAGGGCCTTCAGGTACGACGTGGTTTTTTGGAAGATACCACGAAGATTACATTTTTAGATTGATAGAATAACACCTTCTACATCTACTATAACACCAACCTTCCTCCTGGATTTCGTAATTGTTTACTTTGAAGGTACTAGGTAAAAAAAAGTAATACAAGACGACGAATCAATGTACCTTTTTTATTATACGGCACAGTCTCAGGAAATTACTTTTTGAATTTTTAAATAACCTTACTTTAAAGATTTCAATTTCAACGTAAACAAAGCAGTGTTACCAATTACCAATCAAAAAATTCATAATATCCCAAAATGTAAAATATATAAAATTTATTGTTTCTAAAAACTATCTACAATATTAATATGTAATATTGTTTGTTTAGGACAGTCATTTAAAAATTGACATTACATATCAAGTTTCTCAAAATATGAAGTTCTTTTAGTTTTATTAATAAAAACCTATGTGTAAAACGATCATAACAGTTTACAAATTCCAACATTAAAGGGCAAAATCAGAAAGAAGGAACACTGACAACATTTTTAGTTAATACCGCTACTGCATAATAGATGGTGTTAGTTCTGTACTTTGAAAATGCACTTTCAACCTGTGTTCAAACATTTAATATGATGTAGAGATATGTAACGTAACAGTAGAGATGGGAAATACGATTTTGTGTACGACAGAAAGAGATAGTGCGATACTTCAACAAAATATTGTCAATTTTGGAACAAAGCTGATCGCTGAGCGTTTTCGTAGCCGCCAGTACGCAATTTCCATACATAATTCGATGTCTAGAGCAATACCGCGAACTGCTTGCGCAGGCACCACGCGTTAACAATTTCTTGCTAATTCATTGTTAATAAGGCAGCCGGTCCCCTCTCTACCATCGCATCGCTAACCACGAGGCGGGCCTTATGCTTATTTATCACCTTAGTATATTGAAACAAAAAACTAAACAAATGAGTATACCAACCCACACTTCCCACTTTTGGACACAAGTCTATACCTACTTACTAAGAAGAATGTTAGCGCTTACGCACTAGACACCCACACGGGCCTAGCGCGCGTTAATTATAGAGGACACTGGGTGCAAAATAGGATAAAAAGCCAATACAAAATACTAACGATGATGGTAAGTAAAAATACTAAAAATTAATTAAAATTTATAATTAATTACAATGAGATATTTTTTTCCATACTTTATAAATGTTTTTTAACGACATTACTTCATTTTTGCTATTCCAGTATCTCCCAAATCCTACTTTTGAATGGGAGGGACAAATATTACGGCAGCACAAAAACCATATCCAAAAAAACAATGTGATAAATCAATAAATGTCTTAGTAGATTGTTAAAAAATAAGAATAAAAACATAACTTAATAAAGGTTTTCAAGGGCGATCGCCTTTTTATATGCCTTGTTATCGTAGGTAAGAAAAATTTGAACCCAATAATAATTACGCACGCACACTTATATATTCATTCATAATTTACGGTTGCGAGTGGCTATACTACGTAAGGGAGCAGCCAGTGTGATCATGTTTAAATTTTTAGTTTTTTTTTTATTAACAAGAACATAATAAAAGCTTGTTTATAAAAAATATTTTTTTTCTTTTAATTTTATTTTAAACTTTTAAGTATTATTTTATATTTTAATAACTTTACATATTAATTAGTTATGTCATTACTGGTTAGTTGTTGTAACATTTCTCATTCTGTCCATTTTATTTAATGCATCAATATTTAATATAAGTTATTCTTAAAGCCACATAAGCTTGACCTGAAGCAAACAATTTGCAACCAAGATAAATAACAAAATGATCTTAAGTAGTTCCTTGCATTCTGTGCACATTTGAAGCCGAAGACAAGACAATCGGGAGCATTCTTCTTTCAACTGCGCCGTGATTAAATTTAGCAGAGAACTGAACTGATTTAGGCTGTATGATGTGAATGCTGTCATTACCAAAGTGTACGCGAACCGATTGTGTATCGCCATCGTTTAGTTAAGTATGGCTATATAATTTCAGTAATGCGACCTATGGCTCCATTTACCCTTCCCTTAGCAACGTCAACGTAAGACCTCAACATGACTAAAAATTAAAAAATTTAAAAATTCTAGTTCTTTTGGAAGACCTTCTGTTTTGTTAATGTCCGAGTGTATTATAATATTAATATCAATCTGGTAATTCTTTTTTGTTCCACAATTAATTGATCTTGAATTTATTTTAAACATTTGTGTATTTTTTACCTCTTAAAATGTTCGAAAATGGCTGCATTATGTTTATTGACCTGCAGGTTGGTCGGGTAGATACGGAAAGCTTTTTCAAATGAGAACTCTCCAGAACTATTTGAATATACTTTCTGCATAAGATCAGAAAAGTGTTCATCAGAAAGGTGTCATCTCACCTATGTACTCTTAAAGCGTTTAATATATTTACGAATTTGTCGCAACCTTTTACCTCATGTTCTCTGTAAGCTCCATTAAGGAGAATAAGCGCCACAAATATGTCGCTGGAACCATTCTTGCTGGTTGATCGAATACTTGGTTTCCTTGTACCGGACGCAGTTGCATTAGATCGTCGAACAAGAGCATATTAAGACCACCAAACATTTCTTGACTATTCTTAAGTGTTTTAATCTGAAGTCAATCATGCAAAGCATCGGTTTCTCATACAGGACCATTGATATTTGGTCAATAAACAGAAATTGTATATCTTTCCACTGTAACCGCATCAATCTGAGGAAATTTCCCGTCAGCATGGGCATTTGGGAAATTCTTCCATCTTGTTGTAAAGGTAGCTTAAGTGCAGTATGAAGTGTAGAGCCTCCAACCAAATTCGTAATGTTCACTTTAACGACAGTCTTGACATGGCAACGGTTGGCTTGATTTTGAAAACGTGCGATACTAGAACTGCTAAAGCTCGGCACGATAGTACGGTTGCTGGCACTGCGGACGGAAGTGCCCCTGATCCCCCTCTGTTGTAGTAGCCGGGTCCACTCCGGTCTTCTTCTCCAGCACGACTACTACTTCAGAGACTTTACACCGGTTGGCAGATCAGCCTCCCAGGGTGGAGATTAAGTGATCCTTGGGTTTGGGAACCCATTCAATCTGAGGGCGGCCAGCGGTCAGCCGCTTCATCAGGTCTCTCTGACCGCCATAACAGCACGCCGCGTCTACCCCAAGCAATGACAACAACAAGCACCGCCGATCCTCCGCTGTCAGCGCAGTGAATCTTCAAAGAGCTCTGGCAACCTTACTCACCGCCAGGAACACAACGCTACTGAATGTAAGTGTTATTATGGCCGCGGTTTTCTGTAAGGTGGAGGTACTTCCCCAGTTCAGGCTGCTCATTCGCGCAAGTACTTGCTATGCCCCGATTTAATTGTTCAGGTGGCTTGTACGAGCGAGTATTTGCGGTGCCCTACCTCTCTTTATATTTTGATAATAGCGCTTTAATTGTATTTTGTAGCTGATCAACTTTGCTTACTTTTTCTTGAACTACATTTGTTGTAATTGCTTTTAACTCCGTTTCGGTACTAATAAATGTTTTTTGTGACAATGCAGTCCTGAGTTTGCTTCTCCGTATGATTTTAATATTCCAGTCGCAATTTACGCAACTCTTCTAAGATTTTATACTTTTATTACACCGGTGTTTACATATCATTAGTAAGATAAGTCTACAGACTTTTATAATTTCATTACATATTATAATATATAAGTTTGCTAATAAATAAAAAATAACTTTATCAAAAAAATATTTAATTGTTACTCGCGTAAATGATCAATAAAACTCGTTTTGATTATAAGTAACTACTTACCTACAAAACTTTATCGTAAATTCTACTCTGTTTATATCTCTTCATATAATATCAGAAACACGAACATCCTCATCCTCACTAACATAGGCTTTTTTATATTACCGTATAATATTTCCTTAATCATACGACTACACACGTCTTTCATCTGTTCAAAATTTGAAAAGGGTTGGTAACACACGCATGGAACGCGAACACTAAACTTCAATTAAAGTTTTAGTTTTTTGTTATCAATATTTGAGTATAAACAAAATATCAAATATCATTTTCTATCATATAGATATAATATCATAAATACCATATCATCTGTCTGTCTGTCAAGACCCTTTGTCCCAAGAACGCGTGAAGGTATCAAGTTGAAATTAATTTTAAATATAAAGTCTACAAAAAAGTTCCTGAACGCAATAAAAAAATACGGCCGAAATATGGCCATTTTTGTCACATATTCTGGCATTTACAAATAAATAAAAAAACGTGCGGAGTATATCCCGTTGTCCTAGAATTATGTAATATTACAGGAAGCAAGGTCAAAAATATAGGAAAAAATCCGAAATTTGTTAATTTTCAGTTATAACACATTAAAAAAGAACCGGCCAAATGCGAGTTGGACTCACGCACCGAGGGTTCCATACCTACCACCATTTATGTAATCTACAAACTGTAAGACGTTTTTCGCTGTAAATTATGATAAAGGTTCATGTACCTATATTCTTAGTAAATGAAAGGAAAGAACAGAAAATGACAATTAAAAAAATAAAATAAAACACAGATATAAAAAAATTTAACACACAATAAGATGAGTAAAGAAATTATCACTAAGTACTAAGCTTTATTTTCGCCGTTGAAGCTGTGTCTCCACAGAGGATACCAGAGTTTAACAAAACTCATGGTAAAATTACAATCCTGGATTTCACTTATACGCGCACTTCCTAAATTTATAGTTATATTTTACACTTTGCACTGTTTAGATCTAATTTTTCATAACTATCTTCCTATCTTTATGTAAGTATACGCAAAGTTCTGTGTAGTGAAAAGTGTGTGTGTAGAGTTGTGTCTATAAAAAATATTAAATATAGTATATTTATTAAATTTTGGAATTCAAATAAATATACGACAAGAGAAAAAAAAATAAAAGAACAAAATGATTCAATCTTCTTCCTGTAAATTTAGAATACCCAAAGAACCTTCGATAAGTTCCTGAAACCTTTTCAGATTTGTTTAATTTTTATTGTTATTGAAAAGTAATATTTTAAAGAAGTCCCTACTTCATGAGCTCCCTTCTCGCCAAAACTCATGAGCCTATTGAGCTAGAACTCTCAGCCTGCGAAACCATCCTAGCGACCAACTTCCCCTAGTTTCTAGGCTATAAGTTTCAAACCATCAAAACAGATTTCCAGATCATCTCATAGGTATCACACTGGGACTCAGACATAGGTTGTTTATTCTCCTCCTAAAATAATATCTATTACACAATCATACTTCTCTCCTAAAGTCTGCAGACATCCTAGACTTCTAAGTCATGCTAGACTCCTAAGACATAGAATCTCTTAATATCAATGTTGAAAAGCAAATTTCAAACATTGTCTGTATTTACCTAGACTAACATCTGTTCGTGACGAGCATTTCCAATTCTATAACCACGTAGGAAACAATTATATGAGGTCTAGCAAAAACTGGATTCCTACACAGTGACGCACGTGATCAATGGTTTCCTCCAAAAGTTTTCCAGAGCCGTCATATATCAATTTCCGAAGCTACAAACTCAAAAATGACGTTGAACATAGTTAGGTGATTAAGCTATGTTGTAAAGTAATCTTTAGGATACTCCTGCATTAAAGATAGGTACCTACCCCCGACCCACCAAATTCCCTGGGACGCTTGCAGATTACTAGGGGTGGTTTGAGTTCCTAAATGTATTAGGTCTCAAAAAATATTTTTTAAAAAGTTAAATTGAGATATTAAGATTACTTCTCAACTCTAAAAGTAATTATTTATGAGAGTAAACTTATATTTAAGAAAATTGTATTCGCTCATTGTTTCAATTATTTGCTTTGATGTGTTTCTAAGGTGATGTTAATTATGTATTATATATACGGATTAATTTCTATCCGTTACTTTCAGTAACAAGGTTTAATTTAGAAGTCTCAACTTCGAAGAATAGTTAGGTATATAAATACCTATAGATTTTATGATTTCTCAATGATAATGTATTTACTAATAAACACATTTTTATATTTTCGTTGTATATTTTCTTAGCTGGATAATTTAGTTTTTAAATATTTTCACGTAGTATAAAGCTTTTCAAACATTTCGTTTAAAAAACACTTAATGAAGTTTCAATTTAAATGTTTAAGTAATTTTAATTACTTGGTTGAAACAATACACATCAAACAAAATAACATAACAATTTTACATACATTCAATCAATCACAAAACACTTATGTAAATAAGTTCGATTTCAAAAGCTCGCTCCTACTCCAATTAAATGATAAATCAAAAATTGCAGTCTCCTCCTTTTCAGTTTGCTGTCACTGTCGAGATCCAATTCTCCAAATTGTATAAAAGGGAAAGAAACCCTACCTGAAACTTTAAGACTCGTTTTAGGCCTCAGCTCCTAATTTATAAAACCAGTTAAGAAATGAACAAAAGAAAATACAAACAAAATGCAGGAAGTTGAAAGAGAATCTGCTCTCGTCTCATGTTGTATTAGCATCTAAATAATAATAAAAAGAATATATTATAAATAATTTATACCTTAGGTTATTGCAGGAATATCTTAATTTATTACAATTTAAAAGACACACTTTTTATTATTTTTAAACAATTTATTCACTTATTTATTTGTCCTTTGACCGGTCGTCTCCGGACGAAAGCTAACGAACAACTGACTTAAAGTTCTACACAATTCTGCATCTGAAATTCCAGCCAATACCCATCTCGTGGGATAAAATCAAGTTACGTTTGTTAAAATCTCCACAAGAACTCAAGATAAGAGTTTTCACGATTTTTTGTTACAAATATTTACATGTGTGGGTTAATCGTCGCGTATGTCAAAAAACCATAAATCCACAATATAATGCGTTTTCTCTCGGATTTGTTAGGGTTGGCAAAACTATATCATGTGAAGTTTTTAATTTTCCCAAGGAAAACTTTGAACCTTTCTATTTAGAAAAATCCATAAATTCGTGTTATCCTAACAATAACACTCTATATAATTTATCAAATAAGATTTTCTTATTCTGGATAAAATTTTATATAATGATGTATAAATTATTCATTTATTTGATAAATAACTCCTTGGGCTATAAATAAGATTTACAAATAAATAGTTCTCATTTGATTATTCCCATTATTTTTATGATTTTTCACAAATCTGTAGATTGTTGACATTAAACGTTCGAAAACTATTAATTTTAAATTGTATACTCTTAAAATGTCTTATTTCTCTTCAGAATAATCAGTCAGAATGTTGATTTTAAACTGATTTAAAATGTCGATGGTTTCTAACAAATTAAAACAATAATATTTGTTTTACTTTGTGTCAACCCTTAGGTTTGAATGTTTCAAATACGTATTACTGATATTCTTGTTAAACGTGGAGAATTTTTTTAGGCACTCATATACGAAACTTGGCCAGTATAACTTGGCCTGTGAAAACAATTTTGTACTCAAATATCTTTAACTCCGATAAAGATTGAAGCTTGTGTGCCCGTTGTTGAATTCTAGCCTCTTTTAAATATTGGAATTATTTTTAAATGATGTTACATAACTGTAGGATCACTTCATGAATAAGAGATTTCTACAGAGACAAACAAAAATATTTTTATATTGGAGTTGATTGAATGAAAGGTAAATTGCGGTTTACGATTTATGACGTATTAATCATTCTCCTATTTTAAAAGTAACAGGGCCCCCCTGGGGGCACATTTTACCACTCTGGAAGTGTCTCGCGCGCAAACTAATTAGTTAAGAAAAAAATGATATTAGAAACCTCAATATCATTTTTGAAGCACTATCCATAGATACCACACACGTATGGGTTTGATGAAAAAAAAATTTGAGTTTCAGTTCTAAGTATGGGGAACCCCAAAAATTTATTGTTTTTTTCTATATAATCTTAATGCGGGTTACAGAATACATCTACTTACTAATTTTCAACAGTATAGTTCTTATAGTTTCGGAAAAAATACAGACATACGGACGGACAGACAGACAGACATGACAAATCTATAAGGGTTCCGTTTTTTGCCATTTGGCTACGGAACCCTAAAAATGGCTGTCTGACAAGACCCTTTTACTCTAGAACGCGTAAAGGTATCAAGTTGAAATAAAAAAAAAAATATGTATACTAAAGTCTACGGTCACTTAAAGTTGTAAAGAAATCAAGCGTCTTAGTCAATGCAATATAATATTATGTTCCGTTTGTGATTTTACAAAGAGGACCCATGGGACGCACGCGATAAAACAGTATTGTAATTAGTTTGTAAAGAGGACCCATGGGACGCACGCGATAAAACCGAATTGTAATTTGTTTGTAAAGAGGACCCATGGGACGCACGCGATAAAACAGTATTGTAATTAGTTTGTAAAGAGGACCCATGGGACGCACGCGATAAAACAGTATTGTAATTAGTTTGTAAAGAGGACCCATGGGACGCACGCGATAAAACAGTATTGTAATTAGTTTGTAAAGCTAGTTGTAGGTAATTTACTTGACGATTCGAAAGTGTTCTTAGTAACCCATTTGAATAAAAGGATTTTGAATTTGAATAAAAAAATAAGCCCATAATACGGATATTTATGTCGCATATTGTGACACAATAAATGAAAACCTATAGGGCACTTACCGTTGACCTCTGAAATTTTTTGCGATTATAAACTTTTATGCAGTTCGTAAATTGACTGCGCCGGCATTGACATCGACGCAAGTTTGGAAAAAAACCGTTTTAGTGAAGTTATTGAACACTTAAACGGCAAATGTACAAGGGTACAAGTACAAGGGAAGTAATATTCTGGTGGCTGGTGGTGATCGCGTCATGTTTGGAACGTGAAATAGCGTCGTGACGCCCGGGTGACACTTTTTTTTGTTTATTTCTCTTATCCCATTGTATTGATATCCTTAAAGTAAAATTCCTTTAATTAGCTCGGACCCCTAACCTACAACAGAACAGACTGACAGTCATCCCTTCCCATCGAGACTGGCGGTCACATAAGGGTGGTAATTGCATACATGCTGGTAGTATAATGCAGTTTTTGATTCACGGACCTCTAGGCTATGACTAACCTTATGCGTCGATAAGTAACTTAGTAGTTAGTTTGTTTGATTGAATTATAGGAATTTAGAGATACGCGTTTGGTTAGAACAATTTAGGGTTCCGCACGCTCTTATTTATTTGCTATTAATTAATTTGTTTTTTTTTTGTGTTTTGAATATTCCGCATGCAATTATAATTATGGTTTAGGGTTCCGCGCGGAAATATAGTATTATAGTTTGGGGTTCACGCTTTTGTTTATTTTCTTATTAATTAAGGTTCCGTATTTCGTGAATTCGTTCGGTTAATTTACAGAATAGTTTGTATTGCTTATAAGTTTTCTTACTTTTGTTCTTTTGTTTTTTTATTGTGTGCTATTGTAAGGGCGAGAGTTTTAGATGTGCTTAGGTGGCTAGCGTCGGCAAAGCTAAACATAGGGAGAACGGACAGGAAGCAGGCTTCAATTGCGCAGTCGCAACAGATCGATGACCGGATGGAGGTACTGAGCTAGGCCTACCGGGAACTGGTCGACTCTGAATTAGAGCCGGAGGCCATGGCCAAGATTCTGGCCGATATTGTTCAGGCCGAGGAGATAGCGGATGAGTTGCGACAGGCGGTAGGCGATCTTGTCGTGTGTCAGCCGGATAGGGAGCTCGCTGATCTAAACCTGGGACGTCGACTTTACTGAGTAGGTTGCCAGTGTTGGATGTTTCCAGGTTTACAGGAACAGTTAGTCAGTGGACCTCCTTTAAAAATATGTTCGTCAGCCTGGTCGGCGCCCGCTCCGACCTGACTCCGGCACAGAAGTTGGCATTAATCTTGGTCTCGTTGGATTGGGAACTGCGTGGCCTTATCCAGCATCAGCTATAAGGTGGCGCGGGAGTTGCTGGATAAGCGTTACCAGAATGTGCGGCAGTTGGCAATTCCTACGCCAACATGAGGCTTCCTCCTTATTTCCAGATTTGATCTTCCTACGCGTGAGTTGAGTCCGATCCCCCTAATCCCTTCCTTTATTGACTCGCAACCTCCACTACTTTATCACCCCTTCCTCCTCCCTTCAGAATTTGTTGCCTACAGGTTTGCGTTGTTTCACCTCGGGGTGATTGGATAAACACGAATGCGATTTTGGAGTTTGGCTCACAGGGGTGTATAGTGTAGCAATGGTTAGTGGAGCAATTAAGGTAGAGACTCAATCCGGGGGCTGACTTTGAGCGAGGAATCAGTGGAATTTCGGTATCGGGTTTGTTAGGACAGGTTTTGGTCGCTGTCTCCCCACTTAATTACCCTCGCCCGAGTATTTTTGTAACGGCCATTGTTTTAGAAAATATATATGGTAATCACCCTCAAGTCAGTTTAGCTCTAGGTAATGTGCAACTGACTTCGGGATTGTCGTAACAAATGAGCTATTTTGTATGATCCGATTCTGTCCACTGAGGAGCGTTACCCTGCATTACTATTTTGGGTTCATTCTGTTTAGTTTGAGCATTTTGAGTCTGTGCTCTCCTAAGCAATGGTAGGTGCAAATTAAAGGGAGCCGCTGCTCAACTGAACCTCTTTATTGACGATCACGGCTTGCTCTTTTGGGTGGACGATATCGTAATGCACAACTTCCTTACGGAGCTCGTCACCCGTTGTTACTTCCGAGTCATAGTCCATTAACAGAGCTTATCATTCGCAACGGGAACCTGAAAAACACACTTGCTGGCTTAGGCGCTATGATAGCCTTACTGCACGGTAATTTTCGATCTTATCAGCTTGGAGGGTCGATCGTGGAGTGATATTTAAGTGTGTTCCCTGTTACCAACTGAAGGCTAATCTGGTTCAGCCTCAAACGGGAGATTTGCACTCTGATCGTGTTATGGCCCTTAGACCCTTCTCGGAAGTAAAGATTTTGAGGGACCCTTTTTAGTAAAAACCTCTACGTTCCGTTAGGCGAAAACTGTGAAGGCCAACCTCTGTGTTTTCACCTGTTTGTCAACCAAGGCCGTCCATTTGGAGATTGTTTCTGCCTTTTGCAACGGAAGCATTTATGGCCTGTTTGTCTCGGTTTGCCAGTCGTCGAGAGTTACCGAATCCTATTCGGTCCGACAGCGAAACTAATTATAAGGGCGCTAGTCGTCAGATGACGGGAATTTATCAGTTCTTCAAGACTAATGACATCCAAATTGAATATGACTTTTGTAGGCAAGGAATAAAATGGAAATTTGACCTTCCTGCCTCACCTTGGTATCTTTGAGGCAGTAGTTAAAGTGGCAAAATCCCACTTGCATCGGGTTATGAGTGAGACGGTGTTAACCTTTGAGGAGTTAGCTACTTTTGTAAAATTGAGGCTGTACTCAATTCACGGCCGATCTCATCGGACGCAAATGTCCTAGAGGCTCTTACTCCGGGCCATTTTCTGATTGGTGGTCCACTTAACTCACTACCTGAGTATTCATGTAGCAAAACCGAGTCCTTGTCTTAGTCTTATTTAATTTACATTATTTTTTTTTACTTTTTGCCGCCGAGACTAAAAACTGAATTACAATATAAATCGTTACACATTTATAGAAATATATTTTATAAATTACAACGAGCAATTCTTGTACATATTTATATGTATATATTTGCATAAATCGGAAATTGCCTCGAACTCGAATATGAACGATGAAGGCGCTGTACCACCTACTATACCGTGGTGCGGTAAGACCATGCCGGAAATCTCCATAACGCAGCGGGAGGTCAGGCGGGCATTGCTCTCTCTAGACGTTCATAAGTCGAGTGGGCCAGACGGTATACCAGCAGTGGTGCTTAAGCAGTGTGCTCCTGAGTTATGTCCTGTACTAACGCGCCTCTTCGCTCTTTCCTACCACACTAGGCAATTTCCGTCTTCATGGAAGACTGCGAATGTGCACCCGGTGCCCAAAAAGGGCGATAGATCAGATCCATCGAATTACAGGCCTATCGCTATTACCTCTCTCCTCTCTAAGGTGATGGAGCGTGTGATCAACACACAGCTTCTAAGATACCTAGAAGTACACGATCTGGTCAGTGACCGTCAATATGGCTTTCGCCACGGTCGCTCGACTGGTGACCTTCTAGTGTATCTCACACACCGATGGGCACTAGCCATTGAGAGTCAGGGGGAGGCATTGGCATGCAGCCTGGACATAGCGAAGGCGTTCGATCGGATCTGGCACCGCGGTCTTCTATCGAAGTTGCCATCTTACGGAGTGCCCGAGGGTTTGTGCAAATGGGTGGCTAGCTTTTTGTCCGGTAGACGCATACGAACCGTAGTTGACGGTAGTTGCTCTGATAGCATGGACATTAATGCTGGTGTCCCGCAAGGCTCTGTGCTGTCTCCTACGCTGTTTCTACTGCATATCAATGACATGTTGGACATCAACAATATACATTGCTATGCAGATGACAGTACTGGAGACGCTTTTTACACGGGTCGTGCAAACATCCCTCGTTCCGTTGTGGAGGAAAACCGCGGAGAACTTGTGTCTCAAATCGAGACCACACTGTCCCAGGTCTCTGATTGGGGACGGGTAAACTTGGTCCGATTCAACCCTACAAAGACACAAGTGTGCGCGTTCACCGCTAAGAAAACTCCATTCACTGTAATCCCACAATTCCAGAACACTCCCCTCTCCATCTCCAAGAGCATTGGGATCCTTGGTGTCGACATCTCCAGCGATGTTCAGTTCCGAGATAAGGTGAAGCTGGCGTCCAAAAAACTTGGTGTACTCAACAGAGCGAAGCAGTACTTCACGTCGGGGCAAAGGTTGTTACTTTACAAGTCGCAGGTTCGGCCCCATATGGAGTACTGCTGCCATCTCTGGGCAGGTGCACCCGGATACCAGCTTGGCCCTTTTGACTCGGTTCAACGACGGGCTGTGAGAATTGTCGACGATTCCAAACTTACTTGCGGTATCGAGCCCTTAAGTCTGAGGAGAGACTTTGCCTCACTGTGTGTGTTCTACCGCTTGTACAATGGGTTGTGTTCAGAGGAATTGTTCGAAATGATGCCCACGGCTACTTTCTACCATCGCACCGCTCGCCATCGGCAGGGAATTCATTCTCACACTTTAGAACCTAAATGGTCGCGTACAGTGCGGTTTCAGAGAAACTTCCTCCCGCGAACGCTTAAGTTGTGGAATGAGCTCCCTGCCAAGGTTTTCTGCAAGGACTACAGTATGGAGTTCTTCAAGAAAGAAGTTATTGGATTTCTGAAGGGTCGGCAACGCGCAAGTGATACCCCTGCTGTTGCAAGCGTCCATAGGCTACGGTGACCGCTTACCATCAGGCGGGCCGTAAGCTTGTTTGCCACCTTAGTGGAATAAAAAAAAAAAAAAAAAAGTTTTAACGACATGGATGAAATTTTGTGTTTAGATAGGATTTTGATGCTGATAGTTGTGTTTTTTGAAAAAAGATGCGTTTTTTAAAATAACACGATTTAAAAATAAAGAACCACTAATATATGGTTAACATACATTACGTATGACTAAAAACAAATGTAGATGAAAAAAAAAAAAAAATTAACCTGTTCTAAAAAACTTAACTAAAATTAGAAATGTCCCAAACTATACTTAAATAAGAAACACTATCCTAATCGCCATGTGAAAGAATGCCCATACAGCTGGCACCGTTTCCTTGTAGAATAGACCAAGAAAGTTTATGGTCTTATAACATACTTTGAATTAAATAGCTGCTAGCCCTGTGGTCATGAAATGTGTCAAATTGATATATAGACTAAGTCTTAAATAATGTATGAGCATTTTAATAGATTGTGTTAGGGCTGAGATGATTCACAACGATTAAAATACATAAGGACTAGCGGGTGATGTACTTTTTTCAGTAATTTACTTTTTAACATTTTAAAAATAACCTTTATTGAGTGTTAGACAGGTCTCGTAATCACAAATATTTAAAACATTATTCAGAATTAAAAAAAATTGAATGCTTACGTGTTTCTCCTTAAGTGAGAAGGACTGTCGACACAATTTAAAATGAGGGCTTAAAAGGTTTAAAAGGTTATAAATTTCTGAAATTGTTTTGAATATGTGTAGAAATGCCCGAAATCTTTGTTATAATTTTAATTCGTGACCGGACATTAACTCTTAATCTTAATTATGAATTGCTAAATAAATAATCATTAATTTCAAATTAAATAATTCATGTCACAGTAATTAAGGTTAATTTTGTTTATTATTTTTTATTTCAAAACAAAACGTTAAGGTAATTTTCTAAAGTCATTAACATTTTGTTTGGTTTTTGGGTTGTGCAACACTGTGTTGGGTTTTCCCCAGATAATTCATATTTTTTAAAATTACCCAATAAAATTTCGCCAATACATGTGCATTTTTTTATATAAATGTATCGGGCGCGCGGTGCGACTGCCACCGCGCCGGTACAACAGAGAGCTACAACCTTCAATATTACCCAAGGTGACTACCCTGGGGCCTATTCCACCTACTCGGCAAATCTGCGTTCTTAATTCTTCATAATACGCAAAGTGAAGACCTAATTATCAGCTGTCAGTACCTATTTACTGATATTATTATAATATTACACACTTTGATTAAGTTTCCATTCCACTGCACAATTAGGTACTGGAGCAGGCTATGTCCGCTCGCATCAATAAATAGGTCGTTTTGTACATAGAATACAAACCATTCGTAAATAAGGTTTGATATTCGCGTAGGGACAAAAATTAAGAAAAGTAAAATGATTGAATTTGCAGTAGAACAGAAACAAGCAAAGATGCGTTGCATGCATTTTTGTTAAGTCTTCAATTGTTCGACGCTCGCTTCAGATGCTAGATCCGAAATGGATGGTTTTGTTTTGTACTATGGGCAAATAAAGTAAATTTCAAGAAAAGCATCAACGTTTTATATAAAAATAGATATTTCCCGCGTGATAACAGCGTGTAATATGGTGCGATACCCTCTTGACTCGCATCGACAGCAACAGTTTAGATTGAGGAGCTATATATACCTCAAGCAGCTAAGTAAGTAAACCCCCAAATAGAAGCTCGTTGCAGTACTTACTTATTATTGCTGTACCAACAGGAATTAAAATTTTAGTTGACTTGCCACTCTTCATGGAACTCAAATAATTATAGTCTTGAAGGACTATATTATGAAGATTAGGGTTTGTATTTTTATTTACAGTAGGAGGATTCACGGGGGTTATTTTAGCTAATCATAAATAAATGTAACTCTTAATGATACATATTATGTAATTGCTCATTTTAATTATGTACCTACAATTTTTTTCTTTTTTTTTAACGTATGCAGGTTTTCCTCGCCGTAAAGTCAGTGGTGTGAATAATCAATGTACTTGAGATATTAACTAAAAGTCTCATTAGTACACGCGGTATTCGAACCTCTGCCCCTCAGATCGAGAGTCAGACGCTTGTACTACTAGACCACCATCGACTTCAACGTGTAGTAACAACGAAAATAATGGAATAATTTACCAACCAAGTCTCGTAGATTATATATATGGTTATAGTTGTATTTACTTTTTTACTATGTCTTTTATAACGGGCCTCAGTTATTTTTATTATTGCATTTAATTATATTACGCTTACTAAACCTCTGTTTTTTTATACCACTAAGATGGCAAACAAGCATTTGGTCCATTTCTGAGCCATGACTGATAATCTGGGCTTAAACTATCTCCATGCCAAACTTACCTCCGGGTCTACCCGCCCTAAATTTAGTTATCTGTGTAGAATGTCAACGGCAACTCCTCATTTATAGAAAAAAAATCAACTTAAACTTGACGTTTTTAAGTAGCCTATAACCAAATTTCATCCAAATCGGTGCAGCGGTTTAAGCGTGAAGGGGTAAAAGACGGACAGATAGACACAGCTACTTTCTCATTCATAATATTGTATAGAATATTTAGGATTGAGATTGTGTATGAAAAATCTGTCAATTTTAGTGTTCCGTATCCAAACGCTGTTTACGAAACATTATTACTAAGCTTACACCGTCTGAGATCATTTTGAAGAGAAATAAAAACAGACAGTAGGCATACTTCAAGCCCTTAAGTCTGGCTACTTACCGCTCACCATAGGCAGGGAAATGGTCACTTACTGCGGTTTCAGAGAAATTTCCTACTGCGAACGCTTGCGTTATGGAATGAGCTCCCTGCCGAGTTTTTTTCTAAGACTGCATGCAATATGGGGTTTTTCAAGAAAGAAGTTATTAGATTTTTGAAATGTTGTTTGTGTCACATTTTGAAGGATCGAAAACGTCGATTGATGCCCCAGGTGTTGCAAGCGTCTTTATAGGCTACGGTGACCGCTTTCTATCAGCCGGTCCGCAAGCTTGTTTGCCACCTTAATGGTATATAAAAAAAATATACTTAAGTAAAATCTGATTTTATTACAATTTTAAAATGGAACCCTTACAGAGCTTAATGCATAAAATAAAGTTATGGATCCTAAAAAAACTTGTGTTTTCCCTCACAAGAATGGCTGATCGTATTTCAGTTGGATAAAATTTCTGAACGAAATGTTTGAGACAATATTTTGCTAGAAATTCTCCAAAAAGCTTAACGTCATCGGTCTTTCGGTGATATACAATACTAGCTTGTGCAAGCAGCTTTACCCGCTCTACATTTGGTTACTTAAAATACTAAAAAAGCTGCAGCTATAGTTCGTTGAAATGGAATTCGATGATTTTTTTTTAATTTTCCAGGTTATAAAGTCTCCCCACGTCTCTTCAAATATCTTTGTGTCAAATTTGGATGCTTTATCAATGTCAATGAGTAACAAACTAACTTACAAACTTTTACATTTATATAATAAGGATTTAAGGTTGGTAACATTATCTTAATGATTGTGCAGCAGAATAGCAGAAAAAAGGCGTTCATAGTTATACCGTCCAAAAGTTTGGAAGCATACCTGTTTTTGACCAAAACGAATCATTACCATAACACATTCGGTAAAAATATTGTAATATCTGTTATCTTTATGGTTTTTTTCTATTATTTACACAACAATAAAAGGATCGTCGGCTCTCATTAAACAAGTTTTAATAATTTCCTAAATTATGACGAGACATGTAATTTATGATTTAATCCTGCGGTTCCTTTCATTTGTACTTTGACGTGTTGCTATTTGTTATGTTTGTGTGTATTTGTTGTTTTTAACTTTTTTGGGTTCTATTTAGTCACACTTAAGCATTGACACGCGCAAGTTGACGAAAATTGTTGATTACGGCTTTTACCATAATTTCTCTTCTGAAAATAGTAGAACACAAGCAAATCACGCTTGAACAGTGAAGTGCTATTTGTAGTCTCCGTGAGGAAGAAGACAGTTCTTATCGCAGCAAGGCTCGGAATATCTTGTAAAGGTGTTCTTTGCTTTTACTCCTTACCTTGCTGCTTCCAAACTTTTATACGGTAGTGTATGTGAAAACTCGCCTTCATGCGTAACTTCGTTGCTGCATAACAGATTGACATACCGACACATTTTTATATCATTTATAACAATAGTATTATTGAATTTTAGGATATATAAGTGAGTTGCAGACGTTATTAGCTTCATCTTCATCATCTTCATAAGCCTTCTCTATGGCGCACCATTCCTCCCTTCACTCTATCTTCTGCATCCAGTCACCACCGGCAACTCATTTAAGCTCATCGTACTGCGAACGATCTCTACTCTAGTTCAAACATACGTCAGCTTCATCGGCTATTGGTCCTCCAACCAAATAGATTTCTGAAGGGTCGGCAACACGCGAGTGATACCCCTGGTGTTGCAAGCGTCCATAGGCTACGGTGACCGCTTATCATCAGTCGGACCATAATTTCTAATGCTTGGTCGGAGTTGTTTTAATATTAATTTGTAAATTCCAAATATAAATTATGTATATTGTATATGTATATTTTTTTATTAAGAGATGGTTTCAGTAAAAAAAAAACAAAGAAAACACTTAATATTCACAAAACGTACGAAAATTATGGGGTAATGAACTGCGTCGAGGTAATTTCAGAAAAGAATATGAAAATCTATGGCATATTTCATATTTTTTTGAGTTTATTAATGCTGTTTTTAACAAAAATTTATTCAGCCAAGTTGTCAGGAGCACCTGCGTCATGATATTTTTAAAATTCCTTAAGAACAAGGGAAGTGATTATTTAAAATAAATAGCTTATTTTGACAGGATTTATTAAATTTGTGATTTAAGTAAATCGTTTTTGTATGAAATTTACTTTGTAATTTGTATGCCACTCAATAGAATAAAAAAAAGAATTTACTCCACTTAGTTCCCTTAAAAACATTTTTTTAGTGAGACACAGGGCGAAGAGCTTTGTATGAGGAATTATTATTATCAGAAGGGCGAGCCCCAGTAACCCTTACTTTGCTAATATTATAATAATTTGGCTTATAAAACATTT
Organism: Apoda limacodes; assembly: GCA_946406115.1. Taxonomy (NCBI): domain Eukaryota; kingdom Metazoa; phylum Arthropoda; class Insecta; order Lepidoptera; family Limacodidae; genus Apoda; species Apoda limacodes. The sequence goes on along the minus strand of OX291555.1, from coordinate 27,602,915 downwards.
AAAGAAAAAATCTGACTGTCTACTTTTGGGCTCTAATTCAAATAGTTTGGAATACTAAGAGTGATATTCTTTTGATTCTTATTTCGTTATAATTAAATTAATATGATCAGATAAATTTGCTAATTTAATAGTTCTAAATAAATATTTGAATTTTATACCGACAAAAATTGAGATTTTCAACGTGCGGTCACGAGCTATCGCCTATCCTACGTGGAACTGTGTCTCTTTGTATGCTTCAATAGTGTAATATGTCTTTGTACACTGGTCGAAACGGCACGCTTTTGCTAGGGAATGCAATAGCCTTATACAACTACTGGCGTAGTTAGGCATTGGGTCAGTGACCGTATAATGGAACATTATTCCGAATTAATCCCGGCTTCGGAGGGCAATTTTAAGCTGTCGATCCTGACATTAATTTTTTTTCGTACTTTATTAAATTAGTGATCAAAATATAAATATAAACTATGTAAAATACTAAAATAATTATATATAATACAAAATAGCGCAATGAATTATAGCGTATCCACGTGTTAGCAGACACAGGCTTTCAAAAGAGTAAAAGAGATCAGATAAATCAAACAATAGAAACTCAGGGTCATGGGTCTATTATTCACAAACACATTTTAATCCATGTCAATTGTATTAAGTAACGGATTATTAATAAGTAAACGACTAAACACATAAGGTGTTCCTAACCTTAAATAATGAGCTATAAAACAAATATTATATAATTCCTACCTAAGATAAAGAATCGACAGCCTGCCTATTCAAATCGATAGGGAAAAGTCTTTAATTCGTTGGAGGGACCGGGACACTTGCGTCTGCTCTTCAGCCCATGGTACGAGCTAAACGTAAGCTTGATCCAGGCAGCCCGCTTGCACAGTGTCTTCACGACGTCGCTGTCACCGACCTGGCTGTAGACACCAGCTCCGACTACAGCATCGGACTACTGCGCGGCTAATCCTACAACGATTGGAGTCAAGAACCTATTCACACTTGTCGGGCTGAAGGCCTGATGTTTGTTGATCCCGCCTTCCAGGAGGCGGCACGGAGGACGCATTTGGGTGCGCGGCTCCGGCACACAGTAGGAGAGCGCTGTAGAGTTGCTCCGATGGCGAGCAGGACAGTCCACACTGATAGGACACCTAAGAGGTGCGCTGACTCAGTCCATGGCAAGGTGCGCGGCGAGGTACAGTCGCAGTGGCCGCCAGATGGCTGCCCAGCACGTCAGGGGTGCTACTTGGCCACGCTGGAATGCAGGATTAGCCCAGCAAGAAACTGCAATTGTGGTATTCTCACACTAGTCCCCGCAGTCCAATAAAACTACAGTGACAAGAAAATATAGAATAATTTACATTCACTGCGAAGCCCTAGTAAACACAATGTTATTCCTAGGAAAAAAATGAAAAAATGGTATCGGAGCTTTCAGGCGCGACCGAAATTAAAGGTAAAACTCTTTAACTCTATTAACTTTAAATATAGGTATTGTCTGTACGTATTGTATCAGAATGGTACCATGATTATTTTTTTCTTGTTCGAAATTTCCCTCTTCGTATGTCAATGTGTTACAGTATTAAATAAAAGTTAGTTGGAGCATTTATGAAATAAAAAATATTAATAATTACACAATGAAAATAATAATTATACAACAATTTATACACTCATTTCCTTCTTTTCAATAACTAATAAAGTAAAATAAAAGTGGAAATTAATATGGCGTTTTAATTATTATCATAGTTGTCGTTACTTCTAAATAATAATAAGACTAAGGTGGCAAACAAGCACATGATCTGCCTACCTGATGTACACAAAATACCTTAATTGTGTACATCAGGTTTTAAAAAAATCTGCAGTTTAATAGTTCATTTTAAGTATAATGCTCACATTTGCCAGTAATTTTATGCAACAAATTAGACGTTTGGGACCAATGAAAGTAGCGAACTAACCCAGTGCAAGTTAATATCACAACAAGATAAGGTCACTCTTTTATTAAGTTACACATAAGTATGCATTAGGGACTAAGAACGATGTAGAACCATTTGTAAAATGTTATTGGTATACTAAGTATAGTTGTGATACTTTTTGGGGCCCGTATCCAAATGGCAAAAACGGATAGTATTTAATATCGTCATGAAATGTCTGTCCGTATATCAGCTTTATAATAATGCCGACTTTGCATCGATTTTGCTGAAATTTTACATAAAGACATCTTAAGCAAACTTTTAACTTAAAATCTTAACAATTTTGTTATCTAATTGAGATACGAACTATTTTAAGAGTAGCTGCAAACATGAACTCAGGGATAAAACTTTTAAGACGAATAAACAAAGGTAAAAAATAAATATAGAAAGAAAGTTTAAAAACTTAATGCCATGAACTTTACATTGATATAGACAACTACGATACAAATGATTCTTTATTAAGTTTAAGTTTTTGATTCAAAAAAGTATAAAATAAGTTACTTGGGAACAAATATTTGTTATATCGTTAAAGTTAACATTGCGATAAATTTCGATGTCAATAAAATTTGTGATCACTTCAAGAAATTTGAGCTCAAAAGATTTGGCTGACATCCCGAGAATCAATTAAAGCGAGATATTTAATTATGTCATTCGCAGACAGGGGAAGTTATGAAAATCTTCGTAAACTCATTAAATTTTCTCAATTACGCTCTTTAGTCATTGACTTCGCAAATTATTCGATCTTTGCAATGAGAAGTCTGTTAAGATTACATTGAGGGAACATCAAATTGACTGTTTCCAGAAATTTTAAGTTACGGTGGAATAAGATAAATATTATGAATACCAACATTTTAACTTAAGTATCACGGTGATATACTAAAACAACACTAAATCACTAACGGTTGTCTAAAGTGAAAAGTGTAAAGAGGCTGTCTCCCACACCTAGATGCGTGGCGCCTCTGGCTTCCTACAGCTGAAACCAGGGGTCTATTCTACGAAGCTCTCCGCAAAATTATGACGCCGCAAATCCCACTCTTCAATCAGTTTTCTGTTTCGACAATCTTTTGAAGACTCAAACAAATAATAAGAGTGAGTTGCCATCTCTTGAACTCAATTTCTTGTGAAGAGTAAAGAGTACTGATATGCAGAGGAGCACAGTGGAAAAGGCATCTGGTCTTCTGTCCACCAGGTAGGAGACCATACTTCTGAGTTTTTCTATATGTGTTCACCATTCCATAATCTTATGCCAACAATAGTAAAGATATTGTATACATACATGTGTCTTGAGATAATAGAATGGCTTTTTGTCTAGTACGTTTGCTCCGGATGATGGCTATATTTAAGTGTAGTACGCGTGCTCTGGATAATGGCTAAATTTAAGTTCAGTAAGTTTGCTCTGGATAATGGCTATATTTAAGTCTAGCATGCGAGTTTTATATAATGGCTATATTTAAGTCGTACGTGCGCTCTGGATAATGGCTATATTTAAGTCTAGCATGCGAGTTTTATATAATGGCTATATTTAAGTCGTACGTGCGCTCTGGATAATGGCTATATTTAAGTCTAGCATGCGAGTTTTATATAATGGCTATATTTAAGTCGTACGTGCGCTCTGGATAATGGCTATATTTAAGTCTGGTACGCGTGCTCTGTATAATGGCTATATTAAAGTCTAGCATACGAGTTTTATATAATGGCTATATTTAAGTCGTACGTGCGCTCTGGATAATGGTTATATTTAAGTCTGGTACGCGTGCTCTCTATAATGGCTATATTTAAGTCTAGTACGTGCGCTCTGAACAATGGCTATATTTAAGTCTAGTGCGTTTGCTCTGGATAGTGGCTATATTAAAGTGTAGGACGCGTGCTCTGTATAATTGCTATATTTAATCTAGTGCGTGTGCCATGGATAATGGCTTTATTTAATTCTAGTACGTGTGCTCTGAATAATGGCTATATTTAAGTCTAGTACGTGTGCTCTGAAAAATGGCTATATTTAAGTCCAGCACGTTTGCTCTGGATAATGGCTATATTTAAGTCTAGCACGCGTGCTCTGTATAATGGCTTTATTTATTTCTAGTAAGAGTGCCCTGTATAATGGCTATATTTAAATTAAGTATGTGTGCTCTGAAAAATGGCCATATTTAAGTCTAGTACGTTTGCTTTGAAAAATGGCTATATTTAAATCTAGTACGCGTGCTCTGGCTAAGCCGTAACGTAAATGTGACGCCTCTCCACTTCACCTTCGTAATTTTACATGCAAAAGTGTAAAAATGCCTCTTTCTTCAAGTAAGAAAACTGTGCTCTTGAAGTAAAGACTAACTTCATATGTCCAATGCAGCAAAAGTGATCTATATTTTAATGTAAAAAAGGATGAGGTTCTCAATTCAGTTGTGTGTTTTTTCTAACAGACAGTGCTCTGCACTCCCTTTCAATATCTAGATCATCCTTTAGAGTGTCTGATACACTGTGTAACACGATTTTTCTAACATAAATAAGATTACGTGATTTGAATTCCTTATTCCATTGTTGAAAACATTGTCAATTGATATGGTTGTCTAACACGTCACGTTTCTAAGTTATAGTGTCAATACTATTTACGTGTACCCTCGTAAAAAACAAAAGATCAAACGTTGTTAATTGCAGATTTCTTTTAATACTGAAGTCTGTACGACTATAAATTAAAAGTTTTAGTGGTCTTAAGATAATTCTAACAGTTTATTTGGGTAATCATAACATTTTTTTCGAAAGTCATGAAGAAAAGTAACCACCGCAAGTGTTTAAATCATTTGTTTGTAATGAAAGAGGATTCTACTCTTCACAAGAGGCAAAGTTAATATTTCATCATTTTCTTTTGGAATATTTGGCTCATTTTTTATATTGACCACTTAAACCTCAGCTATTTTGATTCGTTGTCACTTGTCAATATATATAACATTTTTTTTGTGTAAAATTAATAATTTAAATTAAAAAATATGATATACAATTTTGATACTGTCTTTATTTATTTATAGTACATCAATTTATCATAACTTTAAAATGATACGTGTTACAAAAAATCTTTAAATAGATTTTCTGTTCAGCAGGTTTATTTTGATAAAAAATAGCCGTTTCATTAAACGTTAGAGCACAAAAAAAAAAATTTGTCACACAGTGTAACCAATGCCCTAAATTGAAATTCTCTTTCGAGAGGCGCGCCCAAAAAAGTTATCTAAGATACGTCGGCTAATTTTTATGTGTTTTATTTGCCCAAATCAATGAAATCAACTTCTTAAATTATCTTTAGTTATAAACCACCAGGGGGTGCTGCAGTAAAATGGCTACAAAAGTAAGTAGTTCACAGTCCCTTGGTAATGTTTAATTTCTTAACGTTAATTTTTAAAAGGTTTATTTATTTAGATGTGGGTCATGATACCTACGTAAATATAGCAAGTTAGGAACAACTAAATTGAAACATACAATATATTACATTTAATATACAATAGCTTTGGCTTTTGACGAGATCAAAGATGAAACCTTTGATGCGGAAATAAAAGAATATTCAACGTAATATAAAAATTGTTCAATACTTTCATATCAACGAATATTATTAAACCGAGTTCAGCAAAAATATCATGTATTATGTATCAAACTAAAAAAGTTATGCGAACGAAAAAAACACAACTTTTTTAGATTAATTTCATTAAGTTAAAATATTCGCGAAACATCACGGTGTGTGAGCTAGTTAAGGATATTTGTTTGTTGGATATCTACATGATATGATCTGAACAATAGCCGGCCTTGTGTTGCGGAATTTGCGAAAAAAACTTTCCTTGTTTTCGTAAAAAACAGAAATAAGCTGACTTTAGTGCACTCTTATCGTTATTGCTTGGCTTACTCGTAGCTTGTGTTGATATTTGTAAGAATATTTTTCCGTTATGATGATCGTCTGCGAATTCCGCTAACTTTTTTTTGTGAATTTGGAACATTAAATATTTTTAATTTTAATACGGTTTGATTTCCGTACCAAAAGCCTGGTTGTTGTGGCAAGGCTATCCGTTCATCTATCTGCCAAGACAGTTCAGCGAAGAAACCTAACAGAGACGTAAAATAATATATGAAAAATAGTCAGTGTCTCGTAATTGAAAACCAGAATTAAAAATTATATTATGAGTATTTTTTATTTATATTTATATTATATTTTGACCTATGATTGTAGGATATTACATAAATAAGAATATTCCTTAGTTAGTTAGTTATTTCATAGTATCAAGTTTATACTTGGTAAGAACTTGTTAGTCATTAGTTGTCGATATCGAGACGAAATATTTTTTACTTCCAAGTTTTTAAAATTGATAAAATACTCTGAAGTTAGTAAAGTTTAGAATAAGGCGCTTTTATTTAAAATTAAAAATTTTTTTTATTTAGAATTTACTTTGAGTAGGTTAAGATAAAAGCAAAAATTTTGAATAGGTGTATGCATGGAAATGGACTTGTTGAATCGTTAGTAGAAACGTAGATTTTAACTTTAAATACGTGTAAGCTTTTAAACCATATGCTTTTAATTTTGGAGCTTTATATTTAAGTCGTAACCTACTTCAGAAATATATGTATTTTCATTATTATTAAAGGAACGAGAGACGGTTGTTATGAAAACTGCAATAGCTACAATAAAAATTAAAAACTTTTGTCAAATAAAAACTTACATGGCAAACACGCGTTCGACATCTTCCAGAACTGTTACAAGTTTGATAAATAAACATAGATGTTTTTTATGCCATAATGATAATTGAAATTTATTGAAAACACTTTATGTTATATCGACCTTTAAAGTATCAAATGTCGTAAAAGCCATTTTGACCAAAATAACTTTTTTCCACTTTGTTACTAAGTAAAACGTGCTCTATCGATCTGTATATTTAAAATTTCGATATTCGCAAACAAATGGTCATAACTACCTAGATTTTTTTGTATCATAAACAGCCTTTAAAATATTTAAAATTATCAAAACATTGATGTGCTGTGCAGTATGGATACACTGTCGAATACATTGTGTAATTAAAATTATTTTTTTGTCGTAAAAGACGAAGTACTTTATTAATATATTTTTTAATATACATTATTAACATTTTGCAGAAAAAGTTTGGTTTTTAAAAAAAAAAAAATTTAACTTTTGTCGTAAAAGACAAATAACCTACTGGTGAAAATTACGTTTATGACATTAGTACCAGACAAGGTCAAAAATGATAAACCGTTATTTGTTGTAAGAACCAAAACGTTTGTAGAATATTAATTTATGAAATTACGTTGCCAGCTTGAACTATAGATTAGTGAGATTTTGAGTACATAAAAGCCGCCCGCGCGTACGGCATTTATCATGCCAAAGTGAATATGACTTGACGAATGAAGATGATAAAAGGAAAAAAAAAACGTATTATCGTACGTAACAAAACTATGGTATGTGAAGAGCAAAATGAGATAAAGAAAAAAGAAAAGAGAATTGATTTAAAAATGTTAAACAAAAAGCTAAAAGATGACGGAAAAAAGTATACTACAAAAAGAGGAACGATTATTGAAGCAAAGTCTATGAAGAAAAACCCTTGTACTCAAAAAAAAATGCAAAAGAAGTTGCTTTGAAATATGCGTATTATGAAGAATTAAGAGAATGCGATTCGCGGCGCCTCGCAGCGTGCTTCATACAAAAGAATTTTCAACTTATTTTTGACACTTACCTACTAATCAAACATTACGAAATTTCGAAGACATGTTCTAGGTATAAATACCTAGGTTTGCAGTGTGCCAGTTTTCTATAAAATTGCACACATTAACAGTTATAGAGGATTCTCGCTTTTCATACAAATGGTCCCAATAAAGATCTAAGTTACTAAAAACATTTTTCAGGATTTTGGAAAACCATAGACATAGATATTCGGCTTGAGATCATGTCTACAAAATTTCACAGTGTCTGATCAGTAAATGGCAAAAAATAATGAAAAATTAGTTTTTTTGGTTTTTTATTACCACTAAGGTGGCAAACAAGCACACAGTCCGCCTGATGGTAAGCGGTCACCGTGGCCTATGGACGCTTGTTACACCAGGGGTAATAAAACTTGTATCGTTTGTATGAAGCACGCTGCGAGGCGCCGCGAATCGCATTCTCTTAAGATTGCAGATTTGCCAAGTACATCGTGAAGCCGTCGCTCCGGGAAACAATTGAAGTTCAATGCTCCCTGTGGCACCGGCCAAAGCGGTGGCAGTCACGCTGCGCACACAATTCTTGAATATACAAAAAAAGTCAAGCGGTCCAGCACTTCAATGGTTACGTAATAAAAAAATAGTAAAATAGTCTCTCTTAATGGGACATGGGACTGAATACTCCTGATTCAAATCACGTGATCCGCAAGAATATTAAGTCCCGTAAACCAAAGACAAACAAAAAAAACCGTTGATTTTATCGCTGAAATTCAAGGTATGTGTAGAAAATATAAAACCCCATTGCCTGAAGTAATTAACACTCTTCAGCGCAATCTCTTGCCTCAACTCGCCTAGCAATTACGCGGATTTGACGTTCAGTCGATTGATACAATTTTCAATGCTTATAAATGGTTAGAGTCATCTCTAGCGATGAACTCCTTTTGCCCTACTACTATCTCGTTAAGTCCATTTCTTCTAATAATAGTCCAGTCAAATTAGACCAAAAAATAAGAGTGAAGATACAACAATACCCAAAAAGCTGAAAGCTGGTAAAATTGTTCAAAACTCATCGATCGGTACCGGTACCTGGAAAAAAATTTACTCGAGGTCAAAGGTCTAAAAAATTTTAGCAATTTTCATGAAAACGGTAAGTTTTATCATATAATTAGCTAGGACAAAAATTAGAGATCATAAAATTATCTATAAAAATTGTATCAATACTTTTTTTCCTAAAAGCCACCGTTTCTGAGATATAACGATTTAAAAAGTTGGAAAAGTTGTAATCGTCATGATTATGCATAAGTACGCCACGTATATACATCACTGAAGCTAAAATATAAGTAAAAATATTATAAAGTAAGTAATAATATTGTTAAATTATGTAATAATATTGATAAAAAAATCATAAAATATAATTAAAAACCAGGGAAAGCTCAACATCAATTGGAAATATATTTATCGAAACGTCTATCTACTTTTACAAAGTGTCAAAATCTTGTACTATTTTTACACGCAATAACTGGCTGTAATACGACATTTTTACAGAAAAAACAACAGTTTTTTTTAATGTTCGAAAAACAAGATTTAGTTCAATGTGCTGAAGTTCTTAAAAAAGTGCTTCAACTCCACAAGAACTTATCACCGACGGAATTCGCTTTCTTCTTTCTATGTACAGAGCTCCTAAAAAACTATAACTATAAGTTTCGATATGCATTTTTCGTTAAAATACTCATAATATAAAACAAGTCCAATTAGCTTGTCTTCCTCCAACCTCAGTTGCTGCTCATCAACATCTTTTTCAGGTATATTACTAAGTTCAAGTATGGCTTGGTTATCAGCTCGACGCAAAAGAGTGGAGTTGGAAGTTGGTCGACGATATAATATGAGAACCAGTTTAGACTTTACTCCCACCTGCGCCAGATACTGACTGTTGTGTTTTGTTCTCTGGCATGTACAAATTGTCAAGGCCGATCGTGCTCTAATGTTGAATTACCAATAGTAGAGAATTCTTTTGATACCAACGAGGAGACATGCGATACATCGCTATTGAGGAGACATGCGATACATCGCTATTGAGGAGACATGCGATACATCGCTATTGTGGTGATATGCGATACATCGCTATTGAGGAGACATGCGATACATCGCTATTGTGGTGATATGCGATACATCGCTATTTAGGAGATATGCGATACATCGCTATTGAGGAGACATGCGATACATCACTATTGAGGCAATTACTTGCACCCAGAATGAAGAAGAAGAACAAGAAGAAGGTGAAGCAGAAGTATATGAAAGTTTGAATCAGACGAATAAATTTTTCTACTTTTTTTTCTTATACAAACTTAAACAGTTTTTTTAGATTTTGGTCTTCCTTAAATCGAAATATTCTTGGATAATATGACATATCTGTACACAGCAATATATAGTGACATATAGCAAAAAATATCAGACGAAGCAATTTTCCGCCGCTATAAGTGAATTTTCATATTTCGGTATAAATACCTAAGATCCAAAATATTGGATCATTTTTCATCCATGATGTTCATACTTGACTTCATCATCCTGCAAAGTTTCAGAGACAGAGATATTAATGTCAGGATGTCCATACAAAGAATTTTCTGAGTAACCGGACTAGATGTTGCTGCTGCCCAACATCAGTCTGTGTTTGGGGTTGAGAATTAAGACCCCTTTTTCCTCTAAATCGCTTTCTACGACATACCAATAAAGTAAGGTAAGGAGTGTTACAATTTTGTTCTGCCGGAACAACACGGCCGGGTGAAATATATGTTATAAGATATAACTTATGAAACTAATAAATACCTAACTAATTAGATTTTAGATGTAGGTAGGTAGGGGTGGTAATGCATGAGCGGGTACATCGTTGTGTCACTTTCGGTTTTTGTTTTAAACGGACTATTTGTAAACTAATATTTAAGCACTTATTTTTTCATCGATGAAGAAAATTGCATGAACAAGTAACTAGCTGTATAATAAAACTGGCTGGCCACGTGCGGACTACATAAAAAAAAAGTTTGTGAGAAAGTAAAAACCATATAGCCAGTGATTTTTTTTAAAAAAAATTTAGTTCTCCTTTTGCGTGATTAGTTCCAAAATTTATTGCAATTTCTAAATCCATGCAAGAAATGCCAATCTTATTTATTTTGACATACCAACTGTAGTCGGGTTGATGAATGTTCGGTTAACTTGCTAATTAACCTCTAATGTATTGCGTTGCCTCTATCGCAGCTACACAGTTAGAAACCTTAGTAGCTAAGCTAATTAATAAAAATAATGTCAAGAGTTTTCGTTACCTCATTAGCTAAAGAAGGCATGGAGGCACCTCTGAAGTAGAGCGACGTTCTCCTCGTCTGAGAACTGGCCGAATCTTGTTGTTGTTTCATATGCGTTTTTGAACCGCAACCAATCAAGGGAGTCACCACTGAAAGAAGGTTAGTCTTTTGCCGTAAGACATCTTAATTGTTTGTCATTGACGTCTGGTTTACTAGTGGAAGACGGTTCTAAAACGTCAGTGATGGCACGGGTTAGTTTATTTATGTCATTCTGACTATTCTGTCGCTCATCATTTGCATGTTTACAGTAAGTCTTGTGCGGGCCCAAAACTGAACAAGCTTCTTCATTAATCCATTGTTGTACTTTTGAATGTGTTGAAGAATGCGTTGAGGAATGTGCTGTAGATACTTTATCTTTGCTGCCAATCATTGCTGTATCTTCATTAAGTCGAGCTTTTTTCTGCAGTTATTCCTTCTTCTTCCAATTGTTTCTCCTGTGCAATTTGTTCTTTTTGTCGATCAATCCCCTCTTTTTCTAACTCGACCAATTCTCGTATGGCTCGTGCTTCTAATCATCGTTTTTGATACTTAATTGAAACACTGGTGTAACGTGTTTTGTTACTTCATACTGATCGTACAGTCGACTGTTTCGAAGTACTTTTAACAATTTCTCATTTTCAAGCCCACAATCAGCCTCACAGTAGTCTACTGCGTGATCGGTAGTCGTGCAATCATGCTGTGAAATATAATTGTAATTCGTCACCGTTCATGATCCGGAGATTTTGTAGGACCATTTTATTGTAAGTTCATAAAAAATTGCGTTAAATATGAAGATAAGATATGAAGAATATCTTATATTCATCAAATATTGTAAAATGTGTCACATGTTAAATCCATCGCGGTACATAGATAGAGGATACATTCAACAGCCAGCTACAGATACTTTTGTAAAAAATAGTGGGTTCTCCTCAAGTAGTGGTAATGATATAAATGAATGTACCTACTATTCTTATTTATAAGTTACACTTGCCTCTTTTGTCATAAAGTGTGTTAAAAAGTAGAGTGTATTATTTGGTCGCAAATTAATTTTACTTCATGCGCCGTTCTTTACATCCCTCTCTGCACTCCGGATTCTACCCTAGAAACCTTCGCTCTACTCTGGATTTCCTCGCCGTAAAAATATTATTTTGATCCCTAGTAATAGAATCTACTCTTTCCTCACTAATGCTCTGAAGTATTTACCTCGAAATGCGGAATGTTTTTGATACTCAATTGAAACACTGGTGTAACCTGTTTTGTTACTTCGTACTGATCGTACAGTCGACTGTCTCAATATTTTTATAACAATATTTCTACCTCTGGGCGGGTGCACCCGGATACCACCTTGGCCTTTTTGACTCGGTTCAACGACGGGCTATGAGAATTGTCGATGATCCAATACTCCTTTGCCTCCCTGTGTATGTTCTACCGCTTGTACAATGGGATGTGTTCTGAGGAATAGTTGTAAATGATGCCCACGGCTAGTTTTTACCATCGCACCGCTCGCCATCGGCAAAGAATTTATTCTCACACTCTAGAACCGAAATGGTCGCGTACAGTGCGGTTTCAGAGAAACTTCCTCCCGCGAACGCTTGGGTTGTGGAATTAGCTCCCTACCAAGGTCATCTCTAAGGACTACAGTATCTACTACTACTATACTACTACTATCTTCAAGAAAGAAGTTATTGGATTTTTAAAGGGTCGGCAACGCGCCAGTGATACCCCTGGTGCTACAAGCGTCCATAGGCCAGGGTGACCGCTTACTATCAGGCGGACCGTGTGCTTGTTTGCCACCTTAGTGGTATAAAAATAAAAATGTAAATTTGATTTACGGTACGATTGTTTGATAGTTAGATTGATACGGTTAACTGATAAGCGCAGTTGAATTGTACTTTATAATAAGTCAATAATCAAAGTATATAGTATTCTATCATGACATTATTTCATTGTAAATTAATGTTGATGGAATTTTCAAAAGCTACAAAATTAAAAAAAATATATAATCTCGTAACATAATAAATTATAATTGTCTCAGTAATGAAGTTTGAAGTGGTAAGTTCTACAATTGTATCTCAGTAATAATTAATAATTAGTAATAGTAATAATTAAAAATAATTAAGTGGTATTGCAAATTATCTTTATTTATATGAGTAGGTATGGTACAATACATTAACATAATTTCACTGTCCAGTAAATGCACAATAATATCATATAACAATCAGTCAAGAATCGTTTAACAATTAGCCTTAAAATTGTGTGACATAAAAATATGTAATTACCAAATGACTACTTAAACGGTTATTTGCAAAACTGCATATAGAATTACAAAACAAAATAGAATGGCGAGGCGTAGTCACTCACGCACTTAAAGAAATAAAGTAATATAATATCTTGTAGGACCTGAGTAATATTAGTTTCATTTAATATTGTATATAATAATTTCAGTAAAAAAATTGTCGTATCCGTAGCCTAGTATCAGATCTTGTTGTCAGTACAATGCAGGTTGTGAATTCGAATCTTACCTTATGTTTTTGATTTTGTTACATTTTACGAATTATGAATATATTGTTCAGATAAACAGCTTAGACCAATTTTCTAATAGCTATTAAGTTAGATGCGGACACTACGTGGGTAGACATTTTATTTTTATCGTTGCCGATTTGTTTCCGGTGGTGCTTGTGTTGACAAGGTTGTTTGGTATTTTTATTTGGCTATTAAGTTACATGCGGTCACTACATAGGTAGCCATTTATTTTTGTCATTGTGGATTTGTACTGCTTGTGTTGACAAGGTTATTTGGTGTTTTTATTAAATTTCTTTGCTGAAAATAATATACAGGCCAATATTAATATTCAAGAGAGGATGCGTATTATAGAACTGTATAATATGGGTTACAATTTATTCAAATTTGCAATGAGACTGGTTTTACCGTAAGTACTTTATTTGATGTTAATGTTACATCATAATTTTTTAATACCACACTTTTTTGTAAGTAAATATTTAAAAAACATTGAAAATATAATTCAGTAGTTTGAAAAATGTTTATTTTAATCTAGCTATTTGGTTTTTAGTGGATTACCGTAAAGCGTTGGGTCTCACGCAATCAAGAGGAGGGGAATTTATCAACTCGACGTCGAAGTGGACTCTCGCGGCACATTGATGCGACTCAAACAAGATTTTACACACACTGTTCATCGAGCTCTGCATATTGAAGGATTGCACCATAGGAAGCCAGCTAAAATACCGTTTTTAACTAATACCCATAAACAAAATAGATTGTTGTTTGCAAGGGAGTATTTAGATTTTGACTGGGAGCACACCTTTTCCACCGATGAGAAGTCGTTTGAATCATCTGAAAACGGGAGGGTTTGTTTGTGGCGCAGAAATGGAACCCGTTATGCAGAACACTATGTTGTCCCAAATATGGAATCTGGACGGATATCACTAAATATGTGGGGGTGAATGACTGCGGCTGGTCCTGGTGAATTAATCTCGATAGCAGGGCGCGCTAGAGGTTCACATTATGTGGATGTGTTAGACGAGATCATGTTGCCAACAGCGCGGTGTGTTTATCCATTAGCTGAAATGCCACAAATACAGTTTTTACATGATAACTGTCCTGTGCATACACCTGGATATTACTGTTATTCCTTGGCCTGCAAAAACACCAGATTTAAATCATATAGAAAAACTATGGGATTTGATGGTGCAAAGATGGGACATGCAAAATGAAAGAACTACAGAGTCATTAGAGGTTCACTGTGTAGAAATTTGGGACAATATTAGAGGAACAGATCTGTTCTAATATAGTCAGATATATGCGGCGGCGCTTGCTTGCTGTAATTGAAAATAATGGAGGTTATATTAAATAGGCGAGTCGGACTCGCGCACAAAGGGTTCCGTACCATTATCTATAAAAACGAGCAAAAAAATCACGCTTGTTGTATGGGAGCCCCCGAAAATATTTATTTCCTTCTGTTTTTTAGTATTTGTTGTTATAGCGGCAACAGAATTATATCTTCTGTGAAAATTTATAACTGTCTAACTATCACGGTTCATGAGATACAGCCGGAGTCTTAGTAATAGGGTTCCGCTAATTACCCTTTGGATACGGAACTCTAAACATAAACTACTATATTACTACTACTACTAAAAAAAATATGTTATGTCTTAGATATATTGAAATGTAAAAAAATATCTTTAAGAAAAATAGTACTTTATTTTTTGGGTTCCGTATAAATGTCTCTTTTTTCTATACGGAACCCTAAAAATAAATTTTAATATATCTAAGACATAACTTATTTTTTATTACTTTGTTTTTTTTCAAAATATAGCAGCGTTACCAAATGAATGGTGACTTGTATTTTTTTTTATTCTTATGGTTAAGTTTCAATTTTCTTTTCATAACGAAAACGAATACTTATGCTATAACCATAGGAAATATATATATATAGAAAAAAGAGACATTTATCAAAACATTATTTATGATTTATAAAATTTTAATAAAAAACCATTTTTATTTGATTGCATGTGTTTTAATTCTTGGGAACAAAACAAAAAGTTCTCATACCAACTGGTCCTTTTCAGGGAGAACTAGATGTCAAAACATAAAAAAAAAGTAATTCCTAACAAAAATACTCAATACGGAAATAGCTTAATTTGAACCATAGGCTCGCCGATTTATGTCGCAGCGCCTATGAATAACACCACGGGGCAGATAACATTTAATGCGAAATAAACAATACCTATGTAGAACGACAGTGCAGTTAACACCTAATTAATTAGGTTAAGAAACCAAAAGATATAAAAACGGTCTAAATAAACTGGTTAGTATAAAGAAAACTGAACCTAATTCTGTCGACTTAAGGTTAATATTATTGACAGTTCTGATAACGTTAATGTGTGAGTGCGAGATTCACAGAATGGCTCCACGCAATTGCTCCACGTAATTTTAACCACTATGTATGGACTTTTGCTAATGACCGTACATATCAAAATGATCGCAACATAATAATAGTGAAACACATGAATGAAAAATTCCAAAAACATTCTAAACACGAGTGATGACAAAAGGATTGCAGTACACAACGACATATGTGAATATAAAATTGCCTTGCCTCACTTACAGAACAGATAGATAAAACAAGACTGTAGACACGGAAAAGCATTAAATATACTTATGAGTAAAGTGTTTACGTGTGTGAGTGTGTGTGCGTGTGTGTTTGTGCACTGGATAATTTGTATAAGTGTAGTAATTTTTCCGTAGTATCATATTCATGTTCCTAAAGCCACTTAATATATATTTTTTAAATTATTTTGTTTGTTAATTTTGTTGTGTTTTTTACTAATTTTGTTATATAACAGTGGTGCTATAAAATTATAGTGTCTTTGAGCAAACATACTATACCATCGCGGGATTGGAAGTCGGTTATATCTCTTACTTGTTATAGGTAGGGTGGGGAGCTGCTGTACGGTGATACCTTCGTAAAGTGTTCATGATGAAGAGTTTTCGTACCGACAAAACTTTACAAACGTTATAAAGCTCTATGTTTGGATGTCTGTACGGGAAACTTGCCAGTACTTTTAGGACTGCATGGTGGGCGCGTACAATTTTGATGACGGTGGATTTCGTTGCAGTTCCCCGTGTGGTTATGCAATAGGAGACCAGGCAGTCCCTTGAAGACGTGGATTAATTTCCTTATTCGCTTTGAAACTGCTGCAAATTGGGCGCTCCAATTTATGTAACTTGTCGTCTATTTGTACATCTAGGTGTTTTATGCAGCTGGTACGCGACAGATTGCAACAGTTGCAACTGAAATAATTTTGCTGCCGGTTACGGGTACGTTTGAACTATTACCTTAAAATTGCTGTTGGAGCTAGTTGAACTTCTCATACTAAAACACATGTATTTAGTTTTATAGACATTAATAGTAAGCAGACTGTCTTCGAACCACGCTATTACAGATGCTATGCCTGTTTCCGCTCGCCTTCGAACGGTATCCCAGGTGTTACCCCGGAACAATAGGACAGTATCGTCTGCAAACATTAGGACAGTATCGTCTGCAAACATTAGGACAGTATCGTCTGCAAACATTAGGACAGTATCGTCTGCAAACATTAGGACAGTATCGTCTGCAAACATTAGGACAGTATCGTCTGCAAACATTAGAATGTCGGCTCCTGTTATTTTTACTGCGTATATTTAATGTTAATATTGCGAGTGAGTTTTCAGAAGCAGAAAATTCAATAACCTACGGCAGTCAGTAGTCTCCTAAGTTGTTGCAGACAGGCTCATAAAAAGAATCAATTTCAAATTGACTATTATTTTCATTGACAGGGAAGAATTTTATAAAGGTTTTTGTCGTGGTGCTGTAAAAAACCAACTCTGAAGAACATGGGAAGCTTTATTTGTTAGCACTTTAGAAAATTGAAAATAGAGAAACTGTAGCCGAGTATTATCCAATGCTTTTTGGTGTAAAATATTGTAGAAAATATGTGGGTATGTAAGTGTGTTTTTTTTTGTATGTTAGGTTGTAGATAAAGGTGTAAACTAGGGCTGAGTACGTAATATAAAATATAGATTAGGCTTTGTAAGAATGTATATAAATTATTTTAAAAGCACATTTTTTTAAGTACAAAAAACCTCAGCTATCTGTCAGTAGCCTTAGTTGTCTTAGCGCTAATGTGCTAGTTGGGATATGAAAGCGTATGACGATTTTACTAAGTGGTGAACTGAAAATGAGTTTTTTTGTTTCCTATGGTTTCCTGGCAGACGTGATGAAAAGTTAGAAAGAGAAAAAAGAGTGTTCAACTCAGGTGTAAGTGATCAATTCCACTGTCGAACTATAAGCAACCTGATAGGTAGGTGATAGACACCGGAGTTTTGTATTTTTTCTGTTTTTGTACTGTAGAAAAATGCATTTACTATCTTGCTGTCACTGCTACCCCGGTTAACCCGAGTTGAGTTTATGAAGGACACGGCCTGAATTCTACTCTTGGACCACTCGCTGCACCTGTAATTAACTATGGGACTATGCCTTCGCTACTCTCGGGACCCAATTTATGTCCCCGCATTAAATTTGCCACTTCACTTTTAATAATTTTGGTTACGGTTAAACATGTCAAAAGATTTTTTCACCTGCTTCTTGATTTTTTTTTGTAGAAAAAGGCTAAAAAAAATTTGAGAGAATTAATTTACCTATGCAAAATATGGTGTTTTAAGTGCAACGCAGTTTTTTTTATCCGTACGGACCGACTTAGTTACATTATTTTTCATCAAAAGTGGGGGATTACCTTTTGTTACCTCTACCCTGAAAGTCGTAGGTGTATCTATTTAAATGTCTTGCACGATTTATGACAAGAGTCGTAAGAGCCCGCTAGTATATAACCTTTGCGGGCTAAAATAATAATAAATACAATATTATGTTTTCTGATACTAAAATTTAAAAAAACATTTAAAACAATGGCTCTACCATTTACTCATTTATGCAAAACATCTTTTATTGGATATATTTCTTGAATCTTAAAACATTCATGGTAATCGTTTTTAGTTTTCGCGTTTGATAAGAATCAAGAACGATATAAATGTATATAAGGGCGAGGCGGTCGTGTAAGTACAAATAGCTTATAAACATATAGTCGGGAAGGTGGTTACTCTATAGTTTGGCAAAAACAAACCGCTGCTAGTTCGATCCCTGTGGCTTTCAATAAAGAAGTGATTAGATTTTAGTCGTAAGCTTGTTTGCCACATTGGTAGTATAAAGTAAATAAAATAAATAAAAATCTATATCCCCAAAGACACTATTATATTTGATTTGAAATCCATAAGAAAATAGATTATTTTTAAGGTCTTTTCCCTAGGAAAGTATTATTACATTTTAATTAGTCAATTTTTTACAAACTTCTACTTACCACAAGCAACCGTTTCTGAAATGTTCATTATAGTTGTGAAATACCTGGTTTTATAGCAAAGAGTAGACAGAGACAATGATAGCCAGTGAGTTAAAACAAATTTAGTAATTAAATCTATTCAAAGTTGCTTTGACTGCACGTAATGATACTGCTTACAAGTAAGTGTGATAAAATAGTACATTGTGTATTAAGGGTCGTAAGGATAAAATTACTAACGAGAGCCTATTTAGAAGCTTAAGCCCGAAGGCTGTAGGCTTTATTGACTTGAGTTTTTAATTTCCGTACCGCCCGTATCACACAAAATGTTTTTTATCACATTTGCGAGTAAATAAATAAAAATAAATTAAAAAAATAACAAAAATACCATTGACATGGCGGGAAGAGAAGAATAGACAACGCCACCACTAGATGGCTCTAGATATCGAGAGAATTTATGATTTAAAAAAATTTGGCTTGTAATTGCTCGCTTGTAGTGTGCGCGTAGTTTATGTTTTGAACTTGATAGAATAGGCGCGTCATTGCCGCCCGTGGGTTCTATGAACGCACGCGTTGGTAAGAGAAAATAAAATTTACAAAGAAAAAGCCCAAGGGAGTTACTAATGTCTTAGCACCCGCTTTATCTGCACAAGAATATTGCAACCTCCATAAATATTACATATGTGCTGCCACAACCAAAAGTCTCGAAAACAGAAATGAGTTCGAAATGATGCCCACGGCTATTTTCTACCATCGTACCGCTCGCCATCGGCAGGGAATTCATTAACAGAGCTTATCATTCGGGATAGACACCTGAAAAACTCACTCGCTGGCTTATGCGCTATGATGGCCTTACTGCAAAGAGAATTTTCGATCTTATGAACTCGGAGAGTCGTTCGTGAAGTGACATTTAAGTGTATTCCCTGTTATCGACTGAGGGCTAATCTGGTTCAGCCTTAAATGGGAGATCTGCCCGCTGATCGTGTCAAGGCCCTTAGACCCTTCTCGGCAGTCGGAACGGATTTTGCGGGATCCTTCTTAGTAAAAACCTCTAAGTGCCGTAAAGCGAAAACTGTGAAGGCCTACCTCTGTTTTTTTGTCTGTTTGTCGACCAAGGCCGTCCATTTGGAGGTCGTTTCTGCCTTGTCAACGGAAGCATTTACGACCTGTTTGTCTCGGTTTGTCAGTCGTCGACGGTGGCCGATTCTTATTCGGTACGACTGCGGAACTAATTATAAGGGCGCTAGTCGTCAGATGACGAAAATTTGTAAATTCTTTAAGACAAATCACATCCAAATTGGATATAACTTTTCTAGGCTAGTAGTAAAATGGAAATTTGACCCTCTTGCCTCTCCTTGATGGGGTGTTATCTTTGAGGCAATGGTCAAAGTGGCGAAAACCCACCTGCATCGGGTTATAGGTGAGACGGTATTAACATTTAAGGAGTTAGCTTTTGTAAAATTGAGGCTGTACTCAATTCACTGCCGATCTCATCGGACCCAAATAATCTGAAAGCTCTTACTCCGGGCCATTTTCTGATTGGTGGTCCACTTAACTCACTACCTGTGTATTCATGTAGCGAAACCGCCGTGAACAGGTTGACGCGTATTGAACTACTACAGCTGATGTCGCAATCGTTTTGAAAACGAGTCTAGTGGTTTGATAAAACGGAACCTCCTAAGGTCAGAGACCTTTTCTTAGTGAAGAAGGCGAATATGCCGCCCTTCCATTAGAGAAGGGCTCGTATATTGCAATTGTTTCCAGGGCAGGATGGAGTTCCTCGAATTGCTGAGGTCTTGGTTCGTGACTCCGTCCGTTCTCCCTATTATTTAGGATTCTCCCGTTTGAGGAGTCTCAGCCTGATTCGATCTGGCTGGGCAGGGTGATTGTTTTGTAAAGATAAGCGATGACGCAATGCCCTTTCAGTTGCTACGCTCTTGTGGTGGTGTACTTGTATCATTAAAATTACAACAATATATAAAGTTAAATAAATGTTATTGTTCTAAATATACCTACATAAAAATTACATACCAAATAAATATACGTAAATAGTACTATACTATAATTATATTATACTTACATATACATACATACACTCACTTAAACAAAAATGTAGCAGATAGAAGAAATTAAATATCACAAGAAGAGGATAAGCTTTAAAAGATAGCAGAGTTAAAGAATTAGTTAAATTTTGCAATTAAACTAGATGTTTAAATGCATGAAGTGATTGTGCTTTTCGAATAGAGACAGGTAAGGAATTCCACAGGTTGACTGAAAATACAGTAAATGACTTGTCATAAAAATGTGATTAATGAGAAGGAACTTTTAATAAAAGATTGGATGTAGACCGTATTAAACAGTGGTATTCAAAACGCTCTTTTAAATAGAGTGGAGTGGAAGGATTAAACAATACAGAGTAGAGAAGTGAAAGTATGTGAGTATTCCTGCGTAATCGTATAGGAAGCCATTTGAGTTGTTTGCGGTATTCGGAGATTTGGTCGTATTTGTGCAATCCAAATATAAACCTAATACTTAGGTTTTGAAGACGTTCTAATTTGTCAAGCTGGTCTTCAGTGAGATTGAGATAGCTAGCGTCGGCATAGTCGTGAATAGGGAGAAGGAGAGATTGTGCAAGAGAAATTTTAGTTTTAGTTGGAAGAAAATTTTTTAACCTCCGTAAAGAAGCAACTGAGGAGAACAACTTTCGGCTGACCTCCTTGATTTGAGCGACCCAGGATAGAGTTTAATCGAATAAGATCCCTAGGTTTTTAACTGTGTCACTGTATGGTATCACAACTTTATTAAAATAAGCAGGCGCTACAGTATCCCAGTTTATCTACGTGGAATATAGTAATAGATATTCCTGTAGAAACTTTTAAATGAATGAAAAAAATAAAATAATTGCCGTCTCTTTAATTATCTCTGTGCCCAATTTCAGCTCAATTGGATGCTCCGTTGCGGCGTAAAGGGAGGACAAGCAAACAAATAAACCCAACAATCAAACATATTTATTCGCATTTATAACATTAGAATCGATTTGAGTGCTATGCTTGATCATTGGCAAAATGTGGTGCAACGTGTCTAACAATAAGACCCATAGGGGGGACCCATTTCGATTTTGACCACGAAAAGGTTGGCCAACTACAAAGTACACAATCGTTTGATAATTTTGGGCCATGTCCGAAAATCAACGCGGTTTAGCAGCGATAGCAAAGAAATTAATTTTTTCTTAGTCCGAAAGAGATGTAATAAAACTATTTACCTTTACCACTCAAAGACCACCCATTTTTAATATAGGCAACATTTTATTATAGAAAATATATTGTAATAGACCGCCTTATTAAAGTTGTCTGCACACAATGATTAACATCGAGCACACAAGCGTTCAAACTAGGCAGTGCCTCAATGCCTGATGAAGGATATTGGTTACGAATGGGTTACGACTACGACACGACACTTGCCGATAATAGCCGATTGTTACCGGAGTTTTCTATCAAAGGTTTTTTATTTCCATTTGGCGTTGTTTACGAGTAAAACGATAATAATTTTGCGAATTAATTAAATTAAATTTCTATTAAGAGAGCGATATAGGCCAGAATGATAATTTGTGTAATACTAAGGATGTGCATGTACGTACACATACACATTCACATGGCAGTGATAGCTGAAGTTTATATACTTTCGTTAACTGTATATTTCTACTTGCTCAAAGATTTTCTGGCTTTTATTTGTTATTTTAAATCAAGTAACTGATATTTGACATTGTCACACAATCTATTAAAAAAAGTAAAAACCCTGCCGCCCCGCCCTGACGGTACGGAAATTACAAACTTGAAACATTAAAGCCTTTCTTTGACTTTCTCTGAAGCACTATGGGCCAAGTTACCATCAGTTTTATGTTATGTATTTATATTTATGTATTAAGTTACTTTTTTTAAAAAGATTACAAAAGACCTCTTCACGATAAAGATTTTGAAGAGCCTATACGAGCTAGACAGACGTCTGCCGTCCAACACTATCATGGACAAGATATGTAACTGTGCTGACTTCTATACCTACATAACACAAAATCATAGTTATTTCTATTTAATTTAAGACAATTTTAGGGAGTATGTAGGCTTGCTTTAGATTCTAAGGTTAAATTAAAGTTTTAGAACGTTACAAAAAAAAAAACGGGTTGCACTCCGGGACTGCCGGCAGAAGTAAAAACCTTTACACACGATTCGCGGTTAACATTTAAATATGTTACAAGACAACTCAAACGTCATATTTAATTGTACACAACCAATATCCTTAACACACAATTCGCGCTTAACACTCAAATATTTCACAAGACATGTCTTTGACATTGTCAAGAAATAATGATGTTTGTTTATTTACTTTTTTGACGTAGCCATATACTAAAAATAAAAATTATAATAGGCGTGGCATCGAGGTTTTCGTCTTGCTAATTTTTATGGCGTGGCATTATGGTTTCCATCTGACGCGATCATTTTTTACCCATCACAAAAATTAACCTATTTTTTTAAACATCTTTAGACGAACAATGAAGCTGCAGAGATGTGTCCTTACTTTGAGACATTTCAGATGGATTGCCTCTTGTGCCTCATTAGACTGGCTACTTTACCCTTCAGCTCGGAATTACATACGTAACCCGGACAGAAATAAGTAAAGTGGTGGTACTTACCCAGACGGACCTGGCACTTAGAAAATGGTCCTACCACCAAATTTGTAGTTTTTAGATTCATAGGATAGCTTAGGCATTATGCCATTTTTATTATAATTTATACTTTAAGTCAATATGTCTTATTTAATAGTAGCCATTGTATGAGTATAGTTTTGTTTTGTAAATTCAGTTTAATAAGTATTATAGATATTTTTTACCACAAAAATCAATTGCATTTCAAATAAAATAAAAAATGTCATATAGTATATGTTTACTGTAGTATATAATTATTAAAAATTAAATTAGTTAGGTCATTAGATAGTTATAATATTTTTTTAGTAAAGCAGACACCTTGTAGATTAAAATGTGTCTTTATATTTTATCCAAGTTTTTATTCTGCAATAGCTACCATAGTAAAACACATAAAAGCATATTAAATTACCTTATTATTAGATAACTAATTTGTAACTAGTAGCTAATTTGCTTTTGTAACTAAAGTTTTGTTGGTAAGTAGTGACAAGAATAGCTGGCTTTTTACGAAGGTCAGCTGTTATCTGCTTAGTATTAGATTTTAAAGATAGTAATTCTTTGCACTGTGACTTGACATTGCTTACAAATATTTTATGAGTTTCATCTGAATCCTTAGCAAGAGTTATTCTGTTTACCATGACTTAGTTTTTATCTAATTTTGCTTTTAGAACAATTAAATTGTTTTGGCTCTTTAAAATACGCCTTTTATGTCATCGGCGGGCTCAAGATGTGATTCTAATATGTCCTGAGCCTCAAAACCTCGACATAACTTAGTTATCTGCCTTTGCAGCTCGACCACACTAGCAGCAGGTAATTCTCCACGTGCACCTACTTCATATTCGAGCTCTGACTTTTGCAAAGAAAGGTACTTTATTGGTTGAGTCATGTTAAAAATTTATTAGTAATGTAGAATATATCGTTTCTGGATCAAAATTAAACACTTAACCATTTCTTTACACTGGATTATATTTTCTTATTAAGTCTACCGCAAAATAACAAAAAAGAAATGTCTCTAACCTCGCAATACAGTCTATTTTATAACCTCCCTTGCATGCCCTTTTTAACAGTCAAGGATGAGTCGCGCATATAATCGATTAACAATAAACTATCGATACAATTGAATAAAGAACAACAATCGATTACTAAACAGCGTTGCATCTACATATTTGTTTATATATCTGGATGCAGCGCATATTATAATACTCGAATAAGCATTATTAGTATGACACCTTACAACTCGGCCATCCTCCGCTAGGTGAGTCTGCTCACCAATGCAGACCCTGAACAGCCCATTAGTTAACAAATTTTAAGCATTTCGGTACTAAAGCTTTCATTAGAATTGTAAGA
The DNA here is from genome assembly GCA_946406115.1 of Apoda limacodes. Taxonomy (NCBI): domain Eukaryota; kingdom Metazoa; phylum Arthropoda; class Insecta; order Lepidoptera; family Limacodidae; genus Apoda; species Apoda limacodes. The sequence continues at coordinate 27,578,020 of OX291555.1, read as the reverse complement.
ATGAACTTAAAAAAATAAATTATCTGTAACTTTAAAGTGTATTTATATAAATAAATCAAAGAGGGAAAACAGAAACAATCATATATCTTATTAAAAATTCACTATTAGTACAGTAAATGGCAGTTTTTGGCTAGCAATTATTTCAAGAAAGATGGATTTTGCCGAAATTTTGACAGTAAGTAGGGAATACCCCAAGAAGTAAAATCTACCGTACGCCAATGTGTGCTTTTTCGCGGGTGGTGAATACCACCCCAACTAGGGGGTGGTAATAAAAAAAAAACTCCAGGAATCGATAGAAAGATGGATTTTAAGCTAAAAATGTTCTACAGAAGTTTTTCGAAAAATCAATACTTTTTGAGATATTCGTGATCGAAAATGTTAATTTTTTCCAAAATAACCACGTTTTTTGACGATTTTTCACATATAGCTCATAAACTATTGATTTAATCAAAAAATCTGTAATTATTATATAAATGGTAGTTTATGAAAAATCAAAGAATTTATTTTTTAATGTAGACCCAATAAAAACAAATTTATAGCTCATTGAAGGTAAGCCTTATTTTTTTAACGACAAATTTACAGATTCCAACATTGAATTACCAAAAAAAAGGTACGTTTTACGATGAAATTGATTAGAATTTTTTTTAAAGTACATTAAAAAACCTTTAAAATGCCTTTTTTCTCTTGCATATATTCTAAATTCTTTGAATTTTTAGATGTATGCATTTAATCAGAAAATTTTACTATCTCACTCACTCTAGTTTGTGTCGGTGGGTTAGAGTAGTACAGTAACATTAGAAACAGATTTAAGTGAGACAACTGCTACCAGCGTTGACGCTAACAATGAGTACATCTCCGTGCCGTCGCGCGCCGTACCTCAGTCGTACTCACAGTGTGTTTACTCCTACTCATCTCGTTCTGCCGTTTGTCTTCGACCACTACCTTTTCTATCGATACCGCCGCTGCTTACTTGTTTGACCCCTGCTTGTTACTGGATTTCGTTGTGCCTATCGATTTGGACTGTAGTTACTTGGAAGTGTTAGTGATGCCTTACACTCTGAGTGAATATGCAGAAATGCATTATTCCTGCACAAGGCAACGGACGTGAAGCAGCAAGACAATACAGATAACAACATGAACGTCGAGGCGGACCACAACCTGATCATTACCCTGACTATCGTGTGTTCGTTAATACTCATAACACGTTAATGGCCGTATAACCGTATAACCTGGAACCTTTTCCAAGCCACATGTGTATTGTCTGTTCCTTTACCACAGGGTCAAATTCAGGTATGACTTTCCGTAACATTGGGAATTTATTATCCCCTGAGCGATTGCTACTAAGCGATTTGACAAGTTCAGTTAAAATAAGTTGGGTATTATTTGAGATAGGCGTACTTACAGTTTCAAGTTTAGGTGTCTGGTCACCACTTACTCTGCAGGTCGGAGTGTGCAGTCTGTGGTTTCGATGGCGTTGGCGTCGGCTTCTAGTGTGGCGCCGACGACTCCTACCGCGATAGTGATCTCTTCCTTCGGCTCCTTGATCAGAACGGTTGTTGTCACTGTCCTGCTGGCTGCTACTACGTTCACGGTGGCTGCTGCGGCGGTCTCGGCGACTTCTGCTGCGCTCACGATAGCTTTTGCTGCGCATACGACGGCTGTGACGTCTTTGTTGCCTCTCGCGCGATCGAGATTTCCGTTGCATGTGGTCACTACATCCTCTGCTGCTCGAGGAACTGTTGCCTTTTTGGTTTTTATGCCGTTTTCCGTCGCGATTTCGCGAATGACGCACTTTTGATGAACGAGTACTTGTAACACTTTTCCTACCCATTATAGGTTACGCACTGTTTAAAACTCGTTGACTCAAGGATCCGCAAAATAATATGGATAAAAATTCGAAATATAGCGTGGTTTAGAAATATCCCACTTCTGAGATGTAGAATATATCGTTTCTGGATCAAAATTAACACTTACCCATTTGATTACAATGGATTATATTTTCTTATTAAGTCTACCGCAAAATAAAAAACAAGAAATGTCTCTAACCTCGCAATACAGTCTATTTTATAACCTCCCTAGCATGCCCTTTTTAACAGTCGAGCATGAGTCGCGCATATAATCTATTAACATTAAACTATCGATACAATTGAATAAATAACGACAATCGATTACTAAACAGAGTTGCATCTACACATTTGTTTATACGGGTTGGCCGGGGAGTTGACGTGCAAACGTAAAATTTAGATACTTTATGATGAGGAGTATCCAAATCACCCCCATGTATGTCCTACGATTTTTCGTAATTTTCGAGATCGAATTTTTTTAATGATTTTTTTCGTCATTTTCACCTAACATGAGTTTTAGATTTTTTTCTCGTTCTGTTGAACATTTCTGATTCAGTTTTTTTGTGATAACTAATTAGCATAGTCTAACCTAACACCCTAAAAATATGGTTTATCTAGAAATTACATAACTTACTTAGAATTAACTCGAAAGTTCAAAATTAAGATTTGGCTCAGTACTCACAAACTTTAGTATCAAAAAAAAAATGAAATGGGGAGATTTTGGTTTCAAAGTTATTTTAAAAACTTCTGTAGAGGTTACGACCTCGTGTTAAGTGTAAAGGAAGTAAATATGCTAGCGAACGTTTTTCACGCAGCAAATACTTCGTAGTGGTTTTATGATAATATAATAGATGGTGTCAGTGCGTTTTTAAATAAAAACAATTGGATTTAGAGTTTGATTGACATTCCAGTAAAAATTATAGATCGGACAAGTCTATATAAATTTGGAGGGTCGATTCCTGTCTCTATCAGGGAGCCCTAGAATTTATAGAATGGCCTAATGTTGCCAGTAGATTTAGAATAAGATACTCCAGTATCCAAAATGCACTAAGCATCGCCACCATTGCGATTAAATGTAGATATTACCCAATGTACCGACACGACGACCCGAGGCCTATTGAAGGATGGCCTAATCAAAGAAGACGTACTGCAGATAAGTTTAAAATTGTATAATAATTCTCCTAGGTAGTAGATGAGTCTAAAGGATGTATACTCTTGTGGCGATTGAAAAGAACATCTGAAAACATAAAAGAACTCCCGATGTCGTCTTTTTATTAGCAGATATCCCGATACCTAATAAGAAATAGGTAGAAGCAGCTTCTGTACGCCCTCGCACGCTGCACTTCCTAAGACATTAAACTATAAAACAAGGCCAAATAAAGTTACGGTTAACGGGAGCTTATTTTGTGTAACTGACCTTCAAAGTAAATTAAGGCATTTTTTAAGGAAAATAAATAATTATTTTATTTTATTTAAATCGTTGACTTTCTTTGCGTTATAATGGATTCGAGTAAAACACAGTCAATTGTTAATAAGATAAATTTATTTCAAGTAAATTTTCAAAATTTCGCCCTCCCACAGAAATGCACAATCTTCCTGCGCAAAAAATTATGTCTTAACTCTCTAAAAGCTTCGCGGTTATTTCTCACAGCGGTTTCGGCTTCGCGATTTTTTCTTCTAAGCTCTTCTTCACTTGAAGTTTCTCTGGCGTACATTATTTCTTTAAAGTAGCCCCATATAAAAAAATCTATGGGGTTGAGGTCAGGCGAGCGTGGTGGCCAGGCAATTGGCCTTCATCGTCCGATCCACCTGCTGGGGTACGTCTGGTTTAAATGGCGACGCATTTGCGCCGCGTAATGACATGGTGCGCCGTCATTCTGGAACACCATTGTCCTTCTCAATTCAAGGTTTACATCTTATATTAAGTAATATTGGTAAATCGTCTTCTAAAAAACGTTTGTACGTGTCGCCGCCGTAATCTGGATGGCAGTTCAAATGGGCCTATTGATTCGCCATTCAAGACGCCAGACCACATGTTCACGCTGAAACGATGTTGAAATTATGAAGGTCTGGTGGCATGTGGATTTTCAACGGCCCAAATGTGATAATTGTGGATATTGAAAACCCCCGTTCGCTCAAATCTTGACTCAGTCGTCCACAAGATTTTCTTTAAATATCCGGGGTCTTCTTCCTCTTTTTGCAACTTAGTTCTGCAAAACTCGACTCTCAATTCATAAAATTTTATAGTTAATTCATTGAGCAACTTTGTAAATATCTGTTTCCCCTACCAAAGACGAAAAACCGACAGAAAGCAATGTCCTTCGATAACAAATGACCACATTATGCAAAAACAACTATTAAACAACTTACTTGAACTATGTCAAATCGAACCGCATAACACACACCTCACATCACTGATTATGTCAATAACCTATCATTTTGAAAATTTATTAGCTCAGGCACAACATATTTATTACACAAACATCTTACATTCTAGTTTAAATAAAAACAAAACTATTTGGTTAATCGTAAATGAACACACCGGTAGAAATAGTTCCAAACACCGGTCTTATCTTAACCTAGTTAAAAACGACACTGGTAATTATTATAACTCCGATATCGAATTAGCAGATGACATCAATAACTTTTTTCTCTCAGCTGCACTTACGGTAAATGCACCGACGGCAAGCACAGAGCAAGCGAGAGAACTGTTATGCAATGCTACTTCACCCAGCAATGTCTCCATCTACCTAAAACCTTTTAGTGAAAGGGAAATTTATAATTTAATAACTCATCACATAGCGTGCAAAAATACTTGTGACTTCTACGAACTGTCAACAAAAATACTAAAATTAACCATTCCGGCCATTTTAGGCCAGTTAACTAACATTTTTAACTTTTTAATCAAAAAAGGTCTATACCCAGAAATCCTAAAAAATGTAAAGGTAATACCTATTTTTAAAGGTAAGGGTTCCGTAGAAGAATTAAAAGGGTACAGGCCCATTAGCATAATCCCATCGATTGCAAAACTTTTCGAGACAGGTTTGACACAAAGGATTTATAACTTTTTAGAAACTTCACAGCTTCTCAGTGATAAACAGTACGCATACAGAAAAAACCGATCATGTGTAGCGGTCATACGTGAATTAATCTTTAAAATCATGCAGTCCAAAGAGTCAGCAAATCACGTCGCAATTCTTCTATGCGACATGACACGGGCTTTCGATTTATGTGATCACAACGTTCTTGTTGAAAAATTAAACCACATAGGTATAAGAGGTCCTGCGTTAAAACTAATGTCAAATTTTTTAACAAATCGACAAGAAGTTGTATCACTTCACAACGGACAAACACGATCCAGCAAAGGGAGCATAAATCTTGGCGTTCCTCAGGGATCTTCTCTGGTAAACCTATGCTTCCTTATACAAGTAAACGATCTCCCTCAAGCAGTAAGCGGAGATCTATATTTGTTTGCAGATGACTCTTGTGACATTGTAACGTCCTCATCAGCTGACGATCTTGAACAACAACTGACCAACGAAGTGAAACAACTTCAAAAGTGGTTTACTTCAAATGGACGTGTTTTAAACGTGTCTAAAACACAAGTCATGCACTTCCACTTGGGCGGTAAACCACCGAGACCCTTGTTAGTACAGACAGAAGACGAACAACTGTGCCACACACAACATGCAAATTTCTTAGGTGTAACTTTAGACGCTGCACTTAAATGGGAAACTCACATAGATAAACTATGTCGAAAACTATCCGGTGCCTGTTTCGCCTTAAGAAGGCTGGCTCAAGTACTGCCTACTAAGCAACTGAGAACCTGCTACTTCTCCTTATTTCATTCCAAGTTATGCTATGGTCTTGAATTTTGGGGTACAGCAGCACAGTCACAACGCGCTTTCATTCTACAAAAACGCGCTTTACGAATAATAACACACAATCCACCTGACACACCAGCTAGAAACATTTTCAAAGAACAAAGCATAATGACATTGACCTCTCAATACATTTTTGACATAGCAAAATTTGTTTGACATAATCCTAATTTATTTCCTGACAATTCTACTGACAAACGATATAAAACAAGACAGAGCAAAAATCTAAAAACCGTTCAAGGCAGACTCACAAAAACAAGCAAAACCATGTACGGCAAAAATTTATAACAAAATCCCTCAGGACATAAAAAATATGACATCTGACACAATCTTCTTTTCTGGATTAAAAAAATGGCTTATTAAAAACGCATTTTATAACATAAAAGAATTTATTAAATAACAATTAAAATGTAAAAATTAAAACTTATAATAATGAAATATTTGTAACATTTGACATATAATTTTATTATGAATAAATGAGTATGAGTATGAGTATGAGTAATCTGCAGGCTGCAATGCTTGTACTTTTTGTATGTGATAGGCGTGAAAAGATTCCTCACGCAAAATATCTCGTATTGAAGATCTTGGTATGTCAAGATTACGAGCCATTGCTCTACTACTTGTACTTCTATTTCGTTGCACTTCCTCTAGAACGATTTCCCTGCGTTTCGGATCAACGCTCAAAATGCCTTCACCACCACGTTGGCCAGGAATGCAGCCATAGCCATTAACGTTTATTAACTTTGAGTTTGTTTAAAAAAATGGGTTGAAGTTTCTATTCAGTATAAAAGTGGACGTTTTAAATGGTGCAGTCATTGGAGCGAAAAATAGGGTCTTACCTCCGAATTTTTTTACTGTCAACCGATTTGCATGAAATTTTGAAATTAGGCTCATCTTACCCTTAATTTCAAAAGTGAAAATGATCTGAACTCCGCACCCACCCTAAGGGTGGTTGCCACCCCTTTTCGGTGATGTAAATTTTTTTCTTCAAAATAAATATAAACAGAAGGCCTAATATTAATTAGAAAAATATTCTATAATTTTTTTCAAAAAACCTAATACTTTTCAAGTTATTGGCAATTGAAAATTTGGAATTTTTTCACGTTTTTCATAGGTTTTTTGCAAATATCTCCAAAAATATGCATTTTTACGAAAATTTTATGTTAAACAAAATTGTAGCAGGTAAAAAACTGAACAAATCGGTTTTTTATAAAGTATTCTAAGTGCAATATTAAGCTAGATATTAAAGATGAAACCAGTTTTTTATTTTGTCCGAAATTTAATCGATGTATTCAATGCCATCTAGCGGCAAACAGATACATTTTATGCATTTTTATAAAATAGGTTTTTGTAGTGCTTGAAAAAAGCTTTAAAATGAGCAGTGTAAAAAGTCTTTTGCACGTAAAATGAGTGAGCTGTAATGCAAATAAGAGGAACATCTAAAAAAAATCAATTAGTTTTTGGACCATAACTCCTTCAATTTTGATGCTATCACAACTTATAATCTATTTTAAAGGTAATTAAAAGTGCTACAACTTTTTTCATTACAATATATAATGAAAAACCTTATATTTTAAAACGGTGAAGGGTCAAAGGGCTCGAGAGAGACTGTGATTGCGCTGCCGCGCGCTCTTTAAACAATCATATCTCCGTCAATTTTTGTGTGACAGAAAAAAAAAAACAAATTTTTTGTCAGGAAATGACCTACATTTTTTATCATTATGAGAAGAGATAAATTTTGAGATATTATGAAAAGAAGGTGGTTTTTGTAAAAATTCGAAAAATATTTGTTTCCTAAAATCGTGTTTTTTTTAAATAAAAATATAATATGTGTCCTAAAGCAGCCAAACTGCTAGAATCCATCAAACTTTAATTCATAAATTCTCTAGATATCTAGGTGGCATTGATTTCTCTACTTCTATTCCCACCATTCAATGGTGTTTTGGTGAGTTTATTATTTATTCAACTTATTTTTTATTTATTTAGTCGCTGTGATAAAAGACATTGTGTGTGACACGGGTAGTACGGAAATTACAAACTGGAATCATTATAGCCTTCGGCCTTTGGCCTTAGGCTTTTAAGGCTATGGTCCAGCAAACGACCACAAAATACCATGTATTAAGTTGTAATTCAGTTGGTTTTTGTTGTAGTGAAACATCTGGGCCAGTTTTCAAAATTTGACAGTGATAGCTAAAGTTTATATCGTTTCGTAAACTGTATATTTCTTCTTGCTCAAAGATTTTCCGGCTTTTTACTGTTATTTTAAAGCAAATATCAATCAAGCAACTGATATTTGACATTGACAGATAAATGTATTAAAAAAAGTAAAAACCCTGCTGCCCCGCACTGACGGAACGGAAATTACAAACTTGAGTCATTACAGCCTTTCTACGACTTTCTCTTAAGCACTATGGGCCAAGTTACCATCAGTTTTATATTATGATGTTGAGTTTGACTGACAAGAGTTTACCTCGAAGCTTTAGTAAGTGACTAAAAAATCGCATGAAGGGTTCCGTATAATGATTTATAAAAACGGCAAAAAATCACGTCTGTAAGGGACAAACGTGATTTTTTAAATATTTAAAAAAATATTTAAAAAATCACGTTTGTCCCCTTAAATATTTTTTAGTATTTGTTGTTAAAGCGGCAACAGAAATACATCTTCTGTGAAAAATTCAATTGTCTAACTGTCACGGTTCATGAGATACATTCTGGCGACAGACGGATGGACGGACGGACAGCGAAGTCTTAGTAATAGGGTTCCGCTAATTACCCTTTGGGTACGGAACCCTAAAAACCACTACCTAGTCGTAGATGAGGAGCTTGCAAGTCGCCCACTAATTAACCTAATGAATTCCAATTTTACTCTCCTTTTTACTGTATATTTTTGTTTTTATGTTATGGTATGTTATATTTTTGTTTGTCTATTATATATGTATAAGTATTTGTATTTATGTATTAAGATACTTATCTTTAAATAAATTAATGTTTCAAATAAGCAATAAAAGATTACAAAAGACCTCTTCACGATAAAGATTTTGAAGAGCCTATACGTGCCAGACAGACGTCTGCCATCCAGCACTATCATGGACAAGATATGTAACTGTGCTGACTTCTTTACCTACATCTTAATCTATAAAAAAACACCATTGTACTTACAAATTTGTTTTATATGCACAAAAATATTACCAATCTAACATATTTTTAATATTTTGTTGCATTTTTTTTGTTTCAAATTAATATCGTCATATTTTCTTGACGTATGGCAGTTTTTGTATTTTATAAACGTTAAATTTAGTTTTTCCTGTCTTATAAAGCTCTATTTTTACTCTTTCAATGGGAAATTTATTAGTCGTAATGTTTGCCCTTCTTAGGATTCGTACTAGACTTAGCCTAATGTCTTTAGTAGAATCACTATTTCCAAAATAAGCCATAAAATCCCCATCCAAATATGAAAGGTAAGTTATTTCCAATTCTATGACTATACGCTTACTGTACGTAGTCGAGATCATTATTTCTCCTCGAGACATTTTTTTACCAAGCTCATCACCTGCTAAATATTTTTCAGACTGTCTTAAGTTACGACCGTATGCACTTCTAAAATTTAAAACAGGACCATCAAAGTAAATATAATAAAATACTTCAGCGTCTACAATAACTCCTTTGTTCTTCCACTTATGACTAATATTATTATAAACACACTGCAAATCTGCACTGGTATCCAGTACAGAATTATTTATATTGACATATCCATTTGAAGTTATGGCAACAATGTCTTCTTGAAAATTAATTACTTTTGAATGTAGAGCTTTTACAATAACTTTAATAGGATTCGTCTGATTTTTACCTTGAAATGGTTCATTTAAGTATATTTCTGAAGGAGAATCCAATGTTGCATCCTTCACTAGCTTGAATAGCATTGTTTTATTGATTCCATACTGATTAGCTTCCTGATGAGAAACAATTTTATCATTGTAACCATCTACTTCCACTCTTGTATTAGAAAGGGGTTTATCTACGAAAATTTTAATATTTATGCCATTGACAAAAAGTACAGAATAAAGTACTACGAACAAGATTTTCGTTATCATTTTTTTAAAACCTGTAAATGAGAAAAATACATATTAATAATACACAGTACAATGCAAAGAGTATGTCTATCTGTGTTTTTTAGCTTTCAGAACTTATTGCCTATCTAACATATTGTACAGTCATCAGTTTTAATTTGGGACCCACCTAAGGTTGAATATCGTGTAGCAAACTTGGTCCGATTCAACCCTTCAAAGACACAAGTCTGCGCGTTCACCGCTAAGAAAACCCCATTCACTGTAGTCCCACAATTCCAGAACACTCCCCTCTCCATCTCCAAGAGCATTGGGATCCTTGGTGTTCACATCTCCAACGATGTTCAGTTCCGAGATCACTTGCTAGACAAGGTAAAGCTGGCGTCCAAAAAACTTGGTGTACTCAACAGAGCGAAGCAGTACTTCACGTCGGGGCAAAGGTTGCTGCTTTACAAGTCGCAAGTCCGGCCCCATATGGAGTACTGCTGCCATCTCTGGGCGGGTGCACCCGGATACCAGCTTGGCCCTTTTAACTCGGTTCAACGACGGGCTGTGAGAATTGTCGACGATCCCAAACTCACTTGCGGTATCGAGCCCCTAAGTCTGAGGAGAGACTTTGCCTCCCTGTGTGTGTCCTACTGCTTGTACAATGGGTTGTGTTCTGAGGAATTGTTCGAAATGGTGCCCACGGCTACTTTCTACCATCGCACCGCTCGCCATCGGCAGGGAATTCATTCTCACACTTTAGAACCGAAATGGTCGCGTACAGTGCGGTTTCAGAGAAACTTCCTCCCGCGAACGCTTAGGTTGTGGAATGAGCTCCCTGCCAAGGTTTTCTCTAAGGACTACAGTATGGGGTTCTTCAAAAAAGAAGTTATTAGATTTCTGAAGGGTCGGCAACGCGCGAGTGATACCCTTGGTGTTGCAAGCGTCCATAGGCTACGGTGACCGCTTACCCTCAGGCGGACCGTAGGCTTGTTTGCCACCTTAGTGGTATAAAAAAAATAAAAAAAAATTTAGTGCTAATATTCTAACGCAGTGTCATACGTAATAATGTTTTCCATCGACAAATAACGTTTACGTTTCTAGGGGCAACCACTTAATGACGCCAACCATAGGGACCAAAGGCCAAACGATGATTTCCGATTTCTTCCGAGTAATTGTCTGTTATGTAATGTGGTTTTTGCCCGTCTTCTATCTGGCAGTATATATTTTATTGGTTGTGATACGGAAATAAAATAAAATAAAAGTCTAAAATTATTACCTTTATTAAAATATATTAAAGCTTACCTAACCTTATAATTAGGAGATACCAGCCACAATATTTATCAATAAAATGTTGAGCAAAAAAAACCTTTTTTATTTTTCATTTTTACTATTGATTTATGACATAAAATAACTATATAGAAAGCATTATTAGCGGTGCAGAAATATTTAAAACCGCGTATATCCACCTTGGTTGTCAATAACGGCCTGGAGCCGGTCACGCATGGATCCAATCAATTTCTGACATATGTCAGTACCCCTAAAACTTTCCCAGACTGTGTGGCAGTGATCTATGAGTGCCTCTCTAGTTATTTCGTTTCGATTTGACCATTTTTGGACCATTAAGCCCCATAAATTTTCGATTGGGTTTAAATCGGCACACTTTGCAGGCTACGGAATATCCTTAAAATTCGCTCTGTTATTGTTGAACCTATTTCTAACGATTCTTGCTGTATGAGGTTGCGGTATTTTGAAAAAAAATTATTCTAGCAACTTCTTGTGGATAATATAATCGCAATTTTGGGAGCACACTCTCGTCCAATAAATTAACATAATCCTGAGCAGTGGCTCTGGGTGGTAAATTTACAAGTTCTCCAATGCCTCCTGAACTAATCCAGCCAGACATGTTAGCTGTAATGTGACCAGACGCATTGTTAGCTCTGACGTGGTCTTCCGCGTATCGCGTGTTGTTAATCCGCCACATACACGTAGTTTGCCCGTTTGGGAAGATGGAAAAGTCTTTTCATCGATGAAAGCCGTAGTCGTCCAATCAAAAATTAGATATTGATGTGCGGAAATAAGTCGAGCAGCTTTCTAACTGTCGAAGGGTGCACTTCAAACGTTTCCGCAAAATGACTCGTCGGCGTAAATGCGTCCATCAAGTATTGCCTATGCATCAGGCGGCTCTGCTCTTGAGTTATAACATGCGAACGATGGTTGTTGCGCCGTAAGTCAATAAGATTTCCCTCGTTCCCGTAACGTCGAAACCAACGGCGAACTGTGTTTCTTGTCACATTTGTTTGTCGTGATACCTCGTGAATGCCTACTCCTTGTTCGTGTTAATCAATAATTTGAAGCCTCACTTGCTCACGATTAGCCGCAAGCATGTTTATTATTTGCAAAATTATAGTTTGTGAAAATGTTAAACAGATCAAAATAATTTTCTTGACTAACACTGACATATGTTCGTAATTAGAAAACCGTGGTGATAGCTTTTTGCAAAGAGGTTATCATTTCAGATTCGATAAAATATTTAAATGTCTTAACTTGACATTTCAACACTATTGAACTGAAGTTACGACCTTATTGCATTATGAATGTTCTAACAACATTTAATGGAAAAGGGTCCCAAATTAAAGCTCGTGACGCGCAAGTTCGTTTCCGCACAAGAAAAATAGTTTTTTTTTGTGATGAATATTTGTGTTTGTCTTGAGTCTAGTAAGAAAAGTTTTTTTACATTTGTTTCCATTGCTTGGCATCCATTTTTGAAGCTTTGCTTGTCCCAAAGACTAGATGTCGTTGTGTGTAAGGTCTAGAAATCTTTTTTTGTTGAAATAACAAGATAACCAATGATAGTCAAATTCCATATTTTTATAAAATAAGGCTTCTTAAAACAATCTTTTTGAAATATTGTTGCTTAAAATTGAAAAACCCTTTGAAATTTGGAGCATTCGTTGAAATTCTGATTCTATAGAGAGGCACAGATTACAGATATATATATATATAGAAGGGTTTCGGTCACACAGAATTTTGAACATATTCCGCTATTATTATATTTTGAAATTAGTTGCATTGCTTTGATTTTTTTCTTAATGAATAAGTATTTCATTCAGCATTCGGCAGGGCACAGGCTTTAAGCTCGGTTGCACCAACTAACTTTGACGTTACCTAGCCGTTTAAGTGGGATTTTGTATAAAAATTTGCATAGTCAGCTATTCTTAAACTTAACCGGCCTGTCAAAGTTCAGCAAACCACTATTGCTGGTTAACTTTAAAAATAGCTGACAATAGAAATTTTCATACAATCTCCCATTTTTGGCGACTGGTTCAAGTTGAAGTTAGTTGGTGCAACCCAGCCATCGATGCTATCGATATGTCATTGTAAAAACATGAAATCCAAATCGTGCGTGTTTTAATTTATCCTTCTGGGAGTCGTGCTTTATAGGGGCCAGCCGCCTATCTCAAAGCGAACTCAATAGTATAAGCGTTTACTATACCAATGCTGAAGTCAATGCAGTAGCCTTTGGGTACCGCCCAAAATTCCAATACTCTTGGTATCGTAATCGCTTACTATAAAAACAAAATAGACTCGTTTTTTTGTCTTTGGACATGAGCGCGGTCCGATTTCTCTCCATAGTGGCAGCAAAGTTCAGCTTGACTGTGCTACTCATTCTATTTTACCTTACAAAAATAAACGATAACATAATATAGGTTTAAATTTACAGTTTACTTATTTATTCTTGTCTTTCAACTGCTATCGTTCGATATTAGATTTTCAAAGATAAAATATATTCACAAAAAAATGGGTCTGATGATGAAAAAATGATCGGACGTGTCATTTTATTTTTTGTAAACAAACAACGCCATTTTTCATTTTAGTAATTTAAAGTATTGATTATTGAATTATTATAATTCAATATTGAACGTAAATATGCTTCTTCCATTGTGTGTGGTGTTTCTTTGTTACATTTTTAGGTTTGTTCTAAAGATCCTAATGTACCTATTTCAGGATGCCTACACTGAGAAGTATGAATAGGTAGTGTGCAGCTGGAGGAATTGGTGGTGTGGATGGAGTCGCACCCACTGCAAGCCAGAGTGACCTTATTAAATAGCCTGCAAGCTTAATGCAGTGGGTGACGGCGTTTGAAACCCAAAATTTCCTACAAAAAACTTATAAGTAATAAAGGAATCTAAAAAGTTAATAAACATTAGAAGATCACTAAAAACGTCGTAGAAAATTGTAAGTATTTAACGGCAAGATACTAGAATCTACCTATTCAATGTACCTTATGAGGTAGGAAAACTAGCAGTTAAAATAACCTAAAATGAATCAATTGATATGGCACCTATTTGGTATAATCTAGATACCCTTTTTATCTTCGATCAGTTTACTGCAGGTATACCTAACTAACGCTGATGGAACAATAGTATTTAATCATCAGCACAACACAAATGAAAGAAACTAAACTTTACAAATCGTACTGTAAACATAGTAGGTAGGTAATCAAAGTGGGTTAGAAGAATAAAACCAATAAAACCAGACTCAGAATCTATTTGCAGTTCGTGTAAACATAACCTAACTTTACTTAATATTTACTTTTTCTGGTAATTTAATCATAAATCATTAAAATACTTACATGATTACCTTAATTGTCACATTCTTTAACTGGTTTTCAAATCACGACACTGATTAAACCTAAATTTAACAAAATTCCAAATTAACGTAACATATATGTTGTATCACAGAGTACATTGTTGGGTTGCATAGTAGCCTTAGGTAACTCTGCACATAACTATATCTTTGGAAATATATCCGAGGCCGGATATGTTACAACTCCTTCACTTTGCGTGAAATAAACATGTAGTTTTTAGTATCATTTCTGCTTTGTGACGGGCACGTGAATATCTGTTAGAAAAATATAATATAGATATCAAATAGTATCTATCTATAACAAACGAGGGATATATTAAGCGGTTATGGATATGCGAAGCGGATACATATCTTTAATCGGAATGATATGTGACATATCCAATCTTTGTCCGCAGCTACTTAGCCCATGGCTATTGCAAAGACTACAAAGCGAAAGACGCGGGTCAAGGTCATTTTTGTTTACACGAATTGCAAATAGATTCTGCGTCAAGTATAGGTACCTATTTCTATGAGGCAGAAAGCAGATACTTTCCTACAGCAAACACCGGGTGCACATTCGCAGTCTTCCATGAAGACGGAAATTGCCTAGTATGGTAGGAAGGCGCGAAGAGGCGCGTGAGTACAGGACATAACTCAGGAGCACACTGCTTAAGCACCACTGCTGGTATACCGTCTGGCCCACTCGACTTATGAACGTCTAGGGAAAACAACGCCCGCCGGACCTCTCGCTGTGTTCTAGAGATTTCCGGCATGGTCTTCAAGTCAAGTCAAGTCAATTAGCTCCTTATATGATCCGTTGCGGCGTTATTAAGTTACAAATAAACTTACAAACTTTATCTTTTAATATAACATAGTTGAATGTAGGTAGGTAGGGCTTAGTTATATTACCCCTCTCTTAAGAACTTAGGGACAGTGAAATAAGATTCAGCGGGCCATCATTTTTAATTTATCCCTTATAATTTTAATCACCTGTATAAGATTATTTAAGTGTAGCTCGTACAAATATTGGCCAATACAGGGTCGTCTTTGTTTTTATATTAACGTCGGGGAGTGAAAATGTTAAAAAGGTAAATGGTACACAATAAGTACTTTACTACTGCGTTTTAGTTTTATTATAGGTACAGTTATCAATTAATTTATAAAAAGTTTTTTTTTCAACATGGTATTTTTATTCATCTATACCAATATTATACAACAGAAGATCCTGCTTAGAATTTTGAGGTACTAAAGATCCTTGAAACATCTTGTACATTACCCCTTGTCTCCCCGGCTTAAACGGTCCTGGATAACTTACTGTTCGGTGTTCATTTACTTTTGCATACGTCGCCAAATTTTCCGTATACGTGAAACCCGGCAGACGCCACAAATATTTATAAGCTATGCTCGTAGACTAAAAATTATATTAGATGTCTCGTAAGTGGGAGCTAATTGTTTCTATCATCACGCTACACTAACTACAGATAACTTTTTAGATGATTTTATTTTCGCCTATATCTTTTTGTGTATTGCCCTTAGAAAAGTCTTTAAAAAATAATAAAGGTTTTGAAGTTACTTTTTTCTCGACTATATGTTTTTGCATTAGTAGAAAAAATCGGTACATTTGTGTCCCTTCTCTTACTTTTTAAATACGCGTTTTAAGAATTGGAATTTCATGATATTTGTTTGGAACGTTTAGATAACATATTTTATTTCATCATTAAATATAATACTTGGAACTTTTTCATCCTTTAAATTAGTTTTTCTCGTACCAATTTGATAACTTTAATTAATTCTTTACAAAAAGGTCAAAAATATATAAAATGCCAGATAATATTAAAATTGCCATGGTTTTTTTTTACGACTAAGGTGGCAGACAAGCTTACGGTCCGCCTGATAGTAAGCGGTCACCGTAGCCTATGGACGTTTGCACCACTAGGAGTACCCAAACGTTCGTTTGGGGACTTTCTGTAAAAACTATAAATTCAATTATTCATGTTATAGCACAACCCTTAGCCATTATATTTAATAGTTGTGTTGATAGTGGTGTGTTTCCCGATGAGATGAAACTTAGCAAAATTATACCTCTTTTTAAATCAGGTAGTTCAACAGATCCTAATAATTTTCGGCCTATTTCAATACTACCTATACTCAGTAAAGTTTTTGAAAAAATCATACTTTGTCAAATGTTAAGCCATTTCTGTATTAATGAGCTACTTAGTAGTAAACAGTTTGGCTTTATGAAAGGCCGTTCCACAACCGATGCAGGAGTGACACTATTAAAAAATATATATAACGCCTGGGAGGATTCGCATGACGCCCTTGGAGTGTTTTGTGATTTATCTAAGGCATTTGACTGTGTTCAACATGAAAATCTCATCAGGAAGCTACATCACTATGGTATTAGAGGCAAAGCTCTCGACCTTTTGACATCCTATATGAGTAGGAGAGTACAGAAAATAGATGTCAACGGTGAAAGATCTCCGGGATAAGCAGTCACTATAGGAGTCCCTCAGGGCTCAATTTTAGGTCCTTTTCTATTTCTTATTTACATTAATGATCTCCCATCTTATGTAAAAAACCATGACATTGTCTTATTTGCTGATGACACCTCTTTGCTTTTTAAAGTTAAGAGACGACAGACATGTTATAATGAATTAAATAATACCCTTTCTAAAATTGTAAATTGGTTTAACGCTAATAATTTATTACTAAATAAAAAAAAAACCAAATGTGTTAAATTTACATTACCAAATGTTAGTCAGAGACAGACATGTATTAATATTAATGGCGAGCAATTAGAACTTGTTAATTCAACAGTCTTTCTTGGCATAACGCTGTACTCCAAACTTCAATGGGGTCCTCATATTCATAACCTAGCCAAAAAACTTAGCTCTGCTGTGTATGCGATCAAGAAAATAAGACAATTGACCGATGTCGACACTGCAAAAATAAAATATTTTAGCTATTTCCATAGTTTAATGACATATGGTATCCTATTGTGGGGTAGCGCTGCTGATGTAAATACAATATTTTTGTTACAAAAAAGGGCAATTCGTGCTATTTATAAATTAGGATCTAGGATATCTCTGAGGGATAGGTTTAGGGAAGTAAAAATTTTAACTTTAGTGTCGCAGTACATATATGAAAATCTTTTATATGTACATAAAAATATCAATAGTTTCAGCAAGAAAAGTGACGTTCACAAAGTAAATACTAGAAGTAAAAATAGGCGGGAAGGTGGGAGGGTTCAAAAAATAATATTTTATAACTTTGACGATTCAAAAGTGATTGTAAAATCCTTATTTGAATAAACCATTTTGACTTTGACTTTGACTTACCACAATGATGAGTTTATCAGTAGGCTTGGGCTAACACTTCTCGAAATGAGGTCAGCGGGATTATAAGTGGTAGGCACATATCTACAAGATAAAAGATTCGTTAGATCTTGAATTTCGCCTATTCTATTTGCCACAAACGTTTTAAATCTGTTAGGATTACCAGATAAGCACCCAAGGACAACAGAAGAGTCACACCAGTAAAATATGCGATCAGAAACATATCTTATGGATTCTGTGACAGTTTTACACGAACGGGCTGCGAGAGGAGCGGCGCAAAGCTCTAAGCGTGAAATAGACTTCAGCTTTAAGGGTCAGTTCATACCAAGACGCGACGCGACGTGAAGCGGCTTGAAGATATGATATGATATCTCGGTATGATCAGTTGACTTTTCTGAAGAAGTGACTAGCCAGGTCACTGCGCTAATTGAAATCATGAATCCGGAAACTAACGCCATGCACGTCGTCAGTGTAGTGTGTAGAGAACATTTAAACAATGTGAGGGTAGTGCAAGAAACTGCACGAGCGGCCAGAAGTCGACGCCGCGCTCTTCAGCCAGTACAGCCGTGATCACGATAAGGTGCAATCTTTGTCGAAACGTCGGCACCCAACACAGGTACGTTTCCGGATACTTACTTATGTGGATCGCGTTAAGACCCGAGTTCTTTAAAAATAATGAGTGAAAAACGCTAAAGTTTAAAATAATCTACTAAAGAGGTTCTTAAAGTGCGCCCCTTGCTCCATTCAGGCAGTCAGTCCAGTTTTGAGACTAAATCATTACAACAAAATTATCTTTAACGGTTATTCCTGTTAAACTAAATGTTTTAGGAATTGGCAATTGTCACGCCAACACAGTCACCGAAAGATGTGTCGTGAAAATGCAATCCCGCGATTTAAATAATAATTTCTTCTTGTAGAAGATATATCTAAAATCAAAATATCCAAAACTATATATAGCTAACCTCCCGCTTTGATAAACCACGTTGACGTTTCAATCGGAGCTAATATTTAACTTTAGACATAGATAGGTGCCATTAGGCTTCATATTGTTTCATAAATTCCACGTATTTTGTTTTCTCTAAGTTAAGAAAACGTTTCATACCAACATAGCAGAGATAGATGATAAAGTGATGCATTGTGACATAGCGATAGATATCTTAGTATCTGTCCATAGTTTATCGCTACATCTCGATTACCGACGCGATTACGCATAGAACGTGGTTAGCCAGCATCGCTTATCACCCACGTACCAATACGTATAGTTAAGTCAATGTAGTAATAATTAGTAAATAAGAGAAGCTATATTGTACAGAGCTCTTATTCTATAGGCACTCTATATTCAATCTCTATACGACAACAGTGATTATAGGGTAAAAGCCGGATAGTTGCTTCGGTGGGATACATGCCCCGGTTGTTTTAATAAACTATGTTACGATTATAAGTTGTGTAAGCGTTTTACAACAATAAATAGTTACAGCCGTGCAGGCCTCAGTGCCGCGTAAGCCATCGGAATATTTCGAATTTACTGTGACTAAACTAAACTATTAAACTATTAACTATTAAAACTATCTAAACTATTTAATAATGTTAAATAATATTTAAAATTGTACTTAATAAAAGATCTCAGTAAATTATAAAGACTGTTAAATAAATAATAAAGATTACTTTAATTAATATAAATTCGTACCGAGGTTACTTACTTTTTCCGCACAAGGCAAGTATGCCCCGAAGCATTTTCGACGCTAGGCTACTATCCGCCATAGTAGGCAACTATCCCTCTTCTGAGAGATGATTTAAACCAGTATTTACTCAAAACCATTGTTAATTTCGTATACAAAAATTGGCTTTTATAGAAGATAAAAGACCTATGTTGTGAGATACATACTGAATATTTTCAGCAAGTTCATATTTCAAGAAGAATAAAGCTGTTTTGAAAAGTGCGGCAAGTATCCGGCTTTTACCCTACGAGTTATAAGTACAATGTCTTTCCTTCAGTCCTACGACCAGCCTGTTTATTTCAGCATACGCGCCACAGTATGTCTTCAAACAGAAGTTAAAAAATCATTATCTTAAACAGATACAAAATTGAATGTATCTGTGTACAGTTTTGGGCTTTTAGTGATATTAGTCTGTATATAAATATATATCTATATATTTTTATAATATTTATTTAATATAGTACATTTATCTAATATTTGTACATCATATCATTAAATGTGTTTATGTATATGTATGTCTATGTATGTGTTTATATAAATATCCCATATTATCAGTACAAACATCATAGTATTAGTATTAGCATAGGTTTATTTTTAACTATTTGTTCTTTTTTGTTTGATTTTTACTTATATGATAGATAACTGAGCCTATGTTTTATTGCATCACCATTTAAAATTATATATTAAGCTTGTGGTTAGCTGGTAGAGAATGCCGTATGGCATTTAGCTCGCCGCTGTACACTTTTGTTTGTGCAAAAACAATATATATATAAATAAATATGCTATTTAATTTTTATGTATATTTTACTATGTAATTTTTTTAATTAATATTTAAACTGACGATTCAAAATTGCTGTTGAAAGATTATTTGAATAAAAAAGTTTGAGTTTGAATTTGAGTTAATTGGCTGACACTGCTCTTACCATTTGGCTGACACTGCTCTTACCATTTGGCTGACACTGCTCTTACCATTTGGCTGACACTGCTCTTACCATTTGGCTGACACTGCTCTTACCATTTGGCTGACACTGCTCTTACCATTTGGCAGACACTGCTCTTACCATTTGGCTGACACTGCTCTTACCATTTGGCTGACACTGCTCTTACCATTCCCAGATCTGTTGACTTGTTGTTATGGGTTGATTCGTATAATGAGGCGTTGTATGAAAAAAAACTCAGTCTAGCTATTGGTATACCTACAGCCTACTTATCTATATTAGGTTGAAAACTCATGGGTCGAGCAATAGCATCTTCAAAATTTAACCATGTTGCAGTACCGTCGTGTACTGTATAGACCTATATAACACCATGGACTCTTCATCTCACCAATCATCTCTGATCCTGAATATATACTATCCGAAAGACATTTTGTTGGAAATTATTTTAAATATTTTATACGTCTAAGGTGGCAAACAAGCCTAATAGTAAGCGGTCACCGCAGCCTATGGACGATTTTAATGCCTGAGGCATCACTTCAACAATCTAATAACTTCTTTCTTGAACAACCCCATACTGTAGCCCTTAGAGAAAACCTTGGCATGAAGCTCATTCCACAACCTAAGCGTTCGCGGAAGGAAGTTTCTCTCTATCTAGCAATACACATGACGACAATACGCGATATTATATACCTCATCATGGTGTACCTAAAGTAAACATAGCACAACTAAGTTAAGAGCTGTCTTTGATGCATTTGCCCCAAGTTCAACCGATGTATCATTAAACCAGACCCTTATGGCATAATAATAGGTTATACCTTTATATCAATTAAAGTGACAGCTAAATATTGAAGTCATAATCCTAAGGTTCAGATGTCAGCTTATTGTATTCACCTGCGACATTAAATGCCATTAAATGAAATGCAAATGCAGGTTTGGACGCATAAAGAAGATTGTAAATATCAAAACCTGGTATGACAAGAAAGCCCAGGAACTACAAAGCTATGAATTGGCTACTGTAACTTACGGGTGGACAAGTTCAACCTTTTAAGCAATAGGAGTAATTCATGAATCTCTCTCTCTTTTTTCAGTTCTGATCAATATTTAAAACCCTTTTAGAAGATGCTTTCGCCAATGACGCAGTGACTGAGTCAGATAATTTAGACTCTGCAAAATGCTTAAAATTAGATCTCCAGTATTTTATCTTAAGGCGGATTTCACCTTAGAAAGTGGACTAGCAACACTACTGCAATAGACACCAGAAGCGCACTGCGAACTTCCCTCGTTCGTTTTGTTGAAAAAGAAGATAGCATTTTAAAGTTTTTGAAAATTAAATGGAATGCCAAGTCAGTTCACATAACAGGGTATATGAACCATATTTCGCAAATGCCCAGTCAGGTCATACAACATGGTATATGAACCATGTTTCGCAAATGTCAAATCATTTCATATAATATGGTATATGAACCATGTTTCGCAAATGCCAAGTCAGTACATACAACAACAAAAACTAACTTCTATGGATAAAATATTTTAATTAAATCTTTTCAAAGCCAGCCTGTATACAAAGTTTCATGCGTCTTCTCGAACGCTGCTGGCACGTCTTCCGGGTCTTCTCGAACGCTGCTAGCACGTCTTCCGGCAATGAAAACTGTATGCCTTTCAGCTGATTTTTTATTTAAAGGAATATAAAGAAGTCACACGGTGCCAGATCAGGACCAGTGTGGTGTCCAGGGAGTCCCTCGTTTTGAGCGCTGAGTGCGTGGGCGCGTTGTCATGGTGAAGCAGTACCCCGTGGAGCCCGGTGTTCGGTCGCTTGTTGCTCGTTGCAGATAATTTGTGGTATACCATTCGGCGTTGATGCTGCTTTGGTCTCGTAATGGAAATGAAACCAGATACCCCGTCAAAGTGAAGAAACTAGCGATCAAAATTTTACCTGCGCTTCTCAATCGCTTCACTTTCGTGGGCGTTGGTTCCTTTTAATACAGCCAACCTGTCGACTGACGTTTTGATTCTGGATCGTATTGACAAATCCAGGATTCGTCCCCTGTCACAATGTCACAAACGCGCGGAGACGAGCCTGCTTCAAATTTTTAAATCATATCACGGCACCTCTCCACACGGGCCTGCTTCTGAGCTTCGGTGAGGTTGTGCACCCAGCGCGAAACTATCCTCCTCACGCGAAGGTGCTCGTGTAGAATCTTGTGAACGCATCCCGAACCAATCTGCAGTGTATGCTGAATCTCATCGTATGTAATTCGCCTGATTTATGGAATTAAATATTTTACTGCCAGCACAATTTCTTCCATGACAGCCACCAAATTGTTCATCGCCCAAAGTAAGGCAACCGCGCTTAAGCTCGCTATGCCAACGGTGGTTCTTCATCCATAAAAGCCATTTACAGTCGATCAAATGACTCATCAGGTTTTAGGCCACATTTAAAATCGTAGAAAATCCTCTCACGAAAATGTTCTCGATGCAGATCCATTTTTAAATGAGACACGATAATTTAATTTGGCTCTCAATAAATGAGGACGGATATTCGAATTTCGAACAATGGTGTTTTTACTTTCAAATAACCAAATTTTTCAAAATAATTACAAGTGGCCAGTGTCTTATATATAAAAACTTTATTTCGCAAAACTTTCTGCGTGGCCTGGTATTTCGCAAATGCAGAAATATTCAGACAAAATTTCACCCAAATTGTTCCAGCCGTTTAGGGGGAGTTAGGTGACAAACCATGGCAAACACGAACAGAAGAATTATATGTAGAAAAAAAACCGACTCACACTTGATGTTTTCAAGTACCCTATATCCTTCCCTGGGAGTCAGAGTATCTCCATGCCATATTTCATCGTAATCGGTACAGTGGTTTAAGCGTAAGTAGGTAACAGACAGACGAACAGAGTTACTTTCGCATTTATAATATTAGTATGGATTTAGCAAAATTCTCTTAAAATAACCTTAAGTAAAAGCAAGTATAAGTAGAAAGTCGAGTCTGAATAATTCAAGCATTTTTAAGCTGGTACTTACTTGAAGCAAGGAGCATGTGTTTCAAGTTTCAAGCTGCCCAAATACGATTCGATTTGTAACTGAAAATTATTCTAGAATTCGACACGACATATATTTATTTTGTTACCCGTTAGGAATGTATGTATAATTAATTAGAGCTTTAATTAATAATAAAAGTTATTACTTAAATTTAACTTCTGGACGGTATTAGTTAATAATTGGTTAACACTGTTGGTTCTAATAATATATAAGCTGTTATAATAAAAATCTATGCACTAGTTTTAAGTAATTAGCGATGGGCCTGATTCTCGTGTTTATAGAGATAATCTCGAATTCAAGGTATGATTAATTGATTTACTCATGGCTTGTTAATCGCGGTAACAGTTGTTTAGATCTGCTAGTTTGAACTAGATATGTCGAAAAAACATAGCGCATATCGTTTGCAAATAGTTTTTCGTATTCTTAGAACCTCTCTATATGTCGTACGATAGTGGTCGACATGCATCGAGTGGTCGATAGCAGTAGAGATGGGATGTCGCGTGGGATGAGGAGTCAGAATCAGTGATATTGGTTGATGGCTAAGTCTTTTTGATTTAAATAAGCTAAACCTATATTAACAATCCATAAGTAATTCAATTAAACATATCTCGAATACTGGATTATCACTATCGGCACGAGAATCAGGCCTAACTGTTTTAGTCGATAGATAGATTAATTTGAATATTTTTCTATTTGAAATTTACCTTCTTATCTGGAAAAATTAAAAAAGACCAAAGACTTAATATTTTTCTCTAAATGAAAAGACAAAGAAAATGGTATAAACATAAATTTTATCGGAAAATGGGACACTAAAGTTTTAACAACAACAAATAAAAGAACAAAAATAAAAGATCAGGGATTAAATATGAAGCACACCATAAATATGTTAATTAAGGAAATAGATACATTCAAAGTCTCTTAAAACAACCATATTGCCTTATTTTCTAAATAAATATTTCAATTCCTAATTAATCGCTCCAAATTCAATTAAAAAAATAAAAGTACAAGAAGCCAAGTGATACATATCAGCTTTAAAGCTTATGATTAAAATGTGGTAACACTTAGTGACGTATATGAAGTTGAGCCTCTTGAAACCAGAAATCATATAAAGTTTTCAAATCACACCTATCTCGGGGTTTACTGTGAGAAAAATGGTTAGCCGCCTAAAAAATATTTTCCTTTAAAATTTCACACTCACCATTAAACTGTTAGTTCAGGAAAAAGACGCAACCAAAGGCTCTTAAAAATAGAGTCTATCACATTGCTCTATTGATAAATATTTTAAATGGTATAAAACCATTTCAGTTAAAAAAAAAAACTCGGCCAAGTGCTATTTTTGTGAGAAAATCTTATTGCTGTTCACAGAATACATCTACTTACCAAGTTTTAGCAATTGTACCTGCGGGTAATAAGCCCTGTCGGCTAATAAGGCCTACCCCCTAAATTTTAAAATAAGTAAAGTGCAAATTATATCACAATATGGGTAACAATCATAAAAGTTATATAGCCTAAGAAACAAGAAAGGAAAATCAAAATATTATCATATAGATCGTCAACAAAAACATGATTTTGTACAGTGCGAGTAATAAAGCTTACGTGCAGCATCCAAATTCTTACATCACTCGGAAGATTATTGATTCTATGGTAAAATAAATTTGTATGTAACTTTTTCAGCGCCAGTTTCTTTCACTTTAAATAACAAAGCGTAATTCCAAGAGTCATCATACGATCAAATAAAATTTAACTAAGCAATTCTGTTATTAATGTGATACATGTGGGCCTTAAAGTATATGATTGAAACGCGGTAACACTTAGTAATGCATATCAAATTAAGCCTTTTTAAACCAGAAATCTTATGAAGTTTTCAAATCACAATCACACCTATCTTTAGAAAAATGGGTAGCGACCCAAAAATGATTTTCCTTCAAAATTTCAAGCACACCATGAATTCCCGTTTCCAAATGGCAAAAAACGGAACCCTTATGGACTCGTCTTGTCTGTCTGTCTGTCTGTCTGTTCGTCTGTATGTCACAGCCACTTTTTTCCGAAACTGTAAGCACTATACTGTTGAAACTTGGTATGTAGATGTATTCTATGAACCGCATTAAGATTTTCATAATTTTTTTTTTTTTATTAAACCCATGCGTGTGAGTATATTGAGGTTTCTAATGTAATGTCTTTCTAGTTTCTAGTTTCCGCGAGAGACACTTCCAAAATGGTAAAATGTGTGCTCCTCCCCCATGTAACTTCTAAAATAAGAGAATGATAAAACTAAAAAAAATATATGATGTACATTACCATACAAACTTCCACCGAAAATTGGTGTGAACGAGATCTAGTAAGTAGTTTTTTTTAATACGTCATAAATCGTAAACCGTAATTTACCTTTCACTCAATCAACTCAAATATAAAAAAAGAAAAAAAAAATTATAGAAAATGGTACGGAACCCTTTGTGCGCGAGTCCGTCTCACACTCGTGTGCTTTTAGAAAACTTCAAGGCCAATCATTCCTATCAAATTCTTTTCTACTCAATTTCAAAGCGCGTCCTAAATCTGATGAGTTACGATTCTGAATACGCACCGCAACTCGCCGCACCCCAGTGCACCCAGCCTAAGAATGTGGAGTTGATGACAGCATACCATCAGGCGGACCGTAAACTTGTTTGCCACCTTAGAGGTATAAAAAAAAAAAAAAAAAAAACTAGAGTGCGCGTCACATTATGTTTCCACGTAATAAAAATGTGGGGTGATGACTCCATAGTATATTGTTTTGTTAATCCCATTTTCCAGGACATGTCGTCTATACGGTACGGTACACCACCAACCCGGTTGATAATGAGGACTTGCTGCTTTTGAATTAATTTAAGCGGTTAATGATTGGATTGCAATGCAAATTGACACAATTCACTTTTCAACAGTAATGAATAAAGCAGTAGTTAAAAAAACTAAAAGAAAAACTCTATTCTTCAAGTAAAAATAAAATAAAACTAATTATCGAACATTTTTCCCCATCTAGCTCGTAGGTACCTACTTGTAGGTCATGACGGTAACTCAGTTTAGGAGTATTTAAAATTATATATTAAATTACAGTATTAAGTATGTTATTAAGTATTTAAAGATTATATATTAAACCATAAGAATAAATAACCATAAGATTTAAATAACCAAATCATAAGAATAAATAAAGGTATCTGCGTTTTATTTATCGTACGTGAATCCCATACAAGGAAGGGTTATATATACCCTGTATGAAGATAATACTATTTATATTTATGCCTAGGGGTGCTTTTCCTTTATTTGAGAAGCGAATTGCTCACTGATGTATTCAAAGTGGGATTGCTGGTAAAGGGGTTTCCAGTCAGTGGTACACGTACCCCTACAGGTTTTTATTTTGTGCCTATATATACGTTGGATTGCTTGTGAAGAGGGTCCTAGTCCGTGGTACGCGTACCCCTACCAGGTCCTTAGTATGTGCCAATAGAATGAACCATTTATCTATTAATGTAATTTTAAATTCATTACGAACTTATTTGTGCAATTATAATAGGGTTATTAAAAAAACTGAACATATGTTGAAACACTGATTATACATAATTTAAATACTTCTTGAGTTAGAGCAAGTGGCTCTACTACTCAGAAAAAGCTAATAAGGAACTCTTAGCTATATAACTATCTCTGTGACTTTCTTTTAAATAATTATTTTAACCTTTTTAGTGCATCTTTTTGAAGTCGGTTGTTGTTTTTGTTTAAAAAGTTTAATTTTTTACTTTTAAGTGACCCCTATTGCCTTATGAAAAAAAGACCCAAATCGCTTCAAGTGTGCCTATAACTTTTTTACTCTGATTTCTTCAGGATCAAATACTTATATCCTGACCTGATGACCATGAAACCATTTGTTGTATGAAAACCTTCTCCAGAATGTAACAAAAACTTTTCTAAAAACCTTCAGCTAAACGCGAGATAATGGCTGACATACAAACATACGGGTCAAACTGAGAACCTCCTATTTTTTTGAAGTCGGTTAAAAATCAAGCCCATTGGGTGCTAGCGGTGTATCGTTAAAATTCTCGAACGGAAAAAAGTTTTTCCGTCACTACAACTATTTTTGTGCCAAAAAAGTCAGTTGCGACGTTTGAAGATTCTTATTCAGATCAGATCACTAATACTAGCGCTTAATTTTGCTAACAAACTACAACAAACACCTATATTTATTAAAATTTTAAAAGGAAATAAATACTTTAGACTATTAAACACACACAAATATATTGAACACAAATATTCGTGTGATTCCATAATACATTTCATTATCGCAAATTATAACAAAATTAACTAGTATACTTATTTGATAAGAACTAATCTTTCGTCGTGACAAAGAAACTAGTAACACTGTTCTCTTACATTAATTTGAAAATTGCTAATCACTGTCTTCATCTGCTTCTACATCTTTAATGTTAACCTTTTCAGTTTTATCTTCATTGCTTTTTAAAGACTTTATCAGTTGCATCACTTGCATCCTGAATTCGAATTTACTTTCGCTTGAAAGTGACTTCACATAGGGCAATACAGATTGGAAAAAAGCTCTATCTTCATCTTCTTCCTTTTCAATTAAACTAGTAAGAACATTTACAACTCTATCATTTACCATCAATTTGCGTTTGGAAGCATACTTTTGCATTTTGGACGGAGTAGGAGCATTATCATCAATATTAACAAAAACTTCATTAATCCAATTGTCTTGATTGTTTTCTTGTAGTTCATCATCGTCATCATCATTTTTGAGCCCATACTGAGTATCATCGTGTAAACCGTCATCATCTTCGTTTTCTTCCATCACGTCTTCGTAGGTTTTGAATGATGGAGATTCGCTAGCTGTGGCGTCTCTATAGTAATCACGCATGAACGAAAGTTCATCCGCATAGATGTAAGGCCGTGATCTTGGTGTTCTTAAAGACTTTCTAAATGCATCTCTGACGTTGTACCATTTTTTTGTCAATTGTAGACCTGTAAATTAAATATTGATGATAAAATTTCTATTTATTAATTAAATAATGATGGGAAACCAAATTTTACATTTCCGGTTTTCTGTTTACTTATGGCATGACCTAGGTACAACTATCTGGTTTCTTAGCGTATTAATACCTAGGGTATTTCGTCAAGACACGAGGCAAGAATAAATTTCAAAAATGTAAGCAAAGTTGATCCCGATAATTTTAGACCAATTTTGATAAGCCTTGCAGGCCCTTAAATAAAATTTTAAAAAACTTCTGTTGAATCAGATACCTAAACATTTGGACATTACAACATTACTTTATCCAAAATAGTTTGATTGTACAAAAGGGCGCTCCACAACTAACGCAGTTGTTGTTATTATACAACATATATTTGAAGCTTGGGAACCGTCACTAAATGCCATTGTTATCTTCTGTGATCCATCAAAGGCATTTGACTGCGTCTAATATGAAACTCTTGTATGGACACTTATTTATTATGGTATTGTAGGTTGGCTCTTGAAGTCACGCGCATATTAAAGTAGTAGAACGCAGGATGTTTAAATCAATAAAGTCGAACCTAAAGATTCAAGGTAAACTTAGGAGTTCTTCGAGGTTCTGTTTTAAGTCTTTTCCATTTTTAGGGTTCCGTACATCAAAAGGAAAAAAAGAAACCCTCCAAGCGGCTAAATTATCATTTATGACGAATTCATTTGGCTATAAATGGAACCCTACAAGGGGTTTTTGCGATCTTCCCTTTACAGGAAGATTCTATCAGCCCTCTTAGATCAACCCTATTTGCGGTCCATAATTTTCAATTTTACTAATATATTTTTTTTTTCATTCTGTATAAAATTATTTAGGTGCAATTCAATCAAAGACTGCCAGTCAATTAATGCAGGCCCGTCTACGTTTTCATATTTGACGCCGGGTGCGAACAAATTAATAAACTATTTTCCATGGTTAACTACTAATACTCGGTTCAATTTTTTCATTCAACTAAGTTAATTTTTAGAAGAATATTGTTTGGTACTCCTATTATTATCAATTATAATTCATGGCTCCAGTCGCTTGAAATTCATATCTCTCCACAGCTCACCACTAACAATATAAGAGATTAATTCAAAAATAAAAACTAACCGACTTAAAGGAGGAGGTTTGCGATTTGTTTGTAACCATACTTCCAAACTAATATTATAGATACGAAAGTGTCGGTGTCTGTCTGTCTATCAATCCGCAGAGTTGTACGGTTGAACCAATTGCGATGAATTAATTATGGAGATAGCTTAAAAAGTAAAATAGTTAAGTATAGAGTAAGACTACATTAATACCCCGACTTACGCTACCTCGACATACGCGAATTCGGAGTTACACGATTTTTAGAAGTGGATAGTGATGACGTTCAAGAACTGCTGGATTCACACAATCAGGAGCGTACAATTGACGAGTTCATAAAAATGCGTGAACAAGAGAAAGACATTGAGAATCTTGATTCTTTGGATCCAGTTTAATTAGAAGATCAAATGACAGTTGAAAACTTACAGATCTTCGTAAGATACCTATATCATTTCTGTAAACAAACTACTAGCCTACGATCAATATAGTTACGGAGATATAGAGTATTTATTTTGACAGCTATCATCTGACATGAAGATCTTTATGAGATATTTCATTCCTGCTAACAAACAACTTGTCTAGTTTGACAGCTCTATTAGAAATCAAGATCTTGATGAAATCTATCAAAACTTATTACTTATAGTTACGCAGATGTATCGTTTTCTAGTTTGACGGCTGTCAACCGAAATAGTATTTAATAAAACGTTGAACACAAATTAAAAAAAAAAAAACCATTTAAAGTAACTATGACCCTAATTAAAAAAAAAACGAAATATAAACAAAAATAGGATAAAAAAACAGCATCTACCCACATACATTTATTATTTTTATTTTTATACTATTAAGGTGGCAAACAAGCTTACGGTCAGCCTGATGGTAAGCGGTTACACCAGGGGTAACACTCGCGCGTTGCCGACCCTTCAAAAATCTATTAATTTTTTTCTTAAAGATCCTCTTACTGTAGTCCTTAGAGAAACCCTTGGCAGGCATTCCACAACCTCGCTTTGGTTAAACACAAAACATACAAATTTCCAGCCAAATTCAAAATGATTCACCAATTTTACTTGCAGCTATATTTGTGGCTTATAAAAAAAATAGTTGTGTCGTGGGAATACATTTCTACTAACTATTTAGTGATGCTGTTGGGTATTTTTTTTTCCCCACGGACGAACTAGTTGTGCAGTTTAGTTGGTCCGTGGGTAATAAACGGTTAAACTATATACCTACTGTCTCTATTCTAAATTACAACTAAATCGGTCCAGTTGTTTTGATGTGAATGCGTAACAAATACTTACAAACTTCCGCATTTCAAATCGTTTTTATTATAATTTTCCCCTTGCACCCCCAAGCTAAGACGGTCCTGGATATCTGAATGTTGGATTTTCATTTGCTATTACTCACGTAGCATATGTCCGTGTGTGGTATCTCGCAGATGCTATATATTGATATGCAACGCTCGCAGACTAAAAGTATATTATATGCCTTGTATGTAACAAGCTTGATCATTACGAATAAAACGCTTACGTACCTAAACAAACTGCATGGGGGACGAACACAACATCACAAAATTTATTTATTTACATCTTTGTTTAAAAAAATGATGTAGGTAAATACATAAAACTTAAAATTCACAACTAACAATTTATGTTAACAAACTAAACTAACACTGGATATAAACATGGGCTCATACTGAGCAGTCACAAAAGGTCCTTCTATAAAATGGGATTGCGAGTTTACGTCTCTCGTTTACGAATCACCAACTCCACACTAGGTGTTTTGGATATCAGAAATGTCCGTGTCGCCCATCGATGGTGTCGCCGCGACATATGTACAATATTTTAGATTATTTTGTTTGTAACTTGTATAGAACTACCATTTTCAAGGCTTATTAATAAATCATACAATCGTTATCGTTCCTGCGGCTCTGATAGGAGACCGTCCCACGCTGCGTCTTCCGATTCGTGGTCGCCTCTCAAGAACCATTCTTCCCCCATCGGTTATCGGTTCGATCAGCGATGTGGCCTGCCCATTGCCACTGTTTTTAAATACATATATATTATACCTGCATAGAAACAACTCATACGTTTATCACATAAATGTTTGTCCTGTGGAGAAATCGCACCCGTGCTCCTTTAATCAGTACCCCTACCATCAGAGCATCTGCGATGTGTGCGTGACATTTGTTTATAAGGTGCATTCCACAATTGATTAATTATGTTGTAATGGAAAGTAAGTACCTAGTACCTATACCCTGCCTGAAAATGAATTAAGACAAGACGAAAGTCATGTTAAACTAACACGTCATGCCAGAACCAGTATATTACGTCGCTGGTAACCTTACTCGAGATGAACTAGGATTACGTCTACCTTTGATTGACCGAATCTGACCGAAAAAACTTCGAGCTTCGCCTGTTCGTCTCGGCACCTATATACCACAGTGTCTGAAGACTAAGGACTTTAACCTGTGCGTCCTGCCTGTCATTATCTACACTGTCGAAACGAGAATATTTACAGCGGTGCTAGTCCATGATCTTAAAGTAGCGCGAAATGGAACGAGATTTTTTGGGTTTTTTTAAGGGATTGGGTCTGAAATGAGTACACCTAGAAAAAAATTAAAATCACTAACATAACTTGCACAATCAGCCAGCTGGAGTAGCTGTGGGCTGGCTAGTCTAACGAGGGTACACGCGATAGAGCAGAAGTGTTTTAGAGTAAAGGCTGCTTATCGGAAAGCGATATGTGGGACACCCTTCAGCTGGATGGTATTGACCTATGAAATAAATATACGAAATTAACGTTTATAAGGTATCGTAATTCTATATGATGGACCGCGCCGTATACGCCGATTTTTGTAACCAGTCAGTGGTAGCATGATATGGTCGGCGGCGGCGATCATCAGCGCGGCGCGGCGCACACGTCATGTAGGTACTTGGAACTAGGGAGGAATCCAATCCAATTCATCGGGAAAATAGGTGGGCAACTGGCGAGCTATCCCTCCGGGAGTCGTGCTTTCTGGTCGCTGGCTAAAGCTGCCATTCGTTGTTACCACCACTGCCAAAGACTGATGGTAACTTGGCCCATTTTAAGAGTCGGCAACGCGTGAGTGATACCCCTGGTGCTTCAAGCGTCCATATGCTACGGTGACCGCTTATTATCAGGCGGGCCTTAAGCTTGTTTGCCAACTTAGTGGTATAAAAAAACACCTATTTGATTCTTCACTCCCTCTTTCAAAGAATCGTATTGCGGTTCAGCTTCCCGGAAGACGGCGAGCCAGGCCTTCTCCCGCGCGAACTTGTCTTGATATTTCTTGGACTTCCTGTCCCACAAGCATGGGTGCTTGTTGACCAGGTCGATGAGCTCTTTTGTCGAAATGTTCGTCATGAGTAGTCTTTTCTTCTGAAAAACAAAAAAGGAAAGAGTCAAATATAAAGTCCCACCGAAACATTGGTTATTTGCACAAAAAAAAATCCCCTTTATATTTAAAATATAAATTTCAATTGGATAGTCCGTGCGATTTGGAAGGAGGGAAAAACAAACTCATGGACGTTCAAAATACTTGTAAAATTTACTTATAATATAAGAAATCTAAAGAGTTCTTTTCGTTTATTGTAAACAGCACTACCAGCAGCACTACTGGTAGTGCTGTTTACAAATGATGACACTACCAGGGCACTGTTCAAATGTTTCATTAGTTAATAAATATGGATTTCTTCGTAGTAGTCATGTGGCGCAAACGGTACGTAACACCAATGACGTAAACATCTTTTTTTATCTTTGGTATTAAGTAATATCCTTTCTATTGGTATATGTATTTGGTATTTTATACAAATGGTTTGATCGTTTTCCTTCTGGAAAATTAGATCTAAAGAATAAACACTGTGGTCACCCAAAAACTAGATGGTCGGCTACGGCTGAGTTGAGCAGCGTTCGACGTTAGAATTAAAACATATTTTTTTTTAATTGCATTTGCGTCACTCTGGCCAGGTATCAAAGCTTGACAAATGGATGCCATACATTCTAAGTGATGGCCAGCGTCGCTCAACTGACACTGAAACGAAGGGATTTTGAACCACATTGTCACTTGTGACGAAAAATAGATTATTTTTGGCAGTCGTAAGCGCTCGTCATGTTGGCATTATGTATGATTCTTTAGAGCTTCTTACCAAATCGCAAGATCGCAATTATTGTCCATACGTACATAAAGAACTAAACACAATGATGTGAGAAGCTCGCTAATCTCCAGCCAGCTTTGGTCAACAGCACCCTGCTCCCGAACGACAACGCGCGACACGACACTGCACAACAGACGGTCTCCAAGCTATAACAGTTACGGTTGGAAGTTCTTCGTCATCTACCTTACTCAACAGACTTCTACTTTTTCAGAATTTAGACAACTTCGTGGCAGGAAAAAAATTCAATACCCAAGAGAAACCAAATGCCTTTGGAGAGTTCGTTGCCTTCTGTCTAGCTGACTATTTACACTGCATACTGATTGACTAAAGAAATGAAAGGTAACATAAATGTAACATTGGCGGTCAATAGAAAATTAATAATACCAAAATAATCTATAAAGGTTGGCATTCATAAACAATATTCGTAGTAAGTATTTTTTGAAATGGAGTAGGGTAAAACACCCAAATGTCGGCCCATTAACGTGAAATGCAACTTTCAGTCCTAACCATACCTAAACCTTGAAGTTATCCACTGCTGAATTTGCATCGTCGGGCTATTTGACATTTACACTTTATGTTATTAAGTATATATAGTGATAATAAACATCTTTATTTACGTGACAAAGAATAATAAGCGTTTAAAGTTTTGTACGGCAAATTTCCCTAATATCGGCCACTACGGCCTTCTTCTATTTTAATGTCGAATCGTTAAAAGGGAAATATATTCATAGAAATTATTATTACTTGTGTTGAAACTTCACTATGCATAACTTTAACTCTTTATAATACCTTTTAAAATTGACCAATAATAATAAAATAAAATAAATTGTTGAAATTTCCAACGGAAACTAGTTTTAATGTGATAAACAGCATTGTGTTTTACGGCAAAAAAATATAAAAACACTGTTCTACACAGTTACATGAATAGACTTATTTAGTATTTTAACATACTGTATTTCATGGAAACAAATGAATCTGGCCAAGCTTAGTTTGTTAGAGCAGCCTTATTTCGGCCGTGATTTTTATAGTCTATTAAAATATTATAACTAATATTTTGAGGCGGCCGAACTTTGGTTATTCAATTAACGGGTATTTAAAAGCCCTAACTTAGGATACTAATAAATCCATTAAAATTATAAAATTGCTGTCATCTCCCTTGTCTTGGCCACAGGCCACTAATTTGTTTTCTTTCTTCACTAATTCTGTCACTAATTTGGCAAAAAATGTCAACGGATACCAATCTGGAAATATGTTTTTTTTTACCACTAACAGCTTACAATAGTTTTCTTACTAATTCCGGACAGTTAAATAGCAGTGTAAAAGATATTTTTCTTCTTAATTTAATTTGGTAAATAGAAATAACGGGGCCCATGATAGGATTCTTTTTATATTACAAAACCCCTTATGTTGGCCTGCGGCCGAGACAAGGGGGATGACAGCTATTATAAAATTTATAAGTATCCTAAGTTAGGGCTCTTAAAGTTTAATAAGGCGTTCCATACCCGTTAATTGAATGACCAAAGTTCAGCAGCCTTTTAATGTAAGTTATACTATTTTGTTAGACTATATAAATCAGGGCCTGTTTTGATGAAATATAGTATGTTCATAATAATAAATAAGTCTATGTCATGTCATGTAACTGTGTGGAACAGTGTGTTCATAATTATTTGCTAAAATACACAATGCAGTTTGCCACATTATTAATTTATTTAAATTTAATAATTTTATTATATTTTATTTACCATTCGTCAAATTCGTTTCTATTTTAAAACAACTTTCAATTTTAAATAACAATGAATAATAATGCCTTTTTTTGTTTACGATTTAGCACATTATTTACTGGCCGATATTAGAGTAAAAGACGGTTGTATTATAGAAATGTTACAAGCGTCCATAGGTGACCGCTTACTATCAGGCGGACCGTTAGCTTGTTTGCCAATTTTCAATATATAATATTTATTTTTTAATATTTAAAAAAAATTAAATACTGTTCTATTCTTTTTACTTAGGAATAATTGGAAATCTCTTTCTAGACTTTTAATCTTAGTGACACATTGTTCACAGTAGATTTAGGAACAATTATTTTGAAAAATAGGTATCTTACGGCAAAATTTTAAATAGGTATGTATTCATTATAAAAATCCATACTAATATTATAAATGCGAAAGTAAATCTGTCTGTTTGTACCTCTTCACGCTTAAACAGCTGTACTGATTAAGATGAAATATAGCATGGAGATAGATTGACTACCGAGAAAGGACAGGCTACTTGAAAACATCAAGTGTGAGTCGGTTTTTTTATAATTAAGTAGTTGCCGAAATCTTACTACGATAACCTTATTCAGGGCGGGGGGAACTGCGGTCAAATTTGGCATTTGAGTCCCGAAGGACATAAGCTACTTGAAAACGTCAAGTGTTAGTCGGTTTTTTTTTCTATAAGTGAGGAGTTGTCGTTGGAATTCTACACCGATAACGCGGGCAAAAACTAGTATTATATAAGTGTAATTTACTTATGTTCCTGTCTGATCGAGGTTCAATAAATTGCAAATCAAATGGTAACACTTTTAATTACAGTTACCCACTATTATTTTGCACGTTCTAGGCAGTGCTCTTCATAGGTATTACTAGCTGACCCGGCAAACAACTGTCGCACCAACCTATTGAGAAAGGGTTGTACTAATTCATAAACCTTCCCCGACATGTGCATAACAATTTCATTAAAATCGGTTTACCCTTAAAGTGCGAGTCCGACTAGCACTTGACCGTTTTTCTTTCATGAAAACCTTGCCCTAACACTATCAAACAAAACAAAAAAAAATCCTTAATTGGTCCAGCCGTCTTCGAGTTTTCCTTAGTGCGCGAGTACGACTCGCACTTGACGCTTTTTTCTTTCTCGGAAACCTTCCCCGGCGTGTGTGTTTACTATTAGTGCGCGAGTCCGACTCGCACTTGAACGTTTTGTTCTTTCATAAAAACCTTGCCCTAACACTAACAAACATAACAAAAAAACGAGTTGCACTCCGGGAGTGCCAGCAGAAGTGAAAACCTTTACACACAATTCGCGCTTAACACTCAAATATGTCACAAGACATGTCTTTGACATTGTCAAGAAATAATAATGTTTGTTTATTTACTTTTTTGACGTAGTATATTTGACATCGCAATCTGGCATAGAATTAAAATTCCATATCCAACCTCCCTGTACTACTAATGTACTAATAATCGCGAATACTAAAAATAATAATTATAATAGGCGTGGCATTACGGTTTCCGTCTTACGAATTTCCACGATTAGGACACGTGACCTGACGCGAGTTTATCATTTTTTACCCATACCAAAAAAAGTGCACAACGCCGCTAAAGAAGTTTTCACTTCAAAAAAAGTAGCCGAATTGGTTCAGCCGTCTTCGAGTTTTGCGTTTATCAACAAATTTTGCGATTCATTTTATATTTATATAGATTACGCTAAATAGGTACTGTAGAGGTTACGACCTCTTGTTGAATGTAAAGGAAGTAAATAGGCTAGCGAACTTCGTAGTGGTTTTGAGGAAACATAATAGATGGTGTCAGTGCGTTTTTAAATAAAAACAATCGGAATTTCGAGCTTGTCATTATTTTGTTATTAATTGACATTCAAGTGAAAAATATAGATCGGACAAGTCTATATAAATTTGGAGGGTCGATTCCTGTCTCTATCAGGGAGCCCTAGAATTGGTAGAATGGCTTTACATTGCCAGTGGACTTAAAGTAAGATACTCCAGTATCCAAAATATCCATCGCGATTTAATGTCCTAATGTATATTTTATCCAATGTATCGACACGACGACCCGAGGCCTATTGAAGGTTGGCTTAATAGAAGAAGATGTACTGCAGATAAGTTTAATATTGTATAATAATTCTCCTAGGTAGTAGTCGAAAGGATGTATACTCTTGTGGCGATTGAAAAGAACATCTGAATACAGAAAAGAACTCCCGATGTTGTCTTTCTATTAGCAGAGATCCCGATACCTAAATAGAAATAGGTAGAAGCAGCATCATTACGCCCCCGCACGCTGCACTACCTAGTTAAAAGTCAAAAAAATCTAATTAACTTGCTGCGAAACGTAACATGCAACAGTGATATTTTCGTAATTGTTTCCTTAGGTACCTACCTACTTATGTTAAACTCAATACAAGAGAAGATTCGCTCACGGACGGCCCGCGACTGAATTAGCTACCTCGCCTCGCCTCCCCCGGCTCAAGCCCCGTGTTTGTCAAGCGAGCCAGCGTCACGCAGAATTCGATTTTTGCAAATTTGACTAATGATTTTTGTGTTTCGAATTATTCTGTTTATTCATTTAATTTAGTAAGAATGACAGTAAAGTTTTTCAGTAAAAATCCTGTTGTATGGAACGCGCTGCGAATCCGATACTCTTAAGAAATGTCAGCTTGACTTTTTCACAGGTTACAGACAGGCATAATGCTGCTAAGTTGTTGTCAAAATTATCTTTTTGAAAACAGATTAAAAATAGTAAAATGACTTTTCTTACCCGAGGGAAGAAGCTAGTCGAAGTGAGCTGAAGGCGAACGTCGAAAGCTTTAATTCGAGAGTAAGAAAAGCCATTTTGTTTCCGGTCCGAACGTTACTTTTTCTACTACCTGAAAGTCCAATTTAGTATAAAAAAGTAGGTAGAAAAATTTACATGTTTTCCCGCCAAAATTTATATCTTGTTAGAATGAATGACCTTGCGACCCGGGCGGCGCGACACGAAGCGGCCAGCATCATTCTCGCCGGCCTGTCGGCGGACCGCTGGCTACGTCATATTTTTCTTCTACGGCTGCGCTAAAAATATAACTGGCCACATCGAGTACGAAATGAAATTTCATACGGTTTTTCAAACTGACCGGGGAGTTATTTCGCTCTGGGGTCTCAAAAAGTTCGATTTTCCAAACTGAGTTTATATTAAAATTTGGAACTTTTGATTGCAGGTAGTGGAAACATGTATTTGTATGTATGTATGTATTTATTTTTTGCAAACCCGGAAACCTAAAATAATTAAGAACTAAAAATTCCTATAAAAAAACCTAGCTCATGGTGCTCCATCTCCATTATAAATAGAGGTCCAGGCGAGCGAGCGCTGAACTAGGTACTTACCTACGATATGTTCGAAAACTCTCCGTAACATGTGCAAGTTAGACAATGTTTTTATACTATTAATTATTGGTATAAAGTTTACAAATAAATAAAATAATATCTAAAAAGGTAAATATATAAAATAAAAGGTTTCGCACTTCGACAAATAATATTTTGCTGAAAAATAAGTTTTCAACTTATTGAACAATAATAAATATAATAGGATTAAATATAGATTACTGAAAAATTTAATTGTACCTAATAAGTAAATTATAATTAAATGTACTAACTAACGAGCCAAGTCGAATGACGATCTATGTGTTGTATACAATAGAATTGTGAATGCAGGTCACTCGTGGAACTGTAAAATTGATGAGTAATATTAAGGCAAGACAGGTAACGTCACTGTATACACACCAACAGCACAACAATATATGTAATAGTTGTCAAGTTAACATTTATTAAATGTATTTAATGTAGATATTTTGTAAAATAAATCAATTGGAATCAAGAAAGAGTTTCACTTATTTTACAATAAAAACTTTTTAACAAAAAAAAACGGGCTTTGAAAAGACGTATTACAAAGTTAAAAATTAATACTTGTTTTCAAAAATCTGATCTGTATTAGAGTTTGAAGGTGGTGTCATGCAAGTGAAGTTATGGAAGTTATGGCAGTTGGTGTCATGTTGGGCATAGACACCAACTTCAAACTGTACTTCAGATCAGATTTTTCAATTATTTTTACCTTTTTAGTGCATCTTTTTGAAGCCAGTTGTTAATATTTGATGAAATGTTTTTATTTTTTATTATTGAGTAACGAATTGCTTTTTTTCTCGTAAACTAAAAACATCCATACTTGTAACATTTTATACAATTATCAACAAAAAGGCGTTTCACCAGTTCCAAATTAACATAATTATTTTTTTTCTCTAAAAGTTCAAGTTTTAAATTTACTACATTAATATGGGACCCCCTCGGAAATATACTCTTTTAAATAAAAAAAAGAATTTATCGCA
This sequence comes from Apoda limacodes, assembly GCA_946406115.1. Classification (NCBI taxonomy): domain Eukaryota; kingdom Metazoa; phylum Arthropoda; class Insecta; order Lepidoptera; family Limacodidae; genus Apoda; species Apoda limacodes. Next base: position 27,538,173 of record OX291555.1, on the reverse strand, counting down.
TGGGTCCAGGCATCTTCGAGTAAACATGAAAAAAGATTTCGACGAATAGAGAACCTGGAGGAGGTTTTTTTTAGTCTTTTAAAAATGGGCTAGTTCTTAGTCAGCTTAGAATAGTCAGTTAATAAGAACTTTTGTTAGTTAAATTGTTTCGCGTCGTGGAGACTTTAGGGGACTATAGTAGGTATATACCTAATGAGATAAAGGTATTGCGATTTTTAGCTATTAATTATGGTAATTAGCAAAAATTTGACTACTTTTTTTATTGATATTTGGCCCATTTTATTTAGAATAGTTAAATTTTTTTTACGGCGGAATATTATTTTTTTAAGTGTCTTAATAACATTTTTACGGTTCCGTACCCAAAGGGTAATTAGTGGAACACTATTACTAAAACTCCACTGTGCGTCCGTCCGTCACCAGGCTATATCTCATGAACCATGATATTTAGACAGTTGAAATTTTCACAATAGATGCATTTCTAACAACATGAATACTAAAAATCGGAATAAAATAAATATTTAAAGAGTTTCCTATACAACAAACGTAATTTTTTTGCTTGATATTGTTAACAGGAAGACGCTTGAAATATTCACAGACTATTTAGTTATTATATTATATAACCAGCTTTCGTCAGCGGTTTCGCCCGCCCTAAATTTGGTTATCGGCGTAAGATTCTTACGGCAACTCCTCAATTATAGAAAAAAACCTACTCACACGACGTTCTTACTCTCTCTCTTACCCTCTGTCTCTCTCTCTCTCCCCCTCTCACTTTCTCAAAAATAATAAATAATTAACTACTATAAATTAATTAACTAACCTCGCGATCTTGGTGCTCCATACAAACTTTGAACCGTTTAGGAGGTGAGTTTTGGAAAATCCTTTCTTAGCGCACGCCTACATCATAATAGCTTTATGTGTGCTAACTTTCAGCTCGATCCGTCCAGTGGTTGAAGCTGTGCGTTGGTAGATCAGTCAGTCATTCAGTCAGTCATAGTTACTTTCGAGTAACGCTAACTTTAACCCGCAACTTTCTTGACGTAGAAGAGGAAAATATTTTTAAATAATACGTACCGCCCTTCCCCCTCATGACTGCCCGCCGGCTTTGCACATCATATATGCGCGCGCAGTACTTGATTATTATTTTGCTGCGATTTTATTTTAAAACTGCGATAGCTACTAAGCTATTCATTGAAATCGAATGATGTAAAGGGCAATTTTGTTTTAAATTAAATACTTGTGATGAATAACGTATTTATTTGGATAAGAATTAATATCATGTTTATAAAAACACATTCGCAAACAATGCATTATTTTGGAACAAATTTGGTTAGCATAAAAAAGGTTATAGTGAGCCAACCTTAAAAGATAGACATAAGTATGCTGTCGCGGAATTTGTACGAAAATTTCACTACGTAACTTCAAACTCTAACTTTATTCAAGTAGGTTTCTAAGAACACTTTTGAATCGTCAATACAATGTAAACAATGTTAATTTCTGCCAAAAAGAGCTGGCAAGAAGTTCTATTTAAAGTAGTAATACAATACTTTGATAATTAGCTAAAGAGTATACAATATGTACCAATACAATAGGTAATAAAAATCAAGTAAGTAAGCTACTAAAAACAAAGTCAAAAATGTCATTTTTTTTTGTTTTTATGTAGCATAGGGGGCGCACCAAGTGAAGCGTCAAATATCGTTAATCGAGTGAAGTAATTTAGATATTTAAGAGAATTCAGATATTTAATAGTACTAGTGGCATTAGCGCCATCATAATTATATTTTTGCACAATAATATGTACATACATATATTTACATATACTTAAAATTATCCATACTATCTATGAATATAATATAATAATATATATTATAAATGCGAAAGTAATTCTGTCTGTTACCTTTTCACGGTGAAACCACTATACCGATCAAGATGAAATTTGGCATGCAGATAGTTTTGAGTCCCGGAGAAGGACATAAGCTACTTGAAAACGTCAAGTATTATTCGTTTAGTAATTGAGGAGTTGCCGTTGAAATCCTACACCGATGACCGAGTACTAGAATACCAAGAAGTTTGCACCCGTTCACAAGTATGAAACAAGAATCAGCCATCGCTTCGCTCAACCATGTTTTAGGGAACGTAACGACCCGACGCACATGCCACCACTGCAGAGACACTTTGAGAGAGCATGAGACACTCAAGCAACTCCCAATAAAACTTCGATTGTATTAGTTACAATGTGTGTAGTAAAGGAACAAAATATAATTCCGATTCATATTGAGATTTACACACACAAGTTTACATTTAACATTACAGGGCGAACACACGTACTCTGAACTTAAAACTGATTTATATTAAACCACAGTGTATTAAACTACTACTACTAACTACTAGGAAACATATACATATATGTATAAACTTACATAGGTAAAAGTATAATAATATAATAAAAATAGTATTAATAACCGGTGCAAGTACATTTTATAACTTGGTCGACTATCGCCTGTAAAGTGTACTTACCCGTGATAGTTTTTCTTTTAAATTCATTATATGCACTACCACCATTATTTTTTTTACATTACTAAATACTACACTTTTGCTGGTAGAGGGGGGGGAGGGGGGGCACACTTGACTCTAACAAAAATTAATACTTTAAAGCTAAATGTTTCGCAAACCGTTTCATACCACCAACGTTTTTGGAATTCCTATCCAACGATACCCCACACGATGGGGTAGACGAGAAAAAAGAAATTACGTCCCCTTTTCACGTGTAGGGGAGGTACAATAAAAAATTTTTTTTCAAAGATTTTATTCTACCACTTTGTCGGCTTGATTTCTCGTATTATTAGTTTTTGAACTAATTCGCTGACAGACGGACGGATGGACGAACATGGCGAAACTTTAAGGGTTCCTTGTTGACTACGGAACCCTAAAGTTTTTGCAGTTTTTATAGATGATGGTACGGAACCCTTCGTGCGCGAGACCGACTCGCACTTGGCCGATTTTATTTGAATTTTGTTGAGTAAATATGTATAGTAATTTTGAAACATTTACTTAGGTAAGAACAATGTTTTAGAATATCCATTAATTAATTTAGGCTATTTTGGCGATTATTTGATCACCTGGTGAGATGTCATTAGATTTTGTTTTATTTTTTGTGTCAATACGTTAATCGCGTCCTTAATTGCGTTTGCTGTATATAGATAAACAGTCAAGTGCGAGGCGGACTCGCGCACCGAGAGTTCCGTATAAGGTAAACTATATTTAGGGACTATTTGAACTTGTTGGAAACCTGTTTTCGGAATCAGCATTTATTTATTACCGCAAAAAGATTTTCAGATTTTTTCCTTTTTGTGTGCTGGCATTACTTCTTGCTAAATTTGATGATTCTAGGTCAACGGAAAGTACCCCATAGGTTTTGAATTATTTGTGTCACAGTATGCGACAAAAATGGGCGTATTTTTTATTGCTTTGACTTAGAAGCTTTATTTTTTTACAGCTTCAATTAGGGTTGCCAGGTGTAGACAGCTAAAAATCTGAACAGGAAAAGAAAAAAATCGGGATCATGGCTCCCAAATCGGGACAGTATAACAACAATATAAGAGCCTAAAGTCATTATTTAAAAAAATAATAGCAAAATTAGCTAACAAAAAACTAATGTTTATGAAGTTACGTGAATTAAAATGATAAATAATCAAATCAAAGTCAAATTATGATAACTATTCTTTCTTAAACTTATATTTATCATTTGACTTTACTGCCTTCAGCAGTATCTTATTGTTTAATGCATACTCATAAAATTCACGGCAAGATAAGTTAATTTTGGATTTAATCTGAACATCTGCTTTTACATGTTCTAAAGGTAACCGGTTTCTTGTTTCGGACCACGGAATATTATTTTGTGAAAATACTCTTTCAGTGGCGGCGTTTAAAAACTGGTATTGATGCCATGATATCAAAATATCATCTCGCACAGACAAAGGTTTAAATATTGCCATTTTATTGTTTCGAAAGTCCTTGATATTAATATATAAACCTACCTAAATATTTTAGAATATTTTTGTACTACGCACAACAATCAGATTTTATCGACTTTTTTATTAGATTACTGCGCGTGAAACCCAAAAACGAGAACTCTATTCTTTGTTTTAATTTATCGGTAAGGCTGACCATTATATCATAGCCTTCAAACCACAATAATGATTCATTCTCTAGGCTAAGAACAGCATCTTGTAGAACTTTTAAAGAGTTTCGAAAGAAAGCTAGGTATGGTTCAGTTCGTTCACTATTCAAAACAACCCCAGAGAATCGTAGGACATTCGTCTTTTCCCAAAGTCAAAAAGTAAAAAAAAAAGTCTTTTAAGATGTCACACGATTTTGTGGCTGTACAGCTGGAAGAAGATACAACCAGCGTGTTTTGACATGGCGTAAAACAGGCTCCAAACTCAGATTCGTGGGAGTCAAAAACTTCTTTCAAGGCTGGTTCTCTTTTTGCATAGTAAGAAAAATGGCTGTGTAGCTTTAGAATAAAGTTTTCTAAATCAAATTTGCACAAACATAGAGCAAATTTTACACTCTTATCTATACATATAATAAAATAGTAGGAAAGTCAAAACTGTACATTGAATATTTTTTTAAAGAATACTTGGGGTGTGATCTACAATCGATACCGAAGCCAAAAATATAGTTTTTATAATTTTTGTCTGTTTGTCTGTATGTATGTCCGGGATAAACTCAAAAATTACTGCATGGATTAACTTCAAATTTGGCACGAATATTATTAAGAAGTCGGGTCAACATATAGGCTACACGCTATCACCTACGGGGAACGAGCAGTGAACCTTTATTTCTTCAACGCATTCTGTAACAACGTGTAATCTAACGACGCATATTTGACCTCCTTCTTAATTATTAATTATTCTACTCACACATAGCCATTTATTTTATGTTAAAAAATCGTGTAAAGTCATAACTTAGATGTGTTATAATTTTTCACCATATAAAAATGTTTGCTATTTGCTAACTAGATGGCGTTGGCGTCGAATTAGATCGCGCTATGGTTTCGTTCACAAAAAGTTATAGTATAGCGTTCACGCAGACGACGTCGCGGGCAGCAGCTAGTGTACAATATGTGCAGGATACCCTATTGGTAAGATTTTTTTATTGTCACTACGCAGTAATTTTGCAAACAAGTTAATTAAACTCTGTTTAAAACGTAGGCAAAGAGGACAAAAACACTTGTAGGGACGTCAATCAAATCTTGGTACTTTTATTTTGAAAAATCAATAACTTTTTGTATTTTTTTTAAAATCGGGACATTTGGCGTCCCGATCAAGGTGTAATCGGGACGTGTCCATAGACTCCTTGAAATCGGGACGTCCCGCTCAAATCGGGACGCCTGGCAAGCCTAGCTTCAATGGACCGTAGACCTTAGTATTTTATATTAATTTCAACGTGATACCTTCACGTGTTCCTGAGAAAAAGGGGCTTGACAGATAGACTGACGGACAACAAAGTGATCCTATAAGGGTTACTTTTTCCCTTTCGAGGTACGGAACCCTAAAAATAGTTTTGCAACTTAGTCACATTCGCAAACCGCGATACATACCTATTATTGGGTGAGATTAAACCATATTAGATACATGATATTTGCCAAACTACATTTTTTAACTACAAAAGTATTTGAGCCCTGATTTCCATGATAGACAAACCATTTACTTACCTACAAACAAGTTTCTTCGGAACCCTCGGTGCGCAAGTTAGACTCGCACTTGTCCGGTTTGTTGATAAATACAGACCCGCAGTAAATTAATATAAATAAAAATCAATACCTAGGTACTCATAGGCACTACTTACGACAACGCAGGCAGGGTGAGTTTAGCTACAAATGTAAATTTTATTTCATGTAAATGTAAATATGAAAACAAATAATAACGTTATAGCGCAGTAACAAATTTTTATGTTACAAATGATAATCAAAGTTAAGCGAGACGTCGAGCTTAATCAGGATGGGTGATGGTTTTTTTTCTGCTTGTGTTTGTAAATTACGTAAATATTGGTAGGTACGGAACCCTCGGTGCGCGAGTCCACTCGCACTTGTCCGGTTTTTAACTTTTTGAATCGCTTTATCTCAGAAATGATAAACCTTGAGAAAAAAATGTAAGATCAATTTTTATAGATACAACAATTGTAGATGCATTTAAAATTATAATTTACCTATTTTTATGATAAGACTTACCGATTAGCCAAAAAATGCAAAAAAACTCATCTTTGTGAAATTTAACCTTAAATATTTTTTTTGCAGATTTGGGATTTTTATTTTGTAAAACTTGGTTCGGTATCAAGAACCGCACGTGTTGTTACTCTTTGAGAATATTTTTCTTGTATTTGAGAATTTATTCATGAAGATTATTATTGCGGCTTTAAAAAAATCAGTCTTTAGCAATAGAAAACAAACCGGTGGACCGATTTGCACCAAGCCTTAGAATGTCGAGATGGAAACGAGATGGTATTAAAATACGGAGCGATAATTATGTCGTATAGTGTTTTGTTCATCTCATTCATAGTGGTGCCTCCGCCACGCAGAGGATGTAAAGCATCCGTTTACAGAAATAACAAGGTAAATTCCGTTGGTGATAACAATTTGTGGTTGTTCACTTTGTATAGAGGTTTTGGCCTAACGTGGACAAATTCTGAGGTTAAAAATGTATTACATTTTAAGTAGGACATAGTACCTACCCTTACGAATGTATGGCTTACAATATTTTAGTATCAAAGGTTCCCCTTTACCTTATTTAGCATGGAGTGTTTGAATAGGTATACTAATTCAAAAAACATGACAACTGATAAAGCTAAAGCCAATTAACCCTTAAAAAATATATCATTTTATACATGATAAATGCAAATTCAATTAAAACATTATGTAGATTAAATATTTAGGTAATAAAAAAAAAATAACATGCGATGCAATCATACCTACCTATTCATGAACAAAATATACTAATTTTTTTTTAAAAAAAAATTACTTTATGATACTCTTTTAACATTTCTCTTTTGAATAAAATAAATAATCCGTAGATCTAGGTAGGAACATGTTTTTAAAAGTAAATACCCCCGGCCAGATCTGAACAACCCCTTTGGCCGCTTTCGAAACCAAGTTTCGAAACTGGTTTCCAAAAAAAAAAATATTTTTTCTACCGAAACTCGGTTTCCAAATAAGAACATAACAATGCTCTTTGTCATTTAAATGTCACTGCAAAGTAGCAAAGTACCTACTGCAATCACAGATTATTTCCCAAAATTGACATACCTATCTAGGTATCTAGTACCTATTCATATAGGTAAGTAGTATATTTTATAGCCTAAATTTATTTCAATAGTACCTACTGTCGATGTAGGTAGGTAGGTACCTGTTATTTCGTCTAACTTGGCTGGATTATGACATTAAATGCATTGAAGCAGCGAACAAAACGCGCCTGTAGTACCTAGAGGCTAAATATGTGGTAATAGCGTAGGTACCTACCTGACACTTCACAGATAGATAACGTTCTAGTTCGTCCTTCACAAACCGGACGATTTAAAACCGTGTCACGTACCTTCTGCCACTGATAGACAAACTATTTACTTTCAGTCCAATTTTGTACTTATGGTACTTTATCACTGGGAAAAAATCTTCACAATTCATGGATAAAACAATTAATTCCACAATAACTTAACTGAGAAGTACCTACATCAATTGAATATAATTTTCACAAATTAACCTGACAGGATGGAATACGTATTTAGTCTTACCGTCCGGAGTCTAAAACTGAACTGAAGCAAAGAAAGAAATCGTTCGGTTGGTTACAGACGTATCAACTTAAACGAAGAGTACACAAACTGAGAATCTCACATAATTTGTATGTGAGTCATTGACTAAACTCTATAAATGTACGACAAGCAGCGCCATTGCTAACAATACAATGAAGTTAGTCTGGCAAGCGCCGTTGCCGTCCCGTTTCTTGCCTGAGTGTGTCGTGCTGCCGTCTCGCTGCCGCCGCCGCCGGGTCGACGCGCTGTGAGAGCCGTGTTACGCCCCGCCCTTGCCGCCGCGCGCCGCCCCGCCCGCGCCGACACTGGCGGCGCGGGCGGGGTGGGCACCGAGCTCGGCTGGACGAATGTTTTCCGGTTATGAAAGAACGGAACGGCAACGTCTGTGCGGTTCGAAACTAGAAATTATCATTCAATACGGTTTCCGGATTGCTGACGCACAGAGTAAAGTTAACCTACCTACTGATTAGATACCTTAGTGTTATCTGTGGTATTATGTTACTATAGTACCTAGATAGGTACTATATACAGGTACTATGTAACTACTATCTATCTAACTAACTTGACTTATCGTCATAGCGATGCAATTTTATATTTTGACATAAATAAATTTATTTATAATTTTAGATTGAAACTGGCTGGTATGTCCATATGCCTATAAAATGTGGACGAGAAATGGCTACGTTATTAGCTTCTAATATACATGATTTAGATATAAGTAGTATTAAGGAGTCTATTGACCTCTCCGGCGTTAGTGCTATGTCTTATACTGCTGATGTTATTAGCTGCACCCAGTCAGTTCCTATTTTAAATCATACTTTAAACCGAGTCCTTTGACAACAGACAATGCCTGTTTTTTTAACATTGTTCATCAAAATATACAAGGCATTTCTGGCAAAGTATTGGAAATAGAATTATTTTTAAAAAGTCATAATATACATATTTTGTGTGTAACTGAGCATTGGCTAAGTGAACATGAATTAATGTTTAGTTTCCCAAATCATTATTTGACCAGTGCCTTTATTCGAAAAAATGCTATGCGAGGGGGTTCATCAATAATTGTTAATAATAATAATAAAAACAGTGTAAAGACCGAAAGGATATAGTTAGCCTCTCACTTGAACGCATTATAGAATTGTCTTGTATAGAACTTAAGAATAATATTATACTTTGTGTGTATTGCCCCCCCTTCGGCAAATTATAATTCTTTTGAGCCTGTAATGGAACAAGTTCAAAAAAAAATTTGTCAGTCTAAAAAGTCAGTTATTCTTTGTGGTGACTTTAATATTGATCTTTTAGAGAGTTCCCAAACAAGAGAAGAGTTTTGACGTGACAACGTCTTATAAATTGGTTTGCCGGGTGACACTTCAAGAAACTGCGTTACGCTCCGCTCACGTTATGCGCTCACAATGAGAGCGAGTGAGAGGCACGCGCCCGCCTAAGAGCGAGAGAGACAGACATAAAATCATTGTCACGTAAAACTTTCGCCCGTATACCGACTTTACAGGCAACCAGTTTTTTTACTTAAATTATTTGTTTCTGGATTATTAATTACATCGACTTCAGCTACATGTTTAGATAATAATTTCTGTTACGTTGAAAAGATAAATCTATTATTAACAATTTGCCATCCGATCACTGTGGTCAAATAATAAAAATTCTACACAACTATAAAAAAAATCTCAACTAGTAACTTGTAGACCTGTGACCACTGCTCGATTAGACAATTTTAAAGCAAATATTGAAAAGAAAATTCCATTTTTACGTTTCATGCATGATAATGCTAATAATCTTTATAATTTTTTTTTGATTTCTTAAGTAATGAGTTCGAGCAAGTGTTTAAAGTAAAAACTTTTAGGCCAAATGATAAAATGAAATTCAAGGACTGGGCTACTGTAGGAATACACCGAAGTCGAACTAGGTTGTATGAAATGAAACAATATACCCGCAGTGCCATATTCACCAACTATGTCAAAATGTATTAAAAAATATTTAAAAAAGTATCCAGGGTTGCAAAATCAATACATTTAAGTAATAAAATTAAAAATTCTGATAATAAAATAAAGGCCACATGGAATGTAATAAATAGTGAAACAGGAAAAATTAAACCGCGTGACAATCATTATTCACTTACTGTAAATTCAAAAATAATTGATTCAGATCTTGATGTCGCTAACTCTTTTGAGAAATATTTTACGGAAATGCCTACAATTACAACTAATGCATTAAATTCCTCTTCATTAGAATCAGAGTTACTTTTAAAATGTCATATAAATAAATGCAAGGCTATATTTAAATTTGAGCATGTTACCTCTGAAGACATCATAAAGACATTTAAATTACTAACTCAGAAAAAAACTTGTGACCTATGGGGTATATCAATCCAAGTCCTTAACGGAATTATTGATATTATAGAACCAATCTTAGCCATAATATTTAATAAGTGTGTTGACGAAGGGATATTCCCAGACTTAATGAAATATAGTTAATTAATACCACTTTTTTAAAGTGGAAGTAAGGATGATCCTAATAATTTTAGACCTATCTCTATACTGCCTGCCTTAAGCAAAATTTTTGAAAAACTTATGTTGAATCAGATACCTAAACATTTGGACATTTAAACATTACTTTATCCAAAATAGTTTGGTTGTACAAAAGGGCGCTCCACAACTAACGCAGTTGTTGTTATTATACAGCATATATTTGATGCTTGGGAACAGTCACAAAATGCTATTGGTTTTTTCTGTGATCACTCAAAGGCATTCGACTGCGTGCAACATGAAACTCTTATACGAAAACTTAGTCATTATGGTATTGCTGATTTGGCTCTTGAGCTTATCCGCTCATATTTGAGTAGTAGAATGCAGAAGGTTCAAATCAATGAAGTAAAATCCAATGGCTTAGAAGTAAAATAAGAAGTTCCTCAAGGTTCTATTTTAGGTCCTTTTCTATTTTTAATTTACATAAATGACTTGCCTTTTTTGTGGAGAAGCTGTAAATTGTACTATTTGCTGATGACACATCTCTTTTATTTAAAGTTGACAAAAATAAAACTAATTTTAACGACGTAAGTAGAGCGCTTTCTCAGGTGCTTCAGTGGTTTACGGCAAATAATTTACTTCTTATTGCGAAAAAGACTAAGTGTTTAAAATTTATGATGCCAAATTTCAGAAACATAAGTTTAAAATTATCCTTAAACGGAGAAGAAATAGAACTATTAGACTCTACAGTGTTTCTAGGTATTACATTAGACAATAGGCTGCAGTGGTAACATTTCAGTTCTTGCAGGGAAACTCAGTGCAGCTGCCTATGCAGTTAGGAAAGTTACGCAGCTGACAGATGTTGACATTTCTCGCTTGGTCTACTTTAGCTATTTCCATTCCGTCATGTCTTATGGCATTTTGCTTTGGGGTAAGGCAGCTGATATTGATACAGTCTTTATTTTGCAAAAGAGAGCAGTACGGTCAATTTATAAATTAGGAATTTGTCTTAGAGAACTATTTAGGGAAATTGATATTTTAACTGTTCCTTGCCAATATATCTTTGCTTGTATAATGTATGTATGCCAAAATTGTCACTTATTTGCTAAAAATAGTGACCTCCACAGTGTTAATACAAGGAATAAGGATAAATTGGTAGTTCCAAAATGTCGTCTTCAGAAAGTACATAGCTCTTTCGCAATACAAAGTATATTTTTCTACAATAAAATTCCAGAACATGTGGTTAATTTACCCTCAAATAAATTTAAAATATATGTCGATAGTTTAATGAAAAAAAGCTATTACAAAGTAGATGAATACATAAATGATAAAAATGCTTGGAAAAATTAGAACTTAATTGATTTGTATTGGGGCATTTGAAATATTTTTTTAAATTAAAACATTGTATATTATGTTATTACCTAGTGTAAGGCTATATTGTATTTTTATATGATGTATAAAAGATTAACTAGTGAGTTTATTGCCGGTATTTATCGGTAGTAAAGCATAATGAACCTTCCAATCTTCTCTTCTTATATTTTGTTCCTTTACTACACACATTGTAACTAGTACAATCGAAGTTTTATTGGAGTTGCTTGTGTGTCATGCTCTCTCAAAATGTCTCTGCGGTGGTGGCGTGTGTGTCGGGTCGTTACGTTCTCTAAAACATGGTTGAGCGGAGCGATTGCTGATTCATGTGTCATACTCGTGAACGGGTGCCGCCTGTGGAGGCTGGTCTGCCCTTGCAAACTTCTTTGTATTCTTAGTATTTAGTCTTACTTTTTTGTTTTGTTTATCAATACTGTAAGACATTGATTATTTCTTAGTGATGAATACATAAAATGTCTTTTTTTTATATATTGCAATTAGATACTTTTTTATGATGTGCTTGTGCTTTATATTTCATGTTTTTATGTTTGTAATGGAAAGTGTCCTTTTATGATAGGGAGGGCATTTTTCAATATTTTAATAGGACGCTGTAAGAGAAAGGGAGAAAAGAAATGCTCTTGCTGAGTTTCTTGCCGGTTCTACTCAGTACAAGGTCTCCCGCCCTATAGACTTACGAACCGATGGCGTAGTGACATTCATAAGTGCTCAATTATTGTAGTCTAAACTGAATAAATTATATTGAATTTGATTATCTATTTATATTATATTATATATATTTGAATATCTATTTGCTACATACATATTGGCAATCCATCCTTATTTTAAAAATTCGTAAGTACCTCTGTTTGTTTGTCTGTCTTTCTGTTAACTCTTCCCGCTTAAATCGCTGTTCCGATTAAGATGAAGTTTAGCGTGGAAATATTTTGAGTACCAACGAAAGAGATGGGCTACTTAAAAACGTTAAGTGTGAGTCGGTTTTTCTGTAATATGCCGTTGAAATCCTTAACCGATAACCGAATTTAGGGCGGGTGGAACCACGGGCAAAAGCTTATATAATATTAATTAGTATATGGTAGGTAATTATAAAAACGACAAGTCAAACTATGTATTAGCTGACTAAATCTTCCATATAGGTACATATAAAATGCTTTTTCCTGAATGACTAACCGTAGAGACCTAAAACTTGGAGGCATCTGACAAGAAAGGATTTTCTAAAAGGGTCAAATGCCAGTCGGACTCGCGTAATAAGGATAAACCGATTGTAATGAAATTTTGGTAAGTTGTTATGCACACGCCGTGGAAGGTTGCTGAATTAGTAGTCAAGGGCGGATCCAGAAGTCTTTGTCGGAGGGGGCACATATATATATATAATCCCATGAAAAGCAAGCTAAATTCGGTCGAAGGGACGCCCCCTTGAGCGTTGGGTGCTATATGGGCTGAGGCACCTCCAGAGACTCGCCCAAAAAAGTCCGGTGAAGCAGTAATGGCTGCAACAGCCAACTGTTATGTCAGTTCAGAAAAAAAAAAGCAAGATAAAGTACGACTTTATAGGAAGATTTAGTTTAATAAACAAAATTGCCAACAATTCTCAAACGTTCAAGACCAATTATATAATGAATGAATGAATTAATGAATATACTTTATTTGACAAAAAAATAACAAAAACAAGAAAAGTTAGTTGATAAATGAGGTACGAATAGGCAGCCTTATCGCTAAAGAGCAATCTCTACCAGGCAAACCTTTGTGTAGAGGAAATAATAAATGAGAGGTGGTGCAGTAGTGAAAATAGTAACTTAAAATAAAAGAGAACAGACAATTACATATACATGCAACATATATACCTACATAAATATCAGCAATATAAGTAAATATTTTCATATCAAAGATGCAGTCAAAAGATTAACCTCAAGCCAAGACTTGAACCTGTGACCCTTATATTCCGTGTAAGTGCTCTACCACTGAGCTACCGAGAAACAAGTCTGACTGATGAAAATCCCAAATTGAAATGTTACTTGAGGTTTGCATTTTTTAGAGGACGCAATTTTGTTTTTGGGATATGTGTGGGGGGTCAATAGAAGCTTAACCTCAAGTTTGAGGGGTCACCCTTGTCATCCGGCCGCCATCTTGGAAAAAGGGGTGAAAACACTTTTTTCGCGATATCTCGGAAACAATGCGTCTTACAAAAAATTTGTTAAGTCATAATTTGTAGTAAACTGTTTTGCCTACAAAGGCAAATGATCTTTTGAGGAAAATTTTTCTGTGGCCTACCTCTCTTAAAAAATATATATTTATTTATATATATATATATAAATACACACATATATATATTCATACATATCTATGTTATAAATACATACACAGTATAATAAATACATCAAAATGAAGTAGTCGTTGCAGTCGTTTGCCCCATGTTGGGGACGAATCATCTGTCTCCAGTGATTTCTGTCGGCAGCGGTGTGCATCGCTTCGTGCAGTTGGAGTTGCAGATAATTTAATTGGTCACACACCACCGCGCAGGTACACAACCTCTAGATCTCTTCCCCTCCACTTTTCCCATCATTATAGTTTTTTTGAGGTCGTCGGGTCCTCGAAGATTATATTACATTAACCAGGTATATTAAAATAAGAGTTTTAGTCTGAAATAAAATGTTCCTTAACATGTTTTTTTAAAATAGCGATGGATTTTTAACTTCTTATACTTGGCGCGAGGGAGTTCCACAGCTGTATAGTTTGCACAGTGAATGAGTGACTGTAGTAGTTGATGTTATGCGCCGGTGTTTTTTAAAGTAAGCTAGCCGAAGGGCGAAGTGTAAGTGTAGATGAAGGAATAAACTGAAAACGTTCTTTCAAATAATGAGGAGTTGATGGATTGAACAATACGTTATAAAGAAGTGTGATAATATGGATATTCCGGCGAAGACGAATCGGTAGCCACTTGAGCCGAGCACGAAATTAAGGGACATGATCATATTTGCGTAATCCAAATATAAATCGAATACAGACATTTTGTAGTCGCCCAAGTTTGTTTAATTGCTCCTCGGTGAGATTGATATAGGAATATAACATAATCATAATAACATCAGCATAATCAAGAATAGGAAGAAGTAAAGATTGCGCAAGCGTAACTTTGCTGGGAATAGGTAACAGATTACGCAACTGTCTCATTGACCCAATGGAGGCAAAAATTTTACGACTGACCTCTTTTAGTTGTGGAATCCATGATAGTGTACTGTCAATAGTTTAAGTAAGGAATAATAACTGAATCAAGTTCAACAGGTATGTAATGTTTATATTATTTGATCCAATTGTCTATTTTTCTGTTTTGCAAAACGGTCCAAAACCTTTCCTCTGTCCACAGAAACTCTATGAATGTGTAATAGGCATAGTTCATTTAGACGGTCTTCAGACATCCTTGATCTTAACCAGGTTTTTACCCTTCTAAAAGTTGAAAAAGTACGTTCTGAAGTTGCAACGCTCACGGGAAGGGTGACTTACACATGAAGTAGACTTCTAACTGTAAGAAAGATGTCAATATCACAATTCTCCAGCACTTCTAGAACAGCTTGTGGCATTTTGTAGGACTTTGCATTTTGACTGGTATTTATCCAACGTTCAAACCAATGATTAAGACACAGATTTTATACAGACTTGATAGAATAGACAGTACGTCATTACCACTTTTATGAACGCCTGCTTTGCCTTGAGAAAAGTAAAATTTATAAAACCTGTGGGACTAATAAAGGTACTAGACTAGATCACTACTGTATTGTAGGTACCTAGGGCATGTAATATGAGGTTTGGAATTCCGATATTGGATTTTAATATCGGAATTCCAATACTAATATCGGAATTGCAAATATTGGATATAAAGTTAGATTAGATATGGAAAGGAAGACATTTAAACCAATTTCGTGTAAAATTCAACATAATAAACACAATATCACTATTTTTGTGATTAAACTATGACAAAAAAACATAAAATTAAAGGAATTATTTAATGACAAATATTCAAAAATAATTTGTCATGTTATGTGACTTATTCGTATGTTATTGTATTATTCAATGGAAGTTTTACCTATAAGAGCTACGTCGGGCACGCGAAGGACCGGGTATGTAAGTGTTCATTAGAAAAGGCTTATTTCCAACAGTGGACTGCTATAGGTGGGTTGATGATCGGTCGTGTGACTCGCCACGCACCTTTCATCACGTCAAATGCGCTCGCCCCATAAACAAAATCTTATTTCTAAATCAGACTACTTAAAAATATTGTAAGAAATTAGTTTATGTTTTACTGACACTGTGTTATGGAACTTATAGTATGTATTTGACTAAAAATTATAGACATATTTTTCATTATTATCTACTACTAATTGATTTAATTTAAATTTTAAAATAAACTCAGAATAAACTTAATAAAACAATCAATTAATTAAAAAAAAACAAGATAATAAAACTATTAATACAATATTATTTATCTATCTCTTAGAAAACGAACGATTCATACAAACTCCTGCACTCTTACTTTTATTTTATTAATAAAATAAAAAAAGCTTAAAATCAATTAAGATTAAAAATCCTTATTAGCCTCATACGTTACCACTGTTGGGACACGGCCTACCCTCACCGAAAGTGATTTTTGCCATAGTCCACACGCGGGCCCACTGGGATTGTGGACTCCACATATGTCTTTTTTTGACATATGTAGGCGTGAATAATCAGTATACTTGAGAAATTTAGAAAAAGAATAATTGAAACACGCGGGGCTCGAACCTCCGCTACTCAGGGCACAAGGTGACATCGAAACCTCTGGGCCACCACCGATAAATTATAAATAGTCGGAATCGAATGAAATAGAACTACTTATTTACTAAAATAAAATTATGTACATGTTTCTTCGAGAGAAACTTGATTGATTGAGTATTCTTAAAAACGTTAAAGCTTTTATTTTATTTATTTAAAGGTAAACTTGGAACGAAACTTCAAAAATACTCAGTTGACGAAAAACACAACCTGGCAAAACTGATATAAGATACGTGCATGCACAGGCATCAGACACACATTTTTCACGCAATTTTTGTCGTGATTATAGTTTTGAAAAAGTCAAAATTGGCGTCTGTAGACAAGGCCCTCTTATTTTTCGGTTTTCTCCATTTCCATCTCAAGTTCTTGGTAATCTTACACCTTGTATTGTAGCGGTTGGTTCTCTGTTCATCGAAAAAAACTTCCATCAATGAAGTCTTTGTTTCTGTGACCGCTCAGTACAAACAGGAATGCATTATATTCCAGGTTTTTAAGATGCTTACAATATCATTTTACCTATATTTATTCACTTGTTGACTTGTCCTTGGAAGCCAATAGAATCTTTCAGAATTATGAAGATAGTGTAGTAACTACTATTGATATTAATAGTCGTCTTTTTTTATTCGGCTTCGCAAGTTTATTGCGAGACTTGAGTTGATTGTTGTGTGCATCTCGCTTGGTTGCACGAGAGTATTAAGAGTCCCTGAATGTTTACTTCGTGCAAACTGGCTTCACCTTGAGCGACTTCAATGGCGTTCTGCAACTCTATAGCTGTATAATAAGTAGTAAGTGAGACAACATTACATCGCACGCAGGGCGGAGCGCGGGCTGGCATAGTTGGCGCCTTATTTAAAAACTTAAATAGAAAATTTGACTGATGAATATCGGAATTGTAATATCGGACCTAGCATTCCTAGATTCCGATATTAATGCCCTAATTGTAAGTGTATAGGCTTCCATAAACTAATGACAAGAGTTTAATTTAGTAAGTTATGCTACTACTACTGCACTGACGTACTACTACGTCGCCGTCCGTCGAGATCAGTTTTGCCATCCATAACACCGATTTTCCTAAGTACTCTAAGCAATAGATTCAGGTATTTACATATAATACAGGATCTTAACAATGCTTATTTTAGATTTTTTTGAACGCACACCAATTTTATTGTGAAATAATTTTTCCTTCTTAAAAATTTGCGATCTCGGGGAGGGCAATTGCCCTCAGTGCCCCCTCTCTGGATCCGCCCTTGTTAGTAGTAGTCTGGTCAACATGTACCTTTTTGGGTAAATTTTTTGTATAGTCTCCGAAAATTACGATCAAGGTGTCATTCGATTCGGAATATTATGTAGAAAGTTTAAGAAAAAGTTCCAAAAGGGGCCGATGAAAATTGCAAAAGTTATAAACAATTTAAAAAAAAAAAAAGTAGGGGTTTGGTTTTTTTTGAATATTTCGAAAACTATCAAAGATATTTGAAATTTGAAAAAAGATCTGAAAAGAAGAGGAAATTTCCTAAAAAAAGTCCTACCTCCAGGAACTGTATCTTTAATATTTATAATTATTACGGAGCCCTGAAAATAGCGCTAAAAGCGGGTAGTCTGGCTTCCGCTCGCGATTTGTCATTCGGACACGGTAACAATAAAAATCATTTTAACATATTAAATATGAATATTAAGGAATAAAAAAATTAAAGTACTATTGGGATATATAAATGAACAATAATCCGTAGGCGAAAAATTTTTATCCCCATTTTTCCATTAGTTATGCATTAGTTAATTAACTACTTTTTCTGAATAGAATGTTAACAGAAAAAACCTGATTATTATTAAACTACAACCCTAGGATTTTTTTCACTTCGTGGAGTTATTCTTAAAAGGCATTAAAATAGATCCCCGTTGGAAAAATTTAAAAATGTTAATTTTCCACTTTTTTATTAACAATCGAAAACATTAAAAAATTAAAAACTGCATAAAAGTTATTAAAAAAATTTTGTTTTTCAAATATTTCAAATTTTATGATTTCTAACGGTTAAAAGTTACATGAAAATTTTTTTTTTAATTTTTTACCGCGATTGTTTAAATAATTGTTATAAACAAATGCATTGTTTATAAGATAATCAACAAATTTTTTTTCCTAATCTACTTGTCGATATAAATTATGATTTTTAAGAAAAAAATTATTCCTTAAAAAAAATTATTTATTGCTATAAAATGCATTTCTTAATTAACAATCGTTTTTTACCACTAAATATAAATATTAAGGAACCATTTTTTCTCTAAAAATCATAAATTCTATTGTTCTTAAATATTCTGGAAAAAAATATTTTTTTTTTCATTTTTTATTTGTTTATTTAATAAACAATTTGTTATAAACAAATGGATTTTCTTACTTTATTTTTTTTTTAATTCGTAATTTAATTATAAAAACAGCTATGTATTATTTTTATGAAAAAAAATTTTTATCTATTTTTTATATAACTTTTAATATTTTTATGTCCTAAAATTTGCATAGCTGTTTTTATACTTAAATAACGAATTAAAAAAAAATAAAGTAAGAAAATCCATTTGTTTATAACAAATTGTTTATTAAATAAACAAATAAAAAATGAAAAAAAAATATATTTTTTTCCAGAATATTTAAGAACAATAGAATTTATGATTTTTAGAGAAAAAATGGTTCCTTAATATTTATATTTAGTGGTAAAAAACGATTGTTAATTAAGAAATGCATTTTATAGCAATAAATAATTTTTTTTAAGGAATAATTTTTTTCTTAAAAATCATAATTTATATCGACAAGTAGATTAGGAAAAAAAATTTGTTGATTATCTTATAAACAATGCATTTGTTTATAACAATTATTTAAACAATCGCGGTAAAAAATTAAAAAAAAAATTTTCATGTAACTTTTAACCGTTAGAAATCATAAAATTTGAAATATTTGAAAAACAAAATTTTTTTAATAACTTTTATGCAGTTTTTAATTTTTTAATGTTTTCGATTGTTAATAAAAAAGTGGAAAATTAACATTTTTAAATTTTTCCAACGGGGATCTATTTTAATGCCTTTTAAGAATAACTCCACGAAGTGAAAAAAATCCTAGGGTTGTAGTTTAATAATAATCAGGTTTTTTCTGTTAACATTCTATTCAGAAAAAGTAGTTAATTAACTAATGCATAACTAATGGAAAAATGGGGATAAAAATTTTTCGCCTACGGATTATTGTTCATTTATATATCCCAATAGTACTTTAATTTTTTTATTCCTTAATATTCATATTTAATATGTTAAAAACATTTTTATTGTTACCGTGTCCGAATGACAAATCGCGAGCGGAAGCCAGACTACCCGCTTTTAGCGCTATTTTCAGGGCTCCGTAATAATTATAAATATTAAAGATACAGTTCCTGGAGGTAGGACTTTTTTTAGGAAATTTCCTCTTCTTTTTAGATCTTTTTTCAAATTTCAAATATCTTTGATAGTTTTCGAAATATTCAAAAAAAACCAAACCCCTACTTTTTTTTTTTTAAATTGTTTATAACTTTTGCAATTTTCATCGGCCCCGTTTGGAACTTTTTCTTAAACTTTCTACATAATATTCCGAATCGAATGACACCTTGATCGTAATTTTCGGAGACTATACAAAAATTTCACCCAAAAAGGTACATGTTGACCAGACTATAGTAGGTACAACCATTTCACAATAGGTTGGTGCGGCAGTTGTTTTAAACAAAGAAACAACGTTCGCCGGGTCAGCTAGTTTTATTATAAATAGTAAAATATTGTTTTTTGAACTAGGAAGTTTAGTGCTATATTGCAATAAAATATTAATTTATGGTGTAAATAAAAATTTGGTGCCCTGCGTGTAGAATATCAGCCTGTTCAGCGTCAACCCGTGCCGGTCAACTGTAACTGGAAAGGTTTTGAAAAAATAACCGTTTCCCGGAGAGTAAAGCTAAATTGAGTTGATCAGTGTGGGACATTTATAAGTCATCTTTGGTATTATCATTATACATATTATACATATCAGCGTAGTTTTTTTTGTCAATCGTTAATGTCCATTATGCTATTGAGTTCATCATTGTCCAAGCGGCTAAATTTAAAAATATTTTATAATATTTCATTAGATAAAGATATTAACTTTAATTGTAAGCATATCATTCGCTACGGATGGTCGGATATGACAAATTCATTTGGCTATATACGGAATCCTAATAAAATCCCCCGATTTTGCGCTTTTCCATTTACAGGAGGGTTCTATCAACCCACCCAAATCCCCCACATTCGCGGTCCATAATCTACAATTTTACACTTGTGTTATTAAACAACCTGCATAAAATAATTTAGGTGCAATTAGTACACAGACTGGCAATTGCAGGGCCGTCTACGTCTACGTCTTCATATTCAGCGCCGGGGTGCGAATAAATTAATATTTTTTTTTCAGGGTAGTAAACTACTTATATACTATACTATCACATAAGTCGCATATGCCCCGTGTGTGGCACCTCGCAGATCCTATAAATATACGTATGCAACGCTTGCAGACTAAAATAAAGTGCGAGTCGGAATAGCGCACCGTTGGCTCCGTACTACTATTTACGTAATTTACGAACAAAAATATAAAGTGTACATACCACTGAGCTGTCACCCCGTCCAATCACAGACCAAGGCCGACGTTGCTTAACTTTTAAATTCGTTTCCAATAAACAAATGTGTAACTTTGTTAATGATAATGATATAAGTACATAGTTGCTTTATCCTAACACATACAAGTGTAGTATAAGTTATATCTTGCAGTGATTATAGTATGTGTAAGCTCTACATTATAACAACATATTTAAAAAAAAAACAGCCAAGTGCGAGTCGGACTCGCGCACGAAAATTTATTTATAAAAATGGCAAAAGCCGAACCGAGTCAAAAGGGCCAAGCTGGTATCCGGGTGCATCCGCCTAGAGATGGCATCAGTACTCCATATGGGGCCGGACTTGCTACTTGTAAAGCAGCAACCTCTGCCCCAACGTGAATAACTGCCTCGCTCTGTTTAGTACCCTTTGGGTGGTAGGTACGAAACTTGTGCGAGTCCGAATCGCAATTGGCCGGTTTTTTCGTAAAGATGCCGAACCAACAAATATTTTCGACATTTATTGTTAGATGATTTTATTAAATTATAATAGGTAGGTACTTACTCAAAAATTAAATTATGTAATATACCATATTTATTCGTTTATAAATATATTAAAAAAAATACCCTAAATTTTGTTATGAATAAACATAGTTACTGACATGTAAATTATCTGATTTGAAAGCAAAGTACACATAGAAACACAAAATAATAATTTATCAGATATATATCTCTAAACTACGTAGTAATATTATATTTTCTTTGTCTAAACGTTCTTCGAAAATAAATTTGTATAATACTAATTGCGTACAAACACACAAAAAACGAACGGACCGAGGGACTTTGTTTTACATAAATTATGTTTGTGGCGATTTTATTTAGGTAGGTACTCACCAATACACATTATTTGTCGCAACAATTATAAAATTTAATAAGCGATAACGACACAGGACACGTTACTTAGACAGTACCTACGTGCTCTATCGGTCGGACGGAGCGGTCGCCTGCGAAAAAGGGAGTCCTCGTCCTGGACCGCACCGCACCTCATCGTTGCCCTGTCTAGACAGCCGAGCTACCTTACTATTAGTAGTTATTACGCTATGGTTGCCATAAAAATCCCACGCTGATCAACCGAATTTCACGCAGGTAGAGCAGGCAAAATATTGAATGAAAATTTTATTAATTTAATAATTGGTAATAACAAAAAAAAACTGCTAAAAAATTCACCTTAAAATTGACTTTTATTTTCATAGGTATCCAAAAAGTAAAACGTAGTAAAAATCCTGAAAAAAATAGATGATTAATTATTTATTCGCACCCCGGTTTGCCAATCTTTTTTTGTCACGAATTGTAATTGATAACCCTCTTGTATAAGGAAAAGTGCAAAAACCCCCTTATTAGGGTTCCGTATATAGCCAAATGAATATGTCATGTCCGTAGTAGCTATCGACGGACATGAAAATGATATTATTAGGTATTGTTAAAGATATAAACTAATCCTACTAATATTATAAATGTGAAAGTTTCGATGTTTGATGTTTGTTATTCAATCATGCTTTAACCACTGGACGGATCGGGATGAATCTTGGCACACATAAAGGTTAGGAACTGGAATAGGTATTTTTCCTGAAAAATTCACAAGTTCCCACGGTAATAAATAAAACAGAGCTTAAACAGCTTGCTACAGCAAACTTCATTAGAAAAATGCACATGGTCCATTAATGCATCAACCAATATGTATTTGCGAAAAACTGATACAGAGTCTGTCAATATTGCTCAGCAGACGCGGATTCTACGTGAAACTGCCTCACATAATAATTCCAGCCTGCTACTTGTTTACCAGTGCCTTTGATATATTTGCCTATACACGAGTGATAAGCAGTCTTACTCATATTATTCAGTAACTGATTACAATTTGATAAATAACGTTGTGGTGATCTATATTTTTACATAGAGTCATTGCAACTAACAACAAGTTAGAATATTTTGATGACATAATTTAGAATATTGCCTATAATACTTTTTAATTTCTTATGCTAATAAGATCATTATTAATTTTAACTTTAATATATGTAATTGATGTTACATTCAATTACAAGCGGAAATGGACCGATCAAAACGACGTTCAACAGATAATTATAGCTTGACAAAACGTCTCGAATCATTCTACTTTTGGTAACTGGTTTGAACACAATCAATTTGTTCAAATGCTGGAGTACGGTTTTCAGTTTGAGCCTCAACATATAGCTAGAGATCTTAATCATACAGATGGCAAGCGCAACTAAGATGGTAAGCAATATGATTAATAAAATAGAAAAAAAACGATGAGGTAACAGTATTCCATCTTGTTTCAGAATAGCAAGTAAGATGTCATGCTCGAGTGTGTTGGAGGCATCAGAAAAGTCCTTTAGTACAGGTATTGTTACCAATGTATCCTCCATGCCATCTCTGATGTCTATGGTTACTTTCAAAAGAGCTGCCTTGCTGTGTCCCATCTGAAAGCTAGGTAACATTTTAAATACACCTTTATCGACCTACGATGTGCCCTCGACTTACGTTACTGACACAATTAGTTCTGGAGTCTGTCTGTATAGACTTGAGATAGGTATATAGGTAAGGTATATTTACAAAATAGCCTTCAGACTCATTAACTCATTAACCGTATTAAATACGACATTAACAATTAAATAGCAAACGCTTAAACTACATTTACCGACATATAATTTACGAGTAGTAATTTCTAAGTATTATGTTACTGTTGGGTTTTGGAATTAGGTTAAGTACTTTTTGGTCTGAAAGATAACTACATATAAAAGTTACAAGCACATGAAACATTTAAAGTAACTTACTGTACACATACTATACTAACTACTGCTAAAGGTGAGATTTAAATTAGTAAATTATTTCTTTTGTTGGAAAAAAATCTGAAATCTTAAATATAATAATAATAATGTTTAATAAATAATAGATAAAATAATAAGCTAAAGTAATACATTATATATATATATATATATATATATATAAATATAAAAGTCAATGCCCAGACCAAAGCGCTAAGGATACTAAAGGTGCGTTTTGTTCACTGCTTCAATGCGTTTAATGTCTAATATAACAATCCAGCCAAGTTAAAAATACATAAATTCTGTATGGCACACTACAAATCTTGACTCATTCACTTAAGTTGGATAATTGACAGTAAGCGCATAATGTACATTATGTCGGTGAACAAAACGCTAATTAATTTAAAATTTGCAGAGTAAGTTTGTTATACATTGAAGTCGTCGCTTAATAGCGTGTTTTGCGAAATTCGACTTCTAAGGGGTGAAATAGGGGATGGAAATTTGTATGAAAAACCGCCATTTTGTAAGTTAAATCTATGAAACCTGGTATTTGACCTTCTAGGCAGAAATAAAAAAAGATATATTTCACTGTTTTTGGCAAATCATCCCACAAGGGGTAAAACAGGGGATGTAAGTTTGTATGGGAATCTGGTTTTTTTGCAAATAAAGCCATGAAAATTTGTATGTACACTTTTGTTTGTAAATGAAGAATGACGTGTTTCAGTATTTTTTGAAATTCAACCTTGGGTGAAAAGAGATGGCCAAGTTTATATGGCAAAATAAAAGTTAAATTAACTCTTAAGTGTATGTTTCAGGAATTTTTAAAATTCAGCTTCTAAGGTTACAAAGTTTGTATGAGATAAAATATTTGTTTACTCAATTTACTCCAAACCTGGTATATATGCATTTTTAAACATTTTAGCAGTGTTAAAAATTCAACCTCCAAGAGGAAAAGGGGGATGGCAAAGTTTGTGTGCGATTGGGAAAATTTATTTTTACCATTCCAGCTCCAAAAGGGCGGTTTTGCTGTTCAAACAGTGGGCAAAATTGATTTTTACTGCGAGCGTCAGACAAATTAACGCAACGTTCGAATATTACCTTAAGCATAACTACATTGCATTTTTACATTGATTACATACTATATATTTATGATTAATAATACCTACTAATAATTAATCGCGTTTATTTAAAAAAAAAAATGCTTTGTTTTCGATAAAAGTTAGAGTAAATTTCTGAACGCACGTCTTAAAAAAAAAGAACGCGAAATGGCGCGAAAGTAATAAGTTAATAACCTTAGATTATTGATTTAAGTATTTAATGTATTATTTACCTCACCAGCACGAAAAGGATAGTTTTGCCGTCCAAATATCACTTCGTTTGCTCAGGGCTTAAAGTCGGCAATACTACCAAAAAACGCCTTTACTCACTTGTATAACAAATAATTATTTTTTGAAAAAATGAGTGACTCGAGTTACGAAGATATTTCTTTAAAACTAGAAGAGCTAAAACAACAAGTGTCTAATGCTGAACTAAGCTTTTAACCCGAGAAGTCACATGAAAAATATCTTTAGCATACGAATTGTTTAATAATTGGCGACTTTTAAAGGATGTTAATTTTAAAAGAATAGTTAGTACCTACCTATTGTTTATTTTTTCATAGGAGCAGAGTATAGTAGGAAGTATTTGTAAATTAGAATAAACTTATTGTTTGTTATGGCCTTCGGTGTGTTCCTTGCCTAAGACCTATTTTTTGGCACTGATAGAGGTGAAAAGTTGTATGTTTCACAGGAGAGCAACTTATTTCAGGTCTCGTGCCTTTAAATCCCTCGCTATGCTCAGTAGTCTGTATTAGAATCACGACCATAAAGTTGGCACTCTTCACGAACAACAACTTTGCCCACTTGTTAAACAAAAAACTATTTATTATCTAATTTACAACAAAAAAAATCGTATCAATGCTCTTTAATATAAATCAAAAACACATACTTTGGTGTTTTCTGCAAATTCAACCTCTGAAACAGCGGGTTCAACGGAAGTAAAATTTGTATGGGAACAATATTTTTTAATCAGATTTTCTTAAACCTTAAAACATCCGTTGTTCCATCTCGATTTCTTTAACACGATTAATGACATACATATCTCTTTATTTTTGTGTTTTATATTTTGCTAATTTTGTATGGGGTTGGGAAATATTATTCTTACAGTCAAATCTTTACGAAAATTGGTATCAATGCTTTACAACACCAAAATAAAACAGTTATCAAATTCAAAAGAGTAATGAGGAGAGAAAGTGGTAAATGAAAACTTTTTAACAAAAACCAGAACCGACTTCAAAAAGGTTAAATAAATATTTCAAGAAGTCTGATCTAAATTTCAGTTTGAAGTTGAATTATTTTTCTCTAACAGTTTATAACACACTTCACTAATACGACAATATTTCCTAAACAACTCATAACATCTCTGTGAAGTCAAAGGAAAATTAAAGCGTATTCAATTATTTATGAGTAAAATAAAACAATTTATAATAAACTTACATTTTGTTCCATTAAGCTACCTTTTCTAGTTTATGAAATATCGTGGTAATGAAAGTCACAAGTTATTTCAGGGAGCCAATTCTCACGCGGTCGAATTGATCACGAATTCGAAATAAAGTACGAATTCAAACTTTTCTCGAACGAACATGTAGTTAAGCGATTCTGGTAATGTCGAATCCGACATTTCTCGTACAATTTCTCGAAAAAGGTTTGGCAAATTCTTACGTCGGAAATGATTAATTTTTATTATATTTATGGTTGAATTTACTTGCAACTATTCTTCAACACAATTAAAAAACATGTAATTTAGAATTTTTAAAAATGGATTCCCCTAGGGTAGGAAGTTTGTGGCAAATATAGGAAATAATATTTAATGTTCATTTACGTAAAATTCAGTATCATATAATTGGTTCGAGGTAAAAATTCAATCCCAAAGGAGAGATATGATATCGTAAAATTTGGTAAGGTGTATAGTCAATTTGTTTGGAAAATTACGTTCCTATATGATTCTCAATCAAATTTACATAAAACTCTGTATTCATGCTGTTCAACAAAATTAAGGTAAAGGTTAAGGTTTTTAAAAATTTAATCTCTAAGGTAAGAAAGGGGGAAAAAAAGTAGTGATCATCAGCGAGTCCAAATTGCTACGGATAGAAATTTGAAATTTTGAGACATCGTTAACGTTTTTTTGAAACTACTAGGGTGTAAGCAAATATTTTCACCGTGGCGGAAAAGAGTTGGCTTTTAAAGCAACTTGATATTGAATATTTCATAGGGAGGGATTTATATGTATATAAAAGGGATTTTTCAAAAATTCACCCCTAAGAGCGTGAAAGGGTGTGGTAAATTTTATATTGTTTGTCTTATGGTCATATCACCATATATTTCAATGTAATCTGCACATATTACTCAGATTTTTTTTTTCAAAAAAAGGGGTTAATTATATTGTAGGTTTTGTGAGCTAGAGAACTAAGAAGGTGAATAGTGCTAATCGTTACAGTATGTTGATTTAAGTACTGTGCAAATCTTATAGTCTATAAAATAGTAATATTATAAACGAATTTGTTTGTTTGTCCTTGCTTCACGTCGTCACGGCGAATACAATTGTACTAAAATTTGGCTCAGAAATCGTAGAAAAGACGCAGAAAGATAGATAGGCAACTGTTATCCCGAAAAACTCGTAGGCCATAGGAACAACTATACACAGTTTCCACGTAGACGAACTATATATAGAGATATAGCTTGTTATAGCATACTTTCTTAGTACAATCAATAAAGAGGAATCCCAACCGAATCGAATCCTAACCGAGTTAAGCACGGGTGGAGTTGCTGGCAAATTTAGCAATAAATAATACAGTAAAGTCACAGTGTTCTATAACAATGTCCAAAATGTTAACTAAATATTTACATTTGTAATTTCTGTTTCAGATACCCAAAATGTATTTTGTAGTTAATATATTTTTCATATTAACAATATCTGTAAACGCTTACGTCGAAGTTGAAATAAACCTTAGCCCTTCTTATGAATATGCTAGCGTTACTGCTGTTGGAAATGACATCCATGTTGTAACTGATAAGGAGTGTACAACTTTTAATCTTATCGATAAAAATATCAAAGACGTTATTTCGAATGAAACTGGTGAAAGACCTGACATTGTTTATTTTCGAAGCCCTACTCCGATCATTTGGGGAGACCTTTATGAAACCCACAATTATAAAGAGGTGATGAGAAACTTTTATCCTGTGGCTACTGCAGTTTTAGAAATTACAAACGAAACTATAGTAATTGATCAAAAAGAATGGGTGAATAACGATACGGTGAGAAAAACATATAATACAGGAATAACAACTGAAGTTCAAAGTACAGTAAAAGGTCACTGGACCAGAATGGATGGTGGAAAATTAAATGTTAACATCGATCACGTAGTTAATTTGCGTGAAGATGTACTTCACTTTACAACCCCATATGGTGAACCTGTGGAAATATTCAAAATTTCAACAGTGGTTATACCATCAGATATAGAAGTAGAGCTAGATGCTGATCAAAAAGGAATACTATTACTTGCAGCTACTAAAGTGACTATGAAAATTAAAACTATTTGGAGCGCAAGACTCGATGGAGATATTATAGCCTATTATCCACAGACTTTTAATGCAAATAACTTTTACTCATTCTATATTACGTATATTCAGTCACTTATGAATGTAGAGAGCGATGTATTTGGAGAACTGGTAGAGACTGTTTCGTGCTATATAAATCCGAAAATAGGAATTCAGAAACAATAGTTTTCAATTTTAACATTTACGTGGAGAAAAATAAAATAGAAGACGTACATATATTGTTTGAATTTAATTAATAAGTTATTTGAATATTTTGTACTTTTGTTTTATTACCAATTTTGCAAAATTCGGTTTTTGACGTGGTATTCCTAGGGCAACTCCTTAATTATAGCAAAAAAGTTTGTTATAGCAAGCTAAAGCTGCAGCTACAGTTCGTCTACGTAGAATTCGATTATTATGTTTGTTGAAACCTATGAATTTTTGAGACTAACAAGTAGCCTATGTCCTTCTTCGTCTCTTCAATAATCATTTGCAAAATTTCAGCTCAACTGAACAATATCACAATTCTGGTTTTATCCAAAGATTAAAAAAAGTAATATTATTTTGTCCGCAACATGAAGTAACGCAAAATTGTAAAACTTATACGTACAATTTTAGGCAGGAAATCAATATGCAGAAGTTTAATGGTTCAAGAATTTTTTATACATGTAAATGTCATCGTCGCACTTCTGACACAAACATTTCAGTTATACTAATCGTACAGTCGTCACTGACTAATATTTGTAAGTAACAATTTACGCAGTTGTATAGTGATCATTGACCATGTTAGGGATATATCTTCCAGCCTCAATTTCGATCCACGACTATGGAGGTTCCATATATATCGATGTATGGTGCAACAAGCTTTTCTCACCTGGTGTTCAAACAGCAAAACTACAGTCGCCATATTTAAAGTTAGAACGACACTAGCGTCCAAAGACCAAAGGTCAAAAATTCAGAAAAGTTTGTTGCACTGTATCGGAAAAACCCGACGGCACCTGCGTTTCATATTATTCTCTGTGTTTATAAACTTTATATTAGTAATAAATTTCAGTCTTTTCTGTCTTGGTACAATGTTAGGCAATGAAGCAGCCCTAAAAACAGTTGACCAAAAAAATTTGCACCTTTTTTTTATTGTTTTTGCATCACTAAGCTGCCAAGCAAGCTTACGGTCCACCTGATGGTTAACGGTTAGACCTTAGTCTATGGACGCTTGCAACACCAGGGGTGTCACTCGCGCATTGCCGACCCTTCAAATATCAGCTCTTAAGTATCTAAGGGCTCGATACGGCAAGTGAGTTTGGGATCGTCGACAATTCTCATAGCCCGTCGTTGAACCGAGTCAAAAGGGCCAAGCTGGTATCCAGGTGCACCGGCCCAGAACGGGCAGCAGTATCCCATATGGGGCTGAACTTGCGACCTACCTTTGTACTGCTTCGCTCCGTTGAGTACACGAAGGTTTTTTTGACGCCAGCTTACCTTATCTTGCAAATGATCTCGGAACTGAACATCGCAAGAGATGTCAACACCTAGGATCCCAGTGCTCTTGGAGATGGAGAGGGGAGTGTTCTGGAATAGTGGGACAACAGTGATTTGGGTTTATGTAGCTGTGAATGCGCAGATTTTGTATTATTCGGGCCGAGTTTTCTCGTCCACAGTCAGAGACCTTGGACAGAGTGGTCTCGATTTAAGACACAAGGTCTCCACGTTTTTCCTCCACAAAGGAAAGGGGGACGTTTGCACGATCCGTGTGATGAGCGTCTTCAGTACTGTTATTTACATAGCAATGTATGTTGTTGACGTCAAACATTTATTTATTTATTTCCACTAAACACTACTTTTACAGGATACCTCAATTCAACAGTGTTGACTATAATACTAAAAAAGATACAAAAATAATACAAGTAATACAAAAAATATAACAATTATTTTAACCTGTAACATATTGCCCACAATGCTGTCATAGTGAATTCACTCAAAGCACAATGGAATATATCAGTATAAGTTGCAATAACGTTCAGATTACGAAGTGCTCGCGTCAGGGGCGCCTCGTTAAGTAGGTTTGTACGGCCACGCGGGACAACCAGCATGGCAGGTCTGCGCCGCCGCTCCACATACCTGTCCGGAACACATAGACCCACCTGTCCCAAAATATCCCCGTTTTTCCTCGTATTATTTTAAAAATATACGATAACAAAGCTAGTTCCCTCCTAACACTCAACTCGTTATACCCGACCATACCTAAAATAAATAAAGTCGGATACATCAATGGGTAGAACGGTTATACCCCGTACTATTTAAAATATATATATATATCTTATAAACTTTTTTTGTTTTCTGTTTAACATGAGTTTATATTTAATTTCATGAGGAGCCCAGATAATTGCATTCTAATTGAGTTCTAACTAGAGCATTATAAAGAGCTACTATAGCTTTTACGTTGGTGAACCCACGACCGACCCGAAGAATGAACCCTAAATTCCTATAAGCTTTCTTACATATGTTTATCATATGATAACGAAACGTTAGCCCAGTATTCAGACAAACTCCTAGACCTTTTACTTCTGTAACTTTCTCTTTCTCTCTTTCAAAGGTGTCCCGTATATGTATATGAAATTGGTACTTGCGACCGGGAGAAACTAATTGTTACACATTTTGAGATGTTAAATTGTAAAAGATTGTCCTTGCTCCAAGTGACTACCCTATCTATGTATCTTTGCAATATTTTACAATCACTCACACTGTGTACAGTTAGTGATAGCTTAAGGTCATCGGCGAACAGTAAGCATTTTGCGTCCTGAACAACATTCGGTCATTTATTATTAAAATAAACTGTAATGATACTAAATTGCTTCCCTGGCGCACCCCGGATCTAGTGAAATATGGCTCTGAAGTGTATCCATCATATTCTATATATTGTTGCCTGTCTCCTAGGTAGCTCGCAAAAAATTTAAGTAAGTGTGGGGTGAAACCGACACTGGCTAACTTTTTTAACAATATATATTGACCAAGTTAAATGCTTTTTTTAAGTCAAAATACGCAGTGTCAGTCTGTCCTCCCATATCCACTGTTTGCACAACATCCGTCATGTGACACATTAAATTGCTAGAAGTGTTTCTAGCCGGTCGGAACCCATGCTGCGCGTCAGATAGTTGTGCACTTGCCTGTGAGTATATATAAGTTTGAATTGTAGATTCAAATATTTTAGCTGGTGTCGATAACACAGCCACCGGTCTGCACCCATCCACTGCTGTTATAGACTTTATATATTTACTTTATACAAATAAATGTACGTTTTAGATCAACCAAACTTAAATTAATCACCCTAAGACAGTTAATGTTCTCGTATAAAATAAATACATTTGCAATATAATATATATGCAACATTTTATTTTTCTTCGTTTAAAACAAAAAATAATTTTGCTTTAACATAATTTATTTTGCGCCAAAATCATGGTTTTCTTAAATCAGTGACGTCACTTATTAAAAACTATATCTTTCGATTAAAATAATTGTATCTTAAATCAAAGCCAATGTAATGTTCAGTTAAGATTATATTGTTTAGAATTAGAGAAAATAATAATTTTAACAGAATTGGTTAGATTCTTGACTCAAAATCTGATATTTTAAGCTGAAACTCTTGTTTTAGTCGAAAAAATAAAATACCTGCTTTAAAATATTAAACATTTTCGTTGAAATTAATCAGCTAATATCGCTTTAAACGAATTTTCGTTTAAGTAAATACCTGCATTTTTAAAACTGAATGAACCTAATAGGTTAGGATTTCCTGTTGGATTTTAATTTAAAATAATTGTTTGTTGTAGGGTTTTGTGCGTCAAATTAGTATCAGTCTATGCAAGAAACCTACAGTTAATTATTATCTGAGAATTGAAAAGTTCGTGGCTTAGTCGCATTCGTCTATCTGAAACGATAAGCGAAGTTAAGCAGTGTCAACCGTGGTCAGTACTTGGATGGGTGGGTGACCGCTTAGCGGCACACTTTTCTTTCTTTCATGTTTAAGAAGGATCGTTAAATAGTCATAACAATTATAATTAAACATAACGCTGTATAATCAGCTAAAGGCGAGAATAGCTACTATAAGCTCGACAAACATTCCGCCAAGTCATAGAAAGGCAGGCATTGCAGTAGACTGACTCTATATGGCCCAAGCCTCCAGAAATGAAGAGGCCTCTGTGCCTCTGCAGTAGGACACTAGCTCGACAAACGTCCGCCAAGACACAGTAAGTCAGTGCGGTAGACCGACTCGTTATGGCCCAAGCCTCCAGAAAAGAGGCGTAGAAATAAGGATTTACATACCGTAAAATCCTACTAAAAATATAAATGTGAAAGTTTGTTTGGATGGTTGTTTGTTACTCTTTCACGCTTCAACCACTGGACGGATCGGAAAGAAACTTGGCATACATATTGGTTAGGTCCTGGAATAGCATATAGGCTACTTTTTATCCCGAAATTCCCGCGAGAATAACTATAACCGAGCTTCAACGAACTATAGCTATAGCTACAGCTTGAAATAGCAAACTTTATTAGTGTAATTAAGGAGTAAATCACAATTTACGGCATTTTAGGGCGGGCTTATAGAGGAGTAAATCACTGTATTAATACTGAGATTAAATAAAGGAGTCCCACGCCGAAAACCGAATTAAATAATAAATATATATTTATGTCGAAAACTGATAACTGTTAATATAACTGAATAAAGACAAAATATAATTTAAAACGTTTAATGTAAGGGACATGAAATTAATAAATTTTATTGTACTTTATCGATATCATTCTGTAATGTTCAAGTACACGTATACCCCATCACTAATGTTGGAGAACTTGTCCTTTGATTGTTTATTGTTATGCAGATCCATAGGTATAGTGCAACAAACTTTTTGACCCTTTTGGTGGTCAAAAATCAAAACTACACTCGTTATATTAAAAATAATAAACTTACAATGATGACCAAACACCCACGGTCAAAGGTTCAAAAAAGTTTTTTGCACTGTACTGTCTGCTAAAGCGACAAGGTTGAAAATTGTATAGGGTCACAAGACAATGAGATTTATATTAGACTAGCTTTCCGCCCGCGGCTTTGCTCGCATAGACTAAGATTTGCAGTTTTTTAGGGTTCCGTACCTCAAAAGGAAAAAAGGAACCCTTATAGGATCACTTTGTTGCCCGTCTGTCTGTGATTAAGGTCTAAGGTCTACGGTTCCTTGTCACTGCAATAAAAAAATAAGGCCGAAATACGGCCATTCTTGTCGCTCTAGCTCTTTAGGTAGCCTACTCTTTCCCACTGCGCACGAAAATATTACTAAGCGAAGTAACCATCGCTTTGCATTTACGCGCGGTTTGGCCCTTAGAGGTGGAATTTCAAAAGAATCTATTATAGCTACAATATAAAATAACTTTTTAAATAAATAACTTTAACTTCTTCAAATTTGGGCTCGGTGATTTTCTCATTCAAACTTTGTAACGCCCTTTTTCCGCTTAAGGGTTGGTTTTTTAAAAACCCTTAAACAATTCATTAATTGTGTTGAAGATACCGCTTAAGGTAAATTTGCCAAAAAAATAGTATATTTTATGAATATATATTATATTATATATGAATATGAATATAAATTGCGACGTTTACGAAATGAAACATATTCAATCGTGGATGCGTCGCATGATATTTTTTTAACCGACTTCAAAAAGAAAGAGATTCATAATTCCGTTGTGTATTTTTTTAAACTGTAGATTGGGATTTTTTTACTAAACATGTCAATGAAAATCCTGTTAATGGAGATAAGTCTTACTAGTATATGAAAAAATAAAATATACTTTTTCTGAAACAGGCAGCCGAAAATGTGTTGCATTTATGGATAACCTTTTTTTTTCTAAATGGAAGCCTATTGTTGTAACTCTGGTCTCTGTATATATGTATGTCTATGTTTCCGATTATGTCACAGGTTAACGGAATAGGGCGTCATTGTATAGTAACTCATTAATTGCTTAGAGAAATAGTGGGCTAAGGGTGGTAAGGAGAAAATTACTGACGAAAGGGTTTTTTAGAAGGCCGAAAGATTTAATGACTTGAGTTTGTAATTTCCGCCCGAGTTACACACAATGTTCTTCATCATATTTGCGAGTTAATAAATAAAAATATAAGTTTGAATGAATAAATAATATCACAAAAAAAATATAATTAAAATAGCGGGAACGTTAGTATAAAAAATAATGCCACCACCAGATACCGCTAGAGATCTAGAGAAATTATGAATTAAAAAGATTTGGCTTAAGTTAAAATTTGTAACTTATAGTGTGTTGGAGACCATTAAAACTGAATGTCTAGTAAAGATACTCAAAAATAGTTTAAAACGAAAAAATAAGTGTTTTCTATTTATGTCAAAGAGCAAGTTTCTTGTAAATTTGGCTATTAAATAAAATTTCCTAATCACAAATAAACCATGTCATCCCTTTTTCCCCCCTTTGGGTTCATTCATTCATTCATTGTTGAAAGCCCGAAAATCTTCGTTCATGAATTGTTTTAAAAAGCATATATAACAGGGTTCAAATAAATTGAGTATACAACTATTTTATCCCATACTAACTTTGCCACCCTTAATTTCCTGCCTATGGAAGTTGGATTTAGAAAAACGCCGAATATTTGTTCCGTTTACTGCGTCAAAGAGCATTATACACCCAGTTCAATTAAATTTGCTAATAAGTTCTTCCCCATACAAACTTTGCCACGCTTTTTCATTTATTTATGGTTTTAATTTCGAAAATGCTAAAACACGTCATTCTTTATTTGCAACCAAAAGTGTAGGTATATATACCAATTTTCACAAAAAAATCGTATACAAAGTTTCATCCCCTATTTTACCCTCTATGGGTTGATTCTCTAAGATAAGAACACTTTTGAATCGTTAATAAAAACGGCAAGAAAATCCTTTAAAATTATAATACAATACTTTGTTAATAAACTTACGAATATGGATTCTGTATTGAAACATTTAGTTATATAAATAAGTTAGTAATCTACTAAAAACAAAGTCAAACACATGTTAATTGTTATTTTTTGTTTTTATGTACCATCGACAACGCGCTCAATATCGTCAATTTCGTCAATCGTGTAAAGGAATTCGGATATTTAAGAGTAGAAGAGTAAGAGTAGTACTCGACATAAATAGTACTAATAGGATTTAAAAATTTAACGGGATTAAATTGGTAAAATATATCGTTTTTTGGTAAAATAACTTTTTCACGACGTTTCGATAATCGGTAATGAAACGCGAAAATAATAAAACTTAATTTACTAGTAGGATTATTACCGTTATAATAATAATTGTATTCTGGCACAATCATAAGTATACTTATACATATACCTACTTGCATACACTTGAAGATGACAGACACGTTGACCCATCCTACTAATATTATAAATGTGAAATTTTGGATGTTTGTATCCTTTCACGCTTCAACCTCTGGATGGATCGGGATGAAACTTGGCATACATATATGTTAGGTCCTGGAATAGAATATAGGCTACTTTTTATCCCGAAATTCCCGCGGAATAACTATAACCGAGCTTAAACGAACTATAGCTATAGCTTCGGCTTGATATAGCAAACTTCATCACTGTAATTAAGGAGTAAATCACAGTCGCCGATAACCGAATTTAGGGCGGGTTTCAACCACTGGACGGATCAGGATGTAACTTGGCACACCTATAGATTAGGTCCTGAAATAGCATATAGGCTACTTTTTATCCCGAAAAAATTGATTTTTTTTTTTTTTTTAGGGCAAATTTAGGGCGGGTGAAACCGCCTGAAAAAGCTAGTAAAGATAAAAAGTAACTCTGTCTGTCTTTATACGACCTTTTCACGCTTTAAATTAAAAGGTTGAATACCAATTTTCAATGATTTAACTTAATATAACGGATTTTTATATAAACTTCACGCTCTTGAAACTGTTAAAAATAAGCTCCCTGGATCCGCACCGGATGCTTCGTTTAAATGGTCTTAGGTATAAACTAACTCATGATATATTTTACAAAAGTGCTTATTTATTTGTATTCATTGGTGTTTGTGTTTTGTTTTGAGCGCTTTCAAAGTTAGTGCCCAAGTAGCAATGACTAGCCTTTAAAAGGAATTGTAGATATCTTGAAGACAAATTATCGAATCCGGGCTTTTGTCTTGGCTAAAACTATTATGTCCCTCAGGATATCCTCTAGATACACAGAAGTAAAAATGGGCACAGATTTATAGAGAATATTAGGAGTCACTTCATACTACTTTGTAGCTAAGATTCAGTCGCACTTAGGAGAGACTAGTATTAACAAATTATTAAGACAGACTTCAAGATATCCTGAAGGTTGACTTCATTCATAGCAACAGTTTTCAAGATATCTACAAAACTTAGTTAAGGCTTAGAAAGGGCATTAGTCCAGATTCAAAGCAGGCTTACATAAATAAAATTTAATACTTGTTTGCTTTTATGTAGTTATTTTTAAGAAAAATAATGGTGAACTTAGTACATATTTGATTCCATAAAAGAATATTACTAATATGGCGAACAAATTTGTAACTAATTTATTGTTATCAAAAACAGGATGAATTATGTTGTTTGACTGTAGATTTGAAACGCACGCTTGATTATCTTTTATAATTGACAGATAATGTTACAAAACAGACGGGCCCTATAAATTCTGCAAAATAAATATAAAAAACTCTGAAATTTTAAAGTTGTAAATGTTAAATTTGCTATTAAATAAATTGAAACCACTTAATTTTTATTTTTTATGATATTAATGTAATTTAAAAGTCTATTATTATAATTTATATTATGTTGTGCCTGTCTTTCTTTAGCAAAACTTTAGCATATTATCACATCCGAATGGGGACATATATATTAAATAGGACAGTAATTGGCGAAGGTAACTGACCGATTTTAAACCTCCTTTTATTTGACAGGGAAACAAAATATTTTTTTACAGCGAAGGTGCAATATTTAATGGGATGTTAATTACAGTACCTAAAATATTATTTTTTACAACTTTATATGCTATGTAAGCAAATATAAAGAAAAAATATATTTAGGTACCTATTAATATCTGTTGCCTGGTAGTTTATTTTTGAGACCACCAGGATAACGCCGTGTATGTTTGCCAGGAATATTTATTTTATTTATATGCTATTAATTTATATCTAAAGTAAAAATTAAATCAAATTCCATCACAGAATTAAAACTAGACTGGACAGAGATTGTCCCTCTTTGCAATTGTTAAACGTCAACATATTATGTTTAAAATTGTATGCATAGATTGTAATTAAAATAGTAACTACTTGTGTAATACCTGTTTTGTAGAAACCTACTACAACAAACAGTTTATAAGTTGAGTTGAATCCAGGTTTTAGAAAGCGAAGGATTAAAGAATGGAGATAAAAATATTGTTCAACCGAGTGATACTTACCTACTTACTTTCATTCATCTTTTATGAGAAAATAGAACATGTAAATTAGGCACTTTGTAGATATAATGTAACTCATGTCCTACCACCTAATTTACAGAATATCAGTAAAAACAAACATATCAGTAGCCTCCCTTATTTATTTAAGTAAGATTATTTAAGTCAGTAAAAGCCATCTGGTTCTAAGAATTTTCAAAAGAAATTCCAAGAAAGAATTTTGGTCATTACTTTTTATTGCATTACTACCATTAACAGCACTTTCTTGTGAACTTTTACTGCTAGACGCATTACTAGACGTAATATTTTTCTAATTTTTGACACGCCGACGAAAGTTACCAGATCTTTTTAATTTTTTAACTTTATCCATTATTTGTAGACAGGTTGGCAAATTTTGATTAAAATCGTCCCGTTAATACTATTTAGCATGAAAACTTACTTATCCAAGCAATCAATCACTTAAATTTACTTGATAAAGAAACTGAACAGTACTTAGTGTTATTTTTCACTTGAGATTATTTGAAAACGTTATATAATCAATTTTTGCTTAAGTTGAACTGGAAAAGTTTTTGTTTATTCAATCATATCTTATTTAAGTCTTTAAATAATCTTACTTAAGTCAAAAGAGAATTTTGAGGTATGCGTTGTAGATATATTTTAGGGGAAAAGGTTTTGGATTTACTTAACTAGGTTTAAATAATACACAAATCACTGAAAAAGCAGTAGTCAAAAGCTTTTAGGACTTAAAGAAAAATAAGATTTAAATGAAATCAATTTTCTCTTAAAAAAATCTTACTTCAGTCTCAGTACAGACACATTAGATTTAATACTTATCCACAATTGCTACTTGGGTGATACTTTTGTCTAACAGATGACACCAGGAAAATTCTGTCTTCTCAAGGCTAAATTCTGTACTACTATAAAGTATTCGCCAAAGAATGGTTTCATTTACCTAACTAAAACTTACGGTTACTTTTCAATGTGAAAATGAGAAATTCCACTTGTATAAATGTTACACAACGCTTGGTCCTTGTATTGAGTTCTACTTACATAAAATAATAGTTAATTAGATAGTAGCTAGTAATAGGTAAAATGGTTACGAGGAAAGCAACATTTGTGTTATGTATATGTATCTAATTAAATTAGGTTAATTAGTGAGTACTAAATTGCTTTCGTTATAAGAAATAAAAATTGTCGAAGGTAGCCAGCGTGTACCAATGTGACTTTTTCTTAATTTCTCAAGTACATTGATTATTCACACCACTGGCTTTCGGTGAAGGAAAACATCGTGATGAAACCTGCATACGTTGAAAAGGCGTATGTGAAGTCCACAATCCGGACTGGGCCCGCGTGTGGACTATGGCCCATATCGCACGTGCCCAAGGTGTGGAGGGTAGGCCGTGCCCAGCAGTGGGAACGATCAGGCTTTTTTTTTTTTGTGTAAAAAATTTTGTGTAAGAAACCAGTTAAATAAAAAAAGTATTTATTACACTTACTACGTACGTTACGTGCAGTGCCGGTATAGCGGCTGCTACGTTACGTGCAGTGCCCGTAAAGCGGGTGCTACGTTATTAAATTTCAAGTATTGTAAATTGCAGTTGTAAAGTTGTAAATTGCACTTTCCTCAAGACAAAGTGAGTGTTTATATTACCCACGGGCGATAATGACATATAGACGCACCGCGCGCGTTCTACGTACTGTCTATTCTATCAAGTATTAAAACTTCAGCCAAAACTTTTTGATTCATTAATATATATATAATTAGATAAATTTTCTAGATATCTATATGTTTTTATTTATTTACTCCCAAATGTGACGAACAACATTGTGT
This sequence comes from Apoda limacodes, assembly GCA_946406115.1. Taxonomy (NCBI): domain Eukaryota; kingdom Metazoa; phylum Arthropoda; class Insecta; order Lepidoptera; family Limacodidae; genus Apoda; species Apoda limacodes. The sequence goes on along the minus strand of OX291555.1, from coordinate 27,498,320 downwards.
GTAACACGGGCGGTACACAAATTACAAACTCGAGTTATTAAAGCCTTCGGCCTTCGACCTTAGGCTTTTAAATAGTCTCTCGTTGGTTATTTTCTCCTTTCCACCCTAAGAAGCGATGTTTGGTTTCTAAATAGCGAACAAACCTTGAATGGATCAATGATCTGCTGGTCAGAGAAAAGGGAGGTTGCAATCATATCACAATAATATATCCTGGAAATCATTGTCTTCACCTATGTTTAGCAGAGCGTTGAGATAATGATGATCTATTTTTGTTGCCTGTTGTACGTCCACGCTGCATGAGCATAGGCGTCTATTTGGAGAAAGACTGCTTAGGCTATTATAGTTCGCCATGGTCTATTGCGGATTGGCGGACGTTGTCTTGATTGTGGCTACTCGAATGTTACAATTTTCAAACAGCCTGTAAGGATTTTGACTTGGATTAACTATTGTTGTTATATGACAGCTATCTCAATGGTTTATCCTGCACTCGGAAGCATCTAGGAACTCACAAGATATGCCTATTGCCATCACCCTGGATAAGTTAACGTTGTGGACTCGTTTTCCATAGGCAAGAAGTTTTACTAAACAACGAACTTCATGATTCATGTAATACGCTGTACAACATTCTAAGCATTCACACTATGCGTCGTCATCGTATGCTGTCGTGAATTTTGTATGTAGTGAGCTAGTTGTGTGTAGTCGGCTTTTCTTAAGAGATGTAAAAACCACAGAGCTGTGACAAATGACTGTCGCTAGTGTCGCGTAAGTTTACAGCATGTGGTCCGTCGTTTTGTGTATTTTATAACTAGGTAAACGACCCGCACATTTATATGAAATTGTTTCTCATTAGGTTAACGACAGTGTAAAGCTTTGAAATTGTGTTTCAGTGAAATTTCCTAACTAGAACTACTCTTTATTCTGTTGTAATGCTTAAAAAACCGGCCAAGTGCGAGCCGAACGCACGCACCGACCACCATTTACGTAATTTACAAACACAAACATAAACAAAAAGTGTGCTGCTGAGCGGTCATCCATAAAATTACTGACCACGCCCGACTTTGTATAACTTAAATATCGTTTCCAACAAACGAATATGTTACAGTTTTACTTAATATTAAGTAGATGGCGCTGTAACGGTGATTTAAGATGGTAAATGGTTCGGGCCCGTCTCACACTTCACCGGTTTTTTATTATTTGATGGTATACTTTAGAGCTTACACACACTATGATCACTGTAAGATTATACGTGTAACTCTTTTTACTAAAGAGCAACTAGATTATAAATTTGTGCCCTGTACCGCCAAGCGCCGCACCTGTACCGCCTAGCGCCGCACCTGTACCGCCTAGCGCCGCACCTGTACCGCCTAGCGCCGCACCTGAATGCGAACGTAAATATTATTATTAATTTAGTAAGTGTTCAGAATGTTCAAATTTTATTTTCCTATAATGTTACATCATTCTTTATATTTTTAATCTAATATATATACGAGAAAAAAAAATCATTTCTACTTTACTCACACCGTAATTTTTTTTTAAATTTTATATAACACTTTGTCGGCCTAATTAATGCTAACCGACGAATAGCCAAGACGGGTGGATATAGCGAAACTTCCTGCCTTGTTGACTAAGGAACCCTAAAAAAATTAAAGCACTTCTTCATACGAAATGTCATTGTTTACTAAATATTATTATTTGTCACCTCGATTTCTAAATGATTTCAAAACCAAGTCAAGTCATCAGTTAATAAGATAGATATTAAAATTAATGAAACGAATTCTGACGCTGTTGTAAAATCAGAAGTTGATGCCATTCGTAATCTAAATGATACACAAATAAACATTTATCCTGATATCCGTTCAGTAGCTTTTACGTGATGCTTCAAAGGACTGACAAACTATCAAAAATCGATCAATTGTTTGGGTTCGGAGACGTCCTCATGTTTTTGAAAATATTGAATGAATAGTGAATTTTTTTGTACATTTTTTATTATAAAAAAAAACCAAACAATAACTTGTTTTCCTTATTTTGTCTCCATCCTTGTTATTTCTTCTTTAGTGTTACTATTGGGTCAGTGTAAATTGTGGCGACAACTTCAAACTCCGCTGATAGGGTTGGATACTTAAAATAATTAATATCGTAAAGCCAATAATGATGTCCGAGGTACTCTTTAATATAATATGCTGCCACGAAGCCAGTGAAATTGATCTTAAGAGGTAGTTTTACGGCAACAGTAGTTTTTAGTACATCGAAGGATACTACAGCTGATTCGCCTGGAGCTAACGTTATTGAATCTTTACTTTTTCCAGATATTTTAATCAATCTAGATACTATTTTTGAATTTGCCCACTCCATACCGTCGAATATGCTTTCGTTAACATCATCGATGATAATTTTTGTGTAAATACCGGAAATATTAAGTTTCCCCTTTGAAGGTTTCACAACAGGTTCAAGTGTATTATTCATTTTAAAATTTACGGCTCCATCATAAGTTATTTTCTCTTGCTTTTCGTTTTTGTAGGTTTCCGTGTGTACGTTAACTCTTTCGCGTTGTAACATTAAAATTTCACCCTTCTGTGGAAACGCTTTTCGTTTAACTTCTGTCCACAGGAATGTATTACAACCTTCTGACCAGTCGTCTCTTCTACTTACATAGATTCGGTCAGGCATTGCACCACCAGTGTAGTTTACAATGCTCTTCTTAACTGTATCGTCATCAACCTTCAGAAAAGCTTGTTCTAGTTTTTCTTTGATGACCTCAATACTTATGGACGAGTGCTTTAGAGTTGTAGATCCATTTCTTCCTACTTGTATAGTGTACATCAATGCAGCATTCACAATTCCTGGGATCCACAAGAGCAAAATTAATTTTAAATGCATTTTGTTCTGAAACAAATAAATATTGATAAGGGTAGGTATTTAATTAGTTCACTATATAAACAATCTTTAATATTCGTAAATTTTTTTAAGGTTTCTTATTTAAAAAGTACCAAAGCGATCCTATTACCAAGCCTACATAGTCGTTAGTTTGCCTATTTGTCACAGAGCTGTTTGTTTTAAACCATTATAACAAAAGTACTAACAACAACTTATTTTACTTACATTAATTTTGATAAGAAATATTTTTAACCGACACCTAAAAAGGAGGAGGTTCTCAATTCGGTTGGATGTTTTTTTTTCCTTTTTTAATGTTTGTTAACTCAGAACTCCGTCATTTACAAACCGATATAGATTTTTTTACACATAAAGAAGATTTAAATGTAGTAAGGATTGGTACAATAAATCCAGAGAACTAACTGTTGTCAGTTGTATCATTTACCATCTACCAAACTCTACCTCTAGACCGTCCACATAACTTTCTGCGTCACGGAGGAGGCAGGACTGTTTGTAATGATTAAAGTAACGAGATTCACCTTGTTTCTTGCAGTGCGCGCACTTTCGTTGTATCGTTCACACCTTACACATTTTGAGAACAAAACTTACAGAACGAAGCAGGCCTAACAAATTCAATGACTGTTTTGACATTTTATGCATTTGAAATTGTTCATTATGACTATCTAAAGCGGAAGAAGAAGCTGATTTTGATGTTTTAATTTTTAGGGTTTCGTAGCCAAAACTAAATCTTATTTTTTTTTAATACCACTAAGGTGGCAAACAAGCCTACAGTCCGCCTGATGGTAAGCGGTCACCGTAGCCTATGGACGCTTTCAACACCGGGGGTATCACTCGTGTCGACCCTTCAAAAATCTAATAACTTCTTTCTTGAAGAACCCCATACTGTAGTCCTTAGAGAAAACCTAGACAGGGATCTCTTTTTACAACACAAGCGTTTAGGGGAGGAAGTTTCTCTGAAACCGCTCTGTACGTGACCGTTTTGGGTTCTAAGGTGTGAGGATGAATTCCCTGCCGATGGTGAGCGATGCGATGGTAGAAAGTGGTTGTGAGCACCATGTGCAATCTGCCTTTGGTTGCCTGATTTTGGTGGGGTTTTAGATATGTGGGGGTATGGCGCACGAGTACGTACGTGTATGTGTGTATATACATATTTGGATGCTGTTGTGTACTTGTTTACTTGATTCCTGCATGGCTGATTGGTAACAGGTGAACATCCGGGAGTTTCTTGTCACTTATTATCCCCTCACGCTAGTTTTCGAAGTGATGTTACTTTAAATTATGTGCATTTGTTGCCAGGCTGTTGTGTGGGAGCTGGACCACTTTCGTGGGTGCGATGTCTGTTTAAATGTGTGTGTGCATATATGTATACGTGCGTGTTTGTGTGATACACCCGCTCGTGTTCGGACCCTTCCGCTATCGGGCGGCAACACGAGGATTACATCAGATAGGACCTATAAGTTAAGACCTATAGTAAGTTAATTTACGTAGTTTTATTTTATATATCTTTTATATGTATTTGTATATTTATATATTATATGTATTAACATATGTCTGTGTGTGTATATATGGATATGTGTATGTTTGTGTATTTTATTATATCTTTAATATGTATATGAATACCTATTTATTTATTTACATGTTTGTAAAATGTAATTTTGCATGTCTGTATATATGTATTACGTCTGCTGTGTAGTGATATATGATATATGATTTTTTTTGGGAGTTACTTTTATTCTCGTCATTAAGACTTAACGTATCACATACATGGTGCCCCACTATGCAATCTGAAAAACAATAGGCAATATAAAACTTGAATTTAAATAAATTTTTTTACAACGAAATAATTACATTGTTAATCTTGTTTTTTAAGAGTTTCAATAAACATGGATTTATTAGTTGATTCACTATAATATTATGTTTGTGATTTTACAAAGAGTACCCTTTGGACGCACGCAATAAAACAGTATTGTAATTAGTTTGTAAAGCTAGTTGTAGTTAATTCACTTGACGATTCGAAAGTGTTTTAAGAAACTTTGTGCCGAGGTGAAGTACTGCTCTGTTGAGTAAACCAAGTTTTTTGAACGTCTGCTTCACCTTGTCTTGCAAATAATCTCGGAACTGAACATCGCTGGAGATGTCAACACCAAGGATCCCAATGCTTTTGGAGATGGGGAGGGGAGTGTTTTGATATTGTAGGACTTCAGTAAATCGGGTTTTCTTAGCGGTGAACGCGCAGACTTGTGTCTTCGTAGAGTTGAATCGGACCAAGTTTTCTCGTTCCTAGACAGAGACCTTGGACATAGTGGTCTCGATTTAAGACACAAGGTCTCCACGCTTTTCCTCCACAACGGAATGTGGAATACTTGCACGACCCGTGTAATAAGCGTCTCCAGTACTGTCATCTACATAGCAATGCATGTTGTTGATGTCCAACATGTTATTGATATGCAGTAGAAACAGTGTAGAAGACAGCACAAAGACTTGTCCTTGAATCAACTATCAACTACGGCTGCAAACATTAAGGTTCCGTAGTCAAACGGTCAGAACGAATTCCGTCATGTCCATCTGTTCTTCCATTTGTCAATTTTAGTGTAAAAACCGAAGGCCATTATACAGTTTCTTCATATCGGTATAATCATTTAAACGCTTATAGTTTTATCAAGTATTTTCAATAATAAATATAATATAATAATAAATATTTTTGGATATTACACACAGCGCCGTCTAGCCCCAAAGTAAGCAAAGCTTGTATTATGGGTACCAGACAACGGATACAAATACATAAATATTACTTTTTATTGTAAATACATACATATGATACATAAATACACCCAGACTCGAGACAAACACAAATGTTTATACTATGACATAAATGTTTGTCCAGTGCGGGAATCGAACCCACACCCCCTGCACAGCAGCTGGCCACACTACCGACTAGGCTGCGAAGGAGTCGATAGGTCGAGGAAGGGATAATTTGTTTTTCAAGTTCCGTAGATATGTGGTAAAAACCGAACCCTTGTAGTTTTCTCTCCTTTCTTTATTATCCATTTGTCTGATTGACTAATTTAGGATTTGAAATAAAAATGATCGAAAGTGTTAAGTTTATTTTATTGTTGACTTTGACGACCAACTAAAAGACTTGTACCGAATTAGTATGGAGCTTGGTATTTTATTTCCAAGTACATTTAACCAGCGTCAACTTTTGTTTTTAAGTAAAGCCTAGGGAAAAGAACTTAACGAAATAATAAAAATAAATATTGAGATGTGCATTAAAAATTAAAATTGATCCCTGCTGAACTAAAGAAAACAAAAGAAGGAAATCTTTTTTTGCGCATTGGCTATGTCCATTAACAAGCTAGGAGTACTATGGTAGGTATATTTAAGAATAGTAACTGAAGCTCAGGGAACCAGACACTGAATATAAAAGCTGTCACTAAGGAAAAAGTGTTGGAACACTGCCACAGAAAAACATTCATTCATTGAATATCTAAATCTATGCTTAACCTACCGATAACAGAAACTAATGGAAAATTCCTTATTAACGACGTAAACTGAATACCATTACAAGACAAAAAATGCATAAGTTCAAACGCCAGTCAAGCAACAAAAAAAATCCGGAGGTGTAATACTAATTGGAAACTACTAAAAGCTACACGGATATAAAATGAAGAAGTTGGTGCAAATAAATACCATCAAAGAAGAATTAGAACACAGAAGAGTCTAGAAGCCAGCACGCAGACCACAAACGGCAAAGCAGTCATTTTCCTTCTTGTATATATTTACACTTGTATATATTTATCATCCTGCTGGCTAAAGGGTGCTGGTACCGGTCGGTTCTGTCCTTCCCACTCCACATCACAGAGGTAATAGGCACACATAGGATAGATGGACGGGACACTACTAGAATCACTCACAAATGCGTACTGGAAACGCCGCATACCTTCCAGTGGTTGAGGACCCTCTGTTTCTTCAATTACCACTTTTTGAAAGTTTGCGCTGTTCCAGCCCGCAGTTTTGAGCAGTCTACAGAACCCTCTCATCGACAGTTCTTTTCCTATGTGACCCGTTCCTTGAGTCCTTGCAGTGGAACGCTGGCTGGTAAGACGCTGGAACGGAACGGAACGGAAAATTTGTGCTAACTTTTTCAGACGTCTGTTCTTTGTGCATGATCGACCTTAGGACCCATTTTGCTAATTTAAAAGTAGAGCAAATAATATATCTAAGCTGAAAAGGTACACGGTTGATAATCAAATAATATGAACAGTAAAAATATACACACAGAAAAACACAGGAATAAAATGGTTACACAAGCAAAACACGGTAAGATGTCACACATAAATTATGAGTGATCAGAATGGTCAGAATAGTTAGTTCAAATAACAAAACAGATTGTAGCTCTAACAAAGCACTTCGAAATAACAAGAGACGAGTTTGTGTACATTAGTCTTAGTTTGATAAGCTCAACGCAGGTGTCCGTATTTACTGAGTGGACATTATGGCTTGGCTGAGATATGTTTATGAATATCTAACAACGTTATATTCAATAAGGTTTTTAGAACACTTTGTAACACGATTTGCACTTTTAAACTTTAGTAAAATTGGAAACAACTTACAGGATCAAGATATTGCAGCCAGTGGTGACCATAATTTCTGGAGTAGTTTTTCTTTTCAGGATACGGTGAAGAGCGACGACTTTGGATTATTTTATTGTTTCAGGAAACAGTGAAGACACGACGGCCTTTGACGTTTATTAATTCTTTCAGGAAACAGTGAAGACGCGACGACCTTGTATTTTATTTATTTTTCTCTTTTCAGGAAACAGTGGAGACACGACGACCTTGTATTTTTTTTATTTTTTTCTGGAAACAGTGGAGACACGACGACTTTGGATTATTTTTTCAGGATACAGTGAATAATTTCTTTTGAGCCAGCGATCTTTGTTTTTATGAAGTATGTTTGCCACTTTTGGAGTTTGAATCACAATTGCACTTGTTACTTTGGGTTTAAAGTTTTTTGAAAATGTTCAAAAACAGTTTATTTGTTTTATAATATAGCACTGAATTTACTTTAGGCGTACCGGGAACCTTTTGAGATCCCACCGCTGCTACCAATGTTACAGGGGAGATCCGAAATAGGTTTTTAAAAAAGAAATTTTACACTTTGAACTGGATCACTTTAATAAAAGAAATAGAAAATAGAATACAGAATTGATTTTCGGAAATAGAAGGGGCGAGTCGCAAGTGTATAGCTTTCTGAGCCGACGGCCCGATGGCTCTTCAGCCCACCAGTATTACAGGACTGCTGACATTGCGTTTGTCTAAGCAATAAGTATTGTTAGTATATATAACAGGTAACTAAAATCGACATATTTTTCTACCATGTGTCCAAAAGAAATATTTTATTTTAATTTATTTTTATGATATTATTTTCATATATTACAAATTTGGGTATGAAAATCCGTGTAGCCGTTTATTGTATATGTTTTTTTTGGCACAACGTCGCGCTCGGAAGCAAGAACAATATTCCCACCACCGCCGACCGCGAGCACGGAATCTATACATATAATAAAATGATAGGAAAGTCAAAACTGTACATGAATATTTGTTTAAAAGAATACTTGGGGTCTGATCTACAATCGATACTGAAGCCAAAAATATAGTTTTTAGAATTTTTGTCTGTTTGTCTGTTCGTGTGGAGTTGCTTTCGTGTGGAGTTGCTGGACTCCCATCGAACGCGTCCCCAGGTGGTGGATAGGGGAAAACCCCCCACATATGGGAGGTACTAGGAATATACCTAGCGCGAACCAAACCAGTAGGCATAGGCTGCCTTAAATCTGGTAAGATGCGGCCTAAGGGACCTCCCCCTGACAGATAAGGCAAAATTGTGGATCAGTCAAAATTTATGAGATGTCAAATAAATCCAGACTACCCCAGGAGGGTACCGTGGAATGCGGGGAATCCCTCTCTGTACATGGTTCTGCAAATCCTGCAAAAAACAGTAAACTCACATTTGAATGTCCTTAAAAATTATGCGTATTGTAACAATTGTTCAAAATGACCACCTCCATTTTTAAACACAACAAAGCACGACGTCGCAAATTGTTTTTAATTTTACGAAGCACAACTTTTCGTGATCTAACCACTGCAAAAGCACTTACGATTTTGTCTTTTAATTGTTCACTTGTTTCGGATTCACGTTACATTTCAAACTGTAATTTAGATCAGATTATTGGAAATTAGTAATTATTTTTACCTTTTTAGTGCATCTTTTTGAAGCCGGTTGTTTTTTTTGTTAAAAAGTTTTTTCTATTCACAACCTTTAGACACATTTTGTTAAACTTTACCAATTAAACTGCAGTAGTCAACTTACTTTTATTATATTTTAACCAGTAGGTTTGAACTAACATTGTTAATATAAAAACTAATTATAGTGTCTTATTACACATACTTACGTCAGTTCAGTTAGTTTTCCTTCGTATAATTGCTACATAATACTCAAACTAAAATGAATTAAAGAGAGTCAGTACGACACTTTAGTTAGTAAGATTCATACAAAAAATAGTATGACAATGTTTGTCGTACAAACTCAATGTATGGGGAAACAGTTATGGCAATTTAGTAAATAATTGATAGGTATTTTATTGTCTACTTTACTTATTTAATGATCGTACAATCTTATGTGTTACGACATTTTAATCTGTATATTAAATTTTTTAGTATCAATTAATTTGCCGCTTATTAGCTAGTTACATTAGCTAGTTTCTTGTAAATTTTGAAGCAAAAAATGCGCTTATACGACAAAAATGATTTTTTAAAATCAAACTTCTGTTCATTGTATCAAGATTTTAATTAGTTTGCCTTAAAGATAATTTTATCTGTTGTAACCTGTAATATATAACTAAAAAACACCAAAAGTGCACTTACGACGGTTTAGGTTCTGTACGGCAGTATTTATGAAGGTATTTTTCTATAGTTACGTGATTAAGAGCCATTAAAAAAAATACAGAAGAAAACTTGTGTAAAATCAAACAAATGGAAAGGATTACTCACAGTATCCAGTAGTATAAACTGAATTTTGCTCATGTGTGGGCTCCGCCTCTTCAGTTTGAAACCTTCCAGTTCTCGTTGCGATTTTTTTTTCTGAAGTGACAATGCAGTTGGCTTTTGCAGCCATTACTGCTTCACCGGGCTTTTTTGGACGAGACTCTGAAGGAGCCTCAGCCTATAAAGCGCCTAACGCTCAAAGCCTCGGCTTGGGTTGTCGCTCTCGGGGGCGTCCCTTCGACCGGCGTGAGTCTCGAACCCGAAGGTGAGTCACCGCCAGGATGGGAGTTCCCCGTTACGTGGGTGCGGTTGCGATTGAGTGGGGGCGAGAAGCGCTCCGGCACTCTTTGATATGTCGTGTATCCTTGCGGGTGCCGACGAACCCGGGGGATTCGGCGTCGTGATAGAGGTGAGGCCCTATTAGGGGAGGTCGTAGAGACTAATCTCGCTATCCGGAAAGCGAGATCGTCATCTGGGTCCGTTAGTACGTGCCGAGGTCGCCTAACTATAGTTTTACGACCGTGCCCAGATCGGTCTGGGGGATGATACGTTGTGGATTGCACAATTAGTCGATTCGGGTGATTTTGTGTACGCTCGAAATAGCGGACTGCCAATATTGGGGAATCGTAGGGAGCTCGAAGTCCCTGTGTAGGTCCGCATTGCTGACGTACCGGGAGGCTCTGGTGGCCGTTCTAAGAAAGCTGTTTTGGAGGGTCTGAAGTTTATGGAGGTTGCGCTTGGATAACGTAAAGACTACGCTAGCATAAGCTAGTATGGGGTGGATGCAAGTTGTGTAAAGATTCAGCTTATTTCGTTGCGATGAGTAGCCCCGGTCGCTGGGAGACGTGTCGCAGCCGCTGTCCCAGTTATGTGTGTTCGCCGAAGTTGCAGTCGCCGAAGGTCGGTCTCTTCAAGAAGTTCGGGAATGCACACGACAATTAAGATTAAAATTATTATATTATTACTTTGATTACAGTTTAATTAATTACTTGCTATAAATTAATTAGATCGGTACGTGAACGATTGAGAGTTCGCGTATCCGTCTCGTAATTTGTTGTGGACCCAGTGAGCTCTGAATGTGAACTGCCGATGTAGGCTCCTGTCTTCGTTTATAAATCCCGTGATGACGCTGTGGGGTACGTGGTGCGTCATGGTTGCTCATGGAACTTTCTGGTAAACTTCCTATGCCATTGAGGTATGAGTTTTCGATCCATTAGTTCATTCCTGCATTTTGTTGTGGTCGTCGTCATTCGCAGTTTCTGTTACTAATGCTTGGCGCCATAGATAATATCTGCTAAAAGACATCGCGCCGCACCGTCCTAATAGCTATGCGCTGGTGCTTTTAGTGATAAGGTATTACTGTGCTAATTGATGCATTCCAGCCCTTAGATGCTAATGTTTATCTGTTGCATATTTGTAGTGTGTTTAAGCTTGCATTCCAAGTGGTTGACTGGCGTTCCTTACCTATAGGTATATTATTTCTTAAATTAAGTTCCTAGAAAAAAAATTAGTATATAACAAATAAAAAAAAAAAAAATTAATAATTAACAATAATCAATTAAAAACTCATGCCAACACCCACCACCTTTTAAGTCTTACTAGACTCTTATGTTTTTATTTGAATTAGATGGAATGACCCTCTGAGACCCTCAACCGCCACTCTCAAGGTATGTTTTTATTACTTCTTTCTTCAGTCTATGAACGTAAAGAACGAACGTATTCTTTTCCTAAGAACTAACACTGCACTTATAATTCTCTTTTTCATTAAACGTATTTTAGTTTCTGTGAATAATGTGTGTATATGTAGTAATAAATATCTAGGTCTGCAGTGTGCCAGGTTTTCTATTAAATTCTATCGTTCAAAAGTTATACAGAATTCTAGTTTTTCATACAAATGGTTTCAATTAAAAGATTTCTAGTTAGTAAAAACATTTTACTAGATTTTGGAAAACCACAGACATAGATTATTCGGCTTGGGATTATGACTAAAAATTTCACAGTAATTGGTCAGTAAATGTCAAAAACAAATGAGAAATTGGTTTGTATGAAGTATTCTGCGAGGGGCCGCGAATCGCATCCTCTTAAGGTTTGATTAAAAAGAACGCTTGCTCGTAAAATATTACCACTGGGTTTGTACGAGACACACATACTATTGATAATACTTGTAATATTTTAGATAAGTTAAATTAGGCTAGTTATAGAAGTTTTAAACAAAGGGGGAGAGTGGGGAAAATCGAATTTTATAAATAAAAATTAAAATGATATGTGATAGAATAAATATAATACGGTGATTATTGGGTAGAGTATTAAATTTGGGTGGGAAATTTGGTAATGAGGGGAAAAAAACAGGGACGGAAGAGATAACTCGGAGGGGAAATGATATGAGTAATCGTTTTATGCCGAGGCTTATAAGTGACTAGATTATAATCACTGGACTAGGAATTAGTGCGGCATGCCATTATAGGTGGAAATAATATGGAAAAAAATATTGAAGAAATGAAGACTTAACTAGTACACACAACCTACTTTGCTTGAAAATGAAAAAAACTTAATTCAGACAAAAACAACAAAAAGAAAGCAGAATTGGCCAAATTTTATTCGAGGGCCATTTAATGCCACAGAAGGGGATATAAATAGGAACACATATCTTTAACAATAACAATTTTTAATATATAAATTAAATAAAAAAATCTATACAATAATAATAAATTAATGTGCACATAAAAAAAAATATATAACAATTTACTATGGGTCTATGAATAAAAGTTAAAATTTAAAAACACGTTGTTTAAAAAAAAGGAAATGGGTACGCTTTGTTCACTGCTACTCTCTGTCAGTTGAGGAAAGAGAAAAAAATAATTCTTAACTTTGAGTCTAGATCCGGAGTGAGGTGGCGCGTGTGTTCATGTGGGTTCCCTGGACTCTTGCTCCAGGAGGAGAATCTAATATAGTGGCAATTCGTGGAAAAACTCGGAGATAAATGCGAAGAATTCTGGCTTTAACTGATTCCAGGTGGAGATTATGTTTCGTCCAGGACTTTGGTCGACGAAAACGTGTGGCGAGACGAGGATCCAAAAATAACGTAAATCCTTGAAACAAAGGTCGATATCAGATTCCCATAGGAAAACTAATTTCGACCCTTACCACGATCTGCTTTCTAAATATTGCCCTGCCCGAAAAACTGACTTTGGCCTTCAGGAAAAGCAGAACGTGAAGCAAAAAAATATGAAAATAGTGTTTGTGTAGGGAATTACGTAGTTTGATGTTGTAGATAGAAAGTGTGGCCATACGTAATGAGTTAGTTTAAAAATAGGGAAAATGTTGAATAGTAGAAACGTAGTAAAAATAAACTGAAAGCGATCTAATGCGTGACTGCGGCGTTGTTTGGCGATCGTTGGATGTATGCGGATATCGCTTTATTTTTGTGATGCATCATGGCGGTAAAACATTATTCTGTATTAAAAGCGAATAACAATGTTCAAATCTACACGTTACGTCACTGCAGTATCGGTGCAGTTATGTCAACTACATCCCCACTGCTTTAATTGCAATTGATTTTTTTATTTAAACGTACAACAAAAAATACATTTTAATATTAGGGAATCAATGAGATGGCCAAACTTGGATTGATATGTCATTAAAAGTTAACGTCTGAACGATATGATCAGTTTTAGCTGATATATCATGAAATACGACCATTTCATGAAATCTGGCCACGACATATGCATAGTGCCTTTGCCAACAATATAATGGTATAACCGCGAAATATCTAGAATTTTTATTGTTATACAAATTGAGGTGAAAATGAACGTGAATTTTTGTGAATGTCACAAGTTCTTACTTCTTTACAAATACAAACAACACTGATCAACTAGCTGGAGATAAATATTTCGTTGAATATTCAAAATTGTTCCTACTGTTGGTCCTTTGAATTCTTCATAATATAGGTACCATTTTTATTTTATTTTCTCGCACACGATGTGACAAATAGTGTGTATACCTCGGGACTAAAATCCATTCATACTCGATTCTATAGCATCCTCAGACAGAGTACGTCGCCACCGACACACCAGTCAAGTGCGATACGCGACACGGTATACTAGGTACTCTAATATACCTGGGCGCTTTGACTAGTTACATTTTAATAGTTTAAAACTTTTTAACAAAAAAAAACAACCGGCTTCAAAAAGATGCACTAAAAAGGTAAAAATAATTACTAATTTCCAAGAATCTGATCTGAATTACAGTTCGAAATTGGTGTCATGCAAGCAAAGTGTGCTATAAACTGTTACATAAGTACATAGACACCAACTTCAAACTGTAATTTAGATCACATTTTTGGAAATTAGTAATTATTTTTATCTTTATAGTGCATCTTTTTGGAGCCGGTTGTTTTTTTTGTAAATTTTTTTTTTTTTTCTTTTTAGTGACGATTTGTTTTTTTTTTCTTGTACACTAAAATCATCCATACTCGTAACAAAGTTTCATACAATCATCAACATAAAAGGCGTTTCACCAGTTCCAAATTAACATATTTTTTTTTCTCCAAAAGTTTTAGTTTTAAATTCACTTTAATAATATGGGACCAACTGGAAAGAATAACCTTTTGAAATAAAAAAAGAATTACTCAAATCGGTCCAGGCATCTTCGAGAAATCTGGTAACATACATAAAAAAAAAGTTTTTTGAAGTCGTTTAAAAAGGCAACGGCTGAAGAGTTTTCTGCCGTTTGTTTTCTTGAGTCTCTTTTTTCTTTTTCGAAACAGCGATAAATTTTGCCTAATTTACAGTATGAATAGGAATTGTTAAGTTTGAGAGTGATGACATAAATAATTTAATAAGGAGTTAATAATAAATATTCAATAAATAAATACTAATAAATACCCACGGAAATGAGAGTTATTCTCATATACGTGACAATACAATCGTATGCCATTAGCATAATCTCATCGATTGCAAAACTTTTCGAGACAGGTTTGACACAAAGGATTTATAACTTTTTAGAAACTTTACAGCTTCTCAGTGATAAACAGTACGCATACAGAAAAAACTTAAATACGTAAATTAATCTTTAAAATAATGCAATCCAAAGAGTCAGCAAATCACGTCGCAATTCTTCTATGCGACATGACACGGGCTTTCGATTTATGTGATCACAACGTTCTTGTTGATAAATTAAACCACTAAGGTATAAGGGGTCCTGCGTTAAAACTGATGTCAATTTTTTTAACAAATCGACAACAAGTTGTATCACTTCACAACGGACAAACACGATCCAGCAAAGGGAGCATAAATCTTGGCGTTCCTCAGGGATATTCTCTGGCAAACCTATGCTTCCTTATACAAGTAACTGATCTCCCTCAAGCAGTAAGCGGAGATTTATATTTGTTCGCAGATGACTCTTGTGACATTGTAATGTCCTCATCAGCTGAAGATCTTGAACAACAACTGACCAACGAAGTGAAACAACTTCAAAAGTGGTTCTTTTCAAATGGACTTGCTTTAAACGTGTCTAAAACACAAGTCATGCACTTCCACTTGGGCGGTAAACCACCGAGAACCTTGTTAGTACAGACAGAAGACGAACAACTGTGCCACACACAACATGCAAATTTCTTAGGTTTAACTTTAGACGCTGCACTAAAATGAGAAACCCACATAGATAAACTATGCCGAAAACTATCCGGTGCCTGTTTCGCCTTGAGAAGGCTGGCATAAGTACTGCCTTCTAAGCAACTGAGAACCTGCTACTTCTCCTTATTTCATTCCAAGTTATGCTATGGTCTTGAATTTTGGGGTACAGCAGCACAGTCACAACGCGCTTTCATTCTACAAAAACGCGCTTTACGAATAATAACACACAATCCACCTGACACACCAGCCAGAAACATTTTCAAAGAACAAAGCATAATGACATTGACCTCTCAATACATTTTTGACATAGCAAAATTTGTTCGACATAATCCTAATTTATTTCCTTACAATTCTACTGACAGACGATATAAAACAAAACAGAGCAAAAATCTAAAAACCGTACAAGGCAGACTCACAAAAACAAGTAAAACCATGTACGCAATGGGCCCAAAAATTTATGACAAAATCCCTCAGGACATAAAAAATATCACATCTGACACAATCTTCTTTTTTGGATAAAAAAATGGCTTATTAAAAACGCATTTAATAACATAAAAGAATTTATTTAAATAACAATAAAATGTAATAATGAAAACTTATAATAATGAAATATTTGTAACATTTGACATATAATTTTATTATGAATAAATGAGTATGAGTATGAGTATGAACAAAATTGTGGTTTAGAAATCTATTCCGTTTACATATTTCCGTAAATTTTGTATACAAATAATATATTACATGGATTAATTTGGAAATTAAATTTTACATAGATAGGTTATCACCTTATAATTTTTATTATTTTATTTTGCAACAAATCTTTCAATGTCATTCAAATGTTCTCAAGATTGTACCAGTCCAAAGTGAGGGCAATCTTGCCAGCGCACCATACCGCTTTATTTAGGGGAAGTTTCAGGTTTGTTGCGTCCAAGTGCTGGAATGACCTCCCTTCTGCGATTCGTAATGCAGCTAGTAAAGTTATTTTTAAGCGCAAGTTTATTGCAAAATACATGATAGATATCCAGCACATTGTATGTGTATAGGGATGGTAGAAATATCTAGTTTTATTCTAAATTTTGTTATTTAAATCTCTGTATTATTTTAATTCTTATATAATTTATTTTTATTATTAATTCTTACAATAAGTGAATGAGAATGTATGTTTTATTTACGCTTTTCATCGTTTTTTTTTCCTTTTGTTACACTTTATTATTTCTTAATAAAATAAAATATATATTATATGATACTCCTGTTTTATGCTTGTTGGATTTGTATACATACACTTCGAAAATGGTCCTGACAGAAAATCAATTTGTGAGCTTATCGCTCACATTAATGCTGCGTCAAAGGCCATTTCATTGGTACGGAGAAACTAATGACTTAGGACGATGCTAAATTCTAAATATTTGCATAATGCGATTACCTACTCATTATTCTACTTTTCGTATGTCTCTTTTTGCGCAGCAACTTGTTTGAAACACAATTTAAATTACACTTGTTTATCTTACCATGAAACTAACGACCGTTCCAAAAGTATTTGACTATTAAGATTATCAAAATTCTTATATAAAAGGCGTTTCAAATTCAGCTACCTTACATGATCACCTCCTCCTGTCACTGCGAAGACTGTATAAGGTAAGTTTAGTATAACGCTAATAATGTAATGATGTTACAATAGATTCTGTCTATTTTCATATAAATATACCTCAAATTTCTTTATATTTTGATTCTTAATATTATAAACAAATTAAAGATACTGTCATGTGTATAAGTACAGCACCATCATATACCAGCTTATTCAGGGAACAAATAGAAACAATTTATTAAGTAAGCTGACTTAAAAACCTCATTTGTGCCTACGATTTATTCTTTTCTTAGCGGTGAACACGCAGATTTGTGTCTTTAAAGGGTTGAATCGGACCAAGTTTTCCCGTCCCCAGTCAGAGAGCTTGGACAGACCGATCTCGATTTGAGACACAAGTTCTTCACGTTTTTCCTCCACAACAGAACGAGGGATGCTTGCACGGCCCGTGTAATAAGTGTCTCCAGTACTGTCATCTGCATAGCAATGTATGTTGTTGATCTCCAACATATCATTGATGTGCAGCAGAAACAGCGTAGGATACAGCACAGAGCCTTGCGGGACACCAGCATAAATGTCCATGCTATCAGAGCAACTACCGTCAACTACGGCTCGTATGAGTCTGCCGGACAAAAAGCTAGCCACCCATTTGCACAAACCCTCGGACACTCCGTAAGATGGCAACTTCGATAAAAGACCCCGGTGCCAGACCCGATCGAACGCCTTCGCTATGTCTAGGCTACATGCCAATGCCTCCCCCTGACTCTCAATGGCCAGTGCCCATCGGTGTGTGAGATACGCTAGAAGGTCACCAGTTGAGCGACCGTGGAGAAAGCCATATTGCACTCGCTGATCAGGTCATGTTTTTCTAGGTATCTCAAAGCTCTGTGTTGATCACACGCTCCATCACCTTGGAGAGGAGAGAGGTAATAGCGATAGGCCTGTAATTCGATGGATCTGATCTTTCGCCC
This sequence comes from Apoda limacodes, assembly GCA_946406115.1. Taxonomy (NCBI): domain Eukaryota; kingdom Metazoa; phylum Arthropoda; class Insecta; order Lepidoptera; family Limacodidae; genus Apoda; species Apoda limacodes. The sequence goes on along the minus strand of OX291555.1, from coordinate 27,480,199 downwards.
TTTTTGGGCACCGGGTGCACATTCGCAGTCTTCCATGAAGACGGAAATTGCCTAGTATGGTAGGAAAGCGCGAAGAGGCGCGTGAGTACAGGACATAACTCAGGAGCACACTGCTTAAGCACCACTGCTGGTATACCGTCTGGCCCACTCGACTTATGAACGTCTAGGTAAAACAACGCCCGCCGGACCTCTCGCTGTGTTATAGATATTTCCGGCATGGTCTTACCGCACCACGGTAAAGTAGGTGGTACAGCGCTTTCGTCGTTCATATTCGAGTTGGAGGCAAAGAGACTGCCCAATAGATCGGCTTTCTCTTTTGCACTATGGGCCAAGTCACCATCGGTCTTTCGCAGTGGTGGTAACGACGACTGTTCCCCTCGGCAGCTTTAGCAAGCGACCAGAAAGCACGACTCCCAGAAGGATAGCTCGCAAGTCGCCCACCTATTTTGCCGATGAATTGGAATTTTGCTCTAGCAGTTGCTTTCTTACTGAACCTCGAGGCAGCACTTAATTTGCGTTTTAACTCAGAAATACTCGGATCCTTATTATTACGAGCCCTGGTCCAAGCCTCATACGCAGTTTGCTTAAGAATTTTAGCTTCTCTGCAAGACCTATTAAACCACGGTCGTTTTTTGACGCCGGCAGCTCCTCGCAGGTTAGGAATGAAACATTCCATACCAGCGAGGATTGTCTCAGTGACTGCGGCTGCGCAGACGTCAGGATCATCTGAGCTAAAGCAGAGCTGCTTCCACGGGTACGATGCATAAAATTCTCGCAATCCGTCCCAGTCTGCCGACTTATAGTGCCACACACGACGCCAATTAGTTGGTCCAGAAGGATCGGGTTGTGTGCATGACATTTAAGTCCGAACGAGACAGTGGTCCGAGGAGCCAAGAGGCGCATCCACTGATACGGAGTATCCGTCCGGACGTGTAGTCAGCAGAAGGTCCAGTAAGGAGCTCGTGTGGTCCTCTATATCTGGTATTCTCGTTGGAGAAAGTACCAGCTGAGAGAATCCATAGGTCAGAGCAAATTCATGAGCAGATATCCCTGCATAGTTATTGGTTCGATAACTGACCCACTCACGATGGTGGGCGTTAAAGTCTCCTAAAATAACTAGTTCTGCTGTGGGATATTGCTCTAGAACTTTGTCAGTCGTCAAACTCAGGTGCGTGAAGAGTCGAGTTACGTGCGTGTCACCGCTATGGAACCTGTATAGGCACGCATAGATACGAGTGTAGCCGCCGTGATCTACGCGCACCCACAATATCGACAGGTCCCTGTCTTCAAGGCGAACAACGAACATACATACACCGGCACGACTCAAAAAATTGTGCTCGAGTTTGTAGCCGGGATAATGAAGGTATGATGTGTCGGCCGGGCAGGATATCTGCGTCTCCGTTAGAAAGAGGATGGTCGGCTGCGCAGTCTCGAGGTGATGGTGGACTGCATTAAGATTTGCGTGAATACCCCTGATATTGCAAAAATCCACATTGTATGTGGATGGAGTAGCCGCTGTAAGAACTCTTTTCCTTTTTCTATTTCTGGCCATTGTATATAAAGTTACTTAGACTAGGGATGAGGATTCACTGCACAGACAGCTTAGAAGACAAAAAGGTGCTACTAAGACTGCCGAAGCTCAACACAGATGATACGGTTGCTGGCACGGCGGGCGGAAGGGCCCCTGATCCCCTTCTGTTGTAGTAGCCGGGTCCACTCCGGTCTCCTTCTCCGGCACGACTACCACTTCAGAGACTTTACACAGGCTGGCGGATCAGCCTCCCAGGGCGGAGATTAAGTGATCCCTGGGTTTGTTAGCAGTTCAAAACGCTGACACCGCCACGCGCCGCGTCCACGCACACAGGTACAAATACAACACCAAAAGCATTACATCCGAAAACACCGCACAACAACTGTGAACAACCCACAGTCGCACCATTAACACAACGATCGGCCGCCGTACGGGCACGGGAGAAGCTCTCAACTACTCGCAAAAATGCCTCTCAATTGGTGCAGAACAAGCTAGCATCACCGTTGCCAGGGACAAAAACCAGGGAGTCATCGACTGCGCCCACATGTTCGCCAAGCCAAGCACGCGACACAACATAAAGCTAGAACAATCTTAACACCACCGAAATAACATTTTCAATATTTTCTATCGCCTAATAACTGGCCTTAAAACACAGCGCTTGAGCAACTCCCCAAGAAAAAGCGACCAAAAGTTGCAGGGAACAAGTCTTTTCGTTCGCAAATCACAAAATAAACACCGCGTCAATAAACCTAAAATAGTAGAAGCATTTTATCAAAACGTTCGAGACCTGAAAGGTAAACTCCAGGAAATAAAAGGATTATTAGGACGCGACTAGACTACAGTGTTTACGAGAGTTGTTCTCATCTGACTACTGCGTTATACGCTGCGACCGACAGGGGCGCACCGGAGGCGGAGTGCTGTTGGCCGTGCATCATCCCTACTCACTGCGCAGACTGGACGTGCACCGCTCACCACACGACGAGATAGCCTGTGGTATTATCACTGCGGAACGTAAGCAGTTTATGTGTTGCGCGATCTACTTACCACCTAACATTCCTGATAGTAAATAATATTCTATGAAGTATAGATATCTAGAATTAATAATTGATATGTATAAACTGCCCGTTGTAGCAATCGGTGACTTTAACCTATATTCAACATCCCAGACAGTACGCGACGAACTTGATCTGTTCTTAACAACGCACAATTTAGTGCAGCACAACAAAGTAACCAACCTCCGCGGTAGAGTACTCGATTTAGTGATCACAAGTCACAACATCAAAACAGAGGTCGAGAGTGTGAGGACGGATTAGTAAGCTCCGAAATTCACTATTATCCTCTTGACGTTACTTTTTATTTTGACTTTTTATCTACAACATTGCACAAAAACGACATACGATTCCAAATTTTTCCTAATGAACCTACCAAAAACCGCCAAAGAAACTTTAGAAAAGCCAATTTTCCTTTATTGTATGCTCAATTGCGCGACGTCAACTGGGCAACCCTATTTGAAATAGAAAACATTGACGACGCAGTTGAGCATCTCTATAACATTATTTATACGCAATTTAATGATTCCGTACCATGAAATACAAATTGAAAGCAATCACCACGGTCATACCCTGCTTGGTATATATTAAAATTATTAAAATAATTAAGCTAAAAAACCAATATTTCACAAACTATATAAAAGTGAAAAATCGCAGCTTTACTATGGTCTATTCTCGTATTACAGAAAGTTGAGTAAGAAAAAAATACACGAAAACTTTCTAATATATTGCAAAAACATCGAAAACAGAATTCGAAACCATCCGAAATAATTTTGGTCTGTAATAAAAGGAAACCGAACTACCTGTGAACCAGCCGACTTTGACTTGCCTGACTCCCAAGCTGTTGCAGATAAGTTCGCGAATTTCTTTAAAAATGTATTCCTACCCCGTTTTCCGGACCTTGACGTGGAAAGTGCCATTCAGTTCGCGTCGGCAGACTGCAACAGCTCCAGCTCTCACGTCATAATCGAGCACATATACCCCATTGACGTCCGTAAGACAGTAAAACGTCTGCCGCCGAAAATTACCATAACTATTGAATCCATGCGTGTCTTGTCTCTGAAACCTTTTTAAAGCCCACCCTGATGTCTACCTCGTATGCACTTCCGGGCTACGTGTTAATCCGGAATGACCGCACAGGCAAAGGCGAAGGTGGTGTGGCAATATATCTAAGATCAGACCTAAAGTTTAAAGTAATTCAACAATCCCGATCTAATTATTCTGCTTCAATGGAATTTATTTTCATAGAAATTAATATACGTTCCACCCAATTCCTTCTTGGTGTGGTATATGCACCCCCCACTATCAACTCTTTTGATCAACTAGAACAATTACTTGAAATACATTTACCTAGTTACGATCACTTTTTATTGATGGGTGACTTTAATACCTGCTTGTTACGAAATGACACAAGGTCTAATAAATTTAAAACTCTGTGTAACTCAACTAACACGAGTATCCTCAAACCAAGCCCCACCTTTCATGTCAATGAATCTCACACTCTACTAGATCTTATCCTCACTCTCCAACCCGAACGTATTTCTTCCCATGGACAGATTGCTGCGCCTGGCTTTTCTCACCTTGACCTAATATTTGCTTCATACAATCTCAAAACATCAAAACTTAAACCTAAAGTCATTTTTCAGCGTAACCTTAGCTCTATTGATCAAACCAAATTAGTCTCTGATGCTAGTTGTATCGACTGGAAACAAATCGAGTCTTTGGATTCTGTTGACAGTAAATTAGAATTATTCAATCGGTATATCACAGAACTATATGACAATCACGCACCAATAAAGCCAGTACGCATGAAACGTTCCCCTGCCCCATGGCTTACAAATGAAATACGAGCTATTATGGCTCGTAGAGATCGTGTGAAACGTAAGCATAAAAAAATTCCTACTCAAGAGAATTGGCAAGAATTTAAAGCAGCTAGAAATCATTGCAACAAGATGGTAAGGAACGCAAAACGCCGTTTTATACATTCTAATATTTAAAACTGTTCTTCTCCCGATTTGTGGAAATTTCTACGATCTTTAGGTCTTGGGAAGTGTAGGAATGACTGAAACAATAACATAGACATAAATATGCTTAACCAACACTTCTAATCACCTACACATGTTGTCGACCCAAAAACCAGGGATTCTACTATCAACCAAATTTCTTTAATTCCGCTGCCAAATAATACCTCCTTTACATTTGAACCTGTCTCTGATTGTAATATAAAAAGATAATCCTTTCTCAAAAAACTAAAGCAGTGGGTAATGACGGCTTAGGTCGAGACCTGATATTGCCAATCCTTGATATAATTTTGCCTCATATTACCCATATTATTAACTCTTCTGTGTACACTGGTTGCTTTCCAACTTCATGGAAAATGGCACACATAATACCCATCCCCAAAAAAAACTGACCCTACTGACTACGCACATTATAGACCTATATCAATTTTGCCCTTTTTGTCCAAAGTTTTAGAAAGAGTAGTAAATTACAAGTTCTCAATTTTCTTGAATCGCAAAAATCTTTTAAATAGATTCCAGTCTGGATTTCGTTCAGCTCATAGTACATCCTCGGCCCTAATTAATATCACTGATGACATTCGACGAGCCATGGACGACCGAAAACCGACACTACTTGTTCTTTTACATTTCAGTAATGCATTCAATTACGTCAACCATGATATTCTCATGTCTATCATTTGCTCCCTAAATATATCACAATCAGCGGCACAATGGTTCCAATCGTATCTTCAGGAGCGTCAACAACGTGTACGAATAGACGAGTTTTACTCTGATTGGTGCAATTTTGATTCTGCCATACCTCAAGGCGGCGTGCTTTCTCCTTTATTATTCTCAGTGTTTATTAACACTTGTGTCTCAGTAATCAATTTCAGCCATTACCATCTTTATGCTGATGATCTTCAGCTCTACAGATCTTTTAGGGTAGACGAATCTTGAATCTGTAATACACTGGACTGAAAAATATAGCCTTTCTCTTAACCCTGCTAAAACACAAGTCATAATGGTAGGTAATAAAGCATTCCTAAAAAAAGTTGACCAAAAAATTGTACGACCTTTAAGTTTCAACGGGGTGCAACTAAATTTTTGCCAGCAGGTAAAAAATCTAGGCCTTATAATGGCAAATGATCTTTCTTGGTCACATCATGTCACCGAGGTAAGTAAAAAAATCTTTTCGACGATGCATTCCCTTAAAAGAATGAAACACTTTTTACCTCAATCAGCTCAGGTTACGCTAGTTAACTCCCTGTTGCTTCCCATAATTGACTATGCAGATTTATGCTATCCAGACATAACTGAAGAACTACTTAACAAACTCGACCGCCTTCTCAACTTATGCACCCGTTATATTTTCGGCTTGCGTAAGTATAATCATGTCTTCCAATATCGTACACAGTTAAATTGGCTCAATATCCGTTTTCGCCGAAATACTCATCTTCTGACATGTATTTATGGCATTCTTAATAATCCTTTATCCCTTATTTAATAGAAAGATTTGAGTTCTTGATTTCCCACGAGCAACAGGTACGGTTTTTCTGTTCCAATCTCATCCGCACCCCTGCGCATAGTACGACATTTTATTCGGATTCATTCACGGTCACAACAGTTCGTTTGTGGAATAATTTACCAGTAAATATTCGTAATGCAAAGTCACTAGAGAGCTTTAAAGCTTTACTGCATCGGTACTATATCAATATCCAAAACCTATGTAAGGTCAGGTATTAGTGCTTTCTAGTGAACTATGCCTAAATATATATGTATTATATATACATATATGTATGTTTATTCATAAAATTATATATAATTTATCCAGCTTCTTATTTACATATTATACTTTATGATATTATTCTTATATACTATCTTTTATCGCTAAATCTTTTATCATTATTGAAGCTACTAAGATCTATTACAACAAACACTACACAACCCCTTATTTATATCTACATTACCAATGGTTAACTAGTAGAAAATGCCTGAAGACATTAAGTTCGCCTATGTACAAAATTAGTGCAATAAAGAATTTTATTATTATTATTATTATTATGTTCTGACTTAAATAAATATATTTCTGTTGCAGGAGAAATGGGTCTAAAGTTTATTTGCTTTCTTGCCTTACCAGTTCTTGCGCACGCTGCAGGGTTCACCTACACTATTGAAGTAGCACCTGAAAAGTCTAAATCCAAAATAACAGTACGAGGCTTTGCACAGAAAGTCCTTGACGATGATGATCGAAAACTGTTTAAACTAAGAAATAATGATATAAAAGATGCAGTAAAAGTAGGAGTTGGTCGTAGACCTTATAATGTGTATATTAATAATTCTACGCCATTTGGAGACTTCGAAGAACATAACTGGGATGAAGTCAAAAAAAATACTTCTGTTCTATCAGCATATGTTTTAGGTGTTGATGCTGTTCCTGTTATTGTCACCACGCAAAGACTTAGAAATTATAGTGACAAGAAAGCAAGTTACACATCTACAATAGTTGTGGGAGTTGAAAGTACGGCGTCTAGTACCTGGAGCAAAGGAGGAGAATTTACTGCAGGAGTGGAAGTCGAGTACAGTGTTCAATTCGTTTCAGCCACGTTTTCTATGGAATATGCTGCAAATTGGGGAGAAGAAACGACTAAGTCAGAAGCGAATGTAATAAGCACTTCGTCTAGTGTTTCAACAGAACTGGAACCGGGTCAGACTGCTCTTGCAAGTTTAACGGCTACAAAAGGTACCATGAGGGCTAGGGTTGAATACGTTACAAGATTAATTGGTCAAGTTATGTGTGAGTTTCAGCCTGAGTTTCAAGGTGATCAACTTAAGGGCTACAATGTTGGTAACATAGTGTATGTAACAAAAGCACCCAGGTTTATACGTACAAAAGAAGATATATCTATAGGATTCTTTTCTGACACAGATGTCGATCTTAGAAAATTAGATGAATAAGTTTTACCTACAATAAACAAACTTTTAGAAATAAATTTATTCTAATGACCATTTTGAAAATTATTATTTCAAAAATAAATTTTGCATGAATCCAAAAAATATTTATGAAGCCTCAGCCGTCATACGTCCCACTACAGTGCCACAAGTCTTTCCTTGCTTAGAAGGCAACAATGCAGCTCCGCGCTGGTCAATTTGGTGGACGTTGTCAAACTAGTGGCCACTCGGCTTTCAGAGTTTCTATAAGGCTTTGACTTAGTGTCATAGGGCAAAAGTGTCGACGGTTTAACGTATCCACCAAAGCACGTAGGAGCATTGAAAAATGTGCCACTATGCAGTGACCGAAGTACATTAAGGGTTTTCAGTTTTTCTTCTGAATTTTTATTGTTCAGGTCTTAAACACCCTATATTAAAATATTATAACAATCTGGCCGAGGATATATTCTCTATAGATTAAGAAAACCCTATTTACTGCATTCTGAAATTTTTTTTTTATTTTTTTTTATACCACTAAGGTGGCAAACAAGCTAACGGTCCGCCTGATGGTAAGCGGTCACTGAAGCCTATGGACGCTTGCAACACCAGGGGTATCACTTGCGCGTTGCCAACCCTTCAGAAATCTAATAACTTCTTTCTTGAAGAACTCCATATTGTAGTCCTTGCAGAAAACCTTGGCAGGGAGCTCATTCCACAACTTAAGCGTTCGCGGGAGGAAGTTTCTCTGAAACCGCACTGTACGCGACCATTTAGGTTCTAAAGTGTGAGAATGAATTCCCTGCCGATGGCGAGCGGTGCGATGGTAGAAAGTAGCCGTGCGCATCATTTAGCACAATTCCTCAGAACACAACCCATTGTACAAGCGGTAGATTACACAAAGTGAGGCAAAGTCTCTCCTCAGTCTTAAGGGCTCTATACCGCTAGTGAGTTTGGAATCGTCGACAATTCTCACAGACCGTCGTTGAACCGAGTCAAAAGGGCCAAGCTGGTATCCGAGTGCACCTGCCCAGAGATGGCAGCAGTACTATTTATGGGGCCGAACTTGCGACATGTAAAGTAACAACCTTTGCCCCGACGTGAAGTACTGCTTCGCTCTGTTGAGTACACCAAGTTTTTTGGACGCCAGCTTCACCTTATCTCGGAACTGAACATCGCTGGAGTTGTCGACACCAAGGATCCCAATGCTCTTGGAGATAGAGAGGGGAGTGTTCTGGAATTGTGAGACTACAGTGAATTGAGTTTTCTTAGCGTTGAACGCGCACACTTGTGCCTTTGTAGGGTTAAATCGGATCAAGTTTACCCGTCCCCAGTCAGAGACCTGGGACAGTGTGGTCTCGATTTGAGACACAAGTTCTCCGCGGTTTTCCTCCACAACGGAACGAGAGATGTTTGCACGACCCGTGTAAAAAGCGTCTCCAGTACTGTCATCTGCATAGCAATGTATGTTGTTGATGTCCAACATGTCATTGATATGCAGTAGAAACAGCATAGGAGACAGCACAGAGCCTTGCGGGACACCAGCATTAATTTCCATGCTATCAGAGCAACTACCGTCAACTACGGCTCGTATGCGTCTGCCGGACAAATAGCTAGCCACTCATTTGCACAAACCCTCGGGCTCTCCGTAAGATGGCAACTTCGATAGAAGACCCCGGTGCCAGACCCGATCGAACGCCTTCGCTATGTCCAGGCTACATGCCAATTACGACGATGTAAAGACGTGATTAAGCTTCCTTAACAGGATTACTAACCTAAAATTTTTACCTGCACTATAATATCATCGTCAGAAAATTGTAGGTGTGAGATTTACTCGCTGTTTACATTTATTTATGCCTTTCATTGCATTGCATTTCATTTATCAAGACTTCAGGAAATCAGTGCGATTGGAAACAGTTTCGAGGACATGACATTTCACTCCTTTCACTCCTTTTTATAGCTGGATACGTCATGTTTGACTGTTTTGTAGAACTGATTTCGTTGTCGAATCACACAGACATCTCAAACGAACGAACTCAGGGAAGTGTTTTTGTGGATCAGGAGTCAGGACTCACCTCAGTGAAAGATGAAAAAACTATAATGTTCTCCGATAGAGTAGGTATAGGGTTAGGTCATATTTTGAATACAGGCGAATTGTGAACTCAATAGCTGGCAGAAAATATGATAAAGACTGTACTATTAAATTATTTGTAGGCAATCGTTTTGGAGTTACAAAGCGGGAATTAATTAAATCTTATGATTTACTCTCAAATTTAGGAATCAAAAAAACTGTTATTTGCACTTTTCCTTTTTCAAAAAATCTGACACATAAACAAAACCAACATATCCATAAATTAAATAATGTCTTGTACAATTTGACATGTAAAAATGATAATTTTTATTTGTTTGACATAAATAAGTTTATTTCTAGTTTTATATTGACTAAAGGTACATTGTATCTATCAAAGTATTGTAAGCAACGACTGGCTACTTTGTTAGCATATAATATTTTTAAGTCTTCTGTAGATCTACTTGGATAACACTGATACTGTTAGTAGTGTTACTAATAGTGAGGTGGCTCTTAATGCTTTAAACTGACTTCAGTGACAAAGAGGAAGCATAATGTATTTAAATTATTTCATCAAAATATTCAAGGCTTCCTTGGCAAAGACTTACAAATTGAATCATTTATTGAAAAATTCAATATAGACATCCTTTGTATAACAGAACACTGGTTAAAATCACATGAGATGTTATTAAATATTAAAAATGTTCAAGTTTCAAGTTGTTACAACAGACAAAACCATATTCAAGGAGGTTCATTAATGCTAGTAAATAGTAAATTCAAAATAAAAGAACGTAAAGATGTTGTTGCAATTTCAGTTCAAAAATTAATTGAATTATCTGGTGTAGAACTTGAAAAATATATAATTGTCTGTGTATAAGCCACCTTCTACAAATTACTCTGAGTTTGAAAAAGTTATGAAGAATGTTCTAAAGCTAGTCACTAGAAGCAAAAAAAAGGTAATAATATGTGGTGATTTTAACGTAGATTTACTTATAAACTCCTCATTAAGTACTCGCTTAATTAATCTATTTAAAACATTTTACTTGGAAAATCTCTTTCTAGAGCCTACAAGAATAACTGAAACAACTGCAACATGTTTAGATTACATATTCTGTAACTGTGAAAAGTGCTAGCTTTGCCATAACTTGTTCCGAATTAGACAAGGAGATTATATGTAGGCCAATCACTGTTCCTCGGATAAATAGTTTTTTAGAAAAACTAAAAATTATCTTGTCCGCTCTTGAGCCCAAAAAAGATGTTAACAATTTATATAAAAACTTTTTCTAGTCAGTGAATAAAACTTTCAATAACATTTTTAAAACTAAAACAATAAGATGCAGTTACAGGCTTCAATTTAACGATAGGGCTACAAAAGGAATTAAAATAAGCAGAGATAGACTTTATGCGCGATTCAAGCCTTAATGAACATGTCAAAGGTATTAAATTTTTTTTAAATCGGTCTGTCATGTTGCAAAGTCTAATCATATAAGCAGAAAAATTAATTCATCTGATAATTTGATTAAAACTGTTTGGAATTTGATCAATTATGAAACTGGTAGATCAAAGGCTCGTGAACAGAACTTTAATATCTAAACAGACTCTGGTTTAATTGATAATCACGAAAAAGTTGCTCAAATATTTGAAAATTTCTGTGGTGAAATACCATAAAAAAATAACTGAATTCTTAACTTCATCTTGCCAAGCTGCTGAATCTATTCTAAAGACAGTGTTACTGAGTGTAATGTTAACTTTAAATTTAAACACGTGGATCCCCAAATAATTATCAAAACATTTAAAACACTTAATCTGAAAAATACTGAAGATTTGTGGGGGATGTATGTTAAGTTAATTAAATCAATCCTCTCAGTTGTTACTCCCTATCTTGCTGATATATTTAATATTTGCATTGATAATGGTGTATTTCCAGACCTTATGAAATGCAGTAAATTGATACCTCTTTTTAAATCTGGTGACAAAGAAGATCCCTCAAATTTTAGACCAATATCTGTTCTATCTGTCTTTAGTAAGATATTTGATACAGGGACTTTTACATGATCGACAATTCGGTTTTACCAGGGGACGCTCAACTACTGATGCTGGAGCCTTGCTTATGAAGCACATTCTCGCGGCATGGGAGAGTTCCCAGGATGTAGCTGGCGTTTTTTGCGACTTATGGTGTTAGAAATAAATCCCTTGAACTTAAATAAAGCAATAGAATTCAAAAAGTGGTAATAAATGGTGCTAAATCTCAGGGATCTCTAGTGAAAATAGGTGTACCACAAGGGTCAATATTAGGGCCTTTCTTGTTTTTAGTATATATAAATGACTTACTCTTTATGGTGCAAAAGTTTACAGAGATAGTATTATTTGCGGATGACACTTCATTATTGTCTAAAGTGAACAGGAAACACGACAATTCGAACGACATAAATAGACACCTTATAAAAATTTCAAACTGGTTTACTGTTAATAATCTTGTACTTTACGCTAATAAAACAAAATGCATTAAGTTTTCACTACCTTAATGCCACAGTCTCATGTCATATATGCAATGGGGTTCTGCTGCTGATATTCAAACCATATTTATATTACAAAAAAGGGCAGTACGAAGCATTTATGAGCTAGGTAGCCGAGATTCTCTCAGGGATGTTTTTAAAGAAATATCCATGAAAATATTATGTTTGTCCGTAAAAATATATCCCAATTTCCGAGGAACAGTGATAAGCACAACTTAAATACGAGAAATAAAAATAAACTTGCTATGCCAAAGTTTAGGCTAACTAAAGCCAACAAATCATTTATGGGAAGCGGTGTAAAATTTTATAATAAGTTAACTGTAGAAATTCTTAACGTAGGTGACAAACAGTTTAAATTTTATATTAAACATCTACTATGTAAGAAATCATATTGTAATGTAGATGAATATTTGAATGGCACAATTGTATGGCCTAGTATCATACAAAATTAATGTGAGGTTTTCTATTCAAACTTAAATAATTTAGGTTTGATAACTTAAAGGAGCACTCTAAGGACCAAGCTAAGTAACGATTTTATGTCTCTGTTGTTTACTTTATACTGGTTGGTGGCGAGCTACCAGGGGATGCACCATGTGCAATCTGCCTTTGGTTGCCTGGTTTTGGTGAGGCTTTGGATGTGTGGGGGTGTGGCGCACGAGTACGTACTGTTATAAAGTCTTTTCTTGATGAGTTTTTAAAAAAAGGAATTTAAACAAAAGTCAAAGAATAAAATAAAAGTGAGTTTAATAAAAAAAATAGAATTATTAAATACAAATAAAAATGGTATCTGGCAGGTGTCGACAGGGTAGAGACGCGTGATGAACTGACTGATACGTCCATGGTGACATGGGACTGCAAGATATGCTGATGATGAGGTTTGCCAGAGGGGCAAGCCGCTTAGGCAATAATGTATACTATAAATATATATAACAGCCCCCCGGTTGAGACTGAACTTCCACCTTAAGGGTGAAGTTTATGTAATAGTGGTTTTAATTCTGGGTCCCGGAATATTAGGGGTGGTTTCTATAGTTTCAGAGAGTTCCTGAGCAATTTCGATTTCTCTCTTGTGAGGAAATAAAAATCGAATAACTCGAAGACATATGCCAGATTTACAAATGATGTATACTATATATAGTGTTATAACTATAATAATAACTATTGTGCTAAATGAGTAATAATTACCGTAGGTTACAATATGAAGTTTTTCAATAATTTTATCTAATTTTCTAACAATATCGTTACTAATTTCACCGTGGTTTAGTAAAACAGAGTCAAAATTAACATTTTTTAATTTTAAGTTTGGCAGGTTAAACTTTAGATTCTGAAACTTAGCTATATTACAGCATGAGTCATTTACTATTTCAAAGTTTGGTTTTACAGGTTTTAATTCTAAATTTATGCTATGTTTCGGGGACAGTTTCATTTCTCCACAATAAGCAACACAGCTGCTTGGCAGGCTTAGCGTGCCGGCACCCACAATGTAGGTTTCAAATAGGTTAGACTTATGACAATCAATAGATAATTTAGATTTTTGAGACATGATATAGATCCATTTATTATTTTGAATGCTTTGCCAGAGTTCAAGATGACCTTGAATAAATTTAGTTTTACAAATTTCGGGAACTGAATTCAAAGCCTTTGTGAGTATTTCCGTTTCACATATCGGAACTGCGGTACTAGAGTATACATCTGATATTTCACATATGAAAAATTGGTTATATAGTATTTTACATATCTTTATATCTTCTATCTTACAGTAATATGACTTATCTCTACTTATACCTATATATTTAACAGAAGGGACTATAGTGGAATATGACTCAAGGTGTTCAGGGCTGATTACGGCGGGAAAAGGAAGGTTATGGTAGATTAGATATTCTTTCGGGGTAACAAGAGGCAACTTTAGTACAAAGACTATTCTGTCTTTCATGTAATAACTGGATATTTCGGATATATTTAATAATATGTTAATGTTGTCTAGTTCTAATGAGACTGGTAACTCTTTTGAGCTGGGCAAAAATCTGTAGTTTTCTACAAGGTCAAGAAACAGGTCTTTTGGGGTGATTATGGAGGGGTGTAGTATATGTGATTTGCTAAACATTACTGCATTCAGTACATCTTCTAATTTAAATGACAAGGTTAATAAACTATTTTCTAAAATGTTTAATAACTCGAACAGTTTAGATTTTACATACAAATTATCAGTTAAAATGGACACATTCTGTAATTTTGATGACAAGTTTTCAACAGCGCTATTCAGACGTTGTTCGTTGACGCTGATTTTGTTAATGATTTCTTTAAATGAGTTAATTGTAGAAGTGGTTACTAAAATATTTTCTTTCATTAATTTTGATAATTCTTTTTGGTCGGTTTCGACAGTCTGTATAGCGGTGCTGTACTTAATAGCGTCATTTTGATCCATTGTCCCAAACAGGTGCTTAAAAACGGTTCCAATTCCACCAAACCATGCAGATCTTTTCGAATGTTTTGAGAGCAAATGTGAGATGGAATCAAAATCTCGGATAATATCATTATATCGTGTTGACAATGGTAAGAACATGTTATGACATTCGGAGTCATTGTATACGTCACTTAGCTTGCACAAGTACCGCGAGGTGCCTATCACACCGTTTATGTTTTCTATGTGCGGTTTAATAAATGAAATGTCCGTAGGTATAATTACGTTTAAATATCCGTCAATTACCTTCAGTGAGCCAACTGGGTCGAAATATATACCAGGATAATTTGTAACAGGTTGAATATATTGTTCCTGTGCCAAGGACTGGGCACTGCAATTAAAGTAAAAAAAAAAAAAAGTAAGGTAAACATAAAAATACCTTCTTAAAACTAACATGTAATAAAATGTAAAAGGTCTGTATAATAAAGCTAACCTAATATATATATATAATTATATATAATAAAAATGTAAAAATTTAAATTCAAAAACTTTATTTATTAGGTACTTTTATTAATATTTTATTATATTAAGATTCACCGCGTGCAAGTTTTACCTGGTCGTAGTGGTGTACTACATGACGGCGGTTTATTAAGAGAGTCAGAGTATTTCTGCCGTTTATCTTCATTACCTTGTAAGGTCCTTTCCAGATTGGTGAAAGGGATTTACGCAACCTGAGTTGGTTTCTAAGGTAGACGTAGTCACCAACTTTGTAATTAACAGGTCGTGTATGAGAGTCATAATAGACCTTAGAACATTCTTTGGACCTTTGAATGTTTTCTCTAGCTTTATCGCGAGAGTATTGGAGTCTGTGTTGGAGCATCTTAACGTAGTCTAAATAGGTCGCATCTTCCAATGGAGTGTATACGGAGTTGGGGATAAAAGGTTTATGGCCGAAGAGTAACTCGTATGGAGTGAAGTTGGTTGTACTATGAACTGCTGTGTTATAAGCTAACATAGCTGTGTACACGTATCTGGGCCAGTTATCTTGTGATTCACAGATGTAAGATTTAAGATACTCCTTCAAAGTGGAATGACTCCTTTCAAGAGCTCCTTGGGTTTGGGGATGGTATGGAGAGGACCAAAGTTGTTTATCTTAAGGAATGAGCAGGTTTGTTTAAATAATTCTGCTGTGAAATTTGTGCCTTGGTCAGTGAGAATATATTTGGGTATGCCAAATAAGTAAATGAAGTGTAAAAGGCACTCACTTGTTTCTTCGGCAGTGGTGTTCCTGAGAGGGTACCCTGTTGAGAACTTAGTCAGGTCATCTTGAAGGGTTAAGAAAAACCTTAACTTGCCAGGACCAGATTCAGGGAGTGGACCGACAATATCCAAGGAAACTCTCTCAAATGGGCTAGTAGATGTGCTGGTGATCTGCATAGGGGATCGGTTAATCTGTCTTAAAGCCTTATTGGTTTGACATGATTGACACGTTTTGACATAATTCTCGATGTCACTGCGCATGTTCTTCCAATAAAACTGTTCACGTATTTTATCGAACATTCTATTAGCACCAAGATGTCCGGCGACAGGACTGTCATGGTTTTCCTTTAATATGGTCTTGGTTTCGGTTAGTGTCGGGTAGAATATTTTGTTCTTATAGATGTGTATTTCGATTTCTGTGTTATTAAATAGGTAAGAAATAATACTATAGAGTTTCGGATAAGAGTGTCTGTCAAAGGGAGTTTTAAAATCAGTTATGCTGAGTTCAGTTGGAGTCTCTTCCCACAGTAGTAAAAGTTCATTTCTTACATTTTTCAGGGATTCTAAAATATCGGCGTATAAGCAGTCATCAAAATGATGGACTTTGGTGAACAAGAAGAGGTAAGTTTTGTCTTTAATTTTGAGGGACTTGTAGGAATGTAACGTCTTTTCAGATTGCAGGAAGTTTTCGGACTCTGGGGAATTGCACAAGATTTCTTGTACATAGGGCATGGACTCGTCCAGATCTAGGGAAGTAGGCACAATAAACAGTTTGTGATGGCTTTTTGTTAGGCTGTCATTGTGCTCGATAATTTTAGTAGTGTAATTAGTATGAGGGATTGATTTCAGGAATTTCGAATAGGAGTCGTCCAACGCGTCTTCGGAAAGGAATGGGCTGAGTGTAGGGTTCGGAATCATAGAGTCTTGGTTACTAGTGGATGGTTGAATTTCAGGTATAGGAGGGCTTAGATTTTGTGATGTATTTTCATTGGTAGTTAGTGGATAGGGATTTTGATCTGCGTTAGAAGGACTAGCGGGAACTATATCTACGGGATTAATGGAAACGGGGTTTTGGATAGGGAACCTAGAAAGAGCATCCGCAGCGGAATTAAGCTTACCCTTGCGGTAAATAATCTCATACTCATACTCTTCTAGTTTTAACTGCCAACGTTGCAGTTTACTGCTAGGATCAGTATGGTTAAAGAGCCATTTCAAAGGTCGGTGATCAGTTACAATCGAGAATTTCCTGCCGAACAGGTAGGGCCTAAAGGTTTTACAGCCAAAGACGATGGCCAGTAGTTCCTTTTCGGTGGTGCTGTAATTGATTTTGTTTTTATTTAATGTACGAGATGCAAAGGCTATAGGGTGATCCTTGCCGACTGTACCTTGAGAAAGGATGGCTGAAATTGCGTAGTTTGAAGCGTCACAGGTAAGGATAAAGGGGTTTGAAAAGTCAGGATAGATGAGGACAGGTGCGGTTAGGAGTTTGTCTTTCAGTTGTTCAAAAGCAAGTTGTTGTTCGTTCTGCCAGAGGAATGGAATATCTTTCTTGAGTAGGAGCGTGAGTGGCTTAGAGATTTTGGAGAAATCGGGTATGAAACGGCGATAATATGACACTAAACCCAAAAAGGATTTAATGTCTTTCGGACATCTGGGAATGGGGAAGTTTTGGACAGATGTTATTTTGTTAGGATCTGGTTTGACACCTTGCTCTGTAATTACGTGGCCATGGTATCCGACTTCTTTTCTTAGAAACTCGCATTTGTCGGGTTGTAATTTCAGGTTATAGGACCTGAGCTTTTGGAACACGAGGGAGAGGTTTTCAATGTGAGATGATAGGTCAAACGAATAGGTTACGATATCATCTAAATATACGAAGCAGTGCTCTCCTTGGAGACCGGTGAGGACGTTATTCATTAGCCTCTGGAATGTAGACGGCGCATTTTTCAAACCGAAGGGCATTCTAAAGAAATTGAAGTGACCTTGAGGCACACTAAACCCTGTCTTAGCTGAATCTTCTGGCTTCATTCTTATCTGATGGAATCCGGACGCTAA
The DNA here is from genome assembly GCA_946406115.1 of Apoda limacodes. Lineage (NCBI taxonomy): Eukaryota > Metazoa > Arthropoda > Insecta > Lepidoptera > Limacodidae > Apoda > Apoda limacodes. The sequence goes on along the minus strand of OX291555.1, from coordinate 27,462,397 downwards.
ATCTAAAGTGGAGAAGTACTTCGAATTTTCCAACTGGTCCAAGATCTCTGTAATGTTAGGAATAGGGTAGGATTCTCCAATGGTTATGTCATTCAACCTCCTGTAATCAATAACAATGCGCCATTTCTTTCGACCAGATGCGTCTATCTTTTTAGGCACGATCCAAATCGGAGAAGACCAAGGGGACATAGAAGGTTCAATTATATTTTGATCAAGCATTTTTTGGATTTGAGTTTGCGCTTCTTGTTTATGGACTTCGGGGAATCTATAGGACTTGACATTAATAGGCTGGGAGGAGGACGTTCTTATTTCATGTTGAATGGCATCTGTAGAAGTTAATTGATCATTTGGGAGGTGGAAGATATCCGAGTATCGTGAACAAACATCATAGAGTGCTTCAAGTTCTTCGCTATTCAGGTGCGAAACACGAAGGAGACTTAGAACTTGTTGTGTTCTGTCAATGCTTTTTTGACTGGATTTAGTTAAGCATTGGGATTCATGATCGAGAGGGTGAAGTGTGAGTTGAAGATCTGAAGACAGTGGTATTGGGTTTTCGGATACATTGGCAACAGTTATGTTTACTCTGTTGTTGTCTTTGACTTTCACTATACAGTTTGCAATAAGTAATGAATCGGAGATATGTTGGTCGATTATAACACCTTCTTTTAGTTTAGAATTTTTGATGGAACATTCAATCATGAGTTCTGTACGAGGAGGAAAATTGTAAGTAGGTTTGGAAAACAGGAGATTTAATTTGTTTTTGTCAATGTTAAGTATATTTCTATTGTAGTCTATGTTACATTGGAAGTGGGTAAGTAGGTTGTGTCCTATAATTCCGTCATAGGATAGGTTTATGTCATCAACAACATGGAATGTAAATAGAAGGGATTCTTTAGAAAACAGTATTTTCATTTCGAAGTCACCTAGAGTGGATGTAGTTTTTTTATCGTTGTTTATGCCCTTTAGTTTTAGTTTACGGTCAGTTAGTGTTATGCCGTTGTAGGATTGGATGGAAGATTTTTTGATAAGGCAGATCGAGGATCCTGTGTCTACAAGGGAGGATAACGGTTTATCTGATACAGAGGTTTGAACATTTACGTAAGGTAAGGATAGTTTAGTCGGGTCACAAGAGACTTCGTAAATTATAAATGAAACTCATTTATAGGAGTTGGATCGGATACAGTATTTGTTACAGGTACTACAGGGTGATCTTCAGGTGAATGATTTTTTTTTTTTTTTTGATAGGTAATTTGAGAAAATTGAAAACCTTTGGAAACAGTGGACTGGTCGCTTATTTGGGGTTGGTTACCCGTGTCGTCCTTCAAGACAGTAGATTGGATGCTTGCTTGGGGCTGGTTACCCGTGTGACCCTTGGAAACAGTGGATTGGATGCTTGTTTGGGGCTGGTTACCCGTGTGATCATTGGAATCAGTGGATTGGATGCTTGTTTGGGGCTGGTTACCCGTGTGATCATTGGAAACAGAGTGGGTGTCCTTATTACCGTTTGGGATAGTTAAGTTAAGTGTTTTGGGTCTCACGAGACACCTCCGTGAGGCCATTAGGCGTTTAAATGATCTTGAGAGTGGGTTGTTTCGTTGGTGTATAGGGGTTGATTGTTGTCATATTCTGATGGCTAGTAAGCGTTATTGTCTTCTACAAAATGTACTCTAGTTTGTTGAGGTCTTGCAAAGTTCTGATTTGGAAAAGTGTGTTGTGTGTGTGTTTGGAAAAGAAAAGTGTGGGTGGTTGTAGCATCCGATTTCTATTGTTGTATTCACGTTTTTTGCAAACGTCAATAGTGTGACCTAGAGCTTTGCAATATCGGCAAAACAAGTTGGGGTCTGACTGAGGTGGTCTACTGGACACTTGAGGCCTAGAATCGACGTTGTGTACTGTAGGTCGAAAGGGTTCTGTCCTTTGGTATGGACGCGGCGAGACTGAATTTGCACCTGTTGGTGGAAAACTACGTTTTTGTTGCAGTAATAGAATCTTTTCTTCTGATGTGGCTAGGTTTATAGCCTCATTAAGGGTGGATGGACTTTTGACTCGTACAAGGTTTGAAATTCTAAGTAGCAGTCCTAATAAAAAGGTGTGAAGAGCGAGCACTTCCATTGCGGCAGTCCGGCTTGCCAATTCTGTTTTCTACTTATTTGACAGTGTGATTTCGGTAAGTAATTTTGACAGATGTATTTCTATTCGGAGTCCGAACTGACTAACTGGCTCGTTAAGTGACTGACGACATTCTTGTAAGTCGGAAAGAAGGTGAGCATAGTGTTTTCTTTCGCCAAACTGCGCTATTAAGAAATCACCAAGCTGTTCCCATGAGTCAAACTCTTTTATTGCGCAAGCTGTTTCTGCCTTCCCATTTAATTGGCTTAATATATATTTTAAAAGTAAGTCTTTTTGTGAATCTGAAGCTAGGGAAAGAGCATTGTTACAATTTGAGATAAATGAGTTTATTTTATCACGAGATCCGTCAAAAGGTTTGATAAATTCAAGTAAAATGTTTATATCTGCTTTTTCGCTGCTTTCGGTCATTGATCGCGTTTTAATTTCATCTTTTGAAGTCATTGTAAAATTTTAAACGAACAGAAAATAAGTTGAAGTAAAAAGTGTTCGATTCAAATTACGATACGGTGTAACAGGCAGCCAGGTGTTATTATGTGCGTGACGAGATATATGCGAGTTGAGATAGGATATGGTCGTGACGGTGCTACCTTATCTTCTAGTTGTAATAACAAAGCGAACTTAATAACACATTTATCGTATGCTTATTTCTAGGAACTTTGGCTTGAATATTAATGATGAATTAATTATGACTATGAAATATTTTGAAATGTTCTTGAATAGGATCTTCTCACACAAAAACACTTTACACACAATAGTTATAGGAAAGTCACTTACAGGAATATGGAGAAATAGTACAGGATCAACATATTACTTCCGGTGATGTGAGTCGGATGTACTACTGGATCTTGAAATAATTGAAGTCAGTCTGGGGTTGGTGTTACGATTTTTTCTTTGTAGGGACGGCGGCTCTCGGCGGCGTGGCGACGACGGTGATGTGGCGACTACGGTGACGTCACAACAGTGTGCAGGAACAAGGTAAGTAATGTCGAATTATTATTTCTTTTTTTTCAGGAACGAGACGGCGATGACGAAGATTTTTATTTTATTGTTCAGGAACGAGCCGATGATGACGACACTTGGAAGGGTGAGTTCAACACTTAAGTTTTTACGACACTTGCTTTACGTAAATATAGTTTTACTTGGTATACCACTTTTAGAGTTCTAAGCACTATAAAACTTCGGAGACGAACCGGGGATATTTTTGATTATCCCTTAACGCTGCCACCATTTGTTATAAAGTCTTTTCTTGATGAGTTTTTTAAAAAAAGGAATTTAAACAAAAGTCAAAGAATAAAATAAAAGTGAGTTTAATAAAAAATAGAATGATTAAATACAAATAAAAATGGTATCTGCCAGGTGTCGACAGGATAGAGACGCGTGATGAACTGACTGATGTGTCCATGGTGACATGGGACTGCAAGATATGCTGATGATGAGGTTTGCCAGAGGGGCAAGCCGCTTAGGCAATAATGTATACTATAAATATATATAACAGTACGTGTATGTGTATATATATATATTTGGATAGATATTGTGTACTTGATGGCTTGGTTCCTGCATGACTTATTGGTAACAGGTGTACATCCGGGAGTTTCTTGTCACTTCTTCTCCCCTTAGACTAGTTTCCGAAGTGATGGTAGTTTGAATGGTGTGCATTTGGTACCGGGCTGTTGTGTAGTGGCTGGGCCACTTTTGGGTATGCGACGTCTGTTTGAATATGTGTATGCATATATGTATATGTGCGTGTTTGTGTGTAGCACCCGCTCGTGTTCCGACCCTGCCGCTATCGGGCGGCCGAACGAGGATTGAATCAGATGACCTATAAGTTCTTTTACGTATAGTTTTATTTTATTTCTTTTAAATATATTTGTATATTTATTTATATGTATTAATATTTGTCTGTATGTGTATATATGAATATGTGCATGTATGTGTATCTTATATTATCCTTAATATGTTTATGAATACCTATTTATTTTTTTATTTGCATTTTCGTAAAATGTAAATATGTATGTATGTGTATATATATATATGTATATGTACGTCTGCTGTGTAATATTATATGTTATATGAATATAGTAAAATCGAAGTTTTATTGGAGTTGCTTGAGTGTGTCATGCTCTCTCAAAGTCTCTGCGGTGGAGACATGTGCGTCGGGTCGTTACGTTCCCTAAAACATGGTTGAGCGAAGCGATGGCTGATTCATGTGTCATACTTGTGAACGGGTGCCACCTGTGGAGGCTGGTCTGCTCTGGCAAACATCTTTGTATTCTTAGTATTCGGTCATCGGTGCAGGATTTTAACGGCAACTCCTCAATTACTAAACGAATAATACTTGACGTTTTCAAGTAGCTTATATCCTTTTCCGGGACTCAACACTATCTGCATGCCAAATTTCATCTTGATCGGTACAGTGGTTTCACCGTGAAAAAGTAACAGACAGATTTACTTTCGCATTTATAATATTTATTATTATATTATATTCATGGATAGTATATGTATATAGGTAATCCTTGTAAATTTATATATATTAACAAGGATTACCTATTGGACGCACGCATTAAAACAGTATTGTAATTAGTTTGTAAAGCTAGTTGTAGTTAATTTACTTGACGATTCGAAAGTGTTCTTAGTGACCCATTTGAATAAAAAGATTTTGATTTTGAAACACCTCGACGTATTGCCAGTCAATCTCGTAGTACACAGAGGCTTGATACATGGGCTGATGTCCGAGGACGTCTTCTGTATAGTCTGCCTCACTGTTTGGATGTGCTATGGGGCCGTATCCTCCCTATTCAGGTGGTTGAAAATCATTCAAAAAAGGCAAGAAAATTTCTGATCTATTCGTGATAATGACCCTCGAAATAAATGTAATCTCCGGTATTGAAAAATACGTTCAAAATTTCATGTATAAAAATCAAGAACAGAAGTAGCTCCACGCCTATGGAGTTTTACCATATGAATAATAATGGTCTAAAGTGCCTACAATGCAATTTTTGCCGTATAAAAACTACATTTTGTCTTTTTTTTTTTTAACCTCTAATGTGGCAAACAAGCTTACGGTCCGTCTGATGGTAAGCGGTCACCGTAGCCTATGGACGCTTGTAATACCAGGGGTATCACTCACGTGTTGCCGACCCTTCAAAAATCCATTAACTTCTTTCTTGAAGAAAATATAGTCTGCCCCCCCCCCCCCCCTCCCCCTAGTCCAAAAGCTGGCTACGCCCTTGGTACGATGCATAAAATTCACGTAATCCATTCCAGTCTGCCGACTTATAATGCTACACCCGACGCCATATTTGGCCCAGTTGGATCTGGCTGTGTGCATGACACTTGAGTTTGAACAAAACAGTGGTCCGGGGAGCCAAGAGGCGCATCCACTGAGATGGAATATCCGTTCAGACGTGTTGTTAGCAGAAAGTCCAACAAGGAGCTCGTATGATCCTTTGTATCTAGTATTCTCTTTAGAGAAAGTACCAGCTAAGAGAATCCGTAGGTCAGAGCAAATTCGTGAGCAGATATTTCTGAGCAGTTACTGGTTCAAGAACTGAGCCACTGACGATGGTGGTCATTAAAGTCTTCCAAATTAACTCGTTCTGCTGTATTCTGCTAGATATTTCTCTAGAACTTTGTCAGTCATCAAACTCAGGTGCGTGAAGAGTCGCGCAACGTCCGTGTCACCTCTATGAGACCTGTAGAGGCACACGTAGATACGAGTGTGGCCGCCGTGAACTACGCGCACCCACAATATCGACAGGTCCCTGTCTTCAAGGCTATGAACGCGGCGACAGCAGATATCCTGCCTGACGAACAAACATACATCGGCACGAGTCACAAAATTGTGCTCGAGTTTGTAGCCGGCATAATGTAGATATGATGTTGTAACGCTTTCGTTTTTTACTAAAACATAAAAAGTGTAAATAAATAAAATAAAAAGAAACAACTCATAAAATTTCAATTTTTAATATCATTAATAAAATATCATGAAACTAAAATTCGAATACCTACTTATAATAGCTAACTCATCATCATCATATTAGCCCATTGACGTCCACTGCTGGACATAGGCCTCACCTAACTTTCTCTATAGCGTGCGACTCTGTGCCACCTGTAACCAACGGCTCGCCGCTACCTTTACAAGGTCATCTGTCCATCTAGCGAAGGCCGTCCCACGCTGCGCTTTCCGGTTCGTGGTCGCCACTCGAGAACCTTCTTCCCTCATCGGCCATCGGTTCTTCAAGCTATGTGGCCTGCCCATTGCCAGTTCAGCTTTGCAATTCGGTGAGCTATGTCGGCGACTTTATCCTACGGATTTCCTCATTCCTGTTTCGATCACGTAGGAAAACTCCGAGCATAGCTCTTTCCATCGCCCACTGAGTGACCTAGAGCTTTTGTATAAGGCCTATAGTTAGCGGCCACGTCTCAGTGCCGTAAGTCATCACTGGCAACACACACTGGCAAGACAAAAGGTCTTCAAGCATTGGGGTATTAAGGACGAGAAAATAGTACGCAGTTTTCCGAACGCTGCCCAACCGATTTGAATTCGGCGATTAACCTCTTTCTCGAAATTGGACCTACCTAATCGAACAGTTTGTCCTAGGTATACGTATTCGTCAACAACTTCGAGTTTAGAGTTCCCAACAGTTATTGGAGTGGGTGCTACATGGCCATTTGACATGATTTTCGTCTTGTCCATGTGCATCTTGAAGCCCACTCGTTGGGAAGCTCTACTGAGGCTTTCGATCATTGTGCTAAGGTCCTCCATCGATTCTGCCATGACCACAATATCGCCGGCAAACCGAAGGTGGGTAATGTACTCGCCATTAACATTGATGCCAAGCCCGTCCCAGTCCAGAAACTTAAAGACATCTTCCAACGCATTTGTGAGCAGTTTCGGAGATATGACATCTCCCTGTCTCACACCTCCATGCAGTTGGATCGGTTTCGAGTTCTGATCCTGGAGACGGACTGACATAGTGGCGTTATCGTACAAGCCTTTAAGCACCTCGATATACCGATGATCAAAACGGCATCTCTGTAGAGCCTGTAGCACTGCCCATGTTTCCACCGAATCGAAGACTTTCTCATAGTCCACAAACGCTAAGGAAAGGGGCCGATTATACTCTTCTGACTTCTGTATAATCTGCCGCAGAGTATGTATGTGGTCTACGGTACTATAGCCTCTTCGGGAACCGACTTATTCGGGAGGCTGGAAGTCGTCGAACTTGCGAGCGAGACGGTTCGTAATTACTCTTGAAAACAGCTTATAAACATGACTCAGAAGCGTTGGGTGGGTGTAATTCTTAAGAAGTGTAGTTTTACCTTTTTTGAAGAAAAGCACCACCACGCCTCTATGCCATGCCTGCGGCGAAGTACCTTCGAGTATGACGGTGTTAAAGAGCTTCTGAAGGACTTTAAGTACCGGTTTTCCACCTGCTTTCAGAAGCTCAGTCGTAACTCCATCATCACCCGGGGCCTTATTGTTTTTAAGCTGTTTAAGAACCATACTAATCTCGTACAAGCTGACGTCCGGGATGTCCTCGGCATAGTGTCGAGTCAGTCTAGCTCTGGGGTCTTTAGCTGGACTGCCAACTGGTTTCGATGTCGACGTGCATAACTGTTCATAGAATTTCTCGATCTCCTCTATGACCTCTGGTCCCGACGAAACAATGCTACCGTCCTCCGTCTTCAGCCCTGCCAGACGACTTCGCCCAATAGCCAGATCTCTCTTTGGACTTTGGAACCTTTGTTCCGTTGTATTGCCTCCTCAATACGCAATGTATTAAAGTGGCGTTAGTCGCGTGCAAGTGATTTTGAGATCAGTCTATTAACCCGCCGATATGACAATGTATCATCCGAGGACTGCAGCCTAATGTTTCGTCTCTCGTCCATAAATCTTAGAGTCTGGTCTGAGAGTCTTTTTGTTCTATTTGTACGCTGGGTTTTAAAGATGTTAGAACCAACCGTATTGACAGTTTCCATAAACATGTCGTTGGTATCGGCCACTGATGCGTCTTCTCTTAAGCATTCAAAGCGATTTTGTGTTGGAGCTGAAAGTTTTCTGGGTTTTGGATTTGGATGGTTGTGGGTCGGAGCGTGGACTTTATCAGTCGAGACCTAGCAAGCCTTATGTTGAGGTTCAATGTGCCTCTTACCATACGGTGATCACTGCCGGTTTTGACCGTGTGGATCACAAAGACATCATTGAAAACTTGCTTTTCCGTCGACATGATAAAGTCAATCTCATTCTTCGTGCAACCATCCGCACTCATCCTGGTCCACTTTCTGTGTGGGCGCTTCTTGAAAAAGTAATTCATCATAAAGAGGCCTTCCTTTTCCATGAAGTCGGCCAGCATCTGCCCCCTGGAGTCCCGTTGTCCATATCCAAATTGCCCCACTCTCAGCTCATTACCACTTCGTTTGCCTAGTTTCGCGTTGAAGTCCCCCATCACGACGTTATAGTGTGTCTTGGAGGAGTGTATGAATTTAGAAATGTCCTCATACATCTCCTCCACTACGTCGTGTGTCGAAGTCGTCGCGTAAACCTGTATGACCTTCAGCGAATATCGTTTTGATATTCAATCAACTTTGATGACATTGTTGACGAGGGACTTAATACCCTATACACTATAAACCCGACACCACCTTGGGATAGCTGGTCACCCTCCCGGTAGTACATCAAGTTACTTGAGTTGAGAACTATCGTGTCTTGTCCATGTCTTCGGACCTCCGATAGCCCTATAACGTCCCAGCGTAACTTACTTGTAGCTTCTTCCAGTTCTACTATTTTCTAGTCGACCCTCAGCGTACGTGCATTGTAGGTTGCCAGGTCCAGTCGTCAGTGTTGGTAGCCGGATCTCTGCCGGGGATTCTTCGCACCCACTGCCCCGCCGTTACCAAGGCCGCTACCGTAGCCTGGACTAGCAGGGCTGCCGGGGACTAGGGGCCGTTTGTTGTTTGTGCTGTTCATATTGTTGGTGGGTTTGCCAATCTCGCCACGCCTGGCAAGCGGGTTGGCGAGCGCAGTAGTTTTATAGGGGGTCGCTGCTGCCCGACGTCCCCTATCGGATAATAGATGGGAACAAGGAGTAAGGGTTGGGATGTGATGATTTTTGGAAAACGGAAATCCTATGATGAGTGGGAGACGTCCAAAGGGGGGGATACTACTGTTGGAAGGAAATGGGGAGAATTAGTAGTAGCTCGGGAGGCCGGAGTCGTGTACCCGTGTATTCGGAAATGAATACCCCTGACACTAATAACTGATACTACTACTAATAACTAACTACATAATAATACTTACAGATAATTTTAACTTAACATTAATTTTTAATATATTTTTTAATTCACTAATAATAATAATAAAACTAGGAATTAAGATCAATTGCCAAATAGTAGTCTCGTAACTCTCTTAACAAATATACCTAAATAAATAAAAAAATTAAAAATTACAAACTATGATAAAAGACTTACAGGAAGAAAGCAAAAAAGTAAGCAAAAAATCTATGAACATGAACGAAACAAAAATTATGAGGAACACAAAAGAGAATATAAACATGATGATAGATAACAACAAATTAGAAGTAATCGATAAATATAACTATTCAGGGCAAACTGTATCATTCAAAAACTGGCAGGACATAGAACTAGAAAAACGAATACAACTAGGCTGGAACAAATACAGAAGCATAAAATTTACATTTAAAAATAAAGACGTATGTCTCAAAACAAAAACCTTTAATAGATGCTTGGTTCCAACTTTAACCTATGGCTGTGTTCGCGCACGACAGCTAGCTGTGCGGAACCCCTCAACGAAACCATGCGACTTACGCATGGCCGGCCGAGCATCACGCATCGAACCCCGCGCTCTGGCCCCGCAACAAAACCTACGCCGCCGCAGTTACAATCTTGCAGCATTTATATTATTTAAACTAATTAAAAAAGTGCTACAACTTAATTTTAAACTTACCTAACTCTAAACTATTAAGCAGGTATCTATCTAAACGGTTCCCAACCCAATTTTAAACCTTGCACGGCTCTTGCTTGTCGCTTATCCCGCTTTGGACCGACCCTTTCAGCGCAAGAGGTGCCTGTGCCCGTTTTTGTGGCCTGTGCCCGTCTGCCCTGGTGTTTTGCCTGCGCCATGTCAGCTGGGCCCTGAGCGCACGAAACGTCCAAACCCGAGTGCCAGCGTGCCAGCCCACTTCGCTGACGCCGATGGAGTGCTGGTAACTTCTGACATTTAGAATTACGAGGAAACTGTAAGAATATTCTAATTACTTGCCTATACAAAGTTGTAACTTACTTTCATTCATACCCATTGAATTTGCAGTTCCTTTATTTTTCTATTAAAATGTCAGACTTAAAAACTTTAGAAAATAAGCGTAATAGTATCAGAGGTCGTTTAACTTTATTTAAAATCTTGAATTAATCAAATCAGTACCTACAATCAGCGAAACACAAATAAACGAAATCAAACACAAATTTCAAAAAATTCAATCGCTATCAAATGAGTATAATTCGCTGCAAGATCAGATCGATGAAAATTGCACAGATAGTATCACTAATGAGATTGATGAGCGGGACATTACAGAGTAACAATTTACATCACTGTTAGCAAGTGCTCAAACAATAATAGATCAACATTCACACTCAATTATAACAAACACAAACATTGAAGGAAATTCTATCCTGTGTGACCACAATATATCTCATGACGCAAGCTTCAAGCTACCTATCATTCAAATTACCAAATTTGATGGCACATATGCTAAGTGGTTTGAATTCCGTGACACATACAAATCACTCATACATAACAATCCTCGCTTACTGCCGATACACAAATTTCATTAACTAAACTCATATTTATGTGGAGAAGCTGCTAGACTATTAACAAATTTAAAGCTTGGAACCTTCTGTGTCAACGATATGATAGCAAAAAACAATTAACTAACAATCATTTAAATTCACTATTTAACCTTGAATCTATCCAACATGAATCTGAAAGGTAATTAAGGTCATTGGTAGATCATGTTAACAAAGATCTTAGAGCGCTGTGTAGTCTTGGTGAGTCCACTGACCAGTGGGATATACTTATCATTCACATGATCTGTATGAAGCTTGACAACATTGCTAAGCGAGCTTGGGAAGAACATAAAAACTCGATAACACACCCAAACTCAGTCAGTTATTTAAGTTTCTGCAAGATCGAGCAGCTATATTAGAGTCATGTGACAAAAGACAAGCCCATACACAAAACACTAATGCTCCACACATCCCTTACAGATATGAGCGCACCTATAAGGCACTCTCATGTAACACTAATTCAAATCATAGCAAAAATAATTCAGCCATGAGCAATCAATCTCAATATTTATTTATTTATTTAAATATATGAATTGCAACATTACAGTTCACAAAACCAATTCGTTACAATATTATTTTCTTACATTTTATAAAAACGAAACACACAAGAAAAAAATAAAAGTTCTGTCTGACGTGTCGCTGACATCGCTACCACCAGAGGAATCATTTGACGGGCCCTCACTCGAATCTGCCCCCTGCTGGACTAAACCGGGCCCCGAGTATGTTCGCGCACGGCAGCTAGCTGTGCGGAACCCCTCAACGAAACCGTGCGACTTACGCATGGCCGGCCGAGCATCACGCACCTAACCCCGCGCTCTGGCCCTGCAACACGCCGCAGTCGCAGCCACGCGCACCCCATCAACGCACGCGCGTCAATCTATTTACATTAACGGAAAATCAAGGCGACGCGACGCGCCATTGCGACGACGCCGCCGCTGCAAGGAAGACAGGAAATCTAAAGAAACAAATGTCAATAAAAAAAGAAAGCAAGTAAAGGATTACTAGAAAGAAACCTTTTCATTACAACCCAGTTCATAAATTGAACAGGCTGTCAAACTTGGGCACTCAATAAAAAACAAATCACTAAACTAAAAACAACACAGGGTAATATGGAAAGGAACTTATTAAACATCAGAATGATAGATAAAGTCAGGAAAAAAGACTTAAGGTTGTAAAGTAAATTTGAAGATGTAGGAAGAAAAGTAAAAGAGGAAAATGGAACTGGGCAGGACATATAATAAGAGGAAATAGCAAAAAAAGGACCTATGCAACAACAGTGTGGTGCCCGAGAAATGTCAAGAGGAAAAGAGGTCGACCCATTATAAGATGGAGAGATGAAATAAACAATTATGAAGGTGCGCTTTGGAGCCGTACCACGTTTGATAAAAAAGGATGAAGGATGAAGGGGGAGGCCTTTGCCCAGCAGTGGGATGATGTATAATCGTTTAAGTATAAGAACAATGTGTATATTAAAAAATATTTTAAGGCTTAAATAAATAAATAAATAATAATTACCTGCTAATAATATATTGTGGGATCGAGCAAAGAAAACGATTGTTTAGTTCAAGGAGTCGTTTAATACTTTCTAATTGAAGCAATGTATTACATGTAACAAAAGTGAGGGTTACGTCATTACACGCCCCTTTTTATGAAAAAAAAATGTCGAACATTTTTGGGCAATGTACATTACACAGAGTTAAAATATAAAATTTTGAATTGTTGCGCTACTTTCTACCACCGGCGAGATGGTAGAAAGTAGCCATGGGCATCATTTCGAACAATTCCTTGGAACACATCCCATTGTACAAGCGGTAGAGCACACACAGGGAGGCAAAGTCTCTCCTCAGACTTAAGGGTTCGATACGGCTAGTGAGTTTGGGATCGTCGACAATTCTCACAGTCCGTCGTTGAACCGAGACAAAAGAGTCAAGCTGGTATCCGAGTGCGTCCGCCCAGAGATGGCAGCAGTTCTCCATATGGGGCGGAACTTGCGACTTGTAAAGCAGCAACCTCTGCCCCGACGTGGAGTACTGCCTCGCTCTGTTGAGTACACCTAGTTTTTTGGACGCCAGCTTCACCTTCTCTTGCAAATGATCTGATAAATGATGAATGATCGGAACTAAACATTTCTGGATATGTCAACAACAAGGATCCCAATGCTATTGGAAATGGATAGGGGAGTGTTCTGAAATTGTGGGACCACAGTGAATGGGACTTTCTTAGCGCTGAACGTGCAGAATTGTATCTTTATATGGTTGAATCGGACCAAGTTTACCCGTCTCCAGTCAGAGACCTTGGATAGTGTGGTCTCGATTTGAGACACCATTTCTTTGCGGTTTTCCTCCATAACGGAACGAGGGATGTTTGCACGACCCGTGTAATAAGCGTCTCCAGTACTGATATGCAGTAAAAACAGCGTAGGAGACAGCAGAGAGCCTTGCATTAATGTCCATGCTATCAGAGCAACTACCGTCAACTACGGTTCGTATTCGTCTGCCAGAGAAAAAGCTAGCCACCCATTTGCACAAACCCTCGGGCACTCCATAAGATGACAAATCCGATAGGAGAACCCGGTGCCAGACCCGAGCGTACGCCTTCGCTATGTCTAGGTTACATGCCAATGCCTCCCTCTGACTCTCAATGGCTAGTGCCCATCGGTGTGTGAGATACACTAGAAGGTGACCAGTCAAGCGACCGTGGCGAAAGCCATATTGACGATCACTGACCAGGTCGTGTTCTTCTAGGTATCATAGAAACTGTGTGTTGATCACCATCACCTTGGAGAGGAGAGAGGTAATAGCGATGGATCTGATTTATCGCTCTTTCTGGGCACTGGGTGCACATTCGCGGTCTTCCATGAAGACGGAAATTGCCTAGTGTGGTAGGAAAGCGTAAAGAGGCGCGTGAGTACAGGACATAACTCAGGAGCACACTGCTTAAGCACCACTGCTGGTATACCGCCTGGGCCACTCGATTTATGAACGTTTAGAGAAAGCAAAGCCCGCCGACCCTCCGGCTGTGTTATGGATATTTCCGGCATGGTCTTACCGCACCACGGTATAGTAGGTAGTACAGCGCCTTCATCGTTCATATTCGAGTTTAAGGGAAACAGACTGCCCAGTAGATCAGCTTTCACTTTAGCACTATGGGCCAAGTCACCATCGGTCTTTCTCAGTGGTGGTAACGACGACTGGCAAAAGTTCCCTTCGGCAGCTCTGGCAAGCGACTAAAAAAACCGACTCCCAGAAGGATAGCTCGCTAGTCGTCCACCTATTTTGCCGATGAATTGGATTTTGCTCTGGCAATTGCTTTGTTACTGAACCTCGAGGCAGTATTTAATTTGCGTTTAACCCCAGAAATATTCAGATCCTTATTATTACGAGCTATGGTCCAAGCCTCATATTTTTTTTTTTTTTTTTATACCACTAAGGTGGCAAACAAGCTTACGGCCCGCCTGATGGTAAGCGGTCACCGTAGCCTATAGACGCTTGCAACACCAGGGGCATCACTTGCGCGTTGCCGACCCTTCAGAAATCTAATAACTTCTTTCTTGAAGAACTCCATACTGTAGTCCTTGCAGAATACTCACATAAGATGGCAACTTCGATAGAAGACCGCGGTGCCAGACCCGATCGAACGCCTTCGCTATGTCCAGGCTACATGCCAATGCCTCCCCCTGACTCTCAATGGCTAGTGCCCATCGGTGTGTGAGATACACTAGAAGGTCACCAGTCGAGCGACCGTGGCGAAAGCCATATTGACGGTCACTGACCAGATCGTGTACTTCTAGGTATCTTAGAAGCTGTGTGTTGATCACACGCTCCATCACCTTAGAGAGGAGAGAGGTAATAGCGATAGGCCTGTAATTCGATGGATCTGATCTATCGCCCTTTTTGGGCACCGGGTGCACATTCGCAATCTTCCATGAAGACGGAAATTGCCTATTTTGGGAGGAAAGCGCGAAGAGGCGCGTGAGAACAGGACATAACTCAGGAGCACACTGCTTAAGCACCACTGCTGGTATACCGTCTGGCCCACTCGACTTATGAACGTCTAGAGAGAGCAACGCCCGCCTGACCTCCCGCTGCGTTATGGAGATATCCGGCATGGTCTTACCGCACCACGGTATAGTAGGTGGTACAGCGCCTTCATCGTTCATATTCGAGTTCGAGGCAAAGAGACTGCCCAGTAGATCGGCTTTCTCTTTAGCACTATGGGCCAAGTCACCATCGGTCTTTCGCAGTGGTGGTAACGACGACTGGCAGAAGTTCCCTTCGGCAGCTTTGGCAAGCGACCAGAAAGCACGACTCCCAGAAGGATAGCTCGCAAGTCGCCCACCTATTTTGCCGATGAATTGGAATTTTGCTCTGGCAGTTGCTTTCTTACTGGACCTCGAGGCATCATTTAATTTGCGTTTTAACTCAGAAATATTCGGATCCTTATTATTACGAGCCGTGGTCCAAGCCTCATACGCAGTTTGCTTAAGAATTTTAGCTTCTCTGCAAGACCTATTAAACCACGGTCGTTTTTTGACGCCGGCAGCTACTCGCAGGTTAGGAATGAAACATTCCATACCAGCAAGGATTGTCTCAGTGACTGCGGCTGCGCAGACGTCAGGATTTTCTGAGTTAAAGCAGATCTGCCTCCACGCGTACGATGCGTAAAATTCTCGCAATCCATCCCAGTCTGCCGACTTATAGTGCCACACAGGCCCAGATGGATCGGGTTGTATGCATGACACTTGAGTCCGAACAAGACAGTCGTTCGAGGAGCCTAAAGGCGCATCCACTGAGACGGAATATCCGTCCGGACGTGTAGTCAGCAGAAGGTCCAGTAAGGAGCTCGTATGTTCCTTTATATCTGGTATTCTTGTTGGAGAAAGTATCAGCTGAAAGAATCTATAGGTCAGAGCAAATACATGAGCAGATATCCCTGCGTAGTTATTGGTTCGAGAACTGAGCCACTTACGATGGTGGGCGTTGAAGTATCCCAAAATTACTAGTTCTGCTGTAGGATATTGCTCTAGAACTTTGTCAGTCGGCAAACTCAGGTGCGTAAAGAGTCGAGCTCGTATCTATGCGTGTCTATACAGGTCTCATAGAGTGTCACCACTATGAGATACATGGCTATGAGACTGTATAGGCACGCATAGATACGAGTGGTGCCGCCGTGATCTACGCGCACCCACAATATCGACAGTTTCCTGTCTTCCAGGCTATGAAGGCGGCGACAGCAGACATCCTCCCGGGCCAACATACATACACTGGCACGACTCACAATATTGTGCTCAAGTTTGTAGCCGGGATAATGAAGGTACGATGTATCGGCCGGGCAATATATCTGAGTCTCCTTTAGAAAAGAATGGTCGGCAGCGCAGTCACCAGATGGAGGTGGACTGCCTTAAGATTTGCGTGCATACCCCTAATGTTACAAAAGTCCACATTAAATGTGGATGAAGCGGCCGCTGTAAAAGCTGTTTTCCTTTTTGTTGCGTTGCCCATTTTTAAAAATAGTTAATTAGACTAAATGAAAATATGTTAAACCGGTTTGAAAATGTAACCGGTTTCCGAGCCCTGCTTTGTTCTATTTTAAGGAACAATATCTAATTTACCATTAATTCATTCTTCGTTGGGTCGTTGTTGAGAGTGGTAGTCCAAGAGAATTTTTACTACGATTTTTAAATACGCTGTATAGAATTAACAATTAAAGTGATTATACATATACGTGCAGCAATTCTGTGCATTGTCTTAGTGACACGCTGAAGTGTGAAGAATACACAAATATTGTGAACAATTCCTATCTCCGTTTCGCATAACATCTCGTGGCAGTAAAAGCGGGGAACACCTACCGCACCTCCGCTAGAATAAAGAGCCGAATGGGGTAGCTTAGGAGTCAATATTTATAAATACTCGTAAACGGAAGCAACCAGATAATGAAGATTCCTTAAGTATGGCATACCTTGAGAAAAAAATAATTTGCAGTTGTCAGTCTGTCTATAACAAATTGTATCACAACGGCGGTCAAAAACACCATGACGAATGAGTTGTCAAAAATAACACCTACGTTATCAGAAATTAATGAAAACCTCACAAAACTCAAATCGGACCTAGAGACTCTCGCGGAATCCTAAGAAAAAACAGTTGATCGGCTGAAGGACATCGAGAAATCACAAAACTTTATATCGGAACGACAAGACAGCTTCGACAATCGTTTGAAATCATTAGAATGTAAGATTGGAGACAATACTGACTCCAATACAAAAATATCGCTATTAGAAAATAAAATTACCTCGATGGAGCAACAGGCACGGCAATGTTACATAGAAATATCTGATCTGCCTGAGCGTCGCAAAGAAAATCTCATTAATATTATAGAAGGCCTAGGGAATGTTCTTAAACACCCTATTCAAACATCAGACATAGTGGCTGTTTACCGTGTACCCCTTCCTGATCAAAATAACCGACGTCCTAAGAAAATAGTATTAAAATCGACCACCAGAGTGCTACGTGACAATGTCATTTCTGCATACCGCACGACAAAGAGCTTGGACAGTCCTAAGTTCGGTAAGCAGTATGCAAGTTTCTACTATATATTTAAATGAACACCTTACTTTAAACAACAAGATCTTATTTCGCCAATGCCGTGAAAAAACTAAAAATATGAATTTAAATACATATGGATTAAACATGGTGTCATTTTGGCGAGAAAATCGGACACATAAATGAATATTTTATCACACAATTATGACGTTATCATATTGACGGAGGCATAGTTACACAAAGATATTCATGACATTGAATTCATAGATCCGCGGTATCCAGTTTTTCGATGTGACCGAGACCGTGCGGGCAGCGGGCGGAGTGCTGGTGGCCGAGCGCGGCGATCTGGGTGCCGCCTGGGCAACGGTACCGGCCGACGCGCCCGACCCCTTTTCCCCAATTGTTGATCACGTTCATATTGCCATCAACGAAACGTAAACCTGCTGAAAGATTGAATCTGGGTCCTAATTGTTTGTATAACCATAATTGAAAATATGCATATCTAATAAAAGATGCAGAGAATGTAATGGATTTCACAACACGGCGCTACATGAAGCATCAATTTCCGACAGCAAAATTATCGAGGTCAGAAACATATCAGGAAAACGTCAACAATAACTCACACGTGTCTCAGCATAGTGACCTGGCCGAGATTTTGTTAGCAACAACAATGATTTAAGTTCGTTCAGGTGATGACACTCAGGAATGCTCTGTATTGTAGACCAAGGGTCACAGGTATCTTTTATCCCAGAGAGGGCTACTCAGCTCTTAGCAATTCCTAGAAGAAGCTGCAAAGGTTCTATTTCAGGAGTTGAAACCAAACAATATAGCTGCAAGGGACTTATTAATATAACTTTCATCTTACCAAATTGGTCATATTTGAAGAAAATTAATGTAGCAGACCCGAATTTCAATATCAGCCGACCTGTTGATATTTTGTTAGGTGCAGATGCTTGCTCTCAGATTATTTTGGATGACATTCGTAGAGAAGATTCTGCGCCCATAGCTCAACAAACTCACCTGGGGTGGATACTACGGAAGTACGATAATATAGTCCTAAACAACATTGATCAAATTCGAAAATTTGTGCAAATTGAAGATATTTCAGAGGAATCGGACTTATCAGTAGAAGATCAGTATTGTGTAGATTTTTACAAGAAAACGAAGATCTGAGACAAAGAGGGCAGGTATCAAGTATCGATTCCATTAAAACCTGATTTATCTGAAAAAATAGGAAATACCAAATCATTGGCTATTGCGCAATTTCGGCAGCAGAAATGAAAACTTTTAAAAATTCAAGATATCTCATGAGATTACAAACTATTTATAGATGAATTCGTAAGTCTGGGACATAAAACCAGCTACAAGTTACGAGTATATGAAACCTGAGTGTTATTCACCGCATCATTGTGTTGTGTTTTACGCGTCAGCTAAAACGTCTACCGGGTTCAGTCTAAATGATCTTATGTATTCTGGGCTGAATTTGCAGCAAGATTTACAACTATTAATATTAAAATGGAGACAATTTGAGTATGCATTTACTGCTGATATAGAAAAGATGTTTAGGCAAATCCTTATTAATGAAAAAGATCAAAAATTTCAAAAGATCATGTGGCGTGATATTCCTGACTCAGCATATCAAGAATTTCAATTATGTACTAAAACTTACGGTATGAAGTGTTCGCCATTTTAGAATAGAATAATCTTTATTTTCACGGAATATGGTTAATACAAAAATAGGTGTTAACAATTAATTATCCAGTACATACACATTCCGCCACAATTTGGCATGCAAATATATAATATCTTTTAAACATTAACTTAATTAGAAATTATCTAGCTTAGTAAGAATAGCATCGTAGGTTTAAGGTAGTACGTACATAAGAACAACAATTTTATAATTTAAGTTGACACATGTAGAAATTGTCATTTGTTTTTAAAATATTTATTAAGTTCCTTAAGCGTATAGAAACATTCTTCTTGTATTATTTTTATTTTATTTATATTTTTATTTTTAGCAATGATGACCTTAAAACAGCTGGCACAAGATGAAAACATAATAACAACAGTGAAGCAGTAAAGGTTCTCGAGGAATCATTCTACATGGATGATCTGCTTAATGGAGCTCATGTTTTTTCGTCAGCAAAGAAATTACAGCAGGATTTATTATGTTTATTAAAATCAGGAGGTTTTAGTTTAAGAAAATGGAACTCTAATTCACCAAATTTTCCCTTGTTAGATATATCAAAATTATTTGATCCTTTAGGTTGCTTGGCCCCAGGAACTACCAAATTGAAAATTTTATTCCAAAAAGTTTGGCTATCTAAAATTGACTGGGATGATGAATTGACGGAAGAATTGAAAGTTATTTACATAGATTATTTATACTGCAATTAATTGCTGATATTAATTTTTTTGGCGTGTCCACATCGGTCCGGCCACCTCCACAATGTCATCGCACCAGCGCCGCCGCGGGCGACTACGTCCTCACGTCGCGTCGCGGTGGTACCAATGTAGGCCCCTTCCGCTCCATCGGTTATCCGTTGCTCTTTTTACATGGCCTGCCCATCTCCATTTCAGCCTGCAGGCTAGTTCGACGGCATCTGTAACATTTGTTATTTTCCTTATATCGCTGTTTCTCTTTCTTTCTTTCCGTCTGATATTTAGCATACTTTGTTCTGGTGCTCTTTGAAAAACATTAATTAATTGACGATATCTTTGGTAAACGTCCAGGTTCGGCATCCATATAGTAGTGTTGGGAGAACAATACAGTCCATTGCTTTCCTTTTAAGATTAATTGCGATTTTTGATTTAAATAATTCTTTCAGAGACCAGTACTTGTTCCACGCTTTCTTTATTCTGCGCTCGTCTTCGTTAGATGTTAGATCGATTAGGGATATATTTTTTCCTAAATAAACATACTCGTCTACGTAATCTATAGAAAGAGATTTAGTTGAAATTGGTTTTTTCTCGCTGTTAGTCCTGGCAAAGGTTTTCTGTGTGTTCATGTGTAAGCCACACTTTCTGCTTTCTTCGTCAAGCGTGGTCAGCATGTATTCCAGATCCTCGTGTCTTTCGGCTATCAAAACAATGTCGTCTGCGAAGCGAAAGTTGTTTACGTAATTTAATTGCTTCAAAATGTGTCCCAAAAGTGCAGTAAAGAGATCTTAAAATTAAAATCTTATATTCAGTAATTTTTTCAATAAGTTGAGTTAGTGTGAAGATGTGGTCAATGGTAGAGTAATTTCGTCGAAAACCGGCTTGTTCTCTAGGTTGATTGCTGTCTAGAAGGTTTGAGATTCTGTTTCGCAATACTGTTGCAAAGACTTTGTACACAGTCTGCTGTAAGCTGATCGGCCTGTAATTTTCTAGATCCGAGGGGTCTCCTTTCTTATATAATAGAGTTATAATGGACATTCCCTATTCCGTTGGCAATTTGCTTTTAGAATATCGTTAGTTATTCCGTCATCCCCCGGATATTTTGCGGATTTTAATTTATGAATGGCGTTTTGGATTTCGCTCTCCAAGAATGGTGGTATAGTCTCACACAATTCGGTCTCTGTGTACCTACATATTATTTCATCACTATCTTAGAGCTGTTTACAAAATTCCGTGGCAGTAGTGATCTGCTGACTTCTGTTCGACACTGTTTTGCTTCTATTTTTCAAACTTTTTTTTGGTTTTGATTGGTTCAATCTTTTTTGTGCTCTTTTGAACGACGATTTCTTATCTAATTCTTCTTCTATTATTTTGAATTGATATGTTTTCCTATCTTTTTTTTATTTGCTTTTTAATAAGGGTGTATAGTGCGTTGACTCCCTTGCGAACATGAAATTAATTCGAGATGATAGGAAATTAATAGAGTACTACAATATTCAACCTTTTTGGGAAGGATCGAAAACCATAAGTAAATACCTGGAACATATGAGAAACATATGTAACGATATAAGAGGTAAATCACACTGTGACGCATTGTTACTACAATGACATCATACTTACAATAAGCTCGAGTGCTTTAATCGTATCATGCTGGTCGGTCAGCAAAATATCCGCGGCGCCGTGGGCTTATCAGATATCGTGTCGGATATCTCGCACATTACGTAAAAATGTGCAAAATGGCGAGTCTTTGTGGGAATCATCAGATGGAACTAGTATATCTAATAAATTGATTCGTTCTAGCGATGAATGCATAGATGGAGGTAGAGAAGATTGGCGGTTGTTTACTCCACTTTCATCACTGGAGCCATTACTGGCTTCGGAATCAGCCCTAATCTCTCGTACAAGTGCTAATATTCGCCTACATCTCGTTGTCCAGGCTACAACAAAATGTATACAGGCATGCATAAATAAGAACAAAGCCCTCACAAAGCAAAAACAAGGGAGTATATAACTAAATTTGTGCAAAACAATTCACCGCAACTAAATATAGTTTGAATTATGGGTTCTTTATAGGGTTACAGGTTATAACGTAATTTTATTATAGTAATTTATCACTTTACTCAGAGTAAAACGTTTTCAAGTTCTAAACAAACTGACTTCTATAGCGATAGGCCTGTTAGCAATGTATAGAATACCATACACCCAAAACCAGACATTGTTGCCAGAAATCATTCGCAATGTATAGTATGCTATACATCCGAAATGGAGTGGGTAAAACACATGAAAGCAATGTTAGTAGAGCGATATTTTTGCATTAGTATAAGCTCACCACATTTGTATTTTGAAAAACGCTTCAAAACGCATTCGTGATTTTCATTATAAATAAGAAATTATAAATTATCTTACCTTAACAACCGTTACATTTCGCCGCATTGTTTTAATCGTGTCACACAACTGTCTAACTTTCTATGGATAGTGACAGTTTATTTATTTTTCCTTAAAGAGGAAGATTAGTTAACCACTTTCAATTAAAAAACGAAATGTCAGAGGTTTTAGTTTACCTCATAGAATTAAATATTAAGTGTGTATATTATATTGTACAAAATTACCTTAAGGGTTAATTCTAATATTTTGGATTTGAACCATAGTTGATCTTATAATACAGTCAAATTCTTAACAGCTTAAAACAGATTTTCAATAGCGTTGTCCAAATGGTCCTTCGTACAATAAAGAGATCAGCAAACTTGCCTTCTTTAATATGATGGAACCCCTTTACAAATATTTTATTTACAGAAGATTCCATGATTGTACTATAATTATGCCAAATTTCATCTGAATCGGATGCACTGGTGTGACATGACGTGAAAGAGTAAGAAAAGTCATATTAAGTTATAATTATTCCCCTGGGAACTTGTAAGTTTTCCGAGATAAAATGTAGCCTAAGTGTTATGTCAAGATATAAGCTACGTTTTTGTACTTTAAATTTCAGCCAAATCGGTTCTGTTGTTAGGATTTTTTTAATGCAAATTTACAACCCCTATTTGTCCCCTTAGGAGATGATTTTCCAAAAACAGTGAAACACGTCATCCTTAGTTTTTAACCGAAAGGCCATATACCAATTTTCATTCATTTAACTTTAAAAATCACGGATTTTCATACAAACTTTGGACCACCGTTTCACCCCTTTAGGGGAAAAATCCTTTCTTATTGCACGCCTGTACCTGACAATGAACCTACGTGCCAAATTTGGAATCTGTAAACCCAGTGGTTAGGGCTGTGCGTTGATATGTCAGTCAGTCAGTTTCTTCTTTTATATATTTAGATTTTATTCAAAATAAGACAATCTTACTGGATGAATTATATAGTGTTATTGTTAGGATAAAAATCCATAAAAGGATTTTTCTAAATAGAAAAATTCAGAATTTTTCCTAGAAAAATTAAAAAATTCACATGATAAGTTTTGCCAGCCCTAACAAATCCGAGAGAAAACGCATTATATTGTGAATTTATGGTTTTTTGACATAGACAACGATTAACCCACACATGTAAATATTTGGAACAAAAAATCGTAAATACTTTTATCTTGGGTTCGAATGGAGATTTTAACAAAATAAACTTGGTTTTATCCCTCGATATGGGTATTGGCTGAAAATTCACATGAAGAATTGGGTAGAATCTCTCATTATTTATATAAGTTACAATATCCATTAACGTGTCCTGGATACTTTATAAATGTTTTTTTAAGCATAATTACTGCGAATGCCGTGAAGCCCTTAATTCTATAAGTTTGTTCAATTTTTGATTTTAGTTAGTTTGCCGACTTTTCTAGTGTAAAGTTTAAATGTTGAGTTATTAATTTATGCTGCTGATTTACTGACAATTCGGTTCTTTTTATTAAATTATATTCAGCTTCGACTATAGATGTCTGGTTCTAAAATAAAAGTACTTAATGCTTCTCTTTTTCTCTCACAAGGGAAATGTCCTTTCTGTACTGTTCGGAGTATTGGACGATCCATTCGTCGAACAGTACGGAAAGGACATTTCCCTTGTGAGAGAAATAGAGAAGCATTTAGCACTTTTGAAGTAATGCGTGAGATATCCGACACGATATCTGATAAGCCCACGGCGCCGCGGATATTTTGCTGACCGACCAGCATGATACGATTAAAGCACTCGAGCTTATTGTAAGTATGATGTCATTGTAGTAACAATGCGTCACAGTGTGATTTACCTCTTATATCGTTACATATGTTTCTCATATGTTCCAGGTATTTACTTATGGTTTTCGATCCTTCCCAAAAAGGTTGAATATTGTAGTACTCTATTAATTTCCTATCATCTCGAATTAATTTCATGTTCGCAAGGGAGTCAACGCACTATACACCCTTATTAAAAAGCAAATAAAAAAAAGATAGGAAAACATATCAATTCAAAATAATAGAAGAAGAATTAGATAAGAAATCGTCGTTCAAAAGAGCACAAAAAAGATTGAACCAATCAAAACCAAAAAAAAGTTTGAAAAATAGAAGCAAAACAGTGTCGAACAGAAGTCAGCAGATCACTACTGCCACGGAATTTTGTAAACAGCTCTAAGATAGTGATGAAATAATATGTAGGTACACAGAGACCGAATTGTGTGAGACTATACCACCATTCTTGGAGAGCGAAATCCAAAACGCCATTCATAAATTAAAATCCGCAAAATATCCGGGGGATGACGGAATAACTAACGATATTCTAAAAGCAAATTGCCAACGGAATAGGGAATGTCCATTATAACTCTATTATATAAGAAAGGAGACCCCTCGGATCTAGAAAATTACAGGCCGATCAGCTTACAGCAGACTGTGTACAAAGTCTTTGCAACAGTATTGCAAAACAGAATCTCAAACCTTCTAGACAGCAATCAACCTAGAGAACAAGCCGGTTTTCGACGAAATTACTCTACCATTGACCACATCTTCACACTAAATCAACTTATTGAAAAAATTACTGAATATAAGATTTTTATTTTAAGACATTCGATTCCATACGACATGAGCCATTGTGGCTTGCATTGACATTGCAAGGAGTACAGAGCAGATACATAAAAATTCTTCAGGAAATATATAAGAACAGTTAAGCGGTCATCAAGATAGAGCGTAAAAGAGAGCCATTTAATATCAAGAAAGGCGTAAAACAAGGTGATCCTATCTCGCCCAATCTCTTTACTGCACTTTTGGGACACATTTTGAAGCAATTAAATTACCTAAACCACTTTCGCTTCGCAGATGACATTGTTTTGATAGCCGAAAGACACGAGGATCTGGAATACATGCTGACCACGCTTGACGAAGAAAGCAGAAAGTGTGGCTTACACATGAACACACAGAAAACCTTTGCCAGGACTAACAGCGAGAAAAAACCAATTTCAACTAAATCTCTTTCTATAGATTACGTAGACGAGTATGTTTATTTAGGAAAAAATATATCCCTAATCGATCTAACATCTAACGAAGACGAGCGCAGAATAAAGAAAGCGTGGAACAAGTACTGGTCTCTGAAAGAATTATTTAAATCAAAAATCGCAATTAATCTTAAAAGGAAAGCAATGGACTGTATTGTTCTCCCAACACTACTATATGGATGCCGAACCTGGACGTTTACCAAAGATATCGTCAATTAATTAATGTTTTTCAAAGAGCACCAGAACAAAGTATGCTAAATATCAGACGGAAAGAAAGAAAGAGAAACAGCGATATAAGGAAAATAACAAATGTTACAGATGCCGTCGAACTAGCCTGCAGGCTGAAATGGAGATGGGCAGGCCATGTAAAAAGAGCAACGGATAACCGATGGAGCGAAAGGGTCCTACATTGGTACCACCGCGACGCGACGTGAGGACGTAGTCGCCCGCGGCGGCGCTGGTGCGATGACATTGTGGAGGTGGCCGGACCGATGTGGACACGCCAAAAAAATTAATATCAGCAATTAATTGCAGTATGAATAATCTATGTAAATAACTTTCAAATACTGTAATTTAATTTCTACAGTATAACTAATTTAATTTTATATTTATTATAATTTAATTATTATGCAGCACTTATTTATTATGACTTATAGAAAATGAATTGAATTTGGAATACTTTGTTAAATCTTGTTATTGCTAAAAACTAAACTTTGTACTTATCTATTTGTATTATGTGAGGAAATAAAGGCTTTATTTATTTATTTTTATTTTAAGGGAGTCAAAGTATAGAGATTGATTATCAGGTAATAATGAAATATTGTATGAGGCGTGAGAAGTTCTTATCAACTTCATACGATTCTTATTCTTATCAACGATAAGAAAAATATCCATGAAAGTGATAAAGCGAGAAAACTAGTTTTTGGTTTTCTGGAATTTTATTGATTACGGGAAGGGGTTTGCGGTATCTTTTCTTTCAAGTTTTCGCTGCTGTTTTATCTAGAGGTAAGATTAATGGTTTTGTAAGAGGTCGTTTAAAGTATCCTGTTTTTGTTTTTAAGGTGTTATGAGCGCGACATTTTACGCATAACCTGAGTTGCTTTTTTGTTGTTCGGTTTCCACCGATAATCCAATATTTTTGTCTAATAAATTCTGACGTTACCCGTGGTCCGCCATGATATGTAAGTTTGTGGGCGTCTTCTATAATTGACTTAGTCCACTTGCCACTTTGTGGTAAAATAATATGGTGCTTCATGTCTTTGTTAATACATGCGTTTTTCAATCGCCCGCCAACTCTCAAAACGCCATCTTCGTCTAAAAATGGATTTAAATTTAAAATTTTGCTTTTGTGACTGATTTGTTTTTTATTTAATAAATCCGTTATTTCGTCTGCAATTCAGTGCGATGAACATACTGTACAATTTTTGTTTTGGCGCATTTCAGTTCTTTTGTCGTAAGATAAGATGGTTTTTGTTTATTTTCTTTGAAATAAATCTGATGATCCATGGTAATATTCAAACTACTCTTGTAAATGTACTATTGTTACATAATACCAAGTTGTTTATGCTGTAGTCACAGTTTTGATTAACTACACAAATTTGTTTTATTTTCTTCAATTCTCGATTTGTTTGGAAAAAAGGACGTTCTTTTGCTTCGTCCTTGAAGATTGACAGCCAAGCTGGTCCGTTCCACCACAAAGTACGTGTCTTTAGTTGAGTGCTTGTAAGGCCTCTTGTCGCACTATCTGCAGGTTTGTCTTCTGATTTCAAGTACTGCCAGCAATCTGCAGGCATAACAGAAGTAATCTGACTGTTTGCTACAATGGGTTTCCATCTCGCTGGATCTCCCTGTATCCAACCCAAAGCTGCTGTAAAGTCGCTCCAACAATGTAATTTAATTGTATAGTAGCGAAAACATTGTTTTATCTTGTTTAATAATTTTGATAATCAGTGAGCTCCACACAGCTTCAGTATGGGCAGCGTTACTTTTTAGCTAGCGGGTGCTAGTCGTGGTTTTGCTACTACTAATACCAATTTCGACTGCTTTCCTACTGATGTTTTGCAATAAATTACACAAGCGTATGTTTTTGTTGAAGCGTCACAGGAACCATGAAGTTCTAAGTGGCTTCTTTGTTTTGTCCCTAGTCATTCCAGGTGTAATTCGCTGATGTTTTTTAAGTCTTATTTGATGTGTTTCCGTTATGCTTTGATTTCTTCCGTCAATTCATCATCCCAGTCAATTTTAGATAGCCAAACTTTTTGGAATAGAATTTTCAATTTGGTAGTTCCTGGGGCCAAGCAACCTAAATAAAGTATCAAATAATTTTGATATATCTAACAAGGGAAAATTTGGTGATTTAGAGTTCCATTTTCTTAAATTAAAACCTCCTGATTTTAATAAACATAATAAATCCTGCTGTAATTTCTTTGCTGACGAAAAAACATGAGCTCCATTAAGCAGATCATCTATGTAGAATGATTCCTCGAGAACCTTTACTGCTTCACTGTTGTTATTATGTTAAGGATCCAAACATTTTTGAGTTAAAACGCAAATTAAATGCTGCCTTGCAGTTAAGTAGGAAAGCAACTGCGAGAGCTAAATTTTAATTTAATCGGCAAAATAGGTGGGTGACTTGTGAGCTATTCCTCTGGGAGTTGTGATTTCAGGTCGCTTGCTAAAGCTGCCGAAGGAAACTTTTGCCAGTACTGCGAAAGAAGGTGACGTGGCCTGTAGTGCTAAGCAGAAAGCTAATCTACTGGGCAATCTCTTTACTTCGAAAACTACGAATGTGCACCCGATATCTAAAAAGGGCCATAGATCGCTCGACTTACCGATCTCACACACCGACGGGCGTGCCGCAGGTAACCTCTTTTGTCTCTTCAGCCAATGTCGTTCCCGCCGACGGAACGGGCGTGTTCTGTCGTGACTACCAGGGTAAACAATACATCTCCTCGGGTGCTCTAAACAAAGCTAGAGCAGCTATAAACGAGGCCATAGAAGCTATTGCAGCGGGCCAAAACCCACTTCCGGCACTATTGCAAGGTCAGTCCCAGCTCACTTCTATACTGACTCAAGAGGTTTATGGCCCCACGACATAACTTGCGAGCCGTATTCCAGAATCCCGGAGGCTAAAAAGGTAAAACCTCAGCCCTCAAGACGGTAGTCCAGGAGCACGACGTACATATGGTGTTGCTGGGCGAAACCAAGCTTCGTCCTGAGCAGATTTTGGTGAGTCCGTAAATTCAATTTATTACAGTTTATAATGCTACCACCTTTTACAAATAATGAAATGATTTTCTATAAATATAGGATATTACGGAAATCCGTAAGCAATTTTAATTTTCGGTAATATTTCCAAATTGCCGAACTTATGAATTTTTTTTTCGATTGTACCGCAAATGGGTAATGGTGTAAATAACTTCACCAATGTTTCAGCAAATTATTCATACTGTGATCCAGTCCAGCAAATCAAAACCTTCGCCGACTTTTGAAGATCTTTAAAATTATATTCAATAAGGCAAAATTGACGATCACGTCGTATAGAGGAAAATGACCAGTATGATTATTCACAGTTAATAAGAATTATTTGGTACCTGTAGATTAGGGTTTGTGGATATCCCCTAAAACCCAAAAAAATAAGTTATGGTAGAATACTTCATATACTCCGTAATTCCTCCAAATTAAAATATGTTCCTGATGTTCGTTTTTCTTGTTTCAGAAATTCATCATACTATTTTTCAGTATTATTTTTCGCAACTATTATCACGACATAACTCGATTTTTCATTTTGCAAACTGATTTTGTATCTTGTCTTTTTCTATATGTCAATTTTCCAAAATCCAATTTTAAGTCAACCGATATGTCGAAGTAAATAAGTTTGGCGTTTCTTGCATGGATATAGAAATACCAATAATTTTGGAAGTAGAGACTCAAAAGGAGAACTTAAGCTATTTATATATAAAAAATATACAACTAAATAAATCACTTGATACATTATCCCCCTTCCTTGTAAAAAAAATCGGTTAGATAAATTTTCCTGGCTGTTAATTTAGCATCGTAAAAGACAGAACCGATCCCCAAAAAGCTTACATTACGTAAAAGCACGTACGCATCTAATATACTAACCTCAACACTCATACTAACCTAACCTAACATACGCTTACCTCATATACTTCCTATTCACTGATCCACATACGAAGGGCATAACCGATAAGGAACCCCATGACTGATCTGTAAGGGACTTGGGGTTACTTGTTGTATCCTGGCCAAATGCCTTATTACAACTAGGGATACGATATAAGGCTTATTTGTTGAGTATATAAATAGAAATAAATAACCTAACCTAACTAACCCTAAAAAGAAATGTGAAAACGCCTAATGAATCCAGGAGGTAAACTATTAAATAAATATGAGATATATAATAAAAAGACAACCGAAAAATGTAATGTTTGAAAGTAGCTAAAAATAAGTAAAAAGAGAGAGATAAGAAAGATAAATTGTAAAATTAAAAGAGAAAAATTAAATGCAAATGGGAACACTTTTGTCCGATAAGCTACAATAGCTTTTACATAACTTAGGATAAGCATAATTTTGCATTAAATGTAATTAAAATAAAATGGCACACAGCTGATGCTGGGCCGCAATATAATAAATAATGAGCCAAATATAACGTGATCTTTGGTCTCTATATATTAACGTAAAAGTCGTATAACCGACACAAGGAAGGAATGATAACACAACTTCGTTAAAATTATGTATTAAAGGATGTCGCAGACCTCAACGAATGACTTTAGTCGTCGTTATAGTACTTTTTAAATAAAATAAATTATATCATGACGTACAATTACTTTCACCATTACCTTGGTGTTGCCGTATCAATCAAGAGAAATCAGACAATAAAAATAAAATAGCCTCCAATTTGTTTGGTGTGGCTTTTAGAACATAAAATAATATATAAACGACGTCTCATTGACGTAAAACAACAATTATTTCTTTAAAAATCGTTTGAAATATTAAACAGAAGAATAGAATAAAATTTAGAGCATTTTTAGTATGCTAATCAAAAAAAAAACAATAAAATAAAATTATGCTTCCGCTAAAGGATATAAAAAATATAAAAGAAGAACACATATTAAATTATATAATTAATATACTAAACGTTATTTTTACAATAACCACGGATTCTTTAGATGACTTTTTGAATTTTGAAGAGATATAAAGGAATATATAGTGTTTAGTAATTTAAAAAACATTATAAGCATATCTAATTATCAAGTTAGTTGCTAAACCAGTAAGAAAGCATTTATTTGCTTCATAAACAATAATATTTAAAAGGAAATGCTTTAATTGCCAATTTTTTTTTTGTAATTTTTTGTATGTGGTTAATCATAAAAAAAATTTTGAACAAAATTTGTCCTTAAGTTATGAGGTAACTTCAACATTTACAGTCCTTTATATGGTAAATGCCAACATTTTTGTCATTTAAGTCCACCAGTACATATACTAACGGTGAAACTTTACGTATAACGCGACATTTTACGGATTTCGGAGCAAATTTAGTGCTGAAATAAGCACCGGCGGCATCACTTAAAACGTGATTGCGTCTCCATACATAAACATTAACCTCTTCAAAAGTACGAAGCATATTATAATGTTCTGCGTTCTTTTGATGTCCTTTATATTAGGCTAATTCTACCTTACCTTAATATATTCGCAGTGGGCAGAACAGACAGATTGCAAACAAACCAAGAATGTTCTTACATCCGTGGACGCTAATCTGTCGCACAAACTGTTAAAACTCAGCAGGAAAAACCTACGCTACATAGTTGGCATAATAACAGGTCACTGCCCTCTAAACAGGCACTTTTTCAATATCGGCGTTACTGACAGTCCTCTATGCAGGGGCTGTATGGAAGCCGAGGAGACACCGTCTCACGTGGTTCTTCATTGCAAAAGCGTGAGCGACCAACGGACAAAGCTCCTTAAGAATCCACAAACCATGAGAGAGGCACTGAATAACATCAGATGCCTCCTTAACTTTTGGACGGAGCTGGGATGGTATGGGTAACCAATGACAGGTATTGGTTACCTACGTACAATGGCCCTATTATGAGGCTAAGTGCGGAAAACATAAGTCCAACTAACTAACTAACTTCGCATGTAAACTGGTATGCACAGCATAAATATCCCTGGGCATAAATACAAAATTGTCGAAGTACTCATACTTCGCGAAAATATTACCGTCGGTCACTAATTCGCGGCCGAAAACTACAAACGCTGCTGAATAGCCAGTCGCATGATTACAAGACGAATTAATTGCCATTTGTACTTGAGGAATGAATTTGTCCCAAGTTCGGTGGTTTTCGCCTATCAAGGCTGCAATAGCCGTAATAATAGTTTTATCATAACGTTCCACTGTGTTTACTTGTGGTCAGTAACGTGGAGTGTAAAATACTTTTGAAATGTTATATTTTTCCCAAAGACTTTTACAATCGTGGTTGGGGTACTCCGTAAACTAAGAAAACGTCGTTTTGCAAAGTTTTAAACACATTAGCCGCTGTAGCTTTTTTTAAAGGAAAAATTAAACAATATTTACTGAAACAGCATGTGACAACTAAGATATTTTGATTTATATCCCTTTTCATTGGTAAAGTTGTATCCTAAAAGTAAACTAAATCAATGGATGTACATTGAAAAGGGCGAGAGAATTTTAGGTTTTTCCATGACACCAAATGGGGAATAGTTTTGATGCTTGTAAGCCAAGCACTTGTAGTAAAATCATCTTTGTAATTAGTAATCTGGCGAGACATTCCTGGCCAATAAAAATCCTTTGATATTTTTTTAAATGCCTTAAAAGCACCAAAATGCGAGTTTGACGCGGTTCTGTGTGTATAGCCGCAATAATATTAAGCCTATCGTTAGGATTTGGAACCTCCTTCCACATGTAGTCACTATCAGGTTCCGTTTTGACTTTTTAAGTAGTTCCCGTCCTTAATACAGAAGTCTAAACAATCAGATGGGTTATTTACACAATTGGTACGCTTTTGTTCGTACCAGATCATACTTCTATTAGTATCGATTGGTTCTACGAATTTATGAGATCATCTACTTTAGTCTGTACGTCTGTTGATGTGTCCTCTATTATAGGGGTAGACCGAGATAAAATATCAGGAACAACATTATCCTTCCCTCTCTTGTGCTTTAAAATAAACTTGAAGGAAAACAACCGAATGGTCCATCTGGCTAATCTACCCGTAGGGTTAGATAGTTTCAAAAACCATTTTAATGCAGCATGGTCAGTAAAAATAATAAATTGCTTCCCGTTACAACAAAACAACGCCAATGTTCCAGTGCTAAAATAGCTGCGAGTGTTTCTCGCTCCGTAGCCGAGTAATTACGTTGTTGTTTAGATAAGGATTTACTCATGTATGCCACAACAACCTCATTGCCGTCTACGTCCTAAGCAAGCATTGCTCCTATGCTATAACCAGATGCATCACAATGTACACTAAATGGTAAGTTATAGTTCGGACAAGCTAAAAAACGTGTATTTCAAAAATGGTTTTTTAAAATATTGAACGCTTTGTCTGCTTCTTTCGTTCATTTAAACCTTGGCGTAGTTTTACCTGCAGACGTTAATAAATTAAGGAGACCAGCTGCAGTACTAAAATGGGTATAAAACGCCTATAGTAACTAGCTGTACCAAAAATCGACGTACCTCCTTACGTGATTTAGGAGTAGGAATTTCAAAAAAGGCTTTCACTTTATCTGGGTCTGTGATAGACCACGTTCGTCTACAATGTAGCCGAGGTATGTTAGCTTATTTTTAAAAACTTACACTTCTTAAAATTAATAGTTAAACTAGCCTTTGTGAGTTTTTCATGTACTCGTTTTAAAAGGGATATGTGTTGTTCGAAACTCTCTCTACTAATGATAATATTATCTAAATAACAGAAAACTTTGTTGTTAAAATTAGGACAAGACAAGGAATCCATCAATCTCTGTTATGTAGCCGCACTATTTGATAGTCCAAAGGGTAATCGCTTATATTGGAAACTGCCGCGTGTCGGAACGTAAAACGCAGTTTTAATTATGTCATCTACGTGTAAAGAAAGCTGCCAAAACGCTTTTGCAATATCAATTTGCTTTGTTATTTCGCATTAGACAAATTATCTAAGATTTCATTAATAAAAGGAAAATTATACGCCTGTTTCTTAGTAATTTAATTTAATTTCCTACTATTTAAACAAGATCTCCATTCACCTTTCTTTTTAGGCGTAACTAAGACAGGAGATAGCCATGGGCTCTCGCATGGTTTAGTAATGTCCCAATTTATCATTTTATCAACTTCGTCACTAAGTATCCATTGTCTTTTTGGAGATAGTCTATAATTCCGTTGTTTAATCGGTGGGTGACCACCAGTATCAATTCTATGTGGAACTAGATTAGTTTCACCAATAATGCCTGTTTCCTCAAATGAAATAGCCTTAAAATTACCAATAACTCTGTCCGCCGTCTCTTTTTGAAAAGAGGAAAGGTTTTTGTAAAACTGAATCTTGTTTTCAACTTTAGGAAGTTCAGAAATATTTGAATTTATAACTTCATTATTAATTTGAAAAAGATTAGGTGATAAATTAAAGGATTTCCAAAAATGTATCCCAAAAATTATTGAAGGGAATAAACCTGGGAAAACAACTGTTTTAGTTATCTTACTTTGATTATTAAATACCATTGGCCATTGAAAATAACCAATAGCTTGGTGTATTGCTTTACCAGCAGTCGAAACTTTTATATTTTCATTAATATAAAGAGTTAAACGTAGCTTTATATAGCTAGATGTGAATAATGGCCTAAAACGCTGATGCAAGAACCTGTGTCTAAAAGACTCATACATTAATAATAATAATAATATACTTTGTTGCGCATATAGAATACAAGACAATTAAACAATAAAAGTAATAACAAATTGGCGGTCTTATCGCTAATGAGCGATCTCTTCCAGACAACCTTTGGGTAGAGGAGACTTTATAAAATTATTGAGTAGAATGTGCGAACTAAAACTTAACAATATAAGAAAAAAAAAAGGCAGCAGAAAAATAATATATACATTTATAGCAATAGCTAAATTTATATACATATGAATAATAAATAATACTAATACGTACAAAAAATAAATATATATATATATCAAATACATAACAAAAAATAAAAATAAAAAAATAAATACACAAACTACCATCTTAAATAATATAGATGAATAAACAGTGTTGATGAGACAGCTTAAATTTTTAAGTAATGTGTGATTACAAGATTTTTAAATATTCTTAAAGTTTGTGCTTTTTTGACATCAAAGGGTAAACTATTCCATAGCCGTATGGCTGTGACAGTGAATGAGTCATTATATGCTTGCGAATAATGTGTTGGGGTTTTCAGGATCATGTTTGTAGTGGCGCGATGAGCTGTAGACCCTATAAAATTGAAACGCTCTTTCAAGTATAACGGAGTAGACGGATTGAACAGTACGTTGTAGAGAAGAAACAGAAAATGAGTATTCCTGCGAAGGCGAATTGGGAGCCACTTGAGTTTTAATCGAAATTCGGATATATGATCATATTTACGTAAACCAAATATGTATCTAATACATAGGTTCTGGAGTCGCTTAAGCTTATTTAATTGCTCCTCAGTAAGGTCAAGATAGCTAGCATCCGCATAATCAAAGACAGGTAGCAGAAGTGATTTAGCCAGTGCAATTTTAGTGGCAATGGGCAAGAAGTTACGCAATCTGCTAATAGATTTAGCTGTAGCAAATATTTTTCTGCTAACTTCTTTTAATTGTGGTTACCACGAAAATGTCTGGTCTACGATGATGCCCAAGTTTTTTACAGCCTCGCTATATGGAATGACTGTTCCATTAATACTCACTTTAGGAAGATTTTGTAAATTAATCTTAGATATCATTCTTGAAGTACCCACAATGATAAGTTGCGTTTTATTTGGATTTACGTATAGACCGTAAGAGGTACTCCAATCCATAATGCGAGCAAGATCGTTATTTTTAATCGCAACTGCACTTCTTAGTTCACTAACTGGAGCCTGAGTATATATTTGAAGATCGTCTGCATATAGATGGTAGAGAGAAGATAAATTAGATGTTATATTATTAATGAAAATAGCAAAGAGAAGTGGAGAAAACATGCCACCTTGCGGGACACCAGCATTAGTGTAGCACCAAGTAGAGAAGGAACTTTGAAACCAGTCGATTGCTGTTGGAGATATGTTAAGAGAACTTTAAAGTGAAGTGTTTAAGGCGTTGCTAAAATCTAATAGTGTTAGCACTGTGACTTTTCTGTTTTCTATGCCGAGATGAATGTCATCAGAGATTTTGACAAGTGCAGTAACCGTACTATGTCCAGGACGAAAACCAGATTGAAGGGGACTTAGTAAGTTATTTTTAGTGAGGAAATGACACAGCTGCTCATGAACAAGACGTTCAAGAACTTTAGAAAGAAATGGTAAGATGGATATGGGACGATAATCGGAATAACAGACAGGATTTGCTTTTTTCAGCAAGGGAATAATTAATGAATCTTTCCAGGAAACTGGAAATTCGCCAGAGGCAATAGAGTGATTAAGGATATTTGTGGTGATAGGAATAATAATATCAAGGATAGGAAGGATCATGTTACGGCTAATGCAGTCACTCCCCACAGCGTTAGAAGATATAGCGATAATGCTCTTCTTAACATCACAATCAGAAAATCGACTTAGAAAAAACGGAGGAAAGTCAGGAGTTGGTTTTAAGGAAAGTGAGTTCAGCGTATTTATTTTTTTGTTGCCTTCAATAGCAACATTGGAAGAAAAGTGTTGATTAAGAAGATTGACATCAATATCATGTGAAAGGGGAATACGATTAGTCTTAGCAACTCCTAATGACTTAAGAAATTTCCAGATTTTTGCTGGATCACCGTTTTATGGATATAGCGTCGTTGTGCATCTCTACACATTCCACCACCACCACCTCTATCTTTACGGTCGTTTCGAACTAACTGAAAGCCTGGCAATGAAAAAGATGTAGAAGGTAAGCAAGGTTTTAACCAAGACTCCGAAACAAGGACGGCGTGAATGTTTTTGTTATCAAAAGATGCTAGCATATCGGAGTAATGAGCTGGAATACTCTGTGCATTTATATGTACGATATTGAAATGTTTCAGTAAGTCTGAAAAAGTGGCAGTTAAAGTAGCGCTGAGAGAAGGAAAAGCAATTAAAGAACTGTCGTCACTGTTCAATCCATCTGAAGAACAAGGGAAAGAATTATTACTGTCGCTGTCACTATTCATATATTACAATAAAATATTTATTTATATATACGTATAACATAATATTAAGACTATTAATATGTTTGATATAAAATAAAATAGAAATATATAAGTATGTGTGCTCTACATGCCAGCAGTCTGGTTTAGAAAAAGTACAAATTACATACAATCGAAAACATAAACAACAAAACAAAAAATATTACTGAAACACAAAAAAGAATTATTTAGGTATGTTAGACGGAAAATAACAGCTAGATTCTGGTAAAATAAATACAATATCTTTTATTTTTATTTTTAGAAAAGGATGTAAATTATCGTTTTCATTTTGAAACAGGATCGAAGTATTACGAAAGGGATTGAAAAAAAATTTGACTTTGTTAATCCATGAGGACCACTCATGTAAATCTTGTCTACAACGACACCTGTTATCTAGTTTTTTTGATTACAATTTGGACAATCAATCGCTCTTACATTTTGAAGACCACATCTATAACAAACAATGTTGTTAGATGTGCATTTACTAAGTTCATGTTCATGTACAGGGCATCAAACACAAAATGGTGGACGATTTTCATGGACCGCTGCAATTTTCCTAGGCGACTCCTTATTCACCGCATTGAAATTTTGGTTCCTATACGTAGGGGATCTATACTGTTGGTTTATACGTAGGGGATCTAGGTTCAAACCGAACCGTAGGTTTCTGTTCATAAATGTTGAACGATTTAAAATTATCAAGGGGTTTCGTTCGAAACTCTTTCTGTCTCCAATTTTCATAATTATTACCTTTGTTATATGCAAACGGGATTTTCCTCCTCCTCCTCCTTGAAATTCCTTTTTTTTGTCAAGAAATTGATCGTATTTATTTCAGGTAATCTACCGACTTCTGACCTATTGCCAACAGGCAATTCTGAAATTTCATGCAACGGTCAGCTATCTGTTATTTGATCCAACTAAAAAGATAGGATAGGTTTTATTTCGATCTGTCAAGTGGGAGCCGGACTCGGGCACTTTAGGTAAAAACCAACGTTCGCCGGGTTACAGAAGGACGGCAGCGAAACAACATTCGCCGGGACCGCTAGTATTAATATTTAAAACAATTTATAATAGTAAGTCGTTACTAATCAAACAATTACTATTATCCTATGTAGTATGTATATACGGTTTTTTTAACATTATTTTTTTTTTATTTGTTTGAAAAAGAGAAAAAAAAAAAAAATTTCAAATTGCTAAACGTGTCCGAAAATTTCACGTATTCCATGATAACGTTGCTAATATAAGCTTTTTAAATTTTGAAAAATTACGAAATTATCATTAGAAATTATATAATTATAAATTATATATGTTTAATTATATAATTTTGCACAAATCTAAAACTTATTTATAAAGCTTCAGCCGTCATACACCCTTGATTATGAGACTTAGGCCACAATCCAGTCCCGCGCTGGCCAACTTGGCGGACGTTGTCAAACTAGTGGCCACTCGGCTTTTAGAATTTCCATAAGGCCTCTGACTTAGTACCATATGGCAAAAGTGTCGAAGGGGTAACGTACCCACTAACGTACGTTAGAGCTTTGAATACTATGCAGTGACCACGCCCGAGGTTGCTTAACTTCGCTTAGCGGTTCCGATATACGAATGTATATTGGCCACGTACGAGGTCTTTGTAACCGTAATTTACTTTCCATAAATTGTAGAAGAGTTTACCGGGCGGTTTATAAAAACAATAGAAGTTTTATACGAAGCTAAATAACATCAATAAAATGAACAAGAGTAAGTACATTAAGGGTAATGTTTAATAAAATTCTTTTAACAGAGATTTTTATTAGTGTTTCTTTGATCAAACACTAATTTTTCAGCTTTTTCTACTGCATTTTTTTATTGTTGAGGTCATAAACACCCTTTATTTACAAAATCATAACAATCTGGCCAAGGATATATTTCCTATAGATTAAGAGAACCCCATTTATTGATTCTGCAATTCCAGAACACATGTTTAACTACCTCAAGAGTATTTGTATCTTCGGTAAGGGTGTCCTACATCTTCAGCAAAGTCGAATTCCGAGATCGATTAGACGACCAGATCAAGTTTACGTCCAAGAAACCTGGGGCAATCAACAGAGTGAAGCAATACTTCACCTAAGGACAATTTTTTTTATACCACTAAGGTGGCAAACAAGCTTGCGGACCGCCTGATGATAAGCGGTTACCACCGCCTATGGACGCTTGCATTGCCAACTCTTCAAAAATCTAATCAAGCTAGCTAAGTCAAGCTGGTATCCGGGTGCACCCGCCCAGAGATGGCAGGAGTACTCCATATGGGGCCGAACTTGCGACTTGTAAAGTAACTTAACCTTTGCCCCGACGTGAAGTACTGCTTCGATCTGGCGAGTACACCAAATTTTTTGGACGCCAGCTTCACCTTGTCCTGCAGATGATCTCGGAACTGAACATCGCTGGAGATGTCAACACCAAGGATCCCAATGCTCTTGAAGATGGAGAGGGGAGTGTTCTGGAATTGTAGGACCACAGTAAATGGGGGTTTCTTAGCGGTGAACGCCCTGGTTTGTGTCTTTGTACAGAGTACTACACCTAAACCTTGGACAGAGCTATCTCGATTTGAGACACAAGTTCACCGCGCTTTTCCTCCACAACGGAACGAGGAATATTTGCACGACCCGTGTTATAAGCGCCTCCAGTGTTGACATTCGCATAGCAATGTATGTTGTTGATTTCCAACAACCGTTATGAACAACGAGTCGAGGTAATCGATATGTTATCATTGCAGTCGATTCATTTTCGAAGTTTATGATTGCGAAGGCAATTCATATTTATAATACGGAAAATATATTAGGATTTATTGAGGATAATATTCTTTTAACATAGGGTCGTGTGCAGAGATTTATACAGATCGTGCGTCAGTTTTTCGATCGAAGGTTATAGTTAGAGCTTTATAATTATACGGTATACGGCATATCATGAGTAGTAGGATATCACATCCATTGTCAAACGGACTAGCAGAAATGGGAATAAAAGACCATCTTATTTAGTTAGACTGCTATTGTAATAGCCAGATATCGCGAAGACGGACCACGGGTTAGGTAAACTCATAGGTTACTTTGTATACTTTCAACCATTGTTGTCAAAAATATAATTGGTAAACCAAGAGAAAATCATACGCAACTTGTTTCTATAATTTTCATGCGGCCGGTGGGAAATATGTATCAGGTCCGACCTCTTAGGTATTTATGAGAAGTGGAAGCGATACAAGCTTATTAATATTATTTAGTGAAAGTAGCCGTGAGCATCACTTCGAACAATTCCCCAGAACACAACCCATTATACTAGCGGTAGAACACACACAGGGAGGCAAAGTCTCTCCTCAGACTTAGGGGCTCGATACCGCAAGTGAGTTTGGGATCGTCGACAATTCTCACAGCCCGTCGATGAACCGAGTCAAAAGGGCCAAGCTGGTATCCGGTTGCACCCGCCCAGAGATGGCAGCAGTACTCCATATGGGGCCGGACTTGCGACTTGTAAAGCAGCAACCTTTGCCCCGACGTGAAGTACTGGTTCGCTCTGTTGGGTACACCAAGTTGTGCTCCAGTTTGTAGCCGGGATAATGAAGGTATCATGTGTCGGCCGGGCAGGATATCTGCGTCTCCGTTAGAAAGAGGATGGTCGGCTGCGCAGTCTCGAGGTGATGGTGGACTGCATTAAGATTTGCGTGAATACCCCTGATATTGCAAAAATCCACATTGTATGTGGATGGAGTAGCCGCTGTAAAA
This sequence comes from Apoda limacodes, assembly GCA_946406115.1. Lineage (NCBI taxonomy): Eukaryota > Metazoa > Arthropoda > Insecta > Lepidoptera > Limacodidae > Apoda > Apoda limacodes. Next base: position 27,421,941 of record OX291555.1, on the reverse strand, counting down.
ACTCTTTTCATTTTTCTATTTCTGGCCATTTTATATAAAGTTATTTAGACTAGAGATGAGGATTCACTGCACAGCTTAGAAGACAAAAAGGTGAGGTACTAAGACTGCCGAAGCTCAACACAGATGATACGGTTGCTGGCACGGCGGGCGGAAGGGCCCCTGATCCCCTTCTGTTGTAGTAGCCGGGTTCACTCCGGTCTCCTTCTCCGGCACGACTACCACTTCAGAGACTTTACACAGGCTGGCGGATCAGCCTCCCAGGGCGGAGATTAAGTGATCCCTGGGTTCGGGAACCCGTTCAACCTGTGGGCGGCCAGCGGTCAGCCGTTTCATCAGGTCTCCCTGACCGCCGAAACAGCACGCCGCGTCTACGCCGAGCAATGACAGCGTTAAGCACCACCGGTCTTCCGCTGTCTGCGCAGCGAATCCTCAAAGAGAGCTCTGGCAACCTTACTCACCGCCAGGAACACGGCACTACTCAATGTTAGTGTTATTGTGGCCGCGGTTTTCTGTAAGGTGGAGGTACTTCCCCAGTTCGGGCCGCTCATTCGAGTAAGTACTCGCTATGCCCCGCTTTATTTGTTGGGGCAGCTTATTCGAGCGAGTACTTGCAGTGCCCTACCTCTCTTAAAATGAACCCTAGGACAATGATGTTTACTATATTAAGCGGTACAGGTCCCTTTTAGGGATAAGCCCTTCTTCTGTATAATAATTTTAGTTTATTTAGTATCTTTTTTAGTTTCTTATTTTTAATTACATACAATAAAGTATATACAAACAAACAATTAAGTGATTATTGTCTGTTTTTCTATACCTACGGGAATATATTTACGAATATAGTAATGTAACAATATTGCCCAAGAACAAAATTCAAAAATTGTTTTAATAGGTATATAAAAATACGCATGTACATAACTGTATGCATCAATAATAATATTTAGTCTATTTTACTTCATTTTGTCTATTTAATTATCCTTTATGACAACGTATTGTATGAATGGGCCCAATAGTAGGATTCTAGGTATCTGTAGGTAAGATGAGATGTGGTAAAGTGCCACTTGTCTCGGCCGATGAGTGACACTCTTACCTAGTATGCTAATTTAGGTACCAACTGAAGTACAGAGTAACAAAAATATCTCTACAACAACGTTTTTGAGGCTTCTGTTCAGAGATCAATTAGACATAGACAGACATTTATTTGGCACCATAAAACATACACAATACAAAACAAAAAACAGATATACAAAACATTTAAACCATACGAACAAAAAAAAACAACAAAAAAAAACAACAAAAAATAATAAATTTAAAGCAGAACTATACAAATATTGTGAGTGCTATGATGTCAAAATTGGACATCGACTCTGCGTATGCTGCAACACGAGTGTTGCAGCACTGATTTTTAGCAACGCCCGTGTATTGTTTAATATATAATTTTACTTACTTATAATGATAACTAATTGCATATAAATATAAAAGTTAAATTTAAAATACGTAAAAAAATATATCCATAAATACATGCCGTATCCTAAAACTGGGCCGCGTAGGCCCTTAGACAAATTACTTTAGCTTACGTTTAGGCATCAGTTGTTTTTTCATAACTTTTTGTGTGAAATTAGGTGTAGTGTGTATGTGTATAAGAATGTATTGTGTTTCTCTGATTCACTCACAATCATCAACTCAATATATAATAAGCTCGAAAAACGTACGGCAGCCGCGCCTTCTAAAAGGGTATTAGTAACTGAGTGCGCCGGTGCACACAGAGCGCGCGGTGAATGCTAGCTTACCCGTCACGCCGGTCCGATCGATGAGTCATGAATCTTTCCCGAACAAACACCCGCCCCAGCCAGACCGTGTCTGGATGAGGATAAACCGAGCCAGAGCCAACAATCTACTTGGAATCGAAACAATGCCCCACAACCCAAGCTGTTTAAAATCACACGAACCTGGAATTTCACTACGCTCCAGTTGTTAGATCATTTCAATCTTAATATTGATAAGTTGTTGCTTTTCTATTTAATTTTTTAGGCATCCGGGCACATAACCACTAACAATAGGATGAAGAATTCGACCACTTCGGTAATAAATAAATAGGCCCTTATTAGATATTATCTAATGTATTAATAAAGACCGACCGCCGACTTTGCTTTTTAAAATCTTACCCAGAGGCAACATAAAAAATGCGCGAACTCTCAGGGCTACATTTCACAAAATATATATGTTTCTCTAATTCTATTTTTTCATTTTAACATCTTTTAAAATAATGTTTGAATACGAACAAATTGTAGAATGCGACGGAAAGCACAAAAACACGCAATGCTAGTCACAGGCGGGCAACACAGCGAGGTGCACATTTGTAGAGGTAGTAGAAATAACTAACTATGTTAATTTTAATAAGCATTTTAATAGCTTCAAAAGTGTTACTAGGACATCATCATCTCGCGCATTGCTGCTTGTAAACACTTATCATATTGGAGGAGAGAGACGAAGTATAATTGTTGGCACAGACTATAAGTTGTCTAATTCTAATTGATTAGAACAAAATAAGGAGTACAACGGTTTTGTAACATGTGTTTACTATGGAGATGGAGAGGGGAGTGTTCTGGAATTGTGGGACTACAGTGAATGGAGTTTTCTTAGCGGTGAACGCGCACACTTGTGTCTTTTTAGGGTTGAATCGGACCAAGTTTACGCGTCCCCAGTCAGAGACCTGGGACAGTGTGGTCTCGATTTGAGACACAAGTTCTCCGCGGTTTTCCTCCACAACGGAACGAGGAATGTTTGCACGACCCGTGTAAAAAGCGTCTCCAGTACTGTCATCTGCATAGCAATGTATGTTGTTGATGTCCAACATGTCATTGATATGCAGTAGAAACAGCTTAGGAGACAGCACAGAGCTTTGCGGGACACCAGAATTAATGTCCATGCTATCAGAGCAACTACCGTCAACTACAGTTCGTATGCGTCTGCCAGACAAAAAGCTAGCCACCCATTTGCACAAACCCTCGGGCACTCCGTAAGACGGCAACTTCGATAGAAGACCCCGGTGCCAGACCCGATCGAACGCCTTCGTTATGTCCAGGCTACATGCCAATGCCTCCCCCTGACTAGTGCCCATCGGTGTGTGAGATACACTAGACGGTCACCAGTGACGGCGACCGTGGCGAAAGCCATATTGACGGTCACTGACCAGATCGTGTACTTCTAGGTATCTTAGAAGCTGTGTGTTGATCACACGCTCCATCACCTTAGAGAGGAGAGAGGTAATAGCGATAGGCCTGTAATTCGATGGATCTGATCTATCGCCCTTTTTGGGCGCCGGGTGCACATTCGCAGTCTTCCATGTAGACGGAAATTGCCTATTAGGTAGGAAAGCGCGAAAAGGCGCGTGAGTACAGGGCATAACTCAGGAGCACACTGCTTAAGCACCACTGCTGGTATACCGTCTGGCCCACTCGACTTATGAACGTCTAGAGAAAGCAACGCCCGCCTGACCTCCCGCTGCGTTATGGAGATTTCCGGTATGGTCTTACCGCACCACGGTACAGCGCCTTCATCGTTCATTTTCGAGTTCGAGGCAAATAGACTGCCCAGTAGATCGGCTTTCTCTTTAGCACTATGGGCCAAGTCACCATCGGTCTTTCGCAGTGGTGGTAACGACGACTGGCAGAAGTTCCCTTCGGCAGCTTTGGCAAGCGACCAGAAAGCACGACTCCCAGAAGGATAGTCGCCCACCTATTTTGCTGATGAATTGGAATTTTGATTTGGCAGTTGCTTTCTTACTGAACCTCGAGGCAGCATTTAATTTGCGTTTTAACTCAGAAATATTCGGATCCTTATTATAACGAGCCGTGGTCCAAGCCTCATATGCATTTTGCTTAAGAATTTTAGCTTTTCTGCAAGACCTATTAAACCGCGGTCGTTTTTTGACGCCGGCAGCTACTCGCGGGTTAGGAATATAGCATTCCATACCAGCAAGGATTGTCTCAGTGACTGCGGCTGCGCAAACGTCAGGATCTTCTGAGTTAAAGCAGATCTGCCTCCACGGGTACGATGCGTAAAATTCTCGCAATCCATCCCAGTCTGCCGACTTATAGTGCCACACACCACGCCAATTAGTTGGCCCAGAAGGATCGGGTTGTGTGCATGACACTTGAGTCCGAACGAGACAGTGGTCCGAGGAGCCAAGAGGCGCATCCACTGAGACGGAGTATCCGTCCGGACGAGTAGTCAGCAGAAGGTCCAGTAAGGAGCTCGTATGTTCCTCTTTTCTCGTTCTGGTATTCTCGTTGGAGAAAGTACCTGCGGGCGGCCAGCGGTCAGCCGTTTCATTAGGTCTCCCTGACCGCCGAACCAGCACGCCGCGTCTACGCCGAGCATGACAGCAACAAGCACCGCCGGTCCTCCGCTGTCCGCGCAGCAAATCGTCAAAGAGCTCTGGCAACCTTACTCACCGCCAGGAACACAACACTACTTAATGTTAGTTATTATTATTAGTTATTATGGTTTTCTGTAAGGTGGAGGTACTTCCCCAGTTCGGGCCGCTCATTCGAGCAAGTACTCGCTATGCCCTGCTTTAGTTGTTCGGGTGGCTTATTCGAGCGAGTACTTGCAGTGCCCTACCTCTCATAAATATATACATTATTATTTTAAACATAAAACTCCTTATTTTTCTGTTTCAAACAGTTTTGATTAAAATTTCAGCCCGTATAGCGCCCAACACTCAAGGGCTGAAATTCGACCAGCGTCCCTTCGACCAGCGTGAACCTCGAACCCGAAGGTGAGTCAGCGCCAGGAGGGAAGTTCCCGTTACGCGGTTGCGATCGAGTTGGGGCGAGAAGCGCCCCGGTACTATTTAATGCCTCGTATATGAGGTAGTTCCGTGCGTTCGCCGACGAACCCAGAGTATATTAGTCTAATGGCATTTAGCTAAAACTTTGTTGTTTAAAATTTTAATCAAAACTGTTTAAAAGAGAAAAATAAGGATTTTTTTGTGGATGATGCATTACAATGGCTCCACCAACACTAGATACTTTTAGTTATACCTACGTCCACTCCGTCCTTCTCCTCTCGTGCGACTGATGCTGTGCCTCGATACAATGTTATGTACTGTATATTGTTATTGTGTTTACAGGTTACTAAAAATGCTCTTATCTCTTAGACTAATACTTTTCTGCCATTACTAAGAAAAATAATGTTTACTCAATTACATTTCTAAACCGCGAAAGAACTACTATCCTACATATGTATATGTACCTCTACGGTATTGATATATTGTTATGGATTTTCTAACATTTTTCAGTTTATAGCAGTAAAAACAAAACGAAAACCGTTAGTAAAATTTTTAGGGCAACAGACATAAACAAGGCGCCAAAAGAATTTTTTTTTTTCTAAAACCTTGTACCTTGTGTATATTCTAAGTTAGTTTCCAATTGTTTTTAAGTTTTGTTTATGATTGAAGACAGCTTCTTTTGTCATGAAATAATTTAATTTATACCACAACTTGCGCTGACTTCATTGTAATATGTATTTCGACATTAGTTTTTATTTTTTTAGTTTAGCACGACCATGACGCGTAAATAGTACATAATGATACAAGTGAGCTAGGCTGCTCTTTAGAGAGAGGTTATGGGTTGCAGCCAGAACCGAAGACGAGGGCGTAATTCAACCGAGTGTGTAAATATTGAGCAGAGCTCACGAGTGGCATAAAACTATTTTCGCCACACTTAAAACTTAAAGGACAGTAAGCCATTACGAACATTAAGCCATTAGGAATTATTTTAGAAGTATAAAAATACTTATTTTTAAGCATGAAATGTCTTATTCATTACATATTTTATCTATTATAGCGCTGTATAACATACAATCTCATTGCGGATCTCCTTTAAGCTTTAAAGTTGTTGAAATTGATTTTCGTTGAAGGTATTTATAAAGTTAATATAAATATATTCTATAACAAAAGGAAAAGCAACTTCACAGTAGACTTTTTTTTTTATACCACTAAGGTGGAAAACAAGCTTACGGTCCGCCTGATGATAAGCGGTCACCGTAGCCTATGGACGCTTGCAACACCAGGGGTATCACTCGCGCGCTGCCGACCCTTCAGAAATCTAATAATTTCTTTCTTGAAGAACCTTATACTGTAGTCCTTGGAGAAAACTTTGGCAGGGAGCTCATTCCACAACCCAAGCGTTCGCGGGAGGAAGTTTCTCTGAAACCGCACTGTACGCGACCATTTCGGTTCTAGAGTGTGAGAATGAATTCCCCGCTGATGGCAAGCGGTGCTATGGTAGAAAGTAACCGTGGGCATCATTTCGAACAATTCCTCAGAACACAACCCATTGTAAAAGTGGTAGAACACACACCCCTGTGTCTTGTGTGGCAAAGTCTCGCCTCAGACTTAATGGCTCGATACCGCAAGTGAGTTTGGATTGTAGATGATTCTCACAGCCCGTCGTTGAACCGAGTCAATAGGGCCAAGCTGGTATCCGGGTGCACCCGACGTGAAGTACTGCTTCGCTCAGTTGAGTACACCAAGTTATTTGGATGCCAGTTTCACCTTGTCCTGCAGATGATCTCGGAACTGAACATCGCTGGAGATGTCAACGCCAAGGATCCCAATGCTCTTGGAGATGGAGAGGGGAGTGTTCTGAATTGTGTGACTACAGTGAATGGGGTTTTCTTAGCGGTGAACGCGCAGACTTGTGTCTTTGAAGGGTTGAATGGACCAAGTTTTCCCGCCCCCAGTCTGAGACTTTGGACAGTGTGGTCTCGATTTCAGAAACAAGTTCTTCGCGGAACTCAAAGAGTGCGTTATTTATGATCGTAGATTTATTTTCTTGATTATTTTCTTTTACGCTGATTTTATATACTAGTGATTGCTATATTACTCTGACTTAATAATAATAATAACAATAATATATTTTATTGCACCAACAAAATAATTTTACAAAAATATGTTTATAAATATAGAAAACAAATGGCGGTCTTATCGCTTTAAAGCGATCTCTTACAACCTTTGGGTATAGAGGAAATAATAAAGTTAAACATAGTATAGTAGGTGTGTTTCGCTACAATCATTAATAAGTATATATATACATATATATATATCATACAATAATGTATATAATATAAATAAATACACATAAATAATATATATGTATATATAAATATAAGTAAATATATGTATATATAAATATGCATGTACAATAAATATAATTATAATACATATTACGTATAAGTGAATATATATAAACAAATATAGGTGGTGATATTATTTTAGTCTTTCAGGTAATCATAACAAGATTTTTAAGTATTGCTTTCGATTTTGCTTTTTTTATTTCCAAAGGTAAAGCGTTCCATAATCTAACAGCCTTTACCGTAAAAGAATCATTATACGATTGTGAATAATGCAAAGGAGTTTATAGCATCCAGCTAGTAGTCTCTCGAAGAGAAATATTTCCAATAAAATTAAAACATTTCTTTAAGTATACCTACCGGTGTGTTTAGATTAAACAGGATGTTATACAGAAGAAAGAGAACATGAGTATCCCGTCGAAGTCAAATTGGGAGCTACTTGAGCTTTGATTTGAATTCGGAAATATGGTCGTACTTACGAAGACCAAATATGAATCTAATGCAGAAGTTCTGAAGTCGCTCAAGTTTATTAAGCTGCTCCTCTGTAGATCAAGATAACTAGCATCACCATAATGGAGAACAGGCAGAAGAAGAGATTGTGCAAGAGCAATTTTAGTGGGAATTGGTAGGAAGTTGCGCAACCTGCCTAAAGATTTGGCTGTAGCAAATATTTTCTTACTAACTTCCTTTATTTGCGAACCCCAAGATAGTGTTCGATCGATAAATATACCCAGGTTTTTAACTGTGTCTTTGTAAGAGATAGAAACTCCGTTCACAGTTACTAATGGGAGTTCGTTCCAGTCAATCTTGGATATAAGTCTAGAACTGCCTACGATGATTGTTTGTGTTTTCGTAGGATTAACAATGAGGCCATAGGATTCACTCCATTTCACAATTTGATCAAGGTCTCGATTAACAATTGAGATAGCATTTGTCAGTTCACTGATAGGAGTTTGTGTGTAAATCTGAAGATCGTCTGCATAGAGATGGTAGAGATAAGATAGTTGAGATGTTATAGAATTAATGAAAATAGCAAACAGGAGAGGAGACAAAACGCCACCTTGCGGAACACCAGCGGCCGTATTGCACTAGTCAGATAGAGAATACTCTAAAACAACTGGGTTTACTACTTATTTAACACAACGGTTTTCTGGTCCACTTTTGACGATCACGCTTGGCCAAATAAAGTAATTATCTACATTAATATTAATTATAAGATTCTTTTGATTTCATTTCACTCTCGTAGAGTGGGCTTCGAGGTTGCATAGAACATATATATATGCTGCCATTTCTGGGCAGGTGCACCCAGATACCAGCTTGGACCTTTTTACTCGGTTCAACGACGGGCTGTGAAAATTGTCGACGATCCCAAACACACTTGCCGTATCGAACCCTTAAGTCTGAGGAGGGACCCGTGTGTGTTCTATTTGATTTGGTATGTAGAGTAATATTTCTGTGAATATTACGTCATTAAATATATTAGTATATGTAGGTTGCACCTTTGATTGTAATCGTTGTATTTAGAATATTATTTTCTTCTGGAAAAAGTAGTAGTTACCTATCGTAACATATAGCGGGATATTTTGTGAAGTTTTTTTGGAATAGTATCTATAGACGTAATTTTTTTTATTGAGCTTTTTACTTATTTCTCCTGTGTTTAAAATGCATTTATGTATAAAAAGTCGTAAGTAGCTCTTTGGTTCCCTGTGAGATTTTCAAGTAGTCTTAAATCTTTATAATAGGTGTGTGTTAATACTAGCTACCTCCCCTGGCTTTCCACCGGCTCTTCTATTTATTTGGTACGCATTCGTATTGTGTTACTTACAAAAGGACAAACAAAACCTGAAGTATTGCTGACTGTGTGTAGATTTATAGTTTTCTTTTTCATGTCGCTAGGATTTTATAAGAAATACTTATTGTTACCGCCCGGTTTAATTCAAGTACCTATATTTTTTTATTTTGTCAACTGGTCCATACATTTTTACATAAAGGTTATATGCATAATACTTCAACTAGGGTTTAACATTTGAGTAATAAGTTTAAAAGTATTTAGTTGTTTTGCGGCTATTAAGAAATCGTAATTGATAGATATAATAAGAGTATGTAGGTAGGTACAAAGATATAAAGTCGCGGCTTTTCCTTTTTTGATTTGTTATTATTAGGTAACGACACGATTTTACCGATATCGAATGAATACTTTAATTTTAAAAAAGCTATAAATTTGGATTAAGTAATTAAATTTTTCCAGTAGATCGAATTTGACTTAAAATCATATAAACACATTTTTTTATAGAACATTACAATTTTAGAGTAATTTATTTAGTTTTGACTCTTAATTGAGTACATATTATCAAGGACATTAATTTTACGTTGCTTAGTTGTTTTGTGGTTGGTTATCTCCAGATTTGACTCAAGGTATAATAAATTTAATCGGTATTATTTCAAACTTAATTATATTACACATTAAATTTGTCAATACAACCTAGTTAGAATTACAGCATCTTTTATGTTAGTCATTGTTAAGAGAATACACTTCGCGGCGCCCGCGCGCGTTTTACATTTTTGCTAAAATGTTGCCGTCCCTATCGCACAAGACGCGGGCGCGAGACCCCCTTTCCCCGCGCCGCGCGCCTTATTCTGGTATGATTTTGTCGTATAGCTGGAACGTCAGTATTCTGATAAGCGATATGACTTTCACCCAAAAATACTATATTTTGAGCATTAACGAAGTATAAATGAATTATCATCATTATTTTTAATTTAATAAGTATTTAATGTGCTGCCATATTGTTTATCGGCTGCCTTATTAACAATGAGTTAGCAAGAAATTGTTAACGCGTGGTGCCTGCGCAAGCAGTTCGCGGTATTGCTCTAGACATCGAATTATGTATGGAAATTGCGTACTGGCGGCTACGAAAACGCTCAGCGATCAGCTTTGTTCCAAAATTGACAATATTTTGTTGAAGTATCGCACTATCTCTTTCTGTCGTACACAAAATCGTATTTCCCATCTCTACTGTTACGTTACATATCTCTACATCATATTAAATGTTTGAACACAGGTTGAAAGTGCATTTTCAAAGTACAGAACTAACACCATCTATTATGCAGTAGCGGTATTAACTAAAAATGTTGTCAGTGTTCCTTCTTTCTGATTTTGCCCTTTAATGTTGGAATTTGTAAACTGTTATGATCGTTTTACACATAGTTTTTTATTAATAAAACTAAAAGAACTTCATATTTTGAGAAACTTGATATGTAATGTCAATTTTTAAATGACTGTCCTAAACAAACAATATTACATATTAACATTGTAGATAGTTTTTAGAAACAATAAATTTTATATATTTTACATTTTGGGATATTATGAATTTTTTGATTGGTAATGGGTAACACTGCTTTGTTTACGTTGAAATTGAAATCTTTAAAGTAAGGTTATTTAAAAATTCAAAAAGTAATTTCCTGAGACTGTGCCGTATAATAAAAAAGGTACATTGATTCGTCGTCTTGTATTACTTTTCTTTACCTAGTACCTTCAAAGTAAACAATTACGAAATCCAGGAGGAAGGTTGGTGTTATAGTAGATGTAGAAGGTGTTATTCTATCAATCTAAAAATGTAATCTTTGTGGTATCTTCCAAAAAACCACGTCGTACCTGAGGGCATAGGTACTCTGGAAAACAGTTTAGATTCCAATCGAAGGTATGTAAACAAATCTTAGTTATTGTCACGCTTTAAAGCCAATACCTACCCTAGATCCCTACATACGCTGCAAATACAAGTGATAAATAGGTAATCTCATGATTTTGTGGCATTAAAATAAGCCTGCCTCTATACTGCTGTTTATCTAATGCCAGTTTTATACTGAAATTGTATTCTAAGCATTGAGAGCTACTCATCTGTAGTACTCACATAAAATGATTCTTCATACAGGGATGACCTATTTAACATGATGCCAAAATATCTATCATAGTTTAAGTTTGATTAAACCTAATATATGTATAGTTGCACTTATTTGATTGACAAGTCTTGAGAAAACAGCGCTAAATAATAGGTATTAAAATTTTATCTTTTAATATCTTGCCCATACTTAAAAGATACTTCATTATGTAATTTATCCAGTAAAGAATAGTTTCTGTTGCTGAGCATAATGTGTAATGCATATTTTAGGTCTGTGTACAACTAAAGTCAGTACCAAGGAATTCTTTAAAAATCAATCCACCGATATCTTATTATTTTTTGTTGTTTCAATATTAAAGAGATAATGTTGATGTTTTATTTCAGGTTGCCTGTCACTATCACAACCAGTTAAGTAATGTTTTTTATATTGTTTCAGTAATCTTGGAAATGCAAGTTTAAGAATGTGAACTGAAGATGCACTATTAGTAAAAGTATTACAAAAGTCAAGTACTGAAAACATCAACAAAAAGATCATTCCTGCTTTAAATGGATCAAATATTGTAGCAGGATACCACAGTAGAATTAGATTAAGTATAAGAATTGAAATAATGTAATAAAATTTTTAATTAAAATTCTTCTCAATTTATTTTGTGCTATTATTTAACTAAAACCTATCACTTCATAACTGTTTATCATTAACAAAATGTCTTATGTATATTATTTCAGTGAACTGCTGAACCATTTGATGATTTCCTTAACATATCAGCCTTACAAACACTGCTAGACATAGGCGTATCCCATGTATTTCTTAAACAAATCCATCTGTACCACTTAAATTCATCTAGGACAAGCCTCTAGGTTGTTAGTCCACTTGGTCCTGCCACATTGAGTTGGAATTGATGGTGGCATGAGGATGAAGAAGTTTTCATTATTCTTATGACTATGGTCTCTAATCAAGAACCTTCTTTCTCCTTTGTTAATAAGTTCTACAAGCACTCTTATTACTCTATAAAGAGTCTCCAAGTGTTGCACTTTCTATTGCCTGCAGAGCAGTTTTGAGCTTATGAGGTCAATAGTCCTGAGCACTAGTCACGGTTTTATAAAATTTCGCACTTTTGACCTATACACTTGGCGAAAGCTGCAGCTGGTTGACAAAAGTTTATCATGGTTGAAGATGATCTAGCAGCTAGAGTAAGGCTTGCTTTTAACTAAAGGCCAAAATCTATTGTAGAAGTAAGTGTTGACTGCCATCTTTGAAAATTGATTTCCTACACTTAAAATTGTTTACCCAACAAAAACTTGTGTATTAATTATATTATGTGTATGGTTTTTTTATACACTCTTTAAGTCATCATCAACCAACAATTATGAACTTTTGTTTGTAAATAAGTTGTTGGTAAGTGATAGGTCAATAGTTTTATTACAAGTGATGCCCTAGTTGTTGCAAGTGTCCATAGGCTGCGGTGACCGTTTACCATCAGGCAGACCCCAAGCTTGTTTGCCGACTTAGTGGTATAAAAAAAAAATGCTGGTTTGTTTTTATAGTTTAATGTATTATGGTAACAATTATATTTCATTCCATGTGTGCTTGTTCAATGTAGTCAGTAAAATATATTTCATTTATTCCTTAGTAACATTTATTTATTAATATATAGGTACTACTGCTGACTACACTTTGTCCTTTCTTATTCGCAGAAAAGTTGCAGTATTCACAAATTCAGGTGTTGATTCCATTTTGTTATCATGACAGCATAGGTTTATCAACCTTGTAACATATCTTCATCATATTATCTGCAAAATAATTTAGAAAATTAGCTATAGAGGATATGGTATTAAGGTAAACGGTAAGTTATAAAAAGTAGGTCCTAAAGCTGAGCAGCATATTCTAGGGTTTGAATAGAGTAATGGAAGAAATCCTACTAATGCTTTATACAGTATGTTTAAGTTTATGACAATGATGAAATGAAATTTGGCACACACAGATTATTATTAGACCAACAAATATTTTTAATGATTATTCTGTTGAGTAATAATCAGCTGATAAGTTTGTTCCAAAACTACTTTTTAATTGCAATATGGTGTTTAAGAACACCTGTAGGCTATGCTGTAGGACAGTATTTGCCCTCTGCCTTATAGAAATATATAAATTGGTAGATTTCTTCTAAATCACTTTGATTACCTATGTTTACAGTATAATTCTTAGTCTGTTTTTTTTAATTGTGTTGCCCTAATGATTAAATACTATTGTTGTGAGCGTTGGGTAGGTACACTTGTAGAAAACTGACCAAACATAAAAGAAAGGGTAGTTAGGTATGTGAATTCAAACATATACCACATCAATTGTTTGGTATATTTTAGGTTATAGGTTTTAACTGTAAGTTTTTCTATTCATTTATGGTGTAATGAAGAGGTAAGTCCCAGTATCTTGCCGTTAAATACATACAATTTTCTTCGATTTTAGTAATCTTATGTTGTCAACTTTCTAGATTCCTTCATTAGTAGGTAACAGTATTTTAATAGGCAATTTTGGGTTTTAAATCAGCACATACAGTTTCTCTGGTATTCTTTTCACTATTTTTAGCGAGTTAAAATTCACAAACACACACAAAATTAACCAAAACACTAGTTTAAACAGAAAATTGTATTAGTTACAACGAAGCGTATTCTGACCTCGCACACTGGTTTCTGTTTTGTTACTTAACTTTAATTCATTTCTTGCGGATATCTGCTTTAACAATCAATGTTTTGAAAATGTCTAAAGTATTTTATTTAATAAATATAAGCTTTGCCATCAGAAAGCGATCAGTTTGCAACCATTAAAAAGGTAAACGCAAACTTGACAGTTCATATGGCTTGCTAACCGCTCGCTAATCGTGATTGTTGTCATTCATAATTCCGATTTTGAAGTTTTCTATGACGCGTAGCGATTGAAAATGCATTTTTTACTCCTAAATCGCCTGATAGAGGCGCTAGCGTCGACTTATCGCTACTTGCATCGCGAACGCTGCTTCATAATTCGAAATTGGTGTTTGACAGCCATTATTGCGAAATATGAGGCTCTTGCACTGCTCACGCAAGATTGGTGATAACCCCGCCGATTGCGATAAAACTATGTTAATTCCTTGCTTCCAATTGCGCAAAAGTTATAGGCATGAAAGAATGTCATTGGTTGTAATGGAAAAGGTATTTTCGGCGCACTCTCTGAGAAAATAGCTAGGTACCTACTTATACAAACTTATAAAGGTTATGCGAGTTTTTTTTTTGAAAAATTCTTTATTTATAGGCAGGAATGAATATTGAAATAGGAGGAGGTTTCCGAGCTAACATTCATTTGTCTTTTCACGGAGACCAGCAAGGGCGATAATAAAATATGTAGGTAACTCGGTACCTTGTAACATTTTGACCCACACATACGGTATCTACCGTTTTTAAAATTTACTTTAAAATCATAATAATGGTAAAATGTAAGTGCAAATATTTACTTACCTTTTACCTTTTTTAAATTAATACTTATATATTATAGGCTACTTAATTAGTATTTTTCAAAATAATTGTACGTTACGAAATTGTTGATGAAGTTAAGTAGTAAGTTGTCAACGTTTAAAAAACGTGTACACTGCCTACTGATTGACTAAAGAAATGAAAGGTAACATAAATGTAACATAGCATTGGCGGTCAATAGATAATTAATAATACCAAAATAATCTATAAAGGTTGTAATTCGTAGTAAGTATTTTTTGAAATGGAGTAGGGTAAAACACCCAAATGTCGGCCCCTTAACATGAAACACAACTTTCAGTCCTAACCATACCTGAACCTTGAACTTATCTACCGTTAAATTTGCATTGTCGGGCAATTTGACGTTTACACTTTATGTTATTGAGTATATATAGTGATTATAAAACTTTTAAAATTACGTGACTAAGAATAATAAGCATTTAAAGTTTTGTACCGCAAATTTCCCTAATATCGGCCATGCTTTACCTAACTACGGCCTTCTTCTATCCTAATGTCAAATCGTAAAAAGGGCAATATATCAATTAAAATTATTAATTTGTGTTGAAACTTTACCATGCATTACTTTAACTCTTTATAATACCTTTTAAAATAGAGATCGTATTAGGTTATATATGTGTTCTTGTTTTTCTTGTTATTTAAAAATTGACCAATAATAAATAAAATAAAATAAATAGTTGAAAATTCCAACGGTAACTTGTTTTAATGTCATAAACAGCATTGTGTTTTACAGCAAAAAAATATAAACACACTGTTCTACACAGTTACATGAATAGACTTATTTAGTATTTTAACATACTGTATTTCTGTTAGAGCAGCCTAATTTCGGCCGTGATTTTTATAGTCTACTAGCTGTGCCCCGCGGTGTTACCCGTGGTTTATAAGGAAAAATAAATTGTTTTTTGTTTCGGGTCGTAGAGAGCCAGAAATCATTTTACTGCAGCACATCCCGGTAAACAACATTGCGGGATATTGTTGTTTTCTGCGTATATGAAAAGATTTTTAGCTCTCGACACACGCGAGCAACCCACGTATAGTCCGTGGGAGAAGCAGGGGGTGCCCAGGCGAATGCCGGCTACTTTTAGAGTTTTTCCTTGACTTTTATTTATCGTGATAGAGAAAGCCACTTTTAAAGGAAATTGTAGGCGTTTGAACCAAAAGGGTAAGTTTGTGGGTATTATAGAGATTCTGGGTGTCAATACCGTCTCTCCTTTGGCCCCTCCAGTAAGAATGGTGGCCTGGACGATGTGCCGTCTCAGCTATATGATGCGTAACCTAGTGCCGTTGCACAGTCTGGGCGCGTCCAGGTTACGCATCAGTATGACAGGCACACCAACTTTGAGTTCCAACTTGTGGGATGGTACCCCTGACAGGTCGAGGGAATTTAAGAACTCTACAGAGTATATAGTTGAGTCGTCAGTTGTCATCACACATGTAGGTCCTCACTTCACCTGGAATTTGCTCTAATATTCTTTTATTAATTTTTCCTACCAATTCGTTTTTGGGCGCCATGATAGCTCTTTCGCACAACCACTCCTCGCTACCCAGGTTTTCTTGTGAATTTAGAAATACCTCATTAATAAGGTTATATATCGAGCTAACAACATTGCAAAATAGGCTGTCAAAGCTTATTTGGCCGTTAGTATCTGTCGGCATGCGACCTTCACCGACATCGAGAAGCGTTTGTGCGAAGCGTCCAGACTCCTGATCATTGAAGAGCTGGACCCTCATGTTGGTATTCAGCCTTACCTTAGCCCACAACGGCGAAGCCTTGAGGCATGCGGTTATCTCGTTTGCCGCGGTAACTCGCTCGATAACCGGCAACGTCTGCCGGAAATCACCTGCCAGCAATACGACCACTCCACCCATCAAGATTCGATTGCCCCGAATGTCTTCAATCCAGTGCTTCAATCGCTCGCTTATGCGACATTGTGCATTCGTCCCACACGATCAATCTGCGCCATTGCAATAGAGCACCGCGACTACTACTTTTGCTGATATTGCAAATGGGCGTTTCTGCACTTGCAAGGTTCAGCGGGAGCTTGAATACTGAGTGTGCGGTTCTGCCACCACTCAGCAAGGTTGCGGCTATTCCCGGAGGACGCAACAGCCAGCGCAACCACTTTGTTGTCAGCAACTTCAGTAAAAAAGTTTTGCCGGTGCCCCCTGGTGCGTCCAAGAAAAAAAGACCCCTTGTCCGCTAGCTACTTGGTTTGTTATTAAATTGAAAATTTACTCTCAACGTAGTCGCTGACCAGCACAACATGGCGTCCTCTATCGTTGCCTCCCAGTGGCCGTCGTCTTCAAGCAGCCCCATCGCCTCACATGCTTCTCGGAAAGTGGCCTTTTACTGCCTATCGACGATTTTGAGCGCTTGCAAACTGGTGGGGCCTCGGATTCTAGTCAGCAGCAACCGTACACAATAACACTCAAAATGTGTTATGTGTATAAATTCTAATCAGGGCATCTGAGGCTTTAACACCATGCCTACCGTCGACGGGTGAGCCCTGCACGCGACGTTTCCATTCTTTTCGTGACGCATTCCACGTAAAAAAATGACCACAATATCCTGTTCCTAAAAATATATAATAATGAAATATTAATCTATCAAAATAGCTATAGAACTTGTACCTAGCTAAAATATTACCACTACTTATAATTCTATCTTAACCTATTTGAATGACAAAAAATATGTACCTAATTAAACAAATAACAAAGTAGGTACATTAAACAACGATTACGAACTAATAAATACTGCTTAAATAAAATAGACAACCTATTTTTACTTTAAACTAAGAACTTATTATTTAACGAATCCTTGAAATCAAATATTATAAGATGTTTTATTACTTGAGGAACTTCCCAAAAACAAAAAAAATATTAAATTATTTATTAACAGAATTCTATTTAAAAAAAAAGGATTACTTATTTTTACTTTAAACTACTTATTATTTAAAGAATCCTTAAAATCAAATCTTATTATGTGTTTAATTACTTGAGGAACTTCCCAAAAACAAAAAAAAATACAAAGAATGTCCTCTTTGTTTAAAAGTCGATAAATAGAACACAAAAAAATTATAAATCGCATGCGTCCGACAACGTCGTCTGCCCTCACGTGTCTGCCTGTTCTGGTCAGCGTAGTTCAGCCGTCCGCCCTCGCAACGCGA
This sequence comes from Apoda limacodes, assembly GCA_946406115.1. Taxonomy (NCBI): domain Eukaryota; kingdom Metazoa; phylum Arthropoda; class Insecta; order Lepidoptera; family Limacodidae; genus Apoda; species Apoda limacodes. The sequence continues at coordinate 27,404,222 of OX291555.1, read as the reverse complement.
CTTCACGACAGGCGACTGGCCGCGCGTAGGTTTATGGTAAAATCTAAACATGACTACTGTACTCTTTAATATTGGTCGAAGAGTGTACGTACATACTTTATGTAAAATCTGTCAAGTAAACTTACATATTGAAATCATATAGACATGGTACAGCCAACGAAGCCTGCTGAGAGCGCTAATCGGTGCTCTCCAAAAAAGCAATAATAAACCGAAATATCTTGATAAAAAAATTATTCCCGTGGGAACTCGGTCGGGATAAAAATTATTCTATGTCCTTATTCGTCTCTTCAACTATCCCTGTGGCAATATTCAGGTCAATTGGATGCTCCGTTGTGACGTGAAAGAGTATCAGACACAGACTTTAGAATATTCCCGTGGGAACTCTTGATCGCGATAAAAAGTATTCTGTGTCTTACTCCGTCTTAACTACTAACCCTGTGCCAAATTTCAACTCAATTAGATGCTTCGTTGCGACGTGAAAGAGTAAAAATCTCAGAAAAAATATACCTGTGGGAACTCTCGATCGGAATAAAAAGTGTCCTATGTCCTTCTCTGTGTTTTCAACTATCCCTATGCCAAATTTCAGCTTAATTGGATGCTCCATTGCAGCGCAAAAGAGTAACAAAAGTCACATTCGCTTATATTTATTCCCGTGCAGTGCTCTTTATAGGTATTACTAACCGACCCGGTGAACCGTACTTCATATTTTTAAACAACTGCCGCACCAACCTTTTGTAAAAGGGTTGTACTATTTCAGAAACCTTCCCCGACATGTGCATAACAACTTACCAAAATTTCATTAAAATCAGTTTACCCTTAAAGTGCGAGTCGGACTCGCACTTGACCGTTTTTATTTTATAAAAACCTTGCCCTAACACTTTCAAACACAACAAAAAAATTACCCGAATTGGTCCAGCCGTCTTCGAGTTTTCCTTAGTGCGCGAGCCCGACTCGAACTTGACCCTGGCCAACTCGCACTTGACCCTTTTTTCTTTCTCAGAAACCTTCCCCGGCGTGTGCAAAACAACTTACCAAAATTCCATTAAAACCGTTTTCCCCTTTTTGCGCGAGCCTGAACCGCACTTGCCCTTTTTTTTCTTTCTCGGAAACCTTCCCCGGCATGTGCATAACAACTTACCAAAATTTCATTAAAATCGGTTTAAGTTTTAAGATCTTTATTTCTCATAAGATTACATGGAAATCACTTACATGAGAAAGTACAATTGCGCGAGTCCGACTCGCACTTGAACGTTATTTTCTTTCATAAAAACCTTGCTCTAACACTAATAAACACAACAAAAAAAAATTACCCGAATTGGTCCAGCTGTCTTCAAGTTTCGAGCTTAGCAACATATTTTACGATTCATTTTTATTTATACCATAGATTACCTACCTAGAAATACCTACCTAGTTAAAGGTCAAAAAAATCTAATCAACTTGCTGCGCAACGAAACTTGCAACCTACTTACGTCAAACGCAATAATACAAGTGAAGCACAGATAATAGTATATGTCCAGGGAAGTGAAGTTTCGCTCACGGACGGCCCGCGACTGATTTTGGCTGCTACCTCGCCTCGCCTCCCCCGTCTCAAGCCACCCGTGTTTGTCAAGCGAGCCAGCATCATGATAGAATTCGATTTTTGCAAATTTGCCTAATGATTTTTGTGTTTCGAATTATTGTGTTTATTCATTTAATTTAGTAAGAATGACAGTAAAGTTTTTTTATACAGAAAATTTATTATATTATCTAGGTCTGTGGTGCTTGGTTTCACAGACACGAATGTATTATGCCATTAAAGAGGAAAGATTTGTTTATTTGCTTCGTTTCTATAGGTATGGAAAACCTACGCCGATAACAATATTAAGGGCGGGCGAAGCCGCTGGCAAAAGCTAATCTTTAATAATTTAATATAATTTCATTTTTTTTGATAAGGTTATAAGTTATTAAGACTGGCTAAATTTAAATTCTTTATAGTTCATTTTAAAGATTTTTTGATTTGTATTCTTATAATTAATTTATATATTTATCATTATCCGCTATGATGCGTGTCCGTGTCCGTGTCCGTGTCCGTGTCCGTGTCCGTGTCCGTGTCCGTGTCCGTGTCCGTGTCCGTGTCCGTGTCCGTGTCCGTGTCCGTGTCCGTGTCCGTGTCCGTGTCCGTGTCCGTGTCCGTGTCCGTGTCCGTGTCCGTGTCCGTGTCCGTGTCCGTGTCCGTGTCCGTGTCCGTGTCCGTGTCCGTGTCCGTGTCCGTGTCCGTGTCCGTGTCCGTGTCCGTGTCCGTGTCCGTGTCCGTGTCCGTGTCCGTGTCCGTGTCCGTGTCCGTGTCCGTGTCCGTGTCCGTGTCCGTGTCCGTGTCCGTGTCCGTGTCCGTGTCCGTGTCCGTGTCCGTGTCCGTGTCCGTGTCCGTGTCCGTGTCCGTGTCCGTGTCCGTGTCCGTGTCCGTGTCCGTGTCCGTGTCCGTGTCCGTGTCCGTGTCCGTGTCCGTGTCCGTGTCCGTGTCCGTGTCCGTGTCCGTGTCCGTGTCCGTGTCCGTGTCCGTGTCCGTGTCCGTGTCCGTGTCCGTGTCCGTGTCCGTGTCCGTGTCCGTGTCCGTGTCCGTGTCCGTGTCCGTGTCCGTGTCCGTGTCCGTGTCCGTGTCCGTGTCCGTGTCCTAACTATAACTTAATTTAATTTTTTTCCTCCTAACTAAAACTTAATTTTTTTTGATAGTTATAAGTTATTTAGTTCCTTATAGTTTCTATATAATTGTCTATTAATCTTATAATACTTTAATCATTACAAAAAATATTTTGAGTCTATAAATCGTATTTTCAAGTTCCTATTGAAGTAACTTTTGTTTATCGTTATCCTGTTCTTGTTCGTGGTTATGTCAGTGTTCAGTCTCATCTTCGTATCCGTCGTCGCAATCCTATTTGTTTTTATTTTCATGCTCGTGATAAATTTGTTTTGGGATTCGTATTTATATTAATGTTTTTTTTGTATTTTTTCGAGTTTTCGAGTTCATATTGTTGTTCGTTGCCCTGTTCTTGTTCGTGTTTGCCAGTTTTCAGTATCATCTTTGTATCCGTGGTCGTGAATCATATCTTTTACTTTGTTCATGCTCGTGATCTTCGGATTCGTATTCATATTAATACTATTTTTTTGAGTTTATGTTTAGATTTGGAGTTGTCTTTCGGTTTGAATTAATACTTATTTGCATTCGTATACTCATGTTTGCACTTATGATTGTATTCCTATTATTATTCATATTCGTGTGTTTCGCAAATTGTTACGGTTGTGCGTTCAAATGGAATTGTTAAAATTTGATTCTTCTAACTTAATGTAAAAAATTAAAAGTGGCACAGTATCGTTTTAGCAAATTCTTATTTAATTGTTTATTGTTTATAGCCAATGAAATAAGAATTTCCGGGGTGATTGTGATGATACCATATTTATGCCTTAATATTTTTGTAATGCAATGTTAAATTCAAGTTTTAGCACGAAGATTTGCATTAGTAAACAATTCTCAATAAATTTACTACCGATAGCATAATGCATTTTTAAATTAGGATGGCGCGTTCAAATATTACATACAAGTTCATTAATTTTATACATTAGCTGAGAAGTCATGATTTATTTTATAAAAGGTTTAAAACTAACAAAATCAAAGTACAAATAACTCAAAAGTAAAATATTAAATTATAAACTTACGAATCATAAGCGCCAACACAAAATTAATTGTTAAATGTAGGTAGTAATCTAACTCCCGATTTATGGATTCGGAGTCTAGACGAAATGAAGTTGGGTAAGGTTTTGAACCAGCGGCGCGAGAATGAATGTTTTAAAACAGGCGTTGATTTGATGTTCATTTGGAACGAAAGTTGATTGGAGAACGCTTAAGATAAGTGCTGATTGGTGGTTAAGCGATATAGAAATGGCATCACTTCATATGCCCTTCGAAGATAGTTTCATAACTTTTAACCGAATAAAATTTTGTTCAGAAAATTAAACACAGAATAAATCAGAGAACCTTTATATATATATTTATATATTATAATGTTAAATATAACCGCGGAAGTTTAAGTTACTTAGAACTTTTATAATATTGAAAATACCCGCGAGACTTATCTAAGTGAGTCGTTTAACGACCATTAGAGTGGCTTCGTACAATAAAATTTTTAACAATGCTAAAAGGTAGTTGTCTTGGTTTTCACGTATTCCGTATAATGGTATGACTTGTTAGTTTATTTGAAATTACCCGATTTTCGTTAGAACTTTACGAACATTTAGAACATACTATTATTATTCTATTTGGATTCTATTAATTAAGGGTAATTAGGCCGTTTTATCTAGACCGTTCATATTATTCTAGGACTCTATAATAGTACCCCAACCAACATAACTATATAGTATTATACTTAAAAGAGATTCTTTTTTCTTTGTTAAAATTAATTAAGGCCGGACACCCGTCCGAAATAAAAAATAGGATGGGGGGTTTGAAATTTGGGGTGAGAAGGTTGTTAGAGAGGGGTTAGTGGTGTTAAAAATGCGTGGACCCACACGTACAGAACATTCAATTGCCGTCGTTTAAATTGTCTAAACGCTGCCCGAGAAGGAGGAAACCATAGTCTACGCTTGTGGGTCACTAGAAGCTACCTAGGAACCACGTGGGGTTAAACTACAGCTAGATTATGCCACCATTACTGGTTAGTAAATACTTTTATATAAGAAGTTATTATATTGTATGTTCGTTTTGAAGCGCGTCAGGAATGTTCGCGGAGGCTCGCACTGACTGTTTCCGAGCGATTGTACGCAAGCTAGCTGCATCCTTGGTGCGCAGGGTGCGAGCTAGCTTTAACATCGTCCTGAAAATGATTGCTGGCAGGATAGACTGCTTTACATACGTCACTGTTGTGACAAACATGTCAAATACAGTGCGGATTAGGACGGTCTTTTATTTAATTTCAATTCAATTATTATTACAATTTTTTTCCTAATTTAATTTTATTTTAATTAATTTTCCTGTCATGACAATATTATTTTTAGACATTTATTGATTTATTTATTATTATTAAAAATTGTATACGTAATCTACTGCATCTATACTTAATGTTATAAATATGACATCCTGTTACTTGAAATAAAGAAATTTTGGTTTGATTTTGAAATCCTTTAGGTTGGGTTTTCCTAAGTGGGGTCCTTAGCGGCCGGTCAATCACCACGTGGCTTTAGATAATCAACTTCTGTGGACATGTGAGGGCTTGTTTTAAAAATATCTAAATTTATGTTAAAACATCGAAATGACGGGCCCGCTTTGCCGGTTAGAAATTTATGGTAGAAAGAAATCTCAATCACCTCGGTAGGAAGGAATATATTGACGTACCTTGTTCTGGGACATTTTCAGCTAGGTAAAAATAAATTTTCTTTAAAAAAAGAAATGGGAACTAAGATTATACCAGCCATAATAATTATATAGACCACTAAAGAACTTTTATTATTAATTATTAATATAATATATATATTAATTTGTGTTCTTGATTATTTTCTTTTACGCTAATTTTGTATACTATTAATTGCTATATTACTCTAAAGCAACTGGGCTTACTACTTATTTAACACAACGGGTTTCGGGTCCTGCCACTTTTGACGATCACGCTTGGACAAATAAAGTAATTATCTACATCAATATTAATTATGTATGGATCGTAAAAACTGGGCCAACGTAGGCCTTAACTAATTAGGTCACAAGTTAAATTTACAATAACTTACCCCTTTTGGCTTGAGATGTTTTTTGTAATAACGTTTTTTGAGTAAGATTGTATTTAGTGTGTATGTGAATTTCTGTATTGTGTTTCTCTATTCACTATAACTATAAAATATTAAATTATATCGAAAAACAACGGCCGCGACCTTTCAACCAAAGATTATATGAGTGACAGGCACGCGCACAGAGTACGCTACGATCCGACCGCATATTTTTTACCGAACAAACCCCCGCCCCAGCCAGACCGTGTCGGGATGAGGATAAACCGAGCCAGAGCCATTAATCTACTGGCAATCGAGAAAGCGTCGCGACGGACGCTTCAGCACTAAATCCCTTACCATGACCTCTACGACCCGCGGGATACCGTCCAAACCGCCATTGCAAGGGCGGTAAATTTGAGTCCTTTAAGAGGACGAGGTCTTCGACGCGTGGGGGGTTGGTTTTATCCGTCCACCGAACCCGTTGCTGTAACAAATGTAAATATTCCGAAGACCACCGACGGTGGAACAATTGCGTATTTTTGTTGAAGCAACTGAAAACGCGATAACCTATTAACTGACACATCCATGAAGGGGTATTCAGGCACGGAAGTTAAAGGACTACCGATCAAGAAATGTCCTGGAGTAAGCGCTTCGGTCATTAGGATCCGACGAGATCGGACAAAACGGTCGTGAGTTCAATACCGCTTCGACGTTGCAAAATACCGTTTGTAATTCCTTAAACGTGAGGACCGTTTCTCCAATCACACGGCGGAGGTGAGTTTTGGCGACCTTGACAGCTGCTTCAAAAATACCGCCCCACAAAGGATAGCCGGGAGGATCAAAAATCCAAGTCACGCCCCGTTTGGACAACTCCGAACCAATATACATGTGATTGTCAGACAAAAACTGAAGGACCGAAGTCCGAGCGAATTAAATGAGGGAGACCACGCGACAAACATGCGACAAAGGCCTCCGTAGACAATGCTGAAACGAGCTCCAGATGCACAGCCTTGGTAAACAAACAGACGAAGACGCATGAATAGGCCTTAACCTGTCTGGCATTGCGAATACTTTAGCGAAAGGTCGAGCGGGCCGGACACGATCGGACGACAAGTCACCCATTTGTAGCTGAGTCAAGGTTCCCTTTAACCTATAACAAGGGATACATTTAAAAATGACGCTCCGAGCTGCTCGTCTGGCAGACAAAATCCAGAACTCTCGCTGCAGACAAGCCAGCAATGCGTTGAGACCGGCATGACAGTTTCTAACATGGCGGTCCCTGATCAGCAACTTAACAAAATGACCGCTCTTGGGCAACAAGAGAGGATGCCGAGCCCCATAGGGCAATTCTGAGTTACGAAGCCTACCACCCACTCGCAAAAACTCCGACTCATCCTGAAACAAATTAAGACGAGCAAGGTCCGCAATTTTCCGTTCTCTGAACGGAGAAGACGAATTTCCTTTTTAAACGACTGGGCGAGTACCAGTCGAACACAGGTGAGAAAGGCGTCCTGACGCTCTTCAGGAGACAAGACTGAAGACGTCCTTAGCTGTGACCTGTTCCGTTAGTTGTGGAGAAACCTCTTAATCCAACCGGTGACACCAACGAGTTTGTTGAGAGAACTGCACCGATACAGCAAGAAGTTCGGTGAAGTATCCAGAGTCTGCTCAACAGCAAAGACCTTTAACCCCGGCAGAGGGTCAACAAACTCCACAACTGTGTGAGGCCAAGTGTCTTCAGGAGAGGCCAGCCAGTCAGGACCCCACCAGAGCGGTTGATTAATAACTTGCGAGGCAATCAGGCCCCGTGAAGCGCAATCTGAGGGATTCAAGGACCCTGACGCCGTGGCGCCAATCCAGAGACACCGCAGAAGACTGTATTTGGGAGACACGATTGGCCACGAAGGTCTCTAGGGCATGAAGGGACGCCTTGAGCCAAGACAAAACGATTTGGCTGTCAGTCCATGCCTTGACGGAGTCAAATTGGACCCATTAACCGAAGGTGGAGTAGACATGGTTGAGGAGTCGAGTCAACAATGCAGCTCCAGATAACTCCAGCTTGGGGATCGTCAACTTGGTCTGCAAAGGTGCAACCTTACTCTTTGTGACCACCAGACTGACGCGGACATGACCATTGCTGTCAACTATGCGGAGATAAACGACAGCCGCATAACCGGATTTCGACGCGTCAGAGAAACCGTGAAGACTGGCCCGATAACGACCTGGGAGTAAGATCGATCGAGGCACGAAGACATGTTGAAGGTCCGAAAGTGTCTCATAAAAACGTAGCCAATAAGACAACAAGTCTCCGGTCAACGGGGTATCCCAGTCGAGACCAGAAATCTAAAGCTCCTGTAGGAAACATTTGGCCTAAAAGACTACAGGAGCCACCAAATTATTAGGGTCAAAGACCCGCGCTACTGCAGACAGAACCAGCCTTTTAGTCCACCTCTTCATTGTGTCTGACGGTTCAACCGAGTAGGTGAAGATATCCTGAACTGGCCGATACTGAACTCCGAGGACCGCGATGGTGTCAGGATTTTCAGGATTCTGGAAGAGGTGGGGCTCCTGCTGATGTTCTGACGGTAAGTCTTTCAAGACGGCAGGTAAATTGAAGATCCATTTTCTCAATTCATAACCACCTGCACGTAACAAGCCGCTTAGCTCATCCTTCAGGACTAACGCCTCCTCCACAGACGAAGCACCCGTACAAATATCGTCTACGTAAGCGTCAGAAGGGAAGACAGCAACTGCGCGTGGGAAATTCAGACGCTCACGATCAGCCAAGTGTAGCAACGAGCGAATTGTTATAAACGGGCTCGCCTTTAGCCCGTAGGTATTGGTGTTAAGCTCATAAACCACAAATGGAGAGGCCGGATCCTCTGTCCACAAAATGAGATGAAACCGCCTCTCTTCAGGGTGTATCATGACCTGACGGAACATTATCTTAATGTCAGCCACAAACACAACCTGGTGGCGACGAAAACCAGTCAAGATGTCCGAGATGTCTACCTGAAGCTTAGGTCCCGTCATCCGGCAGTCGTTCAAGGATACACCCGAAGACGTAGGCGCCGGCCCATCAAACACCACCCGTATCTTTCCATTTTTAAAGACAGCGTGATGTGGAACAAAATTATGTTCGTTGCCTTTCAACCCGAACTGCGAAACCGACATGTGACCGAGAGATTCGTATTCACGCATAAAATCCAAGTATTTTGTGCAGAATTCTCTATCATGACGAATCCGGCGCTCCATTGATAATAACCTTTTTTCGGCTATTTTCCAGGAGTCATCCAGGCGTGGATTCTTATCTCCCCGATAAGAAAGGCAGTCGAGTGAAAAACCGGCCAGAATTTAGACGACCCTCAAAAAGTAAAAGTAAAAGCACTGAAGGGAGTCAGCGAGCGAGAGTCCAACCTGCACCGACGAAGCCGTAGACGCCTCGGCGGCGAGAGAATCTGCTGGGCCCATTAAAACAGATCCGAGATCAGTCGGAACAGCGACCAACCCACCTGGCTGAAGTAACATGGCCTTGTCCAGTCCGAGCAATCCAAGGACATCAGCGCCAAGCAAGAGCTCAACAGGACCAGGTAGGTGGAACCTTTCATCGGCCAGCTGCAGAGCGGACGAGAGATCCAGCACGTCCGTCGGCAGGGGCACCTGAGGGTGATGACCTAAAATATCCCTCAGGACAACAGCTCCTAGTTCATACCGCTAACTAGGTTGGAGTAAGGAGGAATAGGAAAACGAGACTGTCCCGACGACGTTGTCCACCCGTAGACCCCCTACTCCAGAAATCCTATGACTCCGCGAACTTACCTGTAAGCGGAGACGCTTCACCAGCCACAGCGACATTAGACACCCCTGAGCGCCTGAGTCCAAAATGGCGCGCACTACACCAGGTCCGCGCGGAGAATGAACTAGAACCTGCGCGGTGGGGAAAACAATGTTGACAGGTGGTGGAGAGACTGGTGCATCACCTGCTGCCACGATTCAACGGGCGTTGGCCCGACCCGAGCGCCGTACTTGGCCCCGGGGCTCCTGTGGCTCATAATACCCCACGCTTGAACCTGTATAAGCATACGAATCCCACGCGGGCATAAGTGGCTGCCGAGACGCGCGTGCTATCGGCGGCGCACGATAGCCACTGAATCCCGTCCTCAGCTCGTGACTAACGCGAGGGCGCTCCGCGATAGGGAGGGGCATTGGCTCATAATCCGGATAACGTGCCCACTCCGCAATACCTACTTGAGCGGAGGGGGCACGAGAGGGTGGTGACCGACGATCATCCCGTGGGCTCGCCCGCGGTGAGCGGGGCGAGGAAGGTCGATGTCGCACTGGGGACGGGGGCGATTGGGTTAGATTCGGCGGCGACGAACCCCCACCCGTGCGAGCCGTAGACACACCTGCATGTGTCAACCGAGGGCCATCCTCTCGTATAGGCATACATAAATCCGGGTGGTGACCCCCAACACACTTTAGACAAGGTCGCGGCTGACGACAGTCCTTGGTTAGGTGCTCCCCCAAACAATAGTAACATAAACCTAGCCTACGGCTCAGAAATCGTTTTCGGTCCACCCCAGATTTTCTGAACTGGTGGCAATCCAAAATAGTGTGTCCCGGTTCGTAGCACACCCCACACCGTTCAGTCTGTTCAACCGTCAAAATTCTGGGGAGCCGAAACGACCCGGTACCTCGCGATGTCCCGGGACGAGGTTGTTGACGGGGTCCAGACGTGGCCAAAAATCGTGGCAGTCCCGATTGTGGCTCGGCGGGTAAATACTCCAGCTTCCTACTCTGGTCCTCCAAAAACGACACTAAAGTGTCAAAAGTAGGTATGTGTGACGCCGAGTCACCTCCGTGCAACTGTTCGAAACGAGCCCTGACGTCATTGGGCAATTTGTTTAAAACAATGTAAACAATAAAAATGACCACTCGGTGACAGGGAGACGAAGAAATTTTAGACCTCTTAACGCATTCGTCGCTACCAAAATAGGGTTAAGCAGGTCCGACCGCAGCTGGTTAACCGAAGACAGTTGTGTAATACCTAAAATAGCCGCCACATGAGTATCCGCAATGCGACGGTTATTTTGATATCGCTTAACCAATAGCTCCCTGGCTATGCTGTAGTTGACATCAGTGATGTCCAAATGTTTTACTAAACAAAGAGGCTCACCCCTGATCGACGTTAAAAGGTAACTTAATTTTGAGTCAGATAAGTCAGTCCGTCGGTGCACAATGCTATCAAAAAGTGTGATAAAATTAGTCCACTCATCCAATGATCCGCTAAAATGAGGAATATCTAAGGTTGGCAACCGTTCGTTGCATTTTAGTTCCGAAACCTCCTTCCTACTTGCCGGCTGCGGGGTAGCCTCCTCTAGCGACACAGCCTCATTAACCTCGTCCACTACTGACATACAAAAATCATAATCAGAATTTACCGCTTTTAGGATAGTTTCGTCATCTGTTAACGATAAGATACCCTGGTATGCCTGATCCAGTTCATTTACTCTTGTCGGAAACTGATCTGCTCTTCGCCTTAATGCAAACACCCGATCCTCCCGTGTAACGAGCCCTAAACAACATGAAAACCATCTTAATTCGTTATAATAGCCCTAAACTCCTTGACCGATGACGTCATATTTTTATAACTAAATTAACACAAAAAAAATCCAAAGACTAAATCAGACACACAAACAAACGACTCCGTTTGTGAAATATACAGTTTGTTTCAACAACCAAGTTACTATATAAACCCCAAAAAAACCCCAACTACAATTACACAAATAAATATGTTATCTTACAATCCGTAACAACAAATATAACACACAGTAGAATATCGAAGTCTATGTTTAAACCGATTTATTTTGCAACAACAAAATAAATGAAGGTAAATTTCCTAATTAGGTACACTGCGAATGTCCGACGAGCAATGATACGAGATAAAACCGGTAAACTATACGACGTCACGAATTTTAAATTGTAATTTACTGTAAATCCTACCAAAACAAACTAACCGTAAATCTCAATGATTAGTAATCTGACTAAATTGTGGTCCGAACCACGTCTGCCTGCCAGAAACTGGATCGTAAAAACTGGGCCAACGTAGGCCTTAACTAATTAGGTCACAAGTTAAATTTACAAGAACTTACCCCTTTTGGCTTTAGATGTTTTTTGTAATAACGTTTTTTGAGTAAGATTGTATGTAGTGTGTATGTGAATTTCTGTATTGTGTTTCTCTGTTCACAATAACTATAAAATATTAAATTATAACGAAAAACAACGGCCGCGACCTTTCAACCAAAGATTATATGAGTGACTGGCTGACGCGCACGCGCACAGAGTACGCAACTGCCTAGAACATTGTATTATCTTATTTAATAATTTATATTATTAATAAGGGGGGGGGGGGGGGGTTACGGGTTACACCACCTCAGGAGCTTACTCTTTCGAATAAAAAAAAGATTTTTCGAAATCGGTTCTCAATTGACGAAGAAATTGGTGGATATTCATTTGCACTCCGGGAGTGCGGGCAGAAGTGAAAACATACTAGCTATTTACTTCCATCACTTTTTATGCATATTTGTTTATTATAAATAATAATGTTTGTTTATTTACTTTTTTGACGTAGTATATTTGATATCTCAATCTGTCATAGAATTAAAATTCCATATCCAACCTCTCTGTATTACTCATAATTGCCATACACTAAAAAAAAAAAAGTTTGTTTATTTAATTTTTTGACGTATTATATTTGACATCTCAATCTGTCATAGAATTAAAATCTATGACCAACATCCAACATATCCAACATCCCTATACTACTCATAATCGCCATATACTGTATGCTATATGCCATAATAATAAGGCTCGTAATAATAAGGATCCGAATATTTCTGAGTTAAAACGCAAATTAAATGCTGCCTCGAGGTTCAGTAAGAAAGTAACTGCCAGAGCAAAATTCCAATTCATCGGCGAAATAGGTGGGCGACATGCGAGCTATCCTTCTGGGAGTCGTGTTTTCTGGTCGCTTGCCAAAGCTGCCGAAGGGAACTTTTGCCAGTCGTCGTTACCACCACTGAGAAAGACCGATGGTGACTTGGCCCATTGTGCTAAAGAGAAAGCCTACAGGGCAGTCTCTTTGCCTCGAACTCGAACATGATGGTGACAGTATGGGGTTCTTCATCTCTTCAACGCGCGAGTGATGCCCTTGGTGTTGCAAGCGTCCATAGGCTACGGTGACCGCTTACCATCAGGCGGACCGTAGGCTTGTTTGCCACCTTAGTGGTATTAAAAAAAAAAAAAACATGAACGATGAAGGCGCTGTACCACCTACTATACCGTGGTGCGGTAAGACCATACCGGAAATCTCCATAACGCAGCGGGAGGTCCGGCGGGTGTTGCTTTCTCTAGACGTTAATAAGTCGAGTGTGCCAGACGGTATACCAGCAGTGGTGCTTAAGCAGTATGCTCCTGAGTTATGTCCTGTACTCAGGCGCCTCTTCGCGCTTTCCTACCACGCTAGGCAATTTCCGTCTTCATGGAAGACTGCGAATGTACACCCGGTGCCCAAAAAGGGCGATAGATCAGATCCATCGAATTACAGACCTATCGCTATTACCGCTCTCCTCTCTAAGGTGATGGAGCGTGTGATCAACACACAGCTTCTAAGATACCTAGAAGTACACGATCTGGTCAGTGACCGTCAATATGGCTTTCGCCACGGTCGCTCGACTGGTGACCTTCTAGTGTATATCACACACCGATGGGCACTAGCCATTGAGAGTCAGGGGGAGGCATTGGCATGTAGCCTGGACATAGCGAAGGCGTTCGATCGGGTCTGGCACCGAGGTCTTCTATCGAAGTTGCCATCTTACGGAGTGCCCGAGGGTTTATGCAAATGGGTGGCTAGCTTTTTGTCCGGCGGACGCATACGAACCGTAGTTGACGGTAGTTGCTCTGATAGCATGGACATTAATGCTGGTGTCCCGCAAGGCTCTGTGCTGTCTCCTACGCTGTTTCTACTGCATATCAATGACATGTTGGACATCAACAACATACATTGCTATGCAGATGACAGTACTGGAGACGCTTTTTACACGGGTCGTACAATCATCCCTCGTTCCGTTGTGGAGGAAAATCGCGGAGAACTTGTGTCTCAAATCGAGACCAACTGTCCCAGGTCTCTGACTGGGGACGGGTAAGCTTGGTCCCATTCAACCCTACAAAGACACAAGTGTGCGCGTTCACCGCTAAGAAAACTCCATTCACTGTAAGTCTCTCAATTCCAGAACACTACCCTCTCCATCTCCATTGGGATCCTTGGTGTCGACATCTCCAGCGATGTTCAGTTCCGAGATCATTTACAAGATAAGGTGAAGCTGGCGTCCAAAAAACTTGGTGTACTCAACAGAACGAAGCGGTACTTCACGTCGGGGCACAGGTTGTTACTTTACAAGTCGCAAGTTCGGCCCCATATGGAGTACTGCTGCAATCTCTAGGCAGGTGCACCCGGATACCAGCTTTTGACTCGGTTCAACGACGGGCTGTGAGAATCGTCGACGATTCCAAACTCACTTGCGGTATCGAGCCCTTAAGTCTGAGGTGAGACTTTGCCTCCCTGTTTGTTCTTCATCTACCGCTTGTACAATGGGTTGTGTTCTGAGGAATTGTTCAAAATGATGCCCGCGGCTACGTGGCATTATGGTTTCCGTCTTACGGTTTTTTGATCAGCCTGCGCGATTTTATAATTTTTTACCTATACCAAAAAAAGTGCACAACGCCGCTAAAGAAGTTTTCACTCACAAAAAATATACCCGTCGAACATAGCTTCGCTCGCATTATCCTATCTCATTTTTTTGTCGATTTGAGTTAGGGGTACTATTGACTTTAGTCGATACCTACATTTTGCGCTTACTTACGTATCTGTATGTCGTATAGTTTTTTTAAATACAAAATTAATTTTAGCAAACGTATCTAAAATAATCCAAAATAATATTTGACAAAGCGACGTAACACGTAGGATTTTTAGTCGTAAACTTTATGAACTTCATAGAAATGTTACATCCTATCTCAAATAGGACGTTTTGTGAAATTTTGAAACGAAATAATTTAATTCATATGAATTGAGATACGTTTAATACAACTTAAAATCGACCTTTGTAATAATTACAACAAAAGTAAATTTGTTTTTCAAAATAACGCAACTCGCGCCTTGGCAATGGTTTCTCCGCACCTCACCGCTCCGTTCTCGCGATTGGATATTCTCAGTCAAGGCAATTGTTTGGAGGTGTACGGAGTATATGCGCTGATACTTGTTCGTCGAAAAAATTAGGTCAGACACACGGAAATTCCCTAGTAACGACTTATATTATTATTTGTGGAGGTAAAATCAACTTCTACAGTTGTTTACAGCTGGTTATTGTTAGCAGTATTTGTAGTTTTTGTAAACAGCTGTACCTCACATAGTTTATTAAAAGCAAATTTTTGTTGTAAGTTTAATGTAAGCTGGCGTTAATGCAAGTCAAATGACGTGATAGATCTGAAAATTGGGTTCCAGTTAAGGATTTAAAATGTATGCGCCAAGGAGACAAAATATGTAAAACTACTTCAGTTTAAATGTTATTTAAGAAAAAGTGATACTATGGAGTTATAATAATACAGTCAGTCAGTCACAAAAAATGACCCCGAATCTTTATCTGATGAACCACTTGCAAACATTGCCTTGAAAAAAAATATACCAGCGTCATCAAAACAAAATGATCCGTTTCATAACTCAGATGACAGTGATTATGACCCTGATTACATACATGAATCCAAAAACATACGAAGGTCATTGAATTTTTACTGTCCTTTTGAGAAGAACAATTTACATAACAATTGTACAACGCATACAGCAATTAATGCATTTAGTAGGAGAGTGAAGACAGAGAAAAATCATAAGTAACCAGTTTAGTAATGTTATAAGGCTTTAAATTGCTAATGCTTCACTAGTTGGCACTGTACGCCTTAAGCTACATTTATACATCGCACTATTAAGCACTACAATATATTGGCTTTGCTACGCAATTACTTATCACCAATACCACAATACTCGGAATAACCCTGACGTACTCGACATAGCACTTCTAAAGAATGTAAGGCTAAGCTTTCGCTCTATAGAGGTGCTTGACGCTTGACTCGGACCACCGCCCTGTCGTCCTCCGATTAGGTTCCCCTTCGGACTCTCCTCCTGACACTAGAACCGTGAAGGACTGGGATAAATTTAGGCAATTGCTCGAAAATCCCAGCTCGCCACATCTAGACCGCGTTCCCAACGTAATCTCATCCGCGACCGACCTAAACGTAGCTATCGACTCACTCACTAGCCACCTGACCGCCACCGTTGGCGAGTGCTCAAGACAGGTGCCGGTTGGTGATTATCACCACCTAATCCTGCCTCAGCACATCAGATCGCTAATGACTGAGCGTAACGCGGCCCACTATCGAAAATAAAGCTCGCTTCAACGACTTACACCGCCGTGTAAGAACCGCTGTAGCTGAGCTTCGCGCCCAACGGTTTCGGTGATCTTATGGAGAACATTTCTTCTTCTCATCAAGCTTATTGGCACTTAGCCAGGGCTCTCAAATCCGACACCGCCAACTATCTCCCTCCGTTAAGTCGTCCCAACAACGTTCCCGCGTTCAATGACGACGAGTAGGCGGATTGCCTAGCGTCTAGCCTCCAAGCCCAATGTGCCTTAAGCACACAACCGTTCGATCCCGACCACGTGTGCGAGGTAGACGGCGAAGTGGAGCGCAGAACTTCTCTGCCTCGCCAAGACCCACTGCCCCCTGTCACTGTCGACGAAGTCATACAGGTCATCAAAGACCTACGCCCCCGTAAAGCCCCCGGTGCGGACGGTATCTCTAACGATATCCTAAAGCGCCTCACTCTTCCCCTTCTCTGCCTCCTAGTAGCGATCTTTAACGCTGCTATCGAACATTGCATCTTTCCTTCTCAATGGAAAGATGCAATTGTTATAGGCATCCATAAGCCAGCCAAAGCTCGTACCGAGCTCCTATCGCCCTATAAGTTTACTAAAGGCCCTTGTTAAACTCTATGAACGAATCCTCCTCGCTCGTCTACGGAACGCTATAGTCTCCAGAGGCATTTTAATAGACGAGCAGTTCGGCTTCCGTGCCAAACACTCCTGCGTTCATCAAGTCCTTCGCATAACGGAACATATTCTCACTGGCTTCAACCAGCATTAGGTAAGACCCGCCACACGGGCGCTGTCTTCTTCGATTTAGCGAAAGCTTTCGACAAAGTCTGGCACAACGGTTTTATTTTTAAACTGTACAACTTTCAGTTGCCAGATCGTCTCGTGCTCATCATACGAGACTATTTGTCGAATCTTAGCTTTCGCTACAAAGTTGAAGGCACTCTCTCTTCCCCCCGTCCCATAGAAGCAGGAGTCCCGCAAGGGTCCGTGCTCGCCCCCATCTTGTACCTTCTGTACACCAATGACATCTCCGAGGCTCCTTCAGAGTCTCGCCCCAAAAAACCCGGTGAAGCAGTAATGGCTGCAACAGCCAACTGCATAGTCAGCTCAGAAAAAAAAAATGTCACCAATAAATTCTTGGGTTCAAATTAATGAGGTTTTATTTGATTTCCACAGCGCGTCCAGATCTACACAGGCAGAACGCAGGTCAATCATTGGTCCTTCGGAGCCGGATCGACTGCGACGGGGAGGCGTCGTCATCGTCACGCAGTGGCCGCAGCGGTCACCTCTCCATATCACCGGGCAGTGGGTCGCTGCTCGGAGCTTCTCTGCAGAGCTGCAGGCGCCCTCTGGTGGTGCGGCAATCAAACAGAAGCAAGGCAGTCCAGACGAAGGAGCACAGCTGTCGCCACCTGGTGGAAGCGCCAAGGGAACTCGCAACAAGGCGAAAGCAGTTGCCACCAGGCGGGCGGCATCGGGCAACACGCAGCAAGTGTTGCCAGGGAGCAGCAACACAAGCGCCACCTGGTGGCACATCACCGAACCAACGCTACACAGCTAAGCAAGTCAGAGGCGGCAGAGTCGGAGTTGGCGCCCCCTGGCGGAGCAGCGACGGTCAGCAGCAGCCGTGGTGTTAGCGGAGCCGGTTGACGGAAGGTGAAGGGTGAGCGGGCACACCGTATACACCGACGAGGTGTGAAAGAGTAATCAGTGAGTCAAACTTTAACTTATTAATGTGATGTGTGATTAACGTAAAAAGAACATCTAAATTTTAAACAAAAACTTTGATTTAACGTAAAGGAACTTGTGCAATTTGTGACAGTTTGGA
Source organism: Apoda limacodes (assembly GCA_946406115.1). Lineage (NCBI taxonomy): Eukaryota > Metazoa > Arthropoda > Insecta > Lepidoptera > Limacodidae > Apoda > Apoda limacodes. Next base: position 27,386,186 of record OX291555.1, on the reverse strand, counting down.
CTTAGTAAAAATTTCAATATTCAATTTGAAACTTAGAATAATTAAAACAAAATTTAGACTTACAATAATTTGTTAAAAGTGGTTACTACGGGGATAATCCACGCCAAATTTTCATCAGATTGTTATTTTCTAAAACACTTGCAAAATTTTGAAATTTGCATCATTAACTTAACCAACATAATTTAGAAATTGACAGTTGTCTTACTTCTTACAAATTTAACTTTGTTAAGTATATTTAAATATAACTAAAACATAATGGAACCAATAATTAATTCACAAAATGATATTTATTCAAGAATTGTTAAAGCTTCAAAAAATTTTAGCAAGTCACCGAAAGAACGCATAACTCAGCAGTATGTCGAAGTGCGACTTGAAAATTTAGAACAATTGTAGACACAATTCAGTCAAACCATTCCGAACTTATAAAATTAGGAGATCAGGAAGCGCTTAATAAAAATGAGTATACAAAAAACGATATTTACGATGCAACTGAAGAAATTTATTTAGATTATAAAATTAAATTAAAATCAGTTTATGATAATCTTAAACCCCAAATCTTATGAAAACAATACAACTAAATCAAACTGTTCCAACTCATCAAACTCCACAACAATTAAATTACCTAAAATAACTATTCCTACTTTTTCCGGAAAATACACAGAATGGATCACTTTCCAAGATCTATTTGTATCATTAATCCATAATAATGCTAGTTTAGATAACGTACATAAGATTCATTACCTAAAAAGCTATCTTTCGGGAGAAGCTGAACAACTTCTAAGGCAAATTCCCGTGGCACACACTAACTACGAAAGATGTTGGTTGGATATTAAATGCTAGATACAACAATAAAAAATATTTATCTCATGCTATGTTAAAAAGATTATTAAGTCAAATAAATCTAAACACAGAGTCTGCAAGTGGTTGGAAAGAACTGTTGGATACCACTTATGATTGTTTAAATTCATTAACTAACATAGGAGTAGACGTCAGTACTTGGGATATATTAATTATTCACATACTTTGTTTGAAATTGGACTCAGAAAGCAGAAAGCAGTGGGAGTTTAGCGTTACAGATAACAATTCCTCAGACGAACTACCAACTTTCAACCCGTTTAAAGAGTTTTTAACCAAACGTTATCGAGCTTTAGAATTTATTGAGCCAAAACCCAATTTATATGTCGCGCAAAAACATATAAATCATCAAAGTCACCCCGTAAATAATTATAAATTTAAATCAATTCACACAAACGATATTCAGTGTCAGTTTTGTGCAGAAAACCACAAATTGAGTTTTTGTAAGCAATTCGTCAAACAAAATCGCGTAGAGATTTTATACAAAACAATAACATTTGTTTAAACTGTTTAGGAAGCAATCATTTAGCAAAGTCATGCCTCAATCCCAAAATATGTTGCGTATGTAAGGGAAAACATCACTCACTGGTGCACCCTGAGGGTGCAGGTATTAAAAAAATCACCAGTCAAAGATGCGACGGCAAAAATTTCGAAAGTTCAGCCGTGCCAAATAACGCAAGCTCGACAGGACCACAATCGAGTAATGCAGTAGCGTGTTTTTCTTCTAGTAGGAGCATAAACCAAGTCTCTTGTCAAAGCTGTGTCAAGAACAGGACAGAGTCATGTTATAAGGTCATTATTGGATCAAGGTTCACAGTTTTCCTTTTTGACAGAATCCACGGTACAACTTTTAGGATTAAAGAAAATAAAAATGCACGGAACCGTTTTAGGAATTGGAGGAAAAACAAAACTTAATACAACTTCAATGGTTTATTTAAAAATCAAGTCTAGATTAAACCTAGAAAAAGAAATATTAGTAAAAGCTTACGTTCTACAATCTATAACTTCATTGATTCCAAGCTGCAACTTAGAAATGTTAGATTGGATAGATATTAACAGGGAAGAATTAGCGTATCCTCAATATAACATACCTAACAAAATTGATCTTCTTTTCGGAGCCGATGTATACAGTCGTATCATACGGGATGGAGTTAAGAAAAGTCCAGGTGGTTCATCGGTAGCTCAAAAGACTTCCTTCGGATGGATTATTTCTGGCATTGCAAGTTCATCAAGTTCAACATCCACGACAGTCACAACAATGCACGCAAGCGTGGTCGAAGATGAACTACCAAAGTTCTGGGAGCTGGAGGCAGATTAATGTGAAACAAAAAAAAAATTAAAAGAAGAAGAAATTAAGTGCGAAGAATTTTTTAAATCTACAGTAAAAAGAGATCATAAAGGGAGATATGTCGTTAGTTTACCTTTTAAGGACAGCAACACTGAGTGCAAACATGGCGAAACACGGTCAATAGCGATAAAAAGATGACAATAATTGGAGAATAGATTTATAAAGGGCAAGGATTGAAAAATAAGTATTTTGAAGTAATGGAGGAGTATCTTATGCTTGGACACATGGAACTCGTAACCGAACCTGACCAGAAAAGAAATGAATCAGTATATTTACTGCACCATCCAGTTGTCAGAGAAGACAAAGACACAACTAAACTTAGAGTTGTTTTCAACGCTTCGTCAAAGGGAAAGAACGGTGTTTCATTAAACGATGATTTAATGGTCGGACCTACCTTACAACCTGAGTTAAGATGCTTACTAATGCGATGGAGATTATACCCCATCTGTATAATCGCCGACATAATCAAAATGTACAGGCAGGTTAAGGTCACAAAAGAGGACGCAGATTATCAGCGAGTAGTTTGGAGGACAAATACTAAATCCGAAATTCAAGATTTTCGACTATTAAAAGTAACATTCGGTACTGCGTCTGCGCCATACCTAGCCATCAGAGCCATGCAACAACTCGCATACGACGAAGGGGACACATACCCTATAGCAGCTGACTAGTAGTCAGCTAAAGTATTAAAGTATTAAACGACTTTTACGTTGACGACTTAATGACAGGTTGTCAAACAGTAGAAGAGGGAATCGAAATATTCACGCAATTAAACAATTTATTGAAAAGGGGAGGTTTTGAATTGCAAAAGTGGAGTAGTAATAACAAAACGCTTTTAAATAGCATAAGTGAAGGCAAAAATCAAAAAGAAGGATTAAAAATGAAATTAGACGATGTAATGAAAATTTTAGGACTTACCTGGGTACGCAGTGAAGATTCGTTTTAATATTCAGTCTCGCTGCCGGAGTTGCAGAAACCTGTAACAAAAAGCATTTTTTTATCTGATAAAGCTAAATTGTACGATCCACTTGGTTGGGTCGCACCATATGTAATTATAGCAAAGGTATTAATTCAAAGGCTGTGGCTTACAGGGTTACAATGGGACGAAGAAGTTTCCCAAGATATTTTAAAAGAATGGACTACTTACCGTAACAATCTTGAAGTCTTAACCACATTCAAAATACCTCGATGGATCGGTACTTTTGCATCAGACAAATCTTTAGAACTACACGGATTTTGCGATGCTTCAAAGGTCGCATATGCGGCGGTAGTGTATTTACGAATCATTAAACCAACCAAAGTAGTCAAAATTCAATTAGTAACTGCAAAAACTAGGGTCGCACCAGTGAAACAGGTGTCAATTCCTCGATTGGAACTGTGTGGGGCAATATTGCTTTCAAAACTACTTAAAGAAACCAGCCAAATTATGAACATAGACAAATCAAACGTTCATGCGTGGACCGATTCCACGGTTGTGTTAGCTTGGCTTAATAGCCATCCCAGCAGGTGGAAAGTTTTCGTTGCTAATCGAGTTTCGGAAATTATGACACTTTTGAATCCCAGTCAGTGGTCCCATGTTTCCTCAAAGAATAATCCCGCAGATATTGCTTCGAGGGGATTTTATTTTTGGCAATTTATGGTTAAAGGGTCCAGAATTTTTATCAAATGATGTAATTGATTACAAAACAAACGTTGTTATAATCAAGGATACAATTTGGGAAAGATGTTCATCATTATCGCGATTAATAAGAGTGATAGCTTATTGTTGACGTTTTTTAAAATTCAGAAAAAACGATTCTAATAAGAAATTCGAAAATTATTTAACATCACTCGAGTTAAAAGAAGCACTTGAAACTTGTATTAGACAATGTCCAAAGGAACATTTTGAAACAGAAATATCATATATATATTATATCATATAATTAAAAAATAATTGTAACCTAAACAAAAATAGTTGTCTCAATTCGTTAAATCCATCATTCGATCACAATTTTATTCTACGTGCCAAAGGTAGACTAGATAATTCTAATTTGAGTGACGATCAGAAAAATCCAATTTTAATTCCAAAAATATGACCTTTAACAAAATTAATCATTTTGGATGCACACGTCAAAACATTTCACGGCGGGTCACAATTAATGTTAAAATATTTAAATGCTAAGTATTTGATTATAGGTGTCAAGCAACTAGTTAAATCATTCGTTCGTAACTGTGTTATATGCGCTAAACATAATGCCATAACTCGTAATCAAATTATGGGACAACTGCCAGCAGCAAGAGTAACTCCAGCGCGTCCGTTTAGTCGAAGTGGAGTAGATTATGCAGGTCCTGTGCAAATTCGCACAGCCAAAGGTCGAGGTCATCGCTCTCACAAAGGTTACATTTGTTTGTTTGTATGCATGTCAACTAGATCGGTACATCTCGAAGTAGTTAGTGATCTCACATCTCACGGTTTTTTACAAGCATTCAAGCGATTTGTCTCTCAGCGAGGACATTGTCAAGAATTGTGGAGTGACAACGGCACCAATTTTGTTGGAGCCTCAGCTGAACTGAAAAAACTTTTTCTCTTTGAAAATTCAATTATTTTGAAGGAAATTTCTGAATCATTGGCAAACATAGGAACGAAATGGCACTTCATTCCACCTCACACACCAAACTTCGGTGGGTTGTGCGAGGCCGGAGTGAAGTCAGTAAAGTTTCATTTAAAACGAGTTATCGGTAACTCCACTCTGACTTTCGAAGAAATGTCTACGGTGTTAGTACAGATCGAGGCATGCTTAAATTCACGTTCTTTGTCTCGAATCAGTGACACTTCTAGTAATGATGATTTTGTTTTGACTCCTGGACATTTTCTTGTAGGGGAACCACTAGTAACTTTACCAGATTACAATTACAAAGATTCTAACATCAATAACTTGGTGGCAAAGGTGGCAATTAACTTAACGTATGTTTCAACAATTTTGGCGACAGTGGTCACAAGGATATCTTAGACAGTTCTTACATAGATATAAATAGTCAAATTTTTCTCTTGAACCAAATATAGGAGACATAGTGTTAATTAAGGAGGATGACTTACCTCGCTGTCGATGGTTATATGGAAGAATAACAGAAAAACATCCCGGTCCAGACAATATTACCAGAGTTGTAACTCTGCGCACAAAAAATTCATATATAAAACGACCTACTTCTAAGTCAAATTTATATCATATTTTCGTGAGTTAATAGTAGTGCAGCAACATTTATAATAAAGTGTTAATAGTTTAAAAATAAGAAACAGTTACTTAAATAAGTTTGTAAAATAAAGCAAATATTTTTCATTATTAATTAAAAGTAGTCTTAATTGATTCATTACCATTTTCATGGTGGGTGGCACCATTTTTTTAGATTTGTGTAATTTAGTTAAGGCCAAATTAGCATTTAGTAGGAGAATGAAGACAGATAAAAACCATAAGTAACCAGTTTAGTAATGTTAAAAGGCTTTAAATTGCTAATGCTTCACTAGATGACACTGTACGCCTTAAGCTACATTTATACATCGCACTATTAAGATTGCACTACAATATATTGGCTTTGCTACGCAATCACTTATCGCCAATAAATGCTTGGGCTCAAATTAATGAGGTTTTATTTGATTTCCACAGCGCGTCCAGATCTACACAGGCAGGGCGCAGGTCAAACAACAATAAATTCCACTAATATATTGTATCGTTTCGCAGGTTGGTCGGTGATGTAAATGAAGCAAATTTTGCGTTTAAATTAAATATAATAGAAAATTGGTAACAAAATGAATGCTGTCGATTGTGACTTTAACGAGCGTACTTTTCAATGATTTGAAAACTAGCCGTTGACCCCGCTCCAGCGCTGATTGGCTGCTATGATCGTCGTCATAAGGACCGCCTACAATTGGTGGTTCATATACTTGTCGCGAAGATGATGCCTCAACATATATATATATTACACACATTTGGACATTACACAGAGCGCCATCTGGCCCCAAAGTAAGCAAAGCTTGTGTTCGGAATACCAGAAAACGGATACAAACACAGGTAATTTTATTTTTGTAAATACATACATATCTTATATAAAATACACCCAGGACAGGATGCGTAGGTTATCCTTCGACACTCGAAGTTACCTTAAAGTAATATCACTCCTGAAGAGCGTCAAATGATATTAGAAAAAATGAAAATATTTTAGTGCTGAAAGCCGACAAGGACAATGCCACAGTTGTGATCAACGTCACAGACTACGATTTTAAGATTCGGAACTTGCTTGCCGACACAAATACCTACAAGCCAGTGACCTATAATCCCACCGCTAGAGTTACACGTCGTACACTCTCCTTAATACAAGAACACAAAGAGTTGATTACAGATGACAAGTACCAATGGTTGCACAGCCCTAAGATATCGCAGTCACCGAAACTCTATGGACTGCCGAAAATACATAAAAAAAGATGTGCCCCTACGACCAATTGTAAGATAAATTAATTCTCCCACTTACGACTTAGCGAAATACATAACTAAACTGTTACAGTCACTAATAGGTAATTCACCGTCTTACGTAAAATATTCTCCACATTTTGTTAGCATCATGAATGACATCCAGTTGGAACATGATGAGATAATGGTGAGTTTTGACGTTGATGCATTGTTCACTAATGTTCCACTTAGAGAATGCCTTGACGTAATCAAAAATAAACTAGTTATAAATGGTATCCCTGATAGGTATATAGTTTTGCTTGAACACTGTTTAGAAGGAAACTATTTTCTTTACCAAAGTCAGCACTACCTTCAGATTGATGGAGTAGGTATAGTAGTCCGGTAGCACCAAAGTTAGCCAACATCTGGATGGAACATTTTGAGGAAAAAGCATTGAGCTCAGGGCCTTTTAGCGTTAGACTTTGGAAGAGATATGTTGATGACGTGTTCTGCTTCATTAAAGGAACCAGGCAGGAAGTAGAACAGTACCTAGATCACCTTAACTCCATTCATAACTAAATACGTTTTACATATGAAATGGAAAGTAAAGGTTCACTGGCATTCTTTGATGTTAAATTGGATGTAAGATAGCTCTCTGGGGCATACTGTATCGGAAACCCACACACACGGACAGATACCTGAACGCCTCCTCGCATCATCACCCGCGCCACCTACAATCAGTTGTGACGTCTCTGACTAACCGAGCTCATGACCTTTGTGACCCTGAAAATTTAGATACTGAGCTGGCACACGTTCAGGAGGCACTCAAGAAAAACGGCTACAAAACAAGTAGAGAAGTTCAGGTCGCCGTAACACACGTACGAAGAATCCAGATGTTAGCAGACAGCCAGTGTTCATGCCCTATAAGGCGTAACCGATAAAATTGGATCGCTTTTCAATAAATTCTCCATTAAGACGGTATATGTTCCGTACTCTAAAATTGAACAGCAGGTGCGCACACCAAAGGACGTAATCCCGTACCAAACACCAGGTGTCTACAAATTAGCTGTAACTAAGGCAGTTCTTACATTGGCCAGACCAAACGCACAAATGCGGACAGGGTCAAAGAACATATTGCTGCTGTAAAGAGTTGCCAGACGACAAAATCAGCTATAGCAAAACATCTAATTAACTCAAATTCCATCCACTGGATTGAGCTCCACTAGCCTAAGGTTTTGTCCACCGTTCACCGTTCACCAATATTACCGTAGATTGGTACGCGAAGCGATTGAAATAAAAAGCATAAGAACTTCCATCGTGAGGATGGATACAATCTGTCGCCTGCATGGAATCAACTTTCCCAATCAATTTACCCAAGTATGTTTCTTTTGGGAATGGTCGGATATAATACGGTTGAGGTGCGTCGCCAGGTCGCGACTTTAGTCTACGTGTTCGCCGTATTTAGAGGGCACAAGACCAAAACCGAGCAGATTCTGACGTCAGTCAGTCTGCATGTACCTGACAACTACGTGCGAGCCCGTCGCATGTCGCCACAGACTGTTCGCAGAGACCGAGAGTAGGACCGCACTGGGACGGCAGGCACCAGTTCCTCGAGTACTGCGCCTAATCAATAGTATGTAGCTGTTCTCCTAATGAATTTCAAAAAATTTATTATTAATCAATGACCTCTTAATTACATATTAAGTAAACCGGACTCGGAATCTTTTTGCAATTCGAGTAAACATAAATGACCTTGACCCGTGTCCATAGGTTATATTGAAGGTTCTCAAACATTTTTCATTAATTAAATAAATGCTATTTTTTTTTACAGCAGTTATTCATTCAATTCAGTAATGTTATGTGTTTCATACGATTTTGACTTAGCGATCCGATTGCTTTTCAATGATGATCTTGATAAACTGCCGTTTCGTAAAAATGATCATTTTGACATGTTAAGTTTGGCAAAATGTACACATTTAATTGAAATATATTAAGTCGGGGATCCAGCTTGCGTTTCGCGGAAACATTACACAAAAACATCTACACATTGTCGCTAGACATTTTTGTTGTTAAAAATTTTTTTTTGCTTTCCACACTCGACGGGAAACTTCGTGTTCATATACAACTATTAACCTAAAAATATCTGATCGATAAGTATTGCTGCGCTTATGGCTTTATTATAGCAAGTTGGATAACTTTTTTGAGTAAGGTTATTGACCATCAGATATTTATTTAGATAGCAGATGGGAGAAAACATTAAATGCATCCCAAGTAGAATTCTTTCCAAAATTATTTAAAATGATATAGTAACGACTTCTTGAGCTGTGAATAGCCAATATATTTTTAAGGCTAAAAATATTAACAAAATAACAATAAAATTTATATGGAAAATGTTGTTTTGTTATTGTTATTTATGGTGACTAAGGTTAGCTGTCTGGCAACACTACACACAAATCAAACATTAAGCTCACTTAGCCCATTCGTTACTTGTGTTTCGTACCTTGTAGTCGGATGCTTTCTACTTGATTAATTGTGTTTCTGGATTTATTGCTTGGATTTGGCTTGTTTTTCGGTTTTGCTGTAAAGTTTTTTTTGATAACATTATAAGTACGAGCGAGTAAGACAGTTTTAACAATTTTTTGACTCCATTGAATTAGGTAGATTGGGTTTCATTTATTGAGTCGACTTAAAACTCGCATAAACATTGATTTCGCAGTTTTATTTTGTAGCATAACAAAAAGACAGTTTATTCTATAAAAAAAAATCTTGCATTTTTGGCGGCCGACTCACCGTTAAGGATATATAAAACAAACGTTGTTGCCGCTAACGCACCCGATCACCACCAACCTAGAGTTATACTGAGGACTGATCCTCCTATCACTTACAAAAAGTAATCTGCACTATCACTATAACACTAAAAAATATAACCTCATGCAGTAAATTTTACAATTGAGTTTTTCATTTCAAAAATAGAAAATAATTTACTAACTGTTGCGGACGGCTAGGTGCGGCGCTATACATACATACTTGTATAGATAGTTGCCTGCTTATCTCTAATGAATTGTAAATGAAATAATAAAGTTTACCCTTTGTTCCCGCGTAGATAGGTAGGTAAGATCTCTATATTGAATAGTTTTGTAAGTGAATGTTTGTTTGTTGTTATTAAATAAAGTTAATACCCTGACTTTCCTCACGATAGTTAGGTATTAGGTAGGAAAACAAATGTGAAAATAGTTAGGTTCGCTTTTACGACCTATTGTTTGCCTTTATATAAGTAGAACTTATTCTGTGGGTTTTCCTGCAATGAAAAATATGTAAATGTTTATGCCGCGGTTTCACCCGCGTAGATTAGCGCAGGTTAATTTGTAATTGTTACTTAATTAAGGATATGACGAATGTAATTACGTAGTACGTAGATACAAACACTGCACCGTAGGTTTGCCTGATTAATTGTTCATATTCATGTACCTATGTGATAGCGAGTAGGTCTGTCTTAAGCATGTACAAACGTGTCAGTATGTAAGTAGGCAACACATGTACACTGGCAAGCGCATAATATTGTAAGACAGAGATAGGTGTAGGAATGTGACAGGGATGCAAATACGATCGCGACATAAAATCGATTGTGATTGGTTAGCGGTTCCGCCGGGTTGGGTTTATAAGCGAGCATTCCTGTCGCCTCGGGGATCAAGAACGCCTTCTGAAGAGGAGCAGAAGAAAGGAAGAAAACTGGAAGAAAGAAGAAGTTTTATTTATAGGTGCGGTGTGAATTGTAAATAGTAGTGTAAGAAAATAGTGTTTGTATAAATTAGGGGCCACAATAAAGGTGGTTGAAGTGTTACATTTACCGGGCGTTTTATTGTTTCTTTCAAGGTCGAACTGGCCCTTCTCGGATCTCTTTCAATCGTAACGTCGGCCCTTTTGGGGGCCAGTGCGTGCGCATCTGTACAGTCCGCTGCTCGGTCTGTAACACTAACTATTAAGCATTTATAGAGAAAAAATAATCTTGTCAATAATAAAACACCGCTGGAAGAAATATGCTGTTTAGTCATAGTACTTTGTTACACACTTTGTTAGTCTATGCAACATATACATAAATATATTGGTTATTTCTCATTGCAAATTTAAAATTTTGAAGTTTTGAAGTTTGATCAGTGTCATGATTAAAAAACCAGTTAAAGTATATGACAATAAATTGAATCAGGTAAATATTTCAATGATTTGTGAGTTAATCAACAAAAAAAGTGAGCATAAAGTAAAGTCATGTTATGTTTATTCAAATTGCACAAAAGGTTCCGAGTCAGGGTTATATACTTACGTTTGTTGTTTTTTTTTCATCCTTTTTATTTGCTTTTTTGCTTACTTTTAAGGTTTCTCTTATAAGGTTTTGTATGGCTGAATAAGAAAACTGTAATGTATATATAAAATATTACAAATAAATAAATAAAAAAACATTTTGCATAAGGATATCTATTTATTAGTTCAGTAAGGTTTTTTAAATTGTTCTAGTAAAAACTATAAATTTATTTTTTAGTAGTAATACAATTTTTTGAACACAGGTTTATTCTTTTAACTTTCCAAGATAGATGTCTGCATTAAAATAAAAACCAATAGACATATATTCATGTGATTAGGAGTTTGGTCCGCGTCTTGCATTAAGGAATTGGTACCCCAAAAAAATGACGACCTTTATATCTGGAATCATAGTCAAACCAAACCGATCCGATTATAAATGACTCGTAATTAATCCTTGCCCTCAAGGTGCCTTTCGTGGCCGTTAATTTTGCAAGGGCTTTTTCACCCGGTCCCAATTCTGTCGATACAGTAGACTTTGAGCTTACTGTATTTGCTTTTGACTTGCTTGTCTCTTCGCCCCAAATCCCAGAATATTCCATAGTAAATCCAGCTGAAACGAATTGAACACTGTACTCGACCGACACTCCTGCAGTAAACTCTCCTCCCTTGCTCCAAGTACTAGATGAAGTACTTTCGGCAGCTAAAGATATAGTAGCTGTGTAAGTTCCTGTTTTGTCAGTTCTATTTCTAAGCCTTTGCTGGGTGACCATGACAGGCTTAGAATCAATACCAAGAACACGTGCATTTGTGGAATATGTATATTTTTCCACTTCCATAAATTTATGGTCTTCGAGTTTTCATATGACATAGGATTTTTAACGAACACATCATTGGATCTACGACCGAAATATTTTTTGACAGCGTCTTTTAGGTCTGCATCTTTTATTTAGAACGACTTTCGACCGGCGTCGTTCACAACCATATGTTCCTGTGACTGTTCACAACCATATGTTCCTGTGACTGTTATTTCGGATTATTTGATATTGTACCTAAATCCTGCAGTTTTATGCAAGGCTATTTGCCTATGCAAAGCAAGGAAGTATGAGAAGTCTTTATTCTATTACTACCCTCATATTTTATTTTGATTACATTACCTTATAGTTTATTTTGACATTCGCCTACATACACAACCAAAAATTATTAAAATTCTGTTTAGTTTTCAACTTATTATTATTTAAAACAAAAAATCCTCACTTTTCTCCTTCAAACAGTTTTGATTAAAATTTCAAAGCAGTTTCAGCTAACTAGTAGTTAGTAGTAGTTACATGAGACTGTTTTTTGCATTTCAACGTTTACTCAATTACATTTTCAAAACCCCCAAAGATCGATTATCCTACATCCTACTATGATATTGATAAATTTTGCTACATATAAGTGTTAGGGATTTTCTAAAATTTTTTTTACTTTATAGCAGGAAAAAAAATATGAAAAACGTTTACATTATTTTTAGGGGCAACAGAAATAAACGAGGCACCAAAAGACGTACCTATTTTTTTTTTCTAAAACCTTGTAAATAATATTCTTAGTTTTTTCCAATTATTGTTTTTAAGTTTTGTTCCCGTTGAACTAGAATCATGAAATTTGGCTACAAGAAAGATATTACTTCACAAATATATATATTCGGCCGGTTTTTTTAGTTTAACACGACAATGACGCGTAAATAGTAGATTATGATGCAAGTGAACTAGGCTGCACATTACAAATGAGGGTTGCAGCCCGAGCCAAAAAAAATCGGCCAAGTGCGAGTCGAACTCGCGCACGAAGGGTACCGTACTATTATCTATAAAAACGGCAAAGAAATCACGTCTGTTGTATGAGAGCCCCCTTAAATATTTATTTTATTCTGTTTCTTAATATCTGTTGGTAAAGCGGCAACAGAAATACATCTGTGAAAATTTCAAGTGTCTATCACGGTGACAAACGGACGGACGGAGGGACAGCGGAGGCTTAGTAAAAGGGTCCCGTTTGTTTCCCTTTGGGTACGGAACCCTAAAAAGCATAATTCTACTTGTCTCGATATATTATAACAAAAAAACTTACAAAATAACAATCGCTTTGTTTTGTGCTCTCTGTGCTCACATTTACTCCCGTAGATATTTTATTTTTAGTTTACACTTATCAACTTGAAATAAAAAAAAATGCTGAATTCCAAGAAGATAATGATACGTGAACGAAAACTTTAATATAGGTTATCTTAATTGTTAAACAATTTTCAAGCGACAGTTACCTTTTACGTACGTTATTGTAAGGTGTGTCTCGTGTATGCATTAAGATAGACTGTGTGACTGTAGACTGAAAAGAAAAAAAAATATTTTCATAGATGAATGTACCTATTCATTACGTATTATCTAATATAGTGCTCTTTTAAATACAGTCACATGGTGTATCTCTTTAAACTTTAAAATTGTTGAAAATGATTTTCGTTGAAAGTTAGTTTTAAAGTTAGTCGAATACAACTTGACCGGCTGGGACCAAAAATCAAAATATGCATGTGTAAGCAGGGAGATACATTATCGACAAAGATATTTATTTTAGTTTTACAAAACATAATGAAAGACCTAAAATCGGAACAAAAAGTAAACTATAAATGGCTAAAAACCTGATCAACCTTAGATTGGTATGCCTGTGGGCGTGGAGTGTGTCATCAGATATATCAGTAGCTCCATACTAAACTGGTTGACTAGTATAGCATACTACACACTACTATGTGGGCGTGGAGTGTGTCATCAGATATATCAGTAGCTCCATACTAAACTGGTTGACTAGTATAGCATACTACACACTACTATGTGGGCGTGGAGTGTGTCATCAGATATATCAGTAGCTCCATACTAAACTGGTTGACTAGTATAGCATACTACACACTACTATGTGGGCGTGGAGTGTGTCATCAGATATATCAGTAGCTCCATACTAAACTGGTTGACTAGTATAGCATACTACACACTACTATGTGGGCGTGGAGTGTGTCATCAGATATATCAGTAGCTCCATACTAAACTGGTTGACTAGTATAGCATACTACACACTACTATGTGGGCGTGGAGTGTGTCATCAGATATATCAGTAGCTCCATACTAAACTGGTTGACTAGTATAGCATACTACACACTACTATGTGGGCGTGGAGTGTGTCATCAGATATATCAGTAGCTCCATACTAAACTGGTTGACTAGTATAGCATACTACACACTACTATGTGGGCGTGGAGTGTGTCATCAGATATATCAGTAGCTCCATACTAAACTGGTTGACTAGTATAGCATACTACAGACTACTATGTGGGCGTGGAGTGTGTCATCAGATATATCAGTAGCTCCATACTAAACTGGTTGACTAGTATAGCATACTACACACTACTATGTGGGCGTGGAGTGTGTCATCAGATATATCAGTAGCTCCATACTAAACTGGTTGACTAGTATAGCATACTACACACTACTATGTGGGCGTGGAGTGTGTCATCAGATATATCAGTAGCTCCATACTAAACTGGTTGACTAGTATAGCATACTAAACACTACTATGTGGGCGTGGAGTGTGTCATCAGATATATCAGTAGCTCCATACTAAACTGGTTGACTAGTATAGCATACTACACACTACTATGTGGGCGTGGAGTGTGTCATCAGATATATCAGTAGCTCCATACTAAACTGGTTGACTAGTATAGCATACTACACACTACTATGTGGGCGTGGAGTGTGTCATCAGATATATCAGTAGCTCCATACTAAACTGGTTGACTAGTATAGCATACTACACACTACTATGCAAACAGAAGGGCCCTTGCATTAAGCTAGATATAGTTAAAAATCACATGTATTTAAGATTGATTATATTATTGATAATCGATTTGACTGGAAATTACACATTCAATACATATGCAATAGGGTAATTAAATTATCAATACTTAGACATAAAATGCCGTTTGGAACACTTCGCATTATGTACCTTGCACTTGCCGATTCGATATGGCCGTAGCAGCTACGGACGTACTTGTAAAACGCATATAGAAAAGATATACAACTTACAAATAAGAATTTTAAAAGCAAATCTACCGAGAAATATCAAACATCGACAGAGGAGCGATTATAACGCGCTCTATTTAAATATTGTGACATATTGCCCGTGCAGTGTAAATTTAAGTTTGCTATAGGAAGAATTTAAAATGTCAAAGTTCTTGATAAGTATAAGTGCAAACATTACCTGAGACATATATCTTACCTAAAAACTTATTGCCTCCCTAAGATAAACAATTTGTACGAAGCTAGAACCGGTAAATGCCTTCTTTCTCACCTACTTAATTGTCTACCACACAGCTTAGTTGACAAATATGTGATGCAAGACAAATTTAATAATAAGTGAAATAAAATATTTAAGTGCTACTTCAGGAATAGCTTGGATTTTGCCCACCTGTGCGCGTGGGTGGATAAGATTTGGATCATATAATCAATACCTAATGGTCTAGGTTTTGCCTAGATTCCTGTAACCCTACCTACAAAAGTTACATATACCTTTCTACTATAATATACTTGTACCTACCTATATTTTACTTTTTTTATTTCCTTTTTTGGTTTTATATATTTTCTCTCATGTACCTATAGTAATTTATGCAAGTAGTTAAGTTTATATAATGTGAACTCCGTCCTCGCCCAAAAACCCTCACTATGTTTATGGCTCACTTACCTTTCTATGTTGTCTAGAATAAGTTTTGTTCAATAAATAAGTAAATAAGTTTTTTATTCCACTAAGGTGGCAAACTAGCAAACGATCCGCCGGATTGTAAGCGTTTACCGCAGCCTACAGATGCTTGCAACACCTGGGGCATCACTCGCGCGCTGCCGATTCTTCATTAATCTAACCTGTTTCTTGAAGAATTTCATATTTTAGTTCTTAGACAAAACCTTGGCAGGAAGCTCATTCCACAAACTAAGCGTTCGTGGAAGGAATTTTCTTTAAATCCGAAATGTCCGTTACCATTTATTCTTAGGTATTACGTAGGCAGATAGTCCATAGGCCATGGTGACCGCTTACCATCAGGTGGACCTTGGCTTGTTTGCCACCTTAATGGCATATAAAAAAAAAAAGTAGATTCGAGCATTTGCTTAGTTCTCACCTAAGGCTCAATTCTAGCTAATTTGTAACGTAAGGATTTATATTTAGCTTAAAGTAATTCATTACTTTGCTTTTCCTTAACTTAATATTAACTTCGCAACGGACCTCATTGACACTGGGTTAGGTACTTGAAGCACATTCATATCATATAAAAGTTTAGGCTATGGTTAAACGGACGGGCAAGGACGAAACTTTTATCCCGACCAACAGTTCCCACTGTAATTTAATGAAACCCATATACAATAATTTCGTTGTCCTTCTGTCTGTCGGCCTGTGAAGTCCTTTTTCCTCTGTAACGCGTAGAGGAATCAATTTAAAATTAATATCAAATATTTAGATTAATACTAAAAACAGTCCCTAGAGTCTGTAAAAGAAATTAAGCGAACTAAGTGAACACAATCAAAAAAATACTTACTTTAACTCGCGCCAAGAAACAAAACTTAAGTAAACCGGGTAATCCCTTTGACCTAGAATAATTAAATTTGGCAAGAAGCAAGAGCAAGAGACATAGTTAATTAAAAATCAGAATATCGTCAATTTAAATTTATATTTATAACAGTTATATTACATAGTTGTATCACATCAAAAACTATTTTTATGGAAGAACACTTTTTCAACTACAAAGTTAAGTTTGTCCTTATATTTGGAAAAAACGAGTTAAACCTTCAAGATTCAATCAATGAAACAACATTTATTCAAACAGGTTTCTGATTCAATACCTGTGATGAAGGAACTATTCAAATAACCCTCTAAAAAAGCATGGAACCCTTGGTACGCGAGTCAGCCTCGCACTGGACCGGCTTTTTTCTGTGGGAATACCCTGGAAAATTGTTTTTTAAAGTCGCAAAGGAACTATGGATGGACTAATATATAGATAGCTGGAAAGAACTTAATAGATAGTAGATTAATATTAAAATAATACTTTTTTGTCTCTGAGTGACACTCTACTACTCTCTCTACGTATCATCTCCCTCTATAAGTGACACTCTACTACTCTCTCTACGTATCATCTCCCTCTATAAGTGACACTCTACTACTCTCTCTACGTATCATCTCCCTCTATAAGTGACACTCTACTACTCTCTCTACGTATCATCTCCCTCTATAAGTGACACTCTACTACTCTCTCTACGTATCATCTCCCTCTATAAGAAAAAAGGGTCTTTTTATTCGATGAAGATATTCGTATGATTATATAAAACTACCTCCTCCTTTCGGGTGTGTCACGTCGCCTGGTTGAATTTTTCCGGTTAATTTTCAAACAAAGAATCTTTCATACTAACCTGACAAACACAACTAGAAAAATCAGCCAAATCGGACGAGCCGTTCTCAAGTGATGATCTTTCATACTGTCATACTTACAATATGCAGTAATTGGTTCTTATTGTGAAGATATTATATCGTAGTGCAGTGGTACAATAGTAACTTTTAAGCCGTGTGTTTTAAAATCTGGAAAAATCGCAATAATAGAGCTACGTTTAATGCGGGACAAAAATTATTTTGTTTGAAATTGTAGCGGATTATGTCGTACCGCTACAAGCAAGGCTGACGTCACGCATCAAATTCAAATTCAAATTCAATATAATTTATTCAGTTTAGGCTACAATAATTGAGCACTTATGAATGTCACTACGTCATCGGTTCGGAAGTCTACAGGGCGGGAGACCTTGTACTGAGAAGAACCGGCAAGAAACTCAGCAAGGGCATTTCTTTTCTCCCTTTCTCTTACAGCGTCCAATTAAAATATTGGAAAATGCCCTCCCTATCATAAAAGGACACTTTCCATTACGAACATAAAAAAAACATGAAATATAAAGCACAAGCACAACATAAAAAAGTATCTAATATAAACAAAAGACAGTTTATGTATTTATCACTAAGAAATAATCAATGTCTTACAGTATTAATAAACAAAACAAAAAAGTAAGACTAAATACTAAGAATACAAAGAAGTTTGCAAGACCAGACTAGCCTCCACAGGCGGCACCCGTTCACGAGTATGACACATGAATCAGCCATCGCTTCGCTCAACCATGTTTTAGGGAACGTAACGACCCGACACACACGCCACCACCGCAGAGACACTTTGAGACAGCGTGACACACTCAAGCAACTCCAATAAAACAAAAAAACAAAAAAAAAACATCCTACATCGCGCTATCGAAGTTTTAGTTGCAGTTCAGTATATATAGAAACCAAAGCGCATATTAAGCCACATGTCCCCCCGATCGACCCGGTCACGGTCGTAAAACTATTGTTAGGCGGCCTCGGCACGTACTAACGTCCACAGATGACGATCTCGCTGTCCGGATAGCGAGATTAGTCTCTACGACCTCCCCGAATAGGGCCTCCCTCCAAACACGACGCCGACGTCCCCGGGTTCGTCGGCGCCCACAAGGATACACTAGGTATCAAAGAGTGCCGGGGCGCTTCTCGCCCCCACTCAATCGCAATCGTACCCGCGTAACGGGGAACTCCCCTCCTGGCGGTGACTCACCTTCGGGTTCGAGACTCACGCCGGTCGAAGGGACGCCCCCGAGAGCGACAACCCAAGCCGAGGCTTCCCCCGCGGGGAGCCCTTGAGCGTTGGGCGCTATATGGGCTGAGGCTCCTTCAGAGTCTCGCCCCAAAAGTCCGGTGAAGCAGTAATGGCTGCAACAGCCAACTGCATAGTCAGCTCAGAAAAAAAAAAAAAAAAAAAAAATTAAGCCACGGCCACGGCGGTCCCCAGGCATAACACCTCGCCTGACAGAAGATCTCCTCTTTGCCGCCACTCCACATTGGTGACCCCGAGCTGAACATTGACGCACCTTCCGCAGCAGCAGCAGCCCATTCTTCATCTACCAGGTGCATGGACCAGTGTTCAACCGTAAGCTTCGCATCCCGGAGCTTCATCACGACCTTTCGCAGCAATTCACCGCTTCCTGCAGTTCTCTCCGGCGACGTAACTGCACAGCATTCCACCACAACCTGTTGAGGATTCTCACTCCAGCGTGGCACTTTCTCTGTACAGCATCACACCACCCTGTCGAGGACTCTCACTCCAGCGTGGCATTCTCTGCTCGTCGCTTCTGCCGCTAACTCAGGCCAGTTTCTCGATTCAAAGGGACACACATTCAATAATTCTATGGGCTCGACTCACTGTGGCCATACGCAACCTCCATCACTGCACTCGCCAGTGTCTCGACACACTGCAGATACACAGCCAGCAATTAACTAGACTCGACTCACCACCGACTGCTGATATTCGGCATGCAGTACACGCCCTCCCGACGCACTGTGGATGAAGCATAAACACGGCTTTCTCAACATCGTACCCAAGCATCACTGCAAGATAACTCGACCTTCGGTCTGGGAAGGGAGTGATGTAGTGGATTATGGCGTACTGCTACAAGCAAGGCTGACGTCACGCATCCTACATCGCGCTATCGAAGTTTCAGTTGCAGTTCACCAAATATAGAAACCGAAGCGCAAGTTAGGTTGACCACGGCAATTTTGTACTCGGTACGAACGTTACTTTTTCTACTACCTGAAATTCCAATATAGTATTAAAAAAATAAGTAGATATTTATTAGAAAATAATTAAAAACTACAGTTTATTAGAATGAATGACCATGCGACCCGGGCGACGCGTCACGAAGCGGACAGCATCATTCTCGCCGGTCTTTCGGCCGCCCGCTGGCTACGTCATATTTTTCTTATTGTATTATATATTATATACAATTTTATAATTAGTTCGACCGGAGGGGAACATCGAATCGCCATTAGCCACAAAAGGAATGTTTTCTTTTCTTTTTGATACTTACCCACTAGTGGATGTTAGATTATGTATTAAAATAACTACTTAGTATCTATATTGT
The DNA here is from genome assembly GCA_946406115.1 of Apoda limacodes. Lineage (NCBI taxonomy): Eukaryota > Metazoa > Arthropoda > Insecta > Lepidoptera > Limacodidae > Apoda > Apoda limacodes. Next base: position 27,366,228 of record OX291555.1, on the reverse strand, counting down.
GTAAGAATGTAAAGTTTTTTACTTCTAATTACTTACATTGTATCTTAGGCTAAGAAAGTGACTCAATAAACGTTATTATATTATTATTATTATAATTATATAATATTTTATATTGAACCCGATCCGCATATCTATAGCTAAACATTTAAATGGCCACCATTTTGTAAAAAAAAAAAAAGTAGTCAGTAATGACAAAGGAACAAGCCATTGCTGTAAGCCAAGAACTTATTGATCTATTTAACAGTGGTCATTATGAGTACTTTGGGCCATTAATTCAGCAATGGTCTTGCAAAATATTCCCGAACTGTGACAACAGTTCACAGAGCTTCGTCAAAAAATAGAATTTGACAAGGCTGTTCTGCATAAAATCTTGGTCTTCGCTGGGGTAAAGCAAGTGTTCCATTCCATCCATCCCAAAGTTTGGGGTTTTGTGAATCGGTCCGTCAATCTCCTTATTAAGGAACTTTGGCTGATGAGACGACACACCACCGCACCATATCGTTTTCGCTTTGCATATGGTGGCGTCGTAAACGTTCATATTTCCAGCAGCAATGGAAATATCATGCATATAGCAAAGGTATCGTCTTCAAAACCTTTGTCAACCTCCGGGCGGGCTGGAGCTTAGCGCAGCCGTTCCCATGTCAAAACGTTAACGTTAACTTAGTGTTTGATTATTTTGACCCGCAATATAGACTTTAAAATAAATACGCTTTAAGTGACTCCAAAGTCGCTCTTTACCGGATATGTTTATTTATTTTTTGGATTTGGTTTGACGGATATACCTCATCGATGGCAGACATTTGTTGCAAATAGGATTGTCAAAATTACAGATAACTTTCCGGCTAACCACTGTAACAATTTTTCCGGAGCTTTGACTGCAGATTGCTGTTCATGAGGATTACCTCCTGACAAGCTAGTTAATCATCCGCTTTGGTTACAATTATAATCACCTAAGTTTGACGACGGACAAAGTTCTAGAGCTATATTCCATCAGAACTAGTTATTTTGGGAGACTTCAACGCCCACCATCGTGAGTGGCTCAGTTCTCGAACCAATAACTACGCAGGGATATCTCATTATGAATTTGCTCTGACCTATGGATTCTCTCAGCTGGTACTTTCTCCAACGAGAATACCACATATAGAGGACCATACGAGCTCCTTACTGGACCTTCTGCTGACTACACGTCCGGACGGATATTCCGTCTCAGTGGATGCGCCTTTAAACTCCTCGTACCACTATCTCTTCGGACTCAAGTGTCGTGCACACAACCCGATCCATCTGGGCCAACTAATTGACGTCGCGTGTGGCATTATAAGTCGGCAGACTGGGATGGATTGCGAGAATTTTATGCATCGTACCCGTGGAGGCAGATCTGCTTTAGCTCAGAAGATCCTGACGTCTGCGCAGCCGTAGTCACTGAGACAATCCTCGTTGGTATGGAATGTTATATTCCTAACCCGCGAGTAGCTGCCGACATCAAAAAACGATTTAATAGGTCTTGAAGAGACGCTAAAATTCTTAAGCAAACTGCATATGAGGCTTGGACCACGGCTCGTTATAATAAGGATCCGAATATTTCTTAGGTAAAACGCAAATTAAATGCTGCCTCGAGGTTCATTAAGAAACCTACTGCCAGAGCAAAATTCCAATTCTTCGGCAAAATAGGTCGGCGACTTGCGAGCTATCCTTCTGGGAGTCGTGCTTTCTGGTCGCTCGCCAAAGCTGCCGAAGGGAACTTTTGCCAGTCGTCGTTACCACCACTGCGAATGACTGCGAATGGTAACTTGGCCCATAGTGCTAAAGAGAAAGCCGATCTACTGGGTAGTCTCATTGCCTCAAACTCGAATATGAACGATGAAGGCGCTGTACCACCTACTATACCGTGGTGCGTTAGGACCATGCCGGATATCTCCATAACACAGCGGGAGGTTCGTCGGGCGTTCTTTTTGAAGTGAAAACTTCTTTAGCGGCGTTGTGCACTTTTTTGGTATGGGTAAAAAATGTTAAACTCGCGTCAGGTCACGTGTCCTGATCGTGAAAATGCGTAAGACGGATGGAGAGTAGACAGCTGGCGCGGCGTAGGAGAGGGAGTATCTCTCTTTCTACGGCGCGGCGAAAATGTATGCCTGCGCCTGCTGTTTCGTTTAGACGGTGCAGGGCGCTTGCGCGAATGGTCGTGTGTGTTTATGTTACAGCGTGCTACGCGCATCCATGGATGGTGACAGCTGATGGCTCGACCGTCTGTGTAGTAGCCATACTGCTGTGTATTCGTAAAATTCGTGTATATAAAGTGTTTAAAATATGGAAATTGAACAAAGTGCATCTTTGTCTTTGTAAAATACGGAAACCGTAATGCCACGCCTATTATAATTTTTATTTTTAGTATTCGCGATTATGAGTAGTACAGGGAGGTTGGATATTTTAATTCTATGACAGATTGCGATGTCAAATATACCACGTCAAAAAAGTAAATAAACAAACATTATTATTTCTTTACAATGTCAAAGACATGTCTTGTGACATATTTGAGTGTAAAGCGCGAATCGTGTGTAAAGGTTTTCACTTCTGCCGGCACTCCCGGAGTGCAACTCGTTTTTTTTCTCTATACGTTCATAAATCGAATGGCCAGACGGTATACCAGCAGTGGTGCTTAAGCAGTGTGCTCCTGAGTTATGTCCTGTACTCACGCGCCTCTTCGCGATTTGCACCCTGTGCCCAAAAAGCTCGATAGATCAGATCCATCGAATTACAGGCCGATCGCTATCACCTCTCTCCTCTCCAAGGTGTTGGAGCGTGTGATCAACACACAACTTCTAAGATACTAAGAAGAACACGACCTGTTAGTGACCGTCAATATGGCTTTCGCCACGGTCGCTCGACTGGTGACCTTTTAGTGTATCTCACACCCCGATGGGCACCAGCCATTGAGAGTCAGGGGGAGGCATTGGTATGTAGCCTAGACATAGCGAAGGCGTTCGATCGGGTCTGGCACCGGGGTCTTCTATCGAAGTTGCTATCTTACGGAGTGCCCAGGGTTTTGTGCAAATTGATGGCTAGCTTTTTGTCCAGCAGACGCATACGAACTGTAGTTGATGGTAGTTGCTGTGATAGTGATTGTTGTTAATGCTGGTGTCCCGCAAGATTCTGTGCTGTCTCTTACGCTGTTTCTACTGCATATCAATGACATGTTGGACATCAACAACATGCATTGCTATGCAGATGACAGTACTGGAGACGCTGATTATACGGGTCGCGCAAACATCCCTTGTTTCGTTGTGGAGGAAAACCGCGGAGAACGTGTGTCTTAAATCGAGACCACACTGATGAAGGTCTCTCTGGGGACGGGTAAACTTGTTCCGATTAAACCCTACAAAGTTCACCGCTAAGGAAACCCCATTCACTGTAGTCCTACAATTCCAGAACACTCCCCTCTCCATCTCCACCACGGTTCTTTTGTTTCCATTGCCTTCGCAGTGACACATTAATAGGTAATTTTAGTAACTCTTACTTAGTTTAGTTTATAGTTTTAGTTAAAAATACGCAGCTTAAGCTTTCCCTTTCTATATCCTTGAATATATATGTACCTACATTACAATTTCGTTAATGTAATGTAACATGTAGAAATATTCAATGTAAAGACCGGTATATTTTTTATTTAAATCCTAGTATATACATATTATAAAGACAACTCTTTAAGGCCGTGGGAAATGTTACCGCCATCTACTTACTCCATCTGGTGTTTGTGTTTTCAATGACATTAGTTTCATATTGAACAGCGCAAATTAGTCCCATCCTTTTCCTATACGCATCTTTTATTGCTTTGGTACGAAGACAATATGAAAATGCATATTTGGACAAGCAATGCCACCTTAGATCCTCGAGAGAAGCTATCGCCGCCGGAAGCTCGATCGTTTGAAATTTGAAATAAACCGCATGGCCAGCTGATCTTCATCACCAGCTTGTGCCCATTTGGATTTGTATATATGCTGTAAATGCGAAATGAATGTGAAAAGAGAGTGGCGCCACATAAATAATAAATAATGAAGTGCTTTAAATTACCAAAAAATTGTACTGATCTGCCACGTAGCCTACGTGTCGCCGCAGCATCAGCTCTAGTGTCCTGAAGGTCCTGAATGTAATATAAACTACTCAGCTATTTACCAGTTACAAGGTGGGCATCTATATAATTTTCCTTTACGCCAAATCATTAAACCACCCGTACAATCATCCCTTTTGTTTCACTCTCGCTAACACCATCAATTCAGCAATTCACCACTGTCTACTTCTTAATAGGTAGCTAGGTAGGTAAATGATTTATCAGGCTTACAACAACACCAACAATGAAACCAAAATACAATTACAACAGCTAAACATAAAGAACTAATTTTTTTCTTACAATAAAACGCTACAAAAACAATAATAATTATTACAATAAATAAAATAGAATAGTTAAGATACTACCAATGACTACCAGAGTATTAGGTTTTATGGGTGTTGTAATTTTTCACCGAATTGGACCCTGATTCAGCAATGCTGCCAAACAAATGACAACGCTGATTTTCAATCGGAGCCATACTGATATAATAAAAGAGGTATATATAAAATTAAAATTAGTTGCAAAAGAAAGCCCCGGTCCCCGCTCCCTGCGCGGGGAATTGTACATAGGGTAAATTCCAGACTACATTAGTTTTAGTAGGAGACTAATGCGTGGTTATTTGTTTGTTTAGGATTATTTTAATTTTTAAATCATGACTTTATTTTGTTTTTGTCAGATAATTTTAATTATTTAATGAATCATGAAATTAGCCACTGGTATTTTATGTAATCTAGGTTTAGTTGGATAATTTTAAGATTTAGTTCGTGATTACGACATGTATGGTCACTTGGTTTAAAAAGTAATCATTTTTTGGACATGGACCGACCGAAGTATCTAGTTGTCGGACGAAAATAAAAACCTATCTACGCGTGTGTATGTGTGTATTTGAATGTATGTGTGTATTGCGAATCTGTTATTTTAATGAATAAGGGTGCTATCGGGCTAATAACCTCGCACAGCTGTTATTTTCCATGCAATATTATTTCAACGGAAAATTAATGGACAAAAGTTTAAAAAAAAAAAAGAATATTGCCTAGATGGGTTCTGTTATCGATTCTGAACTTCCTCTGAAAATATGGCGGGTCATTGAAAAGTTACCCTGTATGTTCAAATACCAATATATTTCAAATAACAAGAATGTATCATCACTGTCAAGTTCAATTTTTTTTTACAATTTACACAATAACAACTTATTATCAAACAAAATTCAAGCTTAGAAAACAGTATTTATTGTTACCTCTTCCTATGTGTTTGAAGGTTTATCTGGAGAAGATGTAACGAACAGACAGGAGCCCTAATCGCAAGTTGCTTTCATATGACATTTCATCGTTTATTTACTTTTTACCTATTTGGAGTTACCAAGGCAACAATACAATCGTTTCAATATGTGTTGTCAACACAGATAATTATATTGTTTACACAAAAAAACACTAAATTTATAAGTCAATTATACAAGATCGTGAACTCTTACTGAACAATATTTAGAAGAAAAGCGTCAAGTTATTCACCGACGATTTTAAAATATTTTTCACAACAATTTTGATGGTTTATACCATAAAGGTGTCTACTCCAGAAAAGCCAGCTTTTTTGAAGAACTCAAGATTTTTGTACAAGAGAACTTACCTATACCACTACCTTAAGATGGACTTGACATTTTGTGTTATTGTGATCAACTTTAATTCAGTTTAATTAGTTTTTTATATAATTAATTTATTTACTCTATTTTTTGTTATTTTAGATTTTATACGTAGATTTATTGTACTGTGCGTACTGATGTTGCAACAGTCCTTCCTTGACTTTTTCTAGGACTTCTTCAGACACCAACACAAGGGATACAACAAGCTACGCATCATTAGGAGAAAAACTAGTAAAGCTTAAATATAGTAAAAAGATTATAAGAAGAATACTGAGAGGAGCACGCGTTTCAGTGGCCCGTTGTCTTACAGATATATGCTGCAAATTTAATTGCTCTTTCTAAAAAAGACGGTGGCAAACGTCCAATTGCCGTAGGTACCACAGTAGCGATTAACGTCGAAACTAGACGAGAATATCGCCACAGGCTTACTGGAATTTTTGGAAGTCAACAAATAGATTTCGGCACAAAAGGTGGTTGGGAAGCAGCAGTCCATGCAGCAAGGACTTTCGTGTTCTCTCAAAATTATGAAGTTTTTGTGAAAATAGACATTTAAAATGCATTCAATTCAGTTGATCGCAGAACTATTCAAAGTGAAATTCTAAACATATTCCTGAAATTTTTGATTATCTTTACCAATGTAACGGCAAACACACTAAATTACGTTTCGGTCTAAATGAAATTCAATCTAGCATTGGATGCCAACAAAGTGATCCACTTGGAGCAATTTTCAGCCTCGCTATACATCCAATAATATCAGAATTAACATCTAAATTCAACTTATGGTATCTAGATGACGGATGTCTAGCTGGAAATGCAGCAACAGTTCTTGAAGACTTGACGAAACTTATTGCCGAATTTGAAAAAATTGGATTATTTTTCAATTTTGACAAATGTCAAATTTACATTTCGGAAAATATCTCGAATGTTGAAAAAACATGTTTTCTTGAAAATTTTAACTCAATAATACCAAATATTTCCGTAAAATGCAAAACAGATTTGTCACTACTTGGCTCTCCAATATTTGAAGACGGTATTAAGCCAATAATAGATTCTAAATTACAAAAAATTCATGAAATATCACAAGACCTTTTGTCTTTTTGCATGATTCATTTTTGTCTTTTTACACCAAAATTTTTGTACTTCGTAATACAGTCAATCGACAACACATTAAGGTAAAGTCTTACTAAAATTTTAAATTTACAGTTAGACCGTTCATGATTACAGGCCATCTTCCCAATTAAATACGGTGGGCTCGGCATAAACACTTCTTCGAGTACATTTCTTCCTGCCTTCCTAGCCCCAACACATAGCACGCTTACCCTCGTTGGTAACATACTAAGCAATCAAAGCTTAGCCGACATTGAGGTAGCATGTTTGTCTGAGGCTAGACAAGCTCGGAGTGCTGAATGCCCTGATGAGAATGTTCCAATTGAACTAGACGTTCAAAGACACTGGGATTTGCCAAAGATTAAAATAGACCATACTAAATTGTTGCAAAACTGTACAAGTAATATTGAAAAGGCTCTGTTTTAGCAGTCTCTGAAAAAGAGTCTGGCCATTGGTTATAACCTCTTCCTTCTAGGAACTTAGGGACCCTCCTCAATGCAATGTACTTTTCGTATTGCAGTTAGCCAAAGTATGCGAGCCTCATAAATTCCTGTGTTGTCAAAGCGTGGATCAGTTTGGTCACCACGGCCTGTCGTGCAATAAGAGTTCTGGCCGCTTTTATCGCCATTCAGCGTTTAATGAACTAATTCGTCGTTCTCTTGCTACTGTTTCTATACCATCGACTCTCGAACCTGTCGGTATGTACAGAGACGATGGCAGGAGAGCTGACGGTTTGACTTTGGTACCTTAGCGATCAGGACGTATGCTGGTATGGGATGTGACTTGCGTTGACACGATGGCTCAATCTTATTTATCGGCAACGTCTTCAAAAGCTGATGCAGCAGCTGAAATGGCTGAAATTCGCAAGCGCTGAAAATATTCAATCCTGACAGCAAATTATGATTTTGTACCGCTTGTGATTGAAACCATGGGACCGTGGTGTAATAGTACCAAAGTCTTCATTAAAGAGCTGTCAAAAAAACTGATCTGCGCTTCAGGAGACATGAGAGCTGGAAGTATTAGCTTGGCAATTCAGAGAGGTAATGCTGCCAGCGTGATGGGAACAATGCCGCAGGATAATATTTTAGAATCGGTGTTCTTTTTATACCCTCTCACTAGTTTATTATATAATTTTAGGTAAATATTATAATTAATTTATTTATTAGATAAAGTGATTTGTTAAAGTATTTAAGTTGTTCTTGATCCCTCAAATTTTAGACCAATATCTGTTATACCTGTATTTAGTAAAATATTTGAAAAAATCTTGCTAAATCAATTGCTTTCACATTTTTGTATACAGGGACTTTTACATGATCGACAATTCGGTTTTACCAGGGGACGCTCAACTACTGATGCTGGAGCCTTGCTTATGAAGCACATTCTCGCGGCATGGGAGGGTTCCCAGGATATAGTTGGCGTTTTTTGCGACTTATTGAAGGCGTTTTATTGTGTCGATCATCATATGTTGTTAGCTAAACTAAAATATTATGGTGTTAGAAATAAATCCCTTGAACTTGTAGAATCATACTTAAGCAATAGAATTCAAAAAGTGGTTATAAATGGTGCTCAATTTCAGGGATCTCTAGTGAAACTAGGTGTACCACAAGGGTCAATATTAGGGCCTTTCCTGTTTTTAGTATATATAAATGACTTACCCTTTATGGTGCAAAAATTTACAGAAATAGTATTATTTGCTGATGACACTTCATTATTGTTTAAAGTGAACAGGAAACACGACAATTCGAACGACATAAATAGACACCTTATAAAAATTTCAAACTGTTTTACAGTTAATAATCTTGTACTTAATGCTAATAATACAAAATGCATTTAGTTTTCCCTACCTAATGTAATCCAAATTAATAGAAATCTGGTATTAAACAATGAAAAATTAGAATTAGTTGATAAGACTGTCTTCTTAGGTATAACTATTGACTCAAAATTGCAGTGGGGTCCACTAATTACAGTCCTAGCAGATAAACTTAGTTGTGCTGCTTTTGCGGTGAGGAAAATCAGGCAATTGACTGACATAACCACAGCAAGACTTGTTTACTTTGCTTATTTCAACAGTGTCATACAAAAAAGGGCAGTACAAAGCATTTATGAGCTAGGAAGCCGAGACTTTCTCAGGGATGTTTTTAAAGCAATAAATATTCTAACGGTACCGTGTCAATATATCTATGAAAATATTATGTTTGTCCGTAAAAATATATCCCAATTTCCGCGGAACAGTGATAAGCACAACTTAAATACAAGAAATAAAAATAAACTTGCTATGCCAAAGTTTAGGCTTACTAAAGCCAACAAATCATTTATGGGAAGCGGTGTAAATTTTTTTAATAAGTTAACTGTAGAAATTCTTAACTTAGGTGACAGTTTAAATTTTATATTAAACATCAGCTATGTAAGAAAGCATATTAAAATGTAGATGAATATTTGAATGACAAAATTGTATGGCCTAGTATCACACAAAATTAATGTGAAGTTTTCTATTCAAACTTAAATAATTTAGGTTTGATAAGTTAAACGAGCACTCTAAAGACCAAGCTAAGTAACGATGTTATGTCTCTGTTGTTTACTTTATAGTGGTTGGTGGCGAGCTACCAGAGGATGCACCATGTGCAATCCGCCTTTGGTTGCCTGGTTTTGGTGGGGATACATGTTTGGATAGATATTGTGTACTTGATGGCTTGGTTCCTGCATGACTGATTGGTAACAGGTGTACATCCGGGAGTTTCTTGTCACTTCTTCTCCCTAATTTCCGCGGTGATGGTAGTTTAAATAATGTGCATTTGTTGCCGGGCTGTTGTGTAGGGGCTGGGCCACATTCAGGTGTGCAACGTCTGTTTGAATATGTGTGTGCATTTATGTACATGTTCGTGTTTGTGTGTAGCACCCGCTCGTGTTCGGACCCTGCCGCTATCGGGCGGCCGAACGAGGATTGAATCAGATAGGACCTATAAGTTCTTTTACGTATAGTTTTATTTTCTATCTTTTATATATATTTGTAAATTTATATATATGTATTAATATTTGTCTGTATGTGTGTATATGAATATGTGCATGTATGTGTATCTTATATTATCCATAATATGTTATGAATACCTATTTATTTATTTATTTGCATTTTTTTTAAATGTAAATATGTATGTATGTGTATATATATATATATGTATATGTACGTCTGCTGTGTAATGTTATATGTTATATGAATATAGTTCAATCGAAGTCTCATGCTCTCTCAAAGTCTCTGCGGTGGAGACATGTGCGTCGGGTCGTTACGTTCCCTAAAACATGGTTGAGCGAAGCGATGGCTGATTCATGTGTCATACTTGTGAACGGGTGCCGCATGTGGAGGCTGGTCTGCTCTTGCAAACTTCTTTGTATTCTTATTATATATATATATATATGTACGTCTGCTATGTAATATTATATGTTATATGAATATATTTTTCTCGGGAGTTGCTTTTAATCCCGTCACAGAATAATTGAAAATTTTAAACGTGTCACATGGTGCCCCCCCTATGCAATCTAAAAAGCAATAGGCAATTGAAATATTACATAAATATTGATTGTTTTTTTTTTAAATCAAACTATTTACATTGTAAATCTTTTTTATTTAATGTTTCAATACAAAACATGTATTTATTAGTTGATACACTATAATTTTATGTTTCGTTTGTGATTTTACAAAGATAACCTATTGGACACACGCAATGAAACAGTATTGTAATTAGTTTGTAAAGCTAGTTGTAGTTAATTTACTTGACGATTCGAAAGTGTTCTTAGTAACCCATTTGAATAAAAAGATTTTGATTTTGATTTTTTAAAGTAACAAAAATGTTACTTTAAATATATAGTTGCTACAATGATCTACTCTTTTATTTGTAGGTCAAAAAAGTATGTCTTTATTTGCGACCTAAAGTAGCTCGTATTTTGTAAATTTCTCAGTGGCGGGGGTAAGTAGGGGTATTCTCGGACCATGGTTTACTATATTAGAAACCTGTTTTTACTTCCCATGATCATGAACTTGCACTTGTCAGCGTTCAGTAGTAAATTATTTGTTGCCCATTTACCTATACTGTCCATCATTAATAGAAGTTATAGTTTGATTAATATTTCTCGACTGATTTATAAATTTGAACGTTGTCGGCATAAACTTGATATTTAGAATTATCAATACTTTTGACCACATCAGCAGTGTATAATATAAATAACAAAGTCCCCAGAATCGATCCTTGTGGCACTCCTCTATGTACTGGTTGTAAGGTTGAGCACGTCAAAGTCAAAGTCAAAATGGTTTATTCAAATAAGGATTTTACAATCACTTTTGAATCGTCAAAGTTATAAAATATTATTTTTTGAACCCTCCCACCTTCCCGCCGGTTCACAATGTTGTTGATTTCTACCGAGAAGAATCCGGCAAGAAACTCGATAGTTACTCTTTTAAAAACACTATCAATAATACAAATAAACTAAAATTTTATGTTATTTCCATTTTAATTTGGTTTACCTATGCATCCTGTAATTGAGCATCATCAGTCCCAAGGATTTTTATCAATTACATAGTCTGAAATATTGTAGTATGCCTTTTTACAAAGTACCTGCTTGATAAAAGATTTAAATTTACTTATTGATAGATTTTGAATTTTATTGGGAACTTTGTTGTAAAAGTGTATACATTGCCCCATAAAAGAGTTACTTATTTTGTGTAGACGTGTATCATGCACCAACAGCTTATTTTTACTTCTAGTATTTACTTTGTGAACGTCACTTTTCTTGCTGAAACTATTGATATTTTTATGTACATATAAAAGATTTTCATATATGTACTGCGACACTAAAGTTAAAATTTTTACTTCCCTAAACCTATCCCTCAGAGATATCCTAGATCCTAATTTATAAATAGCACGAATTGCCCTTTTTTGTAACAAAAATATTGTATTTACATCAGCAGCGCTACCCCACAATAGGATACCATATGTCATTAAACTATGGAAATAGCTAAAATATACTATTTATGCAGTGTCGGCATCGGTCAATTGTCTTATTTTCTTGATCGCATACACAGCAGAGCTAAGTTTTTTGGCTAGGTTATGAATATGAGGACCCCATTGAAGTTTGGAGTCCAGCGTTATGCCAAGAAACACTGTTGAATTAACAAGTTCTAATTGCTCGCCATTAATATTAATACATGTCTGTCTCTGACTAACATTTGGTAATGTAAATTTAACACATTTGGTTTTTTTTTCATTAAGTAACAAATTATTAGCGTTAAACCAATTTACAATTTTAGAAAGGGCATTATTTAATTCATTATAACATGTCTGTCGTCTCTTAACTTTAAAAAGCAAAGAGGTGTCATCAGCAAATAAGACAATCTCATGGTTTTTTACATTATATGGGAGATCATTAATGTAAATAAGAAACAGAAAAGGACCTAAAATTTGAGCCCTGAGGGACTCCTATAATGACTGCTGATCCCGGAGATCTTTCACCGTTGACATCTATTTTCTGTACTCTCCTACTCATATAGGATGTCAAAAGGTCGAGAGCTTTGCCTCTAATACCATAGTGATGTAGCTACCTGATGAGATAGCACATGGCCATTGTTTTTTAATTTTACATATTGTGCTCTGTCACCCAAATAGCTGTGAAACCGTCTCGTAGTTTCGCAGTCAAATCCGTAGTATGTAAGCTTCGAGAGCAGGAGTGGTACACTTATGCGATTTAAAGCCCGAGAAAAGTCAAGCAGGGTGAGTATAGTGCCCTTACCTATATCCTGTGCTTCAAGTAAATTGTCAGTGACGTCTTGTAAAGCCGTAGTAGTACTTCGACCAGCCCGAAAGCCCGATTGTCGGTCAGCTAATATGTTATTTTGTTCTACGTATTTCGTAAGCTGTATGCTTGCCGCCTTTTCAACCACTTTAGATAAGCAACTCAGTATGTTAATCGAACGTAAATCTTTCATATTGATGGGGTTTGTTTTTTTAGGAATGGGACGCACATCTGCCGTTTTCCATAAATCGGGAAAGGTCGATGATGGAATTGACTTATTAAATATCGCAGTGATCGCATTCAATGGTGTCGGTTGTTTTTTGTTTTTCAGTGACGAATTTCTTTTTTTTCTTGTACATTTTTTTTTCTAAACTGACAATGCAGCCATTACCTAGGGCTTCTGGGACGCCTCACGCCTCGGCTTTTGCTGTCGCTCTTGAGGTCGTCCCTTCGACCAGCATGAGCCTCAAACCCGAAGGTGAGTCAGCGCCACGAGGGGAGTTCCCCGTTACGCGGTTGCGATTGCGAGTGTGTGGGGGAGAGAAGCGCCCTGGCACTCTTTGATACCTTGTGTGTCCGTGCGTTCGTCGACGAACCTGGGGACGTCGGCTTCGTGCTTGGGGGAGGCCCTATTAGGAGAGGTCGTTGAGACTAGTCTCGCTATTCGGATAGCGAGATCGTCGCCTGGGACCGTTATAACGTACCGAGGCCGCCTAACAATAGATTTTCGACGGTGCCGAGATCGATTGGGGGGATGATAGGTTGTAGATTGCACAAATTTAAATTTAAGGTATTGGGGAATCGTGGGAAGCTCGAAGTCACTGTGTAGGTCCGCGTTCCGGTCGTACCAGGAGGCTCCGGAGGCCGCTCTGAGGCCGCGGTTTTGGAGGGTATGGAGTTTATGGAGGTTGCATTTAGACAACGCATAGACGATGCTAGTGTATGCTAGTATGGGGCGGATGCAAGTGACGTAGAGTCAACTTATTCCTAAGCAAAATCTTACGGTACTTGCCTATCGTGGGATTGAGACGACCGAGGACAAAAACGGCTCGTTCTCTGACTATTTTAGTGTGATCGCGGAAGTTCAAACGCCTATCCAGGGTCACACCAAGATATTTGGCCTTGTTTTGGCAAGGAATGGCACGGCCGTAGAGTGAGAGGGGAGATGGTCTCGGAGGGAGGCCAGTGGTAAAGAGAACGGCAGAGCTTTTGTCGGGATTCACTTCGATCCCCATTTCCGAAATCATTCGCCTAGAGCGGTGATTGCGGGTTGGAGTCACTTGCCTATCGGTGATGTTTATAGCGGTAGGTATCGTCCGCGAAGAAAGCTTATTGGGTACTGCAGCGTGCGGGGGCGTAAATGTGCTGCTTCTACCTATTTCTATTTAGGTATCGGGATTTCTGCTAATAAAAAGACAACATCGGGAGTTCTTTTCTATATTCAGATGTTCTTTTCTATCGCCACAAGAGTTTACAACCTTTAGGTTCATCTACTACCTAGGAGAATTATTATACAATATTAAACTTATCTGCAGTACATCTTCTTCTATTAGGCCATCCTTCAATAGGCCTCGGATCGTCGTGTCGATACATTGGATAAAATATATATTAGGACAATAAATCGCGATGGTGGCGATGCTTGGAATATTTTGGATACTGGAGTATCTTTCTTTAAGTCCACTGGCAATGTAAAGCCATTCTACCAATTCTAGGGCTTCCTGGTAAAAACAGGAATCGACCCTCCAAATTTATATAGACTTGCCCGATCTATATTTTTCACTTGAATGTCAATTAATAACAAAATACTGACAAGCTCGAAATTCCGATTGTTTTTATTTAAAAACGCACCGACACCATCTATTATGTTTCCTTAAAACCACTACGAAGTATTTGCTGCGTAAAAATGTTCGCTAGCCTATTTACTTCCTTTACATTCAACAAGAGGTCGTAACCTCTACATATTTCCCACCGATCGGCCAGAAAATTATAGCAACTCGTTGCGTATAATTTTCTATTCTCTACCTATAAATTACCCATCGAAATCATAAATGGCGGGAAATCTACATTACCCTACTGATTTTAACCTAAAACCGGGACACTTCGTCACGCGATGCCAAACCATATGCAAATGGTAAATTAACTAAATCAGAATCCATTTAGGATTTTTAGTTGATTTTCCTCCGGATAAACCACGGTAAGGATCCAAAGACATGGCACTATCGACCTCCTTATCGAACACTAACTTGTTGAAATGTTGGGCAACTCCCTTCAAATTAATTCATTAATAACGCCAACACAAAACAGTTTTACATTTTTGACTTTTGAAGTCAAACTTCAAAAATATTATACACTATAATACCCTATCAACCTACGTTAATTACATTATCATCGATTCAATATAACAAAACAAATGCTAAACACAATTGTACCTATACCTGACTTTACTTTAAACATCTTTTAGTTTTTCTCATAAAACAAAATCTCTCGTCCTCCTAACTTCCATTTACATTTATCACTTTTAAAAAATATTGATTAATATTAAAAAAATACTCAAAAAAAATTGTGTGTGTCAGCTCCGACGCACGACTGGAGTTTACTATACATATATAAATATATATTTATTCATTTTATATACATTTATTATAACTAATCGACGAAATATTTTACATTAAACTTTTTACAATAGTCAATTTCAGAGGTGCACGGGTGCGACGGACCCTGAGGGTTGGTTGATTGCCAGAATATTTTGGGCTTCCTTCATTAATTTTTTTTTTAATCGGTAAGCTCGCTGTCTCTCGGCTGGAGTTTTTAGAGGTTTAGATTTTTTCCTAGTAAAAAAATATAAAAAAAAATTAGAAAATTTATAAATGCATAATTATAAAATTTTTAATTAACTTTAAAAAGAAAATTGATAAAAAAAGGTTTTCATAAACATTTTTTTAAAATTATTATAATTAATTTTTTATTTAAAATATAATATTATCTCAATAATTAACAAAAATGGTTAAAAAAGATAATTATGTCACTAAATCTTTTACGTACAATAATAAATAGTACATGAAAATTATTTAAATAAGCTAAAAAATAACCTTTCAAAAGAAAATTTTATAAAAACATTATTATAATGAAAAAATATTGTCGATTTTTCTGATAATATTATCGAATTATTGACTACAATTGTTAATATTCAAAATTATTTATAAAATAAATCATAATAACGTGGAAGAATTTATAGACATCGACAAAAAAATTAATTTTTGGTTAGGTTAGAAATTTTCTATTTTATGTGGATGCGCTCGATAATTATTAAAATATTTAATAAATACAAATTGCACATGCTCATACATATAATACATGAATTGCAACGTACCTTGCAGCCACGTGTTTTTTAGATGTTCCGGCAATATCATCTACACCTCTTTCTGCCATAGTTATTTGAAAATACCTTCAGTTCACTTTAGCGGAACACAATGATAACGATTAAAACTTTACAATAACAATATTAATTATTGATATTTATAATAAAAACAGCAATATAAAAATGTCGACACTGATAGAAATAAACAAACCCAATAACATATAGGTATAGTCGCTTTGCAGTATACCCTATGCACATGTCCCTATACCCTACACTCACAACCAAATTAGAAAGTTGCGCGACATAGGATGCGCACCAAAAACGTAACGAGGTCATTCATCGATAGATTTTACTCCTCACATTTTTCTCATACCGGGCTCCTTATATATGCAAATCGATTCTTAAGGAGTAAACTCCAATAATGTCATTATTTTATCGATCTGTAGCCAACACTAATTAAAATAAAAAATAATAAATATGAACTAAAGATTAAAAAATTCCCCCATAGAGCCCTCATGAGGCATGGTGCCCAAAATAGAGGCAGCGTTGCCACGCTGTATAGCCAGGCTTATCTTTTGAGCAAAATAGCTACCAGCCCTGTGATCTTTAGTCTCCTGAATGAGACGTTTACTTAATTCGTGGAAGAAATCTTTAGTTCCAGACCCCCACGGACCCAGCGTTTCAACAGCAAAAGGCACAAACAAGAAAGCATCACTGAGGCCCACGAATTTGCGCCGTTTGCGGTCTTCGGCACCAATAGCAGCAGCTCCAACCTTTTTCGCAGTTGCTGAAAAATAGGTCGGGGCCAAAGTATCTACACAAGTGGCGTCCCATACAAGAATTCGACCCATCTTCCAAGCAACTAAAGACATCCCGTCAGGCCTCTTGCCATCGTCACGAAGTATGCCAA
Organism: Apoda limacodes; assembly: GCA_946406115.1. NCBI lineage: Eukaryota > Metazoa > Arthropoda > Insecta > Lepidoptera > Limacodidae > Apoda > Apoda limacodes. The sequence goes on along the minus strand of OX291555.1, from coordinate 27,349,340 downwards.
CTGGTTCTAAAATAGCTGGCACGTTGGCAGTAACAACAGCCCGACGGATAATGTCATTGATATTACTATGCCTTGAAAAGCTGCCTGCGCTTCGGGCACAAGACAGTCCCTGGTGTCCTAAATTGTCCACCATCTCGCCACAGTGGCAACGATGGGGGAAATTTGAAAAAGCGCCCAAACGCAAACATGATGAAAGGCGGAATGTGTTGTTGTCCAGAAGTGTGTCGATTCTGACAGAAGGTAGGGCTTGTAGCCACAAACCTAACTCCCACACAGAAACAGCACGGAGACGAGCCTGATCTGCCGTAGTGGTAGATGTGTATAATAAATTGTTCCCTTTTAATAAGTTTTTAATAAATCACTTTTAATACAAGTTAAAAACTGTAATGCAGTAAAAATAAATCATTCGCGTCAAACAGTGTTCATTTGATTCTAAATTCAATTCGCGATATAAAACCTACCCGTATTGACCTACAATTGATCCCTAAATCAGCATCTCCTTTTCTGAATATTTCTGAATAGGAAGGCACACAAAAAAAATTAATAAACAATCTATAAATACAATGGTCCTTCATACTCGCTTATACTTTTTCATCAACATTTCAAAATTAAAAACAATATTAAGATACTTATCTTAACTAGATTTGGTAACGCATCACCATGCATTAAGTGCTATACCTACCTTACTTACTTTAACATGTTGCAATAACACAAAAACTCCTACTTTCGGCTTGCATTAACCTTTATCAACCTCGTACCTCATATTTATTCCATTTCTAATAAACTAATAAACAACTTTACTAATTACCTATAACTCCTTAACAATTAATAAATTCATCAACTATGAGAATATTTATTTTACATGAAATACCTACCATACATCCTAAGAATCTCATAAACTTTCATTACCTGCATTATAATTAAACAAAGCTTATTTTCCTTTAAGAAATTCAATGTATACCCTATCGCGCATATTTTCAAACTGTAAAATCTTTACTTTACATTTAATACCTTCATAAGAAAATCAAGAAAATAACATCATTTACATATTCCATTCCATTTACTACTTTTCCTTTCCCTTGTTAACTAATAATAAAATTCATTAACCACAATAACAATTAAGGATGGAGTCATTTCCTTTAATTACCCTAACTTATTAATACAATATATTATTAACAACCATTACCTTTATATCCTTTTTCATTAAAGTCAAAAGTCATGTTCGCATTAAAAAAAAAAAAACAACGAACGTCGCGTAAATTACTTCCAAAGAATTCTCATTCCTACTCATACCTAACCCTAATATCTAATACTAATCATATAAACTCGAAGCTTCACCCTATTTCATTTTCGATTCGAAAACGAATAAAAAATATTTTTGTTGTTCACCCTTGACATATTATATTTTTTTTTCCAAGTTTCACACTTAACTACCTGGATAGGAATTGCTATCCTACGTAACAAAAAAATATACACCTACGGCTCCCACTTGGCACTAATCCTACTTGGATCCTATTTGGATTATACCTAATGACTTAGATCACCCTTGACCTAAACAACTTTCAACCATATATCTCATTATAATACCTATAAAATATCAATGGTTCGCACTTGGCTCTAACCTATTATACACATCAATCTATTATTAAATTATTTACCTACGGATCACTAATGTGTAGGGAACACATTATGCCTATTCACCCTTGACAATATTTTATTCCATAATATATTTATACGATGCAAAAATCTATATACAGAACCCTATATCTCCTCAAATCAATTCACTCTTTATAATACCTTTTTATTTATTTAATTAATTTTATTATAAAAATCTACCTACGGAACCTTATTTAAATAAACTAAAACTCCTCTTGACTTCAATTAACCCTTTTCCTAGTGGAAACTATCCATACTTAACTTACTAATCTTAAGGAACCCTATCTTAAGATATCCTATCTTTTAATATATAATAATTAAATTCAATAAAATGAATCACCTTACGGAACCCTACTACTGACTAACATCCATCTGTCTTAGCCCTATCTATTGACAAATATAACCTTGTCCTCTAAATTCACTTATCCTATACTGACTACTGTCATCCTAAACATATCTCACAATAAGATATTCCCTACGGAACCTTATCTAACTTCAAACTTCTCTATACTTGACCTATTTTCATATGAAGACTTTATATTTTCTAACAAAATCTCATATATCAAACCCTACAGAACTTTTCAACAAAATAACCTACACCTAATAAAATTCCTATCATTCTCCACTAAATCCTACTAGTATGACTACTTCCTACAACTATTAACTTACCAAACCTTTGTTTCCTATGAACTCTTTTTATACCTCAATCTATGCTTCTACAAAATTTACTAACCTACAGCGTGTACTTAGTACAAGGTTCAAGTTTCACATGACTTGGTGACCTTCTTTTCCTGCTTTACTCATTTCTATGACCCACTTTACTGATAGACTACAGCCTTCTTCTATCCTATTTCATTTACATTAACTTCTATCCATATAAATGTAGCATAACCACAACCATAATAATGCAACCAAAATAAAAATATCCTATTATTTTACGTTACCATGACAACTAGAATAACATGGCTCACTCATCCAATCTTTGCTTTAGCAAACCTTTATTGCTATGACAACTTCAATAAATATCATACACTCTTCACCTATTGTATTTTATCGGATAACTTTTCACGATATTTTACAATGACCTTTCATTATCACTCAACATTACCTAAGTTTGACTTTCAAACTTCTAACCCTTTTAAGAAATTACCTATTTCTCTCAAGTATGCCTTACTTACCTAGTATAGTTTAGCAAACCTAAATAATCCATGTGCCTAAATTACAACACGAATATTACCAATATCCGCTACTAGACTTTCTACATTTAAAAAAAAAATCAACCTAAACCGTCTAAAATATCTAAAATTAACAATCGAATATTAACAATGTCCGTTACTAGACCTTCTGAATTTTGAAAAATTCAGCTTAATCCGTCTAAAATATCTAAAATTACCAATCGAATATTAACAATGTCCGTTACTAGACCTTCTGAATTTTGAAAATTCAACCTAATCAAAAAAATTTACTAAAACTAGCCTGACTAGCTTTATACCCTGACTCCATTATCTATATATAAATAAATCGATCTGTCCGTTTATTTATTTTACCAAGTAAATTAGTTGAATTAACCTATTTATAAGGTTAATCTCGGACGGAATATTTTTAACCTATTAAAATGTACAGGACCTACCTGTCTATCCGTACGTACATTTCTCAACAACGCATTATTATGCCTAACTAACCTAACAATCTCATATGAACCCATATAAATCTTCTTTAATTTATATGAGAACCCTGTTCGTCGTTTATCAAAATATAACAATACTACATCTCCTACAACCAAATTTTTCGGTTTCGCCCGACGATCAAATACAACTTTTTGTTGCTGCTGCGCTCGCATTATCCTATGCCTAACTTTTTCTACTATTTGACGTAGGACTACATCTCAAGTTTCTCTCGATTCTAAAGGTATTCTACCTCGATTCCCTAAATTATTATCCGTTTCAATTTTCGGACTTCTTCCTAGAAACACTTCAAAAGGTAAGAAACCAATTGTATGATGCGGAGAGATATTATACGCATGTACGGCTTTGCGTAAAATTATGTCCCAGCTATCTTGTCTCTCACTATCATATTTTGACAACATAGACGTGATCGTTTTTATACCTACTTCAGCTAAACCATTTGACATAGGGTGAGTTATACTACTTTTAATATGACGAACCCCGTGTAACTCTAAGTTCATGTTCATTAATCTGGATCGAAACACTGAAGCTCTATCGGTGCATATTTCTACACATGTACCATAGGTTAGATATACATCTTCTTCTAAAAATCTCAATACATTTTCAGTATTGCAAATTGTGATAGCCTGGCTATCATGAATTTAGAAAATGAATCAATTGCTACTATTACATATCGATTCCTTCTCGCTGTTACTTTCAATGGTCCTAGTATATCTATGTGATACTTTTCTCCCACTGACCTAGGTGTTATCGGGTTCAAACATTCCTTTTGTCTACATTTTTTCCTTTTCTGACATACTATGCAAGTTTTTATATAATTTTCAATAACTTGTCTTGCATTTGGATAGAAAAATCGTTCTTGAAACTTCCCTAAACATTTAAATAACCCTAAATGACCGCCCGTCAACGAATCATCATGTATTTCCTTTAAAATCTCATACACAAGATCTTTAGGTATTACATGCCTATACACATCTCTATCTAAAAATTTGCGTAAATGCATTAGCATGCCGTCGCGAACTAAAAATCCTTTATAACGATTTGTTCCGCGATTCACCAAACGTTGACGTATACCTACACAAAAATCATCCCTATTTTGCCCTTCTAGCAATTGATTTTGATGGATAGCTAATACCAGTAAGTTATTTTCAAAATCTTTTGGTGATTCTTCTGAATCCTCTCCTTCTAATGCATACCTGGATAAATAATCCGCTAAGTTACTTTTTCCTTGCACAAAATTAACTGAAAAATCAAATTCTTGCAAAGCTAATACCCATCTTGCAATTCTGCCGGTTTTATTACGATTGGTTGCCAACCAACACAATGCCTTGTGGTCTATATCCACCTGTATCGCTTTACCCCAAATATAACTTCTGAAAAAATTCAGTGCCCACACTAATGCTAGACATTCCTTTTCGGTAATTGAGTAATTTCGCTCAGCTGCCGATAATTTTCTGGATGCAAACATCACGGGTAGCATCTCTTGTTCCGACTTTCCTTGCATAAGGATTGCTCCTAGACACAAATCGCTCGCATCGGTTGCAATTTTCGTTATAATGCCTTCCTCTCGCAGCGCTTCTTCTTGCCGCTCCCCCCAAGAGAATTTGCGATTCTTTCGCGTTAAATCAGTTAACGGTAACGCGATTTTAGCGAAGTTAGCTATTAATTTCCTATAGTATGATAAAAAACCTATTAGCGACCTAACTTCCCTCATATTTTTCGGCGTTTTTATACTATCTAACCTACCTAACTTTACTCGATCAGGCAATATTCCCTCACTTGATACAACATGCCCTAATAATTTCAATTGTGTGAAACCAAACGTACATTTGGACGGTTTCAACGTTAAGTTAGCTTCACGAAGTTTCTGAAGAGTTACTTCTAACAATTGATCTAACCCTACTAAATTCTCGTGATAAATAATTATATTATCAACATATACTAATACACCTTTCCCTAACAACTCTTTTAACGCAAGATTCATTGTCTTTTGGAAAAACGCTTGGCTATTTTTCATTCCGAATGGTAACACATTCCATTCAGAACTACCCTGACTACACATAAACCCTGTTTTATACCTATCCGTTTCTCCTATTTCCAATTGGAAATAGCCTAAATTTAAATTTATCTCACAAAAGTATTTCGCTCCTTGTAATACTTGTAATACCTTTTCTATCCGCGGGACAGGACATGGAACCTCTTTCACCTTTTTATTCATTTTGCGATAATCAACGCAAAATCGCCATTTTTTCTCATCATTCTTAACTAATACAATAGGACTCGCATACTCGCTACGTGACTCTCTAATTAACCCTAACTTTAATAATTCTTGCACTTGATCTGCAATGATTTTCTGCTGAGCACTTGACGTCCTATACGGCTGTTGATATACAGGCGTATCTTCAATTAAATCAATCGTAATTGGGGCCACCTTACATCTACCTAACCTAAACTTATCGAATGCAAACCTATCTTTGTTATTCGATAAAATAGAATACAATCTATGCCTTTCTACTCTATTTAACTCTTTAGAGATATTAAATTCTACCTTATGCCCTAAAATACCTACATCATGCGAATCACACTTTACCACCTTTGTTGACAATACACTATATACATCTTTCGGCACTGGCTTCATGACATATGCCTTTAACCAAGGGAAAGATACAAATACCTTATTCCCGATAGACATACTTTGTCCTTTTAAATTGACTGAACAGTCATATTTATACAGGAAATCTAAACCTGAAATGGGAAATTGACAATCCTCTACCACAACAAAATCAACTTCAAATGCTTCTTCGGCGATTTTGATATAGATGCCACGCAATCTATATCCTTGGAATGTGGCTCCATTGGCGGATACCATACATATTCCTTCTTCTTGCCGTCTTCTCCTATCCGAGAACAGCCTTTGAAATATACCTATAGGTAAAATAGATACCTCGGATCCTGTGTCCACAATACAGGATAACTTCTCTCCTCGTAACAAAATAGGAACCTTTAATAAATTAGGTTTTTCCCTAATTAAATTATAATTAACAGCATATTCTTCCCTATTTTCATCATTTTCATGCTGAATATAATTATCTTGGATTTCCCATTCGCCTTCCAAATACCTATCCTGTTCAATACTACTACGTAAGCCCCCTGCTGGTTGTGTATATGACCACGCATATTCTACATCCTTTACTACAGGAAACTCGCTAGCATACTCATTTATAGTGCATGTCTGTGTATTCCCATTATAAAAATTAAAATTCGACTTACTGGAATCCTCCTGAGGTTGCTGTCGACTATATAAAATTTCTTCACCGCATGCACTATACTCGCTTCACAAATTTCTACGTCGCATATCGTATGGTGAGCGTCGTGGTACATCTCTCACTTCATCACCAGCGCTTCGCGGGTGGCTATAAAAAGGAGTAGGTATTACCTTTTGCACATTATTAGAGAAATTATTTTCTACCTGCCTATTAGAAGTCTTCCCTGCTAACTTCTCAACGCTTTTCGTCAGTTGCTCTAACGAAAGTATGCAAAGCATTTCGATTCTCCTCTTCCATGGCGAGGAAATACTATCCTCAAACCGCTTTATTATGATGCACTCATCTTTAATGTTACATTTCGCAGCTTGACTCAACACACGATATAGGTAAGGCTCTATACCTTCTCTCTCACTCTGTTGCATTGTATAAAAATATTGGGTGGGGTCACCTGGGGATACTTTTGCCTTAATGCATTGTACGATCTCTTCGTATGTATCTAATTTTTTATGTACGGAAAGATAATTGCGCCAGTGATCTGGTAATAACAATTCCAGAACCTGCCGACCCTTTGTTTCTTTATCTAACGTTAAAATAATATGCACCTCAATATCGTTGAGGGCTTTTAATACCTCTGACCCATCACCTGACATTCTCTTGGATAACTCTTGGACATTTAAAGACATTATTGCTAAATAATTTTACCTTTTTCTATCCCTTTATCACCTGATTTAGCAGACAACGGCGTACTCCACCATATGTAGCGTGCGGGGGCGTAAATGTGCTGCTTCTACCTATTTCTATTTAGGTATCGGGCTATCTGCTAATAAAAAGACAACATCGGGAGTTCTTTTCTATATTCAGATGTTCTTTTCTATCGCCACAAGAGTTTACAACCTTTAGGTTCATCTACTACCTAGGAGAATTATTATACAATATTAAACTTATCTGCAGTACATCTTCTTCTATTAGGCCATCCTTCAATAGGCCTCGGATCGTCGTGTCGATACATTGGATAAAATATATATTAGGACATTAAATCGCGATAGTGGCGATGCTTGGAATATTTTGGATACTGGAGTATCTTACTTTAGGTCCACTGGCAACGTAAAGCCATTCTACCAATTCTAGGGCTCCCTGGTAAAGACAGGAATCGACCCTCCAAATTTATATAGACTTGCCCGATCTATATTTTTCACTTGAATGTCAATTAATAACAAAATACTGACAAGCTCGAAATTCCGATTGTTTTTATTTAAAAACGCACTGACACCATCTATTATGTTTCCTTAAAACCACTACGAAGTATTTGCTGCGTAAAAACGTTCGCTAGCCTATTTACTTCCTTTACATCCAACAAGAGGTCGTAACCTCTACAGTACCTATCGTTTTAGGGATGTCGTTTGTGTACAGAAGGTAAAAGATAGGGGCGAGCACGGACCTTTGCGGGACTCCTGTTTGTATGGGACGAGGGGAAGAGAGAGTGCCTTCGACTCTATAGCGAAAGCTGCGGTTCTACAGATAGTCACGTATGATGAGTACGAGGCGGTCTGGCAACTGATAGTTGTACAGTTTATAAATTAACCGTTGTGCCAAAATGTGTGTGGGTGTGTGTGTTTGTCGAAGGCTTCCGCTACATCGAAGCAGACAGCGCCCGTGTGGCAGGGCTTACCTAATACTGGTTGGAAGCCAGTGAGAATGTGTTCCGTGATACGCAGGACTTAGTGGACACACGAGTGTTTGGCGCGGAAGCCGAACTGCTTGTCGATTGAGATGGCTCTGGAGACTATAGCGTTCATAGGCAAGCGAGGAGGAGACGTTCGTGAAGTTTACCAAGGGCCTTTATTTTCGTACACTAAAAATATCCATACTCGTAACAAATTTTTATACAATCAGCAACATAAAAGGCGCGTTCAAATTAACATCTATTATTTAATATGAAACCACCTCAGAAGCATACTCTAATAAAAAATATTTTTTGCAATCGGTCCATAATTGACGGAAAAACCGAAAAACAAATACCCGTCGAACATAGGACCTCCTTCTTTTTTAAAGTCTGATAAAATTTAACAACATAGGCCAAATAGGCAAAACTGTATCACGATATCTGTAAGGGTTGGTCAGAAATTATTCAAATATGCCAGATTTTTTTTTATCGAAAACAACCATACAGTTCATAGACAGAAACAAGAAAACGGTCAAGGGCAAGACGGACTCACGCACCGAGTTTTTTATAAGTTTTAATTATCTACTGAAAAATAAAAATTTAAATGCTTTATTTCATTTTTTCTTTAAAATACCTGAACCTTATTGTCCAACATAAATATACACAGTCGTAAAAATCTTACTTGTAATATCAGGCTCGCCGCCGCCTTGAAAGTAGTTAAGCGATATGACAAGGGTTGTCAGTTGTCACCAACCATTCTCCAATATACATTTCAATAGATATACCTATAACATACTTTCCGTAAATGCGAGTTAGACTCTTGTACTAAGTGCGAGTGAGACTCTCGTACTAAGTGCGAGTTAGACTCTTGTACTAAGTAGGGGTTTCAGCATGCAATATACGTAACACTTATTCTTACGTAAATGACTAGATCGACGTCCATTGTAACACAAAATATTTTAAATTCTGTGAAAAAACTTTTTTTTTATATCACTGAGGTGGCAAACAAGCACATGGTCCGCCTGATGGTAAGCGGTCACCGTGGCATATGGATGCTTGTAACACCAGGGGTATCACTCGCGCGTTGCCGACCCTTCAAAATCCAATAACTTCTTTCTTGAAGAATCCCATACTGTAGTCCTTAAAGAAAACCTTGGTTGGAAGCTCATTCCACAACCCAAGCGTTTGCGGGAGGTAGTTTCTCTGAAACCACACTGTACGCGACCATTTCGGTTCTAGATTGTGAGAATGAATTCCCTGCCGATGGCGACCGGTGCGATGGTAGAAAGTAGCCGTGGGCATCATTTCGAACAATTCCTCAGAACACATCCCATTGTACAAGCGGTAGAACACACACAGGGAGGCAAAGTCTCTCCTCAGTTTTAAGGGTTCGATACGGCAAGTGAGTTTAGGATCGTCGACAATTCTCACAGCCCGTCGTTCAACCGAGTCAAAAGGTACAAGCTGGTTTCCGGTTGCATCCGCCCAGAGATGGCAGCAGTACTCCATATGGGGCCGAACTTGCGAATTGTAAAGTAACCTCTGCCCCGACGTGAAGTACTGCCTCGCTCTGTTGAGTACACCTAGTTTTTAGGACGCCAGCTTCACCTTGTCTTGCAAATGATCTCGGAACTGAACATCGCTGGAGATGTCGACAAGAAGGATTCCAATGCTCTTGGAGATTGAGAGGGGAGTGTTCTGGAATTGTGGGACCACAGTGAATAGGGATTTCTTAGCGGTGAACGCGCAGACTTACGTCTTTGTAGGGTTGAATCGGACCAAGTTTACCTGTCCCCAGTCAGAGGCCTGGGACAGTGTGTGGTCTCGATTTGAGACACAAGTTCTCCACGGTTTTCCTACGCAACGGAACGAGGGATGTTTGCACGACCCGTGTAATAATCGTCTCCAGTACTGTCATCCGCATAGCAATGCATGTTCTTGATGTCCAACATGTCATTAACATACAGTAAAAACAGCGTAGGAGACAGCACAGAGCCTTGCGGGACACCAGCATTAATGCCCATGCTATCAGAGCAACTACCGTCAACTAATGTTCGTATGCGTCTGCCGGACTAAAGGCTAGCCACCCATTTGCACAAATCCTCGGGCACTCCGTAAGATAGCAACTTCGATATAAGACCCCGGTGCCAGATCCGATCGAAAGCCTTCGCTATGTACAGGCTACATGCAAATGCCTCCCCCTGATTCTCAATGGCTAGTGCCCATCAGTGTGGTAGATACACTAGAAGGTCACCAGTCAGGCGACTGTGGCGAAAGCCATATTGACGGTCACTGACCAGGTCGTGTTCTTCTAGGTATCTTAGAAGCTGTGTTGAGCACACGCTCCATCACCTTGGAGAGGAGAGAGGTAATACCGATAGTCCTGTAATTAGATGGATCTGATCTATCGCCCTTTTTGGGCACCGGGTGCACATTCGCAGTCTTCCATGAAGACGGAAGTTGCCTAGCGCGAAGAGGCGCTTAAGTACAGGATATTACTCAGGAGCATACTGCTAAAGCGCCACTGCTGGTATACCGTCTGGCCTACTCCACTTATGAACGTCTAGAAAAAACAACGCCCGCCGGACCTCCCGCTGTGTTATGGAGATTTCCGGCCTGGTCTTACCGCACCACGGTATAGTAGGTAGTACAGCGCTTTCATCGTTCATATTCGAGATTGAGGGAAAGAGACTGATCAGTAGATCGGCTTTTTCTTTAGCACTATGCAGGTGGATTGCGTTAAGATTTGCGTGAATACCCCTAACTTTACAAAGTCAACTTTAAATGGGATGGAGCGACCGCCGAAAAAACTCTTTTCCTTAATCATTTTCTTGCCATTATTTTTTTTAAAAAAGTTACTTAGACTAAATATGAAGATTCACTGCACACACATCTTAGAGGACAAAAGGTGCAGTACTAGAACTGCCAGCTCGGCAAACATAATACGGTTGCTGGCACGGTGGGCGAAAGGGCCCCTGATCCCCCTCTGTTGTAGTAGCCGGGTCCACTTTGGTCTCCTTCTCCGGCACGACTACTACTTCAGATACTTTACACAGGCTGGCGGATCAGCATCCCTGGGCGAAGATTAAGTGATCCCTGGGTTCGGGACCCCGTTTAACCTGCGGGCGGCCAGCGGTCAGCCATTTAACAAGTCTCCCCGACCGCCGTACTAGCACGCCGCGTCTACGCTGAGCAATGACAGCAACAAGCACCGCCGGTCCTCCGCTGTCCGCGCAGCGAATTCTCAAAGAGTTCTGGCAACCTTACTCACCGCCAGGAACACAACACTACTCAAAGTTAGTGTTATTATGACCGTGGTTTTCTGTAAGGTGGAGGTACTTCCCCAGTTCAGGCTGCTCAATTGAGCAAGTAATCGCTATGCTCCGCTTTAATTGTGTGGGCGGCTTTTTCGAGCGAATACTTGCTGTGCCCTACCTGTCTTGAAACTGAGAGCCAGTTTACTCTTAGGGCACGAGTCCGACTCGTTCTTGGCTAGTGTTTATTATTAGTTGTTTTAGTAAGAATACGATTTTTTATACACGCGCTCCAAACGCGGGGCGGTACGGTTCATACAAATCACCTATTTTGTATATAAATCGAGCGGCGGTGACATTTTAGTAACATATCGTGTGGGGTATTAAATCAAAGGACTTCATAAGTCGGATCTTAACATAACCTACAATTTTTAAAAATCGCAAAAGTATATTTAAAACATACCAAGGTTGGGGCTCCACCAGGTCGAAGACGGAAGTAAGATATACCTCAAATGACAGGTAATTTCTTTATATCTATCCTCAAGAAAGAAATTTTGAAAACATTTTAATTTATTTTATCAATTTATCTTATCTTTATCAATTTTACAATGTGTTCCTTAAACTTCATACTGAAACTTATAGTAGTTGTAATCGCTATGTCTCCGCTGGGAGCACTGAACATGATAAGGGGATACTGGGGATTAGTAGGATACCTCTTTTAACCCATTTAATAACCAATAAACGAAAACAGCACAGTATAGTTCCATAGATATCTCGTAAAGTACAGAAGTTTTTGTTTCAGGGGCTTAGTTTTCGGAAAATTTCATACAATGGTAACTACATAAGCAATGACCTCCCAGTAATTTTTGGAGTACCCCAAGGAAGAATATTAGGACCAACACTTTTCCTGATCTACATTAACGCACTATGTGACCTTAAAATACCAAACGGAACGCAACCAAAACTTACTATTTGACTTTTGCAATTAGGAAACCTCGACTGAACCAAAGTAATCTCCAAATATTTTATCATGAAAAATCTTGTCGCACTGATTCTTGCACATTAACACGTCTGGAAAGGCAGGAATCTGTAAAGTACCTGGGAATCACTATTGACAGTAATCTAAACTTTCAAAAACATATAGTACAGCTTTCTGTTTCGACGTGTCCGTCATGTGGCGGATGCCAAGGTAATCAAAGTCATGTATTATGCTTTCTGTGAGTCTCTCATATGTTATTGTATTTCGTCTTTGGGAGGTACTTGTAAGTCCTATTTACTACCTCTTGAAAGAGCCCAATGGGCACATGACGGACGCACGCACGCACGCACGCATGCACACACGCACGCACGCACACACACACACACACACACACACACACACACACGCGCGAGCGTGCGCGCGCGCACAAACTCCTAAAATTTGGGTGATAGGGCATCACAACTATACATGTCACACTTCTCAAGTATATATAACCAAATTTAACATATTTACTGTAAATATTCTTTAAATGTAATCTAGTTGTATTACTTGGAAATAAATTTATCTTATTTTATCTGAAATATATTTTTTTTTTGCGTATTTCTGGATATAGGATACCATACATATATATAGATAATCCTTACTAGATTTGTTTTCGAAGTGATGGTAGTTTAAATGATGTGCATTTGTTGCCGGGCTGTTGTGTAGGGGCTGGGCCACAACGTCTGTTTGAATATGTGTGTGCATTTATGTAAATGTGCGTGTTTGTGTGTAGTACCCGCTCGTGTTCGGAGCCCTGCTGCTATCGGGCGGCCGAACGAGGACTGAATCAGATAGGACCTATAAGTTCTTTTACGTATAGTTTTATTTTCTATCTTTTATATATATTTGTAAATTTATATATATGTTTTAATATTTGTCTTTATGTGTGTATATGAATATGTGCATGTATGTGTATCTTATATTATCCATAATATGTAATGAATACCTATTTATTTATTTATTTGCATTTTTGTAAAATGTAAATATGTATGTATGTGTATATATATATGTATATGTACGTCTGCTGTGTAATATTATATGTTATATGAATATAGTACAATCGAAGTCTCATGCTCTCTCAAAGTCTCTGCAGTGGTGGCATGTGCGTCGGGTCGTTACGTTCCCTAAAACATGGTTGAGCGAAGCGATGGCTGATTCATGTGTCATACTTGTGAACGTGTGCCGCATGTGGAGGCTGGTCTGTTCTTGCAAACTTCTTTGTATTCTTATTATATATATATATGTACGTCTGCTATGTAATATTATATGTTATATGAATATATTTTTCTCGGGAGTTGCTTTTAATCCCGTCACAGAATAATGCCCCCCCCCCCCCTATGTATTCTGAAAAACAATAGGCAATTGATATATTACATAAATTGATTGATTGTTTTTTTTTAAATCAAACTATTTACATTGTAAATCTTATTTATTTAATGTTTCAATATAAAACATGTATTTAATAGTTGATACACTATAATTTTATGTTTCGTTTGTGATTTTACAAAGATTACCTATTGGACGCACGTAAAAAAACAGTATTGAAATTAGTTTGTAAAGCTAGTTGTAGTAAATTTACTTGACGATTCGAAAGTGTTCTTAGTAACCCATTTAAATAAAAAGGTTTTTGATTTTGATTTTTGATTTTGATAAGTTACAGAATTCCGTAGCTAAAGATCGTATAAAAAACGTATCCCAAGGTGTGACTAGGTGTCCCCTACAGTTTTTCTGTAGAGAATAAATGCAAAAATAAACGTAAAAGGAACCCTCTACGTGAGAGTCAAAATAAGTGAGTAGTGGCGTAGTTGGCTTGTCAGTTGTGCCTATTTTCGTCACTTTTTTATTAAGAAGCAAATAGTTTACGTTATCCTAAATTTGTATTCATTGTTGCATATATATGATCGTATTGTGAATTTTTTTCAGAATTCACAGTTTAAATTCCTTCTCTTGCTGAACAGTAGCGGTAAGTGTATTTATTTTAAACAAAATGTCAAATTTACTTGTTCTCAGTCCGGTATCGTAACGTTATTGAAAAACACATTAAGAATTTAGAAATTTGAACTTAATAACCGCATAATTAATCACTTCAGAAAGTTCATATTTGTACAAGTTTTGTGTAAAATTCAGAAAAAGGTAGCCAAAAATGGGTATTAGAGATGGGCCGAGGACCGGAAGTAGTGGTGTTCATTGGGAATCGCCTGTATTTAACAGCAGACTGCTGTAGGTTGATTGATTAATGGCACATGCAAAAAGATATATCACAGATATTCCATTCCATTGGCTTTCGGCATAAAACAAAACGATATTACACAGTTAGCCCACTCGATTGGCGTTTGATATAACACAAAAATCACAGAAACTCTAATTAATAGTTAGCACATAAATATAAGTACCTAGTAATTAACTTCTCTTTGAGATGAGAAGTTACTATGTAATGAGTCTGAAAAACAAAATTGTTGAATTAAGTTTTCTATACAATTTGAGATCAACAATCACAAATCACAACAATAGTCCTTAGTTTAATACGGATGCCATATAGCCGTGATACGCTGTTAGCGCTGTATGCTAATGAACCTATTTGTCTTATCCGTTTCAGAGCATAGACAAAACGATCTAGTTTACTGCAAACAATCTCTATCTGTGGTTTCCAATTTATATGTTTGTCTATTGCAATTCCAAGAAATACAGCAGTTCCCACTTCGTGTACTACGTCGTTATTACACTTAAGTTTTAATTTTAATTTATTCAATTTGTACGAGTATGTAGAGAAGTGTACAACATTGTTTTTTTTTTTATATTTATTTTTAAATTATATTTGTCAACGATGTAATCACTTTGTTAAAATTATAGTTAATTTTCATTCATTAACATTCTATAATTAAAGTCGTGTCATCAGCAAAAAGAATACATTTTTTCCTGAATAACAGTTGGAAGGTCATAAATATAAGCCAAAAATTTTGGTCACATGTTAGTATATGTTAGTAGCAAATCTAGATCTTCTGCGCTCCCATCTATAATGTACTATGGGACATCAACAACATACATTGCTATGCAGATGACAGTACTGGAGACGCTTTTTACACGGGTCGTGCAAACATCCCTCGTTCCGTTGTGGAGGAAAACCGCGGAGAACTTGTGTCTCAAATCGAGACCACACTGTCCCAGGTCTCTGACTGGGGACGGGTAAACTTGGTCCGATTCAACCCTACAAAGACACAAGTGTGCGCGTTCACCGCTAAGAAAACTCCATTCACTGTGGTCCCACAATTCCAGAACACTCCCCTCTCCATCTCCAAGAGCATTGGGATCCTTGGTGTCGACATCTCCAGCGATGTTCAGTTCCGAGATCATTTACAAGATAAGGTAAAGCTGGCGTCCAAAAAACTTGGTGTACTCAACAGAGCGAAGCAGTACTTCACGTCGGGGCAAAGGTTGTTACTTTACAAGTCGCAAGTTCGGCCCCATATGGAGTACTGCTGCCATCTCTGGGCAGGTGCACCCGGATACCAGCTTGACCCTTTTGACTCGGTTCAACGACGGGCTGTGAGAATTGTCGACGATCCCAAACTCACTTGCGGTATCGAGCCCTTAAGTCTGAGGAGAGACTTTGCCTCACTGTGTGTGTTCTACCGCTTGTACAATGGGTTGTGTTCTTTTCCTTTCATATAAGTGTCTTACTAAAGATCTAGATTATTAGTCAAGGTCTCGCAGGTTTCATGTTTTACCCCTTAACTTTCGAAGAAATATAGCTGATGTTACATATCTACCTCGTATTATAAATGGAACTATCGACTGCCCTTGTATTCTTAGCAAACTGTCCTTATGTGTCCCCTCACGGTATCGGAGAAAGCACCCACTTCTACATATGCCCAATGTCTTGACTAATTATCGGCGTAACTCTTACTTACCGAGAGTGTGTGACTATGTTAATCATCTTAATTCTGAAATTGACATATTTGTACCCAGCACGGAGTCACTGAGAAAATCAATTTCTAAGTGTTTCTTTCCAAGTTGAAGTAACACTAATTAATGATTTTTTACCTGACCCTATATAATCATATAATATATATATATATATATTTATAGAGTATAATATAGTATAATATTCATATGATAGAGTATAGTTGCCTACTTGTTAGCAATTATTTTATGCTGTTTTGCATTTATTTGATGGAATTCTTAATTGGCGTGTCTTTACCATTTTTAATGTTATTTATTGTATTGCCGTGAGTTCCTCTTGAAAATGTAAAAATAAATAAATAGTGTCGGGTCAGCTTGGCTCTTGGGTTTTCGGGCAACCTTGCAACGGGTTTAGTGACCGACTCATAAAGCTTCTTTTTTTTTTTTATACCACTAAGGTGGCAAACACCAAGGGCATCACTCGCGCGTTGCCGACCCTTCAGAAATCTAATAACTTCTTTTTTGAAGAACCCCATACTGTAGTCCTTAGAGAAAACCTTGGCAGGGAGCTCATTCCACAATCTAAGTGTTCGCGGGAGGAAGTTTCTCTGAAACCGCACTGTACGCGACCATTTCGGTTCTAAAGTGTGAGAATGAATTCCCTGCCGATGGCGAGCGATGCGATGGTAGAAAGTAGAAAGTGATGGTAGTTTAAATGATGTGCATTTGTTGCCGGGCTGTTGTGTAGGGGCTGGGCCACAACGTCTGTTTGAATATGTGTGTGCATTTATGTAAATGTGCGTGTTTGTGTGTAGTACCCGCTCGTGTTCGGAGCCCTGCTGCTATCGGGCGGCCGAACGAGGACTGAATCAGATAGGACCTATAAGTTCTTTTACGTATAGTTTTATTTTCTATCTTTTATATATATTTGTAAATTTATATATATGTTTTAATATTTGTCTTTATGTGTGTATATGAATATGTGCATGTATGTGTATCTTATATTATCCATAATATGTAATGAATACCTATTTATTTATTTATTTGCATTTTTGTAAAATGTAAATATGTATGTATGTGTATATATATATGTATATGTACGTCTGCTGTGTAATATTATATGTTATATGAATATAGTACAATCGAAGTCTCATGCTCTCTCAAAGTCTCTGCAGTGGTGGCATGTGCGTCGGGTCGTTACGTTCCCTAAAACATGGTTGAGCGAAGCGATGGCTGATTCATGTGTCATACTTGTGAACGTGTGCCGCATGTGGAGGCTGGTCTGTTCTTGCAAACTTCTTTGTATTCTTATTATATATATATATGTACGTCTGCTATGTAATATTATATGTTATATGAATATATTTTTCTCGGGAGTTGCTTTTAATCCCGTCACAGAATAATGCCCCCCCCCCCCCCTATGTATTCTGAAAAACAATAGGCAATTGATATATTACATAAATTGATTGATTGTTTTTTTTTAAATCAAACTATTTACATTGTAAATCTTATTTATTTAATGTTTCAATATAAAACATGTATTTAATAGTTGATACACTATAATTTTATGTTTCGTTTGTGATTTTACAAAGATTACCTATTGGACGCACGTAAAAAAACAGTATTGAAATTAGTTTGTAAAGCTAGTTGTAGTAAATTTACTTGACGATTCGAAAGTGTTCTTAGTAACCCATTTAAATAAAAAGGTTTTTGATTTTGATTTTTGATTTTGATAAGTTACAGAATTCCGTAGCTAAAGATCGTATAAAAAACGTATCCCAAGGTGTGACTAGGTGTCCCCTACAGTTTTTCTGTAGAGAATAAATGCAAAAATAAACGTAAAAGGAACCCTCTACGTGAGAGTCAAAATAAGTGAGTAGTGGCGTAGTTGGCTTGTCAGTTGTGCCTATTTTCGTCACTTTTTTATTAAGAAGCAAATAGTTTACGTTATCCTAAATTTGTATTCATTGTTGCATATATATGATCGTATTGTGAATTTTTTTCAGAATTCACAGTTTAAATTCCTTCTCTTGCTGAACAGTAGCGGTAAGTGTATTTATTTTAAACAAAATGTCAAATTTACTTGTTCTCAGTCCGGTATCGTAACGTTATTGAAAAACACATTAAGAATTTAGAAATTTGAACTTAATAACCGCATAATTAATCACTTCAGAAAGTTCATATTTGTACAAGTTTTGTGTAAAATTCAGAAAAAGGTAGCCAAAAATGGGTATTAGAGATGGGCCGAGGACCGGAAGTAGTGGTGTTCATTGGGAATCGCCTGTGTTTAACAGCAGACTGCTGTAGGTTGATTGATTAATGGCACATGCAAAAAGATATATCACAGATATTCCATTCCATTGGCTTTCGGCATAAAACAAAACGATATTACACAGTTAGCCCACTCGATTGGCGTTTGATATAACACAAAAATCACAGAAACTCTAATTAATAGTTAGCACATAAATATAAGTACCTAGTAATTAACTTCTCTTTGAGATGAGAAGTTACTATGTAATGAGTCTGAAAAACAAAATTGTTGAATTAAGTTTTCTATACAATTTGAGATCAACAATCACAAATCACAACAATAGTCCTTAGTTTAATACGGATGCCATATAGCCGTGATACGCTGTTAGCGCTGTATGCTAATGAACCTATTTGTCTTATCCGTTTCAGAGCATAGACAAAACGATCTAGTTTACTGCAAACAATCTCTATCTGTGGTTTCCAATTTATATGTTTGTCTATTGCAATTCCAAGAAATACAGCAGTTCCCACTTCGTGTACTACGTCGTTATTACACTTAAGTTTTAATTTTAATTAATTCAATTTGTACGAGTATGTAGAGAAGTGTACAACATTGTTTTTTTTTTTATATTTATTTTTAAATTATATTTGTCAACGATGTAATCACTTTGTTAAAATTATAGTTAATTTTCATTCATTAACATTCTATAATTAAAGTCGTGTCATCAGCAAAAAGAATACATTTTTTCCTGAATAACAGTTGGAAGGTCATAAATATAAGCCAAAAATTTTGGTCACATGTTAGTATATGTTAGTAGCAAATCTAGATCTTCTGCGCTCCCATCTATAATGTACTATGGGACATCAACAACATACATTGCTATGCAGATGACAGTACTGGAGACGCTTTTTACACGGGTCGTGCAAACATCCCTCGTTCCGTTGTGGAGGAAAACCGCGGAGAACTTGTGTCTCAAATCGAGACCACACTGTCCCAGGTCTCTGACTGGGGACGGGTAAACTTAGTCCGATTCAACCCTACAAAGACACAAGTGTGCGCGTTCACCGCTAAGAAAACTCCATTCACTGTGGTCCCACAATTCCAGAACACTCCCCTCTCCATCTCCAAGAGCATTGGGATCCTTGGTGTCGACATCTCCAGCGATGTTCAGTTCCGAGATCATTTACAAGATAAGGTAAAGCTGGCGTCCAAAAAACTTGGTGTACTCAACAGAGCGAAGCAGTACTTCACGTCGGGGCAAAGGTTGTTACTTTACAAGTCGCAAGTTCGGCCCCATATGGAGTACTGCTGCCATCTCTGGGCAGGTGCACCCGGATACCAGCTTGACCCTTTTGACTCGGTTCAACGACGGGCTGTGAGAATTGTCGACGATCCCAAACTCACTTGCGGTATCGAGCCCTTAAGTCTGAGGAGAGACTTTGCCTCACTGTGTGTGTTCTACCGCTTGTACAATGGGTTGTGTTCTGAGGAATTGTTCGAAATAATGCCCACGGCTACTTTCTACCATCGCACCGCTCGCCATCGGCAGGGAATTCATTCTCACACTTTAGAACCTAAATGGTCGCGTACAGTGCGGTTTCAGAGAAACTTCCTCCCGCGAACGCTTAAGTTGTGGAATGAGCTCCCTGCCAAGGTTTTCTGCAAGGGCTACAGTATGGAGTTCTTCAAGAAAGAAGTTATTAGATTTCTGAAGGGTCGGCAACGCGCAAGTGATACCCCTGGTGTTGCAAGCGTCCATAGGCTACGGTGACCGCTTACCATCAGGCGGGCCGTAAGCTTGTTTGCCACCTTAGTGGTATAAAAAAAAAAAAAAAAAAAAAAAACTAACGCTAGCAAATCAGGAGTCACTATTAGTGAAATGTTTTCAGAATACTTTCATTCAACCTTCCTCGACGCCACAAGTACAATGGCAGCCCAAACCAGTGTTGAATACCCTGCAGGTAACGTTGACACTCATTCCCTTAGTGGTATCTCTGTGTCACCTTCTATGGTAAAAACGCTATTGCTTGGGCTAGACCTGACCAAGTCCGCAGGGCCTGATGATATATCCCCCATATTCATTACTAACTGGGCCGAGCAACTAACCCTTCCGCTCTCCCTTTTGTTTCAACGCTCATTAATGAAGGTATCGTGCCAACAACCTGGAAATCTGCGTATGTTAGCCCCATTCATAAAAAAGATTCTAAAAGCAATGTAGTACACTGTAGACCGATTTTTAAGCTTTGCATATTTGCTAAACTTTCAAAAAAATCGTCTATACCCAACTGTATGGATCATACCAACCGCATTTCGATCTTAAGCAACACAGTTTTCTCAAAAATCGATCAACCGTCACCAACTTGACCCTGTGTGATGATTTTATTACTGAAAATATGGACTCTAGGTCTGCTGTTGACGTGGTTTATACAGATATATTGTAAAACCTTTGATAGACTAGATCATGTAATCTTGTTACAAAAAATTTATAAAGCGGGGGTGCATGGTGATCTATACAAATGGTTTTCGTCCTATATCGACAATAGAAAGCAAGCTGTAGTAGTGAATGGGTACAAATCTCGCTAGAAATTTATTTCCTCTGGAGTACTACAAGGTTCGCTTCTCGGACCATTGCTTTTTGTGTTTTTTGTAAATGACATTGGTAATTTTTTTAAGCATTCGGACTATCTATTGTTTGCCGATGATATATCGAATTCTTAAAAATGTTGCAACCACTTCCGACTGCTTTAAACTACAAGATGACTTAGACCGACTTACTGACTATTGTTTGCAAAATAAATTGGAACTGAATGTATATAAATGTGCTGTCATGAGTTGCACTCGTAAGAAAATTAAGCTGACTCACGATTATTTCTTAAACAATGAATTAGTTCCTTGAGTTCAATACTTTAAGAACTTGGGATTAATTCATGACAGTCAAATGCTTTTTCATATGCAAATTGATTAATTAGTTGCCAAAGTATCCAAAGCTCTAGGTTTTATCATAAGATGCTCTAAAGAATTCCGATCGATAAAAACCATAAAGATATTGTATTGTGCATGCATAAGAAGTCATTTGGAATATGCTAGTCAAATCTGGAACCCACAGTATAATATATATATATATATTGACAGAATTGAAGTTATCCAAAAGCGTTTCTTGCGTTTCCTTTCATATAAGTGTCTTACTAAAGATCTAGATTATTAGTCAAGGTCTCGCAGGTTTCATGTTTTACCCCTTAACTTTCGAAGAAATATAGCTGATGTTACATATCTACCTCGTATTATAAATGGAACTATCGACTGCCCTTGTATTCTTAGCAAACTGTCCTTATGTGTCCCCTCACGGTATCGGAGAAAGCACCCACTTCTACATATGCCCAATGTCTTGACTAATTATCGGCGTAACTCTTACTTACCGAGAGTGTGTGACTATGTTAATCATCTTAATTCTGAAATTGACATATTTGTACCCAGCACGGAGTCACTGAGAAAATCAATTTCTAAGTGTTTCTTTCCAAGTTGAAGTAACACTAATTAATGATTTTTTACCTGACCCTATATAATCATATAATATATATATATATATATTTATAGAGTATAATATAGTATAATATTCATATGATAGAGTATAGTTGCCTACTTGTTAGCAATTATTTTATGCTGTTTTGCATTTATTTGATGGAATTCTTAATTGGCGTGTCTTTACCATTTTTAATGTTATTTATTGTATTGCCGTGAGTTCCTCTTGAAAATGTAAAAATAAATAAATAGTGTCGGGTCAGCTTGGCTCTTGGGTTTTCGGGCAACCTTGCAACGGGTTTAGTGACCGACTCATAAAGCTTCTTTTTTTTTTTTTATACCACTAAGGTGGCAAACACCAAGGGCATCACTCGCGCGTTGCCGACCCTTCAGAAATCTAATAACTTCTTTTTTGAAGAACCCCATACTGTAGTCCTTAGAGAAAACCTTGGCAGGGAGCTCATTCCACAATCTAAGTGTTCGCGGGAGGAAGTTTCTCTGAAACCGCACTGTACGCGACCATTTCGGTTCTAAAGTGTGAGAATGAATTCCCTGCCGATGGCGAGCGATGCGATGGTAGAAAGTAGCCGTGGGCATCATTTCGAACAATTCCTCAGAACACAACCTATTGTACAAGCGGTAGAACACACACAGGGAGGCAAAGTCTCTCCTCAGACTTAGGGGCTCGATACCGCAAGTGAGTTTGGGATTGTCGACAATTCTCACAGCCCGTCGTTGAACCAAGCCAAAAGGGCCAAGCTGGTATCCGGGTGCACCCGCCCAGAGATGGCAGCAGTACTCCATATGGGGCCGGAATTGCGACTTGTAAAGCAGCAACCTTTGCCCCGACGTAAAGTACTGCTTCGCTCTGTTGAGTACACCAAATTTTTTGGACGCCAGCTTTACCTTGTCTAGCAAGTGATCTCGGAACTGAACATCGCTGGAGATGTGAATGCCAAGGATCCCAATGCTCTTGGAGATGGAGAGGGGAGTGTTCTGGAATTGTGGGACTACAGTGAATGGGGTTTTCTAAGCGATGAACGCGCAGACTTGTGTCTTTGAAGGGTTGAATCGGACCAAGTTTTCTCGTCCCCAGTCAGAGACCTTGGACAGACCGATCTCGATTTGAGACACAAGTTCTTCACGTTTTTCCTCCACAACAGAACGAGGGATGCTTGCACGGCCCGTGTAATAAGCGTCTCCAGTACTGTCATCTGCATAGCAATGTATGTTGTTGATCTCCAACATATCATTGTTGTGCAGTAGAAACAGCGTAGGAGACAGCACAGAGCCTTGCGGGACGCCAGCATTAATGTCCATACTATCAGAGCAACTACCGTCAACTACGGCCCGTATGCATCTGCCGGACAAAAAGCTAGCCACCCATTTGCACAAACCCTCGGGCACTCCGTAAGATGGCAACTTCGATAGAAGCACCCGGTGCCAGACGCCTTCGCTATGTCTAGGCTACAAGCCAATGCCTTCCCCTGACTCTCAATGGCTAGTGCCCATCGGTGTGTGAGATACACAAGAAGGTCACCAGTGGAGCGACCGTGGCGAAAGCCATATTGACGGTCGCTGATCAGGTCATGTTTTTCTAGGTATCTCAAAAGCTGTGTGTTGATCACACGCTCCATCACCTTGGAGAGGAGAGAGGTAATAGCGATAGGCCTGTAATTCGATGGATCTGATCTATCGCCCTTTTTGGGCACCGGGTGCACATTCGCAGTCTTCCAAGAAGACGGACATTGCCTAGTATGGTAGGAAAGCGCGAAGAGGCGCGTGAGTACCGGACATAACTCAGGAGCACACTGCTTAAGCACCACTGCTGGTATACCGTCTGGCCCACTCGACTTGTCAGCCGGCTTTGCCCAATAGACGTCTCTTGCGAACATTTTGGAACCTTGGTTCCGCTCTATCGTCTCCTTAATATTTTTGGTATTAAAGGAGCGAATGTCGTGAAGCAACGACTTCGAAATTTGTTTATTGAGCTGCCCATATGACTTATCGTCAACGGAAGACTGCAGTGGCAGAGAGTATCGTTTCTCCATGAGGTCTTGAGTTTGTCTCGAGAGTTTCTGAGGCCTATCTGTGCGGTGGTGTCTAAAGAACTTACAACCACCGTTTGAACAGTTTCTACTAAACCGTTGCAAATCTTATGCACCGAAGCTACATTTTCGAGGCAAGCGAAGCGATACATGGGCGCGAGTAGGTCGGAGCGTAGACCTCATCAGACGGGACCTCTCAAGTTTAACATTGATATCCAATGTGCCTCTAACCATTCGGTGATCACTACTGGTTTTAACCCTGTGAATCACAGAGACATCATTGAATATTCGTCTCTTGGAGGTCAATGGAGGTCAAAATGAAGTCATTTCTCTTGGAACTATCGGGACTCAACCAGGTCCATTTCCTGTAAAGTGGTTTCTGAAAGAAAGAGTTCATCATAAAGAGAGACTTTCTGAAGAAAGTCGGCCAGCCTCTGTCCCTGGGGTTCCTTTGCCCATATCCAAATTGCCCCATTCTCAAGTCTTCATCGCTCCGCTTGCCCAACTTCGCGTTGAAGTCCACAACAACTTACCCTAAAAAAACTAATATTTTTTTTATTTAATTACAAGCAAGACACTTCGACACACACCAAACACGGGTAACATGATACTTTGACACATAACAAACACGGACAGACGTAACGAAATGAACAAGGTTTCTGTACATAACTATATATATGCTGTACCTACCAATTTTAATCGCCAAGCCAAAAATCTTTAAATTGTCTTATTTTATGTATGAAAACGTTGAAATCAGTAAACGGCTACTAAATGCCATCTTGTGCACAGTATTGACAATTTTGTGTATAATTGGTTTCATTTTAATGTTTTTCAGGTAAAAATGCATCTGAAATGTGTTTTATATTGCATCTTCGTTCTTCGTATTGCAGTAACCCACGCAGCAATCAGCTACCGCATAAATATTACCAGAAATGAAGCTGATTGTGAAATAACAGTTAAAGGCAGAGACGTCAGAGCTGTTGGTGAGCAAGATCAAACATTTTTCAAAATAACCGAAAGTGAATTAAAAAAATATATAAATAATAAATATGGTCGAACCCCTACGGATGTTTATGTCAAAAATCCTACACCATTTGGAACTTTTGAGAAATATGATTTTATTGAACTCAGAAAAATTACAGAACCCGAACAGGCAGCAATTCTCGGCATTGAGTCCGTTCCGGTCATTATTACTACTCAGAAACTTATCAACAAAAGCACGAAGACAAAAGCTACCTTTACCGCTGCTATGAGTCAATCTGTTGAAACATCCTCTGAGAGTAGCTGGATTAAGGAAGGAGAATTGTCTGTGGGAGTAGAAGTGTCGTACGGCTTTACTTTTGCTTCTGTCGGAGTATCGTTGTCTTATACAGGAAGTTGGGGAGAAGAAACGGGAAAAGCAGAAGCGATAACAGTAGGCGCAGAGACTGGACTGTCAGTAGATCTCAAAGCGGGTGAAGCAATTTATTGCAAAATGACGGCTTCTCGTGGCACTTTAAAGGCACGAGTTGATTATAAAACTTACCTCGAAGGACAAGTATTTGCTAACTTTGATCCCGAATTCAACGATCATCGCTTTTGGGGTTTGCCTATCTCAGAACTCCAATCTTTTAATGATCTTATAAAGCAAGTTATATCACGAGAAGTTATTTCTGTTGGATTTTATGCTGATGCAGATCTTGAAATCGAAGATATGGAGGAATAAAAAATATTCTTTATTTTAATTGATTTTTAATTTTATCGTTCCCCGACTATCACATTTATATGGCCGTTGTATCCGCATCCCATGTGTATAGGGAACGGGGTACCATCTTGTTATTGTTAAATTTTTTTCACCTATACAGTCACAGTAATATTTTGCGCAGCCTAACCAATCATTTCATTCATTCAAATTTAAATTCATTTATTTATCTCGCATAACATACTAGGTACATAATTATGCTGTCGGAAACTGATTTTCCATACTAGGTTTCCCTGTGTCTTAAATAACCAGGTCTTTACCTCTCAGAAAATAGCTAAAAAGAACAAACAAAAATATAGATTTATGTGGGTAAGTATTGCGTGTGTGTGTGAGAGAGAGATGTGTGGAAAAATGGAGACTTCTGGTAAGTAAGTCTAGATAAATAGACTGTATAATTTAATGTGAGTAACCAATTTACGAAATGTTTTTTACATCATCGTTTTAGGAAATATTTTTTTTTATACTGTTTATTTTCTAAGAATAAAAAGCTTTATTTACAAAAATAAGTATTTATTACTGGAATATTACGAATTTTAGAGTTGATCCTCTTTTTAAGATTTGTATGATCAATATCATATACTAGTTGCGAGTGGTTTCTCATTACCGTGTGCAGCAGAGTTTCCGTCTTTATTCGGGTATTTGTGTCACTGTACAACTGAATTGTTCATTATCTTTAAGATAAGTCTTTGTGCCCACTGTAAGGTTATTAAATGCGTTTTGAGCTCACCTCCCCACACGACAATACCAAAGTTTATGATTGATTATCATAGGGCATTATACACATTCATTACAGTTTGACATCTGCTATGTATATAAGTTGTTTGAATACGTAGGAATGTTTGCGTATCCTAGCTGTGACATTAAGTATATGTTCTTCAAAATTAATTTATTATCAATAGTTACGGCAAAATAGAAATAGGGCGATAATTGTTCATGCGGTCTCTCTTTCTCCTTTTAAAAATTGGTAAACACTTTTTTTTCATGGTATCGGGGAAAACTCCCTTTTACCATGCATTGATTTCTAATGTACGTTAATGGAGGGACCAGCGACTCTTTAGCGGTTTGAGGACTTGTGCTGAAATACCATTCTATTCTTAACTCTTACTTTTAATATTATCGATGATATTTGCAACTTCTTCACAGTCTGTTTGACGAAGAACAAACGATTCACGGCTTTGAGAAATTACACTGAAAATTTGAGCATTCAGATGATTTGTGTGCAATTTAATTCTATTAGCTAGTTCAGGTCCAAAAGAATTTGTTAACTTATTTACCGCTATTATTTCATTTGAGAACATAGATTATAACTTAATAGCTTCTGCCAGCGGCTTCACCCGCCCTGAATTTCGTTATCGGCGTTGGTTCTTAAGGCAACTCTTCAATTATAGATAAAAAACAAAAAATCAAATCTTTCGTCTTCAATGGCATAACCCATTCGTGTCAAAAACACATACAAAATTTCAACCCAATCGGTCAAGCCGTTAGTAGTTGACATAACGACAGTAGCGCCACATACCGGGTCCAATTGTATTTTTAAATCATCCAGGAAACTATCGAAATACCCATATAAAATTTCAACCCAATTGTTTCAGCCGTTTAGAAGTTATGTGAAAAAGATAAGTACGGAAGGATAATTCTTACTACCCGTTGTCCTATTACCCGTTTTCCCGTAGGAATGAAGCATTTTCCCGCGGTAAAATGTAGCCAATGTTCATCAGGGATAATGTCGGCTTCTAATGGTAAATGAATTTTTCAAATCGGTCCAGTAGTTTCGGAGCCCATTCAATACAAACAAACAAACAATCAAATCTTTCCTCTTTATAATATTAGTATAGATGTGCATTGTCTTTGTTTTTGATTAGGTTCATGATTTTTTTTGTCGTATTCCAAAGTTTTTTATTATTTCCCTCATGTCATGTCTTGTCACTTCCCGCGGGCTAAATTTATTTATTTTTTACATACATACAAACTAACAGGTTACACTCAAAACGTTTGTAAACAGTTAAAAAAATATGTATACATACTTAATAACTAACCTACATAAAACTATTTATACCTATTTAGGAACTAAATTTAAATATTTTTTCGAATTATTCGGTCTTTGTTTAGTGTATAACGAAATCACTGGGTTGTCGCACAAGTCGGTGCAGTCGCCGCGCGTACTTTAAAATTGACGGAAAGACCAACTTGATTAATTTTATCGTATACTTACTAAAATAATACCGGTGACTTAATTCTTTCCGAGCTGAGCTGTTTTCTGTAAATATATTAAGAATGTATGTAGTATGTTAACATTTTATGTCTGTTTGTGCTATTCTGTATATTCTGTATATTCTGTATATTCTGTATATACCGCATTAAAATATAAAGCACCTTGTATGCATAACGCATACTGTTCCATGTATAATGCATACTGTTCCATGTATAATGCATACTGTTCCATGTATAATGTTTTTATTCAAGTAATATTTAGAACGACCTATTTACTAAATTAACAGAAGAACTTATTTTAATAAGGACATTTGTTATTGTTAATAATGCCCATATAATATGAGAGATAATTTGGATTTTGCCCATAAATCCATTTTTGTGTAGATGAGTTTGCATGTAGGTGTGTAGGTATGTGTTTGTGTTTGTATGTGTAATTATTACATAATATTTGTAATGTCTAATATAAAACAAAATAAAAATAAAATAATAAGAGAGTTATAGACACCACTAGCTTTTCGCCCGCGGCTTTGCTCGCATGGACTATAAGATTTGGACAGTTCTTAAATGTGCATACTGTTAAGATTACCACCTTCCACCTCTATACTTCTTTAGCCCACAAAACCTACAAAAAATAAACCCCTTTTCGAAATTTATAATTTCTGAGTATATTATGCGCAGAGTACATTAAAACATGGCTGGTGATATGGGGATTAGATAATCAATATAAAATTTACCATGCCTTTCACGCTTTAACGTTGTCTACAATATAATCATTACTCCTTCTCCAAATCTCAAATTACTATTGGTAGCCATTTGGACTCGTTGATGACGACTGAGTACTTGTTTGACACAAACTTTCCCACCCTTTCTTACCTTAGGGGTTAATTTTTTAAAACCCCCAATACATATTTCGCTTTCATTTTGTTGAACAGCATGACTACGAAGTTTTAAGTAAATTTGACCATAAAAATATGATTTGCAACACAAAATCTCTTCCCCTTTTCAGAATTTGAAAGTTGCTACTTTAAAGCTTACAATATAAAAACTAAGTTTGAAGCATTTAGCTGTTAACATTACAATCATGATAAAGAAAACAAAAAACATGTTTCCTGTATCGAAACCAACCTTAATTTTTACTGACTCCGCTGTCCGTCCGTCCGTCTGTAACCAACCTGTATCTCATGAACCGTGAGACAGTTTAAATTTTCACAGAAGATGTATTTCTGTTATAGTGGCAACAGATACTGAAAAACAGAATAAAACATACAACAAACGTGATTTATTTTCTCGTTTTCGCTCGATATTGATAACGGCAACAGGTAAATGCTTGAAATATTCACAGAATATTTAGTTATATATTCACTTTAAAAATAAATAATTAAAATAAAACAAATATTTAAAAATGACCAGACAACAAACGTGTTTTTTTGCCTTGACTCGCACTTGGCCGATTTTTTGTTTTTTGGGTTATTGGTTGGAAAATCCGCCATAATAATCAGAGTCTGTGATAATTTGAGACTTCGGTCTAAAATATAGACCTTTAAAGGTCGGACAGGATACGGAACCCTAAGAACTTGGTAAAACTAGAACATCCTGCACATTATAAATGTGAAAGTCTGGATGTATGAATGGATGTTTGTTACTCAATTACGCTTTAACCCCTGGACAGCATGACTACACAACAAAATTCCTATATCTTAAAGTTTTATGGTCACATCTTCCACTTACCTATATGTTAGGAACATAAAAAAATACGAAACATAAAATGGATGCCTTGCTCTGAAAACTAAGAATATATCAAGCCATAGTATAATTACAATGTCCTTTTATTGACTTCGTCTTTCATTGAAATTTTACTAAAATAAACTTATTACACACACGATTAGTGAAAAGTTGAAAACTTGTGAGTTGAACTCGCAAGCCGCGATTGATATCATGTTTGTGCACAGTAAGTCAAGGAAGTTATTTAGGAATTTTAGATTTTGATATGTCCAGAACAGTCAATGCAGCTTGTTGTTTGTTGATTGCGGACGAAATATTCATGAAAATTAATACCATTTCCGATTGCACTCTGTTGCAGCAGGACATTCAAAAATGGGGTGAGAAAAATAAATTCATTTTTAATAAAACTAAATGCTATAGTGTTTCTTTTACTAGATCGACCTGCCTAGTAGTGAGCGACTGTAGATTAAATTATACTATTCTTCCGAGAGTAAGCTCGGCTATGGATCTTGGAGTAACGTTGAGCGATGATATGACGTAAAATAAAAAAGTATCTGCCGCTGCTTATCGAGCAATTGGGTTTGTATTGCGCCAATCTCAACAATTCGAATACTTAGTTGCCATAAGATCGCTTTACGTAAGTTAGAAACAAATTCAATTGTCTGGAATCCACATGAGTCTAAATATGTACTTATGGTGGAAAAAATCCAAAAAAAAATCGTTGGGTGGGTATATTGGAAAAAAAATGGTTATTCTGCAGGGTATGCTAAAATTTACCCAAGTATATATCTTTTGGGAATGGTCGAATATAATACGGTTGAGGTGCGTCGCCAGGTGGCAATTTTAGTGGTACGTTTTCATTATATGATTCTGTCGTCAATCAGTTTGCATGTGCCTCACAACTACGTGCGAGCCCGTCGCCTGTCGCCACAGACTGTTCGCAGAGACCGAGATAAGGACTGCACTGGGACGGCAGGCACCAGTTCCTCGATCACTGCGCCTAATCAATAGTATTGTCAGTCAAAATCCTGGACTCGACTTATTTTCTCCTAATGAATTTCAAAAAGTTATAATTAATCAATGGCCTTTTAATTAGATATCAAGTATATACTTACCGTTTGTTGTTATTTTTTTATCGTTGTTAGGGTTCCGTACCTGAAGGGTAATTAGCCCTATATAGGGTCCGCTCCGCTCCGCTGTCCGTCCGTCTGTCACCAGGCTGTATCTCTTGAACCATGATAGTTAGACTGTTGAAATTTTCACAGAAGATGTATTTCTGTTGCCGCTATAACAACGCAAAACCGAATAAAATAAATATTGAAGGGAGCTCCCATACAACAAACGTGATTTTTTGCTCGTTTTTGCTCGATAGTGATAACGGCAACAGGTAGACACTTGAAATATTTATAGAATATTTAGTTATATATAATTTTTGCCGTCTTTATAGATAATGGTACGGAACCCTTCGTGCACGAGTCCGACTCGCACTTGGCCATATTTTTATAGAAAATGGTACGGAACCCTTCGTGCGCGAGTCCGACATGAACTTGGCCGGTTTTTTCATACTTATTATTTGCTTTTTTTTATGTGCTTCCATTTTGAGTTTTGTCTTTTATTGATATACATTGTATTGTATATGTAGTTATATGGTTTTGTATAAACGAATTGGAAAACTCTAATGTCTATATAGAATAGAATATTAGGTCCTTACAAATGAAAATGATGTGATGTGATAGATATTATCAAGATCTTTCTTGATGATAGCTGTCAAATTCTTTCAATAGAAACTACGATCAATAGTTATGAAGCATTTTCTAGTTTGTCTATGATTTCTGTAAAGAAACTACTAGTCTACGATCCATAGTGTTGGAGATATAGGTAGCCATTTTAAAACTATCATTGGAGTAAAGCTTTGAGTGCAAAACCCTGTATTCAATTTAACTTGGTTAAAAAGCTTTGGTTTTTATATTTCGTATTAAACCTTCAGTGCGCAAATCAGACTCACACTTGACGTTTTTTAACTACAACAACTTCCATTCTTTTAAGTCAGTTAAAAAGGAACAGTGTTTAGTTCATTATAGAAGCTTCATGAAAACCTCATTTGTGAATTTCCTTTTTTTTTTAAGTCGGTTAAAAGCTTTAATATTATCATTTTGGGGCAGTGGTCCAACTGGCTATGCAGTTGAACGAAGGGCCGAACGAACAAATTTCGGTTTTTAAGTTTCGGTCCACGGGGAAAAAAAATCCTTGTTCGCGCAACCAGTTGGACATAATAGTTGGACGAACTTTGGCCCAGAGATAGTACGTACAAACCAATATTAAATAAATGAATATTTTTGTACATTAGATTTAGATGCTAAGCGAGGGAAGCGAGCGGAGCGTTCTAGACAGGTTTCATATAATAATCTGTTTATTTATATGACAATTCAGCACACACTAAAATTTTTCTACCGGAAATTTCTCATAAAGTGGTGTTTTGATTAATACTAGTGTTACCGAAAGTACAAATTTAAATTTATCGATAAGTATATTTTGTATCTTTGAATTTTTGTGATATTTTTTTATAATTATAAAACCGTTTAGCCGGTATCTATTTTGGCTTAATATAATTTTTTTGTTTTGTTTCAGTTGATGGGCATGGGTTAAATTTGTTGGCAACGAAGATTTAGTGTACTTGCCTGTTAAAAAACTTAACGAATTAAAATTGTATGTAAAGACCACTTTACACTTAATTCCTTTACAAAATCAAAAAAAAGACTGAAACGGACAGCCGTACGAACTATAAGTTCAATTTATCCACCATTACCTTTACCTGATGAAATACTAAATATATTGGTATTATTACCACTACCCACTAGTACTATTAAATATCGGAGTACTCTTAAATATCTCAAATAGCTTACTTACTTATTTATATTACTAATTGTTTCAATACAGATTGTATACTTGTTAGCTGATTAAGTAATGTATTACTGTAAATAGAACTTCTTGCCAGCTCTTTTTGGCAGAAATTAACTTTGTATAATATTATTATTGTCAATTAAGATTCAGAAGCGTTCTTAGAAACCAACTTGTACCAAAATTGTTTGATTTGATTTAATTTATACCTACTCATCACTTTAAAATGTTAATAAACACTCAAATCTTAAGTATTTTTTTTTATTTTTTGTGATTCTCACAAAACGGACTGCATTAATTTGGTTTTGTCAATATAAAGGTTTTTAATATATCTAGTAAGAAATATCGACATGGATAGTTTTGCTATATACAGGAAAGCAACCACTATAATTTATAATGTTGGTCAAATTGATTTTGCTGTCATGTCATGCATCATGACAGAGTCTAGAGCTTACCAGTGTGACTACATGGAAGTACCAACTCTTCTTACGTATATTCTCTTTGATATTGAGCACAGAACGATGTCAAAGCAAAATTGAATGACACGAAAACAAATGAATATTTACATTTGAAATACGAAAAGACAAGCTTAAAATTTAAATAAATTTGAATTTGGAATTCTTAACCGAAGTCGTCTTTTTGAGATCAAAGTGGCCAGTTCTATAAAATATAAATTTCATATTTAAGGACCTAATGTTACACATAAAGAAATAAAAAAAATAATCATATGGATTTTTATTTATTAGTACAATAAGGTTTTTTGAATTGTTCTAATATTTCTTTAGTAGTAACACAATTTTTTGAACACAGGTAAAGTTCATTCGACTAACTTTTCAAGATCGACGTCTGCATCAGAATAAAAACCGATAGACATATCTTCTTGTGATTTAATCTCCTTAGGAGTTTGGGCTGCGTCCTGCAGTAAAGGAATTGGTATCCCAAAAAAATGACGATTTTTATAAGTGGGATCATAGTTACACCAAACCTGCCCGACTAAAAATGATTCGTAGTTAATTCTTGCCCTCAAGGTGCCTTTCGTGGCCGTTAATTTCGCAAGGGCTTTTTCACCCGGTCCTAATTCTGTCGATACAGAAGACTGTGAGCTTACTGTATTTGCTTCTGACTTGCTTGACTCTTCACCCCAATTCGCAGAATATTCCATAGTAAACCCAGCTGTAACGAATTGAACACTGTACTCGACCGACACTCCTGCAGTAAACTCTCCTCCCTTGCTCCAAGTACTAGATGCAGTACTTTCGACAGCTAAGGATATAGTAGCTGTGTAAGTTCCTTTTTTGTCAGTTCTATTTCTAAGCCTTTGCTGGGTGACGATGACAGGTTTAGAATCAATACCAAGAATACGTGCACTTGTAGAATATGTATATTTTTCCACTTCCGAAAACTTAAAGTCTTCAAAGTTTCCATAAGGCGTAGGATTTTTAACGAACACATCATTGGGTTTCCGACCAAAATATTTTTTGACAGCGTCTTTTAGTTCTGCATTTCTTATTTGGAACGCCTTTCGATCGGCGTCGTTCACAACCGTCTTTGCTGTTCCTTTGACTGTTATTTTGGATTCATATTGATCTGGTGACACTTGGATATCGTAAGTGAATCCTGCAGAGTTCGCGAGGACAGGCCAAGCAAGAAAGTATATTAATTTCAGGTTCATTATGATTTCCTGTAATTAAAAATCTTTATTATATTACTGCCCTTATATTTTATTTTGATATCCGCCTACCTTTATATCCTACATAAACAACCAAAACTCATTATAAACAAAAAAAGTTTTAGCTAACTTCTACAGTAACATAAGTCTATACTTTTTTTGCGTTATTAAGTAAAATAACGATTACTTAATAACATTTTAAAAACCGCCAAAAATCAACTATCCTACATATGTACTTCTACGGTATTGATAGATCTTGATAACATTTTCAAGGGTAAGGGATTTTCTAATTCAATTGAAACCTTTTTAGTAGCAACAGTCCGGTTAGTTAATAATTTAAACAAAATATATTTACAAACTATTTCATATTAAAAAAAAGATCCAGTGATAATATAACATTTTTTTAACAAAATTAACGTTATCTTAAAAAAAACAAATGAGTGTCGAAAAACAAATGAATGACAATTTTTTTTTATCATAAAAAACCTTTTTTGGAAACTTTTCTATTTTTTTTTTTATTATTATTAATTTTTAATCATAAGTAAAAAAATTTGTTTTCTTGCAGTAAAGTTATTCTTAATCGTTAAAACCATATTTTATTATCATACTTGCTTGTAAACAGTGTCATTACCGGCAGGAAATAGGCAAAAAAAGGCTTTGTATCATAGTTTAGGTATTATAACTATTTTTAGTTTGACAGCTATCATCCGAAATAAAGGTCTTGTTAAGGTCTATCACTTTTGTAAGGAAACAACTTGTCTACGAACAATGGTTTTAAAGATACAGCCCTTTCTTGTTTGACAGCTGTCATCCGAAATAAAGATCCTGATAAAGTCTATCACTTCTGTAAGGAAAAAACTAGTCTACGATCAAAAGTTTTCCAGATGTGGGCCTTTTGAGTTTGACAGCTGTCATACAAAGAATAAGATACAGCCCTTTCTAGTTTGACAGCTGTCATCCGAAATAAAGATCCTGATAAGGTCTATCACTTCTGTTAGGGAAAAACCTAGTCTATGATCAAAAGTTTTCGAGATGTGGGCCTTTTGAGTTTGACAGCTGTTATAAAAAATGAAGATCTTGATGAAATCTATCACTTCTATAAAAAACAACTGGTCAACGATAGTTTCGGAGACATGGGCCTATTTAGTTTGACAGCTGTTGTTCGAAACGGAGAGCTTGATGAAATCTATCACTTTTATAAAGTAAAATTTACAAAGAAAGAGCCCGTGTGAGCAATTAAGGTTTTGCCTGCCCATAATGACACTGTTTACAAGTGTGATAAAAAATGTATGGTTTTAACGATTAAGACTAACTGTACCGCAAGAAAAAAAAATTTACTAATGATTAAAAATTGATAATAATAAAAAAATAATTAAAAAATGTTTCCAAAAAAGGGTTTTTATGATAAAAGAAATTGTCATTCATTTGTTTTTCGACACTTATTTGTTTTTTTAAGATAACGTTAATTTTTCTAAAGAAAATGTTATATTACCGCTGGATCTTTTTTTTATTATAAAATAGTTTGTAAATATATTTTGTTAAAATTATTAACTAACCGGACTTTTGCTACTAAAAAGGAATCAATAGTTCGGTGCTTTGTCACAACCGAACTATTGCAACTTAAATGTTTCAGTAGATCGGTCAACCGGACTAACAACCGGACTACTGCTACAAGAGGTTATTTTTAGGTCCAAAAGACAAAAATGAGGCGTCAAACGATATATTTTTTTCTTAAACATTGTACATAAAATTCTTAGTTCCTTTCTAATTATTGTTTTATAACCTCCGATGCAATAAGAGGGGGTTTTATAAATTTGACCGCTATGTGTGTGTGTGTGTATCGTTGCTCTTAAGCGGTTGAACCGATTTGGATGCGGTTTTTTTTATTTGAAAACAGGTTTTCTATTGATGGTTCTAAAACATAATAAATATATCAAAACCGGTTCAGCCGTTTTAAAGTTATCAGCTCTTTTGTTAGCTGCGGTAGGGATCTTAGACGCAATGGGTATTAGCTTTACTTTCAAACATATATGTGACCCAAAATTCGAAACACCCATGTATGCTACATAACTATGCAAGATTATGAAATTTTTAGTCTAATGCTACAGCCTGCTTATTTATGAAGGTCAACCCAGAAGTTTGGACCCCATCAGCTCATTTCCTGGTTGACATAAGATTCTTTCCAATAGTTCCTTGTCTAATTGGTAGAAATGTTGGCTTACTGTTATACATGGAAACCTCGTGCTTATGATGCAGTCTGCTGGATACCTAACTAATCAGCAACTTGTAGCAAATTTTTAATTTTACTGTAGCACCGTACATACATTTTTGCGAAAACGTACGTTCAAAAGCATATCATTTGTAACATTTTAAGTAAGAAAATAGATTTTATGGAGTATAGTATTTTGTTTTTATTTTAAATGGTTAGGAAGGACGCCAATACAGCTACAATATGTTTTGCATTTGGTCTTAAACATTCTTTGCCGTATCATACTTGGTCATAAGCCCACGACGTGCATTGTTATACTGAGATTTTTTTTATTAAATACGTATTTAAGAGAATTTAGTTTACCTAATCTAGTAGGATAAGCGGATTTTGACAAGCAAGGTCTTCTATTGCAATTAAGTGTTTCGTCTCGAAAAGTATTTTCGTGAACGTAGAGACGGAGCGTTGTTCGTAGCGTGTCTACTAATACTATTAAAAGTCTGAACTGAAAATCGAATTAAAAATTTAAAAAACCCCCGATACAGAAAAATGCTAAAAGTAAACAAATAATATGTGATTGTTGGCCCTGTAACTTAATTATAAGTGCCAAATATTTTGATCAGGGGACTGCTAATTTAATTAAATGAAATAACAATACAAATCAAAAGAACCTTAGTAATGATGAACTACAAAACTTCAATGTATATATTATACATTCAACTAGTTTAATGTATGTAATATGTAAAAACATAACTCCGTGGATGAATGAGGAAGTAGAGACCAATTTGAATATATTTAATGATTTCTGTGAAATACAAAAACCATTATCCTCACTGTTAGCTGATTTTCTAATGCATTAATTACCACGCACATTTGGTTAAATCGTCCACTCTTACCGCTCGTAGATTGCTCGCAGACGGACGCTTAAAAAATCTAAAAATCGTACGAAAGAGAGTCGGAAAATAATAAACGATGAAATAACACTAAAAACCCGGTCAACTTATATAGAATTCCAATATCAAAACAATATGAAAATACCAGACTTACAAGTTCCTGACTTTATCAATGATTATGTACTTGCGAACGTTACTTAAAATTAAATTAAAAGCTGAACTCCAAGAAGTTAATGATATGTGAACGAACACCTTTATATAAGAGTATGGTTATCTTAATCGTTAAATATTATTGTAAGGTAAGAGAGCTGGAATTTAAAAACTGGCCCAAGTGCTTGTCGTACGCGCATTTAGTTAGGGTTCCGTAGACTTGTGATGAACCCTAGATTTACCTAGAAGGTATTAGTCTATAACGAAATGACCGTTTCAATTGTCCGTTTCCGGTAAACGACCGGAGGATGCAAGAAACTATGGAAGTTTCCAGGCATCCATTTTTAATTCTATGCATACAAACGTGGTTTCAAATATAGAGACCATAGAATTGGTTTTAGGTATGACATGGTCTGTCATGCCACACTTCCACAATTATCTACTTTGCGTGGATTGATCCCAATTCAGTCGTTTGTTCTTCTTCCGACGGATGAGGCCGAAATTGAAGCTACCATAATTAACTTAAAAAATGATTGCACTGTTGGACGGGATAATATATCTTCATCTTTTCTTAAACGAAATAAAAATAAAAAAGTTGGCCCCCTAACATACATCATTATTTTGGCATTCTCATTGGGAGTCTTTCCTCAGACTTTTAAATTTTCCTGAATTCACCCCATTCACAAAAGTGGAGATCGAGACTGTGTCAACAACTATAGACCCATCACTATCCTTCGGACCCTATCAAAAATAATTAAAAAGGCTACTTAACTCAAGACTTACCAAATACCTCGAAGTTAACAACTTGTTATCACCATCTCAATTTGGGTTTCGGCAAGGTAAGTCAACAAACGACGCAGTACATGAACTAACTGATTTTGTAGTAGATTGATTGGATGAAAACCTTAAACCCCTTGCTATTTTTTTAGACCATGCTAAGGCATTTGACACGATCTCGATCTTATTATTAATTAAAGAACTTGAACATCTTAGAATCAGAGGATTACAACTGAAACTTTTTACCGATTACCTATCAAATCGATTCCAGTGCGTCAAGATCAGCAACTGGACTAGTGATGAGCTTCCTTAGTCTTCAATACTAGGTCCAACCCTGTTCCTTATTTACATTAACGACTTTTTAAACTGTAAAGTGAAAAATAGAAGTTAATCTGTTTTGCCGATGATACCGTCCTTTTAATTAGTACCCAATCCGTGCAAGATAGTTTCGAATTGGCTCAAAATG
Organism: Apoda limacodes; assembly: GCA_946406115.1. Taxonomy (NCBI): domain Eukaryota; kingdom Metazoa; phylum Arthropoda; class Insecta; order Lepidoptera; family Limacodidae; genus Apoda; species Apoda limacodes. Next base: position 27,310,344 of record OX291555.1, on the reverse strand, counting down.
AATTTAACAACGTTACTTAATGGTTATATGTATAACTGTCTCATATTAAACGCTGAAAAATCCAAAACCTTGGCCTTTTCATAAGTAAATAACACTCAGCCAAGTACGTCAATCAATTCACTTATCGTTCACTCATGAACTGTCTTAAATACTAGCAAATGTGCTTGCCCTATCCTATAGAATGTAAATAACATAAAATACTTGGGCGTTACCCTAGACCATAGACTAAGCTTTCAGTCACACGTAGATTTAGCACTCTTCGACGTGTGGCTCAACCCAAAATCGTTAGATCTGACTATTTTACGCTATATCAATCCATATCTATTGTATTAGATCCTGGGGCGGTGCATCCAAATCCAGTTTATTAGAAAACAGATCTACTGAGAAAAAAATATCTCACTAGATCCATGATGGATCTAGACAATGGATATACTGTGATTGATCGATAAGGTTGGAGCGTGCTCAAAGAGCATTACTGAAGGTTAGCGCCTTCCTACCGTTTTACTATCCTACACACTCACACGCACACGCCCACGCACACTAAATGTGCCAGATGGTTTCTATCTGGCCCTTGTTCTAGCTATTTTCTGTACCAAAGCCAGTTCTCGTAGGTAATTTTGGCAAAAGTCCGTTACTTGATGTTTAAACAAGTTGAATAGTGATTAAGCTTCTATTGTTGCAATTTGCAGTATATTAACACTTACTTTTACAATGAATATTAGCAGTAATCGTTTTTGTAATTTAACAACTTAGATTCGCTGATCAATTTAAACAATACAAACATAAATGTTACGTGTGATAATAAAAATAGCAGGGAGGCGTTTAACCATCGTTTACAAGTGAAATATATAAAGCCGCAGACCCACTCACTGACTGACTGACTCACTAACAGAATTGTTCTCCCATAAGGAGCCCCCGGGGGTTAAAGTGATGTATGGGGAAAGTGATCGAACTGGGCCGGTGAGTATGGGAAAACTTCCAGATCTTCGAAAATTGCCCCATCAGGGAGTCAGGGTGCAGCCCGCCTAAACTATTGCCTTTAGGGGGATAATTTTTTCACATTGGAAACTTACACCTTGGTCAAATTTGATCATCGGTGAAAAAAATTCAAGATGGCGGAAAACAACATGGCCGCCATACAAATATTCAACGAAGGATGTCTCGGAAACTATCTAGGGGAGAGGTGCTCAAACAAATGTTGTAAAGGACACCAAAGAGCAACTGCCTGGTGGAAAAACAATTCAAGATGGCGGATTCAAAATGGCGGTCGAAAACTTTTGTACATCGATCCGGCTGAAATTTTGCATCCGGGAGTTTTCGGGGTGGCTGATACGGAATATTGAGTCGGTTTTTCGATTTTTCAAAATTTCAAGATGGCCGCCATAATGATGTTTTTTTGAAGCCTTTTATTTTCGCAGGAGGAGTGTCCGGGGGTAAAAAGGATGTACGAGAGGTTGTATCAGAAAGATCCCGTGATTGTGGGAAAACTTTCAAAACTTCAAAATGGCGGAAAACAACATGGCCGCCCATACAAATCATTAATTCCAACGATGGATATTTCGATAACTATTAGCTATAGAAGGGGAGTGCTTAAACAAATGTTGTAAAGGGCACCAAAGAGCAACTGCCTGCGGCAATGATCATTGGTAGAAAAAAATTCAAGATGGCAGAATCAAAATGTCGGTCGAAAATATTTGTTAACCGATCCGGCTGACAATTTACATCCGACGGTTATATGGTTCGCTGACACTACGTATTTAGTCGATTTATTGATTTTCCAAAATTCCAAGATGGCAGCCATAGTGATGTTTTATTGGAGCCTATTGTTCTCCCAGAAGGAGCCTCCGAGGGTGAAAATAATATATAGCGGGTTTAATCGAAATAAACCCGTGAGTATGGACAAACTTGTAGATCTTCAAAATGGCGGAAAACAACATGGCCGCCCATACAAAAAATTATATTATCTCAAAAACTGTTTGCTATACGAGGGGGGTGCTCGAACATATGTTGTAAAGCATTGTGGAAAAAAATTCAAGATGGCGGATTCAAAATGGCGGTTGAAAAAATTTGTTCACCGAGCCGACTAAAACTTTTCATCCAGGGGATTTCAGGGTCGCTTATATTGAATATTGAATCGATTTTTTAGATTTTTAAAATTTCAAGTTGGCCACCATAGTGATAATTTGTCGAAGCTTGTTAATCTCCCAGCAGGACTTTCCGGGGGTGAAAATCATGTATGGGGGGTTTGATGAAAATGGGCTCATGAGTATGGAAAAACTTCCAGATCTTCGAAGTCTGCTCCTCACCAAAGAGTCAGGGTGCAGCCCACCTAAACTATGGTACGTTAAGGCAAACTTTTTGTACTTTGTTTAGCTACACCCTGGTTAAATTTGATCGCCCGTGAAAAAAATCAAAATGGCGAAAAACAACATTGCCGCCAAACAAACATACAACTATGGATATCTCGAAATCTATTTGCTATAGGAGGGGGGTGCTTAAATAAATGTTCCGCCGATATTATGGCATTTCGAAGCATTTTCATTGATAAGAACCTACACCCTGGTCAAATTCGATCGCCGGTGAAAAAAAAATCCAAATGGCGGAAAACAACATGGCCGCCATAAATAACATTTGATACAATGAAGGATATCTTGAAAACAATTTGCTATAAGAGGGGGTGCTCGAACAAATATTGTAAAAGGCAATGAGGTGCAACTGCTTGGTAGTAAAAAAATCAAGATGGCGGATTAAAAATGGCGGTCGAAAACATTTTTTCACCGATCCGGCTATAAATTTGCATCAGGGGGTTTTCGGGGTCACTGACACTAAACATTCAGTCGGTTTTTTGCATTTTCCTAAATTTCAAGATGGCCGCTATGGTGATGATTTATTGAAGCCTTTTAGTCTTCCAGAAGGAGTCTCCGAGGGTGAAAATGATGTATGGGGGGTTTGATAGAAATGGTGCCGTGAGGGCTTGGAGAAAAAATTCAAGATGGCGGATTCAGAATGGCGGTTGAAAAAATTTATCCTCCGATCCGGTTAAAATTTGGCATCCAGGGGTTTTTGGGGCCGCTGATTCTAAATATTTAGTCGATTTTTTGATTTTCCAAAATTTCAAGATGGCTGCCACAGTGACGAGTTTTCTCCCTATATTGCTCTCTCAGAAGGAGTGTCCGGGGTTTAAAGTGATGTATGGAAAGTTTGATGGAAATGGTGCCGTGAGTATCATAAAACTGCAAGATATTCAAAATGGCGGAAACCAAACATGGCCGCCATACAAAACATTTGATTCATGAAGGATATCTTGAAATCGATTTGCTATAGATGGGGGGTCCATGAACAAACATTTTAAAGGGCAATGAGTAGCAACTGCTTGGTGGAAAAAAAATCAAGATAGCGGATTCAAAATGGCGGTCAAAAAAATTTATTCACCGATCCGGTTGAAATTTTGCATCTGAAGGTTTCTGGAGCCGCTGATTCTAAATATTTAGTCTATTTTTTATAATTTTTAAAATTTCAAGTTGGCCGTCATAGTGATGTTTTTTTAAAGCCTTTTATTATCGCAGATATCCCACGAATTTTTGGAGTTAAAAACGATGAATGGGGGAAGTGGTTCAATTGGTCCCGTGAGTATGGGAAAATTTCCAGATCTTCAAAATCTGCTCATCACGGAGTCAGGGTGCAGCCCGCCTAATCTATTGCCTTGAGGGGGATAACTTTTGCACGATGTGAACTTACACCCTGGTTAAATTCGATCGCCGGTGAAAAAAAATCAAAATGGCGGAAAACAACATGGCTGCCATACAAATACTTACCGATGAATATCTCAAAAACTATTTGTTATAGGAGGGGAGTGCTTAGACAAATATTATTGAAGGCGACAAGGAGCAACTGCCTGTTGGAAGAAAATTCAAGATGGCGGATCCAAAATGGCATTCGAAAATGTTACCAGTGCGGCTGATAATTTGCATCCGGGGGCTTTGGGGCCACTGATACAAAATACTGCTTAGATTTTTCAATTATCCAAAATTTCAATATGGCCGCCATAGTGATGATTTATTGAAACTGATTGTTCTCCAAGAAGGAGGTGAAAATTGTGTATAGGATGTTTAATCGAAATGGTGCTGTGAGTATTAAAAAACTGAATCTGGTCACTCAACTGGTCCCGTGAGTATGGGGAAATTTTTAGATTTTCAAAATGGCGAAAAACAACATGGCCGCCATACAAAAATTTGATACAATAAAGTATATCTTGAAAACGATATACTATAGGAAATACACACACACCCCCCGTGTTTGAACAAATATTGTAAGAGGCAATGAGATGCAACTGCTTTGTAGAAAAAAAATCAAGATGGCGGATTCAAAATGTTTGTTCACCGATCCGGCTGAAATTTTGCATCAGGGGGTTTTTGGGGTCAGTGATACTTATAATTCAGTCGGATTGTGATTTACAAAATTTCAAGATGGCCGCCATAGTGATTATTTGTTGAAGCCTTTTAGTCTACCAGAAGGAGTCCCCGGGGGTGAAAATGATGTATGAAGGGTTTGATCGAAATGGTGCTGTGAGTATACGAAAACTGCAAGATATTTAAAATGTCAGAAAACAACATGGCCGCCATACAAAACATTTTATACAATGAAGGATACCTTGAAAACGATTTGCTATAGGAGGGGGTACTCGAACAAATATAGTAAAAGGCACCAAAGAGCACCTGGCGGAAAAAAAATCAAAATGGCGGGTTAAAAATCGCGGTCGAAAATATTTGTTCTTCGATCCTATTGAAACTTTGCATCCGGCGGTTTGCAGGGTTGCTGATACTATATTAAATTATATAACGATGAATGGGGGAAGTGGTTGAATTGGTCCCGTGAGTATGGGGAAAACTTCCAGATCTTCGAAATCTGCTCCTGATCAGCATTTCAAGATGGCCGCCATATTGATATTTTATTAAAACTTATTATTCTACCAGTAGTCTCCGGGGGAAAAATTATATATGGAGAGTTTGCTTAAAATAGTCCTTTGAGTATGGGTCTGGTATAAACTACCAGTGATTCAAAATGGCGAAAAACAACATGGCCGCTCATACAAAACATTATATTATCTCAAAAACTGTTTGCTATGGGTGGTAGGTGCTCGAATATATGTTGTAAAGGGCAACGAGGAGCATCTGCAAGACGGAAAAAAATGGCGGATTCAAGATGACGGTCGAAAGAATTTATTCACCGATCCGACTAAAACTTTTTATCCAGGGGTTTTCGGGGTCGCTTATATTGAATATTGAATCGATTTTTTAGATTTTTAAAATTTCAAGATGGTCGCCATGGTGATGTTTTATTGGAGCCTATTAGTCTCCCAGAAGGAATCTCCGGGCGTGACAATGTGACTATAGGTTTGATGGACATAGTACCGTGAGTATGAGAAACTGCCAGATCTTCAAAATAGCGAAAAAACAACATGGCCGCAATACAAAATATTTGATACAATGAAGGATATCTTGAAAACGATTCGCTATAGGAGGGAAGCTCGAACAAATATAGTAAAGGGCAATGAGGAGCAACTACCTGAGGGAACAATAAATCAAGACGGCGGATTCAAAATGGCGGTCGAAACAATTTGTCCACCGATCCGGCTGAAACTTTACACCCGGGGGTTTTCGGGGCCACTGATACTAAATATTTAGATCATTATTCGATTTTTCAAGATGGCCGCCGTAGTGATGTCTCATTGAAGCTTATTAATTTTCCAAAAGTAGTCTCCGTAGGTATAAATGATGGATGGGTTTGATCAAAATGGTCCGGTGAATATGGAAAATCTTCGAAATCTCCTCCTCATCAAAAATGGTTCACCACAAAGATCAAAATATTAAAATTCTAGTCTTTATCTATAGATAGATTGAAAATAGCGCGCTTGTTTGTGGTGGGTCATACATAAGACACGCTGTCGTTTGTTTTATTATTTTGTAGCTGGCGGCACCCTGGCTGAATTCGCTAAAGTTCCTAGACATTTGGTTTGCATTTGTTTTTTCATTGCTTTCTGCGAAAGTTATGAGTTGTTACAAATTTATAATTGAAATTTTGTCATTAAGCTCTACTACCCCTCGAACGCGCAAGGTCCCACTACGGGGTTTAGGCGTATGAGTTAACCTCATTAACTAATTAACCGGACGCACGATTAGTTTTAAGAATATTTATTACTGTCAGTTTCTGCATTTCTAAAGCTTTTGTTTAGATAATGTGTCTTAGCAGTTGAAACGACTATGAACGTCCGTCTGTTAGTTTTTATTACTTTGTGGGAAGTGTCTTACTAGGATGTTGCTCGTGTTATTTCGAAAATTATTTCACCAAGTGGCCATTACATCCCTTCCCGAAGTAGTCGAAAAAGGATTTCCCTTACACAAAAAATTTCTGATCTTCTTGCTTCTAAGGAAATTAGTTTACTATGAGAAATATATTATTACCTCGCCCTTATTTCTATTATTCGTTTTTTTAGAGTTCCGTTACCAAAGGGTAATTAGCGGAACCCTATTACTAAGACTCCGCTGTCCGTCCGTTCATCCGTCGGTCTGTCACCAGGCTGTATCTCATAAATCGTGATGGTTAGACAGTTGAAATTTTTAGAAGATGTATTTCTGTTGCCGCTATAACAACAAATACTAAAAAACCGAATAAAATAAAAATATTTAAGGGGGCCCCTACACAACAAACGTGATTTTTTTGCCATTTTTATAAATAATGGTACGAAGTACCCTTCGTGCGCGAGTCCAACTTGCACTTAGCCGATTTTTTTCCGTATGAAAAAATGGGTCTGGTCTTGCGACGATTTTTTTCCAAAAATAGTTTAATTAAAAGCTATTTAGCCTGTAGTTGCCAGTAACCGTTGTTAGTTGACAACAAATGGTTGGCACGTGTAAAAATATTTCTAGGTATATTCGCTACTCATAAAACAAAACAAACCTATCAGTATAAGTATTTATAAGCTCAGGTAGCTCATAAATACGTGAATAGATTTTTTTTTTAAATTATTTGTAATATCTTTTCTTTTGTAAAACTAAGAGAATTATCTAAATGACTGTCCCAGTTCCAAATATGTAGAGAAAAGAAAATAAATTAAATGAGACAATTTAAATGCGCTTCTACACCTAACACAATTTCAGAAATTGAAACTGGCAACAAAAGCAACAAGACTTCTAGAATCGCATATCTAATAGGATATAGAAGTAATTTAAATACAGTACATTGAACACAAATTAGGTACTTAGCAAAACGTTCTGTTTTTTAACAAAGATAGCAAACCACGACGTGCTGAAAACCTGAAAAATGTATACAACTTGCTAAAATTTTAACAACTGACTAAAATGTTGAAACCTAAATGTCGATATGATTATGGAAATTCTAAGGTATTTTTTTTTGTACCACTGAGGTGGCAAACAAGTCTACGGTCCGCCTGATGGTAAGCGGTCACCGTAGCCTATGGACGCTTGCAACACCAGGGGCATCACACACGCGTTGCCGAGCCTTCAGAAATCTTAGAACTTCTTTTTGGAAGAACCCCATACTGTAGTCCTTAGAGAAAACCTTGGCAGGGAGCTCATTCCACAACCCAAGCGTTCGCGGGAGGAAGTTTCTCTGAAACCGCACTGTACTCGACCTTTTCGGTTCTAAAGTGTGAGAATGAATTCCCTGCCGATGGCGAGCGGTGCGATGGTAGAAAGTAGCCGTGGGCATCATTTCGAACAATTCCTCAGAAGGGCTCGATACCGCAAGTGAGTTTGGGATCGTCGACAATTCTCACAGCCCGTCGTTGAACAGAGTCAAAAGGGCAGTATTTTTCATATTTGTACAGTTACTAGATTTGCACAGTTTTAACAACAAACTGTAAAGTTTACCACCTTTCACCCAGTTTGAATTTCAAAAGTGCCCACAAAACCTTAAATAATATTAAATCCTTCTCTAAATTTATGATTCCTAAGTGATATGAGTATAAGACAACCGAAACAAATTTACCTCGCCTTTTCATGTTCTTGGGGGTTAATTTTGAAAAATCCTTTTCGTATTTATATAAATCACTCCCTATGAAATTTTCCATACCAAGTTGCTTAAAAAGCTTACTCTTATCCGTCACGTGTGATAAACAACGTAAACGCTTGAGCGTCCAGTTGTTATTACTAAGCATCTAAAAGGTGACAAAAAATATATTTAACGATGTTTACCGTATAACTCCTCCGAATTCCAGACTCGGTGATGATGAGTCAGTACTTTTTTTTACACAAACTTTACCACCCCCTTTCTAACCTTAGAGGTTAAATTTTTAAGAACTCCATATCACATTTTGCACATTAACTGTGTTGAACAGCATGTATACGAAGTTTTAAGTAAATTTAGTCTTTAAAATATTATAAAACTTGAAACACATCATTAAGTGTGTTAAGAAGCCATTAAACGTGATGTTGCCTTACTGTTTCTCCCCTTTTGGTTTGAATTTTTACCTCGAAACTTCCCCTTTTCTCCCCTAATTTCTACCCTTTAGAAATTGAATTTAAAGAAAATACCAAGGGCAAGTGTTTTTGATTTATATTGACACGAAGTTTGTTGTAAATTAGACACTTAAAATAAAATTTCCCAATTGCACACAAACTTTTCCAACCCCCTTTCCCCCTTGAATGTTCAAATTTGTAACACCTCAAAAATTCCTTGTTTATTAACTGTTTGAAAATACATTTGTATAAGTCAATTGAGCAAAGAAAAATTTATCTTATACAAACTTTGAAACTTCCTGGCCTTAGGGGCTGAATTTTAACAGCATGCTCTTCTTTATAATTTGGAATCGGTGCTAATGAATTTCCACTCAAGCTTTGCCACCCGCTTTCTTACTTTAGGAGTTGATTTTGGAAAAAACCTCAAAACAAATTTGGCATTAATTGTGTTAAACAACATGTATACAAAGTTTTAAGAATCATATACGAACGTGATGGTGTATTTAAATGGACAACAGAAAATTTACTATACAGCTTACAATTTTTGCCATCCCGTTTCTCCCCTTTTGTAAAATACTTACTTTATTTTGTTTTGACAGAGCACATAGACGAAGGATGTATACGAAATTTAGACATACAAAAATATTTACATGACAAATTTTCCATTCCGCTTTATACTTTAGGGATTGAATTTTCAATAAACCCATAGTTTGTTAAGTTTGTTGAGAGGCATGTGAATATACCCAATTTCAAGTTCTACTTAGAAATATTTTTGCCCATACAAACTTTCTAACCCCTTTCTTTCTTCCTTTATGTGATGAATTTAGAAGACACCAAAATACGTGTTTGATTTATTGGTTAGAGAGATTTATACTGAATTTCAAGTAAATGAACATAAAATATTATATCCAACACAAATTTTGCGACGCCCTTTCTCCCTTAGGGGACTCCATCTAAAGAAACCTACCCTAAAAACTTTTACTGAAATTGTATTGAAGAACTGTTCTTCAATGCAAGCAAATTTTCGTGTATAAGTATTTCACTCTCTTAAACTCCTTAGCACGTCGTTTATTAACTGTGTCAAATTAAAATTGGGTACTTATACTTCTCAATAAATCCCCAATTTTAATTTGTTGGTAATAGAAATATTACACCCTGCACAAATTTTCTTACCCTCTTTCACTGCTTATGGGTTGAATTTATAAATTTATCAGTAATTTTATTTCATTTATTGCTAAGAAAGTTTTATACTGAACTCTTAATTAACTTGAACATAAAAATATTATTTCCCTTCACCTTTAACTTTAAATATTTTACCTTTAACGGGGTTTTATTTTAAAATTCCCAGAAACACATGTTTCATAAATTTTCTTGTAGAACTAAATGTTCTACATTGATATAAAATTTAACTATAAAAATATTGGCTGATTTTGAAAAACGCCGAAATGCGGGTTTTTTATATTTTTGTGTTGGAAAGCAATGATACCATGATTGGTGAAAATTTGACTGTTAAAATAATATTTTGCAACCCCATACAAAATTACAACACATTTTGTTCCCTTAATGGTTGTAATTTCCCATACAAACTTTGCCACCCCTATTTTCCCACTTAGGGGTTGCGTAATTCGTTGCAAACAAAAGTGTATGTACATTTTCATGGTTTTATTTGCAAAAATAACCGGGTTCCAATATAAATTTTCATCACCTATTTTCCAAAAACAGTAAAATATATCAATCTTGATTTTTACTCAAAAGGTTAAATACCAAGTTTCATAGACTTAAAAATTAGAGTTTTTCATACAACTTCCAACCCCTATTTCAGGAGTCGAATTTCGCAAAACCAGTTCTTAAACGAGGCCTTCAATATATCAAAAAAACTCAATCTCCAAATTTCTATCCTTAGCGGTTAAGGCTGGGCGTTGATGAGTCAGTCAGGTAGGACATTGCCTTTTATATATATAGATAAGAACTGTGATGGTCAGTAGGGTTGTATCTATATCTTAGATAAATAAAACCAAATTATTAAATAGAACGCAAAGGTTTGAGGAATATCCATATTATTCTTGAACTCGGCGCTGCTCGCTTTGGTTAAATTTCACCCAGGCCTGTACATTTTTTGCCATAGTTTTTGTTCTACCAATCACAGGTCGCTGCGCTTCCAAGTACCTTCGGGTTGTATGCTTTACCTGTTTGCTTTGATTGCGTTCAAAAAATACAATAATTCTTGAATGATACAAATAATACCCCGCCCCAGGCAGATCGGGTCTGATTGAGACACTGTATACTTTTCTACTAACTAGGGTTTTCAACTGGCTGATCCAAGTTTTTCGTAATTATTAATTTAAAACAATTGTTTAATTTAACTGTAATTAAACCCAAATCCAATCCAAACTGTTAATTAGTGCCAAAAAAAGTTGTAATAATAAGTTTTATAAGTGCAAATGTGCAAATATATGTGAATGCTACATGACAGTGAACAAACAACGGTCAACGACACCGATTTGAATTTGTTTGTTTTGTTACTTTCCGAATATTGTTCCGAATGTTAAAATATAGTCGAAAATAAGGTAAATTGTTACAGGTAATTACACTTAACTAGAAATTGTCACGTTCATACTCTTACCTCTTTTATTTTAACGCACTCGCTGCTGCAAAAGATGAAGATACGCAAGAGATTTTTCTAGTATTTAATAAGGGGTACTTAGGCAAGGCCATCAAGGGCACACCCACCAAAAAAATACCAGAAGTCAACACCTCCAGATCATTCGACTCCAAACAAATCGGACAGAGGGGCCTCGAGTTGAGCACCGCCTCAATTTGCAGAAGCCTGTAGATAGCTCCTTATTATGACTATATTTTTGTCGGACAATCACACGTATATTGATTCGTAGTTGTCCAAACGGGGCGTGACTTGGATTTTTGATCCTCCCTTCCTTTCCTTCGTGTGGTGGTATTTTCGAAGCAGCTGTCAAGGTCGCCAAAACTCATCTCCGTCGTGTGATTGGAGAAACGGACGTCACGTTTGAGGAATTACAAACGGTATTTTGCAATGTCGAAGCAGTATTGAACTCACGACCGCTTTGCCCGATCTCGTCGGATCCTAATGACATGGAAGCGCTAACTCCAGGCCATTTCTTGATCGGTAGACCATTAAACCTCCTTGCCTGAATACCCCTTTATCGATGTGTCAGTTAATCGGTTATCGCGTTTTCAGTTGCTTCAACAAATTACGCAATTGTTCCACCGTCGGTGGTCTTCGGAATATTTACATTTTTTACAGCAACGGGTTCGGTGGACGGATAAAACCAACAAAAGGACTCAAATTTACCGCCCTTGCAATGGCGTTTAGGTCGCATCGTGTAATTATTTCCCGCGGGTCGCAGAGGTCATGGTAGGGGATTCAGTGCTGAAGCGTGCCGTCGCGACGCTTTCTCGATTGCCAGTAGATTAATGGCTCTGGTTCGGTTTATCCTCATCCAGACACGGTCTAGCTGGGGCGGGGGTTTGTTCTAAAAAGAATGTTGGACCGGCGATAGGATCGTAGCTTACTCTGTGCGCGTGCGCGCGCCAGTCGGTCGTAATCTTTGACGCGTTGCGGCTGCATATGAACATTTTTTTGATTATATTAATTTTATATATAAATTGGATAAGTCAGTGATACACACAAAAACACAAAATAGACATATACATAAACACCACACCACACAAAAAACATCTGACGCCAAAAGGGGTAAGTCTTTGTAATTTTAACTTGTGACCTAATTAGTTAAGGCCTAGGTTGGCCCAGTTTTTACGATTCACATATTATACATAAAAAAACCCAGTCTTAAAACAAACCGAATATCGAATGGAGAAATAGCGACATTAATAAGTGTGGTGGTATGTCGGCGGTTGGAACAGATAAATCATGTATTCGCTTAATGGATTTTATGTCATTAACGAGTAACCTGCAATTTAATCATGTAAAAAATAAAAATAATACCGTATCCTTGATCTCTATATCTCTAATGTAGAATCTTGCCCTGTGATTGGTTTTTACCGATAGACACCTTCATCCGCCCTTTATGACAAATTTAAATCTAAATTCTTATTTCCTTTAATCAAATTTAGGTATAATTCCGCTTAGTATGACACCGTAAACTGTGCACTGAGCAAAATTGACTGGAATGCTCCTGTGAATAACTTATATGCAGGTGAAGCTGCACAAAAATTTTATGAAATTGTATACGATATAATTTGAAAAATTTACCTATTACGAATTCTTAATCAACTCAGTTTCCTAATTGGTTCTCTTCAGCTCTCATCCATACTTTTAAAAATAAAGAAAAAGCTTGGAAAAAATGGAAAACACATAACATTTCGGATTACAAAACATTCTATAATTTGCACACCCTATTTAAAACTGAATGTAGTAAATGCTATCATCATCACATGAAGTTAGTTGAGAACACTATACCTAACAATGTTAAAGACATTTGGACATATACGTCTAATAAAAAAAAATATATCTGCAATTCCTGCTGAAATGTATTACAATAACATGTACTCCAATGACCCCAATCAAACTGCCAACTTATTCTCTTCATTTTTCCACTCAGTTTACAGACCTTCTACTCTAGGTCTAAAACGCTGACACTAACATTGCTGAAAACTTAGAACTTATTACAGATGTACAATGTACATATAATAATAAACTCAATACGCACGGCGTTAAAAACACTGGACACGTCAATGGTACCGGGTTCTGGCGGTTTGCCTCCATTCTTTCTAAAAATAACTGCGGGTGAGATGTCAAAACCCTTTTACATCCTGTATAATAAATGCCCTCAAGTTGGTGTGTTTCCAGCCATCTGGAAACACGCTCATATCACACCAGTATAAAAGCCATGACAGACACAACATTGAAAGCTATCGTCCAATATCTATACATTCTGCATTGGTAAAGCTATTTGAAAGCTAAACACATCATATTATTTATCCTTGTCTTCATACAATTATCGTACCCGAACAATATGACTTCGTTAAACGTCGTTCAACCACTACTAATCTTATAATTTTTTTATTATTTTTACAAGCTTTTATTTAGTTTCACCTGTCCCGATGTTTGTCATTAAATCTTGGAAATTTAATTTGATCCACTTCCCGGTTACCGATTTGAAATTTTGAATACATGTGTAAATCGCGTGACAATGCAATATTATGATGACATAGTGCTGATCTGATGATGAAGCTCGAAGGTGGTCATAGAAACTTCGCAATGAAACGACACAACCTCATCGAGTTGGGGACTTTAGTGCTAGATGGCAATAATGGTTGGATGATGGAGCTGGAAGGTCATTAGCGGGTCTTCAAATCGAAGAACTTGACTGTTCCAAGTTGACTTCGAAGAAACCTTGTAATATTGATGGATTAAATGGATAGAATGAGAAATGTTACAAACTACGAACCTGTAATTACATAACTTATTGATATATAAAGTCATCAAAATATAAAATAATACTAAAAAGTTAAAAAAATTTGATACGGTGGACCATGAACTGCTACTTAACAAGCTAGCCTATAATGGAATACGTGGTAATTTGTTATGGTTTTCATCTTACATTTGCAAAAGAACTCTGACTGTCGTAATAAAAGGTTTCAAATCTGACACAGTTAATGTATCCTCTAGAATGCCACAAAGATCTATATTAGGTCCCCTCCTATTTATTTCATTTATCAATGATATAAAATAATGTTTCCTAAATTTTCACTCTCTCATGTATACTGATGATTTAAAAATATGCAAAACAACTAAAAATACTTATGATGTGGTTTTCGCCCTGGCCATAGCACTAGCTCAGCTCTTCTTAAGGTCACAGAAGATATTAGACTGGCAATGGAAGACACTAAGGTTACTGTATTAGTACTAGTTGACTTCACAAACGCGTTCAACACCGTTGATTATGATATACTTCTATCTATTCTAACTAACCTTAATATTTGTCCTAATGCTTTAAACTGGTTTTCATCCTATCTTCATGGCCGCCAACAGCCTGTTCGCATAGATCAACATTCCTCTGAATGGCGCAATCTTTCTGCCGGAGTTCCTCAAGGAGCAATCCTTTCCCCGCTTTTGTTTTCTATTTTTATCAATTTTATAACTAACCTTCTCAGCTGTACTTACCACCTTTATGCCGATGACTTGCAACTTTACACAAGCACTTATATCGGAAACATTACAGAAGCCATCGATAAAGTTAATTTAAACCTTGGTTACATTTCCGATTGGTCACGCAGATTTGGGGTGACTGTGAATCCGTCCAAATGCCAAGCTATTATCGTAGGTAGCTCAAGGTTACTCAGTAGGATTGACTTAAGTACTTTGTCACAGATATACTATGAAAACACTATAGTACCCTTTACCTCTAGTGTAAAAGATCTGGGTCTATGTATAGACAATACTTTTAGTTGGCATGATCAAATCGCAGAAGTTAGTCGAAAAGTGTTCAACGCTTTGCGATCGCTTTATCGATTCAAACATTTTCTACCAATAAAAACCAAAATCTTGCTAGTACAAACTCTAATCATTCCCATAATTGATTATGCTGATGTTTGTTATTTGGATCTTACCCAAAATCATCTCAATAAACTTGATCGTCTCCTCAATTCTTGTATAAGATTTATTTTCAACTTAAGAAAATTTGACCACATTTCCCAATACCGTACTCAGCTTGGCTGGTTACCTATCCGGGAACGCAGATATACTAGAATTCTATGTTTTCTTTATACCATTTTAAATAATTCTCAATCTCCTCCATATTTAAAGAAAATGTTTCAATATCTTCACTGTTCTCACGACAGAGAGCTTCGTTCTTCCTCTAACATGCTGCTACGTTTACCTTCACATCGTACTGGTTTTATTTCCAATTCTTTTACTATTCAGGCAGCACTACTCTGGAATGCGCTTCCTAAAAATATAAAGGAAAAGCCTTCCCGAAATAAATTTAAGCATTCGCTATACAAATACTATTTAGGCTCACCTTTATAAATACTTTTCAATGAATCATATGCAGTACCTATATAGCAATATCTATGTACATATTTAAATACGTATTTATGTATGTGTATGTATGTATATTTAAATATATATTTACGTATATATTAATCTGTGTATTTATTTAATTTATGTATTCAAATCCTATACTGTATGTTACGTTTATGTTAGTAGATAATAACCGTTCCTACTTAAACAACTACCTTAAGCTTTCTGCATGACCCTAAGGTCGACTGGTAGATAATGCCTAAGGCATTAAGTCCACCTATTGTATTTTAGTGCAATAAAGTGTTTAAATAAAAAAATAAAATAAAATTAATTTCAACAAGATTTGAATAGATTTTTAGAGCATTGCATTCAAAATTAACTCCAACTTAGCCTTTCTAAGTGTGTAACAATTATTTTTACCAAAATTAAAAACATTGTTAGTAACAAATGCAATTTACTCAATTTAGATTTGAAATCCGTCCAATCAATAAAAGAATTAGGAATTTTATTAGATTTTAAAATGCACCAAGACATAATGGCGATTAAGGATGAAGCCCTCAGAATGTATAGTTTTATCATGAGATCTACCCGTGACTTTAAACGCCTCTCTGCCTTCCTTTTTCTTAACAAATCTCTTGGACGCTCTCAGTTGGAATATGCTGTTCCAATATAAAACCCTATATTTAACAAAAACGTAAAATCACTGGAGAAAATTCAACGCAAATTCTTACGAAATATTCACTTCAAACATCATCGTATTTGCCAGACATACACGCAGCTACTGGATATACACGCAGCTACTGGAAGATTATCATCTAAATGGCTTAGAAAGCAGGCGTAAAATTTTAAGTGCTATGACTTTATATAAAATTTGCAAGAACAAGTTTGACTGTACTGAACTGAGCGCCACTCTATGTTATGTAGTACCGCGGAGTGTTCATCGGCAGGAGGTGCGGGTGCTTCGGTTGTTCCACCACTCTGCGTGTAGAACCTACGCAGGGAGAGGTGCACCGCTTCGTCGAAACCTTTAACAACACTGTTTCGGACTAAGCTATTTGCTAATTTTTAGAGAAAAAAACTCAAGAAACAAATAATACATGCATTAAAAACCAAAAAGTATAAAAAGCAGCAAAATTCACTGCTTTATTCTCCTTTGTTTGTGCATTTTTTCTGTAAACTTTGTACCTATAGAAAGCAACTTATATTATATATTTATTTGTATCCTTGTATGTACCTAATCTCTTTGTTATGTACTTAATATATCATATATCTTATATAAACTATATGATT
Source organism: Apoda limacodes (assembly GCA_946406115.1). Taxonomy (NCBI): domain Eukaryota; kingdom Metazoa; phylum Arthropoda; class Insecta; order Lepidoptera; family Limacodidae; genus Apoda; species Apoda limacodes. Next base: position 27,293,556 of record OX291555.1, on the reverse strand, counting down.
GTTATTAGGTTTCATTATGACAACTGTTGGTTATCCGCAAAAAACTAAAATAATAATAATAAATGGGGAATCATCCTTGTGTGGGAATCGAACCTACGTCCCTCAATCCAGCAATCGAGTCATTACCCACTGAGCTACGGAACTGATCAAAATATTATTAATGAAAAAAAATATTTGGTTGCTCGTTACTCAATTACGTCGTAACGTAGCATCTTGTTGAGCTGAATGGCACAAACATAAGAAAGTGACGAAGAAGAGCATTTGCACTTTATTCTGATAATTGTCGTTATTGAGATTCCAAATGCTTGGATATTTTTCTATTGGAATATAAGGTCTTGTATTTCGCTCATCTTGCAACACAAAATACGTGTACAGTGTACGGCGACGTCCGCAAAACTTATACAAAGTTCTGTCAGTCTGCGGGATCTAGTACAAAATGTATGGCAGACGTGTCTCGCGAAAAAAATCTCGCGTCCGGCGGAGGTGCGATCCGGTGCGCATTGGAACCGAGCAGCCGACGCGAGATTTTTTTTATCGAATCAGCAAGATTGAGCTCCGATTTAGAATTGGACACCACAACACATTGACTCGAAACATACATGTACATATATGGGAAACTAAGAAAGTTTCTAGCGCAAATGTGTTACAAATTCCATAAGTGAAAAAAAAATGTTTTTATATTAATTAAAATCAAACCAAAAACCATAATGATAAATACAAACAGTAATGAATAAAAAATATTACTAATCCATTTTATTGGTTATGTTATTGGCAATGGACAGTTGTACCTCACGAGCTGTGACTCCAAAGACTTGTAAGTCCAAGCGAAATAGATTTAGGTCATTTTCCGCAAAGCGTTCGTACGGTAGAGCTTATTTGGGATCATCTAAATTATTAAAGTCTAAAATGAATCAACTTAATACATTTTCTCACTTAACTCCGGTTTTCTTAGACCAATCCTCACTAAACTAAAATGTAACCAATCTGTGGGTTATTTTTTATTTTGAATCGACATTGAATAGGTTTTTTGTCTTTTGGAAGATCTTCCAGGGTCCATGTGTTGTTATCCTTTGATTGCAACTCGTCGTCCATGGCCTTCTGCCACATATCACGATCGGGTCTCATTAACGCATCCTCCACCATCAATGGATCATCATCGATTCCTGCAATAGCACTGTAAACATAATCAACAGGTTTACGATTTCGAAGAAAATACCTACTCTCAGAAGCCTCGTTGTCCAAATTTCTTTCTGATGTATCAAATTCTGTGCTTTCTAGCTCGTTAGCACTATCGCATAAAGTTTGACTAGATTTGTCAAGATTCAAAAAAGAAGTACTGTTCTCACTCTTCTCACATGAGTCCAAAAAAGAATTTTCTAAAAATGTGACATCTCTGGCTATCGCCACATTCCCCGTCTTCGGATCTATAAGTCTATATCCTTTACTTTCAGTAGAATATCCAACAAAGACCATTTCCTGTGTTTTGAAATCAAGTTTTTGTCTCTTTTGCTGTGATTTTAATGCATAAGCAGTACATCCAAAAACTTTTAGGTGTCCTAAATCTACTTTTCTTCCTGTCCAAATCTCTTCCGGAACTGCCCCAATAACTGCTTTTGTAGGACTCCGATTTTTCAAGTATACGACGTAATTTATCGCCTTTGCCCAATATAAAGTGTCTCTGCGGTGGTGGCGTGTGTGTTGGGTCGTTACGTTCCCTAAAACATGGTTGAGCGAAGCGATGGCTGATTCATGTGTCATACTCGTGAACGGGTGCCGCCTGTGGAGGCTGGTCTGCTCTTGCAAACTTTTTTGTATTCTTAGTATTTAGTCTTACTTTTTTGTTTTGTTTATTAATACTGTAAGACATTGATTATTCCTTAGTGATGAATACATAAACTGTCTTTTGTTTATATTAGATACTTTTTTATGTTGTGCTTGTGCTTTATATTTCATGTTTTTTTATGTTTGTAATGGAAAGTGTCCTTTTATGATAGGGAGGGCATTTTCCAATATTTTAATTGGACGCTGTAAGAGAAAGGGAGAAAAGAAATGCCCTTGCTGAGTTTCTTGCCGGTTCTTCTCAGTACAAGGTCTCCCGCCCTGTAGACTTACGAACCGATGGCGTAGTGACATTCATAAGTGCTCAATTATTGTAGCCTAAACTGAATAAATTAAATTGAATTTGAATTTGAATTTGAATATCTTGCTTAAATTGCCTTCATATAATAATGTTCTCGCCTTTTCAACAATAGTCCTGTTGGCTCTTTCAGCAACACCGTTTTGTTCGGCTGTGTATGGCACCGTTCTTTGATGTTTTATTCCGCTCAGTTTCAAAAAAGTTTCAAATTGGTTATTGCAAAATTTTCCGCCGTTGTCAGATCGCAAACATTTTATTGACTTTTTCGTTTCATTTTCTACCAAAACTTTGTATTCTTTAACCTTCATAAATGTTTCGCTTTTATTTTTCAAAAAATACACGTGAGTTTTCCGAGAATAATCATCAATAAACAATAGCATGTACCTTGAACCGTTGAATGAGTTCTCTTCCATCGGACCACACAAATCTGTGTGCACAATTTCCAATAGGTAATTGCGCCCTCGACCCTTGTCTTTTGAAAGGACTTTTGCACTTTTTTCCGTTTATACACGGAACACACGGTTCTTGTAAATCAGTCTTTTTATACGATATTCCAGACACAAGATCATTCATATATTTCTGATTCAAATGAGCTAATATTTTGTGCCACAAATTTGACATGTTTTTATGTAAAAACGTCAAATTAGCGAGAAAATTTTCTTCGTTTAGGTCATAAACTCCGCCGTCGTCATGACGCGTTGCGATATAATGGCCTGTTACATTTTTTACGGTACAACCTCTTCTGTCAAAACGTATCGAAAAACCGTCTTTTATGAGATTGCTAACAGAAATCAAATTCGCTGATAAACCAGGAACATGCCAAACATTAGATAATGTTTGTACACCATTTCCTCCACAGTTCAGCCTTGCACTTCCTTTACCGTTTACAAGTAATTCATCTCCATTCGCCACCCTTACTGTCAAGTTGTTTCCTTGGGGTTCATAACAAAACAACTTGTTTTGATCGTGGGTCATGTGATTCGAGCAACAACATAATCATTGGATTGTATTCCTCCGTTAAACCACTTAACAAAATCGAAACTATCCAATCTTCAGATTTTTTTGCATCAATATCTGTCAATTGTTGTGACAAATATATGACACGAGAAATATATTTTTCCATGGAATCAAAATTTGCTAATTTACATTGCCATAATTATCTCTGTATTAATATACGTCTTCCACACCCTTTGTCTTCATAAGCCGTACAAATGTTTTTCCACACTTTTATCGTAGTTTTCGCATTATATAAGTGAGTAAAACACGAGGGTTCAAGGAGTAGACACAAAGTGGTTCTAGCTTTCCTATCAGAGTCCGCCGACTTTTTCAGTTCGCTTTCGTCAGCGTCTACGAGTCTCCACCAATTCTTATTCTCCAAAAAATTTCGTTGCGAAATTTACTGTGCCCTTCAACTTTTGAATACCGCACAAACCTTGAGTAACATTGGTTGCAGAATCTTCTTCCGCCATATTAGAAAGAAATTTTCAAAGCTTTGTATCCACACGAAGTTTTAATATTTATATCACAGAATTCTTTACCAGGATCACTGGTTATACTGGGCCCATAACCTGAAGATATTAGATAGAATCTAATATCTTCTATTTATAATGTTATTTAGTAAAACCCTGTTGTTAAGCAGAACATTATATTTAAGACATTGACATAGAACATATCACATAGACAAACATACAATATTTAAAACTATTATGCCAGTACTCAATATAGATAACAATAATCTACGTAATCAACCTCTAACAGTTATGTCATCAGTTCGGACAAATATTTACCTAATCTGAACTGTATTGCATTTAAGAATAAAGTAAAGTTTAAAGAATTAAGTAATGCGCCATCTACTGGTAAGTAGTTAAACTAATGTTTACTTATGCAGCACATATTTAGTAGTCTAGTGTTGTAAGTATGTAATAATGACATCGATAGTTTTACCCATTTTAGTCGATATTTGTAGCCCCGAACGGAAGATAACTTCTGTGTGGAATGCTACAGAATTGTGTTGTTAAGATGGATGCAGGTATAAGAAAGAGCACTTGGATTATCCAAGTTGGATATTATTTTTATTAAGCTAAAATCTAAAGTTTTACAATAGATTTGTTCTTGTTCGCTTTTGTCAATACTAATTTAAGTAGGTAAAATTTGTTGTCATCTGTACTAGTAAAGTATTATATAGTCTGTGACATCTGTAACGCTCGGGTTTCTGGACATGTCCGCTAGAAATCACGGTTTAAAGTAGCTTTAAAACATTCATTGTTAAAATGCTTAATTAGCCCATTGAACCTTTGATAATACGTATACACTCTATCGCTTAATTTTAAGGTGAGGCATTAAATAATTGGTTATTTTTTCGTTTAAGAATACAAATCAACAATAAAAGCTAAAACAAAGCATCATGTATTTTCAGACCATCTTCTTTAACTCAGAAACATGATTTGATAATTGTTGTCGATACATAGTATTTTTATTCAAAATAACCTATTCAGAATATCAAAAATTGAGATTATTGAAGCAAAGGCTTATATCATTCAAAAAAGCCGAGTTATGGTGGTAATAACAATACCTAAAATCCAACATCTGGGAATTTTGATACTCGCAACCGTTTTTTCGCTTTTGACTTAAATTTTTTGTAGGTACGCAACGAATTTTCAGCCTTGCGTCGAAAGCAGTTAAGATGACTATTACACTATACTGTGCAACACTCATCAATGCCTCGCCTCAACTAAACCGCTGCCAAAGTAGAAATTTGCACACCGAACATTGGGACGCTGGCAATACAATCAAACAAATGCTGCAATAATTTATATGGCTGTATGAACGAAACTGATGTTCAACTATTTAGATGGATTGTGCGTAGAAGGAGAAAAGAATAGACTTGTATCTCGTTTACTCAACTAAAACAAAACTTTCTTGTCCTATATCTGTCTATTGTCAAATCCATTTGACTAGCGTTTTTACATTCAGTCGAAAAAGTATCAGGAATGGATGATTTGTTTATGGTTTCAATTTCAATTTTTTGTTTTTTTTTTTCTTGCTAGATTGGCACAACTGTTTTTCATTTCGGCGCGGAGTTTGAGTTGCATCTGTTATTTATATTAAATGCAGTTCTGTTTTTAGTTAGATCATATCTAGTGTGTATAGCGAATTTCATAATGGACAAAAACATCGAACAAAGAGTTCGTCTTAAGTTTTGTATCACCTATGGAATTTCGAGTTCGGAGTCACTGCAAATGTAACAGAAGGCTTACAGTAAATAGACTTTATCAAAAAAGAAGAAGAAGAAGAAAAACATTTATTTGTCTAATAAACATACACTTAATGGTAGAGTACAAAAATTGGTAAATATGTACATGTTAACATACAACTCACACAATCGCACACATACATAAACCACGTGCTTATGAGTGGTACAAAGCTTTGAAACGCGGTCGAGATGTGATGAAAGATTTGCCTCGCTCTGGTTGGCCATTAACGTCTTCAACTGAAGTTAATATTGCTATAATTTATGTATTGTTCATCTCTGGACTTTCTGTTTCACGAGTCGATCCATACCATTTTAAATAATCACTTGGGTATACATATGGTCAACATGTTGCCGCTCGGCTAGTAACAAAAGAGCTCCTCCAAAAACTCAGTCGCATAAGAGTCGCTGAGGACATGCTAGAACGAGTCGATTCCGACCCAACATTCATGAAATGCTTTGTGGGTTTACGAGTTTGACGCATACTAATCGTGGCGCCTTTCAACTGAACCGAAACCGAAAAAACGGTCGAACTTCCATCCATTTTCTGTACGGATTTTTCCTCGACATTTTCCTGTCGGTTTCGGAAGTCGGTGATTTTCCGAATTTCTTCGTAAGAGGGTGGCGCCCTCTGGTGAGGTTCTCGAGCGATTGCTAATCATGAAGGTGGCCCCTGCTGCTCTTCGATTCACTCTCTTACCCTTGACTCCATTTCGACCTGAGACTATTGTATTAAGTATATCGCAAGTACTTAGTGTAAAGTACATGTAAAGTTTCAGTCAGACTTTCTCTTTTTTACCTATAGACGCATCCCTTTTGAATCCCTATTTGAGGCTGTTCCTATAGTTACCTGTTTTTCCCTTATCTTAGTTACCATTCATGGGATTTATATAGAACTTTATACATAAATATACATCGGTATAATTTTGCCCAACAAATGGCATATATTTCAAATTAATAAAACAAAGTAACATTCCCGCTTGTCGACTTAGTAGGTCGGGCGTACCTACTAAGTCGACAACATTTCGGTGCTCACACAATACTATTTTCTATTACAACAAATAATCAAAAGGGCAAATGAAACAAACCTAATCTACTTTTACCTACCTTATTACAATTATATATATATATATATCATACAATTACACTACTGATTAAAATATTACATTTGCTTAGTTCTAAAGCAAGACCATATTAGGAAAAGAGTTTTATTATGTTAATGTATATTAAAGTAAATAATTTTGAGAAACATAAAAAGTTAAATGCACCTATAGATGTTGTTTGTGCTGCAGTCTCGTAGCGGTGATAACAATAACTAAAATTCACGGATTCGAACGTTAAGGCTAGGATATTCGTGACGTTAAAATTAAAATATTTACCTCCCTAAATCCATCCCTAAGAGGTTATTTAAATCCTGATTTGTAAATAGCTCGAATTGCCCTTTTTTGTAACACAAATATTGTATTTACATCAGCAGCGCCACTCCACAATAATATAACACATGTCATCAAACTATGAAAATAACCAAAACATCATCGGTCAATTGTCTTATTTTCTTGATCGTAGACAAAGCAGAGCTAAGTGTTTTAGCTATGTTATGAATATGAGGACCCATTGAAGTCTGGATCTGACTAACATTCGGTAATGTAAATTTGACATATTTGGTTTTTTCTGATATATATATATATATAAATAGTAGAGAAGCCAGGCCGTCCAGACCGAAGAGTTCTCTACCGGCAACTGGTATCATTGGGTTCAGCATGATGTCTTAGACAAGAATAGACTGGTTGTCGCGTTCTAAAGAGGTGGAAGGGGGAGGGAGTTTGATTAATTTCTCAACAACCACTTATCCGATTTTAACAAATAAGGTGTCATATGATAGGTGATAAAATCCTTAACATAACATGTTTTATAATGGTTTCTGTATATATCATACTTTATTAAATATTAAGAAAAGAAGCGATTTTTTGACAAACCACATTTTTAGTTTTATTGAATTAAAGCAGTAAATTACATTAAATTAAATAGTAATGTATTACTAAAAATTGGGCGATTGATACAGCTATATAAAAGTTTTAAAATTTGGTTAAGAAATGATAAAGCTGTGACTAAATTTATACACTAGGGTAACGTGACTAGTGCTGCGCATTATCCTATAGAGGGTTTTATTTTCTACATTATTTAAATAACTACTTGTAACAAGACTAATGTCATATTATTAAAATAATTTATTTGTGTAATCAATTACATAAATATTTTTTTTTTTGCATAAAATATGTATCAACTTGTAAAAAAAATACGTTGGCTGTACTATTTGTATATAACTGAGCTTTGATGTCATTAAAAAATAAATAAAATATTAAGTGTAATAATACAAATTAGAAAATAAAAAATTGCATAGGAGCTATGTACTTTCTGAAGTCAAAATTTTTAAACTACCAATTTATCCTTATTCCTTGTATTAACACTGTGCCGTTCACTTTTTGTATATACATTTTACAAGTTTAGATTTATTGGGAAGGAAGAGTTAAAATATCAATTTCCCTAAATAGTTCCCTAAGAGAATTTCAAGGTCCCAATGTAAAGATTGACAGTAATAGGTAGGTGCTCTCCTACTTGTAAAACACTACTGAAATAGTTAACTAGAAATGTCTGTCCAAATTCAAAATATCTATTGGATGTGATAGTTTAGTCATCTTGAGATTCGTTATTGTACTCGTTGAAACATATGGCAAACACCTTGCAAACACTTCTGTTTCCTATGGAGACTACCACATCTATTTGTTCTGCAGGCTGTCTTGCAATGACATGATATCAGCTGCAAATCTTTAGGAGATATTGGCACTGTGTTGCCATATGTACCGATTCGTCCGAACACGTACGAAATTTCGAACAATTTATCAGAACACATCCCATTCTACAAGCGGTAGAACACACACAGGGAGGCAAAGTCTTTCCTCAGACGTAAGGGTTCGATACGGCTTGTGAGTTTGGGATCGTCGACGATTCTCACAGCCCGTCGTTGAACCGAGTCAAAAGGGCCAAGCGAGATGGCAGCTGTACTCCATAGAAGGCTGATTTGTAATTTGTAAAGCAGGCAAACCTTAGCCTCGAAGTGAAGTACTGATTCACTCTGTTGAGTACACCAAGTTTTTTTGACGCCAGCTTCACCTTGTCTTGCAAATGATCTGCGATCTAAACATCGCTGGCCATGTCAACACCAAGGACCCCAATGACGTGATGGAGACAGGAGTTTTCTGGAATTGTGGGACCACAGCAAATGGGGTTTTCTAAGCGGTAAAAGCGCAGACTTGTGTCTTTGTAGGGTTGAATCCGACCAAGTTTTACCGTTCCCAGTCCATTTGACAGAGTGGTCTCGATTTGAGACGCAAGTTCTTTGCGCTTTTCCTCGACATCGGAACGAGGGATGTTTGCACGGCCCGTGTAATAAGCGTCTCCAGTGCTGTCATCTGCGTAGCACATGTATATTATTGATTCCAACATGTCCTTGATATGCAGTAGAAACAGCGTTGGAGACAGCACAGTGCCTTGCGGGACACCAGCATTAAAGACCATTCTATCAGAGCAACTACCGTCAACTGCGGCTCGTATGCGTCTGCCGGACCAAAAGCTAGCCATTCATTTGCACAAACCCCCCGTAAGCTGGCAACTTCGATAAAAGACTGCGGTGCCCGACCCGACCGAACGCCTTCGCTATGTCCAGGCTACATGCCAGTGCCTCTCCCTGACTCTCAATGGCCAGTGCCCATCGGTGTGTGAGATACACTAGAACGTCACAAGTCGAGCGACCGTGGCGAAAGCCTAATTTCGGACGCTGACCAGGTCGTAATTTTCTAGGTATATAAGCAGCTGTGTATTGATCACACGCTCATCACCTTTGAGAGCAGAGAGGTAATAGCAATTGACCTGTAATTCGGTCTGATCTATCGCCCTTTTTGGGCACCGGATCCCCATTCGCAGACTTCCATTAAGATCGCCTAGTGTGATAGGAGAGCGCGAAGAGGTGCGTGAGTATAGGCACGTCTGGCCCACTCGGCTTATAAACATCTAGAGAAAGCAACGACTGGCGGACCTTTCGTTGTGTTATGGAGATTTCTAGCATGGTCTTACCGCACCACGGTATAGTAGTTGGTACAGCACCTTCGTCGTTCATATTCGAGTTCGAGGGATTAGCTTTGCAGTTTTGTGACCAAATGGCTCCTAAAGAATTGTGGATTGCCTTTGGTGTCTGCTAAAGTCGTAAGTATATAACAGTTTATTAAGTGGTGGCTTTCATAAACACTTTGTATGAAAATTTTACTGGATGTAACAAGTTAGCTAGAGCTTCGCTGGCAGCAACAAAAAACTAATTTGGTCTTCGGAATGGACGGTAAAAGAGGTTTGGATAAACTTCAGTCCATGCCAAGCGAATCAGCCCAGAATCAATATCAATGTTAAAGCCATTTCTTCTTTGAATGTAGGTACTTATGTTCGATAGAATTAATGTAATCGTCATTGCAAATGATGGCAAAACAACAGCTTTTCAATTCGAAATCTTTAGCAATAGAAAAATGTCTCCTACTCATTCAGAACTCTTTGAGCTGAAGAAGCGATTTGCACGTAACTTATTGTCAATTTTATTACAATTAATTGATGTTTTTTGTTTTTCAGATAAGTCTAACAGGAATCTGTTGAGAATTACATTAAGAAAACGTTGAAGATATGCTACAGAAGAAGATGCTGATGATTTCATTAAGATGTTATACAATTACTAATAAAACTTTAGTACATAAAGCGGTTATTTTTTAACATGTCTGTTTCATTTATTTATAAAACAGCAGTAGATGTACATCCAGTTAGCAATTATATGATTCAAATTCGAGTGACATTTCTAAAGTAAAATTATTGAAACTTACTTCATTTAGAAAATTCCTAGTTTGCATATTTACTGTCTATCTTTTTATTGGGGAAAACTAATTATGTATGAGGTTAGCCCACTAGATGGCGTTGTTTTTATTTATATTTAAAATTGGGTCGTATTTTGAAATCCCCACTTATTATTATATACTTATTGTTATTTATAAAAAGCATTATTTTACGTTTTACTATGTTTTATAAGTCGACAACATTTTTTTTCCATTTTAATTTGCTCAATCTACTTGTCACACAGGACATAATATTTTAATAGTTAAATTTTCTTGTAACTTTTGAACACAATTAAAAAAATCGGGCAAGTGCGAGTCGGACTCGCGCACGAAGGGTTCCGTCCCATTATCTATAAAAACGGCAAAAAAACACGTTTGTTGTATGGGGGACCCTGAGCCTGTAATTGCTTATTTTTAAAGTGACTATATAACTAAATATTCTCTGAATATTTAAAGCGTTTACCTGTTGCCATTATCAATATACATCGAGCGAAAAATAATGTTTTTTGTATGGGATCCCTCTTAAATATTTATTTTATTCCATTTTTAGTATATCATCTGTGAAAATTTCAACTGTCTAACTATCAAGGTACAGTCATTTGCTAAAGTCCATGCATAGTGTAAAGGTTAAAATTGCGTGGAGCCATTCTGTGAATCTCGCACTCACACATTAACATTTTTAGAACTGTCAATAATATTAACCTTAAATCGACGAAATTAGGTTTAGTTTTCTTTATACTAACCAGTTTTTTTAAACAGTTCTTATATCTTTTGGTTTCTTAACCTAACAAATTAATTAGATGTAAACTGCAGTGTTGTTCTACATAAGTATTGTTTATTTCGCATTAAATGTTATCTGCCCCGAGGTGTAATCCATAGACGCTGCGACTTAAATTAACGAGCCTATAATTCAAATCACGCTACTTCCGTATTGAGTATTTTTGTTAGGAATTACTTTTTTTTATGTTTTGATATCTAGTTCTCTCTGAAAAGGATCAATTGGTATGAGAACTTTTTGTTTTGTTTGCAAGAATTAAAACACATGCAATCTAATAAAAATAGTTTTTATTAAAATTTTATAGATAATGTTTTTGATAAATGTCTCTTTTTGCTATATATATATATTTCCTATGGTTATAGCTTAAGTATTTGTTGTTGTAATGAAAAGAAAATTGAAACTTAACCATAAGAATAAAAAAAAATACAAGTCACCATTCATTTGGTAACGCTGCTATATTTTGAAAAACAAAAAATTAAAAAAAAATTATGTCTTAGATATATTGGAAATGTAAAAAAATATCTGTAAGAGAAGTAGTACTTTATTTTTAGGGTTCCGTATAAATGTCTCTTTTTTTCTATATATATATTTCCTATGGTTATAGCTTAAGTATTCGTTTTCGCAATGAAAATAAAATTGAAACTTAACCATAAGAATAAAAAAAATACAAGTCACCATTCATTCGGTAACGCTGCTATATTTTAAAAAACATCAAAGTAAAAAAAAAATATATTATGTCTTAAATATTTTTAAATGTAAAATAATATCTGTAAGAAAAATAGTACTTTATTTTTAGGGTTCCGTACCCAAAGGGTAATTAGCGGAACCCTATTACTAAGACTCCGGCTGGATCTCATGAACCGTGGTAGTTAGACAGTTAAAAATTTTCACAGAAGATACAATTCTGTTGCCGCTATAACAAAAAATACTAAAAAACAGAATAAAATAAATATTTAAGGGGGCTCCGATACAACAAACGTGTTTTTTTGCCGTTATTATAGATAATGGTACGGAACCCTTCGTGCGCGAGTCCGACTCGCCTATTTAATATAACCTCCATTATTTTCAATTACAGCAAGCAAGCGCCGCCGCATAGATCCGACTATATTAGAACAGATCTGTTCCTCTAATATTGTCCCAAATTCTACACAGTGAGCCTCTAATGACTCTGTAGTTCTTTCATTTCGCATGTCCTATCTTTGGACCATCAAACCCCATAGGTTTTCTATGGACCAGCCGCAGTCATTCACCCCCACATATTAAGTGATATCCGTCCAGATTCCATATTTAGGACACAATTTTGTTCTGCATAACGGGTTCCATTTCTGCGCCACAAATAAACCCTCCCGTTTTCAGATGATTTAAACGACTTCTCATGGGTGAATAAGGTGTGCTCCCAGTCAAAATCTAAATACTCCCTTGCAAACAACAATCTATTTTGTTTATGGGTATTAGTTAAATATGGTGTTTTAGGTGGCTTTCTATGATGCAATCCTTCAATATGCTGAGCTCGACGAGCAGTGTGTGTAGATGTATGAAACATGTTCCCAAATACAGCAGTCGGTATGAAACCATTGTTCTCGTATTGTTCCACCATAAATCGTCTTTGAGTCGCATCAATGTGCCACGGGCGTCCACTTCGAGGTCGAGTTGATAAACTCATCTCCTCTTGGTTGCGCGAGACCCAACGCTTTACGGTAATCCACTAAAAACCAAATAGCCAGATTAAAATAAACATTTTTCAAACTACTGAATTTGTATTTTAAATTTTTTTTAGTAATTGACTTACAATAAAGTGTGGTATTAAAAAATTACGATATAACATTAACATCAAATAAAATATTTACGGTTAAACCAGTCTCATTGCAAATTTGAGATATATTGTAACCCATATTATATAGTTCTATAATACGCATCCTCTCTTGAATATTAATATTAGCCTGCATATTATTTTTAGCAAATTTAATAAAAACACCAAACAACCTTATCAACACAAGCACCTACAGTAACACATCCACAACGACAAAAAAATGGCTACCTAAGTAATCACCGCATCTAACTTAATAGCTAAATAAAAACACCAAACAACCTTGTCAGCACATACCCCCAGAAAGATATTGGCAACGAACGACAAAAATAAAATGTCTACCTACGTAGTTTCCGCTTCTAACTTAATAGCTATTAGAAAATTGGTCGAAGCTGTTTACCTGAACAAAATATTCATAATTCGTAAAATGTAGCAAAAACAAAAAAAAGGCATAAGGTGAGATTCGAATCCACAACCTGCATTGCACTGAGTACACTGATACTGATACGTCTATCCACTAGGCTACGTATACGATAATTTTCTTAGTGAAATTATTATATACAATATTAAATGAAACTAATATTACTCAGGTTCTACAAGACATATTACTTTATTTCTTTAAGTGTGTGAGTGAATGCTCTTGCCATTCTATTTTGTTTTGAAACTCTATATGCAGTTCTGCAACTAACCGTACATGAGATACAGCCTAGTGTCAGACGGACGGACGGATGGCCAGCGAAGTCTTAGTAATAGGGTTTCGCTAATTACCCTTTGGGTACGGAACCCTAAAAACAAGCATTTCAGGGTTTTCAAAAAACTTTTTAACAAAAAAACAACCGGCTTCAAAATGATGCACTAAAAAGGGTAAAAATAATTACTAATTTCCAAAAATCTGATCTGAATTACTGTATGTACTGTACTGTGTTGGAAATTAGTAATTATTTTTACCCTTTTTAGTGCATCATTTTGAAGCCGGTTTTTTTTTTGTTAAAAAGTTTTTATTTTTTTTTCTTTTCAGTGACGGATTGGCTTTTTTTAGTAATTTGAGTAATTAAAGCATCTACAGTTGATGAGAAAAAAAATTATTTAACAAAGTCATTACTGACCTTTATGACATACAGGCGCCAATACGTAAGATTAAAATAAAATATCTCAGCACCGTGGCTTACTGAGGAAATAAAACAGATGATGGTTAAAAGAAATCGCGCTAAAGCTAAATTTAAGACCAACTCTTGTGAAAGCAATCTTTCTAAGTATAAACTTCTAAAAAAACGCTGCAATAGAATGTGTAGAGTCGCACAACGACGCCATATCCATAAGTCCGTTGAAAATGGTGATCCGGCTAAAATCTGGAAATTCCTTAAGTCATTAGGAATCGGCAAGACAAATCGTATTCCTCTTTCACATGATACTGATATCAATCTTCTTAATAAACACTTTTCTTCTAATGTTGCTAGTGATGGCAACAAAAAAATAAATACGCTCAACTCACTTTCGTTAAAACCAACTCCTGACTTCTCTCCGTTTTTTCTAAGTCGATTTCCTGATTGTGATGTTAAGAAGAGCATTATCTCCATCACTTCCAATGCCGTTGGGAGTGACTGCATTAGCTGTAACATGATCCTTCCTATCCTTGACATAATTCTTCCTATCATCACAAATATCCTCAATCAATCTATTACAACTGGAGAATTTCCAGAATCCTGGAAAGATTCGTTAATTGTTCCTTTGCCGAAAAAAGCAAGTCCTGCCTGTTATTCCGATTACCGTCCCATATCCATCTTACCATTCCTATCCAAAGTTCTTGAACGTCTTGTTCATGAACAATTATCTTATTTCCTCACTAAAAACAACTTGTTAAATCCTCTTCAATCTGGTTTTCGCCCTGGACATAGTACGACTACTGCACTTGTCAAAATCTCTGATGACATTTGTCTTGGTATAGAAAGCAGAAAAGTCACAGTACTAACACTATTAGATTTTAGCAACGCCTTTAACACTGTTGACTTTGATATATTACTTTCACTTTTAAGATCTCTTAACATATCTCCAACAACAATTGACTGGTTTCATAGTTACTTGGTGGGCGCCGTCAGCGGATCAAGGTAGATTATTCTTTCTCGACTTGGTGCGACACCAATGCCGCCGTTCCGCAAGGTGGCGTGTTGTCTCCACTTCTCTTTGCTATTTTCATTAATAATATAACATCTAAATTATCTTCTCTCTACCATCTATATGCAGACGATCTTCAAATATATACACAGGCTCCGGTTAATAAACTAAAAAGTGCAGTTGCTATGATAAATGGCAATCTTGCTCGTATTACAGAGTGGAGTACCTCGTTCGGACTTAATGTAAATCCAAATAAAACTGAACTTATTTTTGTGGGTGGTTCAAGAATGATACCTAAGATTAATGTACAGGATCTCCCTAAAGTAAGTATAAATGGAACAGTCATTCTCATAGCGAGACTGTTAAAAACTTAGGTATCATTATAGACCAGACACTTTCATGGCAACCACAATTAAAAGAAGTTAGCAGAAAAATATTTGCATCAGCTAAATCTATTAGCAGATTACGTAACTTTCTACCCATTTCCACTAAAATTGCACTGGCTAGATCCCTTTTGCCTCCTGTTCTCGATTATGCGAATGCTAGCTATCTTGACTTTACTGAGGAGCAATTAAATAAGCTTGAGCGTCTCCAGAACCTATGTATTAGATACATATTTGGTCTACGTAAATATGATCACATATCCGAATTTCGATTAAAACTCATTGGCTCCCAATTCGCCTTCGCCGGAATACTCATATTCTATTTCTTCTCTACAACGTACTGTTCAATCCGTCTGTCCCGTTATACTTGAAAGAAAGTTTCAATTTTATAGGGTCTACTGTTCTTCGCGCTACAACAAACTTGATGCTAAAAACTCCAACACACTATTCTCAAACATATAATGACTCATTCACCGTCACTGCCATAAGACTATGGAACGCTGTACCTTTCGACGTCAAACAAGCTAAAACTTTAAGAATTTTTAAAAACCTGTTAATTACACATTACTTAAAGAGTTAAGCTGTCTCATAAGTACACTGATTATTTATCTATATTAATTAAGATGTATGTAGTTTGTGTATTAGTATTAGTTTATCTTTTATTTTATTTATATGTTTGTAGTTTGTGTATTAGTATTATTTGATATTTATTAATTTAGTTATACATTTGTATATATTATTATATTTCACATTGTTAGTTTTTGATCCGTAACTAATATTTATTCAGGTAGCACATACTACTCAGATTTTCTATAAAGTGTCCTCTACAAAAAGGTTATCTGGAGGAGATCGCTTATTAGCGATAATACCGCCAATTTGTCATCTTTTGCTTATTTTTCTTTTTGTTCTTTGTTTATGCGCAATAAAGTATATTATTATTATTATTATTATTATTATTCTGACAGTTCCAACGTTGAACCATCAAGGCCCACAAATTTTCGATTTGGTTCAAATCGGCATACCGATCAGGCCATCGAATGAGACGAATATCGCGATACAGGTTAAACCATGCCTTAGTAGCCCGGGTTGTGTGTATTGGCGCATTATCCTGAACGTAATCAATTTTTGGAATGTCTTCTGTCGGATACACAACACGCACGGTTGGCAGCATCACCTCTTCCAAAAGCGACACATAATTATTCGCCATATTCCTGCTTTCTAATGACGTTAGTTCTTCGACGTCATCGTGACTCATCCATTCCCATAAGTAGACTGTTATGCGCCCATATTTATTGCGAGAAACGATATGAGCTTCATCATACTGGTGTGTAATTATAATACCACAGAGTAAATTTTCCAATTTGACTCGGTTTAAAAGGTTTTTCGTCGGTAAATATAACCTTTGACCAATTAACATCAAGATATTGTCGCGCAAAACTAAGCCGCACCGCTTTATGATGAGGTTTGAGTTCCACTCCTAAATCATGGTGCCCGTAGTGTAGTGCAAAGCTCGTCGAATCTTTCGGGGACTTACACCAAATATAAAAGCAAAATGACTTGTTTGTGTGAAGCCGTGCTCTTCGTAATGTCGAACCACCACGTTTTTTAGTTACTAACTTTTGCCAGCGGCTTTGCCCGCCCTAAATTTGGTTATTGGCGTAGGATGCTTACGGCAACTCCTCAATTATAGAAAACTTAGTAGGTGATAATATTTTTAAATAATAGATACCGCCCTTTCCCCTCATGACTGCCTGCCGGCCTTGCGCGTGCAGTACTTGATCATTCTGTTGCTGACATGTTATTTTAAAACTGCGATATCTCCTAAGATATTCATTGAAATCGATTGATGTAAAATTTGTTTTAAATTAAAGCCTTGTGATGAATATCTAACACTGAAAGAATTTTTCAAATCGGACCAGTAGTTTCTAAGATTAGCGCGTTCAAACAACAAAACTCTTCAGCTTTATATATTAGTATAGATAAAGATTTGTGCAGCTGTTAGTAACGGCCGTCGTCCTGAATTTCTCCTTAAATCAATTATAGGGCCTTCTTCGCCATATCGTCGAATCCAAAATCTTACGGTAAATCGCGCTATATTGAGTTCTCGTGATATAGCACTAATATTCAGACCGTTTTCGTGTAAAAATATTATTTCTGATCTTAGTTGGTGGGTTAAACTTGCCATTTCAATTTGTTATTAAACTATTTTCGTATCAAAGTTTTCACGAACAAACCAAATATAAACCAAATTTAATCAGAGTTATCATCGTTCGCGTAGTACGCGTGCGTGAAGTTGTCGATAAATAACATTGGTAATGGATATTCATATTCGCATCTACAAATATTCAAAAATTCGCATTCGTCACATCACTAGTAAGGATGTATATTAAATGGGTGGCAGGTAGTTGGCGTGCTACCTAACGTGCGAACGCCTCATCATTTTAACATTATTCAAAGGCAAATAGATTACAGTAATCTAATTCTGATATACGTTTCTGAATATATATAATCGCGTTTTGCAATTTCTTATACTTCACGCTCTAGTGTTCTCTCTCGTGCTGAACCGAGCCGGTGAGTGTTATTTTGTTCTATTTTATAATAATTTATACCTTACAATGTGATTTTGTACAATCGCAATATTTTTTGCTTTTCCATGTTCCTAATAAAAGGAACGATTGAGAATTGAGGACTTAGAATTCTGGATGACAGCTGTCAAACTAGAAAGTGCTATATCTCCGTAACTATTGATCGTAGACTAGAAGTTTCTTTACAGAAGTGATAGATCTCATCAAGATCTTTATTTCGGATGACAACTGTCAAACTAAAAGGGCTTTATCTCCGAAACTATTGATCGTAAACTTGTAGTTTTTTTACAGAAGTGAAAGATGTCATCAAGATCTTTATTTCAGATGACAGCTGTCAAACTAAAAACCACATTATCTCCGAAACTATTGATTGTAGGACAGTAGTTTCCTTACAGAGGTGATAGATTCCATGAAGATCTTCAGTTTTTTAAATCAAAAATACACCTTAGTGTTGGGTGCAGCCTTAAAACAATAAAAATCTTTTTTTATTTTATTTTATTTACTTATAACACTTTTTATATATACAATGCATGGTAGAATTGGTAGGGTGTAAAGCAAAAATTCTAATTAAAAACTAATTGGTACGAGCCGGTAGTGCCACGGGCCCAAAAGGAAAAAATCGAATCAAATTTTAAGGGCCTAGATGAAAAAATTCATGAGCGAGTACGTATACTAGCTGCCCGCGCGAACTTTTTCGCGATACCTTAAACTTAAAAAATTGCTTAAAAATTGTATACAATCTTTACCGCCTATGATTGATTTAGATGGGATCATCTACATCTCCCCGTATCCCCTTACCCCGACTTTCCGTGCTCAACTACACCGAAAACACACAAATTGCTCAATTATAAAAAACTCTAACATTTGCTTTTATCTCTTGATATTTACCATTTTTTTCAAAATATGTCAAACTTCAACCACAATTTTAATTTTTCAGTCTCGTTCAAAAGTCGATTCCCACGTTTAAAGAACCGATTCGATCAAGCGTATATCTATATAGCGTCGTGTGGTTAATCTTGTAAGCGAGATACTTACACTTGTGTTTCGTATTGTGTATTCGCCATATTTACATATTTTATTATTATTAACAAGCTTTTTATTATTAAGGCACTTTCTTTTGCGTCTCTGTTTCGATTAGAATCTTGCAACGGTTTTTTTAATACATACTGTATTAACGATCATTCTGTACTTTTGCTAACAGCCTCAGTTTTGATGACAACACACTATATTATATTCATTATCACGGTAAATCTAATATGGCCCCCACCACAAAATGGCGGACTGCCTGTTTCTTTAGATACGCCTTCACATGGGTATCAAATGAAAGGATATGACTAGCAGGATACGTTACCAAAATGGCGGATTACCGGCCGCCACAACAAAATGGCCAACTACCTGTTTCTTTAGATACCCCTCGCCATACGTACTACGAGCAGAAAATAATAAGCGGGAGTTCAGAGAACCCACGGGCGGTACTGCCATAAAAAAATCGATTAAGTGCGAGTTGGATATTTTTTTCAATAAACAAACAAAAACAAAAAGAATAAAAGTAAACTAGACTATTATAAGAAACAGTTACACAATGGTTTATTGGAAACGATATTCAAAGTTAAGCAGAATCGGGCTAGGTCAGTGATTCGATGGCTGACCGTGGTACGAAACTCAAACTAACTCACACTTGACCGCTTTTTGTATCTATACTTACTTTTGTTTCCACCATTTCAGTTGTGTTTTGGTAAGTTTATTTTTATTTTTATTTAGGTATTTACTCGCAAATGTAATGCAAAATATTGTGTGTATCACGCGCGGTACAGAAATTACAAAATTCAGATGCTTTGACTCATCACTAGAGCTGACTATAACAAACAGACAGACAGACAGGTCTATAATCTAGATTAAAAAATATATCTAAAAACCATGTTTTTATGCGCCTTAAAAAGAATAAAATAATCGTCCGGGTGTCTTGATGACACAAGAGGACATACACACATAAAACACACACCACCACCACATACATGCTAACAGGTGAACTCTAAAGGCGCATCATTACCTACTACTTCGTTTTATCGATCACTCTATTAATCGCGATTCATATACAATCATCTTTGCTCTGCTAAATAAAATAAAACTCATAACACTAAAATTACGTCATTTAAAATTGAGCCCTACATTCATTAAGATGCTAAGTTATTAGTTAGGTAACCTAGAAATTAAAGAATTCCTAAAACAAACTTTTGAGAGAATAGCAATTAAGTCTCTCCAGTGTGGTCCGAAATTTACCGCTAACTGCACGGAAGTCCATTTTTGATTCCTGATTAAAAGTCATGCTTTTTTTTTTTTTTTTTTTCCTGAGCTGACTATGCAGTTGGCTGTTGCAGCCATTACTGCTTCACCGGACTTTTGGGGCGAGACTCTGAAGGATCCTCAGCCCATATAGCGCCCAACGCTCAAGGGCTCCCCGCGGGGGAAGCCTCGGCTTGGGTTGTCGCTCTCGGGGGCGTCCCTTCGACCGGCGTGAGTCTCGAACCCGAAGGTGAGTCACCGCCAGGAGGGGAGTTCCCCGTTACGCGGGTACGATTGCGATTGAGTAGGGGCGAGAAGCGCCCCGGCACTCTTTGATACCTAGTGTATCCTTGTGGGCGCCGACAAACCCGGGGACGTCGGCGTCGTGTTTGGAGGGAGGCCCTATTCGGGGAGGTCGTAGAGACTAATCTCGCTATCCGGACAGCGAGATCGTCATCTGGGGACGTTAGTACGTGCCGAGGCCGCCTAACAATAGTTGTACGACCGCGACCGGGTCGATCGGGGGGACGATACGTTGTGGATTGCACAATTAATCGATTCGGGTGATTTTGCGTACGCTCGAAAAAGCGGACTGCCAAATCTTTAAAGTATTGGGGAATCGTGGGAAGTTCGAAGTCTCTGTGTAGGTCCGCATTGCGAACGTACCAAGAGGCTCCAGAGGCCGCTCTGAGAAAGCGGTTTTGGAGGGTCTGGAGTTTGTGGAGATTGCGCTTGGACAGCGCAAAGACTACGCTAGCATAAGCTAGTATGGGGCGAATACAAGTTGTGTAAAGATTTAGCTTATTTCTAAGCGACATCTTACTATACTTGCCTATCATGGGATAGAGACGACCGATTACCGAAACCACTCGCCTAGGGCGGTGATAGCGGGTTGGAGTCTCTCAGTGATTCGACTCACTTGCCTATCTGTGGTATAGATAGCGGTATCGTCCGCAAAGAGGGCTAGATTGGTACCTATCGTTTTAGGGATATCGTTAGTGTACAGAAGGTACAAGATGGGGGCGAGCATGGACCCTTGCGGGACTCCTGCTTCTAAGGGACGGGGGGAAGAGAGAGTGCCTTCGACTTTTAGCGAAAGCTACGATTCGACAAATAGTCTCGTATGATGAGCACGAGACGATCTGGCAACTGAAAGTTGTACAGTTTAAAAATTAAACCGTTGTGCCAGACTTTGTCGAAAGCTTTCGCTACATCGAAGAAGACAGCGCCCGTGTGACGGGTCTTACCTAACGCTGGTTGAAAGCCAGTAAGAATATGTTCCGTTATGCGGAGGACTTGATGGACGCATGAGTGTTTGGCACGGAAGCCGAACTGCTCGTCTATTAAAATGCCTCTGGAGACTATAGCGTTCCGTAGGCGGGCGAAAAGGAGGCGTTCATAGAGTTTACCAAGGGCCTTTAGTAAACTTATGGGGCGATAGGAGGACAGCTCGGTACGAGCTTTACCTGGCTTATGGATGCCTATAACAATTGCATCTTTCCATTGAGAAGGAAAGATGCAATGTTCCATAGCAGCGTTAAAGATCGCTACTAGGAGGCAGACAAGGGGAAGAGTGAGGCGCTTTAGGATATCGTTAGAGATACCGTCAGCACCGGGGTCTTTACGGGGGCGTAGGTCTTTGATGACCTGTACGACTTCGTCGACAGTGACAGGGGGCAGGGGGTCTTGTGGAGGCAGAGAAGTTCTGCGCTCCACTTCGCCGTCTACCTCGCGCACGTGGTCGGGATCGAAGGGCTGTGTGCTTAAGGTACATTGGGCTTGGAGGCTAGACGCTAGGCAATCCGCTTTTTCGTCGTCATTGAACGCGGGAACGTTGTTGGGACGAGTTAACGGAGGGAGAGAGTTTGCGGTTTCGGATTTTAGAGCTCTGGCTAAGTGCCAATAAGCTTGGTGAGAAGGAGAAATGTTCTCCATAAGATCACTGAAACGTTGGGCGCGGAGCTCAGCTACAGCGGTTCTTACACGGCGGTGTAAGTCGTTGAAGCGAGCTTTATTTTCGGTAGTGGGAGCGCGATCGCGAGCGCGGCGGGCCGCGTTACGCTCAGTCATTAGCGACCTGATGTGCTGAGGCAGGATTAGGTGGTGATAATCACCAACCGGCACCTGTCGTGAGCACTTGCCAACGGTGGCGGTCAGGTGGCTAGTGAGAGAGTCGATAGCTACGTTTAGATCGGTCGCGGAAGAGATTACGTTGGGAACGCGGTCTAGATGTGGCGAGCTGGGATTTTCGAGCAATTGCCCAAATTTATCCCAGTCCGTCACGGTTCTAGTGTCGGGAGGAGAGTCCGAAGGGGAACCTAATCGGAGGATGACAGGGCGGTGGTCCGAGTCAAGTTCGTCAAGCACCTCTATAGAACGAAAGCTTAGCCTTACATTCTTTAGAAGTGCTATGTCCAGTACGTCGGGGTTGTTCCTAGTATTGTGGGGAAAGAAAGTGGGCGTCATGGGAGCGATAATGTCGAAGTTTAGTCTGTCAACTAAATCGTCAAGGAGTCTGCCTCTCCGTGAAGTTACAGAAGAGTTCCAGCGGCGATGCTTGCAATTTAGGTCGCCGGCAAGAATGACGGCGTCGCCTAAATTTAAGAGCGACTGAAGGTCGCTCTCGAGCAAGTCTTTTAGGGGAGAGAGATAAACCGATGCAATGATGATCGGCTGATGGCCGGTCATCGCTAAGCGGCAGACGGATGCTTCTAAATTCGTAAGCGGTGGAGGATCGATAGGGGAGCAATGCAGGGAGCGCCTGTAATAGATGAGAGTGCCTCCGAGATTGGAGGAAGTTCTATCATTACGGACGGTGCGATAGTTCGCGATCGAAGGGGTACGGACAGCGGGCTTTAGGAACGTTTCCTGGATGAGGAAGACGTCCGGTTTTTGGGACGAGAGGAATTGCGATAATTCCTCTCTTTGGTTGCGGAGACCGTTGGCATTAAAATAGCCTATGGAGACGGACCGGGGATTTTCGCGCGCGGTTGTGCAATCCATTTTGGTTTTAAGGTTTTGGAGCTACCCTGCGGAGGGCGGCGAAGAAGTCGCGATGCTTAGCCATGAAGCCGAGCATTTGAGAGAGATCGGTGATCTGTACGTATTCGGCGTACACGATCTCGAAATAGGCTGGGTCGCAAACCCAAGAAATTTCGGCGAGAATGTCGAAATGCTGCTGCTCGGCCGTCTGAGCGGCGTTGCGGGGCAGCGCGAGAGAGGGGCGCGGGGGGGCAAGGCGCGTTTGCGCGAGAGGTACGGGAGCACTTTTCATAGGCGCTGGACGCGGAATGTCCCGGGACATAAGAGGGGCGGGGTAGGGAATACCCGTGACAGAGACGGGCCCGGGGAGAGCAGACAAAAGTTTGTCTGTCTCCTTCGATTTGAACGCGACAACTAGCGCTGGAGGACGGCTCCAGGCGTTGACAGCGGGGAGAGGTGCAGGCACGAGCGGAGCCTGTTGGCGGGGGGCGGGGGGACGCGATTTACCCTGTTTGGGTTTACGCGAGCCCTGTTTGGGAGCTTTGGGGCACCCGCGGTAATTCGCTGGGTGGCCTTACTCCCACAGAGTACGCAAGCGACCGGGTCGGATGCGTTAGAGCGATCGCGATCACAGTCCGGAGTGGCGTGATCGCGCAAACATTTCACACAGCGCGGTCTGCGTCTGCAGTTGCGCTGCGCGTGGCCATATAATTGGCATCGGTGGCATTGACCCGGGTTCGACCGCTTGTGCGGAGTCTCGACCCGGACGCCCTTGAGGCTGCACACATCTTTAATGTTAAAGATGGCTTTGCCTTCTTTGGTCAGGTCTAGTACTACGAGCACCATGTCGTAGCACTCTGACTTATTACGGCCATTGTACATTCTATGTACTTCCCGAACTGGGAGGCCTTGAACGATTAGGTCGTCCTGAACAGTCTTAGTGGAGAATTTCTTAGGAACTCCCCTTATGACTGCTCGGAGAACGCGTTCCGCGGTCAGCGAGTAAGTATGGTACTCATACTTTTGGGCCGTGAGGAAAGCCGTCAGATTTCGGAAATCTGACGGTGTCGGGACCTGCACTTTGATGCCGCGCTCGGCATCATTGCGGGCGTGCGTATAATTTATCCGCTTGGCCTTCATAGCGTTTGCTATATTTGGCCAGGCCCCTTTCTCTTTGATGACAATGGGCGGCGGAGATTTTTCCGTCCGTCCCGAAGTGGGACAGGCGGCCTGCGAAGAGGTGGCGGCGGGGGTTGTGTCCATGGCGGCTGGCTCAGGGCTGGCCGCCGAGGTGGACGGAGAGGGGGAAGCGCTAGGCGCTTTGAGGCGTTTAGCCTCGGAATCGGAGGGAGGAGGAGTAGAAGACTCCAGAGCGGATGCCGCCGAAGCCTTTTTTGACTTGGCCGAATTCTTCCACTTTTTCCCCTTTTTGGTCCCCAGGCCAACTACTTTGAAGCCTTCGTCGTCCTCGGACAACACCGACTCAGCGGACATTACGGCTGCTGGTGACAGGGGTGCAGTTTCGGAGGTTGCGGGGGGCGGGGTAGCGAGTGACCGAGAAAGGGTCTCATCGGCTACCGGAGTGGGGGGACGGTGTGGCACAGGGGCCTAAAGAGCGCGGCGAGCGAGACGCGGGTCGCGATTGCGGGGTTCGCGGGAGAGAGAGCGCGAACGATTGCGCGAGCGAGAGCGCGGAGTCGAACGCGATGAGACGGACGGGGGGGGCGCGGTTGTGCTGGACGCAGTGAGGGCAGCCCCACAGCCTTGATGATGGCGTGGGCCAGCTCTGGGCGATCGCGAACAAGATTTATCACGATTGCCCCTAGCTGGTCCGGGGACAAGCCGATGAGTTGCTCGGCCATCGCGGAAGTGGCCGGGGTGTAGATTTTGAGTGCCTAGTGACTCCCCACCATTGCTGGCGAGGAGCAAGAATACCTAAATGTGGCCAGGCGCCCCGCAGTGCTACGGATTGCCTGGTGTGTACCTAACTCCTACTCCTACGGCCAGGGTTACGTTGTCACCGTTAGGTTTCCCCCCAGCAACGAGACGTTTATGAAGAAGAAACAATAGGTAGATCGCAACTCTGAAAAGAGCTATACGATCTCACCCACCAGCCCTTGAGCACTCGGAACTGGATTTCTACAAACTAAACGCAATCGATACTTAAAACGCGAGAATGCACGGAGCGGCGAACCGCTGAAGCGGAAATACTACGCTAGCGATTTAACACAAAGCCGGACTCAGACCGGGCGAACCGGTAACAGTCAAAGAGGCAAGCGAGGGTCACCGCTATGCGTAGTAGTTCCGCGACTACGAGAACACACACTCACGCACAAAAACACACAGTATCGTTTCGATAAACACTCGGTTATGGGCGCGTTGAAGAACGCACAAACACACTCAGAGCGGGCCGAGAAGCAATTTCCCAGCCAATACACAATGCCGAGCAGCGCTTCAACACTCAGGCCGATTTTCCAGGAATTGCGGGCAATGATCCAAACAACAATTCGAGGTCGTCAGCGCTGAGGCAAAACACCACACAGGAATGCGCACCAACTGAGTCACCACTGCACGGAGCACACTGAGAGCACTTGACGCTCTAAAACACGACCGCACAACACGAGAGTCGAATCGGGAATGAAAGTCATGCTGACACTTTCTGATACGTCTTGTTAGAGAGAGACTTAGTAATTTCTTAGTAGTAAGAGTAATTTCTTTACAGAGTGATAGATTTCATCAAAATCTTCATTTCGGATGACAGCTGTCAAACTTTAGGAACGGCTTTTTTTTTTTCAAAACTCTCAATTGTAGACTAGTAATTTCTTTACAGAAGTGATAGATCTCATCAAGGTCTTCATTTCGGATGACAGCTGTTAAACTAGAAACGGCTTTATCTCCGAAACTGTTAATTTTTGACTAGTAATTTCTTTACAGAAGAGATAGATCTCATCAAGATTTTTTTTTCGGATGACAGCTGTCAAACTAGAAACGGCTTTATCTTTGTAACCTTTGACTAGTAGTTTCTATACAGAAGTGATAGATCTCACCAAGATCTTCATTTTTTGCGGTACATTGAAATGAATGTATGGGTATCTGTTGAATAGGGATTCAAAAATGGGATTGAAGTTTTTGTTAGGACCTTTTTTGAAGTGAAAACTTCTTTAGCGGCGTTGTGCACTTTTTTGTGATGGGTAAAAAATTTTAAACTCGCGTCAGGACACGTTAGCTGATCGAAAATTCGTGAGACATTAGGTTAGTTTTTATTTTTAGTATATGGCGATTATGAGAAGTACAGTTTGGATATGGGATTTTACTTCTATGACAGATTGAGATGTCAAACATACTACATCAAAAAAGTAAATAAACTAACATTATTATTTATATTAAATAAATATGTATACGAAGTGATGTGAAGTAAATAGCTAGTATGTTTTCACTTCTGCCGGCACTCCCGGAGTGCAACCAGTTTTTTTTTTATTATGTTATATAAACAGATTAACAAATTCTTGTGAAAAAAAAAATTGTGATGAAATATTATAGGTTCTATTACCACCTCTTGTATGGAGACCATTCAGATTGTGACCAAAGCATTAAATTTAGAACAGGTGTAGCCTAGATCAAAATGAGCAGACTAAGCCCGGACCCCTCCGGTTCTGCCCACAGAGGTGAGGAGGAGGGTGATTGAAGTACGATTACGCTGCTTCGCAAAAAAAATTATAACCACTTTTCACTAAATTTCACCAGAGGTTACGGCGGCCACACTCGTATCTATGCGTGCCCAAACAGGTCTCAAAGCAGTGACACGGACGTAACTCGTCTTTTCACGCACCTGAGTTTGTCGACTGAAAAAGTTCTAGGGCAATATCCCACAGCAGAACTAGTTATTTTGGGAGACTTTAACGCCCACCATCGTGAGTGCTTCAGTTCTCGAACCAATAACTATGCAGGGATATCTGCTCATGAATTTGCTCTGACCTATGGATTCTCTCAGCTAATACTTTCTCCAACGAGAATACCAGATATAGAGGACCATACGAGCTCCTTACTGGACCTTCTGCTGACTACACGTCCAGACCTATACTCCGTTTTAGTGGATGCGCCTCTTGGCTCCTCGGACCACTGTCTCGTTCGGACTCAAATGTCATGCACACAACCCGATACATTTGGGCCAACTAATTGACGTCGTGTGTGGCACTATAAGTCGGCATACTGGGATGGATTGCGTGAATTTTATGCATCGTACCCGTGGATCCTGACATCTGCGTAGCCGCAGTCTTGGTAGTAAGGATCCGAATATTTCTGATCCGCAAATTAAGTGCTGCCTCGGGGTTCAGTAAGAAAGCAACTGCCAGAGCTGAATTCCAATTTATCGGCAAAATTGGTAGGCGACTTGCTAGTCATCCCTATGGGAGTCGGGTCGCTCGCTAAAGCTGCCGAGGGGAACTTCTGCCAGTCACCGTTACCACCACTGCGAAAGACCGATGGTGACTTAGCCCATAGTGCAGAAGAGAAAGCGGATCTTTTGAGCAGTCTCTTTGCCTCCAACTCGAATATGAACGACGAAGACGCTCTACCACCTCCTATATCGTGGTGCGGTAAGACCAAAAAAAAAAATTATAACTTTGACGATTCAAAAGTGATTGTAAAATCCTTATTTGAATAAACCATTTTGACTTTGACTTTGACCACGCCGGGAATCTCCCTAACACAGCGGAAGGTCCGGCGGGCGTTGCTTTCTCTAGACGTTCATAAGTCGAGTGGGCTCGACGGTATACCAGCAGTGGTGCTTAAACAGTGTGCTCCTGAGTTATGTCTTGTACTCACGCGCCTCTTCGCGCTTTCCTACAATAATAGGCAATTTCCGTCTTCATGGAAGACTGTGAATGTGCACTCGGGTGGTATATCAGATACATCTAATTGCAGGCCTATCGCTATTACCTCTCTTCTCCTCAAGGTGATGGAGCGTGTGATCAACACATAGCTTCTAAGAGACCTAGAAAAATATGAACTGGTCAGTGACCATCGATATGGCTTTCGCCACGGTCGCCTCACACACTGATGAGCAGTAGCCATCACATAGCGAAAGCGTTTGATCGGATCTGGCACCGGAGTTTTCTATCGAAGTTGCCATCTTACGGTGTGCCCGAGGCTTTGTGCAAATGGGTGACTAGCTTTTTTTCTGGCAGACGCATACGTTGACGGTTATTGACGGTAGTTGTTCTGATAGCATGGTCATAAATGCTGGTGTCCCGCAAGGTTCTGTGCTGTCTCCTACAGTGTTTCTACTGCATATCAATGACATGTTGGACATCAACAACATGCATTGCTATGCAGATGACAGTACTGCGGGTCGTGCAAACATCCTTCGTTCCGTTGTGGACAAAAACCGCGAAGAACTTGTGTCTCAAATCGAGACCACACTGTCGAAGGTCTCTGACTGGGGACGGATAAACTTGGTCCGATTCAACCCTACAAAGACACAAGTCTGCGCGTTCGCTGCTAAGAAAACCCCATTCACTGTAGTCCCACCATTCCAGAACACCCCCCTCTCTATCTTCAAGAGAATTGGGTTCCTTGGTGTTGACATCTCCAGCGATGTTCAGTTCCGAGATCATCTGCAGTACAAGGTGAAGCTGGCGTTCAAAAAACTTGGTGTACTCAACAGAGCGAAACAGTAAATCACGTCGGGGCAAAGGTTGCTACTTTAAAAGTCGCAAGCCCGGCTCCATATGGAGTACTGCTGCCGACTCTGGGCGGGTGCACCCGGATACCAGCTTGGCCCTTTTGACTCGGTTCAACGACGGGCTGTGAGAACTGTTAACGATCACAAACTCACTTGCCGTATCGAGTCAAGCCTCGAAGTATCAGCCTTAAGTCTGAGGAGAGACTTTGCCCCCCTGCGTGTGTTCTACCACTTGTACAATGGGATGTATTCCGAGGAATTGTTCGAAATGATGCCCACGGCCACTTTCTACCGTCGCGCCGCTCGCCATCGGCAGGGAATTCATTCTCACACTTTAGAACCAAAATGGTCGTGTACAGTGCGGTTTCAGAGCAACTTCCTGCCGCGAACGCTTGAGTTGTTGAATAAGCTCCCTGCCAAGGTTTTCTCCAAGGACTACAGTATGGGGTTCTTCAAGAAAGAAGTGATTAGATTTCTAAAGGGTCGGCAACGCGCGAGTGATACCCATGGTGTTGCAAGCGTCCATAGGCTACGGTGACCGCTTACCATCAGGTGGACCGTAAGCTTGTAAGGCCGTCTTTGGTGTCACTTTCGTATACATCAAGGATGAGAAATTTCGATTAAGAAATTTTTTAATACCTTTCTCTAGAAAAATAAAGGTTTTAGCTAAAGCTGAAAAAAACAGCAAACTTTTTTCTCTTTAAGCTGATATTACGTAAAGAATACTTACTAAGATGACAGTACTGCGGGTCGTGCAAACATCCTTCGTTCCGTTGTGGACAAAAACCGCGAAGAACTTGTGTCTCAAATCGAGACCACACTGTCGAAGGTCTCTGACTGGGGACGGATAAACTTGGTCCGATTCGACCCTACAAAGACACAAGTCTGCGCGTTCACTGCTAAGAAAACCCCATTCACTGTAGTACCACAATTCCAGAACACTCCCCTCTCCATCTTCAAGATCATTGGGTTCCTTGGTGTTGACATCTCCAGCGATGTTCAGTTCCGAGATCATCTGCAGTACAAGGTGAAGCTGGCGTTCAAAAAACTTGGTGTACTCAACAAAGCGAAACAGTAAATCACGTCGGGGCAAAGGTTGCTACTTTAAAAGTCGCAAGCCCGGCTCCATATGGAGTACTGCTGCCAACTCTGGGCGGGTGCACCCGGATACCAGCTTGGCCCTTTTGACTCGGTTCAACGACGGGCTGTGAGAACTGTTAACGATCACAAACTCACTTGCCGTATCGAACCCTTAAGTCTGAGGAGAGACTTTGCCCCCCTGCGTGTGTTCTACCACTCGCACAATGGGATGTCTTCCGAGGAATTGTTCGAAATGATGCACACGGCCACTTTCTACCGTCCCGCCGCTCGCCATCGGCAGGGAATTCATTCTCACACTTTAGAACCAAAATGGTCGTGTACAGTGCGGTTTCAGAGCAACTTCCTCCCGCGAACGCTTGAGTTGTTGAATAAGCTCCCTGCCAAGGTTTCCTCCAAGGATTACAGTATGGGGTTCTTCAAGAAAGAAGTGATTAGATTTCTAAAGGGTCGGCAACGCGCGAGTGATACCCATGGTGTTGCAAGCGTCCATAGGCTACGGTGACCGCTTACCATCAGGCGGACCGTAAGCTTGTAAGGCCGTCTTTGGTGTCACTTTCGTATATATCAAGGATGAGAAATTTAGATTAAGAAATTTTTAATACCTTTCTCTAGAAAAATAAAGGTTTTAGCTAAAGCTGAAAAAAACAGCAAACTTTTTTCTCTTTAAGCTGATATAACGTAAAGAATACTTACTTTTTAATATTAAAATAAAAAACAGTACATAGCCTAGTTATTTATTCTTATGAAAACATACATTTCATACCTACTTATTCCACAAATATTTCCAGGAGAAAATATTAAACACCTCGAACGAACGAACAACAGCGAGCGAGCGAGCGAGCAAGGTCAATCGAAATTCAAAATTTCAGATTTCGAAATCATTCTATTCAAATGAGTTTCTTAAAACACTTTTAAATCGCCAAGAGAATAAAACAAAAATTTGCTTTACAAACTAATTACAATACCTTTTGGTTTATTGGCAGAAATTAGAAAGAATAACTTTTAAAACTACAAACGAAACATAATATTGTAGTTATTTTATAGATATATATTTTGTATTGAAAAACAAGCTTGACAATGTAAACAGTTGTAATAAAAAAAAATCAAAATTGACGTAATATTATAGATACCTAATTGCCTATAGTTATTCAGAATGCATCGGGCGGGGGGGGGCACACCATGTGGAGCGTTTAGTCTTCAATTCTGTGACAGGGTAACTCCCGAGACACATATGTATATGTATGTAGGTATATACAAGCTTACTTGCGGCATCTGACTGATATCACGTGTATATAGGCCAGACGGGTCGCAGTTTTGAAACAAGATTCAAAGAACACATTTTAGCGTACAATAATCAACGCCCAGATCTACCAAACTTTGCGAAATATCTTTTAGATTCAAGACATTCACTACCTGTCAACCACACTTTTTATATTTTACACATATGTCGTGTCGAGTTTTGTGGATTTAGTGGAGTTAGCATCCACATAAGGAGGGAGGTGCCCTGCCGGTACTATAAGACCTTTCTTCGTATCTTTCATGATTCTAGGACAACGGGATAAGTGATGGAGCGTGTGATCAACACAGCTTATAACTAGAAAAACACAACCTGGTTCCGAAATGACTGTGACATGCATTATCCGTTTTCTTATGTTTTAATGAAGAAATGTGTGGAATAACGATTTAATCCTGTGCTTTAAATTTGTATCCCATACTGAACTAAACTTATAATGTATCACGATTTTACCATAATCTTGTTTTTTTTATTTTCTACTTTGTTCCGTTTGTATCGAAAAAATAAAGTATGGTATATCATAACATCATATACATATATAATATTAAGGATAATGTAACAAAATTACTAAATAATATTTAAAGCATCCTATCCGTCGTCTGCTCATCAAGTAGATATTTTTTTTAAAGCTGCCACGGAATGCATCCACGGGGCACAATGCAATAACGGGGCACAATGCATCCACAGGGCACAATGCATCCACAAGGCACAATGCACCCACAGGGCACAATGCATCCACGGGGCACAATGCATCCACAGGGCACAATGCACCCACAGGGCACAATGCACCCACAGGGCACAATGCATCCACAGGGCACAATGCATCCACTGGGCACAATGCATCCACAGGGCACAATGCACCCACCCACAGGGCACAATGCATCCACGGGGCACAATGCATCTACATTATATCACAATATTTTGTATGTATATTTATTGATTACTGTGTTGTTACGTCATAATTAAAAATATATACATATTAGTATGTGTATGTGTGTATAAATGTATATATTTATTTAACACAACCTGGTTCCGAAATGACTGTGACATGCATTATCCGTTTTCTTATGTTTTAATGAAGAAATGTGTGGAATAACGATTTAATCCTGTGCTTTAAATTTGTATCCCATACTCAACTAAACTTATAAGTTATTACGTTATAATTATAAATATATACATATTGGTATGTGTATGTGTGTATAAATGTATATATTTATTTAACTTAATTTTATTTATAATTTTATTATTTTTCTTGATTGACCTTTTTAATGTTGCACCACCATTTGTTTCCTCATTTTCCAATGGTTGACTGGCAATGAATGCCCAATCGCATTAAGTTTAACATTTGTACAAGATTGTGAAATAAAAAAAAAATATATTACATAAATATATCACTAGATCACAACAAACTTTAATGATTGTACCGTAGCGTAATGTTATAACGCTATGATTGTACTGACTTTCATTACCACAACCATAGCGTAATAACTACTTATAGTGAGGTAACTCGACTGTCTAGATAGGGCCACGATGAGGTGCGGTGCGGTCCAGGGCCGAGACTCCCCATCCCAATTTCGCAGGCGACCGCTCCGACCAACCACCAGTGCTCCAGGGTACTGTTTAAGTAGCGTGTCGCGTGTCATTATCGGTTCTTAAATTTTACAATTGTTGCGACAAAGATGAGAAACCTTACATAATTTATGTAAAATAATGTCCCCCCGTCAGCCCGTTTATTGTATTTTTGTACGCAATTACTATTATACAAATTTATCTCCGAAGAACGTTTAGACAAAGAAAATATATTACTACGTAGTTTAGAGATATACCTACCTGACAAATGATATTTTTTTTCTGTTTCTATGTATTCTTTGTTTTCAAATAAGATAATTTACATATTAGTAACTATGTCAATTTATAACATGATTTAGGTTAATTTTTTTATTATCAATATACAAGTAGGTATGGTACACTACATAATTTTACCGTCGAGTAAGTACCTATTATACATATATTATGTATATATATAAAATCATCTAACAATAAACGTCGAAATATTTGTCGGTTTAAAAAAACCGGCCAGATGCGGGTCAGGCTCGTGCGTCGAGGGTTCCGTACCTACCTACTGCCGTTTACATAAGTTAATAATTTGCAAACACAAGCAAGAGGTGTGCCGCTGGGCGGTAATTTAAGATGTTAAATAGCTCGGGTCCGTCTCACACTTGGCCGGTTTTTAATATTTGTTGTTATAATTCAGAGCTCACAAACACTATAATTGCTGCAAGATAGAAGCTTGTATATGTTACTGTTAACATAGAGCAAAAACAACGAAAATGTGTTTCTTTATTTGTTATATAATCCCCCATTATAAAAAATATTCTGTGAAAATTTCAGGCTTTTACCTATTTTGGTCTAAAAAATAGAGTCATTTAATATTACGACAGACATACAGCGTAGGCTTAGTAATGGTGCTCCGTGCGTTGGCACCCTTTGGGTGAAAAAATAAATAAGCTAAGTCTTAGCAGGGTCTTATTCACTCGCTTCGTTTCGTGGCGAAGAACATATAATTAATCAAGGAGATAACATTTTATTAGAAATTACTAATTAATGTAGGCATATACACACACACACATGCATTAATTTAAATATTGCGATCATTAGGAACTTACTTGCATTATTTGTGACAACCCTGACAAATTTTCGGTGTCTGGCCGCTTGTCGGCATTTTGCGCCGAGACAGAGAAGTTCGCTCACTATTAGGTAGTAGTTATTACGTTATGCTACAACCAACCAGCAGGTTGATGGTAGAACCATACCATGTGGCTTAGTAAAAATAATCTTATTACTTACCTAATGCACTTGCTAGACAAAAGTAAGTTTCTTAATATATTTAATTCCTTTAATTTTGATATTTTTGCTATAAAATTTGCACAAAAACTGTGTTTTTACGTGATAGAACCTGCCTAAATATATCGTCATGTGGCAAGCAGAAACACTTGCTCGGATGACTTGATTTAAAGCCCAAAGTGCTAACACACACACAAATAAAAAAGAGTGGATTAAGTAGTTTACAATTTAATATTCGGAAGTGCGGTTTGTCTATATTGTAGCACGAGCGGCGTCGCCATGCTCGGAGCGGATTCGATTGTTGTCTATAGGCGTCGGAGCGGCGCGGCGGACGGCGCTGCACTCCTTTTGGCGGGCGGGCTGGTATGATAGTATGACTGGTCGGTGTATGCAACGGGCAGCGTGTCGGCGCTGATTAGCCTTGGAAAGCCTTTCCCTTGAAGGTGTCTTAAGGAGGTCAAGTAGTCATGTGCATTAGCTAGTGGGTTCCGTATAATTATGTCAGTTATAACGTACGGTCGGTAGTCGGGTATAGGGATTTTTTTTTATTTATATATGTATAAAATATATGTGAGGAAATTCGAGTGGCGAATTTTAGCGAACATAGTAAATAGGCATATTTTTTAAACATTTTCGATATCTCATTAATATCATTTGAAAGCTCTTTTAAAATAGTTTCAATGTTTTGTCATCCACTTTTTAGGGTTCCGTACGTCAAAAGGAAAAAACTGAACCCGTATAGGATCCCTTTGTTGTCCGTCCGTCTGTCAAGACCCTTTTTCTCAGGAACGCGTAGAGGTATCAAGCTAAAATTTATATCAAATACTCACGTCTACTGTCCCTTGGAGCTGTGAAAAAATCATATTCCTTAATCACCGCAATCAAAAGATACAGCCGTTTATGCTGCAAATTTGCGCAAATTTTCGAAACTCACAAGGGAATCAAAACTCACTCACTCCCGTGAACTCAGAATCTTGAAATTTGGTACGTAGCAACGTCTTATAGCACAGATAAAGGAAAAATTGTGAAAACCGCAAATTTTTAGTCATATCATATAATAAAAATATTTTTAATAATCTACAACAACATATAATAAGTTTGCACGGAACCCTCGGTGCGCGAGCCAGACTCGCACTTGGCCGGTTTTTTTACTTTTGACACACAGTGCTGTGCTTGAAAATTTAACGGTAAGCGCCGCAGATTGTTTTTATACAAAATGAATTTTGCCATAATCTCCGAAGATCCCTAAATTTTACATTACATCTTGATTTCAAAAAAAATATTTCGGCAAAAGTGTCGGAATTTCTTGATTGAAGCAAACTTCAAGAAAATATAAAAAATAATGGCTTATCAAAATCTCATGAAACTAAAAACTGCGAGAACTTAATGTTTTTGTTCTTTTTTTTTTTGAAATCAAAATGTAAAGTAAAATTCATGAAACACAAAAATTATGGCAAATCAATTTTGTATGAAAAATAGACATTTGCCGCATCGCCTACCACTCTATATAAAAATCTGTGAAATTAGTTGCAGAACAACCCTAATTGCATTTCAAAAAAACCGGTCAAGTGCGAGTCGGACTCGCGCACCGAGGGTTCCGTTAAAGGTAAACTGTATTGAGGGACAAACTTAACTTTGCCGATGGACAACTGTTGTTCCAATACATCTACATAGGTCGCGGTTAGTTTACCAACAGCAAATAAGTACATCGCAAAAAAAAAAATTTGTAATGTAACGACAAAAATCACGCTTTTCAGATTTTTTTCTTTATGTATGCTACATGGCATTGTTTCTTGCCAAATTTCATGATTCTATATATACCCCATAGGTTTTGATTTATTTGTGTCAAGGGATTGCAATCCCGCAGCTCATTCAATCCCGCGAGATTGATATGCGGGATTACTGACACTCGCGCGGGATCAAGTGGGATCTCACATTTTTGAAATTATGTTATAAAATCAAATTGAAACTACAGATTTTTGTGTAGAAATCAACTATTACTAAACATTTCTTACATTAACCAACAGAAAATATTTCTTTTCTATTTATTAAGAATAAGAAATTAGTAATCTGTTTTCTGAGATTCATCTATAAATTTTAATGTAAATCATAGTTAATTAGTTTTCTTTAATTTTCTCCTTACTCCTAACAACAGTTTTATATTTTTAATTCAGTCTTATTTATACGAGTGTAATGACTTATAATCAAATCACAACTTTCTCTTAGATGCTATTTCTATGATATCAACCTATAATAAAAAAAGTGATAACTTTTAGAAATACGCTTTCAAGAAGCAAATTACATTTATTGTATAAGTGACCGTGTCCGTAGATAGATGTGATAATAATTTCAACTTGATACCTCTACGTGTTCTTGAGTAAAAGTTTCTTGTCATAAAGACAGAAAAACTTTTTTTTGTAGTGTGTTTTAACAACAAATTAACAAATTTCGGATTTTTTCCTCTATTTGTAATGTAAGACCTTGCTTCGTGTAAAATTTCATGATTCTAGGACAACGGGAAGGTTTTGATTTATTTGTGAATGCTAAAATATGCAACGAAAATGACCCTATGTCAGGCATCTTTATTTTTTTATGCGTTGTCTTATTTTACTTTTACAACTTCAAGCGACTGCAGACCGTAGTATTTGACATAAATTTTAACTTTGATACCTTCATGCGTTCTTGAGAAAGAGGGTCCTATGTTAGATGCTTACCTAATTTTTCTAACCTAATTTTTTTGTAGGATTTCAATTTTAGGTTTAAAACGGTTAACCTAGCAGTATCGTGTGTATTGGACACTCTTTTGTTGGTTTCTTGTTCAATTTATGTATTTCACTTAAATCTTTTTCAGGTGAAAATGAATCTAAAAATCCAAATAAATATTTTTCTCATTGTTTTGCCCATTACAATAACCCATGCAGCAATCAGCTATCGCATAAAAGTTGCCAGGAATGAAGATGATTGTGAAATAATAGCTAAAGGCAAAGGCGTAAGCCCTATTGGTGAGCAAGACAAAGATGTATTCAAAATAAGAGAAGGGCACTTAAGGGAATTAATAAAACTAAAAACAGGTAGAGCCCCCGAAGATGTTTTTATTCAAAATCCTACACCATTCGGAACCTTTGAGAAATACGGTTTCATCGAAGTCAAAAAAATTACAGAACCCTTAAAGGCAAAAATTCTTGGCATTGAATCCGTTCCTGTCATTGTCACTACACAAAAACTCGTTAACAAAAGTAAGAAGAAAACAGCTACCTTCACGGCTGGCATAAGTCAATCTGTCGAAACAACTACCAGTAGTTCCTGGACAAAGGGAGGAGAATTTTCTGTGGGAGTAGATGTGTCATACGAATTTAGTTTTGCATCTGTTGGATTCTCGATGGGTTATACTGCAAGTTGGGGAGAAGAAACGGCGAAATCGGAAGCAAGAACAGTAGGCGCCCAGTCCGGGCTGTCAGTAGAACTGGAGCCAGGCCTAGCAATTATTTGCAAAATGACAGCTTCTCGTGGCACTTTAAATGCAGAAGTCGATTATACAACCACCATTTCTGGAATGGTTTTTACTAATTTTAATCCAAAATTAAATAATCATCACTTTTATGGCTATTACATCTCAGACATCTTAAAAGATCAACTAAAAGAAATCAAATCAAAAGAAATTATTAAGGTTGGATTTTACTCTGACGCGAAAGTCGAAATTGAAGACCTCAAAATAAGTCCTCATGGAGTGTAGAAAATTAAATTGCAAAATTTCATTAATAATACGTATTTCGAAACCATTCTTTGTTTTTTTTAATCGTACCTCAGTTAAAGTTTACACTTACATCTGTTAATGTTAATACTACGATATTCGAGCAGCAGCAGGCTGTGATAAAGGTTAGATCGCCTAAATACCTACGCAGTTTAGTGCAAATGTTAATACCTACGCAGTTTAGTGCAAATGTTAATACCTACGCAGTTTAGTGCAAATGTTAATACCTACGTAGTTTAGTGCAAATGTTAATACCTACGCAGTTTAGTGCAAATTTTGCCACAAACAAAACAATAATCACTTAATGATTGAACATATACGATTAGAACTTGCTTTTGTCTAGTTCATAACGTTATTGTGACATAACAATGTGATAATAAAATAGTAAAGGCATTAAATACTATGCGAATCGGACGTCATTATGGTATACCTAAAATATTTTAAGACGTCATTATGGTATACCAAAAATACTATAAGGACATCATTATGATATACCTCAAATACTTTAAGATGTATGAAACTTAACTGAATATAAATATAACATATTTTTCAATTTCAATTCCAACTACATTTAAGGGTGTAAAATACGCCAACTAGTTTTTATTTGTTCTTTGTACATAACGAATTTCAGAAATGTGCTCAATCAGAAAGGCTATTTTAGGACGATTTTTATGTAAGATATTATTGACGTTTTGGCTAGAATTTTTATTTATGATAAAAGTTTTACAAACCTGCATAATTTCTTCCACACGAAACTTTCTTAAAATAGCTTATTTGTATCTACTTCAAACTTTTTGATTGAGCACATTTTAGAAAATTCGTTTAGCAAGAAGTAGCGTAAGTTGAACCGATAACAATTACGTAAGAAAGATTTTTTACTGACGGTCACGCTCCACGGACTTGAAGATACGGCGTAGGATGGTCTTTTCAGGTTAGCTTGGCCGCCAGGTAGACAAACGATCTTTTCGTAACGAACGAAAGCCACAAAAACTCACTAGGAAGTAGCCTATGAATGCCTGTAAAGCTACGGGCACTAGCTCGCCTATTGTCAACCCTTTCGAAAGTACTAATAGTTATGTAGTATCTTAGAAGTCGATAATCTGTGCTAGGAGTCACTTTTTCATTATTTAGCACTAACTGCAGTTAATAAAATGATAACAGTAAATTTTGTATTTTTTGTAACATACTAGGTACATGATTCAATTCTCCAAAATCATTTTTGGCATTAAATTTGCAAAAAAGAACTGGGTATTTACGCGATTTAGCCTATATCGCTCCCTTAACAATATCCTGCAATAATAGGTTATAATTTGATACATAATGTTTTCATGACTCTGACCTCTAATAAAAATGTTAGTACATAACTTTTGTCAGAGGTTAGTTTTATTTTCTTTCAAGCTTTTTAAGGGTTCCGTAGGGTCTTAAACGGAAACTTTATAGTTTCATCATGTCCTTCGTAGCTCTCGATTCATACATTGAACTGAGGGATAGCATTTTTTTTTCGCACTCCCTGTTTTGTGGGATTTCGTTGGAAAGGCCCCAAAAATGTATTTTTATTTTTTTTTATTTCACGCGTTCTAATTTTTGAACTTAATTATTATAGACCTTTGTATAATAACTTTAAATAAATATTTTGTTCAATAAAATAGTTTCACAAGATTTTCAGTTATCCGGATTCTAATTCCACGAAATCTTTATTTAATGAGGTTACAACACGCACTTGGCCGGTTTTTAATGTAAACATAATTCTTGGCTTATAGGATCACTTTGTTGCCCGTTTGTCTGTCTATCTTTTAGACCATTTTTCTCAGTGACAGGTCTAAACCCTTAAATTTATGATTACTTGTTTTTAATTAAAAAAATTGTCATAGGTTACGTAAAAAGAAATAAAAAATCCCGGTAATAATATGGTATATTTATTTTGAAAAAACTTAAAATAGGCGTTTATAACTATAAAATTACTGTAGACGTTAACAAATAGTCAAATTGTATTTATGTCAATCAGTATAAGAACTTCCATATTATTCATAAATGAAATACATCAAAGCAATTGCGATTGTTGTGACATAAAGCAACCATGCATTTGATGCGCTCGGTCCGTAGAAGTAATTTACGAAATATAAGATTGCATCTAACATAATTTTAGAACTTTATCTTTTTAATCATGGCCTATGCAATCAGTCCGGATATTCTTTGGCGGGACAGGCTTTGTGGGGCCTCGGTGTTTTTTAGCATCTATCTTCCTCCTACCCTTCCTTCTCCCTTTCTACATTACTGCTTTATCCTCCTATTTTCAGAGAAGAAAAAAAAAATGTCGAAAGTTATCAATTTCCGTTTGAAAATGGACACGTTATTGTTTAGAATGAAATTAAGTGAAAATGGATGTAGACAATTGGCAACAATATGCATTTAAGGGTTAACTTTAAGACCTTTTTCTCAGTTACTGGTCTTAATTTTAATTTTATCATTGTACATCAAATTTTAATTAATGTCAAATGCTAAGATCTACGGCCCCTTGCTTCTAAGGAAGTGTAAAATTCTAAGTGTGCAAAACCAACAGATCTTCCCAATGCTGACTTACTTGTTATAAGTTCGTGAGGAACCTGGAATAAGGATACAATATTCTGTCACAGGTCTTTTGTTTTCCACTCATTACTTTAAAGCTGGTAATTTTAATTTACGAAGCATAGGACTTATATAAAACAGAGTAAGTAGAGCTCGCGCGGCTTTAGTCTTTAGTCAAGATATACACTGCATCCTAAGTATTTTTAGGCGATAGGCTGTCACTGTCACGCACGACTAAAGTGGTTGGACTAAAAAGAGGCTGTCGACCACATTATAATGTGGGAGTGTAAGTATCCAGCCACCGTTTATTGTAAACAGTACTACCAGACATTCAAATATAGTACAATCGTAAACAAAAATACTTATTATATGAATTGTGCCAGGCTTTATATGTGCCCTGTATATGGGTCTTATAATGGTTCTTGGGTTAGGCGGTTATTAATGATGAAAAATTAATCTCGTTACCGTAAAGTTCGCACGGTACAGAATAGGTCTGAAGTTCTCGACTAAGGTTTTTTTTAATTTTTTAAATTTTTTGTCATATCCCTTTTTTTTATTATTTTTAATCATTATTTATTTCGATTCTCAGTTCGGTTGTCAAACTAAAAAGGGCTATATCTTCGTAACTATTAATCTGAGACTAGCAATTTCCGCACAGAAATAATAGATCTCATCAAAATTTTTATTTCTGATGACAGCTGTCAAACTAGAAACAGTTATATATCCTTAAATATTGAACTTAGACTAGCAGTCTTCTAACAGAAATTAAGATCTTTATTTCTGATGACAGCTGTCAAACTAAAAAGGGCAATAGCTCCATAACTATTAATCTAAGACTAGCAGTTTCCTTCCAGAAATGATAGATCTCATCAAGATCTTTATTAAGGATGACAGCTATCAAACTATAAGAGCTATATCTCGTAAAATATTGATAGTAGACTAGTAGTTTCTCTACTTCTCAAGATCAGAAACTAGAAATAGCTATTAACGTTAAGCTAGTTTGACAGATTTCATCCTAAATAAAGATCTATATGAGGACTATCACTTCTGTTAGGAAACTGCTAGTCTTTAAACAATAATTACGGAGATATATTCCTTTCTAATTTGACAGCTGCTATCTTAAATATAGATCTTGATGAGATCTATCATTTCTGTGAAGAAACTGAAAGTCTAATATAAATAGTTACGAAGATATAGCTCCTTCTATTTTGTCAGCTGTCATCCGAAATATAGATCTTGAGACCTATCATTTCTGTAAGGAGGCCGCTAGTCAAAGATCAATAGTTACGGAGATAGAGGCCTTCGTCGTTTCACAACTGTCGTCCAAAATGGGATCTTGATGATGTCGATAATTTTACTAATTTGACAGCTGTCATTCACATTAATATTTACAGAAATAAAAAAAAAACGGCCAAGTGCGCGTCGGACTCGCGCACGAAGGGTTCCGTACCATTACTTATAAAAATGGCAAAAAAAATCACGTTTGTTTTATGGGAGCCCTCCTTAAATATTTGGTTTATTTTAATTTAATTTTTTTTTTTTAATGTGACTATACAACTAAGTATTCTGTGCATATTTTAAGCGTCTACCTGTTGCCGTTATCAATATCGAGCAAAAACATCACGTTTGTTGTATGGGAGCCCCCTTAAATATTTATTTTATTCTGTTTTTTTATTATTTGTTGTTATAGCGGCAACAGAAATACATCTTCTGTATAAATTTTAACGGTCTAGCTATCACAGTTCATGAGATACAGCCTGGTGACAGACGGACGGACGGACAGCGGAGCCTTAGTAATAGGGTTCCGCTTATTACCCTTCGGTTACGGAACCCTAAAAACGAAGGACTATAGACGCTCAAGATTTCCTACTGACCCACTAGTTTTTCCGTTCAGTTAGTCGGTGGGGACAAACAGTTTCTTCGGCGTAAATCTTGTTCGATCGTACGGAACTCCTATTCACACTTGGCCGGTTATTTTGTAGTTTTGCTCTCGATTGTACTAGACAAAATTTGAAAGGTGCCCTGGTATAGTCATCATTCCACCAGTGCTGCTGGTAGTATTGTTTACAATAAACGGACAGACCGGGGGACATTATTTTACATAATCTATGTTTGTGGCGATTTTATTTGGGTTTCTTATCCTTGTCGCAACAATTGTAAAATTTAATAAGCGATAATGACGCGACACTTTACTTAGACAGTACCCTGGAACACTGGTGGTTGGTCGGAGCTGTCACCTGCGAAATAGAGATGGGGAGTCTCCGCCCTACTACTATAAATTTTATTTCCGAAGAACGTTTCGACAAAGAAAATATATTACTATGATTATTTTTTGTTTCTATGTAATAAGTAATTATGTCAATTCATAATATAATTTAGGGTTTTTTTATTATATAGATATATGCTGCAAATATTTGTCGGTTTGGCATCATTAGACAACAAGCCAGGTCAGACTCGCGCGTTGAGGGTTCCGTACCCACATACCGCCATTTACATAATTTGCAAACATAAGCAATGTGCCGCTATGGGTGGTTACTGTAACTAACTTCTTGGCATTGTTACTACGGTCAATAGTAAAAGTAATTTGGTTGATTTTAAATAGTTGATTTAAATAGTTGATTCAAATATATAATTATGTAATGTTAAATTTCAATGATAATTCTATTTTGAATGTCATTTGATTATTGTAAACAAGTTAAGTTATAGATTTATATTCCAGATTATTTAATACCAAAAAGGTAAGACAAATGAAAGAGCAGATAAATCACATATATACAGTTCAAACAATACCTAGAACTGTAAATAAAAAAAAAAGAAAAATCAAACAATAAAGACAAATAAATCAATTAAATTAATAAATAAACATGAAACTTAAATTAATATAAATAAATGATGTTTGATTAAGTACTATCCACTTACCAAATTTAAGTCTAACGACTTACAGGTTTTTTTTTTCAAATCAGATGGAGCGACCCTCCGATTCAATTCCCTACCTCCCTAAATTATATTTATTTCCTAAAAAAATATTTCACCTAACTATAAAAAAAAAATTATATGTAAGTGATTAATGTATGTATGTAGAATTTAATCCATAAATAAATACTAATATAATAAAATTATCCACCTATATATTTTAAATAAATAACTACAATAGGACAGATTTGTTCTACACGTCGAATTCCTGAAAATTTAGAACACCTAAACAAACCAAAAAAAAATTATTTCCTGAAACTTTTCAGATTTGTGGATTGGTTATTGTTATCTGAAAATTATTGTTATTAAAAAAATCCTTACAAATGGGCTCCCTTCACACCTTCACCCATTACCTGCCTGGACGAACCACATGCATAGCCTTCAAATCCACCTAGCGACTTAGACCCGCTAAGATAGTATTTAGTATTCATACCTTCAAAAATCTGTCATTCTGAAAACAACCTCTTTCACCGAATGACACATATTCACTTATTCATTTTATACTTCAATTCCTAAAATCTTTTCCTGTATTACTCTTCTCAACTCATTCTAGTAATAATAATGTAGGTAATAGGTTCTAGATTATAATTTAAGCAACCTTTATGAATTTCTGTAATTTAATAATTATTCGTAGTTAATATTTCTCTTTGTCAATTTTCAGATTTGTTATTTGATATTTATTATCTGAAATTATATTTCCTAGTCTGACATTCTTATCTCGTGATAATATTATCAAATTTTCACGGTTCTATGAAAATGAACACCTGACCGGTTAGGTTAGATTCGTACACAAACAGTCTTTCATGTAGGGACATCCACTAAACTTAGTAAGCATCAGATGACTCTCTTCAAACCCCATGATAACTAATAATATTATTGAGGAATCTCAGGTGAATATCTCTATGTTGTACAAGTGTTATTCACTAATGCCAAACTTATGTAGTCTACACTCCATGAATATTGAAATCCAATTCGGAACCGCATTCCTCGAGACTCTTACGACGCCTCATTGGAAGTTTGAGACACTAGGAAGTGTTGTTATTATTATATATTATATATTATTATATATGTTATTATTATATATCTAATACTTCTCAAAAAATAAAAAAAAATAATTAGGTTGAAATTCTAATATCTTAAAGGGAGTAAATATTATAGAGAATATCCTCAGATTATTTCCTAGTCTGCCATTCTTGTCTCGTGATGATATTATGTAATTTCGATAATTTATATCTGAACCGTTGGGTTAGCTTCATACAAAAACAGTATTTTATGTTAATGCATCCTCTGAACTTAGTAAGTATCAAATATATATTTCCAGACCCTAAATAAATCAACAATATCATTGAGGAATCCCA
Organism: Apoda limacodes; assembly: GCA_946406115.1. Taxonomy (NCBI): domain Eukaryota; kingdom Metazoa; phylum Arthropoda; class Insecta; order Lepidoptera; family Limacodidae; genus Apoda; species Apoda limacodes. The sequence goes on along the minus strand of OX291555.1, from coordinate 27,248,745 downwards.
GGTGAAAATTTCTATGTTGTACAGTGTTATTCACTTTTAGTACCAGTGTTACGAAACCAATACCCAAGTGAATTCTCTTTTCAGGTCAGTCCCGCATTCTTTAGATATACGGTACTTTACTGAAAATTAGAGTTCCTAGTGTTTGTTTGATTCCTAAAACAATCTAGATTCTAGGTCACTTAGTAAAACTTATATTTTTAGTGCCTTGAATCAACTGATATCAACAACAGTAAATTAAATTGCTAATTTTAGTTTCTAGTGTTTGCTAAGTTTCTCAAAACAATCTGGATTCTAGGTCACTCAGAGAAATTTGTATTTTTAGTGCCTTGAATCAACTGATAATAATAACTCAAATTTATAATTTTTACCAGGTTAAAAATATTTATTAAATCATATATAAATATAAATAACACATAATATCTCAGACACATTCAGTCCAACACTATTTATCAGATATGATGCACTCGAAATACTAACATTTAATGATAATTGTTCAATTGTATCATCATCAAAATGTTGATAGATATGTTTATAGGTATAAGTTCGAAGATCTAGAAAAATGAGAACTTTATTTTGTTAGTCTTCTCATTTACATTATACAAGAAGTGAGATTTAAGTTCAGTTTTAAATAAATAAGGAAACATTGCCTACTTCTGTATTATTTTTCATACAGTTATTTAAAAGAAATAACATTTAATTATCTCTTTAAAAATTATAAAAAAATGTATGTCGTTAGATACCCTTTTTTAAAATACGTAGAAAAGAGAGATTTCAAAACACTTGAAGTAGATTTAAGAAACCATTGTCTTTTACAATGTAGATACATACATGTACCATTCACAGAGAAAAAGCATTTTATGTACATCTCACTAAGATTAAATATAAAGACTGTCAGGAATCTATGAATGTCACAAGCTACAATAGTATATTTAGGTAAATTTAAGTACATCATTCTAACCAAAGTGTTATACATACAAACTCTCATGTTTACTTACACCTTTAAGTAGTTTCAAAAAGCTTTGGAACCTATATCCATATCTCTACAGACAACGTAGAACAAAAACTCGCGAAACACGATGACTTGAAAAGCGACGCCTTAGAATGTGCTGAAGATATTAATTTTTTAACACTAACTATAATTTCTCTTTTTACCTATAAACCTAATTTAACAAAATGCTCTAAACGCGAGATCAAATTTCGGATCTGATCATAATTGTTTTTCACAGTCAAACTTATTTTCATTTACTCAGGCTTATTTCTTGCGCCCGTGGACCCAGACTCTAAACTACACATTTTAAATTTTCTTCCTACCAAAATCTCAAACTACCCCCCCCCCGATATACTTTCTTCACGCCCTTAACCTTTATAGTTTTCACCAATCTTGCTTATCAAACCAAAAATTTATGTTTTCAAGTATTCTGGGCGCTTTTTGTTCCAAAAATCCCTTTTCTCTTAAACAAAAAAATGTTAAAACTCAGCTTTGTGCTATTCATTTTACAAAGTCTTGGAGTTTTTATACATTAACATCGACAAAGCACGTAGGGTTGTCGCAAATTTATAACACGTGGAATTTAAAATATTCAAAATAAATCAAAAATTCTATCCTAAAAAATGATTTTATTTATACTTTATCTCAACAACCAAACTAAATTATTAGATTTGTACTAGTTTTACTTACAAATTATATTATTTTTATGAATTTACTAGCTTATTGTTTATTTAGCTTTTTGGTAATATGTTTTAAACATTAAAAGTCACCTTTATAAAACATTTACAGTTAACAATATTAATGTTTATGCAAATTTACAATTTTTTTGAAATTCCTTCTAGGAAAAGACATGAAAACTACAATTTTCTTGAATTCCCCAAAGATGACTCACATTTATCCTTTATATTTTATCTTCAAAACCTTTATTATTTATCGACTAATAAACATGATATTCCCTTACAAAAATTCTAATTAATTTACTAATTTAAGATATTGCCAACCCTACAGCTAGACGACTTCTGACACATTCTAACTTTCAAAATTTGCTTTCAGCCTAAACTTCAAATATGTGAAACCATATCGAATTTATTGCTAACAAAGAAACAAAAGACTATTTTAGTTTACTTTTGTATTTAACTACTAATTTGAACTTTATTTTGATAAGAATATGTGTTATGTAACTGTTTTCCAATGTTTATAGTTATTTTGTCCGCCGCCTTCAACCAAACGTGGGAAATAGTTTATATTCTTTCTTTAATCTTTTTTATTAATATACGTTATTTTTAAGATAAATAAGGTAAGAATATTATGGTTTTTACAAATATGAATTTACTATGAGAAACACCACCAGTATAATTTGCATGCTTTGCTTTTTATATGCATTTCTAGACTCAATTGTCCAATGACTGTGTGAAACTTACAATTTCAAGCCAAGTTAACCTTTTATGCTATTTTATAATATTTTGGTTAAATACATTTGTTACATACTGATTGCATAACATTTATACTCATTATTATGAAATACGGATCTTTATTCTATGCAGTAAAAATGATTTACTACACTACCCATCCAATTAAAGACCGGGGCTCCTCCCAACTGGTATGGTTTTAGTGAATTTTAAGGCCAATAATTCCTATCAAATTTATTTATACATATTCATTTATTTATGTTAAAACGTTACTAATATTCTAAGAGAGGTCGGGCACAGCAAGTACTCGCTTGAACAAGCCGCCCGAACAATTAAAGCGGGGCATAGCGAGTACTTGCTCGAATGAGCGGCCTGAACTGGGGAAGTACCTCTACCTTACAGAAAACCGCGGCCATAATAACACTAACTTTGAGTAGTGTTGAGTTGCAGGCGGTGAGTAAGGTTGCCAGAGCTCTTTGAGGATTCGCTGCGCGGACAGCGGAGGACCGGCAGTGCTTTTTGCTGTCATTGATCGGCGTAGACGCGGCGTGCTGGTACGGCGGTCAGGGAGACCTGATGAAACGGTTGACCACTGGCCGCCCACAGGTTGAACGGGTTTTCGAAGCCAAGGATCACCTAATCTCCGCCCTGGGAGGCTGATCCGCCAACATATGTAAAGTCTCTGTAGTAGTAGTCGTGCCGGAGAATGAGACCGGAGTGGACCTGACAACAGACGGGGATCAGGGGCCCTTCCGCCCGCCGCCCAGCGACTTTGTTATCTGTGGCGAACTTTGGCAGTTCTAGTACCGCACCTTTTGTCCTCTTGTCTGTGCAGTGAATCCTCACATTTACTTTTAAGTAACTTTTTTTAAAAAATGGGTGAAACATCGAAAAGGTAAAGAATTTTAACAGCGGCCGCTCCATCTACATTTAATGTGGACTTCTGTAATATTAGAGGTATTCACGCAAATCTTAACGCAGTCCACCCCATCTGGAGACTGCGCAGCCGACCATTCTTCTTCCAACGGAGACGCAGATATCCTACCCCGGGCGTTTCATCATACCTTCAATATCCCGGCTACAAACTTGAGCACAATTTTGTGAGTCGTGCCGGTGTATGAATGTTCGTCCGGGAGGATATCTGCTGTAGCCGCCTTCATAGCAGGTTGACTTAGGTTATTTTTAATTTTAACGATTTGTTAGACATGATTTAATAATATTTTGTGCTGTTTCGATAACACCTATTGCCTTAAGTTTATCTAATAATATTGTGTGACTAATCGTATCGAAATCCTTTTTTAGATCGATCGGAAACCGGGAAGTGTGTCAAATTTATTTTGCAAGATTTCATTACAGACAGACAACGGACAATTTTACATAGCAGAAAACACAGGTGTCGCTGCAATAGGAATAGGGATTGCAATCCCGCAGCTCATTAAATCCCGCAGGATTTATATGCGGGATTTGTCAACCCCGCGCGGGATCCGCATCTTTAAAATTATGCTATAAAATCAAATTGAAACTACAGATTTTTCACTATTATGACACTTGCTGATAAATCACCACGAAATTTTGAAGACATATTTTAGTAATAAATATTCAGTGTGTTAGTTTTCTGTTTAATTTTATAGTTCAAAAGTTATACAGGATTCTAGTTTTTTATACAAATGGTTTAAAAAAAGAATTTTAGTTGATATCATATATATTCGGCTTGGGATTATGATATGACTAAGTTTCACAGTGATTGATCAGTAAATGTCAAAAACAAATGAGAAATTCGTTTGTATGAAGCTCACTGCGAGGTGCCGCGAATCGTATCCTCTTAAGAATCAAATGGTATTTATTGTGTCGCTATATTAAACGCCGGACGGTGAATACGAAAACAAAACACTCGTCACCTGCAGAAAGACGTGCGCAGGCGCAGCACAGTGCCATTTATAAACAACTGAAATGTCGCACTCTTGCTATTTGCGATTTACGCGAATGTTTAGTGCCAAATTTTCGATTTGCGGGATCCGCGGATCCGCGTATTGAAGGTGCGGGATCCAGCAGGTTCATATAAGCAGTGGAATCCTGCGAGATTGCGGGATCCCGTTTTGAGGCATTGCAATCCCCAAATGGGAACTTTAATTAAGTTTCCTGAGTGCAGCCCGTAGACTGAAGAACATAAGCAAGCTAGTTAGTTCACGCGTGCTCACATAAGGTTCAACATTGCAAATCATGCCTGTATTACTTTTATATTGCATGAAATAATTTTACTCGTATTTAGGTATTTATTTTATTGAAAAAAACTAGGCACAGTATCAAAATTCTGTTCAATTATTCCTTGAATATGTAAAATATATTTTCAGTGCATTAAAAAATAATATGATACCGTTACAAAATTTCGACATCCACCAGAAGTAAACTTATTTTAAAACATTTTTCATGATTTTTTTTCTTAAATTCTAATGTTTTTTTTTTCAAAATTCTTTTTGATGTTTCCTTCATGTCTTCTGTATTTTTCTCAACACTGTAATTAGTGCCACTATATAAATCTAGAATAAATATCTAAAACAGACCTTTTTCTAGAAACCGGCATAGATCATCGTCTTATGACAAAAAAACTCGTCAAGTGGCCAACTTCTCGCACCGCTAACTTTAGCTGTCATTACAAAGTTAATTTGAGCGCGCGCTGTCATGCCACTCGCATAAGTAAGACGGTACTGAGAGCGCTTCACGACACCAAAAACAAACAAACGTCAATTTTGATTACAATGACCAAAAGACTTAAACCAACTAACTACAAACAACCACAGGTCATAGCATTTCTTAGTAGTACGTCAGCTGTCAATGTCAATGTCAAATATTGACTACACTTGATTTAGTACGGAAAAAACTAACGTAAGCCGTAGTTGTGGTCGTGGTGACGGACCGCTACCACTACAGAGCGTTTGCTTAATTTTCTCTTCCTTAATTTTTAATTGCTTTACGTCTTCTCTTTCCAGGTTGAAATGAATTTAAATTGTATTTTCCTTCTGGTTCTTCCCATATCTACTAACGCGGGAATATCCTACCAAGTAAATGTTGGAAAAGAAGGAATTGAATCTAACTGTACCATAACTGTTAAAGGCCGTGATATGAGTATTGTTGGTGTAGAAGATCAAGAATTATTCGATATAGTTGAAAGTCAATTGAAACATTATATTAAAATACAATATGGTAGACTCCCTGATGATGTTTTTGTTAAAAATCCTACTGCATACGGAACCTTTCAAAAACATAAATTTAACGAAGTTAGAAAAATTATAATTCCTAAAAATGCAAGAATTGTTGGCTATGAAACCATTCCTATTATCGTTAATTCCCAGAAATTTGTTAACTACAGCAATAGAAAAGCTAATTTCACTGCTTCAATTAGTCAAATTGTAAAAACAACTACTAGCAGCAGCTGGAGCTCGGGTGGAGAATTTTCTGCAGGAGTGTCCGTCTCGTACGGGTTTAAATTAGCTTCACTAGAAGCTACGTTGGATTACGCTGCAAGTTGGGGTCAAGAGACTGGGGAAGAAGAAGCAAGAACAGTAACTGCAAAATCTGCGGTAGCGGTAACACTGGCTCCTGGTGAGGGAGTCTCAGCGAAGCTGACGGCTTCGCAAGGCACTATGAAAGCACAAGTTGATTATAATATTTACGTTGACGGACAAGTTTTCGCTTACTTTGATCCCAAATTCAAAGGTCGTAACTCTAGAGGATATCATATCTCAACACTCCGGTATAATGCTAGATTACCAGACTACTTGGAAGCAAAAGAAATAATTTCTGTTGGGTTAGTTACGGATGTAGATGTGATAGTCGAGGATCAAAAATAAATAAAGCCATTTCAGTGTAAAAATAATATGTGCGATACTATTCATATTAAATGTATTACGAAATTGATGTTTTTGTTTATAGCACTTTGGGCTGTGGTTCTGCATCCCTTTATGTTGTGAACCGCAAAAACCATAATCCCTGTCATAAGGAAACCCAAGGGTTTAACTTATTTTTAGAATAGTAGAACACCTCGCGAGAATTCCACCATGTCGAGGACGTTTATATGTCCAGCACTACAGCATTGAACCTTTGTAGAGGTAAGCGCCAACCTTTACAATGCTTTATTTCATATATATGCTATATTTACTTCTTTTTGTCCTAATTTATCAAAATTATTTTGCAATAGAAATAACGACGCTTTTTGTCTTAGCGTCAGTCAGTTTTTGGATTTCACATTGAAGAGATCTTATTTGTTTAAAAAATCTTTACAGGTCCTGTAGGAACTTCTAATCATCTTTTTTGGCTATATATAATATTAATAAAAATCATTTCAAATCAATCAAATCATTCAATCACAAAACATGTGAACAAGTTTATTTCATTTACCAGAAAAGTCGGATACAAGCAGTTAAAGATGCACATCCCGCGACAGCACATCTAAATTATACTGTAAATATAATAATGCTCTCAGTTCAGCTTTCTATCTCGTGATGATAACTCCAGCGACCGATCTAACGGTAGCTCCATAGATTCGATGCTCCTTTGTCCTTAGTAAATAAGGATCTTGGTAGAACTTTGCGTAGATCAATTACTACACTGTACATCGGGGATAAGTCAGAGTAGCGTAAATAAAGGAATCACTCGCCTGGGTTACTTCTTATGTAGTATCTGCTTCGCTAAATGTTTTGTGCGCTGCGTCGCACCATACTGCTTTGCTTACTTATGATGTCTACTGGATAGGATATATAGGATAGGAACATAAGATGACCGATCCCATAGCAATACTGCGTCCACCGACTTACGGACAATATGCGGACGCAAGATTATTTCTCCTGAAATGAACACTTTACTATAGCTTTAACTATAACTATGACGAAGCTATAGTAAAAATAATTAGCTGGACGCAATATTACTTAAGGAGCCTCTGGACGAGTATAATGTAGTTCACCGATTAGTCGCTAGAGGCGCTGCATCGTGGTATATTTCTTGGGTGTATATTTTTTACATTTTGCCAATAGGTATTGTTCCGCTATACTTCCGCCTCTATAATTTTGTGCAACGTGGCCACTTTGTGCATTTTGAAAGGAAAAGTGACATTGCCGCATAAGCGCTTTGCAAAGGCTACGATTGTTTCATTATGTGCGTCGATTTTCCTTGCGGACGTAGCCACAGTTTTTCAGTATACATATATTAATCTATTGCCACAGTTGTCAAATAAATAAAACAACAATACCCAGGGTACAAAGATGACTTTATAGATAGATCTAGATACCGTGTCCGAAACAACAACAAACGGAGTATTGCGAGCCATTTTCCTATCAATGTGTGTGTAAATCAGCTAATACGATAGCTCATTTTTACAGCTGTGTGCGTAATTTCGGTGTTACCAACCTTAATGTGGTTACCCCAAATTGGAGAGTTCTTACTTTTATTATACTACACTTACTACTGTTTATTTTCACTTACGAAGACCCCTGTGGTGACACATTATATTGAGATAGTACGTAAACCTCTGCTACGAAGGTAGCAATCCGTTGTCCATGGCCTTGTAATGCATGTTAAAACCTTACAGTTGGTTCCAAATATATACTATAGTGCTAAAATATAGATGGATGCACAAAATAAAATCTGTCCTTCTCTACCATAACACCCGTGCGCACTGTGTACGTTATTCATAGGTCCCGCCATGATTTCCCGACAAGAGTTTTTTTAACATATATATAAAACTATCACATCACAGAGCCATTGAAATAGTTTTGTTCGCCAAATGTTAATAAATAAAATATCTGTTCACTATTTTTAAAGAGCAGCCACAGGGCGCGTTAAATACGGACGGTAAGTGCCACCATGTTTAACATAGAGCGCATTTATTTTTGGTGAACAGACAGATCGAATGCGCGCATAGAGAGCATTGAGCACTTTCAATGTCTTAGATTAGAATAATTACTAAATTTCTTTTGCGACAACGATATTGCTGATATTGTAAGACGGCCGCGCGGAACTGCAGGAATCTGATCAAAATGCTATTGTTCAAATGTGTACAATTTTCTTAGTCAGCATTTATTATGGATTTCATATCCGTCAGTTTTTTGTAAGTAACAGTATCATTTAATTATCTTCGAGACTACGCCACCTATTCTAAACAGCCCTCTTAATTTTTTAGTTTTTGCTTATATATTTTAATAATTAGTTAGGAAACCCGCCTATATAACACATATTCTGAGAAAATTTCAGGCTTCTGCCTAGTTCGAGCTCTTAAAAAGTCAGCCTAGCCTAGTAGTTACGTCGACTGCTGTGCAGAGGGTGTATGTTGGTTCGAATCCAGCACTGGACAAAAATTTATGTGATAAACATTTGTATTTGTCTTGAGTCTGAGTGTATTTATGTATAATATGTATGTATTTACTAAAACAAAAGTAATATATATATATTTGTATCCATTGTCTGGTATCCATAACACAAGCTTTGCTTACTTTGGGGCCAGACGGCGCTTAGTTGTCTAAAAATATTAATAACAAAAATCGATTAAAAAAATTACGTTCGTTGTATGGGAGCCCCCTTATATATTTGTTTTATTTTATTTTAATTATTTATTTTTAAAGTGACTAAATAACTAATATTTTAAGTGTCTACCTGTTGCCGTTATCAATATCGAGCAAAAAAATAACGCTTGTTGTATAGGAGCCCCTTAAATATTTATTTTATTCTGTTTTTTAGTATTTTTTGTTATAGTGGCAACAGAAATCCATTTTCTGTGAAAATTTAAACTGTCTAACTATCACTGTTCATGAGATACAGCCTGATAACAGACGGACGGGCGGACAGCGAAGTCTTAGTAATAGGTTTATGCTAATTACCCTTTGGGTACGGAACCCTAAAAAATAGCAATAGGGCTTCGTCGGGACCCTTCAGGTAAGGAAAAGATAAGGGATTTTAAATCAATAAACTATAGAGTATTTTAATGTTAAGATTGTATAGGATATGTTATTTAAAAGTTAGTCAATAAAATTAAAAGATTTTGGAATATTTTATTAGTTTAGTGTTGACGGCAAGTACCTGAAAAGACAGGTACTCAGATTGGCTAATTTTGTGTGCCTCAACACGGAATCTAGACGTGTAGGGTAGGGTGGTTCTATAAATTTTGATAAACTTTTGGCCTAATTTTGACGGAGGGGTTTTTTAGATGATAAGTGTAAAGTTTTTATTCCATACTGTGGGTATGACATCTAGTTTGTTGCATCGAAAAGGGCCAGTCACTTTATTTATTATTTTCAGAGAAATTTACATTTTTCTTTACTCGGTGTCCATTCATGAGACAGGGACTGATGAAAACAAAAAGTTCTTATGTTTAATCATATTTTCATTGCAATATCTATAACAAGATCAGATACCTCTCATGTTATTACTAATAATTATCATTAACAGTAAAATTATAAGTAATTCGAAAGAATTCTGTATGCTAAGTAACATCAGGTCATTCCACGATCTTAAGTTTAGAATCTGGTGACCCCTCATAGCGATCGCGTTTTTGTATTTTAGTTGTACCTACGATCTCACAACCTTACCATTCTTTCGTTCCCCCTCATGCACTAAATACAAAAAGAAACAGTTCTGGTCAAACGATAGCGCTGTGTTGACATATCGTGAATTACGCATATTGTGAATTCCGCTAATAATTTAAACATACGTTAATAGTTTTTTCGCAACCCGCTTTCAATCGACTGATGCCTGTGCCCATTGTCGCTGAAACGCTGTGTGTGTCTTACGGTGATAACAGGAGCTCCTGAAGGATTTTCTGGTGCATCATAGTGCCGTAGTGCAGTACGTGCTCACGAGCTTTGAGTGGATTGAAGTACCAATATCTACATTCGAAGGTGAGTGCATGAGGTTTCCTATATCCTTAATTTATCGTGAGATCCTTTTTATTAGTTAACATTCTTTTACTATATCCGCTTAGTCCACTTTAGAATAACGGTGGCAATTAAGCATAGGCGTCGCCATTTGTAATTTTGTCCTTCGGCCGCATTCTTTCCCGCTATAAAAAATTAATATTTTTTTTCCCGCGTTATATAAATCAGCAATACTTATATACATTTCATACTATTATTTATATCTTTAAATTACCTTACTTTTCGTTTGTACTAAAAATCCATAAATTATTGAAAAATTCGTTGATAAATTTAGATTGTGAGTATTTTCTTACCAGTACTTACCTACTGTTACTATTTGTGTAACATTGTTCACGTAATTCGAATTAGCAACCGTTTAAGATTACTTATACGCTGTATCTATAAACTTGAAATAAACTTTGTTTTTTTGTGTATCAAAATGTCAAAAAATAGCAAACCCGAAATTACGGATTCGCAATTATTAATTTTAGAATATAAACGCAATGCTATTTTTAAAATTCTGCAGCATAGTTTCGATCTAGGTAGTACTATTGTAACCAATAAAGAGAATATAAATACTTTTCTAAGTGAAAGCGCTAATATAGATAATTTACGAACAGATTTTCATAAAATTTTAGATGATTATAATAGCCGCCTGCTCGAAGTATATCCTACTGAAAAACCAAACTTTAGTTGCTTAACTTTGAACAATTGTACAGTCGCATTAAACGCCTAGTTTCTCAGCATTCTTCAAACCCAACGTCAGATTCACATACAAAAAATGATTTTGTTCCGCATAAGGCTAAGCCTACACTACCGGCAGTCGAACTTTTATCTTTTTCCGGCGGCATTCGCTCATGGCCTTTATTTTACGCCAGCTTCAACTGTGCACGATAATCCATCGCTTACAAATTCTGAAAGGCTGTACTATCTGCTTGGAAAAAATTCTGGTAAAGCATTATCTGCTTGTGCTGGTATAACTCCGTCACCGGAAAATTACGAAACTTTATTTAAAACGTTAATCGATAAATACGACGATAAACGTATGCTCGCTTCCACTCATTTAAATCAGTTATTTGATTTTAAACCGATGACACATGCGTCCGCAAATAACTTGGATTTTTTTATTGATAGTTGTGTAAATTCTATTGTCACGCTTAAAACGGCACCATTCGCACTTTTGAGATGAGTACTAACCCTAATGAGATACCTACGTTTAATAGTTTGGTTGAATTTATAAAAACGCAATCTAAAATATTGCAGCGTATGCCGGCAATTAGTTGTAATAATAATACAAATGCTGCTAAACTAAATCGCTCCCGCTCCCGCTCGAATTATATATCCGCACCGCCACCTAACTATCAGACGTACCTGACGGTTGATTCTCCGCAAAATAACTCGCCCGCCAATAAGTGTTTATGCGCAAACATAAAACACCAACATTTATTTAAATGTGCTGCGTTTATTAAAATGTCTCCGGAAGACAGATTTAAATCGGCAAAAGAAATACACGCGTGTATAAATTGCCTTAGTATTAAACATAAGGTTTCCGCGTGTAACTCGGATTCCTTTTGTCGCGTTTGTAAGTCCAGGCACCACACGCTGCTTCACTTAAACCGAGACTCGAACCGCGAAACCGTTTGTTGTAAAAACCTCCGCGCTTCCACATTTAATAAACCTACCGCTCGCTGACGACACGTTCGCCACTCCAAATAAAATAGACGTGTTGATCGACGCTTCATTATTTCCGCACTTATTATTACCTGACGTAGTAAATGCTGACTCGTCAGTGCCTCCCGCGATAAATACCGTATTAGGTTATGTAATTATGGGATCCGTACCTACGCTCGGTGATCACTCACTTTCTGCAACTACGTGCTGTTTTGTTGAGGAGCCGGTCAAAAAATTAATAACCCGATTTTGGGAACTTGAAGAAATTACCCATCCATCTATTCATCGTCCCGCTGACGTTGAATGTGAAGACTTCTACCGCTTGATAACTAAAAGAGATCCCGACAAGGATGCTTTCTTGCTGGGTGATTTATACGCAATCGCTCGTAGACGTTTTTTATGTTTAGAGAAGAAGTTAGAAGCTTCTCCCAACTTACGTAACGCCTATGATGAAGTCATTAAGGAATATATTGATAAAAACTATATCACTCCCCCTCCCCTCGACGATTCCAAGACGTTACCGTCTTATATTATACCGCATCATGCAGTCGTCCGCGAGGATAAAGCTTCTACCCGTTTGCGCATCGATTTGGACGCTAGCAGCAAAACTAGCTCTGGCCTTTCTTTAAATGACATATTGCATGCAGGACCTAACCTACAAGGCAACCTATATGACATAATTTTAAATTTTCGAATATACGCCATCGCAATGACGGCAGATTGTCGTCAACAATTTTTACAAATAATTATGCAAGCTGAAGATCGCTGTTATCAGCGTATTTTATATAGATTCGAGCCGCAAGAACCCCTAGTTGTTTATCAATTTAATAGGGTCTGTTTCGGAATAAAGTCAAGTCCCTACCACGCGCTACGCACTGTTCATCAGCTGATTCTCGATGACGGTACTAAGTATCCACGCGCTAGTGAAGTAGCTTCTAAATCTTTATATATGGATGATTTAGCCTTTTCTGTGATGAAAAAATCAGACGGAAAGGCTATTTCAAAGGATTTAATAAATTTATTTAAAGGAGCTCAGTGGGACTTAATGAAGTGGAACAGCAACTCACATGAAGTATTGAATGACATTCCCGATACACATAAATAATCTACTGAAGTAGAATTCGATAAATCTACGCAACACAAAATATTGGGATTGCATTGGTCTACTGATTCCGATGAATTTTACTTTAAAATTTTACCTTTTGCGGAAGACAAAGTTACAAAACGCTCGATTTTGTCTAACATCGCTCGTCTTTGGGTCATAATGGGCTTTGTCTCTCCTACAATTCTTTTCGCAAAATTGTTAATAAAGCAACTCTGGCAGTTAAAGTTAGATTGGGACGATGTTCCCCCTCCGCACATTCTTAAATTATGGCAACAGTTCCGCTCTGAGCTACCAGCCCTAAACGATTTCCGCATTCCGCGTTATCTCGGTGTGACAGAAGACTGTGTAGTCACCCTAGTTGGTTTTTCCGACGCTTGTGAACTCGCATACGGTGTCGTTTATTTGCACGTAAAATCTGCGTCTGGAATCACAGTCCAAATGGTTTGTGCGAAGTCTAAGGTCGCTCCGTCTTCTCCCCTCACCATCGCTAGATTGGAACTCTGTGGAGCAGTACTGCTGTCTAAACTTCTTCGCTCCGTTATAAATAAATGTTTACCCCGCTTTAATTTAAATGTTTACGCCTTTACCGATTCTAAGGTAGCGTTATACTGGATTAAAGGGTCGCCACATCGTTGGCAAACCTTTGTCGCAAACCGCGTCGTCCAAGTGACAGACAATGTATCTGCTGACAAGTTTTTCCACGTGGCAGGTTTCGAAAATCCCGCGGATTGTATTTCGCGCGGAATTACGCCTCAAAAGTTAGTTTCGCACCCGCTGTGGCTTTCCGGCCCATCGTGGCTGCCGCTGGATACGTCAAAATGGCCCATTTATGACATAGATGTCACCTCTTCTATTGAAGATGTACCAGAAGCCAAGGTTCTAATTCATTCTGTTGTTACACCTGCACAGGAATGTTCCGCGATTTATGATTTTGCTCTACGAACTTCGTCATGGAATAAATTATTACACGTAATTGTTTATGTCTGTAGATTCGCTAAACTCCTAGCGCGACGCGATTCGATTGCTATAACTGCTTGCGACATAGATTTTGCAGAAACCAGATTGCTGAAGGTTTTGCAAGAAAAATATTTTGAAAAGGAGTTTGAAAGTTTACGTCAAGGCAAACTTTGTAGTCAAGCCTTTAACAAAATGACACCATTCATAGACACAGAAAGCGGTCTGATTAGAGCCGGTGGTCGCCTAGAGAACTCGGATCTTGACTATAATCACAAACACCCGGTCATTTTACCTGTTAATCGATTATTACCATCAGAAATATTTGCATGCCGGGCCAGAACTCTTCACATCTTTGTTAAGACAAAAATTTTGGATCTTTTCCGCTCGTCGCATTGTCCGCCAACGTGTTCATAATTGTAATGCATGTTTTCGTATGAAACCGCGCCCTAGCTATCCGCTTATGGCTAACTTGCCTGATAATCGCACTAAGCCAGTTGTTAAAGCTTTTACGCACACTGGTTGTGACTACGCCGGTCCCATATCTTACACTCCCATTAGACGTCGTGGCACCAGCAGCCAAAAAGCCTATATTTGTTTATTTACGTGTTTAACTACACGCGCCGTGCATGTAGAGCTAGCGACAGATCTCACTACGGTAAGCTTCTTGGCCGCCCTAAAACGCTTTCTCGCTCGTCGTGGTCCCGTCGTATATATGTATTCGTACAACGCAACAAATTTCCAAGGCACTAAATCTTACCTAAAAGAATTATATCGTTTTCTTGATAAAGAGTATCAACCTCACTTTGAAGAAGAGTTAGCCGAAAACCGCATAACATGGAAAACTATTTGTCCGAATACCCCGCATTTCGTAGGCTGCTGGGAAAGCATGATTAAAGTTATAAAGACGCATTTGTTTAAGGTTATTGGTCATCAATTACTATCTTATGAAGAGCTTACTACTGTACGCATACAAATTGAATGTTTACTTACCTCGCGACCGCTTACAGTCTTAAGTTCCGATCCCGCGGAGCCATTAGCATTGACACCTAGTCATTTTTTACATACCGCGCCGTTAATATCTTTACCTGCACCTGCAGTAGAGTCTGATAGCGCTAGTCTACGGCATCGACATATCTTGTTGGACCAACTCGTTCAATATTAATCGCAAATTTTTTTTTTTTTAAGATAATTTATTTTAAACCGCTTTTAACTTTAAGAGTATTTTCTTATTATGATAGCTCTTTAAAGGTGACCCTTTAAGGGTGGCAGAAAATGGTGACGCCTCATAGCGATCGCGTTTTTGTATTTTAGTTTTACCTACGATCTCACAACCTTACCATTCTTTTGTTCCCCCTCATGCACTAAATTCAAAAAGAAACAGTTCTGGTCAAACGATAGCGCTGTGTTGACATATCGTGAATTACGCATATTGTGAATTCCGCTAATAATTTAAACATACGTTAATAGTTTTTTCGCAACCCGCTTTCAATTGACTGATGCCTGTGCCCATTGTCGCTGAAACGCTGTGTGTGTCTTACGGTAATAACAGGAGCTCCTGAAGGATTTTCTGGTGCATCATAGTGCCGTAGTGCAGTACGTGCTCACGAGCTTTGAGTGGATTGAAGTACCAATATCTACATTCGAAGGTGAGTGCATGAGGTTTCCTATTTCCTTAATTTATCGTGAGATCATTTTTTTTAGTTAACATTCTTTTACTATATCCGCTTAGTCCACTTTAGAATAACGGTGGCAATTAAGCATAGGCGTCGCCAGAATCTATGTCCAGTCCCAGTATTAAAAATATCCAAAATACTCAATCATATTAAGGTAGACAATCATTTTTTAGACACGTTATCACACAGAGTTATCTTGATAAGTTTATTTTTTACACTACTAAAAGGTGGCAAACAAGCTTGCGGGCCGCCTGATGGTTAGTGGTTATCACAGCCTATGGAAGCTTGCAACACCTGGGTCATCGCTCGCGCGTTGCCAACCCTTAAAAAAACCAATACTTCTGTCCTGAAGAACCCCTCACTGCAGTCCTTAGAGAATACCTTGGCAGGGAGCTCATTCCACAACCTAAGTGTTTGCGGGGGAAAGTTTTGTCCAAAACCGCAATGTACATGACCATTTAGGTTCTAAGGTGTGAGGATGAATTCCCTGCCGATGGCTTATAAAGATCAGTACAACAAACTAATACTTCAGTAATCAAATTAAACTAACTAAATAAATCACTTCTTAAGTCACTTAAATCACTCTTGGCTTAAAGTAAACAGTTACAGTCACAGCCTTTCTTTAATTAACTATCAACATAAAAAATAGGTATAAATTTTTCTCAGCAATTTAATTTTACCTTGAGTTCAGTACAAACCCATAGTCTTTAAGTAATTAACAATTATGTAGCCGAAAATGCTACGAAATTTTGGGTCACAAGTTAAAATTACAAGACTTACCCCTTTTGGCGTCAAATAATTTTATGTGTACATTTGTCGTGTAGTAAGTTGTATGTTTGTTTGTGTATGTGTGATTGGTTTTCCACTGACTTATCCACTTTATATATAAAGATTAGCGCAAAAACAAAAACAGAGCCGCGACGAGACGCACAGATTATGACAGAATGACTGAGGCGCCCGCACGCACACAGAGTAAGCTAAGATCCTATCGCCGGACCGACCGCATAAATCTTTACTAAACAAACCCCCGCCCCAACCAGACCATGTCTGGATGAGGATAAACCGAGCCAGAACCTTCAATCTACTGGCAATCGAGAAAGCGTCGCGACGACACGCTTCAGCACTGAATCCCCTACCATGACCTCTGCGACCCGCGGGATACCGTCCGAACCGGGGAAAAATTGCACGATGCGACCTAAACGCCATTGCAAGGGCGATAAATTTGAGTCCTTTAAGAGGACAAGGTCTCCGACGCGCGGGGGGTTGGCTTTATCCGTCCACCGAACCCGTTGCTGTAACAAATGTAAATATTCGGAAGACCACCGACGGTGGAACAATTGCGTAATTTATTGAAGCAACTGAAAACGCGATAACCTATTAACTGACACATCGATGAAGGGGTATTCAGGCAAGGAGGTTAAAGGACTACCGATCAGGAAATGGCCTGGAGTTAGCGCTTCCAGGTCATTAGGATCTGACGAGATCGGACAAAGCGGTCGTGAGTTCAATACCGCTTCGACGTTGCAAAATACCGTTTGTAATTCCTCAAACGTGAGGACCGTTTCTCCAATCACACGGCGGAGGTGAGTTTTGGCGACCTTGACAGCTGCTTCAAAAATACCGCCCCACAAAGGATAGCCGGGAGGATCAAAAATCCAAGTCACGCCCCGTTTGGACAACTCCGAACCAATATACGTGTGATTGTCCGACAAAAACTGAAGGACCTCCTTCAGATAGCGATTTGCACACTTGAAGTTTGTGCCGCAGTCCGAGCGAATTAAATGAGGGAGACCACGCGACAAACATGCGACAAAGGCCTCCGTAGACAATGCTGAAACGAGCTCCAGATGCACAGCCTTGGAAAACAAACAGACGAAGACGCATGAATAGGCCTTAACCTGTCTGGCATTGCGAATATTTGACGTCTTCACCAAAAACGGACCCGCGAAATCCAACCCACCTTAGCGAAAGGTCAAGCGGGCCGGACACGATCGGACGGCAAGTCACCCATTTGTAGCTAAGTCAAGGTTCCCTTTAACCTATAACAAGGGATACATTTAAAAATGACGCTCCGAGCTGCTCGTTTGGCGGACAAAATCCAGAACTTTCGCTGCAGACAAGCCAGCAATGCGTTGAGACCGGCATGACAGTTTCTAATATGGCGTCCCTGATTAGCAAATCAACAAAATGACCGCTCTCTGGCAACAAGAGAGGATGCCGAGCCCCATAGGGCAATTCTGAGTTACGAAGCCTACCACCCACTCGCAAAAACTCCAACTCGTCCAGAAACAAATTAAGACGAGCAAGACTTCCCCGCAATTTCCCGTTCTCTGAACGGAGAAGACGAATTTCCTTCCCAAACGACTGGGCCTGTACCAGTCGAACACAGGTGAGGAGGGCATCCTGACGTTCTTCAGGAGACAAGACTGGAGACGTCATGGGTGTGACTTGTTCGGTAAGTTGTGGAGAAACCTCTTCATCCAACCGGTGACACCAACGAGCTTGTTGATGAAACTAAACCGATTAAGCAAGAAAGTCGGTAAAGTGTCCACAGTCTGCTCAACAGCAAAGACCTTTAACCCCGGCAGAGGGTCAACAAACTCCGCAACTGTGTGATACAAAGTGTCTTCAGGAGAGGCCAGCCAGTCAGGACCCCACCAGAGCGGGTGATTAATAACTTGCTAGGCAATCAGGCCCCGTGAAGCGCAATCTGGGGGATTCAAGGACCCTGGCACGTGACGCCAATCCAGAGACACCGCAGAAGACTGGATTTGGGAGACACGATTGGCCACGAAGGTCTCTAAGGCATGAAGGGACGCCTTAAGCCAAGACAACATGATTTGGCTGTCTGTCCATGCCGTGACGGAGTCGATTTGGACCCATTGACCCAAGGTGTAGTAGACATGGTTGAGGAGTCCAGTCTACAATGCAGCTTCAGATAACTCCAGCTTGGGGATCGTATTGAACATATAGAGTCTAGGTCCGCTGTTGACGTGGTTTATACAGATTATAGTAAAACCTTTGATAGACTAGATCGTGTAATCTTGTTACAAAAACTTTATAAAGCGGGAATGAATGGTGATCTATACAAATGGTTTTCGTCCTATATCGACAATAGAAAGCAAGCTGTAGTAGTGAATGGATACAAATCTCGCTGGAAATTTATTCCCTCTGGAGTACCACAAGGCTCGCTTCTCGGACTATTGCTTTTTGTGTTTTTTGTAAATGAAATTGGTAAATGTTTTAAGCTTTCGGACTATCTATTGTTTGCCGATGATATGAAAATTCTTAAAAATGTTGCAACCACTTCCGACTGTTTTAAACTACAAGATGACTTAAACCCACTTACTGACTATTGTTTACAAAATAAATTGGAACTGAACGTATCCAAATGTGCTGTCATGAGTTGTACTCGTAAGAAAATTAAGCTGATCCACGATTATTTCTTAAACAATGAATTAGTTCCTATAGTTCAATACTTTAAGGACTTGGGAGTAATTCATGACAGTCAAATGCTTTATCATATGCAAATTGATTAATTAGTTGCAAAAGTATCCAAAGCTCTAGGTTTTATCATAAGATGCTCTAAAGAATTCCGATCGATAAAAACCAAAGATATTGTATGTAATCTGGAACCCACAGTATAAAATATATATTGACAAAATTGAAGCTATCCAAAAGCGTTTTCTTTCACATAAGTGTCTTACTAAAGATCCAGATCCAAGTCGAGGTGTCGCAGATTTCATGTTTTACCCCTTAGCCTTCGAAGAAATACAGCTGATGTTACATTTCTATCTCGTATTATAAATGAAACTATCGATTGCCCTTGTATTCTTAGCAAATTCCTTTCCTTATGTGTCCTTCACGGTCTCGCAGATTGCACCTACTTCTACATATGCCCAATGTCTTGACTAATTATTGTCGTAACTCTTACTTACCGAGAGTGTGTGACTATGTTAATCATCTTAATTCTTAAATTGACATATTTGTAACCAGCACGGAGTCACTGAGAAAATCAATGTGTTTCTTTCCAATTTGAAGTAACACTAATTAATGAATTTCTACCTGACCCTATATCATCATATATATAGAGTATAATATAGTATAATATTCATATAATAGAGTATAGTTGCCTACTTATTAGCAATTCTTTTATGCTATTTTGTATTTATTTAAAGGAACTCTTAATTGGCGTATCTTTACCAATTTTAATGTTATTGATTGTAATGCCGTCAGTTCCTCTTGAAAATGTAAAAATAAATAAATAAAATAAATAAATAGTGTCGGGTCAGCTTGGCTCTGTCTATAGAATCTCTCCACCTCCCTAAATACCTCTGGTTTAGTCGACGCTACACTTTCGTCTTCTCTCTTCAGCCTTGTCAGCCGGCTTTGCCTAATAGACGTCTCTTGCGAACATTTTGGAGCCTTGGTTCCGCTCTATCGTCTCATTAATATTTTTGGTATTAATGGAGCGGATGTCGTGACGCAAGGACTTCGAAATATGTTTATTGAGCTGCCCATATGACTTAGCGTCATCGGAAGACTGCAGTGGTAGAGAGCTTCGTTGCTCCATGAGGTCTTAAGTTTGGCTTAAGAGAGAGAGTTTCTGAGATCTATCTGTGCGGTGGGGTCTAAAGAACTTACAACCCAACGTTAGGACAGTTTCTACTAAACCGTTACAAATCTTATCCACCAAAGCTACATTTTCTACGCAAGCGAAGCGATACATGGGCGCGAGTAGGTCGGAGCGTAGACCTCATCAGACGGGACCTCTCAAGTTTAACATTGATATCTAATGTGCCTCTAACCATTCGTGATCACTATTGGTTTTCACCCTGTGAATCACAGAGACATCATTGAATATACGTCTCTTGGAGGTCAAAATGAAGTCTATCTTATTTCTCGTGGCACCATCGGGACTCAACCAGGTCCATTTTCTGTGAAGTGGCTTCTGGAAGAATGAGTTCATCATAAAGGGTTTCTCTTTCTCCAGAAAGTCGGCCAGCCTCTGTCCCCTGGGATTCCGTTGCCCATATCCAAATTGCCCCATTCTCAACTCCTCAACGCTCCTCTTGCCCAACTTCGCGGTGAAGTCCCCCATAACAACTTACCCTTAAAAACTAAATTTTTTTTTATTGAATTACATGCAAGACATTTCGACACACACCAAACACGGGTAACATAATACTTTGACACACAACAAACATGGACAGACGTAACGAAATGAACAAGGTTTCTGTACATAAGTACCTACCAATTTTTCTCCGCAGGCAAAGGGATCTTTAAATTGTCTTATTTTATGTATGAAAACTTTGAAATCGGTAAACGGCTATTAAATGCCATCTTGTGCACAGTATTAACAAGTTTTTGTATAATTTGTTTAATTTTTATGTTTTTCAGGTAAATATGGGTCTGAAATCTGTTACGAGTCAATCTGTTGAAACATCCTCCGAGAGTAGCTGGAGCAAGGATGGAGAATTTTTTGTGGGAGTAGAAGTGTCGTACGGCTTTACTTTTGCTTCTGTCGGATTATCGTTGTCTTATACAGGAAGTTGGGGAGAAGAAACGGGAAAAGCAGAAGCGATAACAGTAGGCGCAGAGACTGGACTGTCAGTAGATCTCAAAGCGGGTGAAGCAATTTATTGCAAAATAACAGCTTCTCGTGGCACTTTAAGGGCACGAGTTGATTATAATACTTACCTCAATGGACATGTACTTGCTCAAAACCATAGCTATTGGGGTATTCCTATCTCAGAAATCCAATTTTTTATTGATTTAAAAAGTTAAATCAGGAGAAGTTATTTCTGTTGGATTTTGTGCTGTTGCAGATCTTGAAATCGTAGATATGGAGGAATAAAAAATATTCTTTATTTGAATTGATTTTTATTGTATCGTTCCCCGACTATCACATTTATATGGCCGTTGTATCCGCATCCCATGTTTATAGGGAACAGGGTACCATCTTGTTAATGTTACACTTTTTCACCTTAACAGTCACAGTAATGTTTTGCGCAGCCTAAACCATTCATTTTATTCATTCAAATTTAAATTTATTTATGTATTTATGTATTTAATTTATGTATCTCCCATAACATAGTAGGTACATAATTATGCTGCCGGAAACTGGTTTTCCAAACACGGTTTCCCTGTGTTTAAGGTAACCAGGTCTCCACCTCTCAGAAAATGGCTAAAAAGTTATACCAAAATGTATAATAAATTAATTTTAAACAAACAAAAATATAGATTTATGTGGGTAAGTGTTGCAACAGTGTGGTAAAGTGTGTGAGAGAGAGATGTGTGGAAAAAAGGTGACTTCCAGTAAGTTAGTCTAGATAAATAGACTGTATAATTTAATGTGAGTTACCAATTTACGAAATGATTTTTACATCCTCTTTTCGTTTTGGAAATTTTTTTTTTTTATACTGTTTATTTCCTAAGAAGAAAAAGCTTTATTTACAAAAATAAGTATTTATTACTGGAATCTTACAAATTTTAGAGGTGATCCTCTTTTTAAGATTTGGATGATCAATATTATTTCCTAGTTGTGGGTGTCTTCTCATTCCTGTGTCCAGTGAAGTTTCCGTCTTCATACGGGCGCTTGTGTCAGTGTATAGCTGATCTGTTCATTATCTTTAAGATGAGTCTTTGTGTCCACTCTAAGCTCCCGCTCTTTCAGCCGCACCTCCTCACACGACAATACCAAAGTTTGTTATTGATTGTCATACACATTCATTATAGATTGACATCTGCTACGCATATAAGTTGTTTGAATACGTAGGAAAGTTTGCGTATCCTAGCTGTGACATTAAGTATGTGTTCTTGAAAATTAATTTATTATCAATAGAAACGGCAAAATAGCAATAGAACGATAATTTTTAATACTGTCCCTCTTTCCCGTCTAAAAAATGGGTAAAACCACGTATTTTTTCAAGGAATCGGGGTAAAACTCCCTTTGCCATGCATTGATTTATAATATACGTTAATGGAGGGACCAGCGACTCTTTAACGGTTTTTAGAATTTGTGCTGAAATACCATTATATCCTAAACTCTTACTCATAATATTATCAATGATATTTGCAATGTCTGCACAGTCTGTTTGACGAAGAACAAACGATTCACAACTTTGAGAAATTACACTGGAAATTTGAGCAGTCACATGATTTGTGCGCAATTTCATTCTATTACCTAGTTCAGGTCCAAAAGAATTTGTTTACTTAATTAACCGCTATTATTTCATTTGAGAAAATAAATAATAACTTATGTGCATAGTCTTTGTTTTTATTTAGGTTTATGATTTTTTTATCACGTTCCAAAGTTTTTTGTTGTTTCGCTTTGCCTCTGTCAGGGCACTGTCCCTCCGCGCGAGCTATAGAATTTTTTTGAATCATTCGGTCTTTGTTTAGTGTATAACAAAATAACTGGGCTGTCACACAAGTCGGTGCAGTCCCCGCGCGTTCAGCGCAACAACCTTTAAAAAGCGTTTGATTAAAATTGACGGGAAGAGCAACTTGAATAATTTTTTTTGTATAAAATAATATTGGTGACTTAATTCTTGCCGAGCTGAGCTGTTTTGTGTAAATATATTAGTATGTATGTATACATAATATGTCTGTTTGTACTATTCTGTAAATACCTCATTAAAATTTGAAGCACTTTGTAGTTTTCATGCAAAATGGTTTTCCTAAATTCGGTTATCGGCGTGGAACTCCTTAATTAACTCCAATTAATTAATTTATTAGTTATACCAATGAATTGCTATAGCATGCTATATGTGCAGCAATAGTTCGTGTAACTCTGTTATAGTTATTCCTGCAGGAACTTTTAAATTTTAGGGATAAAGTTAGCATATATGCTATTCCAGGACCTAACCTATATGTATGCCAAGTTTTATCCCAATCCGTCCCGTGGTTGAAGCGTGATTGAGTAACAAAAATCCATCCAGACACAGAAACTTTCACATTTATAATATTAGTAGGATATTTAGAACGACCTATTTACTAAAATAACAGAAGAAATTATTTTAATAAGGATATTTGTTATTGTTTATAAAATGCCGATATTATATGAGAGATAATTTAGATATTGCCTATAGATCCATTGTTGTGTCGATGAGTTTGCATGTAGGTGTGTATGTGTTTATATAAAATTTTCAATGCCTTTCATGCTCTTAGAGGTGAATTTGAAAACTCCATGTCGTATCCATATAAATCAGTCCCTATGCAATCATCCATATCAAGATGCTTTAAAAGCCTACTCTTTTCCGCCACGGGAAAGCGTTTGCTCACACCCTAAGGGGTTTAAAAAATCTTCAACGATGTCTACAGTATAATCATAACTCCTTCTCCAAATTTCTAGTGAAAGCTATTTGGACTCGTTGATTAAGAATTTTTTTTACACACAACTTTCCTACCCTTTCTTACCTTAGGGGTTAATTTTTTTAAAACTCCCAATTAATATTTCCCTTTAATTGTGTTGAACAGCATGACTACAAAGTTCTAAGTAAATTTGACCATAAAAATATTATTTCCAACACAAAATCTCTTTCCAGTTACGGGTTGAATTTTTGGAAAATTTGAAAAGCATAGTTTTTTCAGTGTGTTGAAAAACATATAGAAGCGAGATATTCTAATTAAATTGACTACAGAAAATTTACTATACCCCTTACAAGTTTTACAATTCCATTTCTCATCTTTGTAGTTGATTTTTTACACCGAAACACTTGATTCATAAATTTTGTTGAAGAGCAAGTATACCGTTGCCGAGCAAGTTTAAATATATATATTATATATTTAAACAAAAAAAATATTACAAAACAAACTTTCCTTCCCCCTTCCTAGGGGTTGGGTTTTTAGTAAACCCTTGGTTTACAAGGTATAGAATCCCTTGGTTTATTTAGTATGTTGAGAAGCATATAGATATACCCAGTTTCAAGTTTTACTTAGAAATATTTTTTTCCTATTCCAACTTTCTCACCCCTTCCTTCCCTTAGGGGTTAAATTTAGAAAAACACCAAAATATGTGTTTTATTTATTGCTTAGAAATATTTATACTAAATTTTACGTAAATGAACATAAAAATATTCAAATTCATAAAAAGTCAAAGTATATTTTTATTCAATTTAGTTTTTACACACACTTTTCAATCGTCAGTTATTAAATACTATTATATCATCTGTACAACTATTGCCACACCCTTTCTCCCCAAGGGAAATCGATTTTTAAAAACTCTGAAATACTCTCTCTCTCTCTCTCTCTCTGGTTTTTAATTGTGTTGAAGAACAGTTGCAAGTAAATTTAACGATAAAAAAAATTGCCAACCTTTTTACTCCTGTTTCCTGTGATTTTTTTTTGCTCGATATTCATAACGGCAACGAGTAGACCTTAAAATATTTACAGAATAATTAAATTAAAATAAAATAAAACAAATATTTAATAATTCCCATACAACAAACGTGATTTTTTTTGCCCTTTTTATAGATAACGGTACGAAACCCTTCGTGCGCGAGTCCCACTCGCACTTGGCCGATTTTTTGTTTTTTGCCGCCATAATAATCAGAGTCTGTTATAATTTGAGTCTTCGGTCTAAAATATAGACCTTTAAAGGTCGGAAAGACTTAAGGCCGGGTACGGAACTCTAAGAACTAACTAAAACTAAAATATAAGAATAATAAATATGAGACAAGACAAGCATTATTCCTCTGTCTATAAGTACCGTGATTTTCATCACTTATCGTTAAGTTATATAAGTAGATACCTAATTGAATTACTTAATGAAGTTAAACGTTTTGAAACGTAAAAATTAAAACTTGCTGCGTAATAGTAAGTATACTTATTTGACAAACTTATCCGACCTACCTAAACAATGTTCAAAAGAGCCCGGGGCATTGAAATTATAATAAAATTCCTAGATCTAAAAGTTTTATGGTCACATCTTCCACTTACTTATGTAAGGAACATAAAAATACGAAACATAAAATGGAGCCCTTGCTCTTAATACTAAGAATATATCAAGCCATAGTATAATCAGAATGTCCATTTATTGACTTCGTCTTTCATTGTAATTTTAAATTTTTTCGAAATGTTATCACACACACGATTAGTGAGAAGTCGTAAAGCTTCTATTTAATGTAACGTGGCGCGTACGTTCGGTGTGCACAAACATGATATCAACCGACGGCGCGTGGCGCGTACGTTCGGTGTGCATAAACATTACATCGATAGCAAAAAGCGGAACTGCTGTAAACGACAAAATGCTAATTTTACACCAGA
Organism: Apoda limacodes; assembly: GCA_946406115.1. NCBI lineage: Eukaryota > Metazoa > Arthropoda > Insecta > Lepidoptera > Limacodidae > Apoda > Apoda limacodes. Next base: position 27,222,775 of record OX291555.1, on the reverse strand, counting down.
GCCAATAACTTCTTTATTTATGAACAAAAATACTTGTAATGTGGATCTAACTTATGACTTATAAATTTCTATTGACTGCTATTTTCAAAGTTTGGCATAAGTGAATAGTTTACGGTATAGTGACGTTTACGATTCTGGTACTCTTCTTTTCTTGACTCTCTTAAAGGTAAATGTACTGAAATGGTAAGACTAGTACATTGATATCATGTTTGTGCACACCGAACGCACGCACCTCCCGCTGTCCTAAATGCAAACAATAAACTGTTTCATTGTGATTAATTATCTAAACTGTCGCTAACGGTGAAGTTGAATGCAGATCTTACATCGAGTTCTACCAAAACATCACTCAATCGTGCGAGGTCGTAAAACTTCCAAGAAATTTTTTTTTTTTTAGTAAATATCTTTTTGTATCGTTTTGTCGGTTGTTATCCTAAGCACGGCGCGAAAGAGATTGTTTGTTTTTTAGTTTAAGTTGATAACAGTTTTATAACGTTCGATTATTCAAATAGTCACTATTGCATAGGAACTATAAATTATATCTATACTTATTCTAACGTTACTTAATACGAAATAGGGTTTAATCTGATAACTTCTAAATTAATTGGGAGCCAAGGTGTAAATAGACGGTAGGTAGGGATTAGAAGCAAAAAAAACCGGCCAAGTGCGAGTTGTGCTCGCGCACCGAGGGTTTCGTACCTACCACCATTTATGTCATCTACAAACACAAACAAAAATATTTTTATATTTGAGTTGATTGAATGAAAGGAAAATTGCGGTTTACGATTTATGACGTATTAAAAAAAACTACTTACTAGGTCTCGTTCAAACCAATTTTTGGTGGAAGTTTGCATGGTAATGTACTACATATATTTTTTTTAGTTTTATCATTCTCTTATTTTAAAAGTTACATGGGGAGGGACACACATTTCACCACTTTGGAAGTGTCTCTCGCGCAAACTATTTAATTTAGAAAAAAATTATATTAGAAACCTCAATATCATTTTGAAAACCTATCTATTACCTCACACGTATGGTTTTAATGAAAAAAAATTTTTTGAGTTCTAAGTATTGGGAACCCCAAAAATTTATTGTTTTTTTTTCTATTTTTGTGTGAAAATCTTAATGCGGTTCACAGAATACATCTATTTACCAAGTTTCGACAGTATAGTTCTTGTAGTTACGGAAAAAACTGGCTAGGTAGCTACGGAACCCTAAAAAGCATTTTTGTGTGAAAATCTAACTTCAAAGTGTTATAAGGTTGAAATGATATTGCATCTTGTTTTAATTGTTAGTAACAAAAGTTTGTTTGAATTCTTCGGGATAAAATGTAGCCTTTGTCTTATTCCAGGACCATATGAGTGCCAAATTCACCCCGAACCGTCCAGTGGTTGAATCGTGATGGTGTAACAAACATTCATCCAGACAAATTTTCACATTTATAATATTAGTAGGGTTTTATTTTTTGAATAAAAAATAGTTCATTCCGGGTTAGAATCCCAGTTTTAACCAACTTCAAAAAAAGGAGGAGGTTCTCAATTCGTTGGAGGCTTTCTTTTTTTACCCGTTACTCGATTTCTCGAAGACGCCTGGACCGATTTGAGAAATTCTTTTTTTATTAAAAGAAGTGAATTTAAAACTTTTAGAGAAAAAAATTTATTAATATTTAGTTGGAACTGGTGAACCGCCTTTTATGTTGATGATTGTATAAAACTTTGTTACGAGTATGGATGTTTTTAGTGTACAAGAAAAAAACTGGTTGCCTGTAAAGTCGGTATACGGGCGAAAGTTTTACGTGACAATGATTTTATGTCTGTCTCTCTCGCTCTTAGGCGGGCGCGTGCCTCTCACTCGCTCTCATTGTGAGCGCATAACGTGAGCGGAGCGTAACGCAGTTTCTTGAAGTGTCACCCGGCAAACCAATTTATAAGACGTTGTCACGTCAAAAAAAAGCAATTCGTCACTGAAAAGAAAAAAAAAAAAAATTTTTTTGACAAAAAAAAAATTTTTTTGACAAAAAAAACAATTGACTTCAAAAAGATGCACTAAAAAGGTAAAAATAATGACTAATTTCCAAAAATCTGATCTGAACTACAGTTTGAAGTTGGTGTCTATGTACCTATGTAACAGTTTATAACACACTTTGCTTGCTTGACATCAATTTCAAAATGTAATTCAGATCAGATTTTTGGAAATTAGTACTTATTTTTACCTTTTTAGTGCATTTTTTTGAGGCCAGTCGTTTTTTTTTGTTTTAAAGTTTTTATACACAATAGTTTAATGGTTTCCATATACTAACATAATAACTTAATTGCCTTATTTAAAAAAAAACAGTGTAAAGCGAGAGAGATTTCGCTTTGCGGCATGCAGGGTCTATTTTGAGAGAGAGAGGGAAAACGGACCCCTGCTATTGCCTCCATCTCTTGTCTGTTTGTTTGTCTGTATGATAAAGGTATACCCGGATACCAGCTTGGCCTTTTTGACTCGGTTCAACGACGGGCTGTGAGAATTGTCGACGATTCCAAACTCACTTGCGGTATCGAGCCCTTAAGTCTGAGGAGAGACTTTGCCTCCCTGTGTGTGTTCTACCGCTTGTACAATGGGTTGTGTTCTGAGGAATTATTCGAAATGATGCCCAAGGCTACTTTCTACCATCGCACCGCTCACCATCGGCAGGGAATTCATTCTCACACTTTAGAACCTAAATGGTCGCGTACAGTGCGGTTTCAGAGAAACTTCCTCCCGCGAACGCTTAAGTTGTGGAATGAGCTCCCTGCCAAGGTTTTCTGCAAGGACTACAAGGAAGATATTAGATTTCTGAAGGGTCGGCAACGCGCGAGTGATACCCCTGGTGTTGCAAGCGTCCATAGGCTACGTTGACCGCTTACCATCAGCCGGACCGTAAGCTTGATTGCCACCTTAGTGGTATTAAAAAAAAAAAAAGGTTCTAGCTTAAAACTGGAATGAATTACAGACCTCTCATTGTACGTAGAATAGTAACAACCAATAGTAAATAAGAAATTGCATTATTATTTCTTTGAGGTCAAAAGAAAGTAAAAGACCGGCCAAATGCGAGTCTGCCTCGCACACCGAGGGTTCCGTACAAACTTTTGATATGTAGATTGTTCTTCCATCATCAGATCAAGTGTCACAGGTTTATGCCTTAATTTTAAGTATTTGGATTTTTTCCCATATTTGTGATGTAACATCCTGCTTCTTGCTAAATTTCACGATTCTAGATCAACTGGAAGTACCCCATTGGTTTTATTTATTTGGTATTCGTTGGTAATGGTAATATTCGTATCCAGAGATTAGTGTTTTTAGTGTTGTTATAGTGTTGACGTATTTTAATTTCGAAAATATATAGGTAGTTAGTTCATACAGTCCAATAGGCCAAGAATGATTGCTTGACTTAATTACATGTGCAAGGGCGAGCTAATTAGTCAGTGTCAGTGCGCGCCGTAATTAATTAATCAGTGCAAGCAAGCAGTGACAAGTGAGCTAGCGTGTGTTTCTTTTATTTATTTTCAAAGTAAAAATAATTATAATTTTGTTATAAAATATGAGTGACATACGGCGATTTTTCTGCAAGAGAAAAAAGATTGAAAATGAACAGTTGAATGCTAAAGATTGTCCAAGTACTTCGGCACAGCAAAGTACTAGTAAAACTGAATTAACAACACAACAAACTTTAGTTAATATTTATGATGTGGGTTTATATCTGGATTCTAACGTACCTATCAGTGATGAAAAACGGTTTATAGTGCTCGAAACAGCGTGGAACCCTCCGCAAGATTTCAATTATGAATTATGAAAGAATTATGATTTCAAGCAGGACATCGATCATAAAAACGAAACACAACAACGTGCATTTAGCCACGAGACGCTCACAGCATACCCTTGGTTAGCCTATTCTGCTCAAGCTAAAGGACCACTTTGCCGTACATGTGTATTATTTCCCGCACAAATTTATCGAGGCAGTACTCAGGGGCCATTTATCGTTCGGCCATGTAAAAAATATCAAAAATTTCATGAGTGTGCGAAATCTCATGCAAATAGCCAGTGGCATCGTGAATCGGTTATACGTTCTAAAAATTTTCTGGAAATCATGCAAAGAAAAAAATTACGTTTATGAACAGATTGATACTGAATATTACAGGGAAATTTCAGAAAACAGAAAAAAACTTCAACCCATTATATCTGCGGTCTTATTTTGTGCTACGCATGATTTACCCCTTCCAGGAAAAACAGAAGATGGGTCTGTTTTCAAAGACTTACTACATTTCCGAGTTGAGGCAGGAAATACGATTTTAAAAGACCACTTTGCGACTGGTTCGAAAAATGCCCTCTATGTATTCCATCAAGTTTGACCAAACGAAACACAGTTACGTAATACTTGAAGAAATTTTGGGGTACAGAACACTTCAAAAGTTAGATGCTGCATCGATTTCTGAAGTTATAATATCTTTTTTGACATCATGTTTGATGGTTCGTGGTTTAGATCTCAACAAAATGGTTGGACAAGGGTATGATGGTTGCTCTACGATGGCTGGACATGTTGGTGGAGTTCAGAAAATAATTAATGATAAATATTCCAAAGCAAAGTATTTCCACTGTGGTACTCACGTATTAAATCTTGTTGTCAATGATGAATGAATGAATTTAAGAAATACTGCTGGAATGATTAAGGAAACTATAAAGAGTATCTAGAGTATAAAGAGATATATTTTTTTAAAGAGAGCATTTTACGGCGAAAAAAATATCCAAATATTCCTTTTGCGAAACCAGATGGTCTGCAAAGTACAAAAGTATTCGAATTTTTGGCTCAAAATTTCACCAAAATTGTTTCAAGCATTACAAGACCTCTCAGAAGAATAAGCCACTAATTCTAAGACAAAGGTTAGAGCTTACCAACTGCGCACTGCTTTGACCACCACACATTTTATTGTGGCATTGCATATTATTGCTACTTACTCGGCAAAGCTTGAGCCTGTCTGCAACCAGCTTCAGTATTTTTCAGTAATTAATTCAGTGAATGACCACATTTGCAAACTCACTTGAATAATAGAGGGTCACAGACAAAACGCATCGCAGGAATTTACTGCTATATTTGGAGAAGCTAAACAAAGTTGCGAAGACCTTAATATTGAGATTAAATGCCAACGAGTTACGAAACGACAGGCTCATCAATCCAACCACCCATCCGAAAACGTTGAAGAATTTTACAGAAGAGCTTAATACATCCCTCACCTTGATTCGATCATTTCTTACTAAGTAAAATAAATTCTCAGTTACAACTACGCCCAAAATAATAAAAGGCCTCAGGAAAGAAGAATTTTTTAGAGCTGCAAAAGACATTGAAAATTTGTATGGCGATCTTTTACCTAATTTTATTTCAGAAATCACGACTTGGTTTGAAATGTGGAAATGTTAGTTAGTGGAGTTGATCGATATGAAAAACATCTTATAGACTACTTCGACGAGACAAAAGATTTCTTTCCTTCGGTAGCAGAAGCGATCAAGATTGGCCTTAGTCTACCCGTCACAACGTGCACAATAGAAAGATCTTTTAGCACACTGAGAAGAGTTAAAACTTGGAATAGGTCCACAACAGGTGACGAGCGACTGTCTGGATTATGCTTGTTAAGTGTCCACCGAGGCAAGATAACCAAGGACAATAAAGATAGCTTTATAGAAAACGTCATTAATAAGTTCAGTCAAAAACCCCGCCGGCTGCAGTTGCTTTTTAAATGAGAATTGTGTAAATACTGCCTACTAATTATTGTGAATAAAACAATGATTTCTAACAGACGGCTTTTTATTTCAATAATTCCTGTTGATCCCGAGATTCCCAAGGGGTGCAAATGCACGACCTGGCACCCCCCTGCCGGCGCCCATGCGCGTGTTGTAATCCGTCACATATGTAGTATGCCCGTTTTGGAAGATAGAAACGTCTTTTCATCGATGAAAGCCGTGGTCGTCTAATCAAAATTTAGATATTGATGTGCGAAAATAAGTCGAGCAGCTTTATGGTTGGCCGTCAAAGCATTTTTTTTTGCAGGCCGCCTGTGATACAGTCCCATAGCGTGTAGATGCCTACTAACTGTCGAACACGTTTCCTTCAAACGTTTCCGCAAAATGAGTTGTCGGCGTAAATGCGTCCACCAAGTATTGCCTTTGCATCAGGCGGCTCTGCTTTTGAGTTATAACATGCGGGCGATGGTTGTTTCGCCGTAAGTCAATAAGATTTCCCTCGTTCCCGTAACGTAGAACCCAACGGCGAACTGTGTTTCTTGTCAAATTTGTTTGTCGTGATTTCTCGTAAATGCCTACTCCTTGTTCTTGTAAATCAATAATTGAAGCCTCAGCCGCAAGCATGTTTATTATTCGCAAAATTATGATAGTTGATAGTTTGTGAAAATGTTAAACAGATCAAAATAATTTTTTGACTGATACTGACACATGTTCGTAATTAGAAAACCGTGGTGATAGCTTTTTGCGAAGAGGTTATTATTTCAGATTCGATAATAGTACATTGTTCACCAAGGGGTGAAAGTGACTGATTACCGACGAGGATGTAGTTTAAGGCCCGAAGCGGAGCTGAGAGTGGAATCGTCTTTCATCCCGAGTGATACATAGTGCTTTACACAACAAATGCGAGGATAATAAAATGTAATTAATTAAAGTTTTAATGCACTTTTATTAACATAGATGGCGCTGTACCGAATAATTACAAGCTATGGTTATGTTTTCTGTTTATAAATAGTGAGTTATTTTTTTCAAATTATAATTGGTTCACTTTAATAATGACAGATAGCACTGTACCAAATAAAAAGAAGCTATTTAACTGTTCCGTCAGCTTTTAAATAGCAAGTGCTTTTTTTCCTTCTAAACGGGCAAGAAAGTAATAATCTCTGCAAACACGTACTTTCAACCCTATTGTTGACTATGCGTGAAGGTTCTTTCAGAGCATGTGTAGTGTAAAATATTATAATGTCTTAACTTGACATTTCAACACTATTGAACTGAAGTTTCGACTTTATTGCATTATGAATGTTCTAAAAACATTTAATGGAAAAGGGTCCCAAATTAAAGCTCGTAACTGTACCTACATACATACCAAAATTAACTTGGTATTTGACACTTTTTTTAGCACATTTCTAATCTAGTAATATTTTGATACTGTTTAAAACTAGTCTTGCTACTGGGTTGGCATACACAAAAACATAACACTATTTCTTGAGTAGGTTATAGGTAAAATTAGTTGTCTTTTCTATTCAATAGCTTTTTGTTTTCACAATTCATACCTTGTTTTTAAATACGTGTGTAAAAGTTTAGTTCAATAGTTCATTTATTTTTTGTTTATTGAAATAAAATGGCCACACCTAGAACTTTTTTGGCTGGAGGCCTGCTTTGATAAGCAAAAAAATTGAGGAGGCATTTATTCTCCGCGATGAGCTAATTGAAATCATCCATGCCGGCGAATATAAGCTTCGGAAATGGATATCTTACTCCTGATCTCCTTGATGGTCTCGCCGAGGAGTTCCAGCAGGATCCTCTGATCTTCCACAACGTTGACAACCGTCGTTCAGTAGCAATTCTTGGAGTACAATACGAACCAATAGCGTATTGCTTCTTCTTACAGGTAGAAGCTCGTTTAGCTCCCAAGATCTGAACTAAGCACGCTGTGTTATCTACCATAGCCCGAATTTTTGACCCTTGCTTGGCTTGCTCCTATTGTTTTTTGTGCCATATGTCACCCGCTTACTGGTGATGTATTAGCATCTTGGATGCGTTATGTCTCTTCCATTCAGAATCTTTCTTATGAGTGTATTCCTAGGTGCTTTTTACCGTCGGGTCAATTTATGTTCGTGCCGTCCAGCCTCATGGTTCGATCTTTCTCAATTTGGTCACAGCTAATACAAAGGTCGATTCCATTCGCACCCGTCTTACGATTCCAAAGATGGAATTATCTGGAGCTACTCTTTTGAGCCAATCGCTTAATCACGTGGTCTGGTTCGTGGGCCAATCTGTACCTATTTCCCACGTCGACGCTTGGACTGACAACTAGATTGTGCTCGTCTGGCTTAAAGCTTCTGTTAATTTATTACGGACCTTTGTGGCGAATAGGGTTGCCAATATTTTGGCGTTACCGATATTGCTTCCCGTGGATTCATGGCCTCTGTTTCAATCGAGCATCCACTTTGGTGGGGACCTTAATGGCTTTTTGGACCAGACCAGTTGGTGGACCCTCTTCCAGGCTTACGCGACCTGGCGGCAAAGATTTACCCTTCACTTTGTTGAGATACGTTGTTGACTAGGTTCAGCTCTCTTGAAAAATTGGTTGGAGTGATTGGCTGAATTTACCGATTTGTCAACAACGCCCGTTGACCACCGATTCTTCAAGCTGGTTTCTCCAAAATCAAAGAAGCTTTGGCCAGACCTAACCCATTTCTCGACGATTGCAGACTCATTCGTCTAGGTGGCCAATCACGTCATGCAAAATTGCCTTTTAGGGCTCAGCATCCGCTACTTTGGCCTAAGCATAATCATTTGGCCTTGCTGTTGATTCAGGACCGCCATTTGAGAAACTCTCATGCGGGACTCAGCAGTCTTCTTGCCATACTCCAACGAGAGTTTTGGATTGTCTCAGCCCGAAGGGTTATAATGAGTATGCTCTTTAAGTGCATACCCTGTTTTAGGCTCAGGGTAACTGTTGTAAATAGCTCTGTAGCATTGTAATTCATAGTTAGGTAGGTTAACACAGTAATTTGTATTCATATATTTGCATTTAGACGTCATATGACGTACTTTTAAAATTGTAATAAAAGTGCAAAATGACTACATCCACATTAAGTAGACAACTCGTGGTGATATGTGCGATGTCATTTTGTCTCGGGTAATTTTACAAAAGTTACATAATGCATGTACTATAATGTGTCTAAATCAGTGTTATTTCTGTATATACATACACTGAAAATATATGTAAAACTTATAAGCATAAAACATAGCTTTTGCGCTATGTAATAGGTTTTGTAGGAAAAAATACCATTTTTGTACTTTTACAACTTTTTTATATTTTTTCTACATTTTATTGTGAAAAACCTTTTTATTATTGTAGCTTATAACTAGATATTACTATATTAGAATAAAACATTATAGATTTAAGAAGAAAACGAGTTAGCAAACGGCTAAAAATGTAAAACTTTCAAACTGTTCTCGTTATAACTTTGTACTACAAAGGCTCACAAATATGTAACTTATATCATTCGAAAGCTCTTGTTGTGTACTATATTTTAGTACTACTCTCATGTGTGTAACTTTACCGGCCGGCCATACAGATTGACCGTTCGCTTTGGGGTTTCTTGTTTCTTTCCGTTTCTTTCTGTATTTGCTCCTAAGAACTGTTCATTCTGCCTTTTGTTTGTAGACGGTTTGCGTTTGTGTGCGTTTTGTGTGTTGCGGGTGCTCGTTCGAGCCGAAGCGTCTCCGCTCAGCGTGTGCGAGCAAGAAGGCTACAGACTGCTGTTTCGGTCTCCCTCGGTAGGCAATTTGGATTGAGTAAGTGTTTTTTCTTACTTGCTCTGGGTCCGGCCGCCTCCGTGCGTGCCTATTGAGGAATGTTAGCATCGGCGTCTTCATCCCTATAGATGCCACCCCCTCCGTTCCGCCATCCCCCCAATAGGGGCCGGGGAGTAAGGAAGCGACAGGTTTGGTCGCGATCTCAGCCACTGGCAATAGTGGCCCGTAACCTTTTTACGGGACAGGTTACTGCCGCGGACGGCACTTTCGCCGCAGCTTTCCCACCGTCGCGCCCTCCGTCGGCTGCGTCTATGGCCTCAGCCCGCTCGGGCACCACGAGCGACGCCAATTCGGAGACAGGTGACGAGTACGAGTACTTTCAAGACGAGGAACTCCCCGCCATGCTGTCTCCCATCCAGGCCTCTCCTCCATCGGACGGCGTCTCGCCACGCAAGGTAATAGCCGGCCCTGCGGCTAACTCAGATATAGTTATACACGCCCCACCGGCGTCGGCACCCCGCGACGCCTCATTAGTGTCACCAAAGACGCCATTCAACCCGCCACCGCGTGCCAACCCGCCGTAGATCGCCTTCAAAACAAGCGGCCCACGTAGGACAATTGGTCGTGAGGTACGTCCTTTTTCTTTAAGCCCAACTAAAAACCCCGCTGAGCAAGCCCGCGTGGCAGCCAGGGAGATGACAACCGCCCCCAACAGCCGTAGTCAAGATACGTTTGTACCCGCCGCAACAACGACCCCGCCGCAAGTAGCAGCGACCGAAGTTGACGTACAAATGGATACAAACTCACCGCAAACTACCGGCCAGTCCTACGCGCAGGTGTCGGCCACCCCGGCCCAGCCTTCACCTGTCCAGCCCGAAAAGCCTAAGGAGAAAGCCAGGTACCCACCGATCATTGTTGAGAATCTGCCGCAATGGTCGGTACATTTAAAAAAGCTGCGCTCCCTCTTAAAGCACGCGCCGCACGCACGCCCGTTTGGCAAAGGCGTGCGATTTTTACCACAATCGCCGGATGAATATAGGGTGGTGGCGGCCTATATTGGCGAGCTCTCCAAAGCTGACAGTACAGTGTCATGGTACTGTTAAAGCCTTGACAACGAGAGGCCGCAAAAAATAGCCATTAAAGGACTCCCCATAGACGCACCGTTGGGGGAAATATCCGATGAAATGGAAGCACTTGGCTTCCCTCTGTCGCACATAAGACAAATCCCGGGGGCGAGAGGCCGCCCCGTTTGCATTTACTTCGGCCAACTACAAGGAAGGTACGACCCCAAAGAGCTCCAAAATATTTATAACATCACGAAACTCCTAAGTATGTCCGGCGTAATAATCACTGCGTGGAAAGCGAAGCCCGGGCCGGCGCAGTGCCATTGGTGCCAAGCCTTCGGCCATTCATCGGCCAACTGTCACCGTCCGATCCGATGCGTGCGCTGCGGAGAGGGCCACCCCACGGCGGACTGCAAGCGTGACAGAGAAGCCACCCCAACGTGTGCTAACTGTAAGAGAGAGCATGCGGCAAACGACAAGTCGTGCCCAATTTATAAGAGGGAGGCGCGTAAGATGGGGGTGAAAAGTGCCCCCGCCGCCCCTAAACAACCACCCCCACGGGAAGAAGCGCCACTACCCCTGCCAGTACTGGGGATGCAGGAGTACAACCGTACACAGGGTCCAACCCTTATGCCGCCCGCCAACCCCCCGACGGACAAAACACAACCCCCTCGCAAAAAACGGACGAAGAGAGGTCGCAAAGGCAGAGGAAAAGAGCAAACGCAATAACAACAACATGAAGGTAAAAGTACGCCTACTTTAGCTCCCTCAGTCGAGGCACAGATGGCGCCACCGCCGATTGTTGCCGCCCCTCCCGCCCAAACGCAAGCCCCGCCTATCCAATTTAAACCCCCCCCCCCACCCCCTCAACCCCTCATCCCCGCACGTACGCAAGCCCCGTCCACAGCTTTTCAGCGAAAGGTAAGCTTCCCTTCAGCTGCTACCACCCCCGCACTACCCCCCGAGGGTCGTGCACCTTATGTTGCGCCAGTTTACTGTGTCACGCCATTGTCACTCAGCATAGCCAGAGCGTCCATCGCTGCGCTTAACGCAGCTATAGAGGCCATCGCGGTCGGACAAAACCCGATGCCCGCATTACTGCACGGCCTGCAGCAGCTTACATACCTCCTGGTCCAAGAATTCTCTTCAATCTAAGGATTGTATACTGGAATCCAGGGAGGGTAAGAGGTAAGACCGATGACCTCAGGTTGCTAGTCCAGCAGCATGATATTCATATTGTGCTGTTGGGCGAAACCAAGTTACGACCTGAGCAACCATTATGTCTACCTAATTATTTCGTCTACAGGCGGGACGAAATAAATAACATCGCTTACAGGGGCACAGCAGTGCTGATTCGTAGAGACCTTGTCCACGAAAGTTTACCCCTGCCAAGCTTTGTTTCAACCCGTGCGATAGGCATTAAACTAAAAGTCGGTAACACCGAACTTAAGGTTTTCGCCGCCTACAAACCACCTAAGGTGCCTTTCATTTCCGGCGATATAAAAAATATTATATCCGACGACACGCCCACACTTATACTCGGCGACTTCAACGCCAAACACCGACAATGGGGTTCAAGAATTTCATCCAATGAAGGTAGAGATTTGAAAATCGACGCCGCGGCGCACAATTACGTTGTAATTGGTCCCGGCTCCCCCACTCATTATCCCTCTCAGGACTCATTTCAACCAGACGTACTAGACATAGCACTAGCCCGTAATATCAATTGGCCCATCTCTTTAGAAACCCTCCATGATATCGATTCGCAACACTTTCCCATTTTACTGGTCCTCGGAGTTTCTATTAGGGATAAACCTTTACCACCAATGAAAAACTTCACGGACTGGACAAAATATCAAGAATTACTGAACTCATTCAAACTCCCTCCCGGTGGCCTGTCTACCCCACAGGAAGTGGAAACAGCCACTCAGTCACTTACTTCTGCTATCTCCTCCGCACTTGCTCAGTGCACCACGTCTGCCAAGTCAACCTCGGGGAAAAGTTTACTACCGGCACATCTCCGTAGTAAACCAAAAACGAGAGCTTCGTAAACTGTGGTGCCGAACTCGTTGCCCAACAATTAAAAAAGAGTTAAATAAGTTAGGTACTGAGCTATCGAACCAAATTTCAACTTATCGGAAATGGTCTTGGGATAACACAATCTCAAAGGCCAGCGACAACGATACCGCTCTATATCGTTTAGCTCGCTGTATGACCAGCACCCCTGCACCCATACACCCCCTTGTAGACACGCTACGTAACCGTCTGTACTTAGCTGAGGAACGCGCGGGTTTACTGGCGGACCATTTCGAGGACCAATTTAGGCCCAATCCCATTGTTGACCACGCCCACACAACATTGGTTGAGGAGCGTATACAACAGATCCTTACTAGTCCTATCGACCCACTTAGAGGTGACGATTTTATCTCCCCTAAGGAGGTCAAAAAATTTATATCTTTCTTAAATAAAAAGAAAGCCCCCGGCCCTGACGGAATTCCGAACACGGCTATTAATGTTGCCTAGAAAAGGTCTTGTGGCCTTAACCCGTATTTTTAACGGGATCCTGCGCACAGGTTTCTTATATACCGAAGCCTGGCAAGAGCCGCCAGAAACCAGAGCATTATCGCCCGATCACTTTACTTTCTAACATAGCCAAACTGTTCGAACGTCTTTTATTGAAAAGGGTATCACCCTTTATCAATCTAAGGCCAGAACAGTTTGGTTTTAGAAGTAATCATAGCACCACTCTTCAGCTTACTCGCGTATTACACCACATGGCCTTTGAAATGAACAAGGGCAGGTACACGGTCGGGGTCTTTCTCGATATCAAAAAGGCCTTTGATCGTGTTTGGCACGCCGGCTCCCCATGTTCGGGCGTATAATAGCCTCCTTTCTGAGGGGCGGAGTTTCTATGTTTCGGATGACAATAAAAACTCCCCTACTAAGACCATTTCAGCGGGGGTCCCACAAGGTAGTTGCCTTTCCCCTCTGTTGTATGCACTTTTCACCAATGACATTCCTACGCTTAGCGATAGCGGTCTATCGCCAGGCACACAGGACGTCACCAAAGCATTGTATGCTGACGACAGCGCGTACATGAGCTCATCCCTTAAGTCCTATTTAGCTGCTGCTAAAATGCAGCGATTATTGGATATCCTCCCGTGCTGGCTTGACAAGTGGAGGATAGCAGTAAACGCCTCAAAAACGGCAGCCATCTTAACCGGCCAACAGAGACTATTACCTAAGGAGCTTGTATTCCGCGGACAGGTAATTGAGTGGCAGAGCAGTGTGAAATACCTTGGCTGCATTATCGACCGCAGTTTTTGGTGGGTGGGCACCCGAGTATCCCTAATCATATACTTTACCTCAGCAGATGTCTCAGAGCTTTTGTAAGAGATTTTCTCTCGAGTATCTTTATCTCTTGCAGCATCGAGTGCGTTTGTCGGATAAGACTAAACCCCCTAAAGTGGTGATCTTGTCCTGGTCAAGAAGATGAATATGCCGCCTCCTCCGGGACTCTTCACCTGCGTTGCTGAAGTTCTAGTAGGCGACTCAATTCTTATGAGAGCTGTTGCTACTGTGTCGTGATTGCCGATTTCTTAGGGTATACAGTGTCTCAGTCAGACCCGATATGCTTGGGGTGGAGGATAGTTTTGTACCGTTGCTATCAGGACTGCGCCTCATGCACGGTACGTAAATCGGACCACACACTAGAAGCATTACTCTGTGGTCAGTCATTACACTCTCAAAATGATTACCTCAGAAATAGTGTTCGCGTATTATTTATATGATTGCGTGCCTACTTTAACACTACTTTTAATAAAAAGCTCAGAGAAGTGTGCCAGTGCTACAAACTCTTGGACCAAGGAAAAAACATAGATTTCTACCATTCTTTATACTTACTTAGTTCCTGTCCTTACTTTTTATGTCCTCTTTTATTTACTTAATATAATTGGCATTAGGACAGACAGACGTGATCCATGTACTATCAACTAATTTTACGGTAATACGAATAAACTAAATTTTCAGTACACTACCCACCTATTTCTTCCATTAGTGATCGTTGTTAATACTTAACCCGGAGGAATTCGCTATGCAGTGAAAGGATCGCCTGTGGTAAAAAAAAGTGTTTCTTTTGTGTCTTGTAATATATAAAGTATGCAATAACAAAATATTTGTATTGTATTGCTTTGCATATTATAAGGCTAACCTAATTTAGGTTGCTTTATTTGCTAACATATGGAAGTTATCAAGATTCCAAAGAACAGTTTCGGTTCGGACGTATGTGACTATAGGTCAGTAGCTGAATTATCGTCGTTCTATAAATTATTTGAGTCTTTATTACAACGACAAATTGAAACTCAGTGAGCAAAGGAGCAACGCGGATTATCGAGCAAAAACGAGCCCACTTAAATATTTATTTAATTCTGTTTTTTAGTATTTGTTGTTATAGCGGCAATAGAAATACATCATCTGTGAAAATGTCAACCGTCTAAATATCACGGTTCATGCGATACAGCATGGAACGGACAGCGGAGTCTTAGTAATAGGGTTCCGTTTATTACCATTGGGCCAAGTGCGAGTCGGACTCGCGCACGAAGGTTTCCGAACCATTATCTATAAAAACGGCAAAAAAACACGTTTATTGTATGGGAGCCCCCTTAAATATTTGTTTTATTTTAATTAAATTATTTATTTTTAAAATGAATATATAACTGAATATACTGTAAAAATTACAAGCGTCTGCCTATTGCCGTTATCAATCTCGAGCAAAAAAATCACTTTTGATGTATAAGGGAGCCCCCTCAAATATTTATTTATTCTGTTTTTTAGTATTTGTTGTAAAAGCGGCAACAGAAACACATCTTTATGCAAAAATTTGCCTGGTGACAGACGGACGGACAGCAGAATCTTAGTAATAGGGTCCCGTTTTTTACCCTTTGGGTACGGAACCCTAAAAAGCATTATCATACCTATGTTTTACTTGTCTCGATATATTATTTAAAACAAGAACTTACAAAATAACAATGCCTTTATTTTGTGCTCACATTTACTCCCGTACATATTTTATTTTAATTATCACTTATCAACTTGAAATGAAAAAGAAATGCTGAACTGAAAGTTAATGATATGTGAACGAACATTTTAATATAAGACTAAGGTTATCTTAATTGTTAAACAATTTTCAAGCGACAAGTACCTTTTACGTACGTTATTGTAAGGTGTGTGTCGTGCGTGCATTAAGTTAGGGTACCGTAGACTGAAAAGAAAAAACTATATTCTCATACATGAATGTACCTTTTCATTACGTATTATCTAATATAGTGCTCCTTTAAATAAATTTTAAAATTTAAATAAAATTGTTGAAAATGACTTCGTTTAAAGTATTTATGAAGTTAGTATTAATATATTAAGAAATATCAATAGCAGAATCTCAAGTCGAAAAAAATCAAAATATGCAGAAATGCTAGCAGGGAGATACATTATCGACAAAGAAATTTATTTTAGTTTTACAAAGCATAATGAAAGACCTAAAATCAGAACAAAAAGTAAACTATAAATGGCTAAAAACCTGATCAACCTTAGATTGGTATGCCTGTGGGTGTGGAGTGTGTCATCAGATATATCAGTAGCTCCATACTAAACTGGTTGACTAGTATAGCATACTACACACTACTATGTGGGCGTGGAGTGTGTCATCAGATATATCAGTAGCTCCATACTAAACTGGTTGACTAGTATAGCATACTACACACTACTATGTGGGCGTGGAGTGTGTCATCAGATATATCAGTAGCTCCATACTAAACTGGTTGACTAGTATAGCATACTACACACTACTATGTGGGCGTGGAGTGTGTCATCAGATATATCAGTAGCTCCATACTAAACTGGTTGACTAGTATAGCATACTACACACTACTATGTGGGCGTGGAGTGTGTCATCAGATATATCAGTAGCTCCATACTAAACTGGTTGACTAGTATAGCATACTACACACTACTATGTGGGCGTGGAGTGTGTCATCAGATATATCAGCAGCTCCATACTAAACTGGTTGACTAGTATAGCATACTACACACTACTATGTGGGCGTGGAGTGTGTCATCAGATATATCAGTAGCTCCATACTAAACTGGTTGACTAGTATAGCATACTACACACTACTATGCAAACAGAAGGGCCCTTGTATTAAGCTAGATATAGTTAAAAATCACATGTATTTAAGACTGATTATTGATAATCGATTTGACTGGAAATTACACATTCAATACATATGCAATAGGTTAATTAAATTATCAATACTTAGACATAAAATGCCGTTTGGAACACTTTGCATTATGTACCTTGCACTTGCCGATTCGATATGGCCTTAGCAGCTACGGACGTACTTGTAAAACGCATATAGAAAAGATATACAACTTACAAATAAGAATTTTAAAAACAATTGTACCGAGAAATATGAAACATCGACAGAGGAGCGATTATAACGCTCTATTTAAATAATGTGCTATTTTATAGTAGTTTTATAGTAGTATGTAAATTCAAGTTTCCTATTTTATATTCATATTAATAATAGAACGGATCAAAGGTTCCAAAGTGTTCGCGAGAGATCTGGCTGTTGGGCGAAGTCGTCTGGCAAGGCTGAAGACGGAGGACGGCAGCATTGTTTCGTCTGGACCAGAGAACGAGAAATTCTATGGACAGTTATACACGTCGACATCAAAACCAGTTGGCAGTCTAGCATTTTGCATTGGATTAGCATTTTAATTTATTTTATCATTTTTACAATGTGTTCCTTAAGCTTCATACTGAAACTTATAGTACTCGTAGTTGTAATGTCATGTCTCCGCTGGAAGTACTGAACATGAAAAGGGGATAGTGGGGATTAGTAGGATACCTCTTTCCACCCATTTACTAACCAATAAACGAAAACGGCACAGTACAGTTCCATAGATATCTCGTAAAGTACAGAAGTTTTTGTTTCAGGGGCTTAGACCACAGTTTTCGGAAAATTTCATACAAATAATTTTTTTTTGATGCCTATGCCTGGATATAGGATACCCATACATATATATAGATAATCCTTACTAGATTTTTTTTTCTCAAATGAGAATTAAATAAAGTATACTTATCATTTATGTGCTTGGTCGTGGTTCGTCGCTAACAGTCTAATAAGTATATTAAGCCTGTTCACCAAAAAAACCTTTAAAAAGGTGTGTTTCTTTAGATAAGTTACAGAATTCCGTAGCTAAAGATCGTATAAAAAACGTATCCCAAGGTGTGACTAGGTGTCCCCTTCAGTTTTTCTGTAGAGAATAAATGCAAAAATAAACGTAAAAGGAACCCTCTCCGTGAGAGTCAAAATAAGTGAGTAGTGGCGTAGTTGGCTTGTCAGTTGTGCCTATTTTCACCACATTTTTATTAAGAAGCAAATAGTTTACGTTATCCTAAATTTGTATTCATTGTTGCATATATATGATCATATTGTGACAATTTTTCAGAATTCGCAGTTTAAATTCCTTCTCTTGCTGAACAGAAGTGGTAAGTGTCTTCATTTTAAGCAAAATGTCAAATTTACTTGTTCTCAGTCCGGTATCGTAACGTTATTGAAAAACACATTAATAACTGCATTATTAATCACTTCAGAAAGTTCATATTTGTACAAATTTTTATGTAAAATTCTGAAAAAGGTAGCCAAAAATGGATGTTAGAGAAGGGCCGAGGACCGGAAGTTCATTGAGAATCGCCTGTGTTTAACAGCAGACTGCTGTAGGTTGATTGATTAATGGCACATGCAAAAAGATATATCACAGATATTCCACTCCATTGGCTTTCGGCATAAAACAAAAAGATATAACATAGATAGTCCACTCGATTGGTGTATGACAAAACACAAATGATATCACAGTTAGCCCACCCGATTGGCGATCCCAGAAACACATATTTTATTAATTATCTTGTAAAACATTTACTTAAATAAAAAATTTCACTAAAAATATTGGCTGATTTACATGAAAATAAAATTTAACTATAAAATATTGGCTGACTTTGCAAAAACCCCGAAATGCGAGTTTTTTATATTTTTGTGTTGGAAAGCAATGATACGACGGTTGGTAAAAATTTGACTGTTAAAATAATATTTTGCAACCCAATACAAAATTACAACACATTTTGTTCCCTTAATGGTTGGAATTTAAAAATCCACGAAACACTGTGTTTATTATTTGTGTTGAAAAGCATAAACGTATGTTAATTTTGAAGTAACATGACCTTAAAAATATTTTTTATCTCAAAAAACTTGCTTGTAGGTAAGCATTTTTCCCCTAAGAGCCTACATTTTTAAAATTGAGAATCATATAGTCATAAATTGCGTTGAAGAGTTGTGAAATGTATCCCCCTTAAAGGTCACATTTGAAGAAAACCCCAAAGTATGTGTTTTGTTGTTTGATTCATATTGAAGAGCATTCATACAAATTTTCTTGTAAATTAGACTATTAAAATTAAATTTCCCAATTGCATACAAACTTTGCCATCCCCATTTTCCGCGTAGGGGTTAATTTTGAAAATTCCTTTTTTATTAACTGTTTAAAAAATGCATATACACCGAGGTCGAAGGAAATTTAGCAAAAAAATATTTTATCTCATATTTTGTTACCCCGTTTCCACTTAGGGGCTGAATTTTTAAATATTCCTAAAACATGCACTTCATTTATTGTGTTCAAGACCATTTATAGCAAGTTTAGAGTTAATTTGATTATTAAGATATTTTTGTCCCATACAAACTTTGCTACCCCTTTTTACCCACTTAGGGGTAGAATTTAAATTTAAATTGCGTAATTCGTTGCAAACAAAAGTGTATGTACATTCTCATGGTCTTATTTGCAAAAATAACCGGGTTCCAATACAAAGTTTCATCCCCTATTTTCCCCCCTGTGGGATTTTCCAAAAACAGTGAAATATATCAATCTTGATATTTACTCAAAAGGCTTAATACCAAGTTTCATAGATTTGACTTAAAAAGAGGAGTTTTTCATACAACTTCCAACCCCTATTTCAGGAGTCGATTTTCGCAAAACCCGTCCTTAAACGACGCCTTCAATATATAAAAAACTCAATCACCAAATTACAAATTTTTTATTCGTGGTGGTTAAGGCTGGGCGTTGATGAGTCAGTCAGGTAGGACATTGCCTTTTATATATATATTGATAAGAATTGTGATGGTCAGTAGGGTTGTATCTATATCTCAGATAAATTAAACCAAATTATAAAATAGAACGCAAAGGTTTGAGGAATACCCATATTATTCGTTAACTGAAAAATATTGACCTTACACTATTTACACTTTTTACACTTTATTAGTACCTAATATTGGATTGCTAACATATTTTTCTGCATTTGACCCACAGTCTAAATATAATTTAGACCGCAGAACACGAGCAGTCTTATCCGACCAATGCACTCGCTGCTGCAAAAGATGAAGATACGCAAGAGAAAACCTTTTCCAAAAGCTCTGAAACATCTGTTGCAACAGTTCAAACCCTGCCAAGCGGTGCTTCTAGTGTCTAATAAGGGGTACTTAGGCAAGGCCATCAGAGGGCACACCCACCAAAAAATTACCAGGTGTCAACACCTCCAGATCATTCGGCTCCGAACAAAAAGGACAAAGGGGCCTCGAGTTGA
This sequence comes from Apoda limacodes, assembly GCA_946406115.1. Classification (NCBI taxonomy): domain Eukaryota; kingdom Metazoa; phylum Arthropoda; class Insecta; order Lepidoptera; family Limacodidae; genus Apoda; species Apoda limacodes. The sequence goes on along the minus strand of OX291555.1, from coordinate 27,202,507 downwards.
GCACCGCCTCAATTTGCAGAAGACTGTAGATAGCTCCTCCAAGATGAAAACACTCTTGCCGACACCGTGGCGAGGATGAGTCTGTGCTACCTTCACCACCGCTTCCAAAATTCCGCCCAAGAAGGATATGCGGAGGGATCGAAATTCCACTTAATTTCCTTTGGGGTGATGACCTATGCTCTGCTGATTTGCAACAAGGTACTGGTGGACCTCTCGTAGATACCGATCAGCACCCTTGTAATTGGTTCCGCAATCCACGGCGGCGAACGAAGAGAGAAAGACAGGCAATGAAAGCCTCAGTGAAAAGCGAGGAGACTACCTCAAGGTGTACAGCCTTCGTAACAAGACATACAAATATGCACAAGTATGCCTTGACCACCTTGGCGTTGCGCAAGGTAGAAGTTTAAATGTTAAAGGGACCTTCAAACTCAGTTTCAACATTAAAAAAGACGCGAGCGAGGTTTACTCGATCGGGAAGCAAATCGCCCATATGTGGCTGAGCCAAAGTTGCCTTGAGCCTATAACAGGGTATGCACCGAGAGAGCACACTCCTAATAAACCTTCGGGCCGAGACAATCCAAAACTCTCGTTGGAGTTAGGCGAGAAGACTGCTGAGTCCCGCACGAGAGTGGCCGAGGGCAGGTCGGTTTGGGAAGCAGGGGAGGAAATTTGACCAGTCGAAAACCGAAAACTTGTTATATATATTTATTTATTTATATATAGTTATATATATAGCTTCAATAAAACGAAATGAATATCAATATTTTTATACACAATACTTACAATTATAGCTTTTTTCCATATACCCTTATCAATATAAACAATGTTATCACCAGTCTTATAATAACAGATTTTCTTTCTAGCAGTCCTATCATGGTGAGATTTTGTTATCTTCTGTTTCTTATAAAGTTTAATGTTCACATCATTCTGTTTCTTAGGCTTTAGAACATTTAGAGTACAAGGCAAAGATTTTACAACTCTACTATTTAAAATCTGAGATGGAGACACTCTTAAACTAGTTAAAGGACTATTATTATATTCCATGACTCCGTCCCTAAAGTCAGACTTATCCTCATTAAATTTTTTTAACATTTGTTTACTTATGTGGACTGCTTTTTCAGCTATTCCATTGCGTCTTGGATACCTAGGAGTTGAAGTTATTAAAGTTATATCTTTTGGATTTGAAGTAACATTTGCATTTATAAGATGCGAAGGGAACATTGTCAGTAATTAACTTTTCAGGATAGCCAAAACGTGTAAACACTTCTTGCATTGCACTTCTTACTGATTCTGAATTTTTAATTTTTTAATGGTAACAATTCTAGCCAGTGTGAGAAGTAATCTACTATTACAAGAAAACTTTTGCCACTGTAATCTAGTATATCACATCTGACTTTTAAAATCCTCTCTTTAGGTTTTTGTGACGTAATAGGGGTTCCCTATAATTTTTGGGACTAAAATTTTCACATTTCCTTCACTGTTTAACAAACATCTGAACATCCTATTTTATATTTGGCCAATAAAATAATTGTCTGACACGGTTAGTACATTTGTTAGTACCAAAATGATCTTTATGAACGGTCTTTAACACATACATTTTTAAAGAGTAAGGAACAATAATTTTACTCCAACAAATAATATATCATCCTGAAAATAAATGTCATCTTTAAATTTTTCATATACTTTATACTTTTCAGGAACATTTTTAGGCCAACCATGCAGATAATACTCAGTTAATTCTAAATATGGTTTTTTTATTTTGAGACATAGGTAAATAATTAGCAACAGAATGTACCATTTGCGACATTTCTTTATCATGTTCCGTTACATTTAAACTGTTTCTTGATAACATGTCAGCAAAGTGTACCAATTTACCAGGAACATAATAAACATTTAGATTATACATCACAACACTTTCTCTTTTAGTAACCTAAAAGCCTTATCATGATTAATAAAAAAAAAAAAAAAATAATACTATATAAATAAAAATCAATATCTTTCCTAAGCAATTTACAAAATGGGGACATATATTCAGCCATGTCATTCACATAATTGAAAGAACCAGTAATTTGTAATAATTGGTCTCTATTTCTAGGTGTTTTCACATTTAATAATGACTCAATCCTATCCTTATCTAAAGACATTTCATATTCATTAAAAACTTGCTCTACATATTTTACTTCTTTTTGCTTATATTGCATCTTATTTCTATTGAAAACTATTCCCATATCTTTGGCAATTTTTACAACATTTTTCATTGCCATATCATGGTCTTCTTAAGAGTTTCCAATAATCAATATGTCGTCAGCCCATATAACAACATTTTTTATCTTTCCAAAGTAAGTTTCAAACACATCTTGGAAAAGTTCTGGTGCATTCATGAGACCATATGGTAGGACTAAATAATGCAAAACTGCAAATGGGCATGCAAAGCAACATTTCCAAGATGCCTGTTCGCTTAAACATAAATGATGAAAGCCTTCTTTAAGGTCTAACAACGAGAATATTTTTTTATCCTTTAATTTAAATGCTAACTCTTCTAAGGTAGGCAAGACTTTAGGTTTTTTTATAATATACTTATTTAGATCAGAAGGATCAAGACATGTTTAGGCATAATGCTTATATGTGCATCTGTATCCAGTTTACACTTTACACTATAGTTTTCAATATTTATATACTCAAACCACTCATCTTTCAAAGATTTGTTCTTACTAATACTTATTGCCAAATCACAATAATACTTATCTGAATCAGACTCTTTACTAAGACACTTACTAACCATACTAGTTTTTTTGTTTTTAAATCTGCAACTAACAGAGACATGATTAAGATAACCACACTTATTGCAAGATTTCCCAAATGCAGGGCACTGTCTTAACCCATGTTCTGTTTGGCAGCGTCGACATTTAAATTTGTTGTTAGTGTTTTTCTTCAACTTGTTATCTTGTTATGTTTGTTGTCTGCAACTGGATTGTAAGTGTCAGTTTTGCAGGTAAATTTCTTAGCACGACTTACTTCTGCATTACTAGTATGCATTCGAGGTACTTGGTTAGAAGCCTGTTCTTTGGTTTGGCAAATTTTTATAGCAGCATCCAAAGACAAATTATCTATTCTTAATAAAGCTTCCTGAGTAGACTTGTCACAAATATTCTGGACTATATGGTCCCTCATTATTTCATCTTCAATATTTTTATAGTTATATGACTTAATCAGCTGTACGGCAGCTAGTTAGAAACATGTTTAAAATTTTCTCCTTCTTGTTGCTTTCTGTCATTAAACTTATATCTTTTAAAGACGATGTTAGTTCTAGGACTAACATAATTTTGTATCGCCTCACAAAGCTTTACATATTTATTGGAATCACTTTCACTTACGGGTAAAGTTGAAACTATCCGAGATGCTTCTATACCCATCATGTTCCGCATTAGTGACAGCTTGATTTTGTCGTCAGCACCTGATTTCCCAGCGATCATAAGGTAATCTTCAAAAGTCTGAAGCCGAAATTTCCACTCAATTGCAGCATTTGAACTTGTTATATTAAGATCAGGCGGTAATTAAACCGGTAGATATTCTTTTTCCGAAGAAGCCATCTTGAAAAGCGCTTCCTTGTCGATCGACTAAACTTTAAATTTTACACTATAAACTTAGTGCTCACAAAACTCACAAATAGGCTCGTTGCGGCTGCACCATGTTATATATTTTATAATGTATAGCTTCAATAAAACGAAATGAAATTCAATATTTTTATATTAACTGAACTGGACATTTACACACAAGGAACCATAGACATCTAGTATCTAGTTTTGGGGTTGCCACAGTATTTATTCATAAAACGGGAGCCCCCCCACCCGTAGAGAACTTAGGAGGGCTCAAAGGCACTCGCATCCAAGGGTGACCCCCACGCGAGGCAGGCCATGCGCTAGGGGGAGAGCTAGGTTAATAGGGGGGAGAGCCACTGTCCCTAACTTGCGAAAGGGCCCCAGTTCTAATCTTACTTTATTCAAATAGGTTTCTAAGAACACTTTTAAATTGTCAATACAATGTAAACAATGTTGATTTCTCCCAAAGAGCTGGCAAGAAGTTCTATTTAAAGTAATAAAACGAAATGTATACAATATGTACCGGAACACTTATTAGGTATTAAAAAAAATAAGTTAGTAAGCTACTAAAAACAAAGTCAAACATGAAAATTTTTTTTTGTTTGTTTTTGGCGCATCATGTGAAACTTCTCCGATTAGGTTCCCCTTCGGACACTCCTTGACGTGACAGACTGGGATAAATTTGGTCAATTTCTCGAAAACCCCTGCTCGCCACATCTAGCTCGCGTTCGCAATATAATCTCTTGCGCGACCGATCTAAACGTAGCTATTGACTCTCTCACTAGTCACCTGACCGCCACCGTTGGCGAGTGCTCAAGACAAGTGCCGGTTGGTGATTACCACCACTTAATCCTGCCTCAGCATATCAGGTCGCTAATGACTGAGCGTAACGCGGCCCACCGCCGACGCGATCGCGCTCCCACTATTGAAAATAAAGCTCGCTTCAACGACTTACACCGCCGTGTAAGAACCGCTGTAGCTGAGCTTCGCGCCCAACGTTTCGGTGATCTGACGGAGAACATTTCTCCTTCTCATCAAGCTTATTGGCACTTAGCCAGAGCTTTAAAATCAGACACCGCCAACTCTCTCCCTCCGTTAACTCGTCCCAACAACGTTCCCGCGTTTAATGACGACGAAAAAGCGGATTGCCTTGTATCTAGCCTTCAAGCCCAATATGCCTTAACAACACAACCCTTCGATCCCGATCACGTGCGTGAGGTAGACGGCGAAGTGGAGCGCAGAACTTCTCTGCCCCCACAGGATCCCCTGCCCCCCGTCACTGTCGACAAAGTCAAACAGGTCATCCAAGACCTACGCCCCCGAGAAGGCCCCGGCGCGGACGATATCGCTAACGATATCCTAGAGCGCTTCACTCTTCCCCTTCCCTGCCTTCTAGTATCGATTTTCAACGCTGCTATCGAAAATTGCACCTTTCCTTCTCAATGAAAAAATGCAATTGTTATAGACATCCACAAGCCAGACAAAGCTCGTGCCGAGCCGTCTTCCTATCGCCCTATAAGTTTACTAAAGGCCCTTGATAAACTTTACGAACGCCTCCTCGTCGCTCGCCTACGAAACGCTAGAGTCGCCAAACACTCATGCGTCCATCATGTCCTCCGCATCACGGAACATATTCTCACTGGCTTCCAACCAGTATTAGGTAAGACCCGCCACACGGGCGCTGTCTTCTTTGTTATAGCGAAAGCCTTCGAAAAGTCTGTCACAACGGTTTAATTTATAACCTGTAATACTTTCAGTTGCCAGAACGTCAGAACGTCTCGTGCTCATCATACGAGACTACTTGTCGACCCGTAGCTTTCGCTATAAAGTTGGAGGCAGTCTCTCTTCCCCCGTCCCATAGAAGCAGGAGTCCCGCAAGGGTCCGTGCTCGCCCCTATCTTGTAGCTTCTGTACACTAAGTTTAGGTTTTCTCTAAGGGCTACAGTATGGGGTTCTTCAAAAAAGAAGTTATTAGATTTGTGAAGGGTCGGCAACGCGCGAGTGATGCCCTAGGTGTTGCAAGCGTCCATAGGCTACGGTAATCGCTTACTATCAGGCGGACCGTAGGCTTGCTTGCCACCTTAGTGTCACTGACGATATCCCTAAAACGATAGGTGCCCCAATTAGCCCTCTTCGCAGACGACACCGCTATTTATACCACCGATAGGCAAGTGAGTCGAATCACTAAGAGACTCCAACCCGCTATCACCGCCCTAGGTGAATGGGTTCGGAAATGGAGAATCGAAGTGAATCCCGACAAAAGCTCTGCCGTTCTCTTTACCGTAGGTCGCCCTTCGCGGCCATCCCCCCTCTCACTATTCGGACGTGCCATTCCTTGGCAAAGCAAGACCAAATATCTCAGTGTGACCCTGGATAGGCGTTTGAACTTCCGCGATCACACCAAAATAGTTAGAGACCGAGCCGCTTTTGTCCTCGGTCGTTTATATCCCATGATAGGCAAGTATAGTAAGATGTCGCTTAGAAATAAGCTGACTCTTTACACCACTTGCATCCGCCCCATACTAGCTTATGCTAGCGTAGTCTATGCGTTATCCAAACGCAATCTCCATAAACTCCAGACCTTCCAAAACCGCTTTCTCAGAGCGGCGTCCGGAGTCTCCTGGTACGTCCGCAATGTGGACCTAGACAAAGACTTAAAGCTCCCCACGGTTCCCCAATATCTCAAAGACTTGGCAGGCCGCTTTTTTGAGCGTATACAAAATCACCCGAATCTATTAATTGTACAATCCACAACGTATCACCCCCCGACCGACCTCGGCATGGTCGTAAAACTACGTCCAGATAGCGAGATTAGTCACTACGACCTCCCCTAATAGGGCCTCCCCCCTAACACGACGCCGACGTCACCGGGTTCCTCGGCGCCCACAAAGTCAAATTCAAAGTCAAAGTCAAAGTCAAAGTCAAAATGGTTTATTCAAATAAGGATTTTACAATCACTTTTGAATCGTCAAAGTTATAAAATATTATTTTTTGAACCCTCCCACCTTCCCGCCGGTTCACAATGTTGTTGATTTCTACCGAGAAGAATCCGGCAAGAAACTCGATAGTTACTCTTTTAAAAACACTATCAATAATACAAATAAACTAAAATACAATTAATGTTTTAAATAAAAAAAATTTAGTCGTACAATTTTATGTTATTTCCATTTTAATTTGGTTTACCTATGCATCCTGTAATTGAGCATCATCAGTCCCAAGGATTTATATCATTTACATAGTCTGAAATATTATAGTATGCCTTTTTACAAAGTACCTGCTTGATAAAAGATTTAAATTTACTTATTGATAGATTTTGAATTTTATTGGGAACTTTGTTGTAAAAGTGTATACATTGCCCCATAAAAGAGTTACTTATTTTGTGTAGACGTGTATCATGCACCAATAGCTTATTTTTACTTCTAGTATTTACTTTGTGAACGTCACTTTTCTTGCTGAAACTATTGATATTTTTATGTACATATAAAAGATTTTCATATATGTACTGCGACACTAAAGTTAAAATATTTACTTCCCTAAACCTATCCCTCAGAGATATCCTAGATCCTAATTTATAAATAGCACGAATTGCCCTTTTTTGTAACAAAAATATTGTATTTACATCAGCAGCGCTACCCCACAATAGGATACCATATGTCATTAAACTATGGAAATAGCTAAAATATACTATTTTTGCAGTGTCGACATCGGTCAATTGTCTTATTTTCTTGATCGCATACACAGCAGAGCTAAGTTTTTTGGCTAGGTTATGAATATGAGGACCCCATTGAAGTTTGGAGTCCAGCGTTATGCCAAGAAAGAGTGTTGAATTAACAAGTTCTTATTGCTCGCCATTAATATTAATACATGTCTGTCTCTGACTAACATTTGGTAATGTAAATTTTACACATTTGGTTTTTTTTTCATTAAGTAACAAATTATTAGCGTTAAACCAATTTACAATTTTAGAAAGGGCATTATTTAATCCATTATAACATGTCTGTCGTCTCTTAACTTTAAAAAGCAAAGAGGTGTCATCAACAAATAAGACAATGTCATGTTTTTTTACATTATATGGGAGATCATTAATGTAAATAAGTAATAGAAAAGGACCTAAAATTGAGCCCTGAGGGACTCCTATAGTGACTGGTGATCCAGGAGATCTTTCACCCTTGACATCTATTTTCTGTACTCTCCTACTCATATAGGATGTCAAAAGGTCGAGAGCTTTGCCTCTAATACCATAGTGATGTAGCTTCCTGATGAGATTTTCATGTTGAACACAGTCAAATGCCTTAGATAAATCACAAAACATTCCAAGGGCGTCATGCGAATCCTCCCAGGCGTTATATATATTTTTTAATAGTGCCACTCCTGCATCGGTTGTGGAACGGCCTTTCATAAAGCCAAACTGTTTACTACTAAGTAGCTCATTAATACAGAAATGGCTTAACATTTGACAAAGTATGATTTTTTCGAAAACTTTACTGAGTATAGGTAGTATTGAAATAGGCTGAAAATTATTAGGATCTGTTGAACTACCTGATTTAAAAAGAGGTATAACTTTGCTAAGTTTCATCTCATCAGGAAACACACCACTATCAACACAACTATTAAATATAATGGCTAAGGGTTGTGCTATAACATGAATAATTGAATTTATAGTTTTTACAGAAAGTCCCCAAAGGACTGTGGTGTTTTTAATTTCTAAAGTTTTAAATGTATTAATGATATCCGTAGGACTAATGTTTTTAAATACAAAGGGAACGTTACATTCAGGAACACTAGTTTTTAAAAATCTTTCTGCTAAGATTGGACTTGAGTTTAGATGTTCAGTTGTTTTGAATGGGATATTCCTAAAAAACTGTTCAAAGGCAACTGCTACCTCAGAATTTGTTTTAAAACTAGCATCATCTACAATCAACTCAAAGTCCTGACAAGAATTCCTAGCTTTACCAGTTTCATTATTTATTATGTTCCATGTAGTTTTTATTTTATTTGTTGAATTTTTTACTTTATGTCTGAGGTGAATTGCTTTTGCAACAAGACAGACCTTTTTAAAGGTTTTTGAGTATTTTTTTAAATATTCCCTAAATATTTGGCTATTATTATATGTTTTTTCTTTATAATTCATACAGTTTACGCCTACTTTTACACTAAAACTAAAGCGACTGGAAATAAGTTTCTTTTTTGCAGGAAATATTTTATCATACTCTGTAGTAATAGTGTTGCATTTGGGTCGCCATTATAAAGCAAATCTGGAAGTTTATGCATTAAGTTAGATTTAAATGATTCAACCCGTTTAGTTGTTATTGGTATAAATTTAATTTCCTTTTTAGTAATACTATTCTTTCTTTCTAAAACCACTAACTGTCCACAATGATCTGACTCTAGATTGCTTATAATTGATTTTTGAATTGGTTTTATGTCAGTAAATATATTGTCGATGCAAGTGGCACTGGATACAGCAATTCTAGTTGGTTCACAAAACAAATTATTTAAATTAAAAGACTGAAATAAGGCAAGCAATCTGGTGCTTAATGAGCTATTTTCCAAAATGTTTATATTGAAGTCTCCACAAACAATGATTTGTTTATTCGAATTGCTGATTTTATTCAACACTTCTTCCATAACTAATTCAAAATTATCATAAATTGCACAAGGCGGCTTGTATACACTCACAACAATGAGATGCTCAACTTCTATACAGGAGAGCTCGGCAGTTCGCTCAACTGAGAGGCTCACAATGTCTTTACGTTCCTTAAACTTTAGCTGTTTATTAACTAAAATTAAAGAGCCACCATGGATAGCATTTACTCGGCTGAACGAACTTCCCACCTGGTGATTAGTGAAATTGAACATAAACTGATGGCTGCGTAGCCAGTGTTCAGTGATACATAAAATGTCAATCTTTTGGCAGTTTATGAACAATTCAATTTCTAGTTCTTTCTGAGACATTCCTTGTATATTCTGATGCACCAGGTTCAATGGAATATTATTTTTAGTATGACAAAGTTTATTTTTTTGTTTCTGTTTGCATAAAACTTTAGTAGACATAGATTGTTTAATATAATTATTATTAATGTTGGAATTATATAATATGCCAAAGTGGTCCTTTGTTGTCTGAAAATTTAATTTAAATTATTACATGTCAAATTATTATACTGCTCAAAAGAAGCAGGTTGTTTAGCTAAATGATTAGCTGAAATGTCAATTACACTATTATAATTGCACTGCTCAATAGAAGCAGGTTGTTTAGCCAAATACTTGGCTGAAATGTCAATTACACTACTATAATTACACTGCTCAATAAAAGCAGATTGTTTAGCCAAATTATTGGCTGTGGTATTACTATAAAATGATAGCGACAAGGCTAACACCCTGGTACAATGGTGTGTGAGATAATATTTATGTCTTGTCCTTATATAATTATGTCTAAAAATACTGTTAGTATCTATCACATGAAAGTTATTGTTATTGCTAGAAATAGTATGCAAAGCTAAATTTAACTCACATCTAAGGTTGTTTTCCTCCTGTGGCAAACCCTTACAATAGGGAAATGTAAACATTACATTTTTTTTACTTTAAGTGCGCTTATACTATTATAATATTGTCTTAATTCACTTTTATTTACATTACCCCTGTTACCGATAAATATTACTAATGTAGAGGATGGAGTGATTTTGTCAGACTTAATTAAACTTCTCATTATATTAACAAAATTGGCATTTGGCATACAATTATTTAAAACTGGTTGTCCTACACTTGAGCTGAGAAAGTGTCCAAAACCTTTTCCCATTTCATCGCTAAACATTACTATATTGTCATCAACATTACATTTTTGTAAAACACTAGTTGAGTGAGAACTGTTGTGAGCATATGATTGTTGCTCGGATTCCAAACTGACACTCATTGATGACTGAGGTGTTGGTAAAGGTAGTAACAAGGATGCACAATCTGGCTGTGAATCGCCGAGGCATTTACAATTACACATATTGTGATTGAGTTGTAATGACTCAAAACGCTCTGCATTATATTTACTTAATTCTATTAGCTCATTCATAGTCAGTGTGTGCTCCTCCATCTCGGTTTAGAAGAATTAATGGTGTCATCACCTGTAAGATCTATAGTGGTGGTATTGCTAGTTGCAGCAGAAACAAGATTAGGGGCCTTACTACATAATTCGTCAAAAAGATTTTGAGTTTGATGCTGTGTGTAAGTATGGGTGGCCTCTTGAAGTTGTGAGATGTGTTGATGGGCCTCGCGTAGTTCCTCTTCAAGATATGAGATCTTATTAAGGGCCACCACATACTCCTCACTACAGCTGTCAAACGTTTCTATAATTTTCTTAAAATTGGTCCCGCTCTTCTAGTACAGTACCATATTGAGTGTGCAACACTGACAACTCATTGCGGAGGCTACTATTTTTGTTTAATATTTCTAAGAGTTCTCTTTCGTTATCATCCCTTACCTGACCTGTATAGCTGATCACATTTTTCCTTGGAAATCTTAAGTTCCTGCAAAGCCAGTTGAAGTTTGGACTCTTCCTGGCGAGCAGATGCCTTGCGAGTCATCATTTTAAGGCTGTTTGAGCGTAATAAATACAAAAGAGAGAGGTTAAAACTTACCAAGGAATAGCTTGACAACGTAACGTAACGAAAGAGATGGTTTGTTGACAATTTGCTTATTAATTGGTTACTTTGCCTTATAACTGTGTTCTTTTATGAATACAATACTGATAAATAATAGTAAAACTCACAATCACAACTAAATAATATACAAAATATGATTGAAAAATTTGAACTTTATAACGGATGGATCGCAGTAACACTTGAAAAAAAAATGTTATCTCGCACTTATTTATGTACATTTAAACCACCATTCTAAATATATAACTAGTTATATTGTAATGTTTTGCGTGAATTTATATTAAAAAGGTACAATTTACTGAAAAACAATTAAATAAAATTACGACAACTTTTGGTCAGCTGTTACTTAATGGGTTGCCCAAGGATACACGAGGTATTAAAAGGAGCTGCAGTGCTTCTCGCCCCCTCTCAATCAGTCAGTCAAAGGGACGCCCCCGAGAGCGACAGCCCAAGCTGAGGCTTTGAGCGTTGGGCGCTAAATGGGCTGAGGCTCCTTTAGAGTCTCGCCCCAAAAAGCCCGGTGAAGCAGTAATGGCTGCAAAAACCAACTGAACAGTCAGTCAGAAAAGAAAAAAAAAACGTGTGAAGCGTCAAATATCGCCAATGGAGTGAAGAAATTCAGATATTTAGGAGAATTCCGATATTTAATAGTACTAGTGGCATAAGCGCCATCACAATTATATTTTTGCATTATCATATGTACATACATATACTTTAAACTATCCATACTATCCATGAATATAATATAAGTACCTGGAGGACCGAGCACATGCTCGGTTTTTTTAAACAGCGCCATCTATTGTCAAGTAGCTTAAGTGTTGCTTAATAACGCCACCTATTGTCAAATAGCTTTAGTGTTGCTTATTACTACTCGCCAATAGATGTCAGGAAGAGTCATACTTTTCAGTTTATGACTGCCTTATAAACACGGATAAAACGACGTTTTCTAAAAATGAAACCTAGCTAGATCAATTTACCGACCCCGAAAACCCCTACATACTAAATTTCATGAAAATCGATGGAGTCGTTTCCGAGATTCAGATTATAAATATATATATATGTACAAGAATTGCTCGTTTAAAGGTATTAGATAATAAATATTATAAATGCGAAAGTAAATCAGTCTGTTACCTTTTCACGCTGAATCCCTGTACCGGTCAAGATTACATTTGGCATGCAGATAGTTTTGAGTCCCAGAAAAGGACACAAGTATTATCCGTTGTTTTTCTCCCCCTCCCCATAATTGAGGAGTTGCCGTTGAAATCCTACACCGATGACCGAATACTTAGAATACAAGGAAGTTCGCAAGAGCAGACCAGCCTCCACAGGCGGCACCCGTACACAAGTATGACATATGAATCAGCCATCGCTTCGCTCAATCGTGTTTTAGGGAACGTAACGACCCGACGCACTTGCCACCACCGCAGAGACACTTTGAGAGAACATGACACACTCAAGCAACTCCAATAAAACTTTGATTGTATTAGTCACAATGTGTGTTAATCTACATAGTAACCGGTGGTGACGATCCTCACAATTGGCGCATCCAGCTGCACCACAATCAGGCACCATATGCCCCGACCTTAAACACACCATACAGCGGTGCATGTAAATCAACCTTTGCTTACGCTTGTGGACTTAAGACTTCAAAATGGCCGAGCACGAAACCAAAAGTTGGAATCAACAGTAAAAGCAGCTCGGCTGCGGTGAGGTTTGCTTGGCCGCTATCCCAGTAACCTTCAAAATTGGAGGGCCGGGTGCCGGGCAGTTGCCGTGGTGCTTGTGAAGCTCTGCGTGGAGGTGGCTGAAGGAGAGCAGCATAAAATTTTGGCAAGTCCAAATTTGGCAAAGAAGAAGGAACCCTCATAGTGGCCATTACAGAGTTCTCACATTCGACCTTAGGAATCTGTGCAGCCCTAATGACAATCGGGTCACAAAGGTCCTCAGCCTGGTCTAAGTCTGCGGTAAGCTTGGTAACATCTTCCTCCTGCAAGCCCACAAAAGCTTGCTCATAGGCATCTCGCATGGCGTTTATCCTATCATCAAGCTGTTCGTACCGATGAATTAGGCGCTCGTTTTTGTCTGGCCTTGTGTTCAAGGCTCCGTCGTTGCTAACTAACGCAAGCCTCCAGCCAAACCAGTTCTAGGTGTGACCATTTTAAATAAATAAACAAGAAATAAATGAACTATTTAACTAAATTAACTTAAACACATATAATTAAAAACAAAGAATAAACAGTGAAAACAAAATGCTAATAAATACAAATGAAAACTAATTGTACCTAAAACCCACTCAGAAATACTAGTAAGACTAGTTAAAAACAATATCAAAATGTTAGTCTGGGTTGTACAAATATCAAGTTTAGGCTTAAAAAAATATGAAATATAATTTCAACCTATGGTACAGCAATTGTAGAGGTAAGTAAAATGTTGGTAGTTAACCTCGCTCTGGCTTACAAACTTGTTTCGTCATTGATGACAGGTACAAAAAACCCAAATTACTACAAGGTGGCTTGGCTCTATGCTGTATGCACTTGAATTTATATATCTTATATTATGATTAATTTTAACACTGTACGAACCTTACTTTATATGACACTTAGGTATAGTTGAACACTTTCACCATAGCGCTATTATTACGTTATTAGAAGTAGTCGTTCGTTCTATTCGGTTGTCGTGGCAAGACTGACTGTAATCCTCTCGTGTCGCCACCGCTACGCCTGCTATCTACAATCAATCTATTGGTATGTCTATGAAAGGGATTTGTGGCGGTAGCGGTAGCGACACGTGAGCAAAGTAAGTGTTGCCGGACGAAAATACAAAAGTACAAAGTTAATAATGCATTAAGCTTAGTATTCGTTTAGTTTCTATTTAATGTATTCATATTAATCTTAAAACATACTTAAATTAACAGATAATAACCTCAAAATAGTTGCTGCATTAGTATTAAATTTGTCGACAAAGCCAGTGGTGTTACATTTAACAAAATTGATCCATAAACACGTCCAGTTTCAAGACCACACCCCGATTTATTTGCCCATCCCACTATCGTGTTACTATCATGTTCAGTCGAAATTTACATTTCGTTAGTTGTCGGTTATTTTCTGCTAATATCCCCTGCGCCCCCGCGCCCGCGTTACTGTAGTACTTATCGCTTATCCCCGGACTTTGATTTTTTCTGCCTTTAAGTTGACCTGCGCTATACTTTATGGACTCTGAATTTTCTATACTGACTTGTGCCGTGTTGTTTGGTAACGATGCCGGGAAATTTGACTCGTGAAGAGAGAATTCAGTGTTTTCATTCAGAGATGTCAGTGCTACATCATCAATGAAGAAATATTTCACAGATTGCTGAGGAATTGATGAATATAGCAGTAAGTGTTTTTATAAATAATAATATTTTCATTCAAAAAGTTTTTTTGCTTTTTCTTCGATCGTAAAAACAGTAAGTATAACTTACAAGCTGTTGGAGTGATTATTTAATGTAAACTCTTGCACACTGAGGGTTTCCTAACTACTGCACATTAACGAAGATCCAACTAACTGTTCATCATCAGCCCACAGCAATACACTGCTGAACATAGGCCTCTGCTAAGGTTTCTAATTTTTTACGGGCCTGCGCCTTACGCATTTAATCACTCCCTGAAGTTTTTCGCAGTTCGTCGCGACTGCCACTTGACTGGTTTTTACCCAAAGGGTACAAAACGGGACCTTATTATTAAAACTTCGCTGTCCGGCTGTCACCAGGCTGTATCTCATGAACCGTGATAGTGAGACAGTTGATGTTTTTACAGAAGATGAATCTCTGTTGCCGCTATAACATCAAATACTAAAAAACAGAATAAAATAAATATTTAAGGTCCCATACAACAAACGTGAATTTTTTGCTTGTTTTTGCTCGTTACTGATAACAGGTAGACGCTTAAAATATTCACAGAATATTTAGTAATATATTCACTTTAAAAATAAATAATTAAATTAAAATAAAACAAATATTTAAGCGGGGCTCCCATACAACAAACGTGATTTTTGTTTTTCTGTTTTTATAGATAATGGCACGGAACCCTTCCTGCGCGAGTCCCACTCGCACTTGGCCGATTTATAATTAAAATGATTTAATCGGACTAAGCTTAACTTGATCGGCTCTATCTTGTCAACATTTGGTCAAAAAACAAATCATTGTATACCGAGTACAAATAATATATTAAATATAATAAATTAATAATTGTGTTGATATTTTACTCTAAATAAAAAGATTGTGATGACCGTAGGTATATCACAATAGACTGACGGATGGACATTGGGCATGGCAAAACTATAAAAAGTCCTATAAATGAATCTCAAATTTTAATATAAATTTATATGAACTTTATAATTAATCTGTGGTATTTTTTCGTAGAATTAGAATTTTTAGAAATACCTATCTAAAAACTTCTAATTCTAAACCGATTTTGTTTAAGATATTTTTCGTTGAAATTGTATTGTTGTGCTTTTTTATATTTTTTAAAGACATGTCTTAATGACAGTTAGAGGGCGCAACTGTTTTTAAATTTGAAGGCTTTTAACTTGAGTATGGAGTAACAAATGTTGTTCTTTAATTTCAATAATAAACAGTATGACGAGCTACACAAAATGCCTTTGACGCACGCCGGACGGGCGGACATTACAAAAATCTTTTTAAAATAACGAATTGAACCGAGACGCGCGGCGGCGCAAATATAAATTCAAATTCAAATAGTTTATTTCTCAAAAATAGGATTCAATATCACTTTTTTGACGTCAGTATAATATGCAAGAAATTCATAAACTACTACCGTTTCGGGATCAAGATGGCGTTCTGGGGAGAAGAAACGGCGAAAGAAACTCTCCAGCTGTCGCTCTTTTCAATTTTAATTATAACGATTGGTACATTTCCAAATATAAGTACTATGATAACATTATTTTAGTTATTCCCATGCGTTTTTATCTATAAGATAGTCTTTAAATGAATAGTAAGCTTTTTTGACAAGTTTCTGTTTAGCAAAATTTTTAAACTTTTTTAAATTCAGTTTATATACTTCTGCAGGGATTTTGTTGCCAAAACGGACACATTGTGTGGATCAGAGCCAGTTTTGTCTATTTCTTGTATTTAGATTATGAACGTCACTATTTCTTTAAAAAGATTAATATTCTCATGAACATACATTAAATTATCAAATATATGTATTGACCAGGTTAAGTTAGTATATTGATCTCTTTAAATTTATCCCTTAAAGAGTGTCTGTTAGATAAATTGTATATTGCTCGAATAGACCTCTTCTGCAGTACAAATATTGTCTGTAGATCAGCTGCGTGTCCCCATAATAAGATACCATAGGACATCACGCTATGAAAGTAACTAAAATATACTAGCCGGGCTGTGGCTTCGTCTGTAAGTTGACGAATCTTTTTAACCGCAGAAGCTGCAGAACTAAGTCAATTCGCCAATCCAGCTATGTGTGGGCCCCATTGAAGTTTTGCATCTAAAGTAATGCCTAAGAATACAGCGCTATCTACAACATCTAATTGCTCCCCATTTATAAGTACACTGATTGGATATATTGAAATGCCTTGGATAGATCACAAAAACACCCAAGGCATCCATTGAATCCTCCCAAGCATCAAATATGTGCTGAATAAGCTCAACGCCAGCGTCGGTTGTTGACCGACCTTTTGTGAACCCAAACTGTTTGCAAGTAAAATTACTACTCATTTGATTTAAGATCAGTTTTTCAAACATTTTACTGAAATCAGGTAGTATAGAGATAGATCTAAAGTTAGAGAGGTCAGTAGTACAATTTAACTGTATTTCATTAAATCAGGAAATACACCACAATCAATTGATTTATTAAATATTATAGCTAGTTGGGTAACAATCACAGAAATTATGGTTTTACTAAGGTAACTGAATGGCCGCAGAGGTCAGCTGTATTTTTTATTTTTAGAGAATTAAATGCTCAGATAACATCATTATGATTTACATGTCTAAATTTAAATTCTTTTGGGCATTCTTTTACATTTTCTTTTTACAGAGCCTCTGCTATTAATGGAGATGAGTTTAGTAAGTTGGTAGTTGAGAATGGAATATCCATGAAAAATTTATTGAACAATTAGGCAATATCTGTTTCTGAGTTAAAAATAGTCCCATTAACTTCTAGACAATAATCAGTTTTATGAGATTTTGACTTTCCAGTCTCAGCATTAATAATACTCCAAGTAGTTTTTATTTTATCATAACTATTTCTAATTTTTTTCACTTAAAAAACGTGATTTTGCTATACGACAGATTACTTTAAATAATTTAGAGTATTTTTTAACATAATCATTAAATTTCTCACTTATATTAAACTTTCTTTCACTATATAGTCACATCATATATATATAAGCCCAATCTTCTAAAATTTTATTTTTCTTAATTTTTATAATAAATCTGTATGGCGGTTCACAAAAAGGTGTGGTTTAAAATTTGTTTAGAATCACTGTAAAGACGACCAAGTTTGCTGTGTTGAGTCATACGGACGGACGACGTGACGAATTTATAATGTTTCCATTATTGCCATTTGGCTACAAAACCCTCAAAATTGTAGATCGTCAAATATTACTAGCCATTTTAACCAAATACATATAATTAGGTTAGGTAGACGTCGCACCTACGAAACAATAGTTGCCATCTTTTTAGAGTTCTGTAGAACTTCTTCTGTAGAACTCATTCTTGCAGAATGGCAAAAACTTACCCAAAGGTTATACATACTTTTGTAATTTCCGTCCGTACGTCAAAACACAACTTAATAATCTCATTCTCATGAAATTTCAAACGAAAATATTTTGCTTATGTAAAGAAACCACTTTACAGTTTTGTAATTAAATAAACTGAAGAAGAAAATAAGAGTCCCTCCATAAATTGAACAGATGGATGTATTTTTGACGTACTCCATTGTGTAGGAAGTAATAAATAAAATGCGTTTCTAAAGCCCTATTTTGTCTTAGATGTTGAGGGGAAACAATTTTTTTGACTTCGGAAGTATAGCTTCCATTATAAGTAGTTTTCCTCTCACTCTTAACTGTAAATTACTTAAAGAACTTTGACTAAATATTATAAGTAGTGTTTAGTTTAGTTCAATATTGTGTGACTTTGATTTTTCAATGCAATATTTTCTGACGAAAAGTCTTTCAAATCTAATGAAAATGGTTGTTGAAACGTATGGCGAATCAACAATACCAGAAACCACCCCCGAAACGTCCGTGCCAATAATGAATCTGGTCGTATTATAGTAAGTATGTGGGGGTGGATGAGTAGCGGTGGTCCAGGTGAATTAGTATATATTGACGGGAGGGCAACTGGCCATTCTTATATGGAGGTGCTAAGCGACGTGATGGTTCCTACAGTGCGTACTGTGTATCCGGCGGAAGAATTGCCAAGATTTCATTTTTTTCAAGATAACTGCCCGATACACCGTGCGAATGTGGTCCTAAACTAGTTGCACCAATAACCCGACATAGTAAGTATGCCTTTGCCCTCTCGATCCCCGGACCTAAACCCAATAGAAAATTTATGGGCAATAATGGTTCAAATGTGGGATTTTAGAGGAGAAACAACCAAAGAATTACTTGTGGACCACTGCGATGAAGTCTGGGTGTCCATTCGGGACACCAATTTGTGTGAAATTTTGGTCCGCTCTATGGGAAACCGGTGTGATGCAATTAAAGACGCGGACGGGGCTTCTACAAAATATTAATATCTACGTATCTTAACTTCAATGTATAGGTAAATGAGAAAGTTTGTTTGTAAGTTTGATATTGGTTCGTTACAGACCAACTAATTTCTATGAAATTTGGCACAGAATTGTAGAAGGAACGAAAAAGACATCGGCTACGTTGTATCCCTAAATTTAGCGCGGGCGAAGCCGCGGGCAAGAGCTAGTAACAAATAAACCACCTACTAAAATTAACTAAAAAGTACAAAAAACATGTCAAGAGCGTGTCGGGCCATTCTTAGAGCAGGGTTACTTAGTCATTACCACTTGAGTTCACAAATTAGATTAACTGGAAACTAACCCAAAGGGTAAAAAACAGGACTCTATTACTAAGACTCCGCTGTCCGTCCGTCCGTCCGTCCGGCTGTCGCCAGGCTGTATCCTATGAACCGTGATAGTGAGACAGTTGATATTTTTACAGAAGATGAATCTCTGTTGCCGCTATAACATCAAATACTAAAAAACAGAATAAAATAAATATTTAAGGTCCCATACCTAAAATATCCTAGTTTAATTATTTTAAAGTGTAGTAAAAAAAGAGATGACTTTTTTAACAAATAACAGTGTCATCAAACATTATTGTAATTTATTTCTCTATTTTTTTATTGTTTACTTCATAGTTTATACGTCGTTTTATTTTATTTTTTAATTACAATCACGATTCGTTTTTCTGTATATATATTTAGTAAATATAATTAGCCTTTTATTTTGGCAAATTACAATATAAACTATACATTCTATTTTTGTGTGTTTTATTTTAATAAGAACCTTAAAGCGGGGATTATTTGTAATCGTCTATAGTACTATTACTATTACTATTACTATTACTATTACTATTACCCTACGATCAATTACTACCTACAGTAGGGATACATACAAAAAATATAATTTAGTGTGACGGGGAACACGATTCAACCATAAGTTTTGCAAATCTGAAAAACCAGCCAAGTGCGAGTCGGACGCCGCACCAAGGGCACTACTAAATGCACGAGCCGGACTCGCACTTGACCACTTTTTTTTTTGTTTTTCTTTAAAGCTTGACTTATACTAATTTTAATTTTGAAGCTTGTATGCATAACTATATTTTGCCAGCGGCTCCACCCGGCCTAAATTTGGTTATAGACGTGGGCCTCCTTAGGCAATTCCTCTATTATACTAAAGAGGTTGCGGCGTTATAAGTGGAATTTCGTTATAGTTATTCCCGCGGGACTTTTAAATCTTCCGGAATAAAAGTCATAATCTATCTGTGTGACAAATTTTAACTCAGTCGGATGCTCCGTCGCAGTGTTGTAAAACATGGTTGAGCGAAGCGATGGCTGGTTCATGTGTCATACCCGTGAACGGGTGCCGCCTGTGGAGGCTGGTCTGCTCTTACAAACTTCTTTGTATCCTTGTATTTAGTCTTACATTTTTGTTTTGTTTATCAATACTGTAAGACATTGATTATTAGTGATGAATACATTAACTGTCTTTTTTTATATTTTAGATACTCTTTTATGTTAGTGCTTATTCATTTCATGTTTTTTATGTTTGTAATGGAAAGTGTCCTTCTATGATAGGAAGGGGATTTTCAAAATTTTTAGTGGACGCTGTGAGAGAAAGGGAGAAAAGAAATGCCCTTGCTGAGTTTCTTGCTATCTATCCATCCAAATCCAAAAGATGATTTCACCATAACATGTTTTTCATAATCTAACATATTTTTTATTTTGTATAGTTTAATTTTATAGAGTGCTTTGTTTGTTTGCTTGTATGTTAATTTCTGCAGCTACTAAACTAACTGATTGTAAAAATTATTTTACTACAATATAAACCTACACTATAGGCTTTAACATGTTTTCTACTTTGTAATTCTACTGCACAATAGACGAAATGAGTCAAAATGGTAATCGAATTTGGGAAAGCCAATTTGTGGGGCTCCTGCTGATGTTCTGATGGCAAGTCTTCCAAGAAGGCAGGGGAATTGAAAATCCATTTCCTTAGTTCATAACCACCTGCCCGTAACAAGCCGATTAGCTCATCCCTCAGGACCAACGCCTCCTCCACAGACGAAGCACCCCTACAAATATCGTCTACGTAGGCGTCGGAAGGGAAGACAGCAGCTGCACGCGGGAAATTCAGACGCTTACGATCAGCCAAATGTAGCAACTACTAACTGAATTGCAATAAACGGGCTCGACTTTCGCCCGTAGGTATTGGTGTTGAGCTCATAAACCACCAATGGAGAGGCCGGATCCTCTCTCTACAAAATGAGCTGAAATCTGACGTTTAACGCGTTGTAATGTCTCATGGAACAGGTCGATATTATTGAAATCTTTATTATATGTACATATAGAGCGAGATATAAAGCGATTTCTAGTATAGTTCTTTTTGAGTTTAGGCTGAAGAAAAGTGTACTTGGCACGTGAGGAACGAGAAGGAATGCGAAGTCTGGCTGTAAAGGGGATTTTTGATAATAGGGTAGACGAGTTAATTTTGTTATTAATTATCTTGAATAGGAAAAGAGTGTCTGAAAATTTACGACGGTTTTCTAAAGATAAAATATTGTGATGGGCTAATGACCGTTCGTTGTTAGATTCTAGGTAGGCTTATAGGTTTTGTAGTTTAGACTTTTTTATAAATTTGCATTGCACTCTTTCTATTTTGTCAATATGACAGCGATAATAGGGGGACCAAACTACGCTTACAAAGTCGAGAATCGATCGTACAAAGCTGAAATATAAAAGTTTGTAGGAAGATGGTCTTTTAAAAGGCTGTGACACTCGATTAAAAAAGTCAAGTTGTTTAAAAGCTTTCTCTAATATAAAGTCTATATGATAATTAAAGGTAACTTTGTCATCCATTATTATCCCAAGATCTCGGATTTTTTCGATCCTTTTTAGTGTACAGTTGTTAAGAGTATAATTATAATGAATAGGTTTCTTTTTGCGGGTGTACGTTATAATTGAACATTTGTTAACATTAAGAGAGAGTTGATTTTGAAGACAATAATTTTGAAGTGCTTCCAGATCTGACTGCATAGCTAAACAATCCTGGAGGTTACAAATGGTCCTGTAGATTTTTGTGTAGTCAGCATAAAGTAGATGACTTGTGTTTTTAAGGCTATTTCCTAAGTCGTTAATGTAAAAAAAAAAAAGTAAGGGTCCTTAATGTGATCCTTGGGGAATTCCCGAAGGCACATTTAAGTATTGGGAACAATATCCTTTGACATATACAGCCTGACTACGATTTTTAATATAATAATTAATCCATCTCAGAAGAGTTCCGTGTATACCGATTCGCGAAAGCTTCTCTAAAAGTAGATTATGATTTATTTTGTCATAAGCTTTTGCGAAATCAGTATACACGACAACCACTTGCAGATTTTCATTCAAAGAGTGTAACAAAAAATCGGTAAAAGTGACCATGTTTGTTTCTACGCTACGCATTTTCATAAATCCGTGCTGATTTTCTGATATATGATGTTTTACGGAGTCAAAAAATTGCGAGGTTACTATTTTTTCTAGCGATTTACCAAGATGACTTAATTTTGAGATTAACTTAAAATTAAAATAAATTTGAAATTCTACAAAAAATCAATTTCATATGTAAGTACCTAATATTTTTCGAAATTTAAGGGGGTGAAAAGTAGTGGCAAAGTTCGTATAGGACATAAATATATTAATAGTCAAATTAACTCTAATCTTGCTATTAATGCGCTTAAAGACAATTAATGAAGTGCATATTTAAATATTTAAAAATTCAGCCCCTAAGGGGGAAACGGGTATAAAAATTCCAATTCATCGGCAAAATAGGTGGGCGACTTGCGAGCTATCCTTCTGAGAGTCGTGCTTTCTGGTCGCTTGCTAAAGCTGCCGAGGGGAACTTCTGCCAGTCGTCGTTACCACCACTGCGAAAGCCCGTCTCTTTGCCTCTAACTCGAATGTGAACGACGAAGGCGCTGTACCACCTACTTTACCGTGGTGCGGTAAATTTCTATAACACAGCGCGAGGTCCGGCGGGCGTTGCTTACCCTAGACGTTCATAAGTCGAGTGGGCCAGACGGCATACCAGCAGTGGTGCTTAAGCAGTGTGCTCCTGAGTTATGTCCTGTACTCACGCGCCTCTTCACGCTTTCCTACCACACTAGGCAATTTCCATCTTCATGGAAGACTGCGAATGTGCACCCGGTGCCCAAAAAGGGCGATAGATCAGATCCATCGAATTACAGGCCTAGCCGCTATAACCTCTCTCCTCTCCAAGGTGATGGAGCGTGTGATCAACACACAGCTTTTGGGATACCTAGAAAAACACGACCTGATCAGTGACCGTCAATATGGCTTTCGCCACGGTCGCTCAACTGGTGACCTTCTAGTGTATCTCACACACCGATGGGCACTAGCCATTGAGAGTCAGGGGGAGGCATTGGCATGTAGCCTAGACATAGCGAAGGCGTTCGATCAGGTCTGGCACCGGGGTCTCCTATCGAAGTTGCCATCTTACGGAGTGCCCGAGGGTTTGTGCAAATGGGTGGCTAGCTTTTTGTCCGGCAGACGCATACGAGCCGTAGTTGACGGTAGTTGCTCTGATAGCATGGACATTAATGCTGATGTCCCGCAAGGCTCTGTGCTGTCTCCTACGCTGTTTCTACTGCACATCAATGATATGTTGGACATCAACAACATACATTGCTATGCAGATGACAGCACTGGAGACGCTTATTACACGGGCCGTGCAAGCATCCCACGTTCCGTAGGAAAAGCGTGAAGAACTTGTGTCTTAAATCGAGATCGGTCTGTCCAAGGTCTCTGACTGGGGGCGGGAAAACTTGGTACGATTCAACCCTTCAAAGACACAAGTCTGCGCGTTCACCGCTAAGAAAACCCCATTCACTGTAGTTCCACAATTCCAGAACACCCCCTCTCCATCTCCAAGAGCATTGGGATCCTTGGCGTTGACATCTCCAACGATGTTCAGTTCCGAGATCATTTGCTAGACAAGGTAAAGCTGGCGTCCAAAAAACTTGGTGTACTCAACAGAGCAAAGCAGCACTTCACGTCGGGGCAAAGGTTGCTACTTTACAAGTCGCAAGTCCGGCCCCATATGGAGTACTGCTGCCATCTCTGGGCGGGTGCTCCCGGATACCAGCTTGGCCCTTTTGACTCGGTTCAACGACGGGCTGTGAGAATTGTCGACGATCCCAAACTCACTTGCCGTATCGAGCCCTTAAGTCTGAGGAGAGACTTTGCCTCTCTGTGTGTGTTCTACCGCTTGTACAATGGATTGTGTTCTGAGGAATTGTTCGAAATGATGTCCACGGCTACTTTCTACCATCGCACCGCTCGCCATCGACAGGGAATTCATTCTCACACTTTGGAACCGAAATGGTCGCGTACAGTGCGGTTTCAGAGAAACTTCCTCCCGCGAACGCTTGGGTTGTGGAATGAGCTCCCTGCCAAGGTTTTCTCTAAGGACTACAGTATGGGGTTCTTCAAAAAAGAAGTTATTAGATTTCTGAAGGGTCGGCAACGCGCGAGTGATGCCCCTGGTGTGGCAAGCGTCCATAGGCTACGGTGACCGCTTACCATGAGGAGGACCGTAGGCTTGTTTGCCAAAAAAAAAAACAGATAAAATATTTCTATGCTTAATTTACTTTAAACTTGGTGTTCGGTACAGATACAGCGTGACCAGGTTCAGTATTTTAATACTTTTTAAGTATATTCTCACGATATTTTTGAACGTGAGTATTTTTGTAGGAATATTGAGCGAAGGCAGTATTTTTGGGTATATTTTGGATAACAAGTTATGGTAACACCGTAAACGGACGTCATAACCATAGATAATACAACAATTGCCCATCGCCCATCGCTGTCGCACAAATTTGTAGTATCAACCTACGGTTATATAAATAGAGCGCAATCGCATTTTCTATTTATTTCGTTTGACCCATCCACTAGGACAACATGTCTAGTTTTCAACAGAGTTATTTAGCAAATTGGGAGTTCGCCGCCTATTGCAAAGCCTTCTCCAAAGTAGAATAATATCTATAAAACAACATGCAAATACTGAAAAGCACAAATCGAACTTGAAAACATACAAAGGACAGTCAAAGGTAAGAGTTCTAGATCTGTTTACGGTACGTTACCTGAAATCAAAAGATTCAGAGGATTTTAATTTAAAGTAGACAAATGTAGATTAATTATTTCATTTTGTTTCCTGGTGGATACATTTTTCAAAAAGACATCACTGACAGACGAAGTCAAGAATGCTGAGCTGATTGCAGTTTTTTCGCAGAACACAACGTTCTATTTAGAGCTATGGACCATCTTAGCGACATTCTAGTGAAATGTTTTCCCGACTCCGATATTGCGAAAGAATTTTTCTGCAAAATGCAAAAAGAGTTTGAGAAAAGTATGATTCAAGACATACTTTGTACTGCATCTCCTTCAGGTAAACCAGTATATTCAATTATAATATCGACGAAAGAACAGATGATGTTAAAGTTTTGGCAATTGTAATAAATTACTACTCTGAAACGAAATGCACTGTACAAACCAAATTTCTCGATTCAGTTGATTTAAGTGGTGAGACCGCAGTTTATTTATTAAATCCCTTGTCATCAAAGTTATCTGAACTAGGTTTAAATATAAAACAATTTGCTGCTGATACTACGAATGTGATGTTTGATCTTTTCTCAAAGTAGCAAGCGTCGAAGCCATGTTCATGCCTTTGTTAGTCGAATAATTGAGCAGTGGAAGGCATTGAAATTGTATTTTCAAGACCAACACTGAGTGAGCGCATTGTGCATCAGAATTTTTACATCATTGTACTTAAGTACTGACATAAACAAACTTTACTTTTACTTTTTGGAGTAAAATTTGCCAATTGTTAACAAATTTAACACAATTTTTTAAGGTGACTATCCGTGCATTGAAAGATTGTACGATGACGCATCCAATATGTACATGTCGATTTAAGGTTGCTTCATGAAAACTAATTTTATCAAAATCACGGACAATGTATTTACAACGCCACGAACTAATTAAACGTAGAGAAAATAGTAATATGAAAGAACAAATTTCTGAGTTTTTCAAAAGATGTCTATCATTTTTAATTGAGTAAAGCACGCAATTAAAGTCTCGTTTGCTATTTAAAAATGAGATTTTTCGAGAATTGAAATTTCTTAACCCACACACTGTCGTGTACACGGAATTTTGAAGTTCAAGAAATGTAATAGAAACTCTCCCATACGAATTACAGCCAGAACAAATGCAGTTAATTGACCAAGAGTATAGAACCCTAAAATTTGATCGTGAAGTAAATGATTTGTTACAATCCACGAGTTCTGGTTCACCCCTTTCTCGTTAACAGTTTTGGGTGCAAGTTATGTAAATACAAAAATAAAACTAGTTTCAGTAAATCTCTGTTACGTATACCTATATCGAATGCTGCATGCGAGCGTATACTTTCACAAATAATATTTAATCAAAACGGACCAAAGAAACAGATTTGTAAACAAAAATGTATCAGCAATTTTAAAAACAAAACAAGGTGTTAAAGATGAAGTAGGTTGTGTGAACTTTAAACCTTCGAATAGAATGTTAAAATACCAATCTAATATTTATTGTGATGATGATTATTGAATAAAACATATTATTAAAATCAATATTTTTATTGGTGTTTTTTTCCTGAATTTCAGTATTTTTTTTAGGGTCCTAGGTATTTTTGGAGAATTAAGTCTGGTCACACTGTACAGATAAGCGGTGACATCATCGGTCTTATCTCGATTCGACTCGCCGCTCAATTTAGTTCCAAAGACCCGGTAAAGGATAGAACACGTTCGTGTCCCGCGTATGATATTTTTAGTTTTGGTGTATTAACGGTTTGGTTCTCCAACATCGGTTGGTGTTTGTGCATCGGTGAACAATTTTAGATTATAAAACAGCTTCGAGGTACTTAAAATTAATATATGGTCCCTCTTTGATTTGTTATGTCCTAACGTAAATTCCCTCTCACATGCTAGGCCCCTACGGGCGATTAACAGACAGACAGTAAACGAAGCATTGGGCTCGACGAACAAGGTCAGTTCCCACCACACACTCATTTTACCTCCCGCCGCCATCTAGGCAGGCCTCAGACGGTTCGGTAAGGTTGTCCCCCTCCCGCCCTTTGGTGAGAGTGGAGTTGTTAAGGGGAACCCCACTTGGATGGGAGCTCAGATGTGATCCCCACGGGCTGCACCCAAATTCAGGGCACAGGCCTCCACGCCTTACACGGCAGGGGGAGGGACGGGAACGGTTACAGGGGAGTTGAAAGGGGAACACTCCCTGGATGGCAGTTCCGGTGCGATCCCCACAGGCTTCTCCCCCTCGGAACTCGGATAGGACCAGGACTTCTGCATTTTGCAGACGCAACCCCTGTGAGCGCGAGGATGGTGCTGCCCGTTGTTGAGTGGCCGCGATTGGAGCGACGGCCTTCATTGGGACCCTTACTCCTTCAGCACGAGGCGTTCCCAACACGAGCACTGGGAATCCATTCCCAGGTTTGATCTTCCTGCGCGTGAGTTGTCTCCCATCCACCATTGCATTCCTTTTTGTTATTTACTCTTAACCCCTTTACCACCCCTTTTCTCCCTCACGGTTTTGCGTTGTGTCACCTCGGAGTGAACGGATAAACACACACATGGTTTTTCCCCTGGCTCGCAAGGGTGCGTAGTGTCGAAATAATTAGTAGAGCAATTAAAGTTGAGATCCGGATGCAAGGAATTGGTGGAATTTCGATATTGGGGTTGTTAGGATTCCCCTTTGCCCGAATTTCTTGTCTCAGTAATCGGTTTTTTTTTGTTTAAAATGATAATGGGCCCAGCACAACCGGAAGTGCTTGTACATTTGTAGGCCCATTTCGTCCCGACAGGCTTCCTTTGGGTCACTCCAAAAAGCTAGACGGAGCTATAATAGAATCCGTGAAGAAACGTATGATCCCAAGTTTACAATTTCTGATAAAAAAATATTAAACGCACAAAATATTGTCCACCCAAAAATACTA
Source organism: Apoda limacodes (assembly GCA_946406115.1). Taxonomy (NCBI): domain Eukaryota; kingdom Metazoa; phylum Arthropoda; class Insecta; order Lepidoptera; family Limacodidae; genus Apoda; species Apoda limacodes. Next base: position 27,174,469 of record OX291555.1, on the reverse strand, counting down.
GAACGTAGGACAGGCCATTGGCTTCACTTCTGAATACTTACAATTAGCCTGTCTGATAAAAGTCGTCCTGAAAAAATTCCCCCGCGACACAAGTCGCTTAGGTCCCACTGTGGGACCTTGGACGCGTGACGGGTTAAGCAAAATAGGTCGTGTATTGCAATGGTTCTCGGACAGGATGGAGCTCCTCGAGTATTGGTTGGTAGTTCGTTTTGAGACGAGCTGTGGCGTGTGTGTTCGTTTTGTTTCCCTGTTGTTTAGGATTCTCCCGTTTGAGGAGTCTCAGCCCGATTCGATCTGGCTGGGCCAGGGGATTGTTCGGTACTGATAAGCGGTGACGTCATCGGCCTTATCTGGATTCGATTCGCCACGTGCGTCCGGTGAGCAATTTAGTTCCAAAGACATGGTGAAGGATAGAACACGTTCGTGTCCCGCGTATGATAGTTTTAGTTTTGGTGTATCAAAAAAAATCATACAGAATTTTATTTAAGTACAAGGTTTTTTAAATTATTCTAAGAAAAAACTATTAATTTAGTTTTTAAAAGAAATACATTTTTTTGAACACATGTAAGGTTTATTCGATTAACTTTTCAAGATCGACGTCTGCATCAGAATAAAAACCAATAGACATATCTTCTTGTGATTTAATCTCCTGAGGAGTTTGGGCCGCGTCCTGCAAAAAAATAATTGGTATCGCAAAAAAATGATGTCCTTTATAAGTGGGATTATAGTTACACCAAACCTCTCCGTGCAAAAATGATTCGTAGTTAATCCTTGCCCTCAAGGTGCCTTTCGTGGCCGTTAACTTCGCAAGGGCTTTTTCACCCGGCCCCAATTCTATCGATACAGTAGACGTTGAGCTTACTGTATCTGCTTCTGACTTGCTCGACTCTTCACCCTAATTCGCAGAATATTCCATAGTTAACCCAGCTGTAACGAATTGAACACTGTACTCGACCGACACTCCTGCAGTAAACTCTCCTCCCTTGCTCCAAGTACTAGATGAAGTTCTTTCGACAGCTAAAGATATAGTAGCTGTGAAAGTTCCATTTTTAGCAGTTCTATTTCTAAGCTTTTGCTGGGTGACGATGACAGGCTTAGAATCAATACCAAGAATACGTGCACTTGTAGAATATGTATATTTTTCCACTTCCTTAAATTCATAGTCTTCGAAGTTTCCATATGGCGTAGGATTTTTAACGAACACATCATTGGGTTTCCGACCATTATATTTTTGGACAGCGTCTTTCAGTTTTACATCTCTTATTTGGAACACCTTTCGATCGGCGTCGTTCACAACCTTCTTTGCCGTTCCTTTGACTGTTATTTTTGATTTATGTAGATCGGGTGACACTTTGATAGTGTAAGTGAATCCTGCAGTGTTTGCGAGGACAGGCCAAGCAAGGAAGTATATTAATTTTAGGTCCATTATGATTTTCTGTAATGAAAAATCTTTATTATATTACAACCGTTATATTTTATTTTGATATCCGCCTACCGGATATATATGTCACCGTAAAATTGTAAATGCCGTTAGATTATAATCTACCTAGTGAGATTGTATACTATGAAAAAATGGTGCAGAAATCGCACTGTATAAGTCTTTTTGGGTGGGTTAGATTCAGTTTCTCTTGTGGATCACATAGATGCGAAGCGAGCGTAGCGAGCGGAGCGACCGAATCAAGTTTTATATAATCTAAAAAGTTCACTTTATAATATGTTTTGTTTCATAGTTTACAATCTCGCGAGATAGATTACAATCTAACGGTATTTACAATTTCCGGTGACATATACCTATACTACATACACAACCAAAAATTATAAAAAATCGGTTAAGTTTTAAACTTATTATTATTATTTAAGACAAAAAAGTTTTGATGAAAATAAAGTTTTGATAAAAATTAAGTTTTAGCTAACTGCTACGGTATCATTAGACTTTACTTTTTTTTGCATTATTAAGAAAAATAACGTTTACTCAATAACATTTCTAATACCGCAAAATATCAACTATCCTACATCCTTTTACGGTATTGATAGATTTTGCTACATATAAGGTTTAGGGATTTTCAAACAGTTTTAGTTCATAGCAGTAAAAAAAATATAAAAACCCTTAATATTATTTTTAGGGCCAAAAGTAATATTTTTTTCTAAAACATTATATATAATGTATAATTAGTTCGTTCCCAATTATTGTTTTTAACCCCTGATGCAGTTCAGCCTTTTAAATTTATCTTATTTAAATATAAATTTAGGTATACTACATAACTCTGTAAGATAATGGAATTCTTAGTGTAATGCTGCAGCCTGCAGCCTGCTGATTTATGAAGATTAGCCCAGGAGTTTGGACCCCATCAGCTCATTTCTCAATTGTTAGTTTTTTTTAGTTTAACTAAAATTTTAGTTTATTTAATCTAGTAGGATGTGCGAAGTTTGACCAGCCAGGTCTTCTATTGCAATTTAGTGTTTCGTCCCGAAAAGTATTTTCGTGAACGTAGAGACAGGACGTTGTTCGTAGCGTGTCTACTAATACTTAAACAAGTCTGAAATTAAAATCGAATTAAAATTTAAAAAAAACTTCTAAAAGTAAACAAATAACATTTGTTTGTTGGCCCTTATTATAACTACCAAGTAATTTGACCCAAGAGTCGTTACGGGAGACGCTAATTATAAAATGAAATTACAATAGTTACTTAGTAATGATGAACTTTAAAACTTCAATTTATATATTATTAAATATTAAACTACTTTAATGTATGTCATATGTTAAAACAAAACTCCGGGGATGAATGAGGAAGTAGAGACCAATTTGAATATGTTTAATGATTTCTGTGAAATACCGTAAAATTATCCTCACTGTTAGCTGATTTTCTAATGCATTAATCAGCACGCAAAGTTGGTTAAATCGTCCTCTCTTACCGCTCGTAGACTGCACGCAGACGGACGCTTAAAAAATCTAAAAATCGTGCGAAAGAGATTCGGAAAATAATAAACGGTGAGGCAACACTAAAAAGATACAACAATATGAAAATACCAGACTTACAAGTACTTACCTGACTTTACCAATGATTATGTACTAGCGAACGTTACTTAAAATAAAAATAAAATGCTGAATTCCAAGAAGTTAATGATATCTGAACGAACACCTTTATATAAGTAGTTAGGTTATCTTAATTGTTAAACATTTTTCAAGCGATAATTACCTGTTACGTGCGCTATTGTAAGGTAAGTCAAAGTCAAAGTCAAAGTCAAAATGGTTTATTCAAATAAGGATTTTACAATCACTTTTGAATCGTCAAAGTTATAAAATATTATTTTTTGAACCCTCCCACCTTCCCGCCGGTTCACAATGTTGTTGATTTCTACCGAGAAGAATCCGGCAAGAAACTCGATAGTTACTCTTTTAAAAACACTATCAATAATACAAATAAACTAAAATACAATTAATGTTTTAAATAAAAAAAATTTAGTCGTACAATTTTATGTTATTTCCATTTTAATTTGGTTTACCTATGCATCCTGTAATTGAGCCTCATCAGTCCCAAGGATTTATATCATTTACATAGTCTGAAATATTATAGTATGCCTTTTTACAAAGTACCTGCTTGATAAAAGATTTAAATTTACTTATTGATAGATTTTGAATTTTATTGGGAACTTTGTTGTAAAAGTGTATACATTGCCCCATAAAAGAGTTACTTATTTTGTGTAGACGTGTATCATGCACCAATAGCTTATTTTTACTTCTAGTATTTACTTTGTGAACGTCACTTTTCTTGCTGAAACTATTGATATTTTTATGTACATATAAAAGATTTTCATATATGTACTGCGACACTAAAGTTAAAATATTTACTTCCCTAAACCTATCCCTCAGAGATATCCTAGATCCTAATTTATAAATAGCACGAATTGCCCTTTTTTGTAACAAAAATATTGTATTTACATCAGCAGCGCTACCCCACAATAGGATACCATATGTCATTAAACTATGGAAATAGCTAAAATATACTATTTTTGCAGTGTCGACATCGGTCAATTGTCTTATTTTCTTGATCGCATACACAGCAGAGCTAAGTTTTTTGGCTAGGTTATGAATATGAGGACCCCATTGAAGTTTGGAGTCCAGCGTTATGCCAAGAAAGAGTGTTGAATTAACAAGTTCTTATTGCTCGCCATTAATATTAATACATGTCTGTCTCTGACTAACATTTGGTAATGTAAATTTTACACATTTGGTTTTTTTTTCATTAAGTAACAAATTATTAGCGTTAAACCAATTTACAATTTTAAAAAGGGCATTATTTAATCCATTATAACATGTCTGTCGTCTCTTAACTTTAAAAAGCAAAGAGGTGTCATCAACAAATAAGACAATGTCATGTTTTTTTACATTATATGGGAGATCATTAATGTAAATAAGTAATAGAAAAGGACCTAAAATTGAGCCCTGAGGGACTCCTATAGTGACTGGTGATCCAGGAGATCTTTCACCCTTGACATCTATTTTCTGTACTCTCCTACTCATATAGGATGTCAAAAGGTCGAGAGCTTTGCCTCTAATACCATAGTGATGTAGCTTCCTGATGAGATTTTCATGTTGAACACAGTCAAATGCCTTAGATAAATCACAAAACATTCCAAGGGCGTCATGCGAATCCTCCCAGGCGTTATATATATTTTTTAATAGTGCCACTCCTGCATCGGTTGTGGAACGGCCTTTCATAAAGCCAAACTGTTTACTACTAAGTAGCTCATTAATACAGAAATGGCTTAACATTTGACAAAGTATGATTTTTTCAAAAACTTTACTGAGTGTAGGTAGTATTGAAATAGGCTGAAAATTATTAGGATCTGTTGAACTACCTGATTTAAAAAGAGGTATAACTTTGCTAAGTTTCATCTCATCAGGAAACACACCACTATCAACACAACTATTAAATATAATGGCTAAGGGTTGTGCTATAACATGAATAATTGAATTTATAGTTTTTACAGAAAGTCCCCAAAGGACTGTGGTGTTTTTAATTTCTAAAGTTTTAAATGTATTAATGATATCCGTAGGACTAATGTTTTTAAATACAAAGGGAACGTTACATTCAGGAACACTAGTTTTTAAAAATTTTTCTGCTAAGATTGGACTTGAGTTTAGATGTTCAGTTGTTTTGAATGGGATATTCCTAAAAAACTGTTCAAAGGCAACTGCTACCTCAGAATTTGTTTTAAAACTAGCATCATCTACAATCAACTCAAAGTCCTGACAAGAATTCCTAGCTTTACCAGTTTCATTATTTATTATGTTCCATGTAGTTTTTATTTTATTTGTTGAATTTTTTACTTTATGTCTGAGGTGAATTGCTTTTGCAACAAGACAGACCTTTTTAAAGGTTTTTGAGTATTTTTTTAAATATTCCCTAAATATTTGGCTATTATTATATGTTTTTTCTTTATAATTCATACAGTTTACGCCTACTTTTACACTAAAACTAAAGTGACTGGAAATAAGTTTCTTTTTTGCAGGAAATATTTTATCATACTCTGTAGTAATAGTGTTGCATTTGGGTCGCCATTATAAAGCAAATCTGGAAGTTTATGCATTAAGTTAGATTTAAATGATTCAACCCGTTTAGTTGTTATTGGTATAAATTTAATTTCCTTTTTAGTAATACTATTCTTTCTTTCTAAAACCACTAACTGTCCACAATGATCTGACTCTAGATTGCTTATAATTGATTTTTGAATTGGTTTTATGTCAGTAAATATATTGTCGATGCAAGTGGCACTGGATACAGCAATTCTAGTTGGTTCACAAAACAAATTATTTAAATTAAAAGACTGAAATAAGGCAAGCAATCTGGTGCTTAATGAGCTATTTTCCAAAATGTTTATATTGAAGTCTCCACAAACAATGATTTGTTTATTGGAATTGCTGATTTTATTCAACACTTCTTCCATAACTAATTCAAAATTATCATAAATTGCACAAGGCGGCTTGTATACACTCACAACAATGAGATGCTCAACTTCTATACAGGAGAGCTCGGCAGTTCGCTCAACTGAGAGGCTCACAATGTCTTTACGTTCCTTAAACTTTAGCTGTTTATTAACTAAAATTAAAGAGCCACCATGGATAGCATTTACTCGGCTGAACGAACTTCCCACCTGGTGATTAGTGAAATTGAACATAAACTGATGGCTGCGTAGCCAGTGTTCAGTGATACATAAAATGTCAATCTTTAGGCAGTTTATGAACAATTCAATTTCTAGTTCTTTCTGAGACATTCCTTGTATATTCTGATGCACCAGGTTCAATGGAATATTATTTTTAGTATGACAAAGTTTATTTTTTTGTTTCTGTTTGCATAAAACTTTAGTAGACATAGATTGTTTAATATAATTATTATTAATGTTGGAATTATATAATATGCCAAAGTGGTCCTTTGTTGTCTGAAAATTTAATTTAAATTATTACATGTCAAATTATTATACTGCTCAATAGAAGCAGGTTGTTTAGCTAAATGATTAGCTGAAATGTCAATTACACTATTATAATTGCACTGCTCAATAGAAGCAGGTTGTTTAGCCAAATACTTGGCTGAAATGTCAATTACACTACTATAATTACACTGCTCAATAAAAGCAGATTGTTTAGCCAAATTATTGGCTGTGGTATTAATATAAAATGATAGCGACAAGGCTAACACTCTGGTACAATGGTGTGTGAGATAATATTTATGTCTTGTCCTTATATAATTATGTCTAAAAATACTGTTAGTATCTATCACATGAAAGTTATTGTTATTGCTAGACATAGTATGCAAAGCTAAATTTAACTCACATCTAAGGTTGTTTTCCTCCTGTGGCAAACCCTTACAATAGGGAAATGTAAACATTACAATTTTTTTTACTTTAAGTGCGCTTATACTATTATAATATTGTCTTAATTCACTTTTATTTACATTACCCCTGTTACCGATAAATATTACTAATGTAGAGGATGGAGTGATTTAGTCAGACTTAATTAAACTTCTCATTATATTAACATAATTGGCATTTGGCATACAATTATTTAAAACTGGTTGTCCCACACTTAAGCTGAGAAAGTGTCCAAAACCTTTTCCCATTTCATCGCAAAACATTACTATATTGTCATCAACATTACATTTTTGTGAAACACTAGTTGATTGAGAACTGTTGTGAGCATATGATTGTTGCTCGGATTCCAAACTGACACTCATTGATGACTGAGGTGTTGGTAAAGGTAGTAACAAGGTAAAGGTAGTAAGATAGCTGGAATTCAAAAACTGGCCCAAGTGGCTGTCGTTCGCGCATTTAGTTAGGGTTCCATAGATTTGTGATATACCTAGTTGAATGTCTAACTAAATTTTTTACCTAAACATTGCGATTGTTAAGTTAATTTAAATTGATAAAAATTTCGACGATATTTGTCGCTTGTACTCGAAGTTTAGCTCTGACACCTAAATAATTTTCGTGATCGTCTATTTTAGAAGGGAGCGGGTACCTGACTAGGTTCCCGCTCCCGAAGGAGTCTAGGTATTTTCTGTATCAAAGCCAGTTCTCGTAGGTATTTTATGCAAAAGACCGTTACTTGTTATTAAAACAACTTTAATATTGATCAAGCTTCTATTGTTGAAAGTTGCGATAAATTTACACTTACTTTTACGATGAATATTAGCATGAATTGTTTTTGTAATTTATCAATTTAAATAGAACAATAGGTATTGACTAAGATTGTAACCTTAAACCAGAGATTTAGGTAGTATCGTATCTGAATACGACTATGAGGCGAGATGGATCGATTCTCTTTTCATTGGGATCATAGAAATCGTCAGTTGTAAGCTGGAAACGTTCGTCCGTTTTGATTGACCAATCAAGTTTTTAATTAGCATCTCCTGGTTTTCCCGGTACCTTTTATTTATTATGATTAGAATAATCGATCGTCAATACCTCAGTCCTGCTCTGATTCTTATAGTAAGAACACTCTCAGTCAATACATCGTTAAAGAAGGGATATCTATTTATTCTGCGGGGTGGTTTATTTTATATAATTTGTTAACTTATACCGGAATTATCGTTTCAGGACATCCATTCCTAGTTCTTAGAACATCTACAAGGTTTCAAATATAGAAACTGTAGAATCGTTTCTACGCATGACATGTTGTGTCATGCCACACTACTGCAATTTTCTCCTTTACGTGGAGTGGAAATTTTCTTCTCTTAAATATTTCAACAACAGTAAACTAATTATTTTGCTAATAATAAAAAACTGCATCACAGTTGCCTAATTTATGTGATAATCTTAAACCGTTTGAGGTACGGTATTTCCAATATTGTGTTTTGTGTTAATTATTTTCATCTAAGTAATTATTGTATATCTTTTCAGTAACGGTTTTCTGTTTACGGCTCTCTGCCGTTACTACTATCGTGGAGAAGGCTGTCCTTCTCAATCGCTTTGGTGGCAGTTGCGTATCCTCTTTTGAGTGACGTCCGCACTCAAGAGGAATCTGGGAGTTTCTTTATACTCCAAATTCTCTGCCTGAGCGTCAACAGAGTCTCGGCCTGAGCAACACTGCTCACATAAACTACGGGGCGAGCATCAGCTTACCCGCGGCCTGAGCAAACACTGCTCAGCTAACCTTCGGGGCGAGCATTAGCCACATGCGGCATAGCATCGTGCCTGCTCATCTTAGTCTTAATCGTTAAAACCATATATTTTTTATCATACGAACTAAAGATCTTGATGAGATCTATCACTTCTGTAAAAAACAACTGGTCAACGATAAATAGTTTCGGAGATATGGGCCTATTTAGTTTCACAGCTGTCGTTCGAAACGAAGAGCTTGATGAAATCTCTCACTTTTTTAAAGTAAAATTTACATAGAAAGACTCCGTGTGAGCAATTACAGTTTTGCCTGCTCGTAATGACACTGTTTACAAGCAAGTGTGATAAAAAATATATGGTGTTAACGTTTACGACTAACTTTACAGCAAGAAAAAAAAATTTACTAATGATTAAAATTTGCTAACAATAAAAAAAAAATTAAATAAAAGTTGCCAAAAAAGGATTTTTATGATAAAAAAAATTGTCATTCATTTTTTTTCGACAATCCTTTTTTTTAGGATAACGTTAATTTTGGTCAAAAAAAATTATATTATCACTGGATCTTTTTTTTAATGTAAAATAGTTTTTAAATATATTTTGTTTTAATTATTAACTAACCGGACTGTTGCTACTAAAAAGGTATCAATAGTTCGGTGCTTTGTCACAACCGAACTATTGCAACTTAAAAGTTTCAGTACTTCAGTCAACCGGACTACTGCTACAAGAGGGGAAAAAAAGTAGTTAAGAAAACTAGGTATTAGATGGAAAAGTACTTTACTTTTATATTATCCAAAGCAAGAAAGAAAAAAATATTATAGAAACTTTGACTATTATCTTAACTAACTGCTTTGGGCAAAAAAAATTCGCAAGACGGACAATAATGCCACGCCTATTGTAATTTTTAGTATATGGTGGTTATGAGTAATACAGTTTGTATGACAGATTGAGATGTCAAATATACTACGTCAAAAAAAAATAAACAAACATTATTATTTCTTGACAATGTCAAAGACATGTCTTGTGACATATTTGAGTGTTAAGCGCGAATTGTGTGTTAAGCACATTGGTTCTGTACAATTACATGTGACGTATGAATTGTCTTGTAACATATCGCACATCGGCATTAAGAGAGTCACAACTCAAATAATGTACCTAGTTTTTGGGAAATTACGATTTTCATTTTTTTATAACTTAAAGCTTGATTAAAAACTTTATAAGTAAACATGTTATAGAACCAAAGAAATATTTAATAAGACTATTTAATGTTGCAATATATATTATAGGAAATAGAAATCTAGATTTTATTTTTTATTAAATTTTTCTTTTTAAATACGGATGATATATCACTTTTTTAGACAAAATGATCATAGATTATACAGTATGAAACACTTTTTTATGCTTATTTCTTTTATTTACTTAAAATAAATCAAGTGATTTTTGTAGGTAGGTAATGAAGCTTATATTAGAAAAGGGCACTATTAATGTAAAAACAATATAACAATTTTGTAGACATATTAAATAGTTTATCATCATTCAATCATTCGTTTTTTCGCGTCAATTCAGCTGTCAAGAACTCTGGATCATTAAATTAAGTCTTAAAAAATAATTAGACTTTGCCAGCGGCTCCGCCTGCCTTTAATTCGGTTATCGGCGTGGAACTCCTTAATTAACTCCAATTAATTAATTAATTAGTTATACCAATGAACTGCTATAGCATGCTATAGGTGCAGCAATAGTTCGTTTACCTCTGCTATAGTTATTCCCGCAGGAACTCTTTATTTTTTAGGGATAAATAGCCTATATTCTATTCCAGGACCTAATCTATATGAATGCCAAGTTTTATCCCGATCTGTCCAGTGGTTGAAGCGTGATTGAGTAACAAACATTCATCCAGACATACAAACTTTCACACTTATAATATTAGTAGGATGTTATCGGTGGATCTTTTATTAACCTCAATATTTTCACGTCCAGTAATCTAAAGGATTTTGTCTGAACACCCATTCCCTGGGCTAAAGTTTTTAACGATAAAAAAATCGCTACAGCCCATTTCAATCAAGTTGTACGGGTATCCATTTTTCTTGGCTGACCTTATTACTTCAGTGTACTGACTGGGTACGTAAATTAATCCAGATTTCAAACTCATCTGTATCTGGTTTCAATAGTAGAATGACACGGTCATTAATGCCTAATGAAGCCTTAAAAAAAAATTATTTATACATTAGTTTCTTTATTAAAGAATTATTGCTAATTTCAAAAACAGTGAAATCATTGGAGTCTGGTTGATTTGTACTTTCGAGAGATACTGCGATTGGCAAGTACATGAGATGACACATGGGCTGTCGAATTTGATGTTTTTGAACTAGAGGTACTGGAACTCGAACCAGAAGAAGCACTGGAACTTGAGGACGAACTCGAGCTAGAAGACGAGCTTGAAGAAAACGAATCATAATTAGTATCCGGACACGATGGATTTATGGTCGGTACATGATTAATGATGTTCTTAGAATTTTAATTAGGAGCAGACTAATCGGAATTTAAAACGGGATTATTTTTATTGTGCAACACTTAATTAATTATAAACTTGTTTCATTTTTCACTTTAACCTAAAAATAAAATAAAAATGTTATAATTGAACTGTGTCTTTACATAATTTACAAACAATTTATAAAGCAGCAATTATACCTAACTAAACCCGTATCTTATTTGGTACAGTCATATTACATATAATAACACGATCTTAATCAAAACCATAGCAAGAAAAGCGTCATTATATAGATTATGACTGTTCTTCTCTAATTTTAAAATACTTAGTAAGAATTATTCAAAAATAACGTCCTTCACGTAATATGACTGTTTTTTTTTGCCAAAATTATAATAAACTAGCTGTCCCGGCGAACGTTGTTCCGCTGCCGTCCCTCTGTACCCGGCGAAAGTTGGTTTTTACCTATAGTGCCCGAATCCGGCTCGCACTTGACATATCGAGATAAAAACTATCCTATCTTTTAAGTTGAATCAAATAACAGATATTTACGAAGTTTGATCAAAATCGGTTCAGTAGTTTAGGAGTCCATTGAGGACAAACATTGTGACACGAGATTTATATATATTAAGATGTATCGTAGTTATTATAACAGAAAAGCAAACAGCAAAAGGGTATTTAGACAGGTTACGAGGATACTACACCCACAAGTTGCACGTCCGCTCTGTATTAACTTTGATGTGACACTAATGGCGCGGGAAAAAGATCGACAACTGGCTCAGTAAAAAAAGGTATTTTATGCCATCTCTTCGCAAATAGGCGAACTACAATTATGTTGTTTTTTTAGCAGATAAAGTTCTATATCGCCTATCTCATGGCATACCTTTTTTTTACCTTACTCTTTATTTCGTATTTTTACGTGTTGTGACACTTTTGTTGCCGATGTGCGATATTTGAATGTTAAGCGCGAATCGTGTGTAAAGGTTTTCACTTCTGCCGGCAGTCCCGCAAATGTCAAGCATCACCAAGTGACCATTACATCCCTCCCCGAAGTAGTCGGAACAGGATTTCCATTAGAGAAAAAAAAACTGACCTTATTGCTTCTACAAAAATTAATTTACTATGAGAAATATATTATTACCACGCCATTATTTTTATTATTCGTTTTTTTCTAATCCATCAGAACAACCTCTTATTAGAGTTTTAATTATCTCTCGCCAAGCTTGTTATTATTTTTCTTTGTTATGCAGTTTTAGGTTATCTGGAAGAAATTGCTAACAGGGGATAAGGCTGCCTGTTGTATTATTTTTAATTATTGTTTTGTTTTTTGTGTTTTGGTGTACAATGAAGAATATTTGTATTGTATTGTATTATGTTCATAATTAAATATTTTACTGCTAGTACTGCTATTGTTTTTTTTTTCAATAATTGTATACTAATTATGATAGTGTTTTTTTTATATAATCAATATTAATATTATGAATGCGATAGTAACTCTGTCTGTTTGTCTGTTACATCTTTACGCTTAAACCGCTGTACCTACCCATTAAGATGAAATTTGGCATGGAGATAGTAAGAGTCCCGGGAAAGGACGAAGGCTACTTACAACGTCAAGTGTAAGTCGTTTTTTTTTCTATAATTGAGGGGTTGCCGTTTAATTCCTATACCGATAACCGAATTTGGGGCAGTTGGAACCGCGGGCAATATCTAGTTGTACATAAAACATAAAATAAAATAAATAAAAATAACATAAAATAAATAGGAAAATCAAAAATATTTATTATCAAAGCGTTTTTAACTTTTAACTGTATAATTATCATCGATATATAAAAATGAAATTATGAAAAAAAAAAATTAGTTATTGGCGATTTGAACAATGTTTATCCATTGCAATTATATTTTTTTATTTTGTTAAATAAAAGTACACTGCCTCAATCTGTATGATAAAAAAATATATTTTACATTCAGCTCAAGCAAGCTCAAAAAATGTAATTATCTTAAAACTAATTTAATTGTTTTGCAAAACAAAAATACTTCTATTTTATAAAAAAGAAAAAACGTTACCACAAAAATTTCTAATATTTTCGATTGTTTTTCTAGAAAATTTAAAAACGAACAAATTGGTTTTTAAGTCAAAAAATGGTTACAAAAAAAGTTATAGACAGACTTAGTATCTACAACTCTCACATTTGACTTTTTTCTCTAGAATTCTACTTTAGCCACAAATCGCTTAAAACCCCTTTTTTACCCCCAGCGCACCCCCTTCCGGTTAAATTCAACTGTTTTAATTATTTTTCTCGATTTATATGTATTTTCTTCCGTGCGATAAAATGAATCTGGTTTTACGACTATTTTTTCCAAAAATAATTTAATTTACAGCTATTCGGCCTGGAATAGAGTAGCCAGTGACGTTTGTTGGTTGACAACAAATGTTTGACAAGTATAAAAATATTTCTAGGTACATTAGCTTCTCATAAAACAAAACAAACCTATCAGTTTAAGTATATTTGAGCGCAGGTAGCTCATCAATACGTGAACTGATTTTTTTTAAATAATTTGTAATATCTTTTATTTTGTAAAACTAAGTAAACGTTCTAAATGACTGTTCCAGTTTCAAGTTGGTATAGAAAAGATAACAAATAAAACGAGACAATTTAAATGCGCTTCTACACCTAACACATTTTCAGAACTCGAAATTGGCGACAAAACTACATGTACTGTCAGTACATTGAACTCAAATTAGGTAATTAGCAAAACGTTGTATTTTATTAACAAAGATAGCAAACCACAAGGTACTGAAAACCTGAAACATTTATACAACGTGCTATACATTTTAAAACTTGCTGTGAAAATTTGAAACCTAAATGATGATATAATTATGAACATTCCTGTACATTGTTGATTTTTTGCCGTAATTTGTTGCCAATAAGTATTTTTACTTACTACTAGCTTTATTAATAAGATTTGCACAGTTCTTTAATCAACATACTGTAAAGTTTATCACCTTTCACCTCCTTAGTTTGAATTTCAAAAGTGCCCACAAAACCTATAATAATATTAAATCCTTCTCTAAATTTTATGATTCCTAAGTGATATGAGTATAAGACAACCGATACAAATTTACCTCGCCTTTTCATGCTCTTGGGGTTTAATTTTGAAAAATCCCTTTCGTATCTATCTAAATAACTCCCTATGAAATCTTCCATACCAAGTTGCTTTAAAAACTTACTCTTTTCCGCCACGTGTGAAAAACTACGTTACGCTTGAGCGTACAGTTGTTATTGCTACGCATCTAAGCGGTGACAAAAAATATCTTTAACGATGTTTACCGTATAATCAAAATATCTTTAACGATGTTTACCGTATAATCATAACTCCTCCAAATTTCCAGACTCGGTGATTATGAGTCAGTACTTTTTTCTTACACAAACTTTGCCACCCCCTTACAATTTCTATTTCTTCAGGTTGAATTTCGAAAAACCCCAAATCACAGTTTGCACATTTATTGTGTTGAACAGCATGTATATGAAGTTTTAAGTAAATTTGGTCATAAAAATAAAAAAATATAATAAAACTCGAAACAGATAGTTTGTTAAGTGTGTTGAGAAGCATTTAGGAACGTGATGTTGCCATCCCGTTTCTTCCCTTTCGGGTTGAATTTTTACCTCGAAACACTTGTTTTATTAATTGTGTTGAAGAGCATGTATACCTAGAATGTACACGAAATTTAAACATAAAACAACAAATATTTACAAAACAAACTTTCCTTCCCCCTTTCTCCCCTAATTTCAACCCCTTAGAAGTTTAATTTAAAGAAAACAGCAAGGCAAGTGTGTTTGATTTATATTGAAGAGCAAACAGAGCACAAACTTTGCCAACAACCCTTTCGCCTTAGATGTTCAATTTTGTAACACCTCAAAAATTGCTTGTTTATTAACTGTTTGAAAAAACATATATACCAAGTTTGAAGTCAATTGAGCAAAGAAAAATTTATCTTATACAAACTTTGAAACTTCCTGTCCCCCCTTAGGGGCCTAATTTTAACAGCATGCCCTTCTTTATAATTTGCACTTGGTGAAAATGAATTTCCACTCAAACTTTGCCACCCGCTTTCTTACTTAAGGAATTGATTTTGGAAAAGAAACATCAAAACAAATTTGGCATTAATTGTGTTGAACAACATGTATACAAAGTTTAAAGAATCATATACGAACGTGATGTTGTATTTAAATTGACAAAAGAAAATTTTCTATGCAGCTTATAAATTTTGCCATCCCGTTTCTCCCCTTTGTAAAAATACTTACTTCATTTTGTTTTGACAGAGCACGTAAACGAAGGGTGTATACGAAATTAAAACATTAAAAATATTGACATAACAAATTTTCCTTTCCCCTTTATACCTTAGGGATTGAATTTTCAGTAAACCCATAGTTTGTTAAGTTTGTTGAGAAGCATGTAAATATACCAAATTTCAAGTTCTACTTAGAAATATTTTTTCCCATACAAATTTTCTAACCCCTTACTTTCTTCCTTTATGTGATGAATTTAGAAAACACCAAAATAAGTGTTTGATTTATTGGTAAAAGAGATTTATACTGAATTTCAAGTAAATGAACATAAAATATTATTTCCAACACAAATTTTGCGACGCCCTTTCTCCCTTAGGGGACTCCATCTTTAAGTACCCTAAAAAACATGCCATTAAAATTGTATTGAAGAACAGTTGCAAGCAAATTTCCGTGTTTAAATTTGTCACTCCCTTAAACTCCTATTCACGTCGTTTATTAACTGTGTTGAGAAGTAAAAATACCCAATTTTAATTAGTTGGTAATAGAAATATTACATCCTGTACAAATTTTTAACCTCTTTTTCTCCTAATGGGTTAAATTTTGAAAAAATACCTAAATGCATATATCATTTATTGCTTAGAAAGTTCTATACTGAACTCTAAATTAACTTAAACATAAAAATATTAACTTTGAATATTTTACCTTTAACAGGGTTTTATTTTAAAATTCCCAAAAACACATGTTTTATAAATTTTCTTGGCTGATTTTACATGAATATAAAATTTCACTATAAAAATATTGGCTGATTTTGAAATACACCGAAATGCGGGTTTCTTTTATTTTTGTGTGTGAAAGCAATGATACCAAGATTGGTGAAAATTTGACTGTTAAAATAATATTTTGCAACCCCATACAAAATTACACATTTTGTTTCCTTAGTAATTGGAATTTAAAAATCCACGAAACACTGTGTTTATTATTTGTGTCGGAAAGCATAAACGTACGTTAAGTTTGAAGTAACTTGACCTTAAAAATATGTTTCATCTAAAAAAACTTGCTTACCTACCTTTTTTCCCCTTAGAGGCTAAATAAAAAAATATTGAGAATCATATTTTTGTCATAAATTGTGTTGAAGAGCATCAACGCTAAGTTTTAAGCTTTGATTAAAAAAAATATTAAAGGTCAAATGTGAAGGTAAGCTGACAGCAATAAAGCAAAAATGCAAAAAATTAGTTTACCCGGTACTAACATAGAGATATACTGGGAGATATCAACCGGTAAACAAAGGCCGTAACTACCTATCGCGTTTAGGCAACATGCGTTTGACGCGGTTCACAACCTAAGCCACCCCGGTATTCGCACAAGTCGTAAAATGGTGGCTGAGAAGTTCTACTGGAAGAACATGAACCGCGAAACAGGCCTATTAGCAAAAACCTGCGTAAAATGCCAAAAATCAAAGATAACAGGCACACTGTTTCTGAACTTGGCAAATTCGCCCCAAGTGATCGGTTCCAGCACATTCACGTTGACATAATTACGCTACCTATGTCGCCGGATGGTTTTAGGTATTGCGTAACCGTCATCGATCGCGCGACCGGATTCCGACAAAAGACATCACAGCGAACACAATCGCTAAAACAATTTTTGGGGGATGGATTGCTCGATTTGGTTCACCCAATTGTCTTACCACGGACCAGGGAACCCAGTTCGAATCCAGTCTATTTGCACACCTCTTGAAGTTCTGTGGCATCAACAAGTCAGGAACCACCCATACCCTGCACAGTCAAATGGTATGCTAGAAAGGTTCCATAGAACTGTTAAGGCCGCATTGATGGCTAAGCTTAATAGCAAATCTTGGGTGTAGGAATTACCTACGGTCATGTAAGGGTTACGAGCTGCACCAAACACCAGAACACAGGTAAGCGCAGCTGAACTGACCGACGGACGGACCATAAGACTACCAGCTGACTTTTACAGCACAAGCAACGAGCGTATTGACTCTCTGTACGAGTTTATAAAAAACCTACGGGAGACAATCGCCAAGCACAAACCGAGGCCTAGCGGATACAACGCCTCGAAACCTTTATTTGTCCATACGGATGACATGGTAAGGAAACCTCAGCAACCCCCGCATGGAGGCCCGTATTTAGCAGTGGACAGAAAGGATAAATAGTTCCTTATACAACTTCCGGGTAGTGCAACATATCGATCGATAAGTTGAAACCCGCCTACTTGTTAAATGAAAAAATCGATACATCAGAAAAACCCGAACCTTCCAATAGAAGAAGCAAGCCAGCAAGAAATGTGTTAGGTTTAATCTTGGTTGCGACATGGAGCCAACCATCAAAATCGCTAATCGCGGTGCGCCCATGACTTATACCAGCAGTGAACGGCGAGTAAAGATACCAATTATCAAAAATAAACATTATATACAGAGGTAGTGTCGACATTTTTCTTATTGTCATACGGCAACTGTACACATTATTAATATATATATTTGAATATTTTTACAAAAGTGTATATAAATATGGGCAAACAACGAAGTAAAGAATTCAACAGTGAAGTAGTTATAGCGCAAAGCGCAATAGTTACAAACCAAACCATCGAGCGTTATAGCATAGCGATGCTAGCAATAGCATTGCTACTTATCATCGTCATAATGAACGCGATATGGCGAACGTGCACGAAACGAGCACGCAAGTGGCTACGCAAAGAAGTGGCGAACAACAGCCCTAAAAACGAAGTTTATAAACAAATCAGGTATACTATTATAATCAATAACTTATTGTGTTCAGCATATTTTTTTTGAATTTTAATTCGAATAACTAAAATATTTTTAACATTTAGTATGTAATTTTTCTAACTTAATATTTAACTTAAATTTTACCTCGATAAGAATTAATTAAACTTCACTTATGAAGCGAGTTCTTTTCAAATATATTTTAGTAACATTTTAAAAGAGTGGCTAAATCAAGCCGAAAGTTTAGCAAAGATAAGCATAACAATCGCAACTAGCGATAAATCTTCCAATTTGTTTTGGGTAACTTAGGAAGACAAAGACAAAGGAAAAGTAATATCATGTGTATTTTAGCGATAATGGAGTCAGAAGGAGGAAGAATATTTGTTTGAACTAGCACAATAAAATTAACTAACATAGCATAGATATACTAACAAGGTTTAAATGATGTGTTAAAAATGAACTTACAAGAATTGAAACTAAAACAGAACTAAGATTAACTTAAATAATGTAACATAATATTATAGCAAGTAGGTACATATACTTTAGTAGCCGGAGCGAACATCGCCCGCACGATAACGCGAAATGCTGACGCTCACATTGTCGAGCTCGACACGAAGCGCCCGTACCTCGCTACAATAAAATAGGGTTCAATTGTAATAATAAAATATTTTTAAATTTTATTTTTTTTGTGACAAAAATTTTAAAAAAGGGCGGGTAAAGAACCGCTGTAGTTCAGATTCGCGCCCAACGTTTCGGTGATCTGATGGAGAACATTTTTCCTTCTCATCAAGCTTATTGGCGCCTAGCCAGAGCTTAGAAATAAGACACCTTCAACTCTCTTCCGTTAACTCGTCCCAACAACGTTCCCGCGTTCGATGACGACGAAAGCCTTCAAGACCAATGTGCCTCAAGCGCACAGCCTTTCGATCCCGATCACATGCGTGAGGTAGACGGCGAAGTAAGGCGCAGAACTTCTCTGCCCCCAGGCCCCCTGTCCCCCGTCACTGTCAACGAAGTCAAACAGGTCCTCCAAGACCTACGCCCCCGTAAAGACCCGGCGCGGACGGTATCTCTAACGATATCCGAAAGCGTCTAACTCTTCCCTTTCTCTGCCTTCTAGTAGCGATTTTCAACGCTGCTAACGAAAATTGCACCTTTCCTTCTCAATGGAAAGATGCAATTGTTATAGGCATCCACAAGCCAGCCCTTGGTAAACTTTACGAACGCCTCCTCCTCGCTCGCCTACGAAACGCTATAGTCTCCAAGGCGGGGAGCCCTTGAGCGTTGGGCGCTATATAGGCTGAGGCTCCTTCAGAGTCTCGCCCCAAAAAGCCCGGTGAAGCAGTAATGGCTGCAACCAGCCAACTGTATAGTCAGTCAGAAAAAAAATATATAAAAAACATGTAAAGCGTCAAATATCGTCAATAGAGTGAAGGAATTCAGATATTTAAGAGAATTCCGATATTTAATAGTACTAGTGGCATTAGCGCCATCATAATTATATTTTTGCACAATCATATGTACATACATATACTTAAAACTATCCATACTATGCATGAAAATAATATATTAATAAATATTACAAATGCGGAAGTAAATCTGTCTGTAACCTTTTCACGCTGAAACCGCTGTACCGATCAAGATGAAATTTGGCATGCAGATAGTTTTGAGTCGCGGAAAAGGACACAAGTATTATCCGTTTTTTTTCTTCCCTACGCTTGTGGACTTATGACTTCAAAATGGCCGAGCACGAAACCAAAAGTTGGTTTAGCCCACGACAGTAAAAGCAGCTTGGCTGTGGTGAGGTTTGCTTGGCCGCTATTCCAGTGACCTTCAAAATTGGAGGGCCGGGTGCCGGGCAGTTGCTGTGGTGCTTGTGAAGCTCTGCGTGGAGGTGGCTGAAGGAGAGCAGCATAAAATTTTGGCAGGTCCAAATTTGGCAAAGAAGAAGGAACCCCCATAGTGGCCATTACAGAGTTCTCACATTCGACCTTAGGAATCTGTGCAGCCCTAATGACAATCGGGTCACAAAGGTCCTCAGCCTGGTCTAAGCCTGCGGTAAGTTTGGCCACATCTTCCTCCTGCAAGCCCACAAAAGCTTGCTCATAGGCATCTCGCATGGCGTTCATCCTATCATCAAGCTGCTTGTACCGATGAATTAGGCGCTCGTGTTTGTCTGGCCTTGTGTTCAAGGCTCCGTCGTTGCTAACTAACGCAAGCCTCCAGCCAAACCAGTTCTAGATGTGGCCATTTTAAACAAATAAACAAGAAATAAATGAACTATTTAACTAGACAATCATAGCGTGTTGCCAGAAACACAAAACAGGTTGCGTTCGGAACCTAGCGTTTCGTCCGTAAGGCCCGGCCCCGATAGTAATGGTACAAAACACTTATTTATAGGATTGTAGCATACTGCGATCATCAGTGTAGCTGACAGAGGCGCGAGTCGTGAATTCAATCACCTATCACCCTCGCGACTAGTTTATCCTGGATTGACTAAATTAAATTTAATTATATTAGTATTTACCACCCGCGCCCATTGTTATTATCTGGTATTTTTATTTACTTCCTTTTTTACAAAGAAATAGTGGGCAATACATTTTTTAAACTACAATTAACAAAATATTTAACTATACCTGCCTTTTATTTACGTCACTGCAAACTATGTCAGCGCATAGGCATTAAATTATTACCAAATTTAAACAAACAATATGACAGTTCAAAAAACTTTTCCGACCCGGTGGTTACAAAGCAAACCTAAACTCCCTATTAGAATGGTGTTAACTTACGCGACACTACCTACCTACTCGTATTTTGTATTACAAAATTAGCGTCGGATTGACATCGGTTAGTAATGACCGGGCTTCCCGCATGGGAGGAACGATAATTTGCTACAAAAGGTCCCTTCACTACGTACCTCGCGACACTCCTCCGTTAGCAAATTTAGAAGCTACCTTAAATCGCTATTTGACTTAGGCAACGCTGTCACAGTAGAAGGTTACCTAAACTGCAAACACAAGCGATGGAATTTGCATTCAACGTCGGCAAACGGTAAGCGACTACAGGCCCTAGTTGACTCATTAGGTTTGGATATGATCACGTCCATATCTCCCACCCACTTTCCGGAAGAAGTGACACATAGGCCTGACTTACTAGACATTAACAATGAACTTCTAAAAAATGTAACGTTAAGGTTGTTAGTAAGAAAGCAACTGCCGGAACTGCTAAATTCCAATTCATCGACAAAATAGGTGGGCGACTTGCTAGCTATCCCTCTGGGAGTTATGCTTTCTGGTCGCTTGCTAAAGCTGCCGAAGGGAACTTTTGCCAGTCGTCATTACTACCATTGCGAAAGTCCGATGGTGATTTGGCCCATAGTGCTAAAGAGCAAGTTATATACTGGGCAGTATCTTTGCCTCAAACTCGAATACGAACAACGAAGTAGTACCACCTACTATACCGTGGTGCGGTAAGACCATGGCGGAAATCCCTATAACACAGCAGGAGGTCCGGCAGGCGCTGCTTTTCCTAGACGTTCATAAGTCGAGTGGGCCAAACAGTATGGCAGCTTGGTGCTTAAGCAGTGAGCTCCTGAATTATGTCCTGTACTCTCGCACCTTGTCCCGCTTTTCTACCACACTAGGCAATTTCCGTCTTCAGGGAAGACTGAAACACTGTGAATGTTCACCCGGTGCCCAAAAAAGGCGATAGATCATATCCATCGAACTATAGGCCTATCGCTATAACCTCTCTCCTCTCCAAGGAGATGGAGCGTCTGATCAACACACAGATTCTAAGATACCTAGAAAAAAACGACCTGGTCAGCGACCGTCAATATGGCTTTCGCCACGGTCGCTCAACTAGTGACCTTCTAGTGTGTCTCACACACCGATGGGCACTAGCCATTGAGAGTCAGGGGGAGGCATTGGCATGTAGCCTAGGCATAGCGAAGGCGTTCGATCTGGTCTAACACCGGGGTATACTATCGTAGTTGCCATCTTAATGTATGCCCGAGGGTTTGTGCAAATGGGTGGCTAGGTTTTTGTCTCGCAGATGCATACGAACCGTAGTTGACGGTAGTTGCTGTGATAGAATGGGCATTAGTGCTGGTGTCCCACAGGGCTTTGCGTTATCTCCTACGCTGTTTCTACTACATATCAATGACATGTTGCACATCAACAACATACATTGCTATGCAGATAACAGTACTGGAAACGCTTATTACACGGGCAGTGCTAACATCCCTCGTTGAGTTGTGAAGAAAAAGCATGGAAAACTTAAATTGAGACCACTCTGTCCAAGGTCTCTGACTGGGGACAGGAAAGCTTGGTTTGATTCAACCTTACAAAGACAAAGTCTGAGCGTTCACCGCTAAGAAAAAAACCTCATTCACTGTGGTCCCACAATTTAAGAAGACTTCCTTCTCCATCTCCAAAAGCATTGGTATCCTTGGTGTTGACATCTGCAGCGATGTTCAGTTTCGAGATCATTTGCAAGACAAGGTGGAGCTGGCGTCCAAAAAACTTGGTATTCGCAACAGAGCAAAGCAGTGCTTCACGTTGAAGCAAAGGTGTACAAGTCGCAAGTTCAGCTTCAAAAGGAGTATTGCAGCCATCTCTTGGCGGGTGCACCCGGATACCAGCTTGGCCCTTTAAGTGAAAGATTGTCGACGATCCAAAACTCACTTGCCGTATTGAGCCCTTAAGTCTTAGGAGAGACTTTACCTACCTGCGTGTGTTCTACCGCTTGTATAATGGGATGTGTTTTGAGGAATTGTTAGAATTAATGCCCACGGCTACTTTCTACCATCGCACCGCTCGGCATCGGCAGGGAATTTATTCTCACACTTTAGAACCGAAATGGTCGCACGCAGTGCAGTTTCAGAGAAACTTCCTCCCGCGAACGCTTGGTTTATGGAATGAGCTCCGTACCAAGGATTTCTTTAAGGATTACAGTATGGGTTTCTTCAAGAAAGAAGTTCTTAGATTTATGATGGGTCGGCAACGCGCGAGTGATACCCCTGGTGTTGCAAGCGTCCATAGGCTACAGTGATCGCTTACTTTCAGGCGGACCGTAACCGACATTCATCCGTTCGTCAAGGACATGGTCGACTGGCAGAGGCTAGGTGAAAACATGGAAGAGAGAAGACTTGCCAATATTATCACTACTGACGATGTTAGCTAGCGGTCGAAGCGCTTACTAGCCACCACCAACCCGCTGAAGCGGATTACAGTAGAGAACAATATCCGCTGGAATCTGACGGAGTTCGTGAGGTCACTATTTAGAGCTAAGAACGCAGCTACTCGACGTTACGACTATTATCCATCTGATGGAAATAGGGCAGGCCTCGCTTAAATCTTTACAGCGAACTATAAAGTCAAAAATAGCTGAGCTCTCGCCTGCCCACTTACGCTAAGTTTCAAATAGTTAGAGCGTTAAAATCCGACGTTGTCAGTTGCTTGCCGCAGTTAATCGACTCAAACGCGGCAAACGCATTTCATGAAGATGAAAAGGCGGAATGCACAGCGAAATCGCTAGAGGTTTATTGGGGGCCTGAACAGTTCGTATGTTGTTGGTGGACCCTCTTCCACGCTTACGCGTCCTGAAGCCAAAGTTTAAATTCGTTGTTGACTCGATTCAGCTCTCTTAAAAAATTGGTCGGAGTGATTGGCTGGATTTACAAATTTAATAACAACACCTTTCAACCTCCGATTCGGGATTCTGATTTGGCCTTACCGCAGTCAAAACGTGGTGGGGTCCTCATATTTATAACCCAGTTACGGTTGCTATCCGTCCGGGTTTCCCCGGATTTTTCCTAGTTTAGAGGGCGCCCGGGGAGCGTCCGGACGGGGTTTTATTTATAGTCCGGTTGTAGAAGTTCCTAAAAACTTTAAGAACCTTTTGTTTTTATAACAGAGTAAAAAATGTATGACTGCAAACAGATTCTGAAAACGTATTGTTTCTTAATAAGACTTTTAGTTTATTTTTTTGATTTTTCTAAGTAACTTTTAAAAAGAAAATGTTGACATGTCCGGGGTCTTAGCTCCAAAATCCAGGGCTTTTACGCTTCTTGTCCTTTGCTAGAGTTTAGAGATGGCAACCCTAAACCTAGCCGAAAAACTTAGCTCTGCCTTGTTCAAGAAAGCAAGACAATTAATTAAAGCAAGACACTGCGAAAATAGTATATTTCAGCTATTTCCACACTTTACTGACATATGGTATCTTATTGTGGGGTAGCGCTGCTGATATAAATACAATATTTGCGTTACAAAAAAGAGCAATTCTTGCTATACACTAATAAGGATCTAGGGTACCTCTGAGGGAGAGGTTTAAGAAAGTAAATATTTTAACTCTAACGTCACAAATATATAAGAATCTTTTATCAATTGTTTGTTACTTCTTTTCGCTCAAACGGCTGGACCAATTTTGATGAAATTTGGTATGGAGATAGTTTACGCCAATAGCGCACGCAAGAGGCGTGCCGTCTCGATCCACACTAAGATGCGCGGTGATACGTGACTGTAGTTGTAGCTCAGGTGGCTGCCGGGCGCTGACTGCGACGTGGGATTAGCCCAGCAAATAGAAGCAACTGGGTCTAGGTCTACAACTGACTGACTTGAAAGCTGGATCCGCCCTTGGTATCCTGGAATGCAGAATAGACCCCTTAAAGTATATCGGAATTCAGTGACACCCGACATCAGTAGTAAATATTAATTAAATTTATATTTTACACGTATTTAGTTACGAAAATAAAACTTCTTGATTAAACGTCATGATAAAAGAGTAGCCGCAAATTGCGAGAAATGTCCGAAAGAAATATTCTCGCGCGCGCTGAACGGATCCCGCACACTGGTCCGCGGGGTTATCACCAATCTTGCGGGAGCAGAGCAAGAGCCTAATATTTCGCAATAATCGCTGTCAAACACCAATTTCGAATTATGAAGCAGCGTTCGCGATGCAAGTAGCAATAAGTCGACGCCAGCGCCTCTATCAGGCGATTTAGGAGATAAAAATGCATTTTCAATCGCTACGCGTCATAGAAAGCTCCAAAATCGGAATTATGAATGACAATAATCACGATTAGCGAGCGGTTAGCAAGCCATATGAACTGTCAAATTTGCGTTTACCTTTTTAATGGCTGCAAACTGATCGCTTTCTGATTGCAAAGCTAATATCAAATTAATTAAAGACTTTAGACATTTTCAAAACATTGATTGTTAAAGCAGATATCCGCAAGAAATGAATCAAAGTTAAGTAACACAACAGAAACCAGTGTGCGAGGTCAGAATACGCTTTGTCGTACCTAATACAATTTTCTGTTTAAACTAGTGTTTTGATTAATTTTGTGGGTATTTGTGAATTTTAACTCGCTAATAATAATGAAAGAATACCAGAAAAACTGTCTGTGCTGATTTTAAACCCAAAATTGCCTATAAAATACTGTTACCTACTAATAAAGGAATCTAGGAAGTGGACAACATAAGATTACTAAAATCGAATAAAATTGTATGTATTTAACGGCAAGATACTGGGACCTACCTATTCATTACACCATAAATGAAGTAGGAAAACTCGCAGTTAAAACCTATAACCTAAAATATACTAAACAATTGAAGTGGTATTTGTTTGAATTGCGATACTTAGGTAGATACCCTTTCTTATATGTTTGGTTAGTTTTCTGCAAGTATACCTACCCAACGCTCACAACAATAGTATTTAATCATTAGGGCAACTCAATTAAAAAAACAACTTTAAGACTTATAGTGTAAACATAGGTAATCAAAGTGAATAAGAAGACACCTACCAATTTATATATTTCTATAAAGCAGAGAGCAAATACTGTCCTACAGCATAGCCTACAGGTGCTCTTAAACACAATATTGCAATTAAAAAGTAGTTTTGTAACAAACTTAATCAGCCGATTATTACTCAACAGAATAATCATTATAAAATATTTGTTGGTCAATTTTAATAATAATCTGTGTGTGCAAAATTTCATTTCATCATTATCACTAACTTAAACATATTGTATAAAGCATTAGTAGGATTTCTTCCATTACTCTTTTCAAACCCTAGAATATGCTGCTTAGCTCCAGGATTTACTTATTATAACTTACTGTTTACCTTAATACCATATTGTTTATAGCTAATTTTCTAAATTATTTTGCAGATAATATGATGAAGATATGTTACAAGGTTGATATACCTATGCTGTCATGATAGCAAAATAGAATTAACACCTGAATTTGTGAATACTGCAACTTTACTGCAAATAAAAAAAAGACAAAGTGTAGTCAGCAGTACTATCTATATATTAATAAATAAATGTTACTAAGGAATAAATGAAATATATACACAACAAGCAGGCATGGAATGAAATATAATTGTTACCATAACACAACATAATACAATAAACTATAAAAACAAACCGGCATTTTTTGTTATACCACTAAGGTGCCAATCAAGCTTGCAGTCCGCCTGATGGTAAACGGTCACCGCAGAATATGAACACGTCCAACAACTAGGGCATCACTTGTAATAAAACTATTGACCTATCACTTACCAACAACTTATTTACAAACAAAAGTTCATAATTGTTGGTTGATGATGAGTTAAAGAGTGTATGAACAAACCATATACTAAATAAAATGTATGTATAACCACATCTAGAACTTATAAGGACTCAGGTTAAATTTTAAGTGTAGGAAATCAATATTCAAAGATGGCAGTCAACACTTACTTCTACAATAGATTATGGCCTTTAGTAAAAAGCAAGCCTTATTTTAGCCGCTAGATCATCTTCAACCATGATAAACTTTTGTCAACCAGCTGCAGCTTTCATCAAGTGTATAGGTCAAAAATGGGAGATTTTATAAAACTGTGACTAGTGCTCAGGACTGTTCACCTCATAAGCTCAAAACTGCTCTTGAGGCAATAGAAAGTGTAACGCTTGGAGATCCTTTACAGAGTAACAAGAGTGCTCGTAGAACTTATTAACAAAGGAAAAAGAAGGTTCTTGATTAGAGACCATAGTCATAAGAATAATGAAATCTTCTTCATTCTCATGCCACCATCAATTCCAACTCAATGAGGTAGGACCAGGTGGACTGACAACCTAGAGGGTAGTCCTAGATGAATTTAAGTGGTAGAGACCGATTTGTTTAAGAAATACATGGGATATGTCTATATCTAGCAGTGTTTGTAAGGCTGATATGTTAAGGTAATCATCAAATCGTTCAGCAGTTTACTTAAATGATATGCATAAGACATTTTGTTAATGATAGAACAGTTATGAAATGATAGGTTTTAGTTAAATAATAGCACAAAATAAATTGAGAAGAATTTTAATTAAAATTTTTGTTACATTATTTCAATTCTTGTACTTAATCTAATTCTACTGTGGTATGCCGCTACAATATTCGATCCATTTAAAGCAGCAATGATCCTTTGTTGATGTTTTCAGTACTTGACTTTTGTAAGACTTTTGCTAATAGTGTATCTACAGTTCACTTTCTTAAACTTGCATTTCTAAGAAAACTGAAACAATATAAAAAACAGTACTTCACTGGTTGTGACAGTGACAGGCAACCTGAAATAAAACATCAACATCATCTTTTTAATACTGAAACAAGAAAAATTATAAGATATCGGTGAATAAATTTTTAAAGAATTCCTTAGTACTGACTTTTTGTGCACAGCACAGACCTAAAATATGCATTACACATCATACTCAGCAACAGAAACTATTCTTTACTGGATATATTACATAATGAAGAAGTTTTAAGTGTGGGCAAGATATTAAAAGATACAATTTTAATACCTATTATTCAGCGCTATTATTCTCAAGACTTGTCAATCAAATAAGTTCAACTATACATATATTAGGTTTAATCAAACTTAAGTTATGATAAATATTTTGGCACCATATTTAATAGGTCATCCCCTGAACGAAGAATCATGTTACGTGAGTACTACAGATGAGTAGCTCTCAATGCTTAGTATACAATTTCAGTATAAAACTGCCATTGGATAAACAGCAGTATAGAGACAGGCTAATTTTAATTCTACAAAATCATGAGATTACCTATTTATCACTTGTATTTGCAGCGTATGTAGGGATCTAGACTAGGTATTGGCTTTAAAGCGTGACTATAACTAAGATTTTTTTACATACCTTCGATTGGAATTATTGTTGTCCAGAGTACCTATACCCTCAGGTACGACGTGGTTTTGGAAGATGCCACAAAGATAACGTTTTTAGATTGAAAGAATAACACCTTCTACATCTACTATAACACCAACCTTCCTCATGGATTTCGTAATTGTTTTCTTTGTAGCTACTAGGTAAAGAAAAAGTAAAACAAGACGACGAATCAATGTGCCTTTTTATTTTACGGCACAGTTTCAGGAAATTACTTTTTGAATTTCTAAATAACCTAATTTTAAAGATTTCAATTTCAATGTAAACAAAGCAGTGTTACATATCAAAAACTTCATAATACCCCAAAATGTAAAATATTAATATTGTTTGTTTATGACAGTCATTTAAAAAAGGACATTACATATCAAGTTTCTCAAAATATGAAGTTCTTTTAGTTTTATTAATAAGAAACTATGTGTAAAACGATCATAACAGTTTACAAATTCCAACATTAAAGGGCAAAATCAAAAAGAAGCAACGCTGACAACATTTTTAGTTAATACTGCCTAATAGATGGTACTAGTTTCGTACTTTGAAAATGCACTTTCAACCTGTGTTCAAACATTTAATATGATGTACAGATATGTAACGTAACAGTAGAGATGGGAAATACGATTTTGTGCACGACAGAAAGAGATAGTGCTATACTTTAACAAAATATTGTCAATTTTTGAACAAAGCTGATCGCTAAGCGTTTTCGTAGCCGTCAGTACGCGATTTCCGTACATAATTCGATGTCTAGAGCAATACCGCGAACTGCTTGCGCGGGCACCGCGCGTTAGCAATTTCTTGCTAACTCATTGTTAATAAGGCCGCCGGTCAGCAATTCGGCGTCCAATTGTGTCTTACCGCGCCGCCACAGCACACGCCCAGTCTTTCTACGCGCGCACAACAGAATGGATGAAAACACGTTATTGTTAGTGGCACTATTGTTTCTATTCTACAAATGATTATAATTTGTTTGTCACTTATACACTTCAAAACGGAGCATTCGATTGAGCTTAAATTTGGCACATAGATAGTACTTACTTACTAATCCATAATAATATTATAAAAGCGAAAGTAACTCTGTGTGTCTGTTACCTCTTCACGCTTAAACCTCTGTACCGATAAATATGAAATTTGGTATGGAGATAGTTTTGAGTCCCAGGGAAGGACATAGGCTACTTAAAAATGTCAAGTGTGAGTTGGTTTTTTTTGTAATTAAAGAGTTCCCGTTGAGATCGTACACCGATAACCGAATTTAGGGTGAGTGGAACCGCGGGCAAAAGCTAGTATAAATAAATAAATGTTTTTGGACATTATACACAGCGCCGTCCGGTCCCTAAGTAAGCAAAGCTTGTGTTGTGGATACCAAACAACATATACTAATTATATATACTTTGTTTTATGTAAATACATACATATTATACATAGACAACCCAGTCTTAAGACTACCGAATATCGAATGGAGAAATAGTAATACATTAATAAGTGTGGTATGGTGGGTGTTGGATCAGATAAATCATGTATTCGCTTGATAGACTTTGTGTCATTAACGAATAACCTGCAATTTAATCACGTAAAAATAAAAATTAACCGTATCCTTGATCTCTTTATCTCTGATCAAGAATGTAGAATCTTGCCCTGTGACTGGCTTTTACCGATAGACACCTTCATCCGCCCTTTATGACAAATTTAAATCTAAATTCTTATTTCCTTTAATCAAATTTAGTTATAATTCCGCTTAGTATGACACCGTAAACTGTGCACTGAGCAAAATTGACTGGAATGCTCCTGTGAATAACTTATGTGCAGGTGAAGCTGCACAAAAATTTTATGAAATTGTATACGATATAATTTGAAAAATTAACCTATTACGCATTCTACATCAACTCAGTTTCCTAATTGGTTTTCTTCAGCTCTCATCCATATTTTTAAAAATAAAGAAAAAGCTTGGAAAAAATGGCAAACACATAATAACATTTCGGATTACGAAACATTCTATTATTTGCGCACCCTATTTAAAACTAAATGTAGTAAATGTTATTCACAAAACATGAAGTTAGTTGAGAACAGTATACCTAACAATGTAAAACACTTTTGGACATATGTGTCTAATTAAAAAAAAAAATCTGCAATTCCTGCTGAAATGTATTACAATAACATGTGCTCCAATGACCCCAATCAAACTGCCAACTTATTCTCTTCATTTTTCCACTCAGTTTACAGACCTTCTACTCTAGATCTAAAACGCTGACACTACCATTGCTGAAAACTCAGAACTTATTACTGATGTACATAAAATAATAAACTCAATACGCATAGCATTAAAAACACTAGACACGTCAAAGGTACCGGGTTCTGGCGGTTTGCCTCTATTCTTTCTAAAAATAATTGCGGGTGAGATGTCAAAACCTCTTACATCCTGTATAATCAATGCCCTCAAGTTGGTGTGTTTCCAGCCATCTGGAAACACGCTAATATCACATTAGTACATAAAAGCCGTGACAGACACAACATCGAAGACTATCGTCCAATATCTATCTATACATTCCGCATTGGCAAAGCTATTTGAAAGCTAAACACATAATATTATTTATCCTTGTCTTCATACAATTATCGTACCCGAACAATATGACTTCGTTAAACGTCGTTCAACCACTACAAATCTTATAATTTTTGAAGTGAAAACTTCTTTAGCGGCGTTATGCACTTTTTTTGGTATGGGTAAAAAATGATAAACTCGCGTCAGGTCACGTGTCCTAATCGTGAAAATTCGTAAGACGGAAACCGTAATGCCACGCCTATTATAATTTTTATTTTTAGTATTCGCGATTATGAGTAGTACAGGGAGGTTGGATATGGAATTTTAATTCTATGACAGATTGCGATGTCAAATATACGTCAAAAAAGTAAATAAAAAAACATTATTATTTCTTGACAATGTCAAAGACATGTCTTGTGACATATTTGAGTGTTAAGCGCGAATCGTGTGTAAAGGTTTTCACTTCTGCCATCACTCCCGGAGTGCAACTCGTTTTTTTTTTTTATTATTATTACAAGCTTTTATTTAGTTTCACCTGTCTCATTGTTTGTCATCGAATCTTGGAAATTCTTGGAAATCCACTTCCCGGTTACCGATTGAGCTGTGCATTTGCATTGCATACATGTGTAAATCGCGTGAAAATGCAATATTATGATATGGTGGCCATAGGAACCGCGCAATGAAACGATACAACCTCATCGAGTTGGGGACTTTAGTGCTAGATGGCAACCAGGGACTGATGATGGAACTAGAAGGTCTTTTCCTTTGGAAGTTCTTCTTTAGCGGGTCTTTAGCTGTTGAGAATTACATTAAGAAAACGTTAAAGATATGCTACAGAAGAAGATGCTGATGAGTTAAATTGTTAAGATGTTATACAGTGACTAATAAAACTTTATTACACAAACCGGTGATTTTTTAACGTGTCTGTTTCATTTATTTATAAAACAGCAGTACATGTACATCCAGTTAGCAATTATATGATTCAAATTCGAGTCACATTTCTAAAGTAAAATTATTAAAACTTACTTTATTTAGAAAATTCCTATTTTGCAAATATACTGTCTATCTTTTTATTGGGGAAAACTTAATTATGTATGAGGTTAGCCCACTAGATGGCGTTATTTTTATTTGTATTTAAAATTGGGTCGTAATTAAAACCCCACTTATTATATACTTATTATTATTTATTTATTTATAAAAAGCATTATTTTACTTTTCTTATTTAACTATGTTTAATAAGACCACAACCCTTTTTTTTTTTTGGGCCCATTTTAATTTGCTCAATCTCCTTTTTATACGGGACATAATATTTTAATAGTTAAATTTTTTTGCAACTGTTCTTTGTCACAATTAAAAAAATCGGCCAAGTGGGAGTCGGACTCGCGCACAAAGGGTTCCGTACCATTATCTATAAAAACGGAAAAAAAATCACGTTTGTTGTATGGGAGCCCTAATTATTTATTTTTAAAGTGACTATATAACTAAATATTCTGTGAATATTCAAAGCGTCTACCTATTGCCGTTATCAATATCGGGCAACATCGAGCGAAAACATAACGTTTGTTGTATGCAAGGGGGTTAACACCTGGCTTTATATCGAGGGTCATTATCACGAAGAGATTAGAAATCTTCTTGCCTTTCTTAAACGATTTACAGCCGCCTTAATAGGGGGCTTACGGCACATACAGAAGACTTCCTCGGACATCAGCCCATGTGTCAAGCCTCTGTGGTCTATGAGAAAGTTGACTGGCAATACGTCGAAGTGTTTGAGATGTCTGTGTGATTCGACAACGAAATCAGTTCTACGAAACAGTCAAACATGACGTATCCAGCTACAAAAAGAAGTAAAACGGGGGACGTCATGTCCTCGAAACTGTTTGCAATCGCACTGATGTCTTTAAGTCTTGATAACTGGAAAGAACAAGGCATAAGTGAATGTAAACAGCGAGTAAATCTCACTCATCTCATTTTCTGACGATGATATTATGGTGCAGTTGGGTAAAAATCATTACGAAATAGAAGCCGATAAGCAGGGTCAATTTAGCTTGGGCAGGATTTAGGAAGCTTCATCACGTCTTTATGTCGTCCATACTGCAGTACCCGCTCTTTCTGGGACAAGTAGTCCATACTATTATCATAAATGCGAAAGTAACTCTGTCTGTCTGTCTATTTGTCTGACATAGGCTACTTGATAACGTTAGTCGGATTTATTCTATAATTGAGAAGATGCCGTTGAAATCCTACACCGATAACCGAATTTCGGGCGGGCGGAACCGTGGGCAAAAGCTAGTAGATGATATATAAAGCGATCGCGTGTCAACACGGCCTTACATCATCAAATACTGAGGAACTACTTCTCTACTCGTGAAAGGTTTTTTTAAGAGAGGTAGGGCACTGCAAGTACTCGCTCGAATAAGCTGCCCGAACAAATAAAGCGGGGCATAGCGAGTACTTGCTCGAATGAGCGGCCCGAACTGGGGAAGTACCTCCACCTTACAGAAAACCGCGGCCACAATAACACTAACATTGAGCAGTGTTGTGTTCCTGGCTGTGAGTAAGGTTGCCAGAGCTCTCTTTGAGGATTTGCTGCGCGGACAGCGGAGGACCGACGGTGCTTGTTGCTGTCATTGCTCGGCGTAGACGCGGCGTCGTTACCACCACTGCGAAAGACCGATGGTTACTTGGCCCACAGTGCAAAAGAGAAAGCCGATCTATTGGGCAGTCTCTTTGCCTCTAACTCGAATGTGAACGACGAAGGCGCTGTACCACCTACTTTACCGGGGTGCAGTAAGACCATTTCGGAAATCTCTATAACACAGCGCGAGGTCCGGCGGGCGTTGCTTTCCCTAGACGTTCATAAGTCGATTGGGCCAGACGGCATACCAGCAGTGGTGCTTAAGCAGTGTGCTCCTGAGTTATGTCCTGTACTCACGCGCCTCTTCACGCTTTCCTACCACACTAGAAAATTTCCGTCTTCATGGAAGACTGCGACTGTGCACCCGGTGCCCAAAAAGGGCGATAGATCAGATCCATCGAATTACAGGCCTATCGCTATAACCTCTCTCCTCTCCAAGGTGATGGAGCGTGTGATCAACACACAGCTTTTGAGATACCTAGAAAAACACGACCTGATCAGTGACCGTCAATATGGCTTTCGCCACGGTCGCTCAACTGGTGACCTTCTAGTGTATCTCACACACCGATGGGCACTAGCCATTGAGAGTCAAGGGGAGGCATTGGCATGTAGCCTAGACATAGCGAAGGCGTTCGATCGGGTCTGGCACCGGGGTCTTCTATCGAAGTTGCCATCTTACGGAGTGCCCGAGGGTTTGTGCAAATGGGTGGCTAGCTTTTTGTCCGGCAGACGCATACGAGCCGTAATTGACGGTAGTTGCTCTGATAGCATGACTGCGTATCCATGACATGTTGGACATCAACAACATACATTGCTATGACAGTACTGGAGACGCTTATTACACGGGTCGTGCAAACATCCCTCGTTCCGTTGTAAAGGAAAACCTCGGAGAACTTGTGTCTCAAATCGAGACCACACTGTCCAAGGTCTCTGACTGGGGACGGGTAAACTTGGTCCGATTCAACCCTTTAAAGTCACAAGTCTGCGCGTTCACTGTAATTCACTGTAGTCCTACAATTCCTGAACACTCCCCTCTCCATCTCCAAGAGCATTGGGATCCTAGGTGTTGACATCTCCAGCGATGTTCAGTTCCGAGATCATTTACAAGAAAAGGTGAAGCTGGCGTCCAAAAAACTAGGTGTACTCAACAGAGCGAGGTAATATTTCACGTCGGGTCAGCGGTTGCTGCTTTACAAGTCGCAAGTTCGGCTCCATATAGAGTACTGCTGCCATCTCTGAGCAGGTGCACCCGGATACCAGCTTGGACCTTTTGACTCGGTTCAACGACGGGCTGTGAGAATTTCCGACGATCCCAAACTCTCTTGCCGTATCGAACCCTTAAGTCTGAGGAGGGACTTTGCCTCCCTGTATGTGTTCTACCGCTGGTACAATGGGATGTGTTCTGAGGAATTGTTCGAAATGATGCCCACGGCTACTTTCTACCATCGCACCGCTCGCCATCGGCAGGGAATTCATTCTCACACTTTAGAACCGAAATGGTCGCGTACAGTGCGGTTTCAGAGAAACTTCCTCTAGCGAACGCTTGAATAGTGGAAAGAGCTCCCTGCCAAGGTTATTATAGTATGGGGTTTTCTTCAAGAAAGAAGTTATTGGATTTTTGAAGGGTCGGCAACGCGCGAGTGATACTTCTGGTGTTGCAAGCGTCCATAGGGCACGGTGGCCGCTTTTCATTAGGCGGACCGTGAGCTTTTTTGCCACCTTAATGGTATAAAAAAAAAACATTAATTACACGCTAAAAAAACCTCCCATGACACTACTAGTAGTGCCACACAGTAGTGCCACGGGAAAGAAACGTAATTATCGTATACAATACAAAAAATATTCCTATAAGGTTTCAAAAATATCATTTGAAGGTCATAGTGTACGTTTTTACAACAAAATCGTTGCAGAAATACGTAATAAATTAAAAGGTTTAAAGGTTAGAATCATGACTAGCAACAATTTGTTTGCAACAAAATTATTTCAGATTTAATTATCAATTCTATTTACAAAAAGAAGGACTTGCAATGGGTTCCCCTTTGAGTCCCCTGATGGCGGATATATTCATGGATAAGTTTGAAACTCAAAACATAGTTTCTCACAGTGATGTTCTGTACTACTATAGATATGTAGAAGAATAATATTGTGCTGGACAGGAAGATACCAAGAATATTGTTTAAATAATTTAAACAATATACATCCAAAAATTAAATTTAAATTAGAAAAAGAACAAAATGGTAGTCTCATTTTTTTTGGCTTAACTTTTAAAAGAAGCCAAAACAAACATACCTTTCAAATATACAGAAAACCAACCCACACCAACACAGTTATTCCAGCTTCATCTTGTCATCCTTGGCAACATAAACTCGCGGCATTCAATTCATACATACATCGATTATTGTCAGTACCTCTCAGTAAACAAGATTATTCTACAGAACTCAATATAATTTATCAAATAGCTAATTCCAATGGATACAACCAAAAGATAATAGATAGCTTAATCAAAAAGAAATTTTATTCCAGGGCAACAGCGGCACTCTACCCTGTAATTGAAAAAAATATTAAAAAATACAGGGTTAGTTTAACTTATTATGGAAAAATTTCTGAAAAAATAGCTAAAACATTGCATCGTAACGACATTTATGTCGCCTACCATACAGATAATATATTAAAAAGACATTGTGCAATGCCAAAGAACGCACAGAACATTCAAAAAATTCTGGTATATACCTACAAGCTTACTTGCGGCGACTGCGATCACGTTTATATAGGCCAGACGGGTCGCAGTTTTGATACAAGATACAAAGAACACATTTCAGCCTACAATAATCAACACCCAGATCGATCAAACTTTGCGAAACATCTTTTAGATTCAACACATTCACTACCTGACAACCACACCTTCGAAATTTTACACATATGTCAAAAAAGTTTAAAACCTTTCGTTTTGGAGCAGATGGACATAGTTACTCACAGGGATAGAGGTATAATAATTAACGAACAACTGAATGTCTCTAATTCACCGTTATTACGTATTTTTTCAAATAATTGCATCATCCCATCAGGTGATTAGACCGGTTGAGGGGAGTAGTGGGGGTTGTGTATATAAGGGCAACAACAGCTGGTTTACGTTATTTGGTGAAGGTATAGCGCACGACTAACTTGCGTCTCCTGAAGATGCCTCGTGTTGAGGCGAAACACGTGTCGAGGTTTTTTAGCAATTTGGTGGTGTAACGTTGTGGTGAAGTTTGCATCGTCCACATGAGGAGGGAGGGAGGGAGGTGCACTCCTACACATGTGGATGGTGTTCTTCTGCACGTGAGTGCTACTGAATTGTTTTTAGCGGATTTGCAAGGTAATAATCTTTTATCAAAATAATGAATTTCCGCAAAGTAACGCCTGATTCTATCAATAATTTAAATATTTATTGTTTTTATTTTAGTACTTTTAATTATCACAGGTGTTCGCGATTCACGCTTACCATTCTGGCCCATCACTGGTCGAGTAGATGATATCATCAATACCTACCAATGAAGAAGCCGATACATGTCGTCATTCTGCGATGTGGAGCCGAACATCCACGAAGAAGCCCGATCAGCGTGCCAACACGATACAGAAATTTTCGTGGCAAAATAGATGGTGGACTATGTGGACTATTTATTCATTTTTTATGTACATTTTGCAATATACAGCATTTATATAGAAAGAGGTGTTCTGAATTATTAACCTATAGTCAAGGGACACTTCCATATGTACCAAAGAAGAGTACAACAGGTAATAAAAAATCTTATCCATTTGCCTATGTCTGTCATTTATAAAAAATATAATATAAGTACTAATTAAAAACCATTTCTAGATTGACAGTCAAAAATAACATCTTGGTGAGATCTATCACTTTAGTAAAGAAACGACTAGTCTACAATCAATAGTTTCAGAGATATACCCCTTTCTAGTTTGACAGCTGTCATCTGAAATAAAGATCTTCACGAGATCTATCACTTTGATAAGGAAACGACTAGTGTACAGTTAATAGTTTCGGAGTTAAAGCCCTTTTTAGTTTGACAGCTATCATCTGAAATAAAGATCTTGACGAGATCTATCACTTTGGAAAAGAAACGACTAGTCTACAATCAATAGTTTCAGAGATATAGTCATTCTTAGTTTGATAGCTGTCATCTGAAATAAAGATCTTGACGAGATCTATCACTTTCGTAAGGAAATGACTAGTCTACAATCAATAGTTTCAGAAATATAGCCCTTTTTAGTTTGACAGCTGTCATCTGAAATGAAAATCTTGACGAGATCTATCACTTTGATAGGGAAACGACTAGTGTACAGTTAATAGTTTCAGAGTAAAGCCCTTTTTGTTTGACAGCTATCATCTGAAATAAAGATCTTGACGAGATCTATCACTTTGGAAAAGAAACGACTAGTCTACAATCAATAGTTTCAGAGATAAAGTAAATCTTAGTTTGACAGCTGTCATCTGAAATAAAGATATTAAAGAGATCTATCACTTTGGTAATGAAACTACTAGACTAAAATCAATATTTTTCGGAGATAAAAATAAAAGACTAATTATCGTCAGATTTTAACATTTGAAGTCACCTGAAATGTATTAGCACATAACTATGAAATAATAAAAAAAGATGCAATGTACTAAAGGTTATACAGGAGGTATTTAATTTGAAAATATAAGCCACTGGTACCACGAGGAATAAGTTGTCCTCATGGGCCCATTAATGGGTCAATTCAATGGGTCCACGAGGAAACGCCGCATTTTGAAATTTGTTTTGTAGTCAGTCATTCAAGAAACTTTAACAAGTTACTAGCTATGAAAGCTAAAAATTAAAATTTTTGTTAATATGTGTTAAAATTTAAGTAAGAAATAAGTGAAATCAAAAATCGGTCTGTAGTGTACAAATACGCGTTTTCCTCATATCTCAAGCGCCTCAGAAGAAACTCCTTGTCACGGGCAAACCTTGTGCGACAGACAATCGAAGGGTCTGTCCGCACTGATAAGTTTACCGCCTTCGGCACTAATTCTGCTCGTCATGTTTAATATACATAAATATATACATACCTTTGTTAGTTTTAACTGTAAGAGTGCTAAGCGCTGTGTGGAGTATATCAGCGAATTGTGTTTGACAACCGACATAATTGCCCTGCAAGAAACATGGTTACTTCCAGATGATATTGATTTCTTTGATTGTATTGATAAACGATTTGGATACACTGCAACGTCGGCGGTTGACACGGGAGCCGGAATGCTCAGAGGTCGACCATAATGGGGGTGTGGCATTGTTATGGAGCAAAAGTGTCTTCCAGAATGTGTCCATAATCGAGTGTGATAACACTAAAGCAAAGTGCATTTATGAACACACTATGGTGTGTTCTATTTATATGCCCACGGATACTACAACAAACCTGCCGGATTTTACGGACTGTCTTGGTTTGGTGAGCGCTATTATTAATAATGACAATATAGAATCTGTTTATTTACTTGAGGACTATAATGCCCATCCATCTGAGCCCTTTTATAAAGAGCCAAATAGTTCTTGTACTGAATATGAGCTGATTAGTGCAGATATTGATATGTTAGAATTATTGTCAGGCACATATAGTTTTATAAGTGAAGCTAATGGATCTAGGCGATGGCTAGACCATTGCAGTGTGACTAAGTCTGCCTTGCAGACTATTAGTATTGTAAATATTATGTATGACGTTTCAAAAATTTTTGGAAGTATACTAGTAAGTTTAAGCACAAGCCGTTGGGGCCGTCACAGTCTGAGTCGCAGTGCAGGACGGGGCAATATGGACGTGAGCTAGGTGCCAAGTTTACGGCCGATGAGGTCTGGAATGTTGTAATTTCGATGTCTCGTGGTAAATCTCCAGGGCATGATGAACTGAGCATTGAGCACTTTGAAACATGCTGGACCTCATCTGCCTGAAGTACTGTCAACATTGCAGATATGATGAAGACAGTGGTGGTGTCAATTGTAAAGTGTAAAACTGGTGACATTAGTGATAAAAATAATTAGAGGCCGATTTCGTTAGCTACTGTCCTGGCTAAGGTACTCGATGGTTTGCTTAATTCTGAGATTGATAAACACCTAAATATCCATGACAACCAATTTGGTTTAAAAAAACCATTAAGTACTACACAGAAACGCCTGTGTTTGCAGGCTTCTTGGACCTTTCAATGGCGTTTGACTTGGTTTCCTATAACATCTTGTGCAAAAACTAAGCAACACCTCTATGCCAACTGAACTTATCAAGTTGTTTAAATATTGGTATGAAACCAGATCAGCGTCGTTCGTTGGTCAAATGTTTTTTCGGACCCATATAGGATAGAGTGCGGGTGAGACAGGGGGGGCTGACCTCACCTAAGCTCTTCAATCTATATGTAAACGCATTATTGGAGGAGCTCAGCAGCACTCATTTCGGTTGTCATTTTGATGGCTGTATGTCTGAGTAACATCAGCTACGCTGGCGACATGGTGCTGCTGACTGCGTCTGCATGCGGGTTGTCTAAGTTGATAGCTATTTGTGAGCGCTATGCTGCTAGTCATGGACTATCGTACAACACGAAAAAGAGTGAGTGCATAGTCTTTCGGGTCGTTGGAAAATGTCTAGACAGTATGCTATCAATTAAGCTTAACGGTATGCCTCCAAAAAGGTCGAAAAATTTAAATATCTTGAGCAAATAGTTAACTTAAAGGATGACGATTACATAGAAAGTAACGGAGGGCGCTCTCTGTAAGGGCAAATATGGTTGCTCGCAGGTTTGCTCGTTGTTCGGAGGTGGTCAAAATGACACTATTTAGAGCATTTTGTACGTCCTTCTACACGAGTAGCCTGTGGGCCGACTAAACGAAAAAACAGTACAGCGCCTTGAGAGTGCAATACAATAATGCGTTCAGGGTGCTGCTGGAGCTGCCTCGATTTTGCAGTGCATCAGGGATGTTTGCCGAATACCGCGTGGATTGTTTTTAAATAACCAACACCTCATCATCCACTTTGGTGGGGACCTAAATGGCTTTTTGGACCAGATTCAGGGTGACTTCTTCTCGTCTGGAGTTGGTCTATCCTCTTCCAGGTTTAAAATTTGATTGAATGTGTTATTACGAGCGAAATATATACACCTATTACTGATTCATGATTATTTAAAAAATTACTTAACTGGTATGAAGCTGAAATTTGACATGTTCATTTACTAAAGGATGCAGACAGATCCCTAAGAAAAAAAAATCCGGAGACATATTAAGGGAATGAAGAGGTATTTGACCGTTTACAGTTTATGCCCATGTTTTTATTATAATTGGTGACAACGAGAATAACAGAATATATATAAATACTATTGATAATAATAATATAATATATTTGAAAATTACGCACAGCGCCGTCTGGCCCCAAAGTAAGCAAAGCTTGTGTTATGGATACCAGACAACGGATACAAATACATATATTACTTTATTTTGTAAATACATACATATCATACTTTATTACACCCAGACTCAAGGCAAACACAAATGTTTATCACATAAAAGTTAGTCCTGTGCGGGAATCGAACCCACACCCTCTGCATAGCAGTCGGCCACACTACCAACTAGGCTGCGAGGAAGTCAATTATTATCAGTATTGTCTACTCTCGACATGTCAAAAAACCCAGTCTTTCGAAATTTAAATGACGTTTTTTTTTTAATATAACACTTACAGGATAATATGAGTGCACTAATATGAAGTTAAATAATCTGTCTAGCACATATGGTACATTTTATAAACAATTAATTTGTTTAATATAATAAATAATAACATTAAAACTAATCATTCTTGGACGTCCGTGCTTATGTGACCATGTATGTGGCAGAGAAATTGGTCGAAAAATTCATCTTACCGGAATACTTTTGTTTTTAATATATAAAGTATTACACTGTGCTGATTCCTAGTTAATATTAGCGTTCTAAGTACTGTCGTTTAATTATAATTTATAAAAAACTAATATACCACTGTATACTGTATATCTATATATATATATTTTATTTTTATTTTATAGTATATTTTTTCCTCACCTTATTTGTTATTTTATTTTAAAAAACTTGAGTTTTTGTTTTAGATTTTTTTTTTTTTATGTGAATGACCGCTATGAGGCGTGCACTTTTGGATTTTCCAAATTTTTATAACACTTTACGACACGGATGGATTAGAGGGACAAATATGTGATTGAAAGTTTATATATGAAATTTTTTGATGTTAAGGGTATGCATTTTGTATAAACAAATATTGTTATGAGATTTTTTGTGAGATGAACAAATTCAGGGTGCCAAAAGGCGATTAAAAATAAGAAAGTACGAAGCAACATTTTCTATTTAATATTAGATTATTTAGAGATATTCCAACGTTACTCTAAAACCAAAATTTTATTTTAAATATGTGTTCTTCTAATGCAGTAAAACCAATAATAAGGTGAATTAAATGTTATTCCATTCCTCTCAATTTGTAGAGAATTATTATTAACAAATATTTAAAAAGAAATAGCACTAACTACAAGTAAGGATGAATTTAGGTTAGGTACTATTATACCGTTTATATAAAGAATAGGGTTTCTTTAAATTATTATCAAATTGAAGTGTAATTTATCTTTTTAAAAACACGAAAAATATCTTAACTTATTGCGACATTCTATCCTAAAATAAAACTAGGTATATATAAATGCAAAAGTGAGTTAGTTGGTTTGACCTTCTTTAACTCAATAACGGATTGATTTATTGCGTAGAGACAGTTAATGGCACTGAAAGTTACATACATTGTCTTGTTCCAAACGAAACTTCCCACAGAGTTAGATTCGTCTACAACTACGGTATACCTACATACAGCTAGAGGAACGGACAAAATTGTCCTAATCAAGAGTTTCCACGGGAATAGATTTCATCGTGGGTGATAACAAACAGGTGCTATTTATTCTTCACGGCGCAATGAAGCGAGAGGTAGACCGGATTTTGGACACAGGGATAGCTCTGAGGTTAAAACACATAATTTTTTTTATTTTGATCAAGACTTCGCATGGGAATAGAATCATTGAAGTATGATGGCCTAGGGCACAATTCCTTTAGGTTGCAATGGAACAACGTAGTAACAAGAGGAATGACGGAGAAGACAAACAAACAAAAAAATAACAACAAACAAGGAATAGGTACTTTTTATTTCGATTGAGAGATTCCACGGAAATGAATTTACGCACACACACACAAAATGTACACTCTGAGGGCATCGTGACGTCATTAGCGACGCAATCTTACTCTATAAACATGTATTCGTGACAAATGCCGTTTTATTAACGACCCTGATGCTAACCCCTAAGATAGGGACATGGCACACATTGTTTGACGTCATCTTAACAGAGGAATAGATATGGACATGGAATTGATAACTCAGATATCATCAAATGTGGTTTCAGTAAATGTAGACGATCTAAACAAGTCAGTAAATATAAATATTGCAAAAGTTCACATCAACCTCGTAGCCACACCTCTAAGTTGTGTAAATAGTAGACGTGATTTCCTATTTTATCCCTAAGTAAAAAATTTAAAATTAGGGCCATGGGCTATGCCTTAACGTTGCAGCAGAGTGATGGTGTAACTTCATTTTTCATTTTGGCACTTCAAAGCTGAAGGAATGAAAAATCACACAGAAATTAAACAATTCATAAACGCATTAATATATATTCATAAATAAATAAACCTGTTAAGCGTAAACGCCGTAGATTTTTTTTTTCATACAAAATGAATTTTTCATAATCTTCGAAGTTTCGTTAATTTCACTTTGTAGGTATTTTGATTAAAAAAAACAAAAAATTAAGTGCTCGGGTTTTAATTTTCATGAGATTGTAATTGAAGCCGTTATTTTTAATATTTTATGGAGTTGCTCCATACAAGAAATTCCGGCAACTACGGAAAAATATGAAAAAAAGGGCTTCCGGATGACTTGCAATGGATTCTGTATCTCCAATCTCCAAAAGTAAATCTATAAGTAGTGTAAATCTCGTGTAAATACGAAGTGACAAAAATTACAAAAATAATCGTAAACGGATACCTGACAGATCGTTACGGATAATTCTGAAACTTTTGGCATTTTTTACACCAATAAAGCAAACGGATGACAGGTGGCAAAATACTTTCCTATCTATCCCAAACTGAACGCACTCAGTTAATTCCGAATGAAAAACAAAAAAAAACAAAAAGGAACTATTATGTGCACAGACCTAGATGGATTTTTTTTATTCTATGTTCTTGTTATGTAAATCACCTATCCTTTTCTGACGTATAGTAACTGAGGGCAAAAAA
The DNA here is from genome assembly GCA_946406115.1 of Apoda limacodes. Classification (NCBI taxonomy): domain Eukaryota; kingdom Metazoa; phylum Arthropoda; class Insecta; order Lepidoptera; family Limacodidae; genus Apoda; species Apoda limacodes. Next base: position 27,130,636 of record OX291555.1, on the reverse strand, counting down.
GAAAATGGCGGACTCAACAACAGAATTATTGATATTTAATAAATATGTATGTATTCCAATTTTGTTTTTAGTTACCAAGTAGTTTTTTGTTTTTGTAGTGTACCTACATAGACTGAGTAGCTAAGCTCAATATTTACACTAATAGAAACCGTTCACCAGCATCTTATTTCTTTTCTTGCTAACTGACATTGGCAAATAGTTGAGTCTTCTGACTTAATTAAAGCCACAAAAAAAAACAAAATTATTGATTTTAACGTTTCTAAGCCACAATTTTACTTTTTTAATCTGTCATTAGGAGTTTTGGCGCGAATCTTAAGAAGGAGTGGTGTTTTTTTCTGTTTAATTTTTCTAAATTCATTTAGAGACTTTTGATGTATATATTTTAGCAATGTTTTACGAAAGCGTGTTAAGAATTGTGCAGCGAAGGTTCATGAATAGTGAATTATGAAGAAATAAGCAGGACATGACGCGCAATATCTGAGGATCCACACCAAATCTCCCGCCCAATCTTGGGACTTGAAAACGAGGACGCGCGGTAACGCCAGCGCCACGATACGATATGATATAATTGACTTTGACTCTGGCAAATGCATAAATGGTCTGCTAAGACCGTGCGAGCCCATTATATTAAAAAAAAAAAATCTGTCATTAGTTGTAAACACAGATAATAGTATATAAATGAGGTTCATTCACCGATGATAGGTCACAACAATTTTTTTAAACGATGTTCATGTATTATTTAGACAACTTTTTAAATTACACTTTGGCATCACTGTGGTTTGTCAACAAGCGACTGAGAAGAAAGTGTGCTTACGATCGGAGTTAAGTACAATTTTGTGGATACATTTTTAGCGCGTTGATGCGCGGTCTATCTAAAAGCGGTGCTCCATATAAACTTTGAACCACCGTTTTACCCCTTTAGGAGGTGATTTTTGGAAAGTCCTTAGCTAATCTTAACACACGCCTACATCATAATAGCTATATATTATTATTATTAATTTCAGCGCAATCCGTTCAGTGTTTTTAACTGTTCGTTGATATACCAGTCTGTCAGTAACGGTTGCCTTTTAAATATATAGATGTTAATAAATGTCATCATCATCATCATATCAGCCCATTGACGTCCACTGCTGGACATAGGGCCCAATTAACTTTCTCCGCAGCGTACGACTCTGTGCCGCCTGTAACCAACGGCTCCCCGCTACCTTTACAAGGTCATCTGTCCATCTAGCGCTTCCCGGTTCGTGGTCACCACTCGAGAACCTTCTTACCCCATCGGCCATCGGTTCTTTAACCTATGTGCCCTGACCACTGCCACTTCAGCTTTGCGATTCGATCACGTAGGGAAACTCCGAGCATAGCTCTTTTCATTGCCCGCAGAGCGACCTTGAGCTTTCGTATAAGGCTACGTCTCAGTGCTGTAAGTCATCACATGGCAACACACACTGGTTGAAGAATTTTGTCTTCAAGCACTTGGGGTATTTAAGGACGAGAAAATAGTACGCCGTTTTCCGAACGCTGCCTAACAGAGTTGGATTCGGCGATTAACCTCTTTCTCGAAATTGGACCTACCTAATCGAACAGTTTGTCCCAGGTATACGTATTCGTCAAAAACTTCGAGTGTAGAGTTCCCAACAGTTATTGGAGTGGGTGCTACATGGCCATTCGACATGATTTCGTCTTGTCCATGTTCATTTTGAGGCCCACTCGTTGGGAAGCTCTACTGAGGCTTTCGAGCATTGTGCTAAGGTCCTCCACTGATTCTGCCATGACCACAATATCGTCGGCAAACCGAAGGTGGGTAATGTTCTCGCCATTAACATTGATGCCAAAACCGTCCCAGTCTAGAAGCTTAAAGACATTTCCCAACGCATTTGTGAATAGTTTCGCAGATATGACATCTCCCTGTCTCGCACCTCTCTGCAATTGAATCGGTTTCGAGTTCTGATCCTGGAGACGGACTGACATGGTGGCGTGATCGTACAAGCATTTTAGCACCTCGATATACCGATGATCAATACGACATCTCTTTAGATTTAGACATCTCTTCTGTATCATCAGCCGCAGCGTATGTATGTGGTCTACGTTTACGGTTAATAATGTGGTCTACGGTTAAAATATTTTGCAAAAACGGATAAACGGCGCAAGTGCAAGAGACAGAGTCAAGTACACGACGTCGATGACTAGAGTTCTTAACACCAAATATCAGACAAGTGAGAACCAGTGGACTTACAAACGGGCAACCGTTAGATCTTGTAGATACGTCTTAGGGTTGAGGCTGTATGTTGCGTCGTCGCATAACGTGCTTTTCTAAAGAGAAACGCTACATCAGGTGGGCGACACACGGCACGTTACCAAGCCCACGCACGCGTGCTTTCTTTGATATACTACTTCAGCTACTGTCATAGCATGATATAGTCACACAGAAGCTTTAGCATATCGCGAGAGGCTTTCGTAAGCCACGACACGCCGCCGCGGGATCACGCAGTATACGAGTTATATCACTTTCGGTAACTGTCACTGAGCGTCGACCTTTAGGAGGATAGTTTTCCAGAAACTGTCACGGAGTGTTTGGTATCACAAAATGTGCTCTTTGAACCATTACTTCTGCAGTGTGAGACATTGCTTTGTACATCAAACATTCATCTCGACACAAAAACTCGAGAATACGGATTTAGTCCAACAATGGACGTCTAGCGGATGATTATTAGAGAGATTTTAATGCGGATTTATCATGAAACTCATTTACTGTAGTTGTAGTCACCAAGACGCAATATTCTAGTACACGGTTCTCTTTTCACAGATATATAAGTGTAGTGTTTCTACAAAATGTTGACGTCCTACAAAACAGTCATTAAGTATGTGTTAGTAAAAAACAAGCTATGCGGATGTAACACATACCTACATGCAAAAGTACAGCGGAGTGGGGCGCGGGCGTCACTATTTCTATATTTTCTAGTCTGTAGGTACCTAAAGAAAAATAAAAATCCGTATTGTTTTAATCGAAATGTATTTATGTTCTTAAGACTAGTTTACAATGGTAGAACAATTTTACAATTTTTCTGTCAATCAGTACTAGCCTACCTTAATTAAAATTGAAAAAATCTATTTTGATGCACGTAACGTTATAAAGTTGCACCTCATTCATCACTCTATACTAATTTGTAATGAAAAATCACTCTTCAGTTTTATTATTAATTTTATTTATTACTATAATATTTATATAAAAATAATATATGCAAACGATTGTAAACAAATATACGAATTAATGTTTGTTACCCTCATGCTCGTCCACTATTGCAAGCAAGCCACGAAAACTGACATATCCGGATTCTACATAAGGACCGAGGACAACGTTTGACTATTTGCATCAGAGTTCTAGAAAAAGCGGGATATAAAACTTAAATACAATAGACAATAAAAACAGCAGAAATACTCAACAAAGGTAGGTAATTACAAGTGTTTACCTAAGACCTCGGACGCCTACATGGTCACCAGGCAACTCGTTGAAAGAAATAAACGTTAGAGATTTTTTTAGCTACACGCCTGACGACTAGCTAGTTTGTTAGCTAGGCGCCTAGCTAGTCACCAAACGACTAGCCACTAAGCCATCTCTAGTGCGGCCATCGTATTATCCTAGCGACTAACCAGGTGTGTTGCTAGCCATTAGGCGGTAAGCATGCCATTCGAACTCGACATTCATAAGTTATACTGTATGGAGGTACCCGCGGGAACTTGACATTCATATGCTATACTCTATACAGGTACCCGCGGGAACTTGACATTCATATGTTATACTGTATGCAGGTACCCGCGGGAACTTGACATTCATATGTTATACTGTTTGCAGGTACACGCGGGAACTTGACATTCATATGTTATACTGTATGCAGGTACACGCGGGAACTTGACATTCATATGTTATACTGTATGCAGGTACACGCGGGAACTTGACATTCATATGTTATACTGTATGCAGGTACCCGCGGGAACTTGACATTCATATGTTATACTGTATGCAGGTACCCGCGGGAACTTGACATTCATATGTTATACTGTATGCAGGTACCCGCGGGAACTTGACATTCATATGTTATACTATATACAGGTACACGCGGGAACTTGACATTCATATGTTATACTGTTTGCAGGTACACGCGGGAACTTGACATTCATATGTTATACTGTATGCAGGTACCCGCGGGAACTTGACATTCATATGTTATACTCTATACAGGTACACGCGGGAACTTGACATTCATATGTTATACTGTATGCAGGTACACGCGGGAACTTGACATTCATATGTTATACTGTATGCAGGTACCCGCGGGAACTTGACATTCATATGTTATACTCTATACAGGTACACGCGGGAACTTGACATTCATATGTTATACTGTATGCAGGTACACGCGGGAACTTGACATTCATACCTATGTTATACTCTATACAGGTACACGCGGGAACTTGACATTCATATGTTATACTGTATGCAGGTACACGCGGGAACTTGACATTCATATGTTCTAGGTTAGATAAATCTACTAGCACATACAAACTTCCCTAAGTTTCTTAATTTTTATTTTGACAAGGATAAGAATTGAGATTTTGTCCTATTTTTCTTAATACCCTATATGCCAGCTCGTCAGGAACTTGCAAAAGGGGTTACTTACATTATTCTGTCCCTGGACTTACTGTTATCAAGTTATTATTATGACTGCCCAACAGCTCGATAGACTTCCTGATTAACCGAGGGATCGATCCCTACACAGGAAAAACAATGTGATTTTTGTGACATTTGTGTATTCCTTGAGTCTGCGTGTCTCCTACTCTTTCTAGTTATACATAGTATGTATGCAGGTATGTATTAACAAAAAAAATATAAATATTTATTTACTACGGTAAAGCTGGGCAAAAATAAAGTCACCTTATTTCAGGTATACTATACCAGGAGCAGTAATACGTCGATGGGCAAATCACCTTGTCTGTCACTGGTAAAATAGTTGGCGGCTAGATCATGATCTGAGTGTGTATCGAGCCAGTACCTTACCCATCGGAGGAATAAAACCGTGACTTATTTGAATAAGAACTTAATTCATAAGTATTCTATTTTCAAGTTTATGGTTTTGATCGTTTGCCTTGTACAAAATCAAAATTAGTAATTTGGACACAGGACATTATTTTTTTTTTGTGTTAAAAATGTTTTGAAAACAATCTACGGGCAGTAAATTTTTTTTATTTTGGAAGTGTGGTTGGAGTTGGCAAGATTATTTTTTACATTACCAGCAATTCATAACATATCAGTTTAACATCACTACTACATAGGTTACTGAAAAAAATTAAATTAACTAATCTAAATATAACAAACACACATTTCCTCTATACATCACAACATACATATACAAATTACAAAAATAAACGTACAAAAATTTCTATTACAGCCTTTTTAATTAATTTTTTTTTTATTTAATCATTGATTTTAAGTCAACGTAAAGAAAGGCCAGTATCACTAAGATATATATTAAGGGCATCGCTCGCTGACAAATATCACGGCATGGCACAGCACGACATGGAAGAGTTTTTTTTTAAACTGAGACTTTTTGCGCTTATATTTGGTTGACCGTCAGAGATGTAAGAAATCTCCATGCATGCCACCGTATGCCAAAGCCTTACAGTAATTTTTTTTTTCTGATCTGACTTTGCAGTTGGCTTATGCAGCCGTTACTGCTTCACCGGACTTTTGGGGCTAGACTCTGAAGGAGCCTCAGCCCAAATAGCGCCCAACGCTGAAGGGCTCCCCGCGGAGCTTGGTGGAGGCTTGGGTTGTCACTCTTGGGGTCGTCCCTTCGACCAGCGTGAGCGGGGAGTTCCCCGTTACGCGGTTGTGATTGCGATTCAGTGTTGGCGAGAAGCGCACCGGCACTCTTTGATGCTTCGTATATGAGGTAGGTCCGTGCGTTCGCCGACGAACCTGGGGACGTCGGCGTCGTTTGAGCGGGAGGCCCTATTAGGGGAAGTTGTTGAGACTAGCTTACAGTACAGGAATACGTATTTTCTTTCTATACTCCGTATCCCCTCAATGAACGACAGCCCTCACACGTCTTTTCGGTCTTTATACATTTAAGTTATGATTAGATAGAGACAGGTGAATATGGAATTTTCGTAAAGAATACATGAAAAATATATGCTTATTTGGTCGTATTAAAACATTTATTTCGCCGCTATGCACATTCAGCCTGAGAACACTAAAATCTCAAATCAAAACGCAAACAGATTTCACCATGCTACACAGCTGGCTACTGTAAGGGGGAGGGGGGGAGATGTATGGCTGTTTTGTATATTAATACTATTATTCATATATTCTGTGGTGATATTAATTTAGTTGCTTTACAATGTTGAAAATCGATTAAATATCTAACGGAAAAGTACGAGGCTACTTACTTAAACATTTCTTAGTCAATTTCACAATAAATCCCACTGCGTGGTTTAGACTTCCCTTTAAAACACAATCAACATAATTTCACTCAGGCACGCAAGTTTCTTCATCATATCCATTAATTATATACAAATGTCTATAATTGCCGTGGTTATTACCCAGAAGTCCAACTATTCAAATTATATATCCAAAAATTCAGTTATATTTCTAACTAAAATTATTTACAGTGCCATCTTACGGCCCTCTATAGAAATCTCGACAGCTCTTCTCGACCCACTTTTGATCCGTTTCTGATCCAGAAACCTCTTCATTTGCTTTTCATAACGCGTCATTTTCTTCTTTGATACCTGTTAAATATTTTTTTGGGGCATGAATAACTTAATAGTACATTACTGTTGAGGCCATCAAGGTAAGCCTTTGCTGGAAAAGTAATTTAAAGGACGAGCCGTGAAGTGAGTGACAGCACAAGGATCAAATCACAACCAATATGAATCTGACGGCGATAAATAAACTCCATGTGAGCAGAACCGCAGACAAAAACAAGTTTTATGGGAATCAGAAAGTCGAAAGTTTATCAACTTATTTACTGCGAACAACTGTTGAAAAAAAAATTTTTTATCCTATAAATATTATAAATGCGAAAGTTTGTCTTTCTGTCTGTTTGGTACTTGATAAGTCACTCATACATAAACCGATTTAGATGAAATTTGGCATGGAGATAGTTTGAGTCCCGAGTAAGGACATAGGATAGATTTTATCCCGAAAAAACTCAGAAGTTTCCGCGGAAATTACTATAACCGAACTAAAACGAACTATAGCTTGCTATAACAAACTTTTTAAGTATAATCAAGGAGTTGACGTAAGACTCCCACACCGATGACTAAATTTAGAGCGGGCGGAGACGCGGGCAATAGATAGTCGAAATAAATAAATATAAAAGTAAGTTGTTTGTCGGCTTTTTTCAGAAGACTCAAATTTGTGTAGCCGCGGTTTGTATCACGAAGATGTAAAGCATCGCAAGCTTCTCGATAACCTATAGGTATAAGAATGTTAGTTTGTTTGTTGGTTCTATGCGTTTCTAAACCATTTTTATTCAATTGCGATAAAACTTCGGCGAAGTACTGTACACATGTACACATGGCTGAAAAGATTTTAAAATTTGTAGGAAAACGCGAATCGTTATAACAAATGAGTGAATTTCAAATAGCGACAATTATTGTTTTTCAGTGTTGTTGTGTTTTTGCACCAAATGGCGGGAAAAGGAGAGGGGAATAAAATAATTTTGAGACAATTATGATGACTCCTATTAATAACTTACCCTAGACATATCGACGTCAGATGTTGACTTTGGTCTAAATACATAATCCTTGTTTGAAGGCAGCGGCACTCTGGCTCTGGCAACCCAGCCGGGATCGCCAGGTCGAAGAGGTCTGAAAAATACAACTATATTAATTATATATCAATAATTAACGTGAAATAACGTTCACGTCACAATTTTGGGATTGATTTTTATATCAATCATGAAAACGGTTGTTATTAACATATAATATGATTAAAATAAGAACGATTAATCAATTACGATTGCTACAAACAATGTTTCCTACTCATTGTTTTCAATATAACTGTAACACGATACTGGTTTCTTTTTACAATCGATTATTATTTGTAAGGATTGATCAATGAGTATTACGATAAAAATAACACAATATTTTACTTTTCTGGATCGTTTTCAGTTCTTGGACGTTTTGAGGGTCCTGGTTCCTCTTTTTTTCTACCTCCAGCCATCGCTTCGTCTCTGGCCTGTCTTTCTTCTCTAGTTAAAGCTATAAAATAATAAGAGAACTGTCAAAAACAACTTTCAAAGACATATTCCAAACATATAATTCGTTTTTATTTAGTATATTACTCCATGACTTAAAACTCAACCTTACTAAAATACTACAAGACACATAACATTACGCCTGTTTCTTAAGGGGGTAGTCAGAGACCAAAGTCTTTTACTGGCTATGATCCTGTGACGCTTCTTTTTACTAAAATCACAACATTAAAGTCATATATGACGCTATAATAGTCATATAACCGTTAGTTATAACGCCACATCTAGTTTGGAATCCCAAGCAAAAAAATTGGGGATTTCATTTTGTTTTTAATTACAATAATATAATAAATATTTACTTGTTAAAAATAGATGATTTCATGCGGGATATTTTAGTATCAAAAATTGTACCTACAGCATAGTTTGCAACTAAATAGTAACAGAGTTGAGAAATCACGCAATTTGGTTAAGCGCTACTTTAGCTTTATCGATTACTGTAAATATATCGATTGTAAGCTACTAAGCGTCTACGACTGTTGCTTCTTTTGGCAACCCCAAGCTTGTTACAGCTGCAAAACACCACAAGATAACATCGGATATATGCCGTAAAATGCTTTAAAAAAAAATACAAAACAGAATAAATTAAATTATTTAATCAAATAAAATAAAAAGAATTAAACCTTTAAAATCTGTAGATAAATTGAATATCGGTCTGGCCCATTCCGAAATAAGTCTCCCGGCCCGTTCCCTGTTGGACTTTGTCTCTTTGGGGTGCTTATACAAGTACATGACAGCTTTGCCGATACCTGACTGCTTTAAAAGTGACTTGTCGATTGATGGGAACTGAAAAAATTTAAAAAATATAGCACATTTCAATTTCCATTTAGGCAATTTTTAATATTTCGATATTCAATTAAAATAAAAGACAGTTTGAAGTGGATTCAAATTACAAAGCAATGGTAACCATATTGAACTTTTATTTCAGAACAAAATATTCTTTGTTTATCACAACTTTAATAAGATGAGCTGTCTTTAAACATAAACACCACTGTGCTACTTAAACATTTATCATTAAATTTATCATGTTTAAAAAATCTAATATATAAATGTTTCGGACATTCTTATAAATATCCATTATCAATTCAATGTGAAATATCTAATATTAAGTGTATTGATAAATTTTATAAAACAATTATGTATATTTTTATTGGTAATAGCTGACCCGGAGAACGTTATTTCTCTTTATTTAAAACAACTGGCACGCCGCCTATTGTGAAAGGGTTGTAATAATTTAGAAACCTTCCCCGGTGTGTGCACAACCATTAACAAACATTTCAATTTAATCGGTTTACCCTTAGTGTGTAAAGTAGACTAGCACTTTCTTTCATAAAAACTTTGCCCTAACAATAATAAAATAAACACAAAAAAAGATATATCCTATTTGGTGCACTCATTCAGAAGCTACGATGTGACCAAGGGAAACAGGGATTCAGTTTTATATAAACAGAAATTAACTGTAGATATTGTAAATCAGTAAATGTATATAAATAGCTTTACTCACATCCATAAGCAGCTTAAGAATACTTTCCCTTATAAGTAAACATGGCAGTGCTCTATTCGGCATAGGGGCCAGCCAGTCGCACAGCACATTCAGCACGTTATGCTCCAGAAACGCTAACTGTAAGTCCTTTTTTATAAGCTGGGACATAGCTTGCTTCAACATGGACACCTGTAACACAGCACAGCACAGCATTGCAGCATCTCAGCATTGTCTCATCACCCTTAGACCATTTTCGACGACTGCTTGACACAGGTTTTTTAACTTTGGTAGACAAACAAGTGATTACTTAAAAAAACACTATCGGCATATATTTAAATATATTTTTTATTATTTCAGGTAAAATAAAGTTTATGCTTATGATTTAGTTAACAATGATGTTTGGAATAATATTACCATGTCAATAAATATAAAAAATCTTGACCCATAAATTGAATTATAACTGTATAAAGTAGGGATAGGGGGGGGGGGGGGGGTTACAGATCCGTAACGACACCGCGCCGGAACTTATCGAAGAACGCACATTTGACATTGCTGGATAATATCCAAAAAAAATGAACGGGTTTTATCAATTGTCATGCTAGACTTAAATGGATAGTAAAATAATTAAAATGTAGCTCTGGTTATCTATGTACGTATAACGAATGCTGCAACAAAGACTCTACCCTACAAAAAAACAAACAGGGCCAGGCGTGGCGCGGTCGGAAGTATGATACGTATGTGCTATATTGCTCCCGGCGGCGGCCCCCATTTTAGTGCGTACCACGCGCTCGCCGAGATAAACCGTATGATTCGCTAAGGCCGCGAGAGGTCATCGTCCGTCGGCCTGCTACTATAACAACCCTTAAGCAGCGAGCGCGCGCCTGCCACATAGTGTCATTGACCCGAGAGGTTCAGTACATTTCTGCAGATATTTAGACTTGTACGGGAACTGAGGGGAGTAAGAATTCTTTAATTTAGAACTAATACCTATTATGTACGAGGGTGTTAAAGTAACAGAGATATTTAATTTAGCCAATGTTAATATGGCCTTACTGTTGGATTGTATTGGAACTACTCTCTCGAAACGTACAAATATATCAACGACAAGCCTACCATTGTGGTAATTATGTCATAAATATTGTATATATTACGGTTGCAATTCACCTAAAAATATTGCCTCTCATGTCCAGTATAATTGATGTAATGGTTACCTTTTTAACAGCAGGCAAGTTTTTCTTGTTAAGTTCCCTGTCCTCTTCAGCGGCCTGTCTCATTTGCTGCAGCAGGTGAGCAATTAGGTCATCATTATCATTTATTATGTCGATGTCCCGCCTTCTTCTGCGCCCGCGACGCTCTTCCTTCTTCCGGGCCATCATTATTTCGAAATCTGACAATCCCCCGGCCATTTCCGAACTGGTAAAAGATGATATTTTGTAGTACACAAGTAGGACTATATGGGACTGCCATCATGGGATAGTAAAAGTCTAAGTTCTACATTGCAGTTTTTAATAGTTTAAATATATATCTTGATGCCAAATGAATTCTATCGACATTACTATATACACCGGCCCTTTAATGAGACTCCTTAACTCCAATGAGAATAGCTTTTAAGACCAATACCATCGCCGCGCGGGTCGATATTTGTACACTTTAATATCTGCCTGTGCGGCTGTGGTAACGAACCAGAAACCCATTTCCATCCCATTGGAATGAGATGATAAGAGGGCTAGTCAGTCACAATGTTACTGTGAGTACATATCAGTATATCTTGTCTTTTGAACCATGGATAGAAGGTATGGATAAAACGTAGACATATAATTCCGATAATGTGATTTTTTTTATGCCACTAAGGTGGCAAACTAGCATACGGTCGCGCGTCACGTTTATGGACGCTTGCAACACCAGAAGTATAACATACGCGTTGCTGGCCCTTCAAAAATCAAAGAACTTCTTTCTGCCCCATACTGTAGTTCTTAGAACCTTGGCAGGGAGCTCATTCCACGACCTAAGCGTTCGCGGGAGGAAGTTTTTTCTGAAACCGTCAAGTACGTATATAGACTAACATCTGATCGCATTAGATCACCGACAGGCTGTAACGGTCCTAATATTTTACTAAACATTTACCTTTTTAAATCTGGGGCGATTTCGTCATCGGAGGAGTCAACTACAGGTGCCGCTTTCGCCTCCCCTACCTTTTCCGCGGTCGCCCCTTCCCCTTCCGCTCCCTCTGGCACCTCTTTCTTTTCCGTGTCATCCCCTTCATCTTCCGAATCTAATCGAACTGTGCGCCGTTTTTTGCTTTCTGTATACAAAGTAATAAGGTTGGAAATTTGTATGCAAATCCGACAATATATACCAATGTCTACCTAAAAGAACAATGTTTACGAGTACTAAGATATTGATGTATTTTAATATACTGAATATATTGAAATTTCTATAAAGAGTAAAGAGTAGAGTCTACTGGCTATTTTTAGTTTTTGCCTAAGTTCTGTTCCAAATTATAATTTATAAGTATAATTATTACCGACGACTGATACTAACCTCTGGGTGTAGGCGATCCTGAACCAGACCGGGAGCTGGACCTAGACCTTGAACGTGATCTGAAAATTACATTAAATAACATTACAGCCAAGTCTTAAGTTTACAACCATATCAGTCATTTTCAAGGTCCTGTACCCTAAGGGTGCCAACAAGACACTATTACTAAGCCTACAATATCTGTCTGTCTGTCTGTCCGACCTTTAAAGAGCTTTATCTTTTGAATCGTAACAGTTAGATGACTGATATTTTCACAGAACACATGTTATTATGTCGAATTACCTAGCAAATAATAAGAAATCAAAAAGAGACAATAGAAGTGGGTCTCTATATAAGAAACACGCTTTTGTTTATTTTTGCTTTATCGTAAAAACAGTGTTATATACAAGCTTCAAACTTGCAGTGATTGTAGTGTTAGCTCTGAAGTATAACAATTAATGAAATATGGCCAAGAGTAAGATGTGCTCCAGTCATTACAACATTATAAATTACTATAAAAGCACCATCTAGAAATTATAAAGAAAAATAGTTACTTCCATACATCATGTCCTTTGTTGTTTTGTTTATTTGAGGATTAGGTTTCAAAGTTAACTAGATGGCACCACATAGCTTATAAACGTAGTAGCTCCGTACAGTTAAAAAACTCGTGAGCCCGCAACATTTGTTTAAGAGTTCAATATAGGCCAGAAAGCTTAATTTAGTAATTCTAACGATGTCCATGTAAATCATTACATAATTTCATATAAATCATTATGAGATGTACATATATGTTATATACATATTAAGTAATTTATACCATAATTATTTAATTCAATTTTTTGTATGGAATTAAACGTATTTACCGTTTCGTAGCCACATTTTTTAACTTTCTGCTACAACTTATAGTCAATGCACCAGATAACAACCTATTCTAATTATTACTATAGGCTTTCATAACAAGCAAATGCAACACACACTTTAGAAATTGGCACAAGTGTTAATACAATAGTCACTTCCACATTTTTTCAGCACTAAATATAAGAAATGAAAATGATTCAGCAAGGTATTGCACTAATAATATATTTTTACATATATTTTTTTCAATCCTTCAGATGCTATTATTTTGACACACAATTTGCACAAAAATTGCGTATTTACGCCTATCTACCCTTTATCTTAGCCTTAATGGAAACGCTAAGCAAAGTTAAGTAACTATCAAGTTATTTGCCGGATTCTTCTCGGTGGAATTCTACATTTAGAACCGGAAGGTGGGAGAAGATCAAAAAATTAGGCATTTAATAATTTTGACGATTCAGAAGTGTTTGTCAAAATCTTATTTGAAAAAAAAAAATAGACTGAGTTTAGAGTCACATTCTTTGTTTGTTTGTGTTTGTAAAATATATAATGGTACGGAGCTACGGTGCGCGAATCCGAATCGCACTTGACCGATTTTTATGATCAATAATATGAATAACTATGAACATAAAGTAAAAAATTACCTAGAACGAGATTTAGCAGAACCAGATCGGGATCTTGACCGTGAACCAGATCGAGAACGTGATTTTGAACGAGACTTTGACCTTGAACGAGACTTCGAACGGGAACCGGATTTAGATCGAGACCTTGATTTTGATCTAGACTTGGATCGAGACCTTGATTTCGAACGAGATTTTGATCGGGATCCAGATTTTGATCTAGACCTAGAACGGGACTTCGAGCGAGATCCAGACCTTGAACGTGAGCCAGATTTTCTAGAGCCAGATTTAGAACGAGAACGACTCTTTCTTTCACCTGCAAATAAAATAACATATTAATCACATCACAAGACGGAGAAACAATATGTATTCTAATCTGTAAAACCTTATAATAATAAAATAAATAAATATTTTTAAACATTACACACAGTGTGCCCCAAAGTAAGCAAAGCTTGTATTCTACTTACGGATACCAGACAACGGATACAAATACATAAACATTACTTTTTTTTGTTAATACACAATATACTTAGAAAACACCCAGGCTCAAGAAAACAACAAATAATAAATGTTTGTCTTGTGTGGTAATCGAACCCACGCCCCTCAATTCAGCAGACGGGTCATTACCCACTGAGCCATGGAGCGCTGGGAGTCGCCTTAACAAAGTGTATTTCATACAGTTTGGAAACATCAAGAAGGGGAGAAACGGGATTGGTGGCTTTAGCAAAACTACTTTCGCCAATTTATAAATATTTATAGCAGTAAAAAGAAAAAAGAAATACTAACCAGCTCCAACTGATTTTGACCTTGACCTTGACTTTGATTTAGATCGTGAACGCGATCGGCTTGCACGAGATCCTGCAAATAATTTTTAATATCATATTGGTACGATATCATGATCTAATTTTTAACAGATTGATTGTTAAATGTACTTATGTAATGAGACCCTAAAACTGACCTGCTGGTGACTTAGAACCAGATTTAGACTGAGACCTTACGAGATTTTCTTTTTCTTTCGAAGCACTTCTCGAACGTGGTTTCTCTGTTTTCCCTTTCTCATCCACATCCATTTTTTCAGGTGATGGGGACTTGCTTTTGGAATGAGATTTATTAGGAGACCCACTTCTCGATTTCAATTTCCTTGGTGAATGACTTGTCGACCGCGATTTCCTTGGTGAACCACTTCTTGATTTAGACGGTTTCTTTGGAGATCCATCTATAGACATAGATTTTACTGGACTGCCACTTTGAGACCTTGATTTTGCTGGTGAGCTTATTTTTGAGTGAGACGGACTTTTTGATGGAGATTTCGTCGGTGAACCGCTTCTAGATCGAGACTTTTCTTGTGAACTACTTCTAGATCTTGACTTAGCAGAGGCGCTTCTAGATCTTGACTTAACTGATCCACTTCTAGATCTTGACTTAGCTGACCCACTTCTGGACCTAGATTTTCGTGGAGACCTGCTTTTGGATCTTTCTTTTGATTTTTCCCTGGATCCACTTCGAAGTGATTTTTTACTTGACGCACTGCTCGATCTAGAACTGCTTCTTGAATTAGACCTGGAGTTAACTGGTGAGCCGCTTCTGGATCTGATTTTCATTGGAGATGCACTGCCAGATCTTGGTGATTTAGGGGACGTCGGTCCTGGAGATTTTGGGGAACCAGACCGTGAGCGCGAAGACGCGCGAGATCCACTTTTTGATCGTGAACTAGAACGTGATCTGGAACCGCTTCGCGAACGAGATCGTGACTTGGATTTTGAATTACTTCTCGAACGACCAGAACCATCATGAGACATCTTAGAATCAGACTCTACCTGTAAAACGAAACACAATAATAAATAAATCAGTGCTGCTCACAAAAAAAAACCAATGTATAAGTGTATTAAGTACTAAGAAATGCCTTTTGTATTTTTGTTTACGATTATACAATAAAACATTGAATGTCTGGTTGCGTCGTTTTTTATAAACAGCACTAGCAGACTACAATTTTATTTTATTTTACAAGATTTTGATACGCTAAAATGTATATTGTTAATGAACAACATGTCATTGATATGCAAACCTGAAAATGAACCATGATGAAAACCAGCCACTAAGTAAGGTAAATAACGATGAATTGAAGATGATGGTGGGAGCCTATCCACGTCAAATTGCCAAAGAATTAGCGGCATGGTTTGACGTTCTCAGTAAAATTAAAAAATGTGCTCCATGACAATGCCAGACTTCATACTGGTTGTCAGCACTACAAGAACTGCAGTTAGATCATCCGTCATCCTGCATAATCGCCGGACCTAGCACCAACCAACTACCCCTTTTTCGAAATGGACACTTTTTTCCACAACACCAAAATTTTCTTCTTAAGAAGCTGTATTGTTGAATCCAGTGCACTGTTCCTTAGGACTAGGGATACATAGATAAGCAAAACCTTGATAGGCTGGTAAAATATATATAATTAAAAACAGGTGAAATCTGACATACAAAGACACATACAAACAAGATAAGACCAGCAGCCATCACACCTGTTAGGCCGGAATGAGTTTGCTGATAGGTATAAATAACTTATTTGTTTCCCGCGTTTTACGTGCGAAGCCAACGAGGCGCATAGTATATAATGGTATGGGGGTATGGTATAGAAACAAGTATTTAATGCTTTCACACAGTTTGTGGAATCGTGGTTTACAAATTGAAATTCAAAATATTTTTATTCAAATGGGTTTCTAAGATCACTGTTGAAACTAGCTTTACAAACTAATTACAATACTGTTTCATTGCGTGCATCCAGTATGTACTCTATGTAAAATCACAAATGAAACATAATATTAAAGTGAATCAACTAATAAATACATGTTTTGTATTGAAAGACTTAATAAACAAGATTTACAATGTAAATAGTTTGATTTAAAAAAAAAACAAAATTCAAGTAGTATTTCAATTGCCTTTTGTTTTTCAGATTGTACAGGGGGGGGAGGCACCATGTGATACTATTTTATTTATTTTATTTATTGAAAGGTAAACTTACAGCTAAACAACAAATATAAATTGTGAACAATAAACACATTACATACGCCAATTACAAGGTACACAAATTAACTATTAAATTAACAAGTGAGACTAAAAAATAATTATAAAAACACATATTTTTTTTACAAAATATTGGTTATTGTACATATATAGTTGAAATACTTGAAAAGTCTTCAATTATGCTGTGACGGGGTTTAAAGTAACTCTCGAGAAAAATATATTCATACTAGCTTCTGCCAGCGGCTTCGCCCGCCCTTAATTTCGTTATCGGTGTAGGTTCTTACGGCAACTCCTCAATTATAGAAAAAAAACAAACAATCAAATCTTTCCTTTTTAATGGCATAATACAGTCGTGTCTGTGAAACCATGGAAATACACATACAAAATTTGAACCTAATCGGTCAAGCCGTTCAGTAGTTGACATACTGGCAGCAGCGCCACCTACCGGGTCCAATTGTATTTTTATATCATACAGGAAACCATCGAAATACCCATATAAAATTTCAACCCAATCGGTTCAGCCTTTTAGAAGTTATGTGAAAAAGATAAGTACGGAATGATAATTCTTACTACCCGTTGTCCTATTACCCGTTATCCCGTAGGAATGAAGCATTTTCCCGCGGTAAAAAGTAGCCTATGTTTATTGGGGATAATGTCAGCTTCTAATGGTAAAATAATTTTTCAAATCGGCCCAGTAGTTTCGGAGCCTTTTCAATACAAACAAACTAACAATCAAATCTTTCCTCTTTATAATATTAGTATAGATATCACTACACAGCAGGCATACATACGAGGTGCAACCCAAAATAATGATAATCGGAGATTCATAAAGCACATAAAAATATGAAAAAAAATTTGCTTCCTCATATAACTACTAGGTCAGCACTAAAATATCATATAATTAGGCCACAATTCCCGGGAGGTACATTCATTTGAATACAAACAGTCGGAGAGAAAACATCAAAATGGAGAAAAACAAAATCAGAGCTGTCAAGTACCTCTGTTTAAAAAATATGTCTACCAAAGAATCCACAGCGACCTAGTGGAAACATTGGGGTCTGCTCCTCCATATTCCACAGTTGCGCGCTGGGTACAAAATCCAGATCGCGAGGGACGCCTATCCACGTCCCTTTACTGCAGACAAATAAGAAGATTGCGGGAGGCCATCAAGGAAAAAAGACGAGTCAAACTGTGAGCTGGAGTGTTGTTTCACCAAGATAATGCAACGGTTCAGAAAGACGCAGCGTTGCAATGGCTGCCATTCGATAGACCTGGCTTTCAGTGACTTTTACCTCTTACCTTGGCTCAAGGAACACCTCTAAGGCAAAAAATAGTGAGGTGATGACTGATGTAAACCGGACTCAGAATCTGTTTGCAATTCGTGTAAACAAAAATGACCTTGACACGCGTCTTTCGCATTGTTAGTCTATGCAACATATAAATAAATACCCTATAATATTTCTCATTGTAAATTTGAAGTTTTGTAGATTTAAGGTTTAATCAGTGTCGTGATTTGAAAACCAGTTAAAAAATGTAACAATAAAGGTACTCATGTAAGTATTTTAATGATTTATGATTAAATTACCAGAAAAGTGAATATTAATTAAAGTTAGGTTATGTTTACAAGATTTGCACAGAGATTTTGAGTCTGGTTTAGAGGCGTTTTTGGAGGGGCAAGGCAAAGATTTTTTTTCAAAGGGAATAATGGGTTTAGACAAATGATGGTCTAAATGTATTGACTTGCTAGGACACTATGCAGGGAAATAATTTTTTTTGACCTAAAATTCCCTTATTTCATATTGATTATCATTACTTTTGGATCACCCCTTGTATATTCAGACATACATATATACATATTACAAACATGTAAATAGGTATTCATATACATATTTAAGATATAATAAAGACACATACATGCAAATATTTATATATACACACAGACATATATCTACGTATACAAATACATATAAAAGCTATATAAAATAGAGTTTTATTGGAAACGTTTGAATAGTCTGCCTGTGCCTCTAGAAATGTATAGACAACAATGGTGGATACTTTGATTATATAAGTATATTCCATCCTACAAAAAAAAACATATTTTAGTATGAAATAGTAATTTCATACTTTATATATTTATAGTAATAAATGTTATGAAATATTGACATTTGGCTAATGATCGGAATTTTTAGTGACAATACTTCTGAAGTAGAGCCTCACATGGCGGTATGTTCAGGTATTAAATATAATAAAAAATTGTAGCAAGTTGGTCATTTGCTACAACCGCAGAAAAGGCAGCACTTATCAAAAAAATACCACTCATAACTCAGCACCCTAAATAGAGTCTAATTAGCTTTTAGATTTCTTAGCTCTAAATAGGCATGTATGTATCCCAAAGGATTGTCAACAATATATTAATTTAATAGTTTTATAGACAGATAACTTAATCAGCAACATTTCCAAAATATACCTGACACCACTACTACCACTTTCCTCCATGCTGCAAATTCTAACTCACCTGGCAGTAAGTTAGATTTGAAGATTCTTAACAGAAACCCAAAATTATGTAATAGTACAAATTATTTAACATATAAAAGTGTAACAAGAAGTTTGAAATATCACATACAATATAACACATGGCTGATTACTGGTAAAAAAAATCAAATACTTACAGATTTACTTCTTGACCGTGACTTCCTACCGTCTGGAAAAGAAAATATTAAGTATTTAGTTCAAGCAAAGTATTTGATCATATTATCTAATAGCAGGCTCATCAGGCAATGCTCTGCATTTTTGGATAGGTTGGCTCAGGACAGCTTGCGAAGAGCAGTTTATACATTCCCCTTATCTCTAAGTTTATGAGCCAATAATTATGAATAATGGATATGTATCCATATTTCATAAGTTAAATAAAATAAAGTTTTAAAAACAAACTATTAGAAGAATTAAATAAGTCAAATATCATTCTCAAATTTGAATGACTATGTAGATAACACTGCTACATAGATCTGTGCCTGCAATAATGCTCAGATTATGTAGTTTATATATAAATTTGACATAACTCATACATTATTTTATTTGAAATATACTGTTTTCAACTTTGTAATTACTTAGTTAAAACACACAACAGATATTAGAAACGGATAACAACAATGGACTATGGGGCTATGGGGGATGAGGCCTCTTATCTTAAACTGCCATAACCGGAAACTATTTTCCTCACAGGAGTAATCAACATTTTAGCAATTAAAAAATTTTTTGAACAACATCAAAGACAGCCAAATGTACACTATGGCTACAATGTAATCAGGTCATATTGTGATAATTACGCCCATTGATGTTCATACTTATATATGTATTGACAAAAAAAGTATACCTATATATGTATGTATTTGATTCTAAAATCAAAAATATTTATTCAAATAGGTTACTAAGAACACTTTTGAATCGTTGATTAAAAAAATGGTAATTTCTGCCAAAAAGAGTTGGCAAATATTCTATTTTAATTTAATTGTGTGAAGGAATTCAGATATTTAAGAGTATTCCGATATTTAATAGTACTAGTAGTATTAGCGCTATCATTATTACAATCTTGCACAATCATATGTGCACATATACTTAAAACAATCCATACTATTCATAAATATTATAAAATAATAAATATTATAAATGCAAAAGTAACTCTGTCTGTTAACTCTTCTTATTTATTTGTATATCTTTAGTTTTATTTTAACAACAATAAGTGATATTGTGAAACCAAAAAGGCAAAAGATTTAATTGGACTGCAACTGCCACTTACAAAGAAGCAATTTATGCCCCAAGGTAAAGTATTTCTCCACTCTGTTTATCATACCATGTTCCTAGAACTCCAATTTCACCTTTCGAATTCTTTGTTTTTTTTTTCATACCACTAAGGTGGCAAACAAGCTTACGGTCCGCCTGATGGTAAGCGGTCACCGTAGCCTATGGACGCTTGCAACACCAGGGGTATCACTTGCACGTTACCAACCCTTCAGAAATCTAATAACTTCTTTCTTGAAGAGCTCCATACTGTAGTCTTTGCAGAAAACCTTGGCAGCGAGCTCATTCCACAACTTAAGCGTTCCCAGGAGTCACCCATTTGCACAAACCCTCAGGCACTCCCTAAGATGGCAACTTCGAGACCCCGGTGCCAGACCCGATCGAACGCCTTCGCTATGTCCAGGCTACATGCCAATCCCTCCCCCTGACTCTCAATGGCTAGTGCCCATCGGTGTGTGATACACTAGAAGGTCACCAGTCGAGCGACCGTGGCGAAAGCCATATTGACGGTCACTGACCAGGTCGTGTACTTCTAGGTAACTTAGAAGCTGTGTGTTGATCACACGCTCCATCACCACTACATTCATACATTTAATTCGCTTATTACTGAACTGTATGACACTCATGCTCCAGTAAGACCAATAAAAGTAAAACACTTTCCTGCACCATGGCTAGACGATAAAATTAAAGCCCTTCGAAAAATAAGAAAGCTAATGCCAAGCTGAAAAAACTGAAAAGTATTTAAATTTGCAAAATCGCTGCAATACAATGTGTCGAGATGCACAACGACGCCATATCCACAAATCCGTTGGAGATCCATGTAGAATATGGAAATTTCTTAAGTCATTAGGAGTTGGTAAATATCAGGCTACACCAATTTCAAAAGATCTTAACTTAGATTTACTCAATCAACATTTCACTTCTGTACCTACTATGAATAGCAGTAAAAAAGCGATTAGGCTGCAAAATTTTTCAATGACCTCAACTCCTGACTTCCTCCCTTTTACTTTTTGTCAATTTACTGCTTGTGATGGTAAGAAGAGTATTATGTTTATATCTTCAAGTGCTGTTAGTAGTGATTGAATAAGCCCTGCTATGATTATTTCAATTATTGACCTAATTATTCCTATAATGACTAACATTTTTAATTCATCCATTGCATCTGGAGTATTTCCTGAAGCTTGGAAAGATGCTTACATTATACCATTGCCTAAAAAATCCAATCCAAGATCTTTTTCCGATTATTGACCAATTTCATTATTACCATTCCTATCTTAAATCCTTAAATGGCTCGTAAATCAACAGTTAAACCTTTTTCTAACTCAAAATAGTTTATTTAATATGTTGAAATCTGGCTAAGAACCGGTCATAGTACTGTTACTGCTCTCACTAAGATCATTGATGATATCCATTATGGTATGGACAATAAGCAAGTCACTGTCTTGTCTGCTCTGGATTTTAGCAATGCTTTTAAGACAAAAGCAAGACATTTTGTTGGCAATCCTAAGCTA
This sequence comes from Apoda limacodes, assembly GCA_946406115.1. Classification (NCBI taxonomy): domain Eukaryota; kingdom Metazoa; phylum Arthropoda; class Insecta; order Lepidoptera; family Limacodidae; genus Apoda; species Apoda limacodes. The sequence continues at coordinate 27,108,516 of OX291555.1, read as the reverse complement.
TCTTAACATATCTCCAACAGTAATTGACTGGTTTCGTAGTTCCTTGGGTGTCCACCGCCAGTGCATTCGGGTAGAAGAATCTTTCTCTTACTGGTGCCCATTAACTACCGGCGTACCACAAGGTGGCGTGTTGTCCCCACTCCTGTTTGCAGTTTTCATTAACACTACCATTCTCAAATTTATTTTCTCTCTATCATCTATATGCAGACAATCTCCAGATTTATGCACATGGTCCATAAGAAAATATTGTTACAAAAATTCAATCTATTAACTCTGACCATGATAAAATAGTTGAATGGTGTGGATATTATGGACTTTGACTTAATCCTCTCAAGTCGCAGACCATAATTATAGGTAGCCCAAAACTAATATCGAAGATTAATTGGACTGATTTACCCCCAATCAAACTCCATGGTATCATTATCCCTTTTAGTGGCACAATAAAAAGTCTTGGTATTTATATTGAACGCATGTTATCTTGGACTCCACAAATCAAGGAAATTAGCCAAAAAATGTTTGCTTCGGCCAGAACCCTGAGAAGATTACGGAATCTTTTACCTGTGTCAACTAAAATTGTGCTTGCTCAGTCTTTACTTCTACCTTTACTTCATTATGCTAACATTTGCTGTACTAACCTGACAGAGAAGAACAACTTAATAAACTGGAGCATCTATAAAATTTTGCCTTCCCTTCATTTTTGGACTTCTAAAATATGACCATGTCTCAGAATTTGGTTCACAATTCAAGTGGCTTCCAATCTGACTTCGCCGACATGTACATGGTCTTTCACTCCTCTATAACATGCTATTCAATCCATCTACACCATTACACCATGTTATCTAAAAGAGCGGTTTAATTTTATCAGCTCTTTGCTCATCTACTAGTCTTCTTCTTAAAACGGACACAGTACTAATTTTTACAATCATTCTTTTACTGTAAGAGCCATTACTCTTTGGAACTCTCTGCCGATAAATATAATGCAAATCCAGTTGCTGCCTGTTTTCAAGAATTCGTAAAAATCTTATTACTTGAGTACTACTTACCTAATTTTCTATAATTTTGACCAACCTCTGGTTATTCAAACATATCTATCTTTATTACTTTATTTATTGTATGTATGTTTATGTATTCATTATATATAACCATTTATTTTATGTATTTATTGAGGTATTTATATTAAGTATGTATATGTATTTTATCTATATAATAAGTACAAAGGTATTTATGAGTATTGTAATATTCTTTATTCTTCCTTATAATTTTACTTATGATGTTTTATGTATCACCTACCTCTTCCTGTCAATGTCACTCTACCCAAAGTTTGCCTGGTAGATAAGGCCGCCTTATTGTGCTATTTCCTCTATTTTTACTTTTTTGTGTATTTTAAATTGTGCAATAAAGAATATTGTATTGTATTGTATTATAAAAGATGTATTTGTGGAATTGTAAAACCATCTTAATATTGATTTGTGAAAGTGTGTTAAAGGCTTAATATTACTATGGCTCCTTAACCAGCCTATTGTCCTTCCTATGCGGTACATCACCTAACTCATTCAGCCACTTCCGGCTACCTTTTTCGGGTCATTGGTATATTGGAAGTATAATTTTACATAGGGACTTCTTAAATTCAGACCTTTAACTTGATAGGCAATAGCCACAATAGCTACAAAAATGAAATCATATATCTTTCTATAGGGACACGTAGGTCAAGCCAAATCAGTACCCGCTGACAATAACAAGAAAATTAAATGTCAAACTGAGCACTTACAACAGACATTCATTTTAAATATAAATATAGAAGTCCGTAGTATTTAAGTACTGACGTTTGCACCGTTTGTCTTATACGATATTTGCTGATAATCGTGATTTAGTTTAACAGTTTTACACTAGTTTACAATTTTATTGTATTATAATGGAGGTTATAAAATTGCCGAAGTGTGTAATAAGAATATGTCAAGCTTACCTGTATCCACGTCCATGTCTTATTACTGGTCAGTATTGAGCTATGCCTTAGACAATAATAATCACAAGCAAGTTATTTATTTAACAGAAATTTAAATCCCTAAAACGACGAATAGACTTTTTAGTTAGTTTTTTGTTGTTCTGTTTTATTTGCAATGTGGCAGGCAAAGGACTTAGTCATACAGCCTTGTCTGATGCCTTTTTTTTTATGGTATGGTGATGTAATGTTTTTTTTTTTATTATTTATTTTATTATTATAAAGTTAGTGTTTCTTATGTCGAATACAGTTGAAAGAAGTTTTTCATTTGTTTTTCATTTGGCCAATCCTTGAATAGAGCGGCGTACGCTATGTCGTATGTATTTGAAATGTTAAATGTCCAATCTATGTAAGAATAAGGCCTAAACTATATTTCTTCAGTTTGTCCAATCCTTATAAACCAATCCGAGTTGCTTATTTTTCATTATCAACTTCAATTCCTGTTATTTTTATAAACTTGTATAATATTGGATAAGTATTGTGGTTTCGAAGTATTTTCTGGATGGAACACGGGGTATCTCCACTTTTTTTGTAAAGTTCAAAAAGAAGTCAATCATAATTGATCTAGCCATCGTAATAAGTTCACTCAAAAAATAAAAGGTCTATTGTATGATTTTCAGTATTGCAAAAATTACAAACAGGTGATGAAATAATTCTCATTCTGGCTAATGTTGCATTAATTTTACAATGACCAAGCCTCAATCCAGATATAATTGTATAAAACTTATGTCCCATATATTTATTTGAAAACATTGTATTGTTTAAAAAGGAGAATGCCATTAACCTTTTCCACTGTTTATTATTTGAGTTATATGATGTATCCAATCTTCAATTTTTTGCTTCAAAACATTATTAAAATCAGACTGAGGCATAGCAATACCGCTAGTAAGAGTTATCGATAGTCTCTCATGTACTCCGAGGTCATACTTGGGAATGGCCGTTAGCGTGCTACTAATATGTGAATCTGTGGCCGTGGCTAAATAATCTGCTTGTTCATTTCTGAGTACTCCTATGTGTAAAGGAGTCCACATAAATACTACTTTTAATTTTTGTAGTAAAAGTTATAAAACTACCTTTGTAGGGCATATGAAGTAATGCCATTTCTATATCGCTTAAACAACCTCCAATCAGCGTGCGTCTTAAACGTCCTCCAATGAACATTCGTCCCAAACAAACATCCAATCAACGTTCGTTTTAAGACATTCATTCTCGTGCCACTGGTTCAAAACTTTACGCAACTTCATTTTTTCTTGAGTCCAAATTTATAGGTTAGATTACTACCTTCATTTAACAATCAATTTGTGTTGATGATTAAGATTTGTAAGTTTACTTTTCCTGTTTTTGTAACATACTTTTAACGATTTTATTCTGAGATTTTATTTTACATTTAAGTCATTAGCAGTTATATTTTGTTAGCTTCAAACCTTTTACAAAATAAATCATAACTTCTTCTCAGCTAAAACTTCGCGCTAAAACTTGAATAACAACATTGCATTACAAAAATGTTATGGTGCAAATATTGTATCGTCACAGTACCTCATACTCAGTAAAAATGAAGTTTTCTGTTACAGACTTAGTCAATCAGAAAATGATCGGCATCCTATACAAATGGAACACCGCCTATACAAATGGAACCAGTGTACTTAAGAGGGCGATATAGGCCAGAAAGCTAATTTCTGTTATTCTAACGTTGTGTATGTTAATGCACTATAAATCATTTGATAATGTCATATACATTACTATGAGATATATATGTTCTATACTTCTTAAGTAATTTATACCTTAATGACGCCTTGAAACTTTTATTTTTTTGTATGGAATTTAACGTTATTACCGTTTTGTAGTCACTTTTGTTGACTTTTTGCTACAACTTAGAGTCAATGCACTAGATAACAAGCTATTCTAATAATTGAACCAACTTTCAATACAAGCAAATGCAAAACACGCTTTCAAAATTTGCACAATTGTTGAAACAATGGTCACTTCCAGATTTTTTATTTCATTAAATACAATGAACGAAAATCACTCACTAAGGTAATGCACTAAACAAAAATAAGTTTTATAACATAATTTTTTTCAATCCCTTAGATGCTATAGTTTAGCCAAATAATTTGCACAAAAACGGCGTATTTTTGCGGTCTAGCCTATACCACAGCCTTAAGAAGAAACCAATAAAGGAGAACAGTTTTAAGAAAGCTGTCTCTTGTCAGCCTTGATTTTTATATTGAGACATTTCTCTTAATACATATGAGAAATACTTATTTCTACTACGTTAAATATTAAATTGTTTGACGTATGTTTCTTTACAATAAAGAATAGTTTTTAAGCTTTTGTTTAATTTTATTATGAAGCCTAAATCAAACATAAAAATTAAAAAATGTAGGCTACAAGCGGCCCGAAAACCTTGCTACTATTTAAAAAAAAAAGAAAAAAATTATATTGCTACCGAAAAAAATATATAGAAAAACAATCTTATAATAATACCTAGAGACAAACGGGATTAAATATATTGACCACCAAAAAATTCATCAACACCCTAAGCTCTTTTACCAAAAAAATATACTAAACACCAAAAAAACAAAACGTGTACCAAAAAAAAAGTCTAAAATAACAACGGTTTTAGTCATGATTGCACTTGAAATTGTATTCAAAAACCAAATTTAGTAAATGATCACCAAATCTTAGCGAGCAAAATAATATGCTATTACTACCTAAATAAACCGCTATGATTGACATAAAATGTAGGCATGGTACTAAATATAGTGTAATGACGTCAAATTAAGTTAATCTCGTTTTGCAAGCCCTTTCCATTCTTCTCCGGGACACCGTAGCCGCCCGACGCCATTCGGACTCTGGAATTTGAATTTGAATACAAAAATGTTTGGAAGTTTGACTTACCTCTCGAAACTTGCGAATGTACTTGATTACATTTTTCTCTCGAATTCCAGAGTACGAACCAATGGCAGATATAGAGGGAAGTCCATAGGCAGACGGTGGTGAAATCTCAGAGTATACGAAAAAACGTTTTGACGGGAACTTAAAAATTGGGTTTTTGAAGGAAATTTATGACTGTGCAAAGCGCACAGGAATTTATCAAAACTAAGAAGACCTGGTCAATACAAAAAATTCTTACAAAATTTTAATCAAAGGATTATTGAAATTGTATGAGTTTAATTTTTGAACCTTATGAGCAATTGGTTAAATAAACGGTCAAGAAAAAAAATGTTTTTGGTAGTGGTTAATTAATTTAGACTTTAAAGCTCAGATTTTAGTAAACATTTAACAATAGTATAGGGTCAAACTTTAGGAATTAATTTACTATGTTTGGGTAAACAATGATTTATCTAGACTTATTTTCTTTTACGAGTATAAGATAGCGAGATGTTAAATATTTGGATGACATTTTAAATTATAATGAAGTAAAAATGTTGGTGATCATTTACTATTTTTAGGTTAACAATGATTAGTTTAGTAATATTTGCTTTAATAAAATAATTTTTTTTTATAATTTCAAATTAAAATGGGGTTTAATTTTTGGTGATCATTTACTATTTTTGGCAGTAAAAAGTTTTTTTTTGACATTATATTTTACTATATCTGGTGATAAGTTAAACATAAGCCGAGACAAACTAGGGAAGATGTTGCAATTCAATAGTAAAACTTATTACTATTGAACTTATTTTAGCACAAAGTACCCGTTTCGTCTAAGCGAATCTGATAATATCAGCGGCGCTATTATTGTCTAACGAAACGCGTTTAGCGTCGTTTTTTGACTGTTCCGTGTGTGTTTGTGTGTTTGAGTAATATATTTTATTTTTTTGGATAATAACAAAGATGAATAGTTCATAATGCAAAAATAAACTTTTCTGTAAAAAAACAGGCCCCAAAAGCATGAAACGCTAACCGCTAACAATTTCTGCTTAAAAGATGGAACGCGCTAATAGTATCTCTCTTTATTCTGTAGGCAGATGTTCGAGGGTTAAGTGCGGATTTTAGGTGCGTTTTGTTGACTGCTTTAATGCGTTCAATGTCATAATCCTGTGTAAACTATCCCCCCAGTAAAAAGAAGAAGAAACTTTATAGAAATATATTTTTTATTAAGCCCTTGAAGTTATAAAATTTGTTATGAAATAGATGAAACTTATCTAAGATTTTAATCCATCCAGGCTCACCAATGCGAAATAGGAATATGCTCGTAGGTTCCCGCTTGTCGTTCACGCTCACACCACGCTGAGTTCGCTTATCCGCTCCTGGAATTCGAAAATAAAAGTGTGTTTATATTGGATTCATAATAATTAATAATATAGATTTTTGAATCTTAGTTTTTAAAAGAAAATAAAAATTAAAAAAAAATATGAAATTATAAATCAACAAATAAAATTACAAATATCAAGTTAGAAGTTAAGAAGCATTTTTTAATTAATTGGACCCTTTATCCTTATCTCCAAACAGATATAATTTATTCCGCTTTTTTGTAATCACCAAATTAATTATGATAATTTGACCAATCATATCTGTTGCCCTCTCCTCGAGATTTTTAAATAGAAAAACCGCAATCTATTTAAAATCTATACACATAAAGGCTGTCCAGTGACTCTATTTACTACGTAACAGAAAAATAAAACACTCATAAAAATAAGGAAAAAACAAAAAATATAAATTGAGTGTTTGGGGTAAACTAATTTTTAACTATTAGCGAGTTATGATGGGCCAATTAAAGGCCATAATCAAAAAAATGAACGCTGAAAGAAAATTAGATTAATACACATTGAAATAAATTAAAGTATATAAGTGATTGAAACTGTAAGCTAAATTAATTGAACTTTTCTCACAAGAAAACAAAATAGCCTAAACCAATTTTTCAGTGAGTTTGTGTTTAGTTCTCTTTTAGAACTTCACTGAAATTGGGCATTACTTAAGTACAATAAAAGACTTAATTATTTAATCAATGTAATTAAAATAAATAATCCCTTACAATATATTTATGTGATAGAATAGAATTAAAGTAATACAAGTGAAAAGTTCAAATAGTAATTAATTATACTCAGCTTTTATGAATTTCAGCATTATAGTCCTGAAGTATCTCCAGTCCCATAGGTACATGACGTCTGCACCCATTTGTCGATTCCCGTTGATCATTTACAGACAGCAACTCAAACAACAGATTTTACAAAATAATTGATAAATGAAAACATTATTTTATTATAATATTCATGGCTGAAAAGAAAATCTAATTATCAGAACATATTCTCTATCATTCAAAATCTCATTAGAAATTCCGATACACAATACATCTCTCCTTATATACATCATACATCGCCTTAATTTTGTGATTATGTGTGATTGACAACGTATGTGTATAAAATCTTGTGTAATGATAAGTGTATGTGTAGAATTATGTTTCTAAAATATATTAAATATAATATATTTACTTAAATCTGGAACTTAAAACAAATATAAGATAAGAGAAAACCAGAGATGCAATCTTTCTTCTGAAAATTAAGAATATCTAAGCAACCTGATATAACCTGATTCCTGAAATATTTAATATAAGTTTCGAACCATCTAACCAGATTTCCAGATCATTTCACAGGTATCACACTTAGACTCAGACATAGATTGTTCAATCTCCCCCTAAAACAATACCTATTACACAATCATATTTCTCTCCTAAAGTCTGCAGACATCCTAGGCCTCTAAGTCATACTAGACTCCTAAGACATAGAATATCTTAATATCAATGTTGGAAAGCAAATTTCAATTTTTTTTTGTATTTACCTAGTCTAACGTCTGCTCGTGAAGAACATTTCCAATTCTATAGCCACGTAGGAAACAATTATATGACGCCTAGCATAAACTGGATTCCAACACGCTGACGAAGTCAAAGGCTTCCTCCAAGAGTCTCCCAGAACCGTCATACATCATTTCCCGAAGCTATAAACTCGAAAATGACGTGGAGCATAGTTAGGTGATGAAGCTATGTTGTGAAGTAATTTCTAATATGCTTCGACATTAGAAATAAGCTCTGCCCCTGATCTACCTAGTTCCCTAAGGATGCCGGCAGATTCTAGGGGTGGTTTGAGTCCCTAAATGTATGTAATTAAAAAAAAATATTTTTAAAAGTTAAACTGAGATGATAAAATTTCTTCTCAACTCTAGAAGTGATAAGTTGTGAAAATAAACTTGTATTCAAGAGAATTATATTCACTCATTGTTAAAATTATTTAATTTGATGTGTTTCTAAGGTGGTGTTAATTATACGGGTTGATCTCTATCCGTTACTTCACAAATTCGGTGATTTGACTAAATTTAGAAGTCACGACTTCGAAGAATAGTTAGGGCATAAAAATACCTATAGATTTTATGGTCTCTCGGCGATAATGTATTTACTTATAAACACATTTTTATATAGTTGTTGAGCTCTTGACAGGATAATTTAGTTTTTAAATATTTTCATGTAGTATCAAGCTTTTCAAACATTTCGTTTGAAAATCACTTTATGAAGCTTCAAATTAAATGCTTAAGTGGTTGTAATCACCCAATTGAAACAATACACATCAAACAAAATAACATAACAATTTTACACACATTCAATCAATCACAAACACTTTTGTAAATAAATACGATTTCAAAAGCTCGCCCCCTACTCCAACTAATTGATAAATCAAAAATATTGCAGTCGTTGTCCGATGTTTGCTGTCACTATCGGAATTCACTTCTCTAAACTGTATTAAAAGGAAAGAAAACCCTACCTGAAACTTTAAGATTCGTTTCAGGCCTAAAGCTCCTAATTTATAAAACCAGTTGAGAAATAAGAGAAAAATACAGACAAAATGCAGGAAGTCGAAAGAGGACCACCTCTCGTCTCATGTTACATCAGCATCTAAATGAATATATTAGCTATATATATATACATATATGTATGTGTAGTGTTTATTAATTAAACCCGTCATTCCCGGACATACGCTAATTAAAATTCCTTTAGACATACATATTTCACACTTTAGTCATCAATAAAACACGCATTCGTCTTTAATACATACATCCTATTAAACTAAGTTATCCGAAGAAATTAGTGAATTAAATGAAAATCTAAAAGTTAAAAGAAGAAATATATGATGACAATTTAAAAAAATTGATACTGTTTACTAATTGTATGAAGAGCTCCAACCATCAAGATTTTACTTGTTAAAGTGCACAATTGTAAAGTTAAATTTTAAATTAATTAAATTAAATTGAATTAAATGCTAAATTAAAAGTAAATTGAATATCACTTGTAACTAAAAACACTGTTTCTCGTTGACTTCACCACGACTACACTCTAATGCACTCTTTGGCTGACTCCTTTGTATAAATTCAATTACCACGATCAATCGCCAACACTCCTGCTAGGTGACTGTAGTGTATAAAAAAAATGAAACTCCACGACTGTATTCTAGAGAACTCTCTCGCAGACTGCAGCAACTTCGTTCCCGCAAACGCTTCCTGTAAATCCTCTATACCAGCTATCGGCTCTGGAGCTTTTGTCTATGCATTCACACGGTTCATGGATCTAATAAAACTGGTTATTCAATATCCTAATCTGTGTCCTTTGTTTATACAAATTATGTGACAAACTGAAACTTCACCGTATTTGTATATCTTTTAGGGATAAAAACAAAATACAGTTCGAGTAAGTGACTTTCTATAGTTAAACTTACCAAATTTTAGTTGATCCTTTTAAAGATTAAATATTTTTCTCACAGTTTTTAAACTTGTTAAAAGATTCCTGTCATCGTAGACGAAATTAACTGTGTAAGCACAACACAGATGTAAGCACCTATTCACTTAAGAAAATAACTCAAGTTTCTAAGTATTGCACATAAATTTAGTTCACCATATTTACTTTCATGTCTATTTTCAAAGTAACATAAAACGATATGTTACACCTGCCAAGTTAAAAAGTAAAACGATATGTTACACCTGCCAAGTTAAAAAGTCATAAATTCTGTATAACACAGTACATATCTTGGTTCATTCTCTTTGGTAGGATTACCGCATAATGTACATTATGTCGGTCAGCAAAACGCCACTTTAATCAATGGAGACGCGTTTTTGCTTGTTTATTTTTTTAAATTAGTCTAGTAGGTTTCGACGACAAACAACAGTGTAATGAAGACCTGTAAAGAATTATGCATCAAAGACCTATAGAGGATAAATTGAAATCAATGAGCAAGTAACGGCGAGCAAAAGTTGTGAATTTTTTTATTTAACGCTCCGGACAAATGAAGACTTGGCGCCATTATTAGCGTAATAATATGCTAATGCTAGGCTATATGGATGAAAACTGCCTTCCAGAGCTGTTTCTATATTATAATAGTACAGCCTACTCACAATTTGTTTCAGCTTTTTCTTCTTTTACTGAGAAAATTTTTCCCCTTAAAAAATTTGCAAGGAAAAAGATGTCCCCCCTCCCCCATGGTGGGATTCTAAATGTACTGTCCTAATAAGGCAGCGTAAGTTAGCAGAATCGCACTTTTCTCATAACATGTCTGTGGATAATTTTTTGAATTTCCAAAAAATTGCTGCCACTGCAGAAGATTTTTCCTAAGAAAAAAAAAGATAGCGGGTAGAAATTCTACGAAAGTTTATCCCCGAGATCCCCTGCAGCATTTGTATGGAATAATATTAAAAAATTTCGAGGCTCCCTTATTGCAAATGATCGTACCTCGTATGACCCTTCAACATGGGTAGACTCCTTCTGTAGCAAATTAGCTTCCCCCTCAGCTCCTAACATAGACAAAATCGCTTCTCATGCTTTTTTCCAGATATTACCAATTGGTTAGACTCTCCATTCTCTTTAGAAGAATTTAATTGTGTCATAAATGGTCTTCATGACTCCTCCCCAGGAGACGATGGAATCCTATACTCGTTCATCAAAAACCTTTCATTACAGCCTAAAAGCACTTTCTCAAAATCGTTAATCAGATTTTTTCCTCTGGTGAGATCCCCACAGCCTGGAATAGCCAAATCATTATTCCTATTTTAAAACCCGGTAAATGCCCCTCTGACCTTTATTCCTGTAGACCAATTGCTCTCTCACCTGCATTGACCAAAATCATGGAACATATGGTCAAAAATAGACTTGAATGGTTTATGGAAAATAATGGGAGTTTGGCCAAATCACAGTTTGACTCCAGAAAAGGAAAAGGCACAGTCGACAGTCTTAGTATTCTCAAATCAGACATTCGTATTGCTCTTTCTAAGAATGAATTCCTAGTTGGAGTTTTTTTGGATATCTCCTCACTTTATGATAGTGTTCTTTTACCAGTTCTCAAAAAAAATTGCTACACCTAAATGTCCCAGTAAAAGTCATTCAATTTATTTGAAATTTGATTATGCAGAGGACCATCCATATTCGCTCTCAGGGATCTCTTCTTCCACCAAGATATTCTCAGAAAGGTCTCCCACAAGGATCGGTTCTCAGCCATCTTCTCTATAGATTATACACATTTGACTAAGGATAATCTGTCAATTCTTTCTGTCGTATACTTTAGTATGCACATGATCTTGCATTATATTTCCCTAGCCAAGACATCTCTTTAGCTCGAACACGCCTTCATTCAGCAAGGAGTTATCTTTTAGATTGGCTTTCCTATCATAGACTAGAGTTGTCTTCCGCTAAAAGCTCAGTGATAGTGTTTTCTAGACGCAGATACTCTTCAGACATTGAAATTCGTTATAAAAATCAGGCTATCCCATTTTTAGAAACAATAAAATTCCTGGGAGTTTTTCTGAACCGCAGAATGACTGGTATTCCTCATCTAAATTATATTACTTAATAGTGCGATAAGGGGGTTAATGTTCTTCGCGCTCTAGCAGGTGTTTGATGGGGCAGTCATCCATACACACAAAAATTAATTTATAATGCCATACAAATACAAATACAATACAAATATTTTATTTCATCATCTTGGTTACATAGGATTGACAGTATGTGAAACCTCCTTTTAAGTATAAAATACCTGTGCTAGGAGATTTCGCTCTTTTATAACATTGTTAGATACTATACTGTACTCAAAATATAAATTTGTATACCATTTTCAAATTATATAATATTATCAAATGAAATTAATTCAATCAAATACAATAAAATAAAAAAATTAAATCAAATAAAATAGATTAACTTAAACTAAATTAATTCAAATTAAATAAATTCAAATTAAATTAGCAAGATTAAATCAGATCGAATAAATTAAATTAAAACCAAATAGAATATAATAAAATCAAAATAAGCTCAATTAAATTTGCACTACATTAAATCAAATCAGAAATAAAATAAAATAACATTTAACAAGATTTTATAAGTATGACTAAATAAAACCAAATAAATTAAATTAAAATAATGAGTATGTATGTAACGTAATTAAATAAACATTGTACATTTTGTGTAGGTCGGGGGTGCGCATGTGTATATGTGTGAGTGTGTGTGTGTGTGTGTGTGTGTGTGTGTGCGGGTATATCTATGTGTGTTTGCGAATTCGATTACAATCATATAATTCTTTCTAGCAGCGCCTCTGTCTCATCATAATATAAAGTTAATAACCACTTGGAAAGAGCATCTTTACAGTTGTGGTAGTTCATTAGATATATACCTAAAATTTTGTTTATTTTACTATACAGAAAAGTTGCTTGTAAAATATATTTTCTAGTTGCAAAAGTTGTTTTAGTTTTATGTGTGTTTCTAATAATATAATTTTTTCTTTTTAATACGTTAGGGTCGAATTTCAGACTTTTATGGTATTATTAAAATACTTTTAGATTAGCTAGATTTTAATACGTATAGTTTTCTGACAGTCAATATATTTTTATATCATACTGGTAGGATTGCTGTATGGTTTAAAGTACATTACTTTAATAAATAATCTCTGAGCCCTCTCTAGATTCAGAAATTTGGTCTTTGTTGCTCCTCCCCAAACAGGTATACAATATGAAAGAACAAATTGACCTAATGCTATATATACACACCGGCACAATTAGCGGAACAGAAAAAAAAGTGAGACTATGAGATAATAACGCATATATTTGACGAAATCATTCAGATTGTTGGGGGGTGGCATTCTGGATTTAACCCTTCTTTTTAGCAAGTCCCAGACATGCTCTATCGGATTCATATCGGGGGAATTTGCTGGCCACTGCATCACCGGTATACCTACGTGGCTCAGATATGCCTGTACCGATTGTGCACTATGAGCACGAGCATTATCTTGCATTAGAATAAAGTCGTCACCAATAAATGGGGCAAATGGTACAACATGTTCTTCTAAAATGTCTCTGATGTATCGATCTGCTGTCATGGTCCCTCCTGTGACTATCACTAACTCCGTGCGAGCTCCCAAACATATCCCTCCCCAAACCATAATCGAGCCGCCACCATAAGCCACTGTGTGTTCAAAATTAGACTGTATGTGGCGTTCTCCTTTGCGTCTCCATATTCGCTGTCTCCCATCGATCTGTTTTAAAAGAACTCTGCACTCATCAGTAAAGGGAACCTGCTGCCATTCGTTCAAATCCTTATCCGTATAAGGATGGGGACAGACACTGAATCAAAGGCCTTTTTGAGATCCAAAAACACCGTTAAATATTTGTGTCCTTTATCGATATTACTTACAATATCTGTAACAGCGTCCTCGGTTGAGATTCCTTGTCGGAAACCATATTATCGTTTAGAAATTATGCAATTTTTTTTAAAATAAGCTATTATTAATAAGATTTTCCAATATTTTTGAGATTGATGGTAAAACCGAGACTGGTTTGTAGTTATTTAGGTCATCTGTATCTCCATTTTTAAAAACTGATCTTTTAAGAATTTCAGGAAATATTCCCTGATTAAAACAAAGATTTGTCAGATGACAAATTATTGGGATTAAACTACCTTTGCTATTTTGAGGAAATGGGTAGAGATGTTATCCCATCCGGGGGCAGTATTTGATTTTAAGTTCATGATAGCGTTATTTACTTCATTGCAGTCCGTACCCAGTAGTACAAAGGACGCAGTTTGTTCTTTAGAGTTTGATCGTTATTGTCTCTTCTTTCTTGTGTCGAGTTTTGATTATTTATGTTTTCTGCAAGAACCTTACCTATGTTTACGAAATATGTATTTACTAGATTAACTGACTCTTCCGGCGTAGATTTAAGGTTAAGTAATTGACTGTTTGGATTTTTGTCAGTTTTGTAGCGTGTTATATTTTTTATACTACTCCAGAGAGCTTTATTACTTTTTGAAGATTTTTTAAATAAATCTCTTTCATAATTTCGTTTAGCTTTTTTAATTAAGTTATTACAATAATTTATGTATCTTCTATAAGTTATTCTGAGTATCTCATTATCAGGATCACATTTTTTTTTGCATGCTATTTCTATTTTTTATACAACGTCAAATACCTTTAGAAATCCAAGGTTTAATAATGTGCTTATTTCTTGATGTTCGAATAACTTTTGTGTTCTCTATTATACTTTTCTGAAATTTACTTATTAATTGTTCTGCAAGCATGTTCAAAGTCAAAGTCAAAGTCAAAATGGTTTATTCAAATAAGGATTTTACAATCACTTTTGAATCGTCAAAGTTATAAAATATTATTTTTTGAACCCTCCCACCTTCTCGCCGGTTCACAATGTTGTTGATTTCTACCGAGAAGAATCCGGCAAGAAACTCGATAGTTACTCTTTTAAAAACACTTAAATAAACTAAAATACAATTAATGTTTTAAATAAAAGATTTTAAGTCGTACAATTTTATGTTATTTCCATTTTAATTTGGTTTACCTATGCATCCTGTAATTGAGCATCATCAGTCCCAAGGATTTTTATCATTAACATAGTCTGAAATTTTATAGTATGCCTTTTTACAAAGTACCTGCTTGATAAAAGATTTAAATTTACTTATTGATAGATTTTGAATTTTATTGGGAACTTTGTTGTAAAAGTGTATACATTGCCCCATAAAAGAGTTACTTATTTTGTGTAGACGTGTATCATGCACCAACAGCTTATTTTTACTTCTAGTATTTAGTTTGTGAACGTCACTTTTCTTGCTGATACTATTGATATTTTTATGTACATATAAAAGATTTTCATATATGTACTGCGACACTAAAGTTAAAATTTTTACTTCCCTAAACCTATCCCTCAGAGATATCCTAGATCCTAATTTATAAATAACACGAATTGCCCTTTTTTGTAACAAAAATATTGTATTTACATCAGCAGCGCTACCCCACAATAGTATACCATATGTCATTAAACTATGGAAATAGCTAAAATATACTATTTTTGCAGTGTCGACATCGGTCAATTGTCTTATTTTCTTGATCGCATACTCAGCAGAGCTAAGTTTTTTGGCTAGGTTATGAATATGAGGACCCCATTGAAGTTTGGAGTCCAGCGTTATGCCAAGAAAGACTGTTGAATTAACAAGTCCTAATTGTTCGCCATTAATATTAATACATGTCTGTCTCTGACTAACATTTGGTAATGTAAATTTAACACATTTGGTTTTTTTTTCATTAAGTAACAAATTATTAGCGTTAAACCAATTTACAATTTTAGAAAGGGCATCATTTAATTCATTATAACATGTCTGTCGTCTCTTAACTTTAAAAAAGCAAAGAGGTGTCATCAGCAAATAAGACAATGTCATGGTTTTTTACATTATATGGGAGATCGTTAATGTAAATAAGAAATAGAAAAGGACCTAAAATTGAGCCCTGAGGGACTCCTATAGTGACTGGTGATCCCGGAGATCTTTCACCCTTGACATCTATTTTCTGTACTCTCCTACTCATATAGGATGTCAAAAGGTCGAGAGCTTTGCCTCTAATACCATAGTGATGTAGCTTCCTGATGAGATTTTCATGTTGAACACAGTCAAATGCCTTAGATAAATCACAAAACACTCCAAGGGCGTCATGCGAATCCTCCCAGGCGTTATATATATTTTTTAATAGTGCCACTCCTGCATCAGTTGTGGAACGGCCTTTCATAAAGCCAAACTGTTTACTACTAAGTAGCTCATTAATACAGAAATGGCTTAACATTTGACAAAGTATGATTTTTTCAAAAACTTTACTGAGTATAGGTAGTATTGAAATAGGCTGAAAATTATTAGGATCTGTTGAACTACCTGATTTAAAAAGAGGTATAACTTTGCTAAGTTTCATCTCATCAGGAAACACACCACTATCAACACAACTATTAAATATAATGGCTAAGGGTTGTGCTATAACATGAATAATTGAATTTATAGTTTTTACAGAAAGTCCCCAAAGGTCTGTGGTGTTTTTAATTTCTAATGTTTTAAATGTATTAATGATATCTGTAGGACTAATGTTTTTAAATACAAAGGGAACGTTACATTCAGGAACACTAGCTTTTAATAATTTTTCTGCTAAGATTGGACTTGAGTTTAGATGTTCAGTTGTTTTGAATGGGATATTCCTAAAAAACTGTTCAAAGGCAACTGCTACCTCAGAATTTGTTTTAAAACAAGCATCATCTACAATCAACTCAAAGTCCTGACAAGAATTCCTAGCTTTACCAGTTTCATTATTTATTATGTTCCATGTAGTTTTTATTTTATTTGTTGAATTTTTTACTTTATGTCTGAGGTGAATTGCTTTTGCAACAAGATAGACCTTTTTAAAGGTTTTTGAGTATTTTTTTAAATATTCCCTAAATATTTGGCTATTATTATATGTTTTTTCTTTATATAATTCATACAGTTTACGCCTACTTTTATGAATACCTGGGGTAGCCCATTCACTTAAACTAAAGCGACTGGAAATAAGTTTCTTTTTTGCAGTAAATATTTTATTATACTCTGTAGTAATAGTGTCAAGAACAGTATTGTACATATCATTTAGGTTGCCATTATAAAGCAAATCTGGAAGTTTATGCATTAAGTTAGATTTAAATGATTCAACCCGTTTAGTTGTTATTGGTATAAATTTAATTTCCTTTTTAGTAATACTATTCTTTCTTTCTAAAACCACTAACTGTCCACAATGATCTGACTCTAGATTGCTTATAATTGATTTTTGAATTGGTTTTATGTCAGTAAATATATTGTCGATGCAAGTGGCACTGGATACAGCAATTCTAGTTGGTTCACAAAACAAATTATTTAAATTAAAGGACTGAAATAAGGCAAGCAATCTGGTGCTTAATGAGCTATTTTCCAAAATGTTTATATTGAAGTCTCCACAAACAATGATTTGTTTATTAGAATTGCTGATTTTATTCAGCACTTCTTCCATAACTAATTCAAAATTATCATAAATTGCACAAGGCGGCTTGTATACACTCACAACAATGAGATGCTCAACTTCTATACAGGACAGCTCGGCAGTTCGCTCAACTGAGAGGCTCACAATGTCTTTACGTTCCTTAAACTTTAGCTGTTTATTAACTAAAATTAAAGAGCCACCATGGATAGCATTTACTCGGCTGAACAAACTTCCCACCTGGTGATTAGTGAAATTGAACATCAACTGATGGCTGCGTAGCCAGTGTTCAGTGATACATAAAATGTCCATCTTTTGGCAGTTTATGAACAATTCAATTTCTAGTTCTTTCTGAGACATTCCTTGTATATTCTGATGCACCAGGTTCAATGGAATATTATTTTTAGTATGACAAAGTTTATTTTTTTGTTTCTGTTTGCATAAAACTTGAGTAGACATAGATTGTTTAATATAATCATTATTAATGTTGGAATTATATAATATGCCAAAGTGGTCCTTTGTTGTCTGAAAATTTAATTTAAATTATTACATGTAAAATTATTATACTGCTCAATAGAAGCAGGTTGTTTAGGTAAATGACTAGCTGAAATGTCAATTACACTATTATAATTGCACTGCTCAATAGAAGCAGGTTGTTTAGCCAAATACTTGGCTGAAATGTCAATTACACTACTATAATTACACTGCTCAATAAAAGCAGATTGTTTAGCCAAATTATTGGCTGTGGTATTAATATAAAATGATAGCGACAAGGCTAACACTCTGGTACAATGGTGTGTGAGATAATATTTATGTCTTGGCGCTTATACTATAATAATATTGTCTTAATTCACTTTTATTTACATTACCCCATGTTACCGATAAATATTACTAATGTAGAGGATGGAGTGATTTTGTCAGACTTAATTAAACTTCTCATTATATTAACATAATTGGCATTTGGCATACAATTATTTAAAACTGGTTGTCCTACACTTGAGCTGAGAAAGTGTCCAAAACCTTTTCCCATTTCATCGCAAAACATTACTATATTGTCATCAACATTACATTTTTGTGAAACACTAGTTGAGTGAGAACTGTTGTGAGCATATGATTGTTGCTCGGATTCCAAACTGACACACATTGATGACTGAGGTGTTGGTAAAAGTAGTAACGAGGCTGCACAATCCGGCTGTGAATCGCTGAGGCGTTTACAATCACACATACTGTGATTGAGTTGTAATGATTCAAAACGCTCTGCATTATATTTACTCAATTCAATTGGCTCATTCATAGCCAGTGTGTGCTCCTCCATCTCTCTCAGAGACTCTTCATACTTGCAGGTCATTATCTGCAAGGATGTATGTAAATCTTTTATTTGCAAGTCGAGTAAATGTGTATCAGTTTTATGTTGTAGCCTACTGTTTTCTAATTGCAACTTACATACTTCCAGATGTTCCACTAACTGTAATTTTTCTTTGCAGTAATTTACATTTCTACTAAATATTTTTTGCTTTTTGATCATTTTTTCATTTTTTTTTATAAATCTGTTGATTTTGATGTATTTTTTTATCTGGTTTCTACTGCACTTAGCAAGCCTCACTGGTTTAGAAGAATTAATGGTGTCATCACCTGTAAGATCTATAGTGGTGGTATTGCTAGTTGCAGCAGAAACAAGATTAGGGGCCTTACTACATAATTCGTCAAAAAGATTTTGAGTTTGATGCTGTGTGTAAGAATGGGTGGCCTCTTCAAGTTGTGAGATCTGTTGATGGGCCTCGCGTAGTTCCTCTTCAAGATATGAGATCTTATTAAGGGCCACCACATACTCCTCACTACAGCTGTCAAACTGTTAGGGTCATCAATCTGGAATAGATCTATGATATTTACGCTAAGATTTTGAATTGCTTTGTCATAATTCACAATCACTTTATTTTTAGGTTTATTGTTGGTAGAAATAATTTTAGATAGCGTAAGCATTACCATGCTATGGTCTGTAGTTGATGTATGAACTACTGCAATCGTGGCATTATTTTTAATTTTATTTAATTTAAGTACCACGTGATCCAGACAATTACTTTCTCTAGGAGGTAAATGATGCCCTGGGAGTAGTCCATGCATTGAGATAGCGTTTAAATAACGTAATCTATTAATTTTTCATAATAACGTTCTTGTATTTTGGGTATAATATTAATATCTCCTACTATTATTATTTTCTCGTAAGATTTAATGCTATCCAGATGATTGCTTAGCGAGTTGATAAAACTTTCAGCACTCTTATTTGAAGGTGATCGGTAAATACACAAAATTATTGTGTCATTAATAGTAATTTGTAAACAAGAAGCATGTTCTAGTTCAATTTCTTTGACAAGTGCATTATAATTTTCTTTAATACATGTAGTAACACCGTCGTTTTGATTTAAATGTCTAGTTGTAGTAAATGAATTATAGCTTGTAAGATATGGAATAGATTTTGTATTATTAAGTCTACATTCTGTCAACACTATTATGTCTGCATTAAATTTAAGTTTAGCTAAAGATATTTGAAAGTCATCCATGTTGCAGTAAATACTTCTAATATTTTGTGTAATTACTGTAAAATCTGATGCTGTTGTTGGTATTTTTTGAGTCAGTTCTTCAATAGTACATTCAAAAGATCTTGCCATTTCTGTTTTGTCTAATTCATTTGCAATTTCGATTGCCTCATCCATTTAAGAAAGAAAAATAATAAATTCGATTATCCCATTGGAATTCATGTAAAAATAACTCACAATTTGTTATAGTACAAATATAAAAGGATAAATCTACCCAATATAACAACATTTTTTAAGTCTTGCCGTATCTGGTATGGTAAGAGATTTAAGTGTAAGTTGTAGTAGTGTAAACTGTAAAGATTGTAATAGTGTACAGCGCTTAGATAACCTGTTAGTATTAGTTATAATAGACAGACAGATAAGAGACAGATATTTACGTATCAAAACTAACAATAATAGTCATATAGACTGCATAAGGCTATTCGACTGAGTTTCACTGCTTATAGCAACTATTGGGGAATTTTCATTTTTTCTGACGTTGATTCGTCCATATGAGGTCCAACAAAATTTATAGTCCTTTGATTGGTTAGGTCTCTTGCAAGATAATGCAGCCGTGATCCTTTTACTGTCAACTGTTCTGCCACAAATATGGGTGTATCCTCATTTTTAGTGAAGCCTAAATGTTTGGCACAGAGTTTGCTTTTGTGCTTTATATTGTAAGCTTTTGCCATCTTTAAAGTATCAGTCTTTAAGATAGTAGAGGAAAATTCTACTACTATAGGAGTGTTCATATGGCCTTTTGTTTTTGTCTTTATTCTGTAGATGTCATTAATATCAGACTTGTTAATAGTTCAATTTATGTTTTTTCCTAGTTGCACAACCATGTCGATAATGTCTTCCTTGGACTCAGATTTACTTTCCGGCACATTTTTTATTTCTATGTTACTTTTTTGGCATTTTCTCTGGGTCTCTTCTAGTCTCTTTTCTAAAATTGTTGTATACTCATTGTCTTTCTTGTTTTGTTTTTCTAATGATTCGATTTTATTTGACAGCTCTTCATTTTTGCTCATCAACATAGCAATGTAACTTTCTATG
This sequence comes from Apoda limacodes, assembly GCA_946406115.1. Lineage (NCBI taxonomy): Eukaryota > Metazoa > Arthropoda > Insecta > Lepidoptera > Limacodidae > Apoda > Apoda limacodes. Next base: position 27,087,628 of record OX291555.1, on the reverse strand, counting down.
TCTTGATTTGATTTTTGAATTTCCGATAGATTTTTGAATTTTCAGTTTTGTTTCTTGATCAGACATCAGTTTTCCTAACATGGTTTTTATTTCTTCTTAAAAGGTTATAAATTCAGTGTTCCAGTCATCGTCTCTGGGCCTCTTGTTACGTAGTAGGGTATGTCTTTGAGGAGGGGTTTCTACATTTTGCAAACCTTGATTTAAATTTTCCTCACTAGTTGTTTTTTCCAAATTTTTACTGTTGTTTAAGTATTTATCCATTATTAGTTGACACTTTAAAAAAAAAAACAATAACAAAAAGACCAGACTTGGGTGGGAATTGATAACAACGTTTAACGTTTTGTGTAGCAGAGTAATTACCAACTGCGCCACAGAAGTCTTAACAACGCTTGCGAAAATTGTGTTTCAGTGTTGACAGTCGGTGGCGAAGGTCGAACATTAAGACAACATTTTTGCTCGATGCTAACAAGTTGACAGCCACTGTACACACTATTTCAAACACCACTTGAATTGATTGTTTTTTGAGTTTTATTCCACAAATAGATAAAGTTTATTAAATTAATATAATTAGATTCGATGCTATGATGCAAAGGTTAATTAGTGGAGTAAATTTCACTTTATTGTATGCACTTTAGATAGTTAATTTCTCATAAAATTATTAGACAAAATTGTTAACACATCTAACGTCTAGCAAGTCTTGATTAACAGCCATAATTCGTAGTCATTTTGATTAAGCTTGCTTTACTATAGAACTATGTAATAAATTGGCCTTAGCTAAACTAAACCTGATTCAATATAAATGCCTAATAATTATTACTGGAGCAATGAAGTCCACTCCTATAAACTGTCTACAAATAGAATGTGTTGAGCCTCCTTTCTTAGTGATAAATTTATATATAAATATTTTCCACTTGATTCACATCCTTTATTATTGCAATTGCACCAATTAGCTATACAAGTTCAATCTCTCCTTTTTAAAATATTTTTAAAAGTTTTTTCAAAATTGCCAATCTTTCATGCCCTCCTACTTAATTTCCCAGATATCCTCTCTCTTGTACTAATTTTCAAGCTCTGTCTTTTTGTCCCAAAGTTAATTTCAATCTAGGTATAACTAAGCAAACATTACAAGCAAACTTATCATTACAAAAAAAACTGTTCAAAGACTGGCGAGGTCGGTCTCCTCTTTATACTGATGCCTCAAAATTGTCGGAAAATGGATGTGTTGGGGCAGCAGTTTGAATACCAAAATTTAATACAATTCTAAATTACAAGTGCCCAGCTGAATGTTCTGTCTTTACTGGTGAATCTATTGCTATATTAGAAGCCATAAATTATATTGAATCTCATTCCCTTCATAAATCTTTAATTCTGTCCGATTCATTTAGCTGTCTATAGACAATTCTCGTAAGCCAATTCCGTTGTAGATCTCCATTTCCAATCATCTTAAAAATAAAATAAGCCTTATATAAGTGTCTGTGTCAAGATATATATGTTGTATTGGCCGGGATCCCAGGATATTTGCTGATTCATGTGCTAGGGATACCATTGTTTCGGGCACCTTAGTTCATCATAAATTATATGCCCACGGCCTTATTACCTTAACAAATCTCCAAATGTTAAATTCTTGGGACTCGTTATGGAAAGTTTCCAAAACTCTTAAAAGTAAGCACTATGGTGACATTCAACTTGATATCCCATCGGAACCATGGTTTATCCGTCATCGTGATACAAACAGAATGTTTACTACACTTGACACTGTCTCTATCCCAATCCTCTTAAAAAAATTAGAAACAATAGGTATCAGAGGCACCTGTCTGCAACTTTTTTCTAGCTATCTGTTGAATCGGACTCAAGCGGTAAAAATTAAAAATTATGTTAGTGATGACATAACTGTTACTTATGGTGTCCTAGGTCCGTCCCTATTTAAGATTTATATTAATGAACTGTGTCAACTGCTAATACAAAACTTTGAAATCTTCTCTTACGCTGATGACACAGCTCTTGTTGTAACTGGGGAAAGTTGGTGTGATGCAAAAATAAACGCTGAAAATGCTATGAATATTGTCATGGGCTGGCTCAGAGACAAATTACTAACCCTAAACATTAAAAAACGAAATTTATTACATTTACTATGAGATCCACCCCCCAACCCTCAGATAACTTCTCAATCACTGCTCACTTGTGCTCTATTTCTCCTCCTAGCAATTTTAACTGCCTTGCTATAGACCGGACTAATAGCATAAGGTACCTTGGGGTAATACTATTGACACACTGTGTATGAGAGTTAGAAAGATAATTTTTGTTATGAAAAGACTTCGCTCTAGGGCCGACCTTATGACATTTACCATAGTGTATCACTCTTTGTGCAGATCAATTATGTCGTACTGTAGCCCGATCTGGGGCGGCGCACATAAAACTGCCTTACTTAAACTAGAAAGGGCTCAAAGAGTAATGCTGTCCAAGCCGTATATAATACCCAACTACTCAACTTTACCAGGAGTCTAAATTCTTAACTGTACGACAATTGTTTGTTTATCATACTATCCTTCGCAAACATCCTTCTGTAACCCCTACAAAAACAGCACTTATTAGCCGTCGCCGGAAAGCTAGCATATGCTCTTACGACGGATGTAGAACAGTTTTTGCAGATAGACATTACTAATCTATCTCTCGTCTAAATATACTGCATCTCTCCAAATTTTCATTAAAAAATAAGCTTGTAACTTGGTTACTATCTCTAAACTATAAACAAACTGAAGAACTATTGCATAGATGAGAATAATTTTATTTAATCCTGATTAAAATAATAAATAAGTAAAAATAACAAACATACATACTCTCTGTCACACACAAACACATCCTCTCTCGTGCACACTCAAACACACACCTATCATCAAATCCTCGCTTTCATTATTACTAGAAATAAGCAAGTCCGTGTTTTAAGGAAACATTACTTATGTATATTGTATAAGTGAAGCGATATGAGGAATCACTGATACCTACAATACAGATTTAAATCTAGTGTAGGTTTCAGCAGCTTCATAAATGTAAAACAGTTCTTCAGCCTATAATGTAAATGTCTTAGCTTCTATGGTTTGAAATGTACATTGGCATTGCATTAATAAACTATTTATTTATTTAATACAACTATACACACCGGTACAATTAGCGGAACAGAAAAAAAGTGAGACTATGAGATAATAACGCATATATTTGACGAAATCATTCAGATTGTTGGGGGGTGGCATTTTGGATTTAACCCTTCTTTTTAGCAAGTCCCAGACATGCTCTATCGGATTCATATCGGGGGAATCTGCTGGCCACTGCATCACCGGTATACCTACGTGGCTCAGATATGCCTGTACCGATTGTGCACTATGAGCACGAGCATTATCTTGCATTAGAATAAAGTCGTCACCAATAAATGGGGCAAATGGTACAACATGTTCTTCTAAAATGTCTCTGATGTATCGATCTGCTGTCATGGTCCCTCCTGTGACTATCACTAACTCCGTGCGAGCTCCCAAACATATCCCTCCCCAAACCATAATCGAGCCGCCACCATAAGTCACTGTATGTTCAAAATTAGACTGTATGTGGCGTTCTCCTTTGCGTCTCCATATTCGCTGTCTCCCATCGATCTGTTTTAAAAGAACTCTGCACTCATCAGTAAAGAGAACCTGCTGCCATTCGTTTAAATCCTTTTTTTGTGTTCCGCTAATTGTGCCGGTGTGTATATTTGTCGCCATCGTTTTGATCATGCTTGTACTTGTGTGAAAGTTGGCTTGGACGAAGTTACTATGGATCATATATTTTTTGAATGCCAACATCATTGTATGAATTATTACCCTGTAATATCCCTTGTCCTATTAACCTAAAATGCCTCCGTAATTATGTATATTCATGTAGTCATCAAAATTTTGTCTAAATTCATTTCATTAAATAATATTAGATTTTGAAATTTACGTATTGTTTTGTATCTATGTTTATGTAATGTAATAATCTTTTTAAATATGTATGTATTCCACTGACCTCTAGTAGAGGTCAGTGATGTATTCCAATTTTGTTTTTAGTTACCTAGTAGTTTTTTGTTTTTGTAGTGTACATAGACTGAGTAAGCTCAATATTTATATTAATAGAAACCGTTCACCAGCATCTTATTTCTTTTCGTGTTAAAAGACATTGGCAAATAGTTGAGTCTACTGACTTAATTAAAGCCACAAAAAAAAAATCTGTGTTATTTAGGGTTTCCAAAATAATCACAAATTATATAGTATTATGTACAAAAAATAATGATAAACTAATAATTTATGTTTACTAGTTTTACATACAATTCACAATGGGAGAAAAAAAATTGCCTTTAAAACGGATAGAATTCTCTCTGTCTAAATTTAATGAAGTTGCCATACCTCACCATTTGGATTTATTACGACAACACAGAAGTAATATTATTAAAGTAAGTTCTTTGTTCTACCTTTGTTTTGGGTTTTAGCCCACCACTAAAATTGTTTAGTTAGATCCTCCTCTATCAAAATGGGTCACTAAAACACAAAATTATGATTGTGTCCAGCTTCTAATAAGGTAAGGTAAGGTGTAAAGTAGGCCGCTGAGCTAAGAAGTGTGTTCTATTTGCTAGTAGGTTTAGGTAGACATTTCTAGTACGATTTGATACGGATTCTTTAAAGTTTTCGTATAATTGATGAGGAAGTTTGAGTGATAGATTTGTTATTTACCATCTAAACACAACACTACAAGAATAAACATTATAAACTGAACTGCTGTTTTATTTGTAGCTAGTAAAAAAACATTACAATAATTGTTAAATGATTACAATTGTAAAAATATCTAAAAGTGACAATATATAACAACACGTTGCTAGGAAACCTAACGTTCAGTGTCAGATATCAAACTTTGTCTATGCTCAATCATTAGAGCAAAGAGTTTGTCATAGAGACATACAGTCTTCACAGATTCGAACTGCTATTTGGGGTAGTTTTTTCCCTTGCCCCCCTTTAAGTTACTCTGACCCAACTGGCCAACTTTCCAAAATCATTAAAGTATTTAATAGGCTAGGCTCAAATCATTGTTCTATGCAATAAAAATATTTTAATATAGCATTTATATACATATTATTTAAAATATTTCTTACCAGAGACCAGAGACAATTTTAGTGTTGGGAAAACGGCTTTTGAGCTATTAAATGAATATTTTCTCTTAAAATTGCAGAGATTAATTCCCTTATCTAAATTCAAACATCACTTTGAATTGACAATAATACTCCTGTAAAATATTAATAATCCTCAATGACAAACTTTTTTTTAATGCGTTTTAACTACAAAAAAAGTTGAATTTTAAGTTGCAGTGGGCATGGCACATAGTATGTGGAACTGATGGTCGATGGGGCCAAAAGGTTCTCGAATGGAGGCCACATACTGGCAAATGCAGCGTCGGAAGACCGCTCACAAGGTGGTCAGAGTACATAGCGAAAGCCGCAGGAAGACACTTGCAACCGTTTTCTTTGGAAATCTATAGGGGTGGCCTATGTTCAGCAGTGGACTTTTTGCCGCTGAGATGATGATGATAAACTACAAATCGCGATTTTTTTCGTGTCAATTTTCATGATTCTTCAAGACAATGGGAAGCATCAGGGTTTGATTTATTTGTGTATGCCAATATATGCAACAAAAATAGGATTTTTCCCATTTGTCCAACTGGTAGTATGAACTACCCCCCTTTTTTTTTCCTGTGGATCAACTAAATAGTTGAACATTAGAAAACCAAAATTCACATGGCCCTTAGTACGACTGCATGACCAGTTGGACCACTGCCCTGAAATTATAATATTGAAGCTTTTAAACCAACTTTAAAAAAAGAGGTTCTCAAATAAGGTTTTCATGAAGGTTTTATACTTTCTTAAACATCATTACTTTTTAACCAACTTTTAAAAGTATGGAATTTGTAGTTAAAAAATGGCAATTGTGAGTTGGATTAGCACACTGAGGGTTTAATAAGGAATATAAATACCAAAGCTTTTTAACCAACCTTAATGGTTTTGCATTCAAAATCTTCAAGCTTTATTTTCAGGTGATAGCTTTAAAATGGCTAACTATATCTCCAAAACTTTTGATTGTAGACCAGAAGTTTCTTAACAGAACTGATAGATCTCATTAAGATCTTCATTTTGAATGACAGCTATCAAGCTAGAAAGGGCTCTATCTCCATAACTATTGAACTGAGACTCAACTCTGTTCAAGGCTTTTCTTGTGACTAAGATGCTGGCCATTACCTTGCCCAAAGAATTTGCAGTGCATGCAATTCAAGGCGGCCAGCACAATGCTAACTGGTTACAATTTATTAAATACTTAGTTATTTTCAGTTTTTAAGTACTTAATTTATTTTGTTATAAAATTAACTGGTGGAAAATAAAAATTACCAAATAATTGATTCTGAAACTGATACACTGGACTCACTAAAACTATGTAACTGTTGTTGGTCTCATAACTTCATATGTACCTAGTTGTTTCAGTAGATTTTTAGTGTGTATGTTACGCTATGTCTCTGCTGAATGTTAGTTAATTTTAATGAAGATTTTCCAAATCTATTTAAATATATTTATATATTTAAATTTCTGATTTATGTCCAAATATCAGCTAAAAATAATAAAAAATTTACACCAACTTGGGACTAAGTAAACAAATGCAGGTGAAATATACTTCTTTATCCAACATGCCAATAATAAAAGCTCTCCTATCTATACTGCAATTTTTTGGCAAAATTGTGTTTAATTTAGCTAGATTTATGTAGGCCTTTTTCAACCGTCGGTAACCAGATGGTAGGTAACTAGACTAGAATGTTGAACCTACTGAAGATTTCCTCGCAGCCTAGTTGGTAGTGTGGTTGACTACTGTGCAGAGGGTGTGGGTTTGAGTCACGCACTGGGCAAACACTTGTGATAAATATTTGTGTTTGTCTTGAATCTGGGTGTATTAATGTATGATATGTATGTATTTACAAAAAAATATATATTTGTATCCGTTGTCTGGTCACCATAACAAGCTCTGCTTACTTTGGGGCCAGATGGTGCTGTGTGTGTTATGTCCTAAAATATTTATTCATTTATTTAAAACTTAAAACTTAATGACAATCTGCTGACAAACATAACATGCACAATCCTGTAACATGCGTTTTATTTGTATGATGCTTGTTGGAGGCCCAGCATTCTAAGCCATACTGTACTGCTGGTCTTACTGCTGTTTTATACATTTTACCTTTAACTTTTTGTGGAATTTTTAGTCACACATTACATCTCCCCCCTGTTCAAGTCAGTGAAAACCATCTTTTTCGGAGGTGACTGTGACATGCATTATCCATTTGCTTTAGGTTTTTATAAAAAAAAAGGGTAGAATAACAATTTAATCAGAGAAGTTGGTTGTTTAAAGAATGACTTTTATTTTGGCTTAAAGCCAAACATTTTTCCAATATCAATGGAAGAATTGAAGGAGATTCTGGACCATAAGCATATCCAAGTGCTTTTATACATGTGATATATTATACTTTTCCAAAAAGTGTGGACTTAACAATAATCTTTGACATTGACAAGATAATAATTGCATAAACTGCAATATCATGGGTGTATCTAGCCCATGTTCTGGATTGTTGTAACTCAAACAAAAAATGACATTATAAGATATGAAACAAAAAATTATAATCAAAACACATTACCATAATTATATCTATACATATTAAATGCTTTGTCCTGAATGACTGACTGACAGATCAACACACAGCCTAAACCGCTGGTCGTAGAGACCTGAAACTTGGAGGGTGTGTTCTTTGTATGACGTAGGCATCCGATAAGAATGGATTTTTCAAAAGGGTCAAGTGCGAGTCGGACTCGCGCAATAAGGGTAAACCCACTGTAATGAAAGTTTAGTAAGTTGTTAAACATACGCTGGGGTATGTTTCTGAGAAAGAAAAAAATGGTCAAGTGATAGTCGGATTGGCGCAAAAGGGGTAAACCGATTGTAATAAAAACCGTGGAAGGTTTCTGAATTAGTACAACCCTTTCACAATAGGTTGGTGCGGCAGTGGTTTTAAAAAAAGAAACAACGTTCGCCGGGTCAGCTAGTCATGTATATTTCTTTAAGATGGCACTAGCCATTGAGAGTCAGGGGGAGGCATTGGCATGTAGCCTGGACATAGCGAAGGCGTTCGATCGGGTCTGGCACCGCGGTCTTCTATCGAAGTTGCCATCTTACGGAGTGCCCGAGGGTTTGTGCAAATGGGTGGCTAGCTTTTTGTCCGGCAGACGCATACGAACTGTAGTTGACGGTAGTTGCTCTGATAGCATGGACATTAATGCTGGTGTCCCGCAAGGCTCTGTGCTGTCTCCTACGCTGTTTCTACTGCATATCAATGACATGTTGGACATCAACAACATACATTGCTATGCAGATGACAGTACTGGAGACACTTTTTACACGGGTCGTGCAAACATCCCTCGTTCCCTTGTGGAGGAAAACCGCGGAGAACTTGTGTCTCAAATCGAGACCACACTGTCCCAGGTCTCTGACTGGGGACGGGTAAACTTGGTCCGATTCAACCCTACAAAGACACAAGTGTGCGCGTTCACCGCTAAGGAAACTCCATTCACTGTGGTCCCACAATTCCAGAACACTCCCCTCTCCATCTCCAAGAGCATTGGGATCCTTGGTGTCGACATCTCCAGCGATGTTCAGTTCCGAGATCATTTACAAGATAAGGTAAAGCTGGCGTCCAAAAAACTTGGTGTACTCAACAGAGCGAAGCAGTACTTCACGTCGGGGCAAAGGTTGTTACTTTACAAGTCGCAGGTTCGGCCCCATATGGAGTACTGCTGCCATCTCTGGGCAGGTGCACCCGGATACCAGCTTGACCCTTTTGACTCGGTTCAACGACGGGCTGTGAGAATTGTCGACGATCCCAAACTCACTTGCGGTATCGAGCCCTTAAGTCTGAGGAGAGACTTTGCCTCACTGTGTGTGTTCTACCGCTTGTACAATGGGTTGTGTTCTGAGGAATTGTTCGAAATGATGCCCACGGCTACTTTCTACCATCGCACCGCTCGCCATCGGCAGGGAATTCATTCTCACACTTTAGAACCTAAATGGTCGCGTACAGTGCGGTTTCAGAGAAACTTCCTCCCGCGAACGCTTAAGTTGTGGAATGAGCTCCCTGCCAAGGTTTTCTGCAAGGACTACAGTATGGAGTTCTTCAAGAAAGAAGTTATTAGATTTCTGAAGGGTCGGCAACGCGCAAGTGATACCCCTGGTGTTGCAAGCGTCCATAGGCTACGGTGACCGCTTACCATCAGGCGGGCCGTAAGCTTGTTTGCCACCTTAGTGGTATAAAAAAAAAAAAAAAAAAAAAAATATAAATTGAACAAGGACTTAAATAACTTCTACATTGTTTGGTGTTTGCAATTCTAAGCTACTGATTAAAATTCTACTTGAACAAAAATCCTTTGAGTTTAATTGGAACATAATTATCTATGTTCATGGAGTTCCTTTTAGATATGTTTGCAGTTGAAAATTAAAAGCTAGGATATTTCTTAAAAGCAAGAAGCAAATTTTAACTATTTTATTTTTCTCCTGTGAATCTCTAATTTGTGGAAAAGCCAAGATTTACTATTTAATTGAAAATAGTTAATGATCATTTTTAGTCCACCATATTGGCGTCTACCATAGTAAGAAATTACACAGACTCTTTCTTCTTGCGTTGTATTGATGAATAAGGGATCCAACAATTGTAATCCCTAACTGTGACATACGATCGTACGGTCAGAAATTGCATAGCTACAAAGGTTTCTTGTTTCACTACAGAACCTTAAAAATTGTTTATAGTGTCAAGACGTGCGTCACACCACCACCAAACGGACAATAATTATATGGGTTAATATTTTTTTCTCTTTTTAGGTGCACTATTCTAAAAAATTGACATGTTACATATATTTCAGTACGAAGAATGCGGCGACTACACGCGTGTACGAGCCGAACAGACGAACGCACGGCGCGTGACGTCACAACTCCGGTCACTCCTGGCCGAACTCGAAGCCCTAAGAAGACAAGTTAATCGCGAAGACTGGCCCCGGTTTGATAAACTTACGCAAAAGTCTAGAGACTTAACTCTTAACGCTATAATGGACTATCTAGGTATGTATGGTTAGACTACAGGTGTTAATATAGGTGTCATTTAATACCGAAGGGGTTGCCAAATAAATATCGAATGTTGCAGCAATAGATAACAATAATGCTTAAGACATTTTGCCCTCAGTGGCCCCTACAGTGGGGACCTTATGAGGCTGGGATGGAAATTTCGTCCCATAAACGTGATAGGTGTTGAGCCTATCGCTGTATTAAGCACATCCAGAAAGCAATAACACTTTAAAAATTGTTACAATTTTATTTGCCGGTAATTGAACACGGGACTTTTTGACAAGGCAGACCACCAATCTACCAATTGAGCCACTAGGTCGTTTTCTTTACGTTAATATAAGAGGTAGCTGCCACGTTATTAAATTTAGTTTTATTTATTTAAAAACTTATAATTTAGTTATTTCTTGACTTAGGTGTCATAGAGAAAGGGTGTAGAAACATGGCATCAAGAAAAACGCCACGACGCGGTGAGATAGATTTTGAATGCATGTAAATGTGTATAACAGTCATGAAACTTAAAACAGCATTATAAAATAAAATCATAAATCATACTGCGCAATCAAAAACTATTATATTGTATAAGGTCATAAAATATTTTGTTATAGAAAATCAATTAGGAGACCCCTGTGCGACATTTTATTCGGATTTGTTCGCAGTTCAAACAACACACAACAGTGTGTTTGTAGAATAGTTTACCGACAAATATTTGTGATACAAGTTCACTAGAGAGCTTAAATCATTACGGTATCGATACTATTTTGATATTCAAATCCATAGGTTACGTGTTGATGCTCTCTTGTGACTTTATGCCTAAATTTTATAAATATTATAAATGTGAAATTAACTCTGTCTGTTACCTCTTTACGCTTAATCCGCTTTACCAAGATGAAGATTAGCAAGTTTGGTGTTAAAATTTTATAAAAAAGTTGATATTTAACGGAATCTAAAAACAAACGAGTTAAATTTATTTTTCCAAAATTAGAACTTGGTCCATAGGCATAATTTCTTTTTACTAAAAATTTAAAAAAAAAAACTGTGAAGTAAAGGCACTTGTGATAATTACCGCACTAGTGTGAAAAGGACGCTATTAAGATCCTGAAAACGATACAGCAAAGGTTGCTTTATGAGCAAGTGTGTTGAAAGGAATACTATACCTGATTTGTACTTTAATCATTATGTCTCATACAGAGCTCAGGCAATGGCTAATATGGAATAACGTCAGTGCTTTCGTAAGCGGATGGGTAGACTATACTTCATATTCTTTAGAAGCTGTTTATATGTTAATAATCCATGTTCAATGTTGACTTTGCTGACATACCTACTATTTAAAATCAAAATCTTTTTATTCAAATGGGTAACTAAGAACACTTTCGAATAGTCAAGTAAATTAACTACAACTACCTTTACAAACTAATTACAATACTGTTTAATTGCGTGCGTCCAATAGGTAATTTTTGTAAAACCACAAACGAATCATAATACATAACATAATAGTATCAACTAATAAATACATGTTTTGTATTGAAACACTTAATAAACAAGATTTACAATGTAAATAGTTTGATTTAAAAAAAAACAATCAAACCAACAAAATTTAGGTAATATTTCAATTGCCTATTGTTTTTCAGATTGCATTTGGGGGGCACCATGTAACGTTAAAAGTCTTCAATTATTCTGTGACGGGATTAAAAGTAAATCCCGAGAAAAATATATTCATATAAAATATAATATTACACAGCAGAAGTATATATATATATATATATATATATATATGCATACATATTTACATTTTAAAAATATGTAAATAAATAAGATAGGTATTCATATACATATTAAAGATAATATAAAATACACATACATGCACATATTCATATATACACATATAGAGATATATTAATATATATATATAAATATACAAATACATATAAAAGATATAAAATAAAACTATATGAAAAATAACTTATAGGTCCTATCTGATTCAATCCTCGTTCGGCCGCCCGATAGCGGCAGGGCTCCGAACACGAGCGGGTGCTACACGCAAACACGCACATAATGCACACACACATTCAAACAGACGTCACACACCCGACAGTGGCCCAGCCCCTACACAACAGCCTGGCAACAAATGCACATCATTTAAACTACCACCACTTCGGAAACTATCCTAAGAGGAGAAGAAGCGACAAGAAACTCCCGGATGTACACCTGTTACCAATCAGTCACGCAGGAACCAAGCCATCAAGTACACAACCTTCGTCCAAATATATATATATATATATATATATATACACGTAACACAGATTTATATTAAATGCCAAATACATGGATTTTGACATACACTTTCATTCATTGGGCTTGTAGGTGATTTATTTGGGTGATGTGAATATAGTACTAACTTAAAACAATATTCATGACATAAAATAACAAGCATGGCGTATTGGTAATGAATGAGATATTTTATCGTTTTGTACTGTTTGTTATGTTTGTTGATTTGTAAAGTTTGATGTAACAATGAGAATAAACTAGTTGAGAAAATTTACAAGATCATTAGTTTTTGTATTACATATAAGTAAGTATACTAAAAGAACATCGTAGTTAAAAAATAGGTATAAAAATTATGAAAAAAAATCAAAATTGTATATGTTTATTTAATTTGGTTTTTTATATTACTGGTTCAATTACAAAATGGTTCTGTTACGGTAGCACGTACTTATACACAGTATGCAAGGAAATAATTGCTATATTATTTATCGCGCCGTACAAATTTCTATGTGTACCAGTGTTGGTGACGTCACTAATAGCACAGTTCGCTATTGGCACGGAATTCATTGTTACACTTTAGAACCTAAATGGTCGGATACAGTTCGGTTTCAGAGAAACTTCCTCCCGCGAACTGAGCGACATGAGCTCCCTGTTAAGATTTTATCTAAGGACTACAGTTTGGGGTGGGGTTCTTAAAAAGAGAAGTTATTAGATTTTTTATGGGTCGGCAACGCGTGAGTGATGCTCCAGCTGTTGCAAGCGTCCATAGGCTGCAATGATCGCTTACCATCAGTGTTTGCCACCTTTGGTATAGATTTTTTTTTTATGAATTCAATAAAAACCCTGGCAATTCAATGATTCATTGGCATTTAAGAAAATAATTTCCTCTTTGCGCCTATAGTAAATAGACACATAAAATAACGTATATTGAGTAGCGAAATATTAGAAGTTCTAGTTTTTTAGTTAGCGGACCTTGATTTGAGGAAGTCAGACTGTACAAGACATTACAATTTTCCTAATGTCTTATTTCAGTGTCTTTAGTCACGACTAAGAGCACGCAACGAAAATTTTACCAGCTAGTTCCTGGCGGCTGGAGTTTTTTTTTTGCAAATTGTAAAGCGTCCTTTACCACACCTGATTTCGACCTGTACGTTTATTATTAGCCATGAATTCGGAAATTTCCTGGTTTAAGGCAAATTATACATGCCAAGGGACCCCAGGTTGCTAAGGAATTATCATAATGCAAGACTTCCCAGATCAAGGTCGTTTTTAATGTTCCATACCCAAAGTGTAGGGTAAAACAAAGACCTATTAGTTAACCTACACCGTTTGTCTATTCATCACAGAGTGACTTCTTACCCCTATACTATAGGTAACCTGATGAAATTCCTATAATAAAAAAATGTATCCTTTAAGATACGTCCCCGCTGTCAATAAATCGACAAACCGAGCAGTCTCCCGTAGCCGGCAGCGCAGTGTCAACCGATTCAGTGGGCGTGGTCGCACACGCACCGCCGGATCGAGACACTAGTGAAGATGTCGAGCTTATACAGTTACAAGTTGACGATCAAGTGAGTTTATTAAATTGGAGTTTTTATTTTGATATAAACGTTAAGCTATATATGCTTGGTAACAAATTTTTTTCCGACGCATAATTTCGTGTAGCGACAGTTTTTTTGGCTAACTGCATAACAATACTCTAGGGCAAAAGTGGGAGAGACGCCATATGAGGAGAGATGCCATACAGCGAGATAATGTCTTTATTTTCAGTCACAGTACTTAGCTACTTAAAGACATTCAGAAAAAATTATCAGTGCCCGTTTGCCTGCGCGAGAGCGTGACGTTTTACAAAGGAAAGATAGGATTGGTGCATAATTTTTATAATGAAAATTTTGTAATGTGGTTTTAGTTAAACTTGCTAGTTGTGGTTTGGAAACACTATGCAAAAAGAACCAATAAAAGCCATTAAGACTTGTACCTATGGTGTCTCGCTTTGCCGAATTTAATATTTTAATTTTCTTTTTTTTTTTGATAGCAAAATTATTATGATTATGTATAATACATATTATTAGTGTACCTTTAAAATAAAAAATAAAGAAAATAAATAATTATACTGCATTTTTTTCATTTATTATAAAGAAGTAAAAAAGAAGTTATATGTAATAATATTAATATTTTTATTTCTGCAAAAAGTATGGCGTCTCCCACGTTTTTTGGTATTTGATACCGGAGAATAAGAAAAGCAATTAAATAAAACCTAGGCTTTATTTCGAAGGTTCCGTAATAAGGAGCCCTGTTGTTATCACTTGTCCTGTAATTTAGATATTATGTTTAGTTTTTTGACCCGAAATCGAATATTGAATTAGAAATTCAACTTAATTATATCTATAATTTTTTTAGAAATAAAGTAAAACGAAAGCAGCAAAGTTGTAATGTTTGTTACAACAGCTATGTTGAATACATACAGGCAACAAATTGTCGTACACCATGCAGCATAACATACTAAACACTCAATGTTTAGCCATGTTATCTGTCCACAATGCGCGCGCTGTTGTACAATGTTCCAGTTCATGTTGTGCGTCAATTGTTGCGAGGCTTACCTTTTTGTTTGCAGGAGATAACATTAAAGCAACGTGAAGCAGTGTTAAGGGGTTGGAGCGAGCTTCAGAGTGAGGTGCACGCGTTGCACGAGGTCTGGCGACAAGTGCACGACGCAGCGAAGGCGCAGGGGGAACAGGTGACGCGGCTTCTTTGTTTTAGCAATGGAAAACGTTGCTGTTGTCACTGCCTGCCTGCTGAACCGAAGGGCGTGGGTTCGATCCCCGCACAGGAAAAACTTTTATATGTGATGAACATTTTGTGTTCGTCTTTAGTCAGCGTGTTTACATATTATACTTAGGCAAAGCAAAAATTAAAATTTAAGCAACAACTAAATTTATTCATAAAAGTAAAATTATTCAGACACCGTGGTCTTTGGACGTTTGTAATACTAGAGACAATAAGTCTGTGATGCCGAATCTTTACAAATCTGATGATAACACTTCTTTTGAAGAACCCCATACTTTTTCCTCTAACTTCTGGGGAAAACCTCAAGAGAGCTTATTCTACAACATAAGTGGGGAAAAGTTCCTCTGAAACCGCACCATCTAGGTTTTGAGGTGTGAGAACGAGCGACGGCAACCGACGCGATTGTTAAAAATAGTAGTGGACATAATTTTTAAACAATTCTTAAGGGCACACTGGTATAAACTTGTGGTATCTCTAGTGATATATAATTTTGTGTGAAAACCTAAAAGCTGGCTCATAATTTTAAGGTATTTTCCATAATGCATGTTTGGTGATGAAAGAAGAAAGTCTTCTTCAGTCATTAATTGTATTTAAATATTTGCTTAGGTGACAGCGGCGACTTCTAATGTCGAAGTAGCGGCGGACAATGTGCAGATAGCGCGGTCAAATCTTTTGAGTGCTGAAAGGTAGGAATACATACCTATAGTTTAACCAGCGCTTTTTAGTATGGAATTGACGTGATATGTGGTTGGCGCTTTTGTGAACCGCTAAGTGTCGACAATTATGTTTTGGCGCCACGGCGAAGCGATGTGGTGATAACCCGTATGGGAAAAGATAGAAGAACAAAAAAGTGTTATGAAACTTATTCTATCTGTATTTTTTACTAAGTGCTTAAGAGCCAGTAGTAGGATCGAGAAACAAGGACGAGGTGATATGTAAATAAAAGTGCTTAAGTTTATTATAGCACGGATGCAAAGCAGGAAAAATTTCGTTCAATGACCGGTCACTATTTGTCTCTGTTGCACGCGCATAATTATTTGCCGTCGCGCTTGCACAGAGGCGATGACCGACCGCTGTCATCAGAAATAACTACTATTTGACCACTGAACACAGGCTAAAAAATAACAGGTCATACACGAAATTCTTTGTGCTTCGCGTCCGTGCTATACTAACTAAACTCAATTTTTATAATGATTTCATAATTCAATTGTAAAATTCTTTTTATTTCCAAGACTTCGTGTCGGGGCTTACGGTGCGGGAGGGGCCGTAGTCGGAGCTTTGTTCGGGGGCCCTGTGGGGTTCGTACTGGGAGCTAAGGCGGGCGCGGCGGCCGTCCTAGCGGGGTCTGCGATAGGTTTCATCGGGGCCCGTATATTGGGGACCCGTAGACGACAGCAGATCGACGAAACAGAACACGACAAGGACCAATAGCGAAACGCTTGCGTCTGCTTTTAAGCGACGCAATTTTGTGATTTAGATACGAAAACTGTGGATACTATTACGAGTTCAAATATGCAATAATGTGATATAACGAAGTGTGACATAGAAAATTTTACATCCAAGAAAATGGCAAACGTGGTTAAAAAAATCTTCTTTTGTACGTGATACTTCACGCTACCTGAAGTAAAATTATAATAGAAGTTGCCATTTTGCTGCGCATAACAGTATCTGCAGTGTACATGTAGTTATAAAATAATACCTATGTATTTTAAGCTATGTACTGTCCCTAAAATGTATAGCATAGGCATGCTGATATTTAAGTCTGGCTCACTATTTCTGTGTGTTGTGTTTATTTTAGAAACGTGTTTTATCGATATTGGCGGAGACGTTTTACAGGTTAACAAAGGGGTACCGATGCAAAATTATTTATGTAAAAACCTGTGCCGCCAAAAATACCTCAAGTAGAAAAACAATAATTTTAGATCAAAAGTGTGAAATAGCAATGTTGAAGCTAATTATATGTTTTATATATTGATAAATAAATAAATAATCTAAAAAAGAAATCTAAAAAAATTCGCTACCAGTTAAAAATTACATGAATTTGGTCACCCGAGAATGTCGAATTGCACGCAATATTCTTTTTTGTTTTCTCTGTCAATGGAATTAAATTATTGTATTTTGTCTAAATTCATGCCTCTGAATGTGCATAGCATTATATATAAGTATGCAACTATGGTGATAATCTATCATTGATTTGGATACAAACAAAAAAATATTAAAATTGATCTATTACAATTTTTTTTTTTGCGGCTTGGCTACCAGTGTCGGCTTGATTTATGAACGTTGTAAAAAACTTCGAAGGGAGACAAAAGAATGATGATAATATTAATTTATAGATCTGTCACTATTATAGTTATACTGCCGTGCTAGCTCAAAAAGGTGTGTCTTAAAATTTGAAATATTCATTAGATTGATAAAAAATATTTAAAATGGAGATTGCCCTGTTGACTTAACGTGGCAGTATACGTTACTTATTTTCATAAAAGTTACAATTGTATATATATATATATGGATTTAATTTGGGGTCCATCTAATTTGGTCCGACCCAGCACATGGCGGTATCTAATAGCGACTAGATGTTTCTTAGATATAATAAGGTAAATAGGTGATAAATATCATCTCAGGTCGTTTCTGAGAACGTGAACACAATGCTAAGACCTCTGGTGTGTTTTATCCTTGTTGTTTGCTTGACGATTGATTTTAGTTTTAGTTATAGATTTTTGTTTTCTTACGTTATCTTTATTTTGTTTAGTTTTTATTGACGATCACCAAATTCTAATTAAAAGAAAGTAGTTAACCGAAGAATCCAGCATGGCTGGGCAGTGTTCGGGAAAACACTTAACATCTTTTCGTCAAAATACCTTAGTGCCTAAAGACGAAAGTCTTCAATCAATATCTGTTACCAGTGGTAAATTACGGTACAGAAATGTTGTATCTAATTGTTGGGACTTAATTTCTTCTATATTAATCGATCAATAACTTTTTTTTGTGTCTATATTTCGACATGACGCAAAAATTACTTTCGGTACAGAAAGATGAACTTAATTTAGCATGGTAACCGCTTCCTCCGCACACACGTTGCATATACTCGAGCCCAAAGCATTTCGGAGGAAGTTACTTTGGCTAGTAACTGTAAACTCAAATACATCATGACTCCATTGGACCTAATAATAATTCCCTTACGCTTACGTAGTCGCGGGCAAAAGCTGGTATGTAAGTAGTTTTGCCTCTACTGAACTCCACAAGAGCTTAAAGGTTTAGCATAAGTTTAGGCACATACATAAATAACGCAATGCTTCAATGTGAAAAATAATAACAATTAAGTAATTGGTTGGGGTGTACAAAAGTGTTCGCTGAGGAAAATAAATTATTTTTCGACGATGCAATCTGGTTGAAGTGAAGAATAGGGGGCGCTAAGAAAAAAACAAGCGAAAAAACGTGAAAATATTTCACGCCTTCCTTTTAGTTACTCTGACCAATAAGTTCTAGTCTTCAAATACCTATTTTTTTTTTAGCGCAAATTTTATTTATTAATACAGTACGCACTTGGTAATCCGACACCAGATTTTTTTCTCCAATGCCGGAAATGCCAGATTAATGGATGTTCATTAAAAAATAAGTGCCACAGTAAAAAGGTTTTTTCGTAAAAAATATTCTACTTTATGTACTACCTAGTAGAGGTAGTGACCCGGTTTCATGTTTTACATAAACTAAACGCAAACTTTATATAGATTATTGGGAGTGTTTTTGTCCATAAATATGTCAAGATTTTAGGACTGCCCTGCTATTTGCCGGACATTGACCTCTTATTACCTATTCTAGACTGACCAGGTTGTGCCTTACAAAATGATATTTTATTTTTGTGCGATTTCAAGCGTTCTACCGAAGCTTCCAATAATAATTAATTATTGTATTGGTATTAATTTTGTGGATACTCACCAATATCGTAGTATAAAAGGATAATAATTAGGTAATCTTTATACAAGCTATCACACAACCTTAACACTCCGTACTTACAGTCCCACACATAGATCTCACTGCAATTACAAGTATGCTTGTCACCTGTACAGTAGCTCGAGGTAAACAAAAAATACTGCGTGAGCGCGACAGAAATGACGAATATCTTCTGCCTGCCTCTTTCTGCAACTATTGGCTATCAGTGAAAATCTAACGATGTCATTATATTGTTGTTTATACTTTGTTTAAATGTAAACTTGTAAAAGCAGTCAGTGCTGCCGGATAAGAGGAGGTAGAGCCAACCCAGTCTTGCTAAGAACCTGGACTACTAGATTGCTATGGATTTCTGAGAGCCGGATTACTAAGCGACTACTGTTATAGTTATTTAATGGATAGGACATATATCTTTGGTTTTATATTATTTAAGAAAGCTTATGTATCTTATAAGCAATGTGCTGTGATATGTACCTATATGGAAATTATGAATTTAGTGAACAAGAAAAATATTGTGTAGGAACACTTAATATATTTATTA